>CM071843.1:32311618-33644952 GCA_036507285.1 Trichosanthes cucumerina
AGGTGTCGTTCATCCTGGAATCTTTTTCGAAGAGTTTCTTGCAATTCCACAACAATGCGGTGATGAACAAGATAAAATACAACCTGACTACTCTCTTAAATGAGCTGTAGACTTTCTTGTCTCTTATGAAGAATAAGGGACAGGCAGATGGAGAGACAAATATGTTTACCCATTCCAGAAAGTTCCAGAAGGGTTCATCCTCTGGACTAAGTCCTGCAGCATGGACGGGCACTGGAAGCGAAACTGCCCAAAGTACCTTGCTCAGCTCAAAGAGAAGAAAGGTAAATATATGAGAGAATTAGAATTTGAACGGTGTGTAGTGGACACACAAGGAGGATCACATTCGAGTAAATGACCCGAACGGTCTACAATATATGGATGGGGTTGGAGACCTAATCCTGGATACGCTGTGGATGCGACCCGCTTTGTATTAAGATACAAACGAGGTGATCTGACTCGTTCATGTGGTTGACATGCGAGTGGGGGCATCCTGTACAATGAGATTGTACAAGACCGGACCGTGAATTATTAGACCTACTTATGTAACACCGTGGACAGTAAGGACTAATAACTTTGTAGATGACCGTTAGTGACTCGACCTGAATCTTGAGCGTGTTACGGACTCCTGTTTGTGGGGGTCTGTCCTTTGACTAGTACGGGTGAGAGTGGTCACAGTTACTCACCCAATATGCCTATCTTCTTTGTGACAGGACGAAGTGGGGAGCTGGGAACTTAACTACTCGAGATGGAATTCACTCGTTCCCGCTTTTAGGGAAACTAGGGGAGTTGTTCCCTTAAGTGTTGTCTCCAAGGCTTGACAACGGGCGCCCACCCTCTCACTGACACGAGAGGGTTGTTGTGTATGGTTGGACCATTACAACGTTGTTGTTCATTAGATGAGCAGTGGGGACTTAATGTGCAAAAAGTAGACACAGGGGAAAACGGTAATTTGACACAACAATGTCTACGAACAACCTGTGAAGGGTCGACTCATGGGCATTGGTTATATCAGTGGACACGTAATGTCTTGCACTGACGGGAGTGCAGCTATGGGCTTTAGTGGAGTGTTACCGTAGCTAATGAATGTTGATTAACCGGGTCAAAGAGTTTGATAGGTTAATCTCGGATCATTGGAGCTCGTCTCTGTAGGTTCATTAGGTCCCTCAGTTGGCTCAATCTAGATTAAAAGAAGAGTTACTGTTTTGGTGTGAATTGAAGTGTTCAATTTCACTAATGGGCATTTATGTCATTTATATGAGATATGAATGATATAATATATAGTTTAATGTGAATGAGATTCATAATAAACTATAGGTTAGCCTGATTGTTGAATTAGGGCTAATTAGGAGAAATTAGATTGAGAGATATTAAATTGGATATGATTCATAGGTTAGACAATATGTACATAGGTTAACTTTGGTAGGAATTACATTTTGTTAGACAATATGTACATAGTTCCAGGGTTTACTAGAAATCTCGTTTCTATTTTCTCTCTATTAGAATAATGTATTTCCGTTTCTTTTCATGGTAATAAAACGTTTATTTCCAGAAATCGTAATCTTATTTGTTCTGCTTCACTTAAGTCTAATTTGTATGTTTTAAAGACTAATTCGGTCCAAAGCGTTTTGAACACTGAGTTATTCAAAACTGCAGAAACGCGAACTAAAAGAGTTAAAGTTTCTCCAAAAGAAAATGCCCATCTTTGGCATCTAAGGATAGGCAACATTAATCTCAATAGGATTGAGAGACTAGTGTAGAGTGGACTTCTAAGTCAGTTAGAAGAAAACTCTTTACCAGTATGTGAGTCATGCCTTGAAGGCAAAATGACTAAACGTCCTTTTAGTGGAAAAGGATATAGAACCAAGGAGCCCCTTGAGCTTATACATTCTGACCTCTGTGGTCCGATGAGTGTTAAAGCACGAGGTAGTTACGAATACTTTGTATTTTTCATATAGATGACTATTCGAGGTATGGGTATATTTATCTAATGCGTAGGAAGTCTGAAACTCTTGAAAAGTTCAAGGAGTACAAGACTGAGGTTGAGAACCTGTTAGGGAAAACCATAAAAACACTTCGATCGGATCGAGGTGGAGAGTATATGGACACAGAATTCCAGGACTATATGATAGAACGCGGAATTACGTCCCAACTCTCAGCACCTGGTATTTCACAGCAGAATGGTGTATCGGAGAGGAGGAACAGAATATTGTTGGACATGGTACGGTCGATGATGAGCTATGCTCGTCTCCTTGATTCTTTTTGGGGTTACGCAGTGGAGACTGCGGTTTATATTTTGAACAACGTTCCGTCGAAGAGTGTTAGTGAAACACCTTTCGAACTCTGGACTGGACGTAGAGGTAGTTTACACCATTTAAGAATTTGGGGATGCTTGGCCCACGTGTTGGTGTCAAACTCGAAGAAATTGGAACCCCGTTCAAAATTGTGCCTATTCGTAGGTTACCCAAAAGATACCAGAGGTGGTGTATTTTTCCAACCTAAGGAAAATAGGGTGATTGTGTCGACAAACGCAGTTTTCCTTGAGGAAGACCATATCAGGGATCATTTTCCTAGAAACAAAATCGTGTTGAATGAAATGGACAGTACATCAACAAGAGTTGCTAATGTCGCTAGTACGTCAATAAGTAATGTTGATCCTAGCATGTCAAGTCAAGTTCGTTCTCAAGAGTTGGGAATGCCTCGGCGTAGTGGGAGGGCAGTTAGACAACCTGAACGTTACATGGGTTTAGCTGAAACCCAAGTCTCCACTCCTGATGATGACAACGAGGATCCATTAACCTATGATCAGGCTATGGATGATGTTGACAAGGACGAATGGATTAAAGCTATGGACCAGGAAATGGAGTCGATGTACTTCAATTCTGTCTAGGAGCTTGTGGATCAACCTGATGGGGTAAAACCTATTGGTTACAAATGGATCTACAAGTGTAAACGTGGCGTAGATGGGAAAGTCGATAAGGATCCTTCTGGCCATTGTCGAAGAGGTTGACTATGGGGAAACCTTTTCACCTGTTGCCATGGTAAAGTCGATAAGGATCCTTCAGGCCATTGTCGCGTATTATGACTACGAGGTATGGCAGATGAATGTCAAGACCGCCTTTCTGAATGGCAACCTTGATGAAACCATCTACATGGACCAGCCCAAAGGGTTCATAACCCAAGGCCAAGAGCAAAAGGTTTACCGGCTTCATAGGTCCATTTATGGACTGAAACAAGCCTCGAGGTCTTGGAATATAAGGTTTGATGAGGCAATCAAATCTTATGGTTTTGATCAGAATGTTGACGAGCCATGTGTCTAAAAGAAAATCGTCGACAAAACTGACGCATTTCTTATATTATACGTGGATGATATCCTTCTCATTGGGAATGAGGTAGGATTTCTTACTGACGTAAAGAAATTACTAGCTTCGAAATTCTAAATGAAAGATTTGGGAGAAGCTCAGTATGTTCTAGGTATCCAGATAGTTCGAAACCGAAAGAACAGAACGCTGACCATGTCTCAAGCGTCTTATATTGACAAGATGTTGTCTAGTTATAAGATGCAGAACTCCAAAAAGGGCTTGCTGCCTTTCAGGCACCGGGTTCACCTGTCTAAGGATCAATGTCCTAAGACTCCTCAAGAGGTTAAGGATATGAGACGGATCCCCAATGCTTCAGCTGTAGGGAGCCTGATGTATGTCATGTTGTGTACTAGGGTCGACATCTGTTATGCAGTAGGGATTGTCAGTAGGTATCAATCCAATCTAGGATTAGATCACTGGACAGCCGTAAAGGCGATCCTCAAGTATCTTAGGAGAACGAGGAACTACAGCTTAGTGTATGGCAGTGGAGATTTGATCCTTACGGGATACACAGATTCTGACTTTCAAACCGAAAAGGATTCTAGAGTATCCACTTCAGGGTCAGCCTTCATTTTGAATGAAGGAGCTGTAGTATGGCAAAGCATCAAGTAGGGATGCATCGCTGATTCCACTATTGAAGCGGAGTACGTTGCGGCTTCTGAAGTTGCAAAACAAGTTGTTTGGCTTAGGAAGTTCATGACGAATTTGGAAGTTGTTCCAAATATGAACTTGTCGATCACACTATTTTGTGACAACAGTGGTGCTGTAGCCAACTCCAAGGAGCCTTGGAGCCATAAGAGAACCAAACACATTGAGCGGATATATCACCTGATACGGGAGATTGTGCACCGCGGCGACGTGAGAGTCACGCAGATAGCGTCGAGCACAACGTAGCTGATCCATTTACAAAGCCCCTCATGACTAAGGTGTTTGAGGGTCACCTAGAGAGCCTAGGTCATCGAGTACTTCCTTACTAGGACAAGTGGGAGATATGTAAACGGGTATTCAATGCCCTAGTTTATTGTATTACTTCATTGTAATTTATGTACATTTCAGAAATGTATTTGCTCCACTAGCTTAGTCTAAGTGGGAGTTTGTTGGGGTGTTTGTCCTAATCTCGTATAGTTTGTAAATTACTATTTGAAATTAATAAAGAGTTATTTATTTCATCATTTTGTGTTTCGCATTTATTACAAACTTTGTCCGATAAACTAAGCTCCAGGGTCATTGAATATATGAGAGAACTAGAAATTGAACGGTGTGTAGTGGACACACAGGGAGGATCACGTTCGAGTAAATGACCCGAACGATCTACAATATATGGATGGGGTTGGAGACCTAATCCTGGATACGTTGTGGATGCGGCCTGCTTTGAATTAAGATACAAACGAGGTGATCTGACTCGTTCATGTGGTTGACATGCGAATGAGGGCATTCTATACAATGAAATTGTACAAGATCAACTCGCGTGAATTATTAGACTCATCGATGTAACATCGTTGATGATGAAGGACTAATAATTTCGTAGATGACCATTAGTGACTCGACCTGAATCCTGAGCGTGTTACGGACTCCTGTCTGTGGGGGTCTGTCTTTTGACTAGTACGGGTGAGGGTGGTCACAATTACTCGCCCAATATGCCTATCTTCTCAGGGACAAGACCAAGTAGGGAGTTGGGAACTTAACTACGCGAGATGGAATTCACTCGTTCCCACTTTTAGGGA
Source organism: Trichosanthes cucumerina (assembly GCA_036507285.1). Classification (NCBI taxonomy): domain Eukaryota; kingdom Viridiplantae; phylum Streptophyta; class Magnoliopsida; order Cucurbitales; family Cucurbitaceae; genus Trichosanthes; species Trichosanthes cucumerina. Next base: position 32,316,702 of record CM071843.1, read on the forward strand.
AACTAGAGGGGTAGTTCCCTAAAATGTTGTCTCTAGGGCTTGGACAACGGGCAACCACCCTCTCACTAGCACGAGAGGGTTGTTGTGTATGGTTGGACCATTACAATGTTGTTATTCATTAGAGGAGCAGTGGGGACTTATTGAGCAAGAAGTAGTCACAGGGGTAAAACGGTAATTTTACCCAGTAGTGTCTACGAACAAATTGTGAAGGGTTGACTCATGGTCATTGGTTATATCAGTGGACACGTAATATTCTGCACTGACGGGAGTGCAGCTACAGGCTATAGTGGAGTGTTACCGAAGCTAATGAAGGTTGATTAACCGGGTCAAAGAGTTTGATAGGTTAATCTCTCGGATCATTGGAGCTCATCCACCGTAGGTCCATTAGGTCCCCTCGGTTGGCTCAATCTGGGTTAAAAAAAGGGTTAATGTTTTGGTGTGAATTGAAGTATTCAATTTCACTTAAAGGGCATTTATGTCATTTACATGAGATATGAATAATATAATATATAGTTTAATGTGAATGAGATTCATAATAAACTATAGGTTAGCCTTATTGTTGAATTAGGGCTAATTGGAGAAATTAATTGAGAGAAATTAAATTGAATGTGATTCAATTTAATAAATCCACATTATTGCAAATGTGATTTGTAATATGAGATATGAGATATCTTATAATATATGGTTATGCAAATATGCCTATAGTTGTGGTAAAGTGGTAATAATGTGGAGATTTTAACTTCATGTTCTTTCCACTATTTAAACCCTTTGCAAGAAGGGTTTCTGATCTCATTCTCTCATTTTTGGAAATTTCACCAAAAGAAGAGAACTCTCTCTCAACGTTTCTCTCTAGAATTCTCCCCTCTCAACCAAAACGAAGTTCCCACAAACTTCCTTCTTTCCAATGGAAGAACAGCCGAGAAGCCATTAGTGGTTGTGTTCGACTTTTGTTCGAGAGAAGATTTTGTAGAGATCGAGTTTGCACGAAGAGTTCGTGATCCGCTGGAAAGGAATTCTAGAAGATTGTCTTCAACAAGTAAGTTTACTTTACTTGTTGTTTTTCTTTCTTTTCATCATGTTTAGACTAGATTATTTGATAATTGATTTTCATGAAATTCGAGTAGCGTAACAATACCTCGACGATTCGATCGTCTTCCGCTGCACGGAAATTCTCATTCCCTTCAATTGGTATCAGAGCCACTCGATGGTTCTTCGTTATGCACTGTTTTTTCATTAAAATTAGGTGGGTAAATGCCTTAATTCATTAGATGAATGTTGGTTTGCAATTTTGGATGTTTCGGTTTTTGGCACTTTTAGATTTATTTTTTGTTTGATGAGATCAAATATAAGGGCACATGTTTTTTGGGCAATTTAGAAAATAAATCGAGTTTGTAAGTCCGTGTCGTTCGTGGCAAGAGTTGCCGTGAAGAAATCAGAGCGAAAACGACGAAGAACAGCATAGGAGTTTGTTGTTTTGTCGATGGCGTTGAAACGCTATTCATTGGCGTCTCAACGTTGTCCTTGCGGGCGCTGGCTTGGGTGCAGAGCAGCGTTGCAACACCACGGCGTGGAGCGCGCTGACCTTGATGCTGAACGCGGCAGCGTTGCAACGCTGCCCACGGCGTTGCAACTCCGCACGCGTAGTGGGCAGTTGTTGTGGAGTTGCGCGGGAACGTGGGCAGTTTGAGTTAATGGGGCAGTTTGAGTTAATGGGGCAGTTTTTTCCGAAATTTTATTATTTTTATTTGTATAAAATGTATTTTAATTTTTGTTTTAATTATTTTTTTAAATAATATTAATATAATAGTTATTTTAATGTTATTTAATTAAATAATTTCCCCTAGGTGCCAAAAACGGTCCATTTTTGCCATTTAATTATTTTATGCATGTGATGTATGATTTAATTAATTTTTTATGTGCATAATGTATGCCATATAGATTTAAAATCCCACCTTAGATTAAACATGCATCATTTATATTATAAGAGTTATAATATATAGTTATCATGATAGGTTATATTATAAGTGTTATAATATAATTAAATGCATGTTTTAATTTAATTAATATAATTGTTATATTTTTTAGATTAAAGTATGCTCATGCATTTATACCATGTGATGAATTATTTTTGTTACAGTATATAGTTATTCATGTGATGAATGATCAAGCACTATAACATAGAAATGCATGTAACCTAAGTTAATTATTAGTTTTAAGGTGTTTAGAACTTGAATAATTAGACTTAGGTTTTTGAGTTCTAATAAGATTAGAATTAGGAAATCAAAGTTTAGTCTATGAATGGTGACCTGATTAGTAACTCTGTCTAAGAAAGGTTTTGTCTAAGGCTGGGGTATTTAAGTTGACGATTGCGGAACACCCCTACCTGGAAACCGACCTGTGAGTGAATTTAGTCCGGAGATTCTTAGATTATACTTATCGTGAGTGTCGTTAATTAAAATGTTAATTAATTTACTCACATAGACCTAAGTAATAATGTGATTATAAACTTAGGTTAATGCCATATAAGAGTTATATTGGTAGACTTAGGTAAATTTTAGTCGGTTTATCTAGGTCAATCCCTAATAAAATAAAGTGTTGAGTGAGAGAAAATAAAGTGTATAAGATACATTTGATTTTCCAACCACAAATCTCCGTTAAGTCTGCATCGTGAGATCTATACTCGGCTTCGTGGCGCAAATGGGAGCGTCCCCCTTCGGGTGGCATTTGTATGGGTCAATATCATCGTGGATGGAGAGAGTACTTATAGTGAGTGGGAGTGGGACCTGTGAAAACGAGACCCACGGTCTCTTCTTTCGATTCACACCGTGAGACGCCTATGATTCACCTGCTAGTTTGGCCTGGACCAGACAATCCCTTCGGAGGCCCTGATCATGGGAGTTGGAACACCGTGAATTCCCGAAAAGGATATAGTTTCCTAGCTGGTTTTCCTTCTTGGTTCACCCTTCGGTGGCTATTGTTTGGACGGATACTTGGAAACTTAAATATTGAGGGTGACACTCACAGAATTTGTTAAGAGTTAATGAATTCGACCGAACAATGGTAATTAGACGCCTAATGGAATAAGAGTTATTCTTGGATTAGGGTCTGATCGAGAAAGTCTCGTCCTAAAGGAGGAGTGTTCTGTTCACCCTTTGGTGGCGGTCATTCTAAATCTTTAGGATATCATTGCAAATTTTGAATGACCTAGGGATCATGAAACAATTTTTGCTAAAACATGATTGGATTTCAAAAGTTTTTTGCGAGACTAACACAAAGTTTTTTTGATTTTTCAGCTTAAAACATGTCTAGCTCAATAATAGCTTTACTCGCGTCTGACAAATTAGTGGGAGATAATTATCAAATGTGGAAAAATAACTTAAACACGATTTTGGTAACTGACGACATAAAGTTCGTGCTCTTTGAGGAGTGTCCTCAGATGTCGGGCTCGACTGCATCGCAAAGTGTTCGTGATGCATACGATCGATTGATCAAGGCCAATGAAAAGGCCAAGGTCTATATCATTGCCAGCATGTCTGATGTTTTGGCAAAGAAGCATGAGTTGATGGTCACCGCTAACGAGATCATTGAGTCCTTGCAAGAAATGTTTGGACAACAGTCCTTTCAAGTATGGCATGACTCGCTCAAATACGTCTTAAACGCACGGATGAAAGAGGGGTCGTCTGTCCGTGAACATGTTCTAGACATGATGACCCACTTTAATCTAGCGGAGATAAACGGGGCTTCGATCGACGAGTCGAGCCAGGTCAGTTTTATCTTGGAGACTCTTCCGAAGAGTTTCCTTTAGTTTCGTAGCAACGCTGTTGTTAACAAGATAAACTAAACTCTGACTACTCTTCTTAATGAGCTGCAAACCTTCCAGTCCTTGATGAGGATAAGATGTCGAAAGCTGAGACAAATGTTGCCTCCAGTCCTTGATGAGGATCACAGGGGTTCGACGTCTAGGACTAAGCCAGTAGCTCCTTCTCACCCGAAAGGAAAGAAGAAAAAGATGAAGAAGGGTAAAACTGACCGAGCTGCCGCCCAAAAGGGCAAGAAGGTCAAAGAAGTTGCAGAAAAAGGAAAGTGTTTCCACTGCAATGGGGACGACCACTGTAAGAGAAACTGTCCCAAGTTCCTAGCCGAGAGGAGGAATCAAGGTAAATGTGATTTACTTGTGACTGAAACTTGTTTAGTGGAGAGTAGTGACTCTGCCTGGATACTGGATATTGAACTCTCTCTCAACTTTTCTCTCTAGAATTTCTCCCCTCTCAACCAAAATGAAGTTCCCACAAACTTCCTTCTTTCCAAAGGAAGAACAACCGAGAAGCCATTAGTGGTTGTGTTCGGCTTTTGTTCGAGAGAAGATTTCGTAGAGATCGAGTTTACTTGTTGTTTTTCTTTCTTTTGAGCATGTTTAGCCTAGATTATTTGATAATTGATTTTAATGAAATTCGAGTAGCGTAATGATACCTCGACAATTTGATCATCTTCAGCTGCGCGACGATTCTCATTCCCTTCAAATAAATCCACAATATTGCAAATGTGATTTGTAAAATTGTTGGGTTTTATGTCCTAAAACTCGTGGTTTTGTAAACTGAATGTATATTCTATTTTGCAATAAAGTTGTTATTCAAATTTATTCAGTAAAGGTGTTATTGAATAAAGTGAATTGTGTATTGTGTAACCTTAATCCAATAAAGAACCCTTGGCTATAGGATGAATACTTGAATTTTATGTGTGACATAAAAGTGGATCAAGTTCAAGTTATATCCAGAACAGTCTATAGTATAAGGATAGGGTTGGGTACCTTATCCTGGGGACACTATGGACGCGACCTACTTTGTAGAGTACAAACGATGTGATCCTAAATCGTTCATGTGGAGACATGCGAGTGGAGCGTCCTATGCAATGAGTTTGCATAAGATTGGACCGCGAAATAGCCACTTAGACTTTATAACTCTGTTTACTGTCTTAACTGACTATATTCATACGATGACCTAGGTAACTCGATCTTAATCGTGAGCGTTCTATGAACTCCTGTTTATTCAGATTATCCTTAGATTTGCATAGGTGAGAGTGGCCCGAGACTGGCGACTCAATAAGCCTCCCATTTCAGGGATAAGTCTGGGTAGATAGCTGGGAACATAGTTCTGCAAGATGGAATTCACTCCCACCCGCTTTAGGGTAAGTAGAGAGGTTGTTCCCTTAAGTGCTGACTCCGAGTCTTGAACAAAGGGCCCACCCCTCTCATTGACCCGAGAGGGATTCGGTTTGCTGGTTGGACCACAAACCAATTGTTCATTAGAGGATCAGTGGGACTTAAGGAACAAGAGGTAATTACAGGGGTAAAACAGTAATTTTGACCCAGTAATCACGAACGGCCTGTGAAGGATCGACTTACTAATCATGGTTATATCGAGTGGACAGAAATATATCTACAGTGAGGAGAGTGCAACCACTAGGCTTTAGTAGAGTGTCCTGATGGTTAACGAATGTTGATTAGCTAGGCTAAAGAGTTTAGCCAGTTAATCTCGTATCGTTGGAGCTCATGATCTGTAGGTCCATTAGGTTCCCTTACTAGCTCTCGGACTTAGCCTTGTAACATTTTGAGAGAAAAGAATTTGAATTGTTCAAATTCGAGTTTGGAAGAAAGCGTTAATTATTTGTGATACATTTAACAAATCATAGCTTAATTATGAATTAAACTATGATTAATAGGAGGTGGATATATTTGATTTAAATATTGGATCGATTTATAACATGAATAAGGATTCATGTTCGGAAAATCGATCGGGATCGGGCAATTTATTTAATTTAATATTTGATATTAAATTAAATTAAAAATTAATTAATTAAATTAATTTTGAATTATTTAATTAATTATATTAATTTTAATTAAAAATCAATTTAATATTGATTTTAGAATTAAAATTAATTGTAAAATGAGGGATTTTCATGATTTTCATGAAAATCAAGTTGCCAACTTGCCCAATCCTACTCATTTTCAAAATTCACCAAAATTAGCCACCTCCATCTCAAACCATCGTCATCATACTTGAGTTGTCACTCTAATAAAGCTTAATGAAGCTTTATATAATGGTGATTTGAGGTGTTTTGAGAGAATTTTGCAGAAAATTCTAAATTTTCGAATTAGTATCCCACAATCTGTTCCAAGGCCTGAGGATAGTAGGGAAGACTCTAACGGTTGTCCACGAAGTGTTCGTGTTGAAAATCATCCACCGGGTGAAGAGAATTTGATCTTCAAAGTTGAGTTTTCTATCCCTCTGTTTTTCCAGCTTTGAGCATGCATTTTATTTTACAAAATTGATCAACGAGTGTTCAAGATCCAAAATTGCTTCCGCTTTCTTAATCTAGACTCTTTTAAAAATGAGATATGAGATATCTTATAATATATGGTTATGCAAATATGATTTGCATAACCTATAGTTGTGGTAAAATTGTAAATAGGTGGAGATTTCAACTCCACCTATCTCCATTATTTAAACCCCTTTTGTAAGAAGGGTTGTAAGGCATTCTCTCATTTTTGGAATTCTCACCAAAAGAAGAGATCACTCTTTCTCAAATCTCTCTCAAGTTTTCTCCTCCCAATTACCAAAACTCAAGATCACACCATCTTCTTTCTTTCAAAAGAAGAACAACTGAGTAGCCAAGTGGTTGTGTTCGTACTTAATCGTGAGAAGAGTTTGAGATCGTTGAGTTCGAGAAAGCACGAAGAGTTCGTGGATCGTTGGAAGGAATCTTGAAGAAAGTCTTCAACAAGTAAGTATTTTCTTTAACTTACTGTTTTTCTTCCATATTATGCATGATTATCCTTAATCTAAGAGTTAGATTGTTTTAATGAAACTAAGTACCTGATAGCACACAAAATGTGTTATCCTTAAGCTTAATTATTGCTAGTTTTATGATGATTTCAGGGCTTTTACGTGTTTAATTCATTCAATTTCAGGTTAAGAGTTTAAACGGAGCTATTGGAGACAAATTGAATCACTCGGGATCAAAACGAGGCTATTTGAAGTTAAAAATAATACCAATTGGAAGAGCAAGGACCAATCCAAGCATGATGACCCGAGGTAATGGCGTTGCAATGCTGTCTATAGCGTTGCAACGCCGAATGTGCTGATTAAAGGCGTTGAAGACCCCAGGCGATAGCGTTGCAACGCTGCCTAGCAGCGTCGAAACGCTATCTCGATAAGGAAGCGCACATGAAGAACCGCACAACGGGCGTTGCAACGCTGCCTTGCAGCGTCGCAACGCCAGATCGATAAGAAGCGCGCGCGTTAGGGTAGCAGCGTTGCAACGCTGCCCTCAACATTGCAACGCCATCGACTGTTTCCTTATTTACCACGCGTTTAGGGTATAACGTTGCAACGCTGTCCCTAGCGTTGCAACGCTGCACCAATGATGCCTATAAATAGAACATTATGCATTGTGTAAAGGGGAGCCGAAATTGATAGTTTTTAGCCCTATTTTCGAAATACACTTTGTAAGAAGAGAGAAAAGAGCGTTTTTGGAGCCAAAGAACTCGTGGAGGTTCGAGATCGAAGACGGGAGCTCGGACACGAAGGACCGGCATCGACACATAAGTTTAATTTCTCTTTCTTTCAATTTGTAATAGCGTTCTAAGACGTTTTCTACTTGTTTAGTTTGATTTTCATGTGATTTAGAGTAGCTAAACATTGTAGTTAGGATTTGATTTACTTGTTATGACTTTCTTGCTATGTAATGAAGCATGTTTTGTCCTTATTTTTGACAATTCGTTCTTTACTTCTTAATTTGTTGATTTAAGTGGACTCGAGAGATAAATCTTAAATTAGATCAAAATTGTCAAGACCTTGAGAAATCTGGCATGAGAATGACCTAGAAATCTTAGGGAAACGCATAAAGAAGTTGCTTAATGCCATGCATGTTGTAGGTTCATATGGAGACTATGGATTTTATTGCATGTGTGAGGCTCACTAAGAATCGAGAGGTTTTCTTGAGTATTTTACTTCTTGTTTATAATTTCATCTCTTTGGTTCATTGCATATGTTAATTGAGTCATTAACTTGTAAAATCACTTCCCACAATTCTATCAATTCGTGTCTCCACATGTTTGGTTGTTTGTTTGTATTTACTGTCAACAAATTATCCATATTATGTTTCTTTAGCTAAAATTGAGAATTAGTACCTTGATAATTAATTAATCTAGAAAACCCATTCTTGAGGACGATACTCTGTACTCAAATCACTATATTAAAACTTGACCCGTATACTTGCGGTATTGCATATCTATTATTTTATGCAACAAATTTTTGGCGTCGTTGTCGGGGAATGACGATTATTTAGATTAATTAATATTAGGAGAAAATTTGAAATTTTAGACTAAAGTTTGTTTGTGTGTATTCCCTTATTTGTTCTTTTTGTGTGTTTGTTTATTTCCTTATTTGTTTTATTTGAGTTTTGTGTGTTTTTGAGTCTTTGTCCCCTGTTTTGGTTGTGTGGATATTGTGTAAAAGTTTTGATCTGAGTTATTAATTTTTTTTTTTCTCAATTATGACTTTGCATGATTTTGATTCTCCACCATTCTATTGTCCCTCTCAGGACCCTAGGTATGTACATCATGATTTCTCTGAATTTCATCTGTTTAGCTTTTACCAGTCGGTATCTAAAATTGATAAACATTCATGTAATGGTAGTCATCTAGGCAGTTGGAACCATAGTTTTTCGTACCTTAACCAACCCCTAGAAAAATATTCTCTTATGGACCAATTGGCAGAGTATACCCTAGAATTGAAAATTAAAAATTTGGTTCATAATGAATTTGAAAGGTTGAATAGGTTAGAAGCTAAAGTGGTAGAACTTTGGGAAATAGTACAGGATAGAACTCAATATCATAATCAACTAGTAATTTCCCTAAGGGCCTTACAGGAACAATTTATGGTCTTGACCACTCAGGAGGTGCCACCTAGGAGAATTTGTTTAGATGATAATGAGGATAGTTTGGGAGAGACTGAGGCATACAATGATCAGGTTAGTGGGGAAGACAGTGGTGATACGCTTAGTTCCACAGGGGAGATCCAGGTGATAGAGTTAGGGGCTGAGAAGTCTTCTTTCCTCTTATCTCCAGAAAATTCCTTTAGTTTTGATAACCATTTGTCCTACACTCACAAGTCTTATTTTGATTTTTGTTCTTTTGTGTTATTAAACAAAAATACCAAAAATAATTTTCTGTCAGGTGCCCAAGAGAAAGAAGATAGCCTTTTAGACTTAGAAGGCTATATCAATTCAAGCAAGAAGGGCCCGAAAAAATATGAGCAATTTTATGTGCCCTGATAAGTCACCGTCTAGCTAAAGACGTTAAAGAAAGCGCTTCTTGGGAGGCAACCCAAGCTTTTATGTTTCATGTCTTTATTTTTGTTTTATTTTTTTAATTATTTGTGTTTTTGCCTAATTTCTTCGTTTCTTTTTTTGTACCTCCAGGTGTATGCCCAAGGGGAGAGCTGCAGACTTGCACCCTTTTGATCCTGAGATCGAAATGACCTGTAGAAAACTCCTAAGGGAAGGAAAAGCAGAACCTTAAATTATGGCTGATCAGGAGCTCATCAATAACCCTAAACTGATCAGGGAGTATTTCCAACCTGTGTTTAATTCTGAGCAGGCTGGAATAGTCCATGCCCCTATAAATGCTAATAATTTTGAACTTAAGCATGAGTGTCTGAGATGGTTAGGGAAGGTGCTTTCAGAGGCTTGACCACATAAGATCCCAACTATCATCTTCAAAATTTTTTAGAAATCTGTGGTACATTTAAAATGAATGGTATCTCTGTTGATAGTATTCGCTTACGTCTCTTTCCTTTCTCTTTGCAGGGTAGAGCCAAGGAATGGCTAGGATATCTTCCCTCAGGTAATATTACTTCCTGGGAGGAGTTTGCCCAAGCCTTCATGACCAAATTCTTTCCACCTGTGAAGGCTGCAAAGTTAAGAACTGAGATTAGAACATTCAGGCAGCAAGAGGGAGAGCAACTATTCGAGGCATGGGAAAGGTATAAAGACATGCTTAGGAGGTGCCCACAGCATGGCTACCCAGATTGGCTTCAGGTACAATTGTTTTACAATGGACTGGAAGTTAAGACCAGACCATTCGGATGCCACCGCTGGAGGGCTTTCATGGCGTAAGGCTGTGCTAGAAGCACGTGCCCTCCTTGAGGAAGTGTCAACTGTCAGCTACCAGTGGCCTACAGACAATGACAGATCTAAGCCAGTAGCTTGATTGTATCAACTTGATGAGGTAACCTCTCTTAGATCTCATATGGCATCTCTCACTCATGCTCTGAATAATTTTGCAGGATCACCACAGACAGGGATGTCCTCTCAATGCTCCCAGCCCAATGGCGAATCCACTATGGAGCAATTGCACTAACTGAACAACAGAAGCAACACCTATGGGGGAAATCAGACTCAGAATAACCAACCAACACATTACAATCTAGGTTTGAGGTATCATGAGAATTTCTCTTATGCTAACAACAAAAATGTGTTGAATCCTCCTACAGGGCATGCTTCTACATCAGAGAGGAAACCATCTCTGGAAGACACATTGCACTCCTTCATAACTGAATCCAGAAGTCGGTCCAACCAGCTGGAGAATGCAGTCACCAGTCTATCTGGTATTGTGACTAGTCATGGAGCTGCAATAAAGAATATAGAGACTCAGATTAGCCAAATGAACACATCACTCCAGGCACTACAAGCAAGGAAGGAAACACCTTGAGGGAGTAGAGTCTAGCTAAAGACGTTAAAGAAAGTGCTTCTTAGGAGGCAACCCAAGCTTTACCTACTTTTTTTTTTTCTGTCTTTAGCTTGCTTTAGTTTGTTTTTAGTTGTTTTTCAATTCTTAGTTTCTTTACTAGTTTGTTGTTTTACTTTGTAGGTTGTGAAGATGCCTTTCTTCGTTGAAATTCATGCTCCCATTCTGAGGAACTCCAACACACATGCTTTGGCTATCCAAGAAACTCATAAAAATCTCCATTACTCAGGACAATATTGTTCAATCTTACCCTTTTTACTTTATTTGAGTTTATTTTCCAAACATTGGGGGCAATGTTTAATTTAAGTTTGGGGGTGAGATGTTGTTTATCTGTTGTGACTGTCCTGAGTATGTGTTGAATTGCTGATTGATTTTATGCATAAGTATGATTAGGATGGTCTAGGATGAGATTTAATTGAAAAATTCTTGTGATTCTGCTGAAACTTGAGAGCATGATATGAATTCGAGTTAATTTAAAATTTTTCTCGAGTTTTTCTTGCACGATTATGCACATAGCCGGTGTTCTAGTAGTTTTGAAATGCTTAGAACAAAGTTATTAGGTTTAGAAGTTTGATGTCACCTCGATAGGTCTGAGAACTGATTTGAGAGTTAAACTGCAGGATAGGGTGAATGACAATATGAAGTGCATGATCTGTAAAATTTGTGCATTATGTGAAAAATTTTGTTTTGTTTATGTTTTTTTAGTTTGTAAAAAAACAATTGTGAGGGCAAAAATAGCTACCTTCACTGTGATCAGTTAGGCCACTCATTGAGCGAGTGCTCTGGGTAAGGGTCCCTGCAGTGGATGTGTGAAAGCTAGTGTCCTTGCACAAAAAAAATAAAAAAAAAGAGAAGAAATTAGAAAAATTGATAAAAAAAAAGTGATCACGTGCTGAGAAATGTTATTTAATTCTTGAATGTGGAGAGGCTCAAAGATTAGTAATTAAGACCAGTGTAGGGGGAAGTTGAATGGAGAACTTAATAAAGTTGATTCGGGCTTAGTAAAAATGAAGGGAACATAGGCTAATCACACACACAAGTAGGAACACATAGGGAAACTTTTAAATTACTTGTTGAAGTATTATGTTTGAATGTTTCCTGTGATTACTAGATTTTCCCTTAAATTTCTGAGGCTTGAATCAAATGTATGTTTAAGAACAATCCGATGTTTAATTCTTTTTTTGCTCGGGACTAGCAAAAGTTTAAGTTTGAGGGTGTTTGATAGCACACAAAATGTGCTATCCTTAGGCTTAATTATTGCTAGTTTTATGATGATTTTAGGGCTTTTACGTGTTTAATTCATTCAATTTCAGGTTAAGAGCTTAAACGGAGCTATTCGAGACAAATTGAATCACTCGGGATCAAAACGAGGCTATTTGAAGTTAAAAATAATACCAATTGGAAGAGAAAGAACCAATCCACGCATGATGACCGAGGTGATGGCGTTGCACCACTGTCTATAGCGTTGCAACGCCGAATGTGCTAATTAAAGGCGTTGAAGACCCCAGGCGATAGCGTTGCAACGCGCTAGCAAAGGCTACGCAACGCTATCTCGATAAGGAAGCGCACATGAAGAATCAAGATAACGGGCGTTGTAACGCCGCTTTGCTGCGTAGCAACGCCAGATCGAGCGATAAGCGCGCGCGCGTTAGGGTAGCGGCGGCGTTGCATCACGCCTCAAAGATTGCAACGCCATCGACTGTTTCCTTATTTACCACGCGTTTAGGGTACAGCATTGCAACGCTGTCCCTAGCGTTGCAACGCTGCACCGATGATGCCTATAAATAGAACATTATGCATTGTTTAAAGGGGAGCCGAAATTGATAGTTTTTAGCCATATTTTCGAAATATACTTTGTAAGAAGAGAGAAAAGAGCGTTTTTGGAGCCAAAGCACTCGTGAAGGTTCGAGATCGAAGACGGGAGCTCGGAGACGAATGACCGGCATCGACACATAAGTTTAATTTCTCTTTCTTTCAATTTGTAATAGCGTTCTAAGACGTTTTCTACTTGTTTAGTTTGATTTTCATGTGATTTAGAGTAGCTAAACATTGTAGTTAGGATTTGATTTACTTGTTATGACTTTCTTGCTATGTAATGAAGCATGTTTTGTCCTTATTTTTTGCAATTCGTTCTTTACTTCTATATTTGTTGATTTAAGTGGACTCGAGAGATAAAGCCTAAATTAGATCAAAATTGTCAAGACCTTGAGAAATCTGGCATGAGAATGACCTAGAAATCTTAGGGAAACACATAAAGAAGTTGATTAATGCCATGCATGTTGTAGATTCATATGGAGACTATGGATTTTATTACATGTGTGAGGCTCACTAAGAATCGAGAGGTTTTCTTGAGTATTTTACTTCTTGTTTATAATTTCATCTCTTTGGTTCATTGCATATGTTAATTGAGTCATTAACTTGTAAAATCACTTCCCACAATTCTATCAATTCGTGTCTCCACATGTTTGGTTGTTTGTTTGTATTTACTTTCAACAGATTATCCATGTTATGTTTCTTTAGCTAAAATTGAGAATTAGTACCTTGATAATTAATTAATGTAGAAAACCCATTCCTGAGAACGATACTCTATACTCAAATCACTATATTAAAACTTGACCCGTACACTTGCGGTATTGCATATCTATTATTTTACGCAACAGTAGCACAACAACACCAAACCGAGGTTCTTGAAAAGTTCAAAGAGTTCAAGGCTGAAGTGGAAAATGCATTAGGGAAAACCATTAAGACAGATCGATCCGATCGAGGTGGAGAGTATATGGACGTGAGATTCCAGGACTATTTGATAGAACATGGAAACTAGTCTCAACTTTCAGCACCTAATACACCACAACAGAATGGTGTGTCAGAAAAGAGAAATAGAACCTTGTTAGACATGGTTCGATCTATGACGAGCTATGCTCAATTGCCTAACTCGTTTTGAGGTTACGCAGTAGAGACTGCGGTTCAAATCTTGAACACTGTTCCATCAAAGAGTGTTCAAAAACACCTTTTGAGTTGTGGAAGGGGTGTAAACCTAGTTTGCGTCACTTCAGGATTTGGGATTGTCCGACACACGTGCTAGTGACAAATCTGAAGAAATTGGAACCTCGTTCAAGATTATGCCTATTTGTAGGCTATCCCAAGAAACGAGAGGTGGTCTTTTCTACGACCCACAGGAAAATAAGGTGCCTATATCTGAAGGGAATCGAATCCCCGTGAGCAGCGGAAACGTGATTTAAAGATCGATTTGCTTGTTTGTTGTGGTTTACTTCAAAAACCAGTACATCGATAATTTATACAGAATAAGCAATTCTAATCTTATTAGGCATGGATTAACATATAAAAGCATGTTGTACATTATTTAAACTAAAAGGAAATAGGAAAAATTACCTGTTTCAAATTCAGCAACTTCTTGCTTCTCCAAAGTGCACACCAACTTCAAAGTTATTCTTCTCCTCTGTTCTTCCTTTCCAACAAAACACAACCACTTGGAGAACCTCCTATCCTCTGAGTTCCACTTAGATCTAGGTTTGGTGGGAAAAACCTCCAACAATTTTGTAAAGAGAGGGAATTATTTGTTGAGAGAAAAATTTCACAGCAATTCTCAATTGCCTCAATGCATCAATCATTCAACTCTTCTCACTAGGAGAAGAACTAGGAGAAGCAGGATAACTCCCCACTCCCTATCAAGAGGGGATTGGGGAGTGATGGGAGCGTGCCATCGTGACGCGTTCCCAATTATTAATTAATTTTAATTATTAATTAATTAATACAGTGAACTAAAATTAATTATACTAATATTTATTTTAATTAAATCACATTTAATTATGATTTAATCATATTTAATCATTTTACCCCTTAACCTATAGTTTAATGCACATCTTATGTGCATTAAATTTAAACCTATAGTTTTTAAATATGAATCTCATTAATATTTGAACTCTTTCAAATATTCAATTCTCTCATTTAATTTAATATGAATCATATTCACATTAAATTTATAATATAAAGTTCCAAAACTTTATATTATAATGTATCTATATACATTAATGTTTATTCCTTAATTGAATTTGAACATTTCATATTCAAACGATCTAAGAACCCTTTACGAGCTAGAAGATGGACCTAATGGACCTATAGATAAGAAGCTCCAACAATACAAGATTATTCGGTTAATCTCATTAACCTTCTAATCAACATTCGTTAACTGCGGGAACACTCCACTAAAGTCCTGCAGCTGCACTCTTCTCACTACATATATATTTCTGTGTCCACGAATATTGACCAATAACAACAAGTCAATCCTTCACGAATGTTCATAACACCAGCTGAGTCAAATTACCGTTTTACCCCTGAGTATATCTTTTATAGTCAGTACCAGTGCTCCTCTAATGAATAACCTGTTTGTGGTCCGACCAACAAACAAAAGTCCCTCTCGGGCCAATGAGAGGGTTGAGCCCTTTGTTCAAGTCCCAGAGACACCACTTAAGGGAGCATTCCTCTACTTACCCTAATAGGCGGGAAAGAGTGAATTCCATCTTACTAGGTTACGTCCCCAGCTGCCTGCTCGGTCTTGTCCCCAAGAAGGTAGGCTTATTGAGTCAGCAAATCTGGCCACTCTCACCCATACTATTGAAAGGACAATACCTTGCAAACAGGAGTTCGTAACCTGCTCAGGATTGAGACCAAGTTGCCTAGGTCATCCTAGTGAAATAGAAACCTAACTAGCCAACGGAGTTACACCTAGTGGTTACTATTTTGTGGTTTGGTCTTATGCAATCTCATCACATAGGATATCCCCACTCACATGTCGTCTACACGAACACATTAGGATCACTGTGTTTGCATCATATACAAAGTAGGCCATATCCATAGTATTACCAGAGTAAGGTACCCAAACCTTATCCCCTTACTATAGACCCTTTAGGTTGTATCTCGAACTGAGATCCTTTATATGTACATTACATGCAGTTCAAGAGACATGTTACAGCCTTGGATGTTAGTTTATTGGATTTAGGGTTAATAAAAGGGTTGTAAATAATGAACAATAACTCTTTATTGAAAATAATAACTCTTTATTACATTAATTAGAACATTATTTACAAACTACGAGTTTTAGGGACCAAATCCCAATAGTATCAACAAATGCCACTTTCTTGGAGGAAGATCACATGAGGAACTACAAACCACGTAGTAAATTAGTATTGAATGAAGCTACAGGGGAGTCAACATGAGTTGTTGACCAGGCTGGACTTTCATCGAGGGTTGATGAAGAAACTGACACATCAAGTCAATCTCGTCCTTCTCAATCGTTGGGAATGCCTCGACGCAGTGGGAGGGTTGTTTCACAACCAGACCACCACTTGGGTTTAGTTGAAATTCAGGTTGTCATAACCTGATCATGGCATAGAGGATCCTTTGTCTTATAAACATGCAATGAATGACGTAGATATGGACCAATGGATCAAAGCCATGGACCTCGAATGGAGTCAATGTACTTCAATTAAGTTTGGGAACTTGTATACCAACTTGAAGGGATAAGACCCATAGGGTGTAAATGGATCTATAAGAGAAAAAGAGATGCAACCAGAAAGTTACAGACCTTTAAGGCTAGACTCGTAGCAAAGAGTTTTACCCAAAGGGAAAGAGTTGACTATGAGAGAATATTTTCCCCTGTTGCTATGTTAAAGTCAATAAGAATACTCTTGTCCATAGCTGCATTTTATGACTATGAAATTTGGCAAATGGACGAAGACTGCCTTTTTGAATGGTAATCTTAAAGAGTGTATCTATATGTCTCAGCCCGAAGGGTTCATAGCCCAAGGTCAGGAGCAAAATGTTTGCAAGCTTAATCGATCAATTTATGAGTTGAAGCAAGTATCCAGATCTTGGAACATAAGAATTGATACTGCGATCAAGTCTTATAGCTTTGACCAAAAAGTTGATGAGCCTTGTGTTTACAAGAGGATCATCAACGATAAAGTAGCTTTCTTAGTACTATATGTGGATGATATCCTACTCATTGGGAATGATGTAAGATACCTAACTGACATAAATAAGTGGTTGACGACCCAATTCTAAATGAAAGATATGGGAGAGGCGCAGTATGTTCATGGGATTCAAATTTTCAGGAATCACCAGAACGGAACGTTAGCGTTGTCTTAAGCATCTTATATCGACAAAATGTTAGTCCGATATTCGATGCATAATTCCAAAAGGGGTTTATTACCCTTTAGGCATGGAATTCATCTGTCTAAGGAGCAGTGTCCTAATCCTCAAGAAGTTGAGGATATGAGACATATTCCCAATGCCTCGACAATAGGTAGCTTAATGTATGCTATGTTATGCACGAGGCCAAACATTTTCTATGTTGTGGGAATAGTAAGCAGGTACCAGTCCAATCAAGGGTTAGACCACTGGACCGGAGTTAAGAATATCCTCAAGTATCTAAGGAGAACGAGGGACTATACGCTTGTGTATGAGTCTAAAGGATTTGATCCTTACAGGATACACTGATTCAGATTTTCAGACTGATAAGGATTCTAGGAAATCCACATCGGGATCAAATTTCACCCTTAACGAGGGAGCTATAGTATGGTGTAGCATCAAGTAAGGATGCATCGTCGACTCCACTATAAAAATAGAATATGTAGCTGCTTCTGAAGTAGCTAAAGAGGTTGTTTGGCTAAGGAAGTTCTTGATTGATTTGGAAGTTGTTCCAAATATGGAATTTCCCATCACCTTATACTATGACAACAGTGGTGTGGTAGCCAATACAAAAGAACCTCGTAGCCATAAGAAAGGGAAGCACATCGAGAGGAATTATCATCTCTTTCGGGAGATAGTGCAATGAAGAGATGTGATAGTCACGAAAATCGCTTCGGAGCACAATATTGTTAATCCTTTTACAAAGACTCTCATTGCTAAAGTGTGCGAGGGTCATCTGGAGAGTCTAGGCCTACGAGACATGTACATAAGATATTCTAGGGCAAGTGGGAGATATGTAATGGGTATATGGATGCCCTAGTTTATTGTATTTCAGTATCTCTATAACCACTGTTTTAGATTGTAATGTACCCCACTAGAGTTTTAGTTCAAGTGGGAGTTTGTTGGGTTTTATGCCCTAAAACTCGTAGTTTGTAAATAATGTTCTAATTAAATCAATAAAGAGTTATTGTTTCTCCAATAAAGAGTTATTGTTTAATTCATTTTTTTATATTTCCTTAAATTAACCTTAAATCCAATAAACTAACATCCAAGGTTGTTATATGTCTCTTGAACTGAATGTAGTGGGCATATAAGGATCTCAGTTCGAGATACAACCTAAAGGGTTTATAGTAAGGGGATAAGGCTTGGGTACCTTACCCTGGTAATACTATGGATATGGCCCACTTTGTATTTGATACAAACACAGTGATCCTAACGTGTTCGTGTAGATAGCATGTGAGTGTGGATATCCTATGTAATGAGTTGCATAAGACCGGACCACGAAATAGTAACCACTAGATGTAACTCTATTGACTCTAGGTTTCTACTTCAATAGGATGACCTAGGCAACTTGATCTCAATCCTGAGCAGTTACGAACTCCTGTTTGCGAGGGATTGTCCTTTGACTAATATGGGTGAGAGTGACCCGAGTTGCCGACTCAATAAGCCTACCTTCTTGGGGACAAGACCGAGCAGGCAACTGGAGACTTAACCTAGCAAGAAGGAATTCACTCCTTCCCGCTTATTAGGATAAGTAGATGAATGTTCGCTTAAGTGGTGTCTCCGGGACTTGAATAAAGGGTCCGACCCTCTCATTGGCTCGAGAGGGACTTCTGTTTGTTGGTAGGACCAAAAACAGGTTGTTCATTAGAGGAACACTAGAACTTAAGGCTAAAGATGTAACTCAGGGGTAAAACGGTAATTTTACCCAGTTGGTCTTACAAACATTTGTGAAGGATTGACTTGCTATTATTGGTCAATATCCGTGGACACAGAAATATATCTGCAGTGAGAAGAGTGCAATTGTGGGACTTTAGTGGAGTGTTCCCGTAGTTAACGAATGTTTATTAGGAGGTTAACGAGATTAACTGAATAATCTTGTATCATTGGAGTTTCTGATCTGTAGGTCCATTAGGTCCACCTTCTAGCTCGTAAAGGGTTCTTAGATCATTTGAATTTGAAGTGTTCAAATTCAATAAGGGGATAAACAAATGTATACAGATGCATTATAATATAAAGTTTTCAAGTGCATTAAAACTTTATGTTATAAATTTAATTTGAATATGATTCATATTAATTAATTAGGAGAATTAAATATTTGAAAGAATTCAAATATTGTTTAAATGTGAATGAGATTCATATTTAAAACTATAGGTTAAAATTTAATGTGCATAAGATATGCATTAGAACTATAAGTTAAAGGGAATAATTAAATGTATGATATTTAATTAAATTTTGGTTAAATGTGATTTAATTAAAATTGATATTAATATATAGTTAAATATGATTTAATTATATTATTAATTAAATAAATAAGTAATTAGTTATTTATTTTAATTAATTAAATTAATTAAGGGAACGTGTCATCTTGACACGTTCCCACTAACTCATTCCTCTCCTTATCGATAGATATACCAGGAGAGGGAGTCAGTTTGGAACTGATCGATGAATCAGTTTTGCAATTGAGAATTGCTGCAAAACTCTAAAGAAATTCTCTCTCTCAAAAACTTCCATTTTCCAATAGTTGGATCCTTCCCACCAATGGGAGATCTAGAGAATTCGGAGGATGGGAGGTTTACTTCAGTGGTAGTGTCCTGCTTTTACAAAGGAAGACAAGCTACAGTGTGGTACTGAGTGAGAAAACTACAAAGGTATACTCGTTTCCCTTTTAGCTTAGGGATTCACAACATGTTTTATTTATACTTATTCATGCTTTAATTATGCTTATCTCTGTTTTTTATTACCAATGTATTTGTTTTTGAAGTAAACCAAAACAAAACAAGCAATTACGATTTAATTCACGTTTTCGCTGCTCAAGAGAATTCGATTTCCTTCAGTCAGGCCCTCTGTAGGGGTGGTTTCTCCCAAGCCAACACGCAGGCGGACCATAGAAATCTCACAGTGCGACCTAATGGAGGAGACCATAGGATACGTTGACACGTGTCCTTCTCCCATTTACTATAGACACTTCCCTCATTCACCTTGGTATTGAACCATACAAACACCATCCGTAGAGGGACACTCTATTCGCGCCACGAGGTCGAGCATGGAACTCATGGTGTGAACTCTTGAGGACGTGGAAGATAAAAATGCGATGCGAACATCTTGTTTTTCTCCCACTAAAGTATCGTAAGGAACTAGGGTTAAGTTTTAACTTAGGTGCATTTTGGCTAAATGAATCTATCTAAGTCTATGCCTATTATAACTTTTATAACTAGGTGTTTTATCTTAATGTCTAAGTGTATTAAATATTTTAATTACCTAGAGTTCATGCATGCTAATAAGATTATGGTTAATTCAACTCATGTGTCGGGTCAGTTCCCAGGTAGGAGGTGTTCTGTAAACCATCAACTTAAGTATCCCAACCTTAGACAGACCATCACCGGTAGAGTTCCCTTATAACCAAAATCTTATTTGTCCTACTTACTATATTTTAAACTATTTAAAACACTAAGTAAGACTAATTCCTAATCCTATTAGAAATTAAAACTTAGGTCTAATTAATTTTAAACATTTTTAAAATTAATCCTATCGAACCCAAGAACCTAAGTTTGCATGCAACTCTTTGTTATAGGATAACGTTTCTAAAACCATTTATAACTATTATAAATTTTAATAATTAACCTATGACATGCTACTATGGTGAATAAGTCAATAATCATATTCTAATTGAAATATTTATCATACAATTCAACCATTGAACCATGAAATTTCAACTAAAATTAATACAACTCTTATATTAATCTAAGTAATTTCACGCTCCATCCTTCTCATTTTTCATATAATCTATATAACACTTATAATAAATTACTCATGAAAAATTATCATGCATTTTTATCTATTAATATAACACTTATATATATAAGAATGCATGTACATGTTTATCCTATGGTGGGAATTAATATAAATGACATTCATAAAGTGATAAACAACCATTAAATTGGAAATTTTGGCCCCTAAAGTGAAAAATAATAAAATTACATTAGTTTTACATAAGAACCGATCCAAAAATACCTTGAACCGGGCTTGAACCGGACCAAACCAGCATCAAACCGCTCAAACTGTCGTGAACCGGCCAGATCAGCAATTCCATCAGCACGACGTTGAGACGTCGTACGCAGCGTCTCAACACCGTGACTCTTGTTGAGATTTATGCCCTAAACTTGTGTAATTTTGATCAATTAAATAAAGGGTTATTTGTTTTGATAAAATTACAGTCTTTCTTTATAAATCCAATAAACTAAGCTCCAAGGTTATAACATATATCTTGAACATCAATGTAGTTGACACTATTTGGGTTAAGTTCAAGAATATAACCTAAATGGTCTATGGTATAAGAATAAGGTTGGAAACCTCATTCTGGTAACACCATGGATGCGGCCCACTTTGAAATTAGTACAAATGAGGTAATCAACTCATTCATGTAGTTGACATGCGAGTGGGGGCATCCTGTATGAAGAGTTCATACAAGACTGGACCACAAATTATTACTCTAACCCGGTGTAACAATCAAGTGAGGATAAGACTAGTAATTTATAGATGATCATTAGTGACTCGACCTGAATCCTAAGCAAGTTAAGAACTCCTGCTTATAGGTGTTTGTCCTTAGACTAGTATGGGTGAGAGTGGCCTGTAGCCGACTCAATAAGCCCTCATTCTCAGGGACAAAACCTCGTAGGTGACTGGGAATTTAACTATGCAAGATGGAATTCACTCATACCTACACTAAGGAATTATATAGGTTGTTCCCTTAAGAACTGACTCCAGGTCTTGAACAACGGGGCGCCGCCCTCTATGAGGGTATGAGTCTATGGTAGGACCGTAGACTTGTTGTTCATTAGAGGATCAGTGGTGCTTAAGGAACAAAGAGGTAATCATAGGGGTAAAACGGTAATTTGACCCAGCTATAATTATGAACAACCTGTAAAGGGTCGACTCATGCGTAATGATTATATCAGTGGACACAATATAATCTACAGTGAGGAGAGTGCAGCTACAAGTCTATAGTGGAGTGACTTGTAGTTAATGAATATTGATTAACTGGATCAAAGAGTTTGATCAGTCAATCTCATATCATTGGAGCTTATGAACTGTAGGTCCATTAGGTCCCTCCGTTGGCTCACCATGGTTATATTGAGGGTATAAAGTTAGGAATGAAATTGAAGTGTTCAAATTTCATACATGAGGTGTTATATCAATTGTATATGATATAATTGATATAATATATAATTTTAATGTGAATTAGATTCACATATAAACCATATACTAATGAGAGAATAAAGGAAGGGTAGGATGGTCATTTTCATCTTATTTCCTTACATATATGGTTGCATGAGATGCAACTAGGTTAAAAAAAAGTGTGCCATTTGATTGTGTTGTTGGAAAGGTTCCAAAAACCACAATCTCTCTCTCTCACAACATCTCATATTACCTAAGGGGAACCCACATTCCTCCCTCACCTAGAGAACAACGAAAAAGATCCAATGGTCGTGTCTTAGTTCGTTCGTGGTTCGTGTTGCTGAGATCTTGATCGTGAGAGAGGAGGAGCACTTGAAGAAAGGTTCTTCAAAGGTAATATTTCTTGTTGTCCATATTCTATTTTATGCTTAATCTAGTTGTTTACGTTCTTGAATGAAATCGTTGTAACTAAATCGAGAGCGCGCGATTCACAATCGCTTCGGCTGCGGGATTCGATTCCCTTCAAGTGGTATCAGAGCCCAATTACGTTCTTGATTTATGTTCTGGATTTTTTAAGAACGAGGTGAGATTTACTGTTTTGCATGAGATGTATGAACGATTTTGTAAATTAGATGTTTTCGATTTTGGCACTTAGATTTATAATTTTTTCCATTGAATCGTTCAATGTAAGGGCCCGGTGTTTTGGACAAATTTAATTGTAAATCGAGTCTGTAAGTCCGTGTCAATCGAGGCAAGGTGGTTGCTGAGAAGATCGGAGCGAAAACGAGCTTGGAATAATAGATTTCATATGTTGTCTGTGTGCAACGTTGCAACGCTGTTCATTGGCGTTGCAATGTTGCGCTGGCACTTGAAGGAGCGAGCGCAGAGAGGAGGCAGCGGCGTAACGCCGAGGCGTTGCTCAACGCCGCTACTACTCGGCGCGTTTCAACCGTAGAAGAAGACAAGGAAGCGCTGCGTTGCTGTTAACGCGCGAGTCGTTTCACGCAAGAAAAAAGCGAGCGAAGCAGATTTTTTATTATATATTAAATATAAAAACGTTTTATATTTAATTTATTTAATTAATTAATTTTAATTAATATAATTAGATTATATTAATTAAAATTAAATTTAAAGTGTCAAAATTGGCCTAATTTTGCTATTTAAATTGTGCAATTGTTTTGTAATTATTGTCATGCATAATGTATGCTTTTATTTTAGAAATCCCACCTTAGGTTAAGCATTTTCATGCATCATTTATAATATAAGGAGTTATATTATATAGTTTGCATGATTAATTAATATAAAGTTGTTATATTAATTTATGGACAACATTGACATGCATTATATATCATGAGATAATTATGCTATGAATGTCTTATTATTCATGTGATGAATGATCAAGCACTATAACATAGTATGCATGTCACCTAAGGTTAATTATTAGTTTTAAAATGTTTAGAACTTGGAAATAATAGACCTTAGGTTATCTAGTTCTAATTATATTAGAATTAGGAACCAAGTAATTTATAAGCTATGATTAAAAGAGGAACTCTGTCTAAGGAAAGTTCTGTCTAGGCTGGAGTATTTAAGCTGACGAAAATGGAACACCCTTACCTGGGAACTGACCTGGGAGTGAAATTTAATCAGAGAGTTTATAAATTACAGTAGTGTCAGCGGGTTTATTAAGGGGTTAATAAACTAGAAATCCTAGATTTAATATAAAGAGTTATATTAACAAACTTAGGATAAAATCAATATAATAGTTATATTGATTATCGATATAAGAGTTATATTGATAGAGTTAGGTAAAACCATTAGCCGGGTTTTAGCCTAAGTAAGATTCCTATAACTTTAAAGTATTCAGTGAGAGGAAAAGTGTATGAAATACATATTTTCCCACCTACGTTATCTCTAGGAAATTCACACCGTGAGACTCATACTTGGCCTCGTGGCGCAAACGGGAGCGTCCCCCTTCGGATGGTGTTTGTATGAGTCAATACCAAGATAAATGGAAAGGGTACTCATAGTGAGTGGGAGCAGGTTTAGTTAAAACAAAATCTACGATCTCTTTTGTCGGTTTACACCGTTAGACCACTATGGTCAACCTGCTAGTTTGGCCTGGACCAGACAATCCCTTCGGAGAGCTTGATCATAGGGGATCGAACACAGTAGACACCCAAAAGGGATAAAGATTTCCTTAGACTATTTTTCAATCTAGTCCTCCCTTCGGCGGATTTTATTGGATGGAGACTCTAGGATCTAAAGACAAAGGGCTACACTCACAGGGTACATAAGTTGTGTATGTATCCCGACCGAAAAATGGTAACTAAAGCCTATAGGAATAAGAGTTATTCTGGCATTAGGTTTTAGTCAAGAGTGTCTTGATCCAGAGGAGGAGTTGTTTTTATTACCCTTCGGTGTCATACATTCTAAACCTTTGGAGTATCATTGCAAATTATAAATGACCTAGGAATCATTTGATAATTAGCTAAAATATGATTGGATTAGAGTTATAGCAAGAAACTCATACAAGTTTGTTTGTAAATTTTCAGCAAAAATGTCTAGCTCAATGATTTCCTTACTAGGTGTGGAAAAATTAACCGGAGAAAACATAATGACTTGGAGGAATAGACTCAACATAATCTTGGTTACACATGATCTTAAGTTCGTTCTCAATGAGGAGTGTCCTCAATTCCCTACTCAAAAAACATCTCAATCTGTTAAGGATGCGTATGACCGCTGGATCAATGCCGATGAAAAAGTAAAAATCTATATCCTGGCTAGCATACCTGATGTTTTAGGTAGGAGGCTGGAGGGCAAGGTTTCAGCTCGTGAGATCATGGATTTTGTGCTAAATTTGTCTAGACAACCGTCCAAACAAATTCGGCATGAAGCCCTAAAATACGTTTACAATGCGCACATGAAGGAGGGAACGTTAGTGAAAGAACATGTTCTCAATCTGATTGCTCACTTCAACATAGCAGAATTAAACGGAGCGGTCATAGATGAGAAAAGTCAGATTTTGTTCATCCTAGAATCTCTTCCGAAGAGTTTTCTGCAATTTCGTAGCAATGCAGCGATGAACAACATAGAGTATGATCTGATTTCTCTGCTAAATGAGCTTCAGAATTATCAGTTTCTTATGGATGATAAGAGACAACAGAATGGAGAGGGAAATTTGGTTGCCCATTCCAAAAGTTCTCAAGAAGGTTCATCCTCTGGAACTAAGAACTGCAGCCATACTTCTGAACTTAAGAAGATACAGAAGAAGAGGAGAAGGACAAATAAAAAGCAATCGCCTGGCAAGGAAAAGCTGTTATTTGATAACATGTAGCTTAAGGGTTTATTAGAAACCTTATTTCTATTTCTTGTCATAGCGAACATTGTACTTCATTTTCTTTTCAATTGAATAAAGTGTTTATTTCATTGAAAAAGTATTGTACTATGTGTTGCTCTTATTGAGAATTATTTACAATGGTATAATTCAGTTAAAATAGTTTTAACAGTGAATCATACAAAATTGTAAGTACACGAACTAATTTCTCCTAAAGAAAATGCTCACCTTTGGCATCTTAGGTTCGGTCACATTAATCTCAATAGGATTGAGAGATTGGTAAAGAACGGACTTCTAAACGAGTTAGAAGAAAACTCTTTGCCAGTATGGGAATCCTGCCTAGAAGGAAAAATGACTAAAAGACCTTTTAGTGGAAAAAGTTATAGAGCCAAAGACCCTCTAGAGCTTATACATTCAGACCTTTGTGGTCCGATGAATGTTAAAGCCAAGGGAGGACATGAATATTTCATCTCTTTTATAGATGATTATTCTAGATTATGACATATTTACCTAATGCACCACAAGTCTGAAGCACTTGAAAAGTTCAAGGAATTCAAGACTGAGGTTGAAAATCAATTAGGTAAAACTATTGAAACACTTCGATCGGATCGAGGTGGAGAGTACATGGATTTAAAATTCCAGAACTATATGATAGAACATGGAATTACATCCCAACTCTCGACTCGGCACACCACAAAGAAAGCGGTGTATCGGAAAGGAGAAATAGAACCTTGTTGGACACGGTTCGATCAATGATGAGTTATGCTCATCTCCCTAGTTCCTTTTGGGGTTACATAGTGGAGACTGCAGTATACATTATGAATAATGTGCCCTCAAAAAGTGTTTCTGAAATACCTTTTGAACTCTGGAAATGACGTAAAGGTAGTTTATGTCACTTCAGAATATGGGGGTGTTCAGCACATGTGCTTGTGACAAATCCAAAGAAGTTGGATTCACGTTCAAAGTTATGCCTATTCGTAGGATACCCAAAAGAAACAAGAGGCGGTTTATTCTATGATCCTAAGGAAGATAAGGTTTTTGTGTCGACAAATGTCATTTTCTTAGAAGAGGACCACATAAGGGACCACAAACCAAAAAGTAAAGTTGTGTTGAGTGAGTTAGACGGAACAATAGCAAAGGTTGCTAATAAAACTAGTACGTCAACAAGAGTTGTTGATACTGGTTTGTCTAGTCAAGAGAGTCCATCTCAAGAGTTGAGTATGCCTCGACGTAGTGGGAGGTTATAATACAACCTGACCGTTACATGGGTTTAACTGAAACCCAAGTTGTTATACCAAATGACAACTGCGAGGATCCATTGACTTATAATCAAGCAATGGTTGACAAAGATAAAGACAAATGGGTCATAGCCATGGACCAAGAAATGGAGTCTATGTACTTCAATTCTGTTTGGGATCTTGTAGATAAGCCTAATGGGGTAAATGTTGGGATTTTTGTCCTAATCTCGTGTTTGTAAATTACAGTTTGAAATTAATAAGAGTTATTTATTTCATCGCTTTGTGTCTCGCAATATTTATAAACTTTTCCAATAAACTAAGCTCTAGGGTCATTGAATTTATGAGAGAACTAGAACTTGAACGGTGTGTAGTGGACACACAGGGAGGATCACGTTCGAGTAAATGACTCGTACGATCTACAGTATATGGATAGATTTGGAGACCTAATCCTGGATACACTGTGGATGCGGCCCACTTTGTATTAAATACAAACGAGGTGATCTGACTCGTTCATGTGGTTGACATGCAAGTGAGGGCATCCTGTGCAATGAGATTGTACAAGACTGGACCGTGAGTTATTAGACCTCACGATGTAACACCGTTTCTGATGAGACTAATAATATCGTAGATGACCATTAGTGACTCGACACGAATCACGAGCGTGTTCACGGACTCCATCTGCGGGGTCCGTCCTTTTACTAATACGGGTGAGGGTGGTCACCAGTTACTCGCCCAATATGCCTATCTTCTCAGGGACAGGACCAAGTAGGGAGCTGGGAACTTAACTACGCGAGATGGAATTCACTCGTTCCCGCTTTAGGGAAACTAGAGGGGTTGTTCCCTTAAGTGTTGTCTCCAGGGTTTAGACAACGGGCGCCCACCTTCTCACTGGCCCGAGAAGGGTGTTGTGTATGGTTAGACCATCACAATATGTTGTTCATTAGAGGAGCAGTGGGGACTTAAGGAACAAGAGGTAGACACAGGGGTAAAACGATAATTTGATCCAGCCGGGTCTACGAACAACCTATGAAGGGTCGACACATGGGCATTGGTTATATCAGTGGACACGTAATATTCTACACCGACGGGAGTGCAGCTACGGGCTATAGTGGAGTGTTACTGTAGCTAATGAATGTTGATTAACCGAGTCAAAGAGTTTGTGAGTTAATCTCGGATCATTGGAGCCCGTCCTTCGTAGGTTCATTAGGTCCTCAGTTTGCTCAATCAGGTTAAAAGAAGGGTTAATGTTTTGGTATGAAATTGAAGTGTTCAATTTCACTTTAAGGGCATTTATGTCATTTATATGAGATATGAATGATATAATATATAGTTTAATGTGAATGGGATTCATAATAACCTATAGGTTAGGCTAATTGTTGAATTAGGGCTATTTGGAGAAATTAATTGAGAGAAGTTAAATTGGATGTGATTCAATTTAATTAATCCACAATTATTGCAAATGAGATTTGCAATATGAGATATGAGATATCTTATATTATGTGTTTATTCAAATGAGATTTGCATAACCTATGGTTGTGGTAAAGTGGTAATAATGTGGAGATTTTAACTCCATCATTCTCACTATTTAAACCCTTTGCAAGAAGGAATTGAAAAGGCTTTCTCTCATTTTTTGATTTTGATCAAAGTGAAGAGATCAAAATTCTTTCTACTCTCTCAACTCTCCTTCCTCTCCAAAACTCTAGAATCCCACCATTCTCCTTCTTTCCAAAAGAAGAACAACCGAGACTCCAAGTGGTAGTGTTCGGATTCCGTTCGTGGGAAGCGTTCGTTGAGATCGAGAAGCACGAAGTGTTCATGACCGAGGAAGAAACTTTGAAGAGAGTCTTCAACAAGTAAGTACTTTTATCTTGTTGTATTTTCTTCCTTCTTTTGCATGTTTAGCCTAGATCTAATAGTTAGATCATTTTGACAAAATCAAGTAGCGTAATGATACCATGACGATTCGATCGTCTTCCGCTGCGTAGGGATTTTCATTCCCTTCGGTAAAACCTATAGGTTGTAAGTGGATCTACAAGAGAAAGTGTGGTGTAGATGGGAAGGTGCAAACCTGTAAAGGTAGACTAGTAGTAAAGGGTTATACCCAGGTTGAAGGGGTTGACTATGAGGAAACCTTTTCACTTGTTGCTATGGTAAAGTCTATGCGTATCCTACTTGCAATTGCCGCATATTATGACTATGAGGTATGGCAAATGAATGTCAAGACAACCTTTTTGAATGGCAATCTTGAGGAAAACATCTACATGGACCAACCCAAAGGGTTCATTGAACCAGGACAAGAGCAAAAGGTTTGCAGGCTTAAAAGGTCAATTTATGGACTTAAACAAGCCTCTAGGTCCTGGAATATAAGATTTGATGAGGCAATCAAATCTTATGGTTTTGACCAGAATGATGATGAACCTTGTGTCTACAAGAAAATCATTAATAGTTCTGTCGCATTCTTAATTCTCTGTGTGGATGATATCCTACTCATTGGAAATGATGTAGGTTATCTTACTGGCATCAAGGAATGGCTAGCTACGCAGTTCCAAATGAAAGATTTGGGTGATGTGCAGTTTGTTCTTGGGATCTAGATTGTCCGGAACCGCAAGAATAAAATACTAGCCTTGTCTCAAATATCTTACATAGACAAAGTGTTGTCAAAAAGGGTTTGTTGCCATTTAGACATGGAATCCATTTGTCTAAGAAACAGTGTCCTAAGACACCTCAAGGAGTTAAGGATATGAGACGGATTCCTCATGCTTCGACTGTTGGGAGCCTGATGTACGCCATGTTGTGTACTAGGCCTGACATCTGTTTTGCAGTTGGGATGGTCAGTAGGTATCAATCCAATCCAGGACTTGAACACTGGACAGCGGTTAAGACAATCCTTAAGTATCTTTGGAGAACAAGGAACTACATGCTTGTGTATGGGGCTAAGGATCTGATCCTTACAGGATACACGGATTCTGACTTTCAAACAGATAAAGATTCTCGGAAATCTACATCAGGGTCAGTATTTACTCTTAACGGAGGAGTTGTAGTATGGCGAAGCGTCAAGCAAAGATGCATCGCTGATTCCACCATGGAGGTCGAATATGTTGCAGCTTGTGAAGCAGCTAAAGAGGTCGTTTGGTTAAGGAAATTCATGCTAAATTTGGAAGTTGTTCTAAATATGACTTTGCCCATCACGTTGTATTGCGATAACAGCGGTGCAGTGGCAAATTCGAGGGAACCCCGAATTCACAAGAGGGGAAAGCACATTAAGCGGAAATATCATCTCATCCGAGAGATCGTGCATAGAGGAGACGTGATTGTCACGAAGATAGCCTCAGAGCACAACATTGCTGGTCCTTTTACAAAGGCTCTCACGGCTAAAGTATTTGAGAGTCACCTAGAAGGTCTAGGTTTACAAGTCTTCCCCAACTAGGGCAAGTGGGAGTATTTTTTACAAAGGGGTTTAAATGTCCTAGTTTATTATATTTACATTACTGTAATGTTTTAGCACTCCACAAGCTTTAGGTCAAGTGGGAGATTGTTGGGTGTTGCGTAGTATTATATTGCAATACCGCAGTGTACGGGTCAAGTTTTAGTATAGTGATTTATGAGTCCAAGTATCGTCCTCGGGAATGGGTTTCTAGATTAATTAAGTACTAAGATACTAATTCTCAAATTTAGCTAAAGCAACAAAACATGGATAGGTGTTTGACGAATAAGACAATCAAACAAACAAACATGTGGAGACACGAATTGATAGAATTAAATGAAGTGATTTTACAAGTTAATAACCTAATTACACATGCATTGACTTCATGAGATGAATTTATAAACAAGAAGTAAATTACTCAAGAAAACCTCTCGGTTCTTAGTGAGCCTCACACATGCAATAGAATTCATAGTCTCCATACGAACCTACAACATGCATGGCATTAAGTAACTTCTTTAAGTGTTTCCCTAAGAATTCTAGATCACTCTCGTGCCAGACTACTAAGGGTTTTGACAATTTTGCTCTAATTCAAGCTTTATCTCTCGAGTCCACTTGAATCAACGAATTAAAGAGTGCAGAGCGAATGGCCAAAAATAAGAACAAAACATGCTTCAATATATTGTAATAAAGTCCTAACAAATAAATCAAATCCTACTACAATGTTTAGCTACTCTAAATCACATGAAAAACAAACTAAACAAGTAGAAAACGTCTTATAACGCTATTACAAATTGAAAGAAAGAGAAATAAACTTAGGTGTCGATGCCGGTCCTTCGTCTCCGAGCTCCCGTCTTCGATCTCGAACCTCCACGAATGCTTTGGCTCCCAAAATCACTCTTTTTCTCTCTCCTTACAGGTGTATTTCGAATTTAGGGCAAAACTCTACCAAATTGTGCTCCCCTTGCAATGAAATCATAAGGATATATTTATAGAAGGAATCGGTGCAGCGTTGCAACGCTTAGGGACGATGTTGCAACGCCGCACCCTAGGCTACCGCAATTAAGGAAATAATTGATGGCGTTTAACGCCGAGGGCGGCGTTGCAACGCCGCTACCCTAACCTAGCGCGCTCCAGTCGAAATGGCGTTGCGGACGCTGCAAGGCGGCGTTGCAACGCCTATGTGCGGCTTCTCACGCGTGGCTTCTTATCGAGATAGCGTTGCAACGCCCTAAGGCAGCGTTGCAACGCTATCGCCTGGAGTCTTCAAAACCTTTAAATAGCAAGCATGGCGTTGCAACGCTCTGCATAGCGTTGCAACGCCATCACCTCGGGTCATCATGCTTGGATTGGTTCTTTTTCTTCCAATTGATGTTATCTTTAGCTCCAAATAGCCCCATTTTGATCTCGAGTGATCCAAATTATCTCCAAGAGCTTCGTTTAAGCTTGTCACCTGAAATTGAGTGAATTAAACACGTAAAAGCCCTGAAATCATCATAAAACTAGCCATACTTAAGCCTAAGGATAACACATTTTGTGTGCTATCAAACACCCCGAAACATAAACTTTTGCTAGTCCCGAGCAAAAACAAAGTTAAACATTAGATTGTTCTTAAACATACATTTGATTCAAGCCTCAAAGATTTAAGAGAAAATTTTGCCATCACAAGAAACACTTAAACATAACACTTCAACAAGTAATTTAAAACTTTTCCCAAGTGTTCCTACGTGTGCGTGTGATTAGCCTATGTTCCCTTCATTTTTACTAAGCCCGGATCAACTTTATTAGGTTCTCCATTCAACTTCCCCCTACACTGGTCCTAATTACTAATCTTTGAGCCTCTCCACATTCAAGAAATAAACAACTTTACTCAGCACTTAATCACTCTTTTGATGCCACTTTTTCTATCTTCTTTTTTTTTTCTTTTGTGCAAGGACACTAGCTTTCACACATCCACTGCAGGGACCCTTACCCAGAGCACTCGCTCAATGAGTGGCCTAACTGATCACAGTGAAGGTAGCTCTTTTTGTCCTCACGATTTTTTTCTTCAGCAAACAAAAAACAAAAACAAACTATTTCACATATTATACAGATCATGCACTTCATATTGTCATTCACCCTATCCTGCAGTTTAACTCTCAAATCAGTTCTCAGACCTATCGAGGTGACATCAAATTTCTAAACCAAATAACTTTGTTCTAAGCATTTCAAAACTACAGGAACACAGACTATGTGTATAATAGTGCAGGAAAACTCAAGCAAATTTTTAAATTAACTCAAATTCATATCATGCTCTCAGGTTTCAGCAGAATCATAAAGATTTTCATCCTAGGCTATCATGATCATACTCATGTAAAGGAACAATCACCAATTCAGCACATACTCAGGACAGTTATAATAAATAAACAACATCCCACCCCCAAACTTAAACTAAACATTGTCCCCAATGTTTGTAGAAATAAGCATGAGGTAAGTATAAGGGTAGAAGTGAACGATACTGTCCTGGGTGATGGAGATCTTTCTGAGTTTCTTGGATAGCCAAAGCATGTGTGTTGGAGTTCCTCTGAATGGGAGCATGGATTTCAACGAAGAAGGGCATCTCCACAACCTACGAAGTAAAACAACAACTAACTAAGAATTGAAAAATAACAAAAACAACTAAAGCAAGCTAGAGACAGGAAAACAAAAGTAAGTAAAGCTTGGGTTGCCTCCCAAGAAGCGCTTTGTTTAACGTCTTTAGCTAGATTGTACTCTCTCAAGGTGTTTCTTTCCTTGCTTGCAATGCCTGGAGTAATGTGTTCATTTGGCCAATCAGGTCTCTATATTCTTTATTGCGCTCCATGATCGGGTCACAATACCAGATAGATTGGTGATTGCATTCTCGGTGGTTGGTTGGACCGACTTCACGAATTCAACTATGAAGGAGTGCAATGTGTCTTCCAGAGATGGTTTCTCTCTCGATGTAGAAGCATCTTGTTTGTAGGAGGATTCAACACATTCTTGTTGTTAGCATAGGAGAAATTCTCATGATACCTCAAACCTGGATTGTAATGTATTGGTAGGTTATTCTGAGTCTGATTGCCTCCATAGTCGTTGCTCTGTTGTTCAGGTAGTGCAATTGCTCCATAGTGGATTCTCCATTGGGCTGGGAGCATTGAGAGGACATCCCTGTTTGTGGTGATCCTGCAAAATTATTCAGGGCGTGAGTGAGAGATGCCATATGAGATCTAAGAGAAGTTACCTCATCCAGTTGATACAATCCAATCATCGGCTTAGATCTGTCATCATTGTCTCAGAGGCCCCGTAGTGGTGGCGATTGACACCTCCTCAAGGAGGGCACGTGCTTCTGGCACAGTCTTTGCCATGAAAGCCCCTCCTGCAGTAACATCCAGAATGGTCCTGGTCTTACCTTCCAGTCCATTATAAAACAGCTGTACCTGGAGCCAGTCTGGGTAGCCATGCTTTGGGCACCTCCTGAGCATGTCCTTATACCTTTCCCAGGCCTCAAATAACTACTCTCCCTCTTGCTGCCTGAATGTTCCTATCTCAGCCCTTAACTTTGCAGTTTTAACGGGTGGAAAGAATTTGGTCATGAAGGGTTGGGCCAACTCCTCTCAGGAAGTGATACTCCCTGAGGGAAGGGACCCTAGCCATTTTTTGGCTCTACCCTGCAGAGAAAAAGGAAAAAGACGTAAGCGAATACTATCAGCAGAGATACCATTCATTTTAAATGTACCACAGATTTTCAAAAAAATTTGAAGATGAGAGTTAGGATCTTCTGTGGCTAGGCCTCTGAAAGCACCTTCCCTAACCATTTGTATCAGCCTTGTTTTCAGTTCAAAGTTATTAGCATTGATAGGGGCATGGACTATTCCAGCCTGCTCAGAATTAAACACAGGTTGGAAATACTCCCTGATAGGTTTAGGGTTGTTGATGAGCTCCTGATCAGCCCATTTCCGAGTTTCGCTCTTCCTTCCCTTAGAGTCTCCTCTGAGTCCTCTCGATCTCGGGATCAAAAGGGTGCAAGTCTGCAGTTCTCCCCTTGGGCATACACCTGGAGGAACAAAAAGAAAGAAATTAGATACAAAAGAAAAACACAAGCAACTAGCAAATAAAACAGAAAATAAAGACATAAAACATAAAACTTGGGTTGCCTCCCAAGAAGCGCTTTCTTTAATGTCTCTAGCTAGACGGTGACTAATTAGGGCACATAAAATTGCTCATATTTCTTCGGGCCCTTCTTGCTCGAATCGATGTAGTCTTCTAAGTCTAAATGGCTATCCTGCTTTTCTTGAGCCTCAAATAGAAAATTATTTTTGGAATTTTTATTTATCAAAAGAAAGGAACTGAAATCAAAGAAAGACTCGTGAGTATAAGACAAATGGTTATCAAAAATAAAGGAAATTTCTGGGGATAAAGGGAAAGAAGACTTCTCAGCCTCTAACTCTATCACCTGGATCTCTCCTGTGGAACTAAGTGTATCACCAGTGTCCTCCTCACTAACCTTGATCATGGTGTGCCTCGGTCTCCCCAAACTATCCTCACTAACATCTAGACAAATCCTCCTAGGTGGCACCTCCTGAGTGGTAAGGATAAAGAAATTGTTCCTGTAAGGCATTAAGGGAAACTACTAGTTGGTTAAGATATTGAGCTCTATCCTGTACTATTCCCCAAAGTCCTACCACTTCAGTTTCTAACCTATCCAACCTCTCTAATTCACTATGGATCAAATTTTTCAATTTCAACTCTAAGGTATATTCTGACAATTGGTCCATAAGAGAAGATTTTTCTGGTGGTTGGTTAAGGTACGAAAAACTATGGTTCCAAGTGCCTAAATAACTACCCTCATGTGAATTTTCATATATGTCAGGTACAGAATGGTAAAAATTAGACATATGGTAATCAGAAAAATCATGATGCACAAAACTAGGATCCTGAGAGGGACAATAGAATGGTGGAAACTCAAAATTATGCAAAGTCATACTTGAAAAATCAGTAATTTCACAACAAGACTTCACACAATATCAACACAACCAAAATAGAAAACAAAGACTAAAAAACACACAAAACTAAAATAATACAAATAAGGAAATAAACAATCACACAAAACAATTAAGGAAAGACAAACAAACAAGCTTTAGTTTAAAATTTCAAATTTTCTCCTAATATTAATTAATCTAAATAATCGCCATTCCCCGGCAACGGCGCCAAAAACTTGTTGCGTAGTATTATATTGCAATACCGCAGTGTACGGGTCAAGTTTTAGTATAGTGATTTATGAGTCCAAGTATCGTCCTCGGGAATGGGTTTCTAGATTAATTAAGTACTAAGATACTAATTCTCAAATTTAGCTAAAGCAACAAAACATGGATAGGTGTTTGACGAATAACACAACCAAACAAACAAACATGTGGAGACACGAATTGATAGAATTAAAGGAAGTGATTTTACAAGTTAATAACCTAATTACACATGCATTGACTTCATGAGATGAATTTATAAACAAGAAGTAAATTACTCAAGAAAACCTCTCGGTTCTTAGTGAGCCTCACACATGCAATAGAATTCATCGTCTCCATACGAACTTACAACATGCATGGCATTAAGTAACTTCTTTAAGTGTTTCCCTAAGAATTTTATATCACTCTCGTGCCAGACTACTAAGGGTTTTGACAATTTTGCTCTAATTCAAGCTTTATCTCTCGAGTCCACTTGAATCAACGAATTAAAGAGTGCAGAGCGAATGGCCAAAAATAAGAACAAAACATGCTTCAATATATTGTAATAAAGTCCTAACAAATAAATCAAATCCTACTACAACGTTTAGCTACTCTAAATCACATGAAAAACAAACTAAACAAGTAGAAAACGTCTTATAACGCTATTACAAATTGAAAGAAAGAGAAATAAACTTAGGTGTCGATGTCGGTCCTTCGTCTCTGAGCTCCCGTCTTCGATCTCGAACCTCCACGAATGCTTTGGCTCCCAAAATCACTCTTTTCTCTCTTCTTACAAGGTGTATTTCGATTTTAGGGCAAAACTCTACCAAATTGTGCTCCCCTTGCAATGAAATCATAAGGATATATTTATAGAAGGAATCGGTGCAGCGTTGCAACGCTAGGGACAGCGTTGCAACGTTGCACCCTAGGCGGTTGGCAATTAAGGAAATGATCGATGGTGTTGCAACGCCGCTACCCTAACGCACGCGCTCCTTGTCGAAATGGCGTTGCGACGCTGCAAGGCAGAGTTGCAACGCCCTATGTGCGGCTTCTCACGCGTGGCTTCTTATCGAGATAGCGTTGCAACGCTATCGCCTGGAGTCTTCAAAACCTTTAAACAGCAAGCATGGCGTTGAAACGCTCTGCATAGCGTTGCAACGCCATCACCTCGGGTCATCATGCTTGGATTGGTTCTTTTTCTTCCAATTGATGTTATCTTTAGCTCCAAATAGCCCCGTTTTGATCCCGAGTGATCCAAATTGTCTCCAAGAGCTCCGTTTAAGCTTGTCACCTGAAATTGAGTGAATTAAACACGTAAAAGCCCTGAAATTATCATAAAACTAGCAATACTTAAGTCTAAGGATAACACATTTTGTGTGCTATCACTGGGATTTAGGCCCTAAACTTGTGTAATTTTGATCAATTAAATAAAAGGTTATTTGTTTTGATAGAATTAAAGTCTTTCTTTATAAATCCAATAAACTAAGCTCCAAGGTTATAACATATATCTTGAACATCCGTGTAGTGGACACTATTTGGGTTGAGTTCAAGAATATAACCTAAAGGGTCTATGGTATAAGAATAAGGTTGGAAACCTCATACTAGTAACACCATGGATGTGGCCCACTTTGTAATTAGTACAAATGAGGTAATCCAACTCATTCATGTAGTTGACATGCGAGTGAGGGAATCCTGTATGAAGAGTTCATACAAAACCGGACCACAAATTATTAGTCTAACGAAAGTGTAACATCAGATTAATGAGGATAAGACTAGTAATTTATAGATGATCATTAGTGATTGAGGACTGAGATCGAGCAAGTTAAGAACTCCTACTTATAGGGGTTTGTCCTTAGACTAGTATTGGTGAGAGTAGCTTGTAGCCGACTCAATAAGCCTACCTTCTCAGGGATAGAACCTCGTAGGTAGCTGGGAACTTAACTGTGCAAGATGGAATTCACTCATACCTACACTAAGGAATTAGATAGGTTATCCTTTAAGAACTGACTCCAGGGCTTGAACAACGGGGCCCCGCCCTCTATGAGGGTATGAGTCTATGGTAGGACCGTAGACTTGTTGTTCATTAGAGGATCAGTGGTGCTTAAGGAACAAAGAGGTAATCACAGGGGTAAAACGGTAATTTGACCCAACTGTAATTACGAACAACCTGTGAAGGGAGACTCATGGGTAATGATTATATCAATGGACACAAT
This sequence comes from Trichosanthes cucumerina, assembly GCA_036507285.1. Taxonomy (NCBI): domain Eukaryota; kingdom Viridiplantae; phylum Streptophyta; class Magnoliopsida; order Cucurbitales; family Cucurbitaceae; genus Trichosanthes; species Trichosanthes cucumerina. The sequence continues at coordinate 32,354,319 of CM071843.1, forward strand.
ATAATCTACAGTGAGGAAAGTCACGCTACAAGTCTATAGTGGAGTGACTTGTAGTTAATGAATATTGATTAACTGGATCACAGAGTTTGATCAGTCAATCTCATATCATTGGAGCTCATGAACTTTAGGTCCATTAGGTCCCTCCGTTAGCTCAACATGGTTATATTGAGGGTATAAAGTTAGGAATGAAATTGAAGTGTTCAAATTTCATACATGAGGTGTTATATCAATTGTATATGATATAATTGATATAATATATAATTTTAATGTGAATTAGATTCACATATAAACCATATACTAATGAGAGAATAAAGGAAGGGTAGGATGGTCATTTCCATCTTATTTCCTTATATATATGGTTGGATGAGATGCAACTAGGTTAAAAAAAAAGTGTGCCATTTGATAGTGTTGTTGGAAAGGTTCCAAAAACCACAATCTCTCTCTCTCAAAACATCTCATATTACCTAAGGGGAACCCACATTCCTCCCTCACCTAGAGAACAACGAAGAAGACCAGTGGTCGTGTCTTAGTCCATTCGTGGTTCGTGTTGCTGAGATCTTGATCGTGAGAGAGGAAGAGCACGTGAAGAAAGGTTCTTCAAAGGTAATATTTCTTATTGTCCATATTCTATTTTATGCTTAATCTAGTTGTTTACATTCTTGAATGAAATCGTTGTAACTAAATCGAGAGCGTAAGATTCACAATCGCTTCCGCGGCGGGATTCGATTCCCTTCAACTCCAACGTGTGTTCCTTCGATAAAGGTCACGATGTTGAGACGCTGAAAGTCCATCACAACAACCCTTTGATAAGCAGCATGGCGTTGCGACGATGTTCTTCAGCATTTAAACGCTGATGAACAGCGTTGCAACGTCGTGTCGTCTGCAGCAGCCATGTTCTTCAAAAAATTGCAGAAAACAACAACACCAAATCACCCAATTTTGACCCAAAATCGACCACAAACAACTCCAAACTCAATTACACACTCAATTTCACTTAAATAATGCTCAAAAAAACGCAGGACCCATACAATTTTGTTAAAAATCAAACACTATAAAGTTACGACAAAATTTCCTAAACAGTCAATGGCAAAGCAAATGCACAATTCCCACCAAACCAATGTAAATTTGATTTGCCAAATCAAAATACAAGTATGATCCGATACCTATTAATGGAATCAAAATTCCTAAAACACAGTGGAAGTCTAAATTGGATCGAAAGCTCGTTTTTCATTTGGCAAATGCAAATACCCATACATTGGTAAAAAACATCTATAAGCAAAATATGAAGGGATCAAATCCCGCAGCGGAAGCGATTGTTAATCGCGTGTTCTTAATTTTGTTACATGGATTACAATCAAGTACAAATCTAACAAGATTAAGCATGCTACTACAAGATGGACAACAAAAAATTACCTTTGAAGAACTCTTTCTTCCAGTGCTCCTTCTCCCACGATCACGATCTCAACAACTCGAACCCGAACGATCACGGACACTACTACCGGATCTTCTCCGTTGTTCTCTAGGTGTGGAAGGAATGTGGGTTCCTTTAGGATGAGGTGAGGTAATCTTATGAGATTGTACTTTGAACTTTTTCCAATACAATTAGAGAGAATGTTAGGGCTTTTACAAAAATCCTTAACTTTGCTTAGCATACAAATTGCATCTTATTCAACCTTTTAAAAGGAAATAGGATGGAAATTACCATCCTATTCTTCCTTCATTCTCTCATTAGTTTATAGTTTATATGTGAATCTAATTCAAATTAAAACCTTATATTATATCAATTATATCATATACAACTGATATAACACCTCATATATGAAATTGAACACTTCAATTTCATTCCTAACTTTATACCCTCAATATTACCATGTCGAGCCAACGGAGAGACCTAATGGACCTACAGTTCATGAGCTCCAATGATGTGAGATTAACTGATAAAACTCTTTGATCCAGTTTAATCAATATTCATTAACTACAAGTCACTCCACCATAGACTTGTAGTTGCACTCTCCTCACTGTAGATTATATTGTGTCCACTAATATAATCATTACCCATGAATCGACCCTTCACAGGTTGTTCGTAATCACTGTTGGGCCAAATTACTGTTTTACCCCTGTGATTACCTCTTTGTTCCTTAAGCACCACTGATCCTCTAATGAACAACAAGTCTACGGTCCTACCATAGACTCATATCCTCATAGAGGGCGGCGCCCCGTTGTTCAAGACCTGGAGTCAGTTCTTAAGGGAACAACCTATCTAATTCCTTAGTGTAGTCCATCTTGCATAGTTAAGTCCCCAGCTACCTACGAGGTTCTGTCCCTGAGAAGGTAGGCTTATTGAGTCGGCTACAGGCCACTCTCACCCATACTAGTCTAAGGACAAACCCCTATAAGCAAGAGTTCTTAACTTGCTCAGGATTCAGGTCGAGTCACTAATGACCATCTATAAATTATCAGTCTTATCTTGTTAACGGCGTTATACTAGTTAGACTAATAATTTGCAGTCCGGTCTTGTATGAACTCTTCATACAGGATGCCCTCACTTGCAAGTTAACCACATGAATGAGTTGGATTACCTCATTTGTACTAATTACAAAGTGGGTTGCATCCATGGTGTTACCAGAATAAGGTTGAAACCTTATTCTTATACCATAGACCATTTAGGTTATACTCTTGAACATAATCCAAATAGTGTCTACTACTCTGATGTTTAAGATACATTATAACCTTTGAGCTTAGTTTATTGGATTTATAAAGCAAGAATATAATTTTATCAAAACAACTCTTTATTTATTTGATCAAAATTACATAAGTTTAGGCCACAAATCCCAACAATCTCCCACTTGACCTAAAGTTTGTGGAGTATTGAACCATTACAGTAATGTAAATACAATAAACTAGGGCATTTAAACCCTTTGTACAATATACTCCCACTTTCCCTAGTTGGGGAAGACTTGTAAACCTAGACCTTCTAGGTGACTCTCAAATACTTTAGCCGTGAGAGCTTTTGTAAAAGGATCAGCAACATTGTGCTCTGAGGCTATCTTCGTGACAATCACGTCTCCTCGATGCTCGATCTCTCGGATGAGATGATATTTCTGCTTAATGTTCTTTCCCCTCTAGTGACTTCAGGGTTCCCTTGAATTTACCACTACACAACTATTATCGCAATACAGCGTGATGGGCAAAGTCATATTTGGAGCAACTTCCAAATTTAGCATGAATTTCCTTAACCAAACGGCCTGTTAAGCTGCTTCACAAGCTGCTACATATTCGGCTTCCATGGTGGAATCAGCGATGCATCCTTGTTTGACGCTTCGCCATACTACCGCTCCTCCGTTAAGAGTAAATACTGACCCTGATGTAGATTTCCAAGAATCTTTATCAGTCTGAAAGTCATAATTCGTGTATCTTGTAAGGATCAAATCCTTAGCCCCATACACAAGCATGTAGTTCCTTGTTCTCTGTAGATACTTAAGGATTGTTTTAACCACTGTCCAGTGTTTAGGTTCTGGATTGGATTGATACCTACTGATCATTCCAACTGCAAAACAGATGTCTGGCCTAGTACAAAACATGGCGTACATCAGGCTTCCAACAGCTGATGCATATGGAATTCGTCTCATGCCCTCAACTCCTTGAAGTGTCTTAGGACATTGTTCCTTAGACAAATGAACTCCATATCTAAAACGCAATAAGCCCTTTTTGAAGTCTTGCATCTTAAACCTCAACAACACTTTGTCTATGTAAGATGTTTGAGACAAGGCTTGTGTTTTATTCTTGCAGTTCCAGACAATCTGGATCCCAAGAACAAACTGTGCATCACCCAAATCTTTGATTTGGAATTGCGTAGCTAGCCAATCTTAATGTCAGTAAGATATTCTACATCATTCCCAATGAGTAGGATAATCCACATATAGAACTAGGAATGCGACAGAACTATTGATGATTTTCTTGTAGACACAAGGTTCATCATCATCCTGGTCAAAACCAAAAGATTTGATTGCCTCATCAAATCTTATATTCCAGGACCTAAAGGCTTGTTTCAGTCCATAGATGGACCTTTTAAGTATGCAAACTTTTTGCTCTTGTCCTGGTTCAATGAACCCTTTGAGTTGGTCCATGTAGATGTTTTCCTCAAGATTGTCATTCAAAAAGGTTGTCTTGACATCCATTTGCCATACCTCATAGTCATAATATGCGGCAATGGCAAGTAGCATACGAATAGACTTTACCATAGCAACAGGTGAAAAGGTTTCCTCATAGTCGACCTCTTCAACCTGGGTATAATCCTTTGCTACTAGTCTAGCTTTAAAGGTTTGCACCTTCCCATCTACACCATGCTTTCTCTTGTAGATCCAATTACAACCTATAGGTTTTACCCCATTAGGTTTATCTACAAGATCCCAAACAGAATTGAAGTGCATAGACTCCATTTCTTGGTTCATGGCTATGACCCATTTGTCTTTGTCTTTGTCAACCATCGCTTGATTATAAGTCGATGGATCCTCACAGTCATCATCTGGTATAACAACTTGGGTTTCAGATAAATCCATGTAACGGCCAGGTTGCATTATAACCCTCCCACTACGTCGAGGCATACTCAACTCTTGAGATGGACTCTCTTGACTAGACAAGCTAGTATCAACAACTTTTGTTGACGTACTAGTTTTATTAGCAACTTTTGCTATTGTTCCGTCTAACTCACTAAACAAAATTTTACTTCCTGGTTTGTGGTCCCTTATGTGGTCCTCCTCTAAGAAAGTGGCATTTGTCGACACAAAAGCCTTATTTTCCTTAGGATCATAGAATAAACCACCTCTTGTTTTCTTTGGGTAGCATACGAATAGGCACAATTTTGAACGTGAATCCAACTTCTTTGGATTTGTCACAAGCACATGTGTTGGACAATCCCAAATTCTGAAATGACATAAACTACCTTTACTTCCTTTCCAGAGTTCAAAAGGTGTTTCAGAAACACTTTTTGATGGCACATTGTTCAAAATGTATATCGTAGTCTCCACTGCGTAACCCCAAAAGGAATTAGGGAGATGAGCATAACTCATTATTGATCGAACCATGTCCAACAAGGTTCTATTTCTCCTTTTCAATACACCGTTTTGTTGTGGCTTACCGGGAGCCGAGAGTTGGGATGTAATTCCATGTTCTATCATATAGTTCTAGAATTTTAAATCCATGTACTCTCCACCTTGATCTGATCGAAGCGTTTTAATTGTTTTACCTAATTGATTTTCAACTTCAGTCTTGAATTCCTTAAACTTTTCAAGTGCTTTAGACTTATGTTGTATTAGGTAAATATGCCCAAATCTAGAATAATCATCTACAAAGGAAATGAAATATTCATAACCTGCTCTGGCTTTTAACACTCATCGGACCACAAAGGTTTGAATGTATAAGCTCAAGAGGTTCTTTAGCTCTATAACCTTTTCCACTAAAAGGTCTTTTAGTCATTTTTCCTTCTAGGCAGGATTCACATACAGATAAAAAATTTTCTTCTAACTCATTTAGAAGTCCATTCTTTACCAATCTCTCAATTCTATTGAGGTTAATGTTACCCAATCTAAGATGTCAAAGATGAGCATTTTCTTTAGGAGAAATTAGTTCGTGTACTTGCAATTTTGAATAATTCACTGTTTAAAACTATTTTAACTTAATTAAACCATTGCAAATAATTCTCAAGAAGAGCAACACATAGTCCAATACTTTTCCAAAGAAATAAACACTTTATTCAATTGAAAAGAAATTGAAGTACAATGTTCGCTAAGGCAAGAAATAGAAATAAGGTTTCTAATAAACCCTGAAGCTACACGTTATCAAATAATAGCTTTTTCTTGCCAGACGATTGCTCTTTATTTGCTCATTTTCCTTTTCTTCTGTATCTTCTTAAGTTCAGAAGTATGACTGCAGTTCTTAGTTCCAGAGGATGAACCCTTCTGAGAACTTTTGGAATAAACAAACAGATCTGCCTCTCTATTCTATTGTCTCTTATCATCCATAAGAAACTGATAATTCTGCAGCTCATTTAGCAGAGAAGACAGATTATACTCTATGTTGTTCATCGTTGCATTGTTGCGGAATTGCAGAAAACTCTTCGGAAGAGATTCTAGGATGAACGAAACCTAACTTTTCTCATCTATGACCGCCCCGTTTAATTCAGCTATGTTGAAGTGAGCTATCAGATTGAGAACATGTTCTCTTACTGACGTTCCCTCCTCCATGTCCGCGTTGTAAACGTACTTTAGGGCTTTATGTCAAATTTGTTTGGACGGTTGTCTAGACAAATCTAGAACAAAATCCACGATCTCACGAGCTGAGACCTTGCCCTCCAGCCTCCTGGCTAAAACATCAAGTATGCTAGCAAGGATATAGGTTTTTGCCTTTTCATTGGCATAGATCCAGCGGTCATACGTATCCTCAACAGATTGAGATGTGTTTTGAGCAGGGAATTGAGGACACTCCTCATTGAGAACGAACTTAAGATCATGTGCAACCAAGATTATGTTGAGTCTATTCTTCCAAGTAATTATGTTCTCTCCGGTTAATTTTTCCGCACCAAGTAAGGAAATAATTGAGCTAGACATTTTGCTGAAAAATTACAAAACAACTTCTATAAGCTTTTTGCTATAATTGTCTAATTCATTCATGTTTTAGCTAATTATCAAATGATTCCTAGGTCATTTATAATTTGCAATGATACTCCAAAGGTTTAGAATGTATGACACCGAAGGGTAATCAAAAACACACGTCCTCTGGATCAAGACACTCTTGACCAAAACCTAATGCCAGAATAATTCTTATTCCTATAGGCTTTAGTTACCATTATTCGGTCAGGATACATGCACTTCTTATGTATCTTGTGAGTGTAACCCTCTGTCTTTAGACCCCAGAGTCCCCATCCAATAAAATCTGTCGAAGGGAGGACTAGATTGAAAAACAGACTAAGGAAATCTTTATCCCTTTCGGGTGTCTACTGTGTTCGATCCCCTATGGTCAAGCCCTCCGAAGGGATCGTCTGGTCTAGGCTAAACTAGCAAGTTGACCATAGTGATCTTACGGTGTAAACCGACTGAATAAACCATAGGTTTTGTTTTCACTAAACCTGCTCCCACTCACTATAAGTACCCTTTCCATTCACCTTGATATTGACTCATACAAACACCATCCGAAGGGGGACCCTCCCGTTTGGGCCACGAGGCCAAGATGAGTTTCACGATGTGAACTTCCCGAAGATATGTAGGTGAAAAATATGTATCATATACACTTTTCCTCCCACTTGATACTTTAAATCAATAGGAATCTTACTTAGGCTAAACCCGGCTAATGGTTTTACCTAAACTTATCAATATAACTCTTATATTGATAATCAATATAACTGTTATATTGATTTTATCCTAAGTTTGCAAATATAACTCTTTATATTATGTCTAGGATTTCTAGTTTACTAACCCCTTAATAAACCCGCTGACGCTACTATAATTTTTAAACTCTCTGATTAAAATTCACTCCCAGGTCAGTTCCCAGGTAGGGGTGTTTCTGTTTCCCATCGACTAAAAATACTGACCTAGAGCAGAACTTTCCTTAGATAGAGTTCCTCTTTTAATCTTTGTTATAAATTACTTGGTTCCTAATTCTAATCTAATTAAAACTAGATAACCTAAGGTCTATTATTTCCAAGTTCTAAATATTTTAAAACTAATAATTAACCTTAGGTGACATGCATACTATATTATAGTGCTTGATCATTCATCTCATGAATAATAAAACATACATAGCATAATCATCTCATGAATTATAATGCATGTCAATGTTGTCCAAAAATTAATATAACACCTTATATTAATTATTCATGCAAACTATATAATATAACACTTTATATTATAAATGATGCAAGGAAATGCTTAACCTAAGGTGGGATATTTAAATTAAAAACATACATTATGCATGGCAATAATTACACAACAATTGCATAATTTAAATAGCAAAATTATACCAATTTTGGCACCCTAAATTCAATTTTAATTAATATAATCTAATTATATTAATTAAAATTAAATAAAATAAATATAAATAAATATAAAATATTTTTATATTTATTATATATAAATAAAACTGTTTCTGCCCGTTGCTCCTTCGAGTGAAACGCTTGGGGCGTTGCAACGCTGCATCTTGTCTTCTTCCGCCCGTCGAAGCACGCCTCAGCACAAGCGTTGCACAACGCCTCAGTGTTGCAACGTTGTCGCCTTCTCAGTCGCGTGCCTGCTGCAGTGGCGTTGCAATGCCATTCATAGAACAACAACAATACTTGAATTTCTTGCTCGGTTTTGCTCCGTCTTCACAGCAATCACTTTGCCTCGATCGACACGGACTTACACACTCTATTTACAAAATAAAATGTCTAAAACAATAGGCCCTTACATTGAACAATTCAACGAATTTATGTAAATCTAAGTGCCAGAATTGAAACCATCTAATTTGCAAACTGTTTACTCATCTCATGAAAACAGTAAATCCCACCTCGTTCTTGATAAATCCGGAACGAAAATTAAGAACACAATTGGGCTCTGATACCAACTGAAGGGATCGAATCTCGCAGTAGAAGCGATTTTTAATCGCGTGTTCTTAATTTTGTTACATGGATTACAATCAAGTACAAATCTAACAAGATTAAGCATGCTACTACAAGATGGACAACAAGAAATTACCTTTGAAGAACTCTTTCTTCAAGTGCTCCTTCTCCCATGATCACGATCTCAGCAACTCGAACCTGAACGATCATGGACACTACCACCGGATCTTCTCCGTTGTTCTCTAAGTGAGGGAGGAATGTGGGTTCCTTTAGGATGAGGTGAGGTAATCTTATGAGATTGGACTTGGAACTCTTTCCAATACAATTAGAGAGAATGTTATGGTTTTTACAAAAAGCCTTAACTTTGCTTAGCATACAAATTGCATCTCATGCAACCTTTTATGAGGAAATAGGATGGAAATTACCATCCTATCCTTCCTTCATTCTCTCATTAGTATATAGTTTATATGTGAATCTAATTCACATTAAAACCATATATTATATCAATTATATCATATACAACTGATATAACACCTCATATATGAAATTGAACACTTCAATTTCATTCCTAACTTTATACCCTCAATATTACCATGTCGAGCTAACGGAGGGACCTAATGGACCTACAGTTCATGAGCTCCAATGATGTGAGATTAACTGATCAAACTCTTTGATCCAGTTTAATCAATATTCATTAACTACAAGTCACTCCACTATAGACTTGTAGTTACACTCTCTTCATTGTAGATTATATTGTGTCCAATGATATAATCATTACCCATGAGTCGACCCTTCACAGGTCGTTCGTAATCACGGTTGGGTCAAATTACTGTTTTACCCCTGTGATTACCTCTTTGTTCCTTAAGCACTACTGATCATCTAATGAACAACAAGCCTATGGTCCTACCATAGACTCATACCCTCTTTGAGGGCGGGGACCCGTTGTTCAAGACCTGGAGTCAGTTCTTAACGGAACAACCTATCTAATTCCTTAGTGTAGGAATGAGTGAATTTCATCTTGCATAGTTAAGTCCCCAGCTACCTACGAGATTCTGTCCCTAAGAAGGTAAGCTTATTGAGTCAGCTACAGGCCACTCTCACCCATACAAGTCTAAGGACAAACCCCTATAAGCAGGAGTTCTTAACTTGCTCAGGATTCAGGTCGAGTCACTAATGACCATCTATAAATTATCGGTCTTATCCTGTTAACGGCGTTATACTGGTTAGACTAATAATTTATCGTCCGATCTTGTATGAATGAGTTGGATTACCTCATTTGTACTAATTACAAAGTGGGTCGCATCCATGGTGTTACCAGAATAAGGTTTCCAACCTTATTCTTATATCATAGACCATTTAGGTTATACTCTTGAACATAATCCAAATAGTGTCTACTACACTGATGTTCAAGATACATTATAACCTTTGAGCTTAGTTTATTGGATTTATAAAGCAAGAATATAATTTTATCAAAACAAATAACTCTTTATTTATTTGATCAAAATTACATAAGTTTAGGGCACAAATCCCAACAAAATAGGCATGGAGATATAAAATAGAAGCATGTTGATAACCTTTTCTAAACTAAAAGGTTAGGAATTTTTACCTTGTGGCTTTTGGAATAGCAACACTTTCCAATTCTCCTTCTCAGCAATTTTCTTCTAGAGCTTTATCTTTTGTAAAAATAGAATACCACCACCAAAGAACATTGCCTATCCTCTGAATCCTTAGATTTTAGGTTTTTGGGAACCTTTGATGTTTTTGGGAAGGAATTGCAAAGAGAATTCTTGGGAGAGCAATAGTACAACAACTGCAAAAAAAAAATGATTATAGATCAATCCAGCTAAATCCTTTCTCCCTCTGCACTTATCGATAAGGAGAGGGAGAAGAATGGGTAAGTGGGAACGTGTCTTTCACACATTCCCACTTATTAATGAATTAAGAATTAATTAATATAAGTAAATCATATTTAATTTTATATATATATATATATATATATATATATATATAACCTATTACTTTAATTAAATCATATTTAATCAAATTAAAATATACAAATTCATTAATTCTTTAATTAATTCATTCATAATTAAATATCATATATTTAATTTAGGTTACCTATGATTAAATCATATTTAATCACACTCCCTCTAGCTTATAGTTTTAATGTACATCTTATGCACATTAAATTTTAACCTATAGTTTTTAATATGAATCCTATTTACATTAAAACAATATTTGAACTCTTTCAAATATTTAATTATCTCATAAATTTATTTTGAATCATATTCAAATTAAATTTATACTATAAAGTTTTAATGTGTATAAAACTTTATAATGTATCTCCATACATTAGACTAATTCCCAAGGTAGATTTGAACAATTCAAATTTTAATCAATATCTAGTAATATAAGAACCCTTTAAAAGCTAGGAAGTGGACCTAATTGACCTACAGATCAGAAGCTCCAACGATACAAGATTAATAGATTAATCTCATTAACCCCTTAATCAACATTCGTTAACTGCGGGAACACTCCACTAAAGCCCCGTAGTTGCACTCTTCTCAATGCAGATATGTTTATGTGTCCATGAATAACGACCAATAACAGCAACTCAATCATTCACGAGTGTTCGTAACACCAGCTGGGCCAAATTATCATTTTACCCTTGGATTACATCTTTTACCTTGAGTACCAGTGTTTTTCTAATGAACAACCTGTTTATGGTCCTACCAATAAACAGAAGTCTCTCTCGGGCCAGTGAGAGGGTCGTGCCCTTTGTTAAAGTCCCATCGACACTACTTAAGGGAACATTCATCTTCTTACCTTAAAGTCGAGAAGGAGTGAATTCCATCTTGCTAGGTTAAGTCCCCAAGAAGGTAGGCTTATTGAGTAGGCGTCTCAGACCAATCTCACCCATACTAGTCAAAGGACAATCTCTTGCAAACAGGAGTTCGTAACCTGCTCAGGATTGAGATTAAAATGCCCAGGTCATCCTATTGAAATAAACCTAACTAGTCAACGAAGTTACATCTATTAGTTACTATTTCGCGATCCGGTCTTATGTAATCTCATCACATAGGATATCCCCACTCACATGTCGTCTACAAGAACACATTGGATCACTGTGTTTGTATCATATACAAAGTGGGTCATATCCATAGCGTCACCAGGATAAGGTACCCAACTTCATCAATATACTATAGACCCTTTAGACTGTTTCTCGAACCGTGATCCTCATATGTCTTCTACATACAGTTCAAGAGACATACAAAAACCTAGGATGTTCGTTTATTGGATTTAGGGTCAATATAAGGCAATATATAAAAATTATAAAAATCAACATTACTTTATTGAATTAAATTGAACAAAAGTTACAAACTACGAGTTTTAGGGCATAGAACCCAACAACAACGCCATCCCTACCATTGCAAAGCCATCCTTGTAGCATTGTAGGAATGCTACGTTGAGGCTATAAAACGAAACCTTTAGGTACGAATTTTGAGAGCCAATTTGGGATGCCATCAACCTTAATTTCGAAGAGAGCATTGTTTAAAGAGTTAGGGGAGAGTTTTGGAGAGCCAAGGAGGAGACTCAAGGTTCGGGATCGTGAACTACGTGTCGGAGACGAATGTCAACGAGCGACCTAAGTTTTCTTCTATTTCCTTTATCTTTTTCCCGATTTTAGAAGTTGTTGGTTGGTTGATTTGTATTCTAAATTTGAGTTATAAATATTTGTGAATCTTTTAATTTTTGTAATTAATTAAATATAACTGCTTTTATGCATCTCGTGTTAAATGTCTTAACGTTAGGCCTAGGTTTTGTTTGTTTAACTAAATTTGGCTTGAAAAAGTAAATTTAGTTAGAGAACCTTAGATGTATAACTAGGTATGATTTGTTGCATGAGATTGAATAAATTAATCCTAAAACCGTAAGAGAATAACGTAATGTCATATGTTTAGCATAAAAAATAGACTGAGAGGTTGATTTCTTGTTATGCATGAGTTCAATTGAGCTCGAGAGAGCTAGTTGATACTTTAGAAATTTGTGGTTAAGTTGTTAATATTTAATTCATTTTATAAATTTAAACAATTTGCATTGATTTTCATAATCATGTTATCTTCCTAAAATTGGACCCCAACACTCGTAAATAGAAGTTTAGGATTTTAATTAATTTTTTCTCTGAGTTAGATTCTCTAAATAAAATTTAGTATAAGTAATTGTGGTACTTAATTAATATAAGAAATCCAATCTCTTGAAGGGAATGAAAATCTTCGCGCAACGGAAGACGATCGAATCGTCATGGTATCATTACGCTACTCGAATTTTGTCAAAACGGTCTAACTATTAGATCTATGTTAAACATGCAATAGAAGGAAGAAATTTACAGCGAGAAGAATGTACTTACTTGTTGTAGAAAATTCTTCAAAATCTTCCTTGATCACAAACACTTCGTGCCTCTCGATCTCAACGAACGCTTCCCTCGAACGCAATCCGAACACTACCACTTGGAGTCTCGGTTGTTCTTCCTTTGGAAAGGAGGAGAGTTGTGGGACTCTAGAGTTTTGGAGAGGGAGGAGAGTTGAGAGAAAGTGAGAGAGAATTCTCTTCTTTTTGGGTGAGAATCCAAAAAATGAGAGATTTAACTTCCATTCCTTCTTGCAAGAAGGGATTATATAGTGGGATAATCATGGAGTTAAAATCTCCACATTATTACCACTTTACCACAACCATAGGTTATGCAAATCTCATTTGCATAACCACATAATATAAGATATCTCATATCTCATATTCCAAATCTCGTTTGCAATAATTGTGGATTAATTAAATTGAATCACATCCAATTTAATTTCTCTCAATTAATTTCTCCAATTAGCCATAATTCAACAATTAGGCTAACCTATAGTTTATTATGAATCTTATTCACAAACTATATATTATATCATTCATATCTCATATAAATGACATAAATGTCCTTTAAGTGAAATTGAACACTTCAATTTCATACCAAAACATAAACCCTTCTTTTAACCCAGATTGAGCCAACCGAGGAACCTAATAAACCTACGTGACGGGCTCCAATGATCCGAGATTAACCTGTCAAACTCTTTGACCCGGCTAATCAACATTCATTAGCTACGGTAACACTCCACTATAGCCCGTAGTTGCACTCCCGTCAGTGCAGAATATTACGTGTCCACTGATATAACCAATGCCCATGAGTCGACCCTTCACAAGCTGTTTGTAGACACAGTTGGGTCAAATTACCGTTTTATCCCAGTGTCTACCTCTTGTTCCTTAAGTCCCCATTGCTCCTCTAATGAACAACATATTGTGATGGTCCAACCATACACAACACCCTTCTCGGGCCAGCGAGAAGGTGGGCGCCCGTGTCCAAGCCCTGGAGACAGCACTTAAGGGAACAACCCCTCTAGTTTCCCTAAAGGCGGGAACGAGTGAATTCCATCTCGCGTAGTTAAGTTCCCAGCTCCCTACTTGGTCCTGTCCTTGAGAAGATAGGCATATTGGGTGAGTAACTATGACCATCCTCACTCGTACTAGTCAAAGGACATACCCCCGCACACAGGAGTCCGTAACACGCTCGAGATTTGTGTCGAGTCACTAATGGTCATCTACGAAGTTAATAGTCCTTACTGTCAACGGTGTTACATCAGTAGGTCTAATAATTCACGGTCCGATATTGTACAATCTCATTGCACAGGATGCCGCCACTCGCATGTCAACCACATGAACGAGTCAGATCACCTCGTTTGTATCTAATACAAACCGGGTCGCATCTACAGTGTATCCAGGATTAGGTCTCCAACCCTATCCATATACTGTAGACTATTCGGGTCATTAACTCGAACGTGATCCTCTCTGTGTGTCCACTACACACCGTTCAAGTTCTAGTTCTCTCATAAATTCAATGACCCTGGAGCTTAGTTTATTGGAAAAGTTTATAAATATTGCGAGACACAAAGTAATGAAATAAATAACTCTTATTAATTTCAAACAATAATTTACAAACACAAGATTAGGACAAAAATCTCAACATCTCTGAGATCGACCCTGGTCACTTAGAATGCAAATTTAAGAGGTTTATGTTGAGTTTTATGTCCTAAAACTCGTAGTTTTGTAAACTGATAAACTGAATGTACATTCTATTTTGCAATAAAGATGTTCAGTAGGTTTATTCAGTAAAGGTGTTATTGAGTAATGTGAATTGTGTATTTTGTAACCTTAATCCAATAAAGAGTCGTTGGCTATAGGATGTATACTTGAACTTTATGTGTGACATAAAAGTGGGTCAGACTCAAGTTATAGCCAGAATGGTCTATAGTATAGAGATAAGGTTGGGTACCTTATTCTGAGAACACTATGGATGCGACCCACTTTGTAAAGTACAAATGATGTGATCCTAAATCGTTCATGTGGAGACATACGAGTAGGGGTGCCCTATGCAATGAGTTTGCATAAGACTGGACAGTGAAATAGTCGCTTAGACTTTATAACCTCGTTTGCTGTCTTAACTATATTCATACGATGACCTAGGTAACTCGATCTGAATCCTTAGTGTGCCATGAACTCCTGTTTATTCGGAATTATCCTTAGATTTGCATGAGTGAGAATGGTCTGAGATCGTTGACTCAATAAGCCTCCCATTTAAGGGATATGACTAGTTAGATAGCTAGGAACATAGTTCTGTAAGATGGAATTCACTCCTACCCGCTGTAGGGACTAGTAGAGAGGTTGTTCTCTTAAGTGTTGAATCTTGGTCTTGAACAATGGGTCCACCCTCTCATTGGCCCGAGAGAGATTTAGTTTGTTGGTTGGACCACAAACTAATTCATTAGAGTGAGACTTAAGGAATGATCACGCTACACGCAAGCGCACGTGATCAAAGTAATATAAAACTGAAAGTATTCCAGAGTATCGAGCCCAAGGGAACGAAGTTTAATAAAATTAATTGGGAAACATGAATTGTTGACAAATTGCAATTGAAAGATAATTAGAAGTAACACAAATGATTGTTGGGTGATTTTTAACTAAACTTAAAAGGAATGAAAACAATGGAAAAGTAAGGGATTCAATAATGCTTATGCCCCTTTGGAAAGAAATGCAACTACAATGCAATTGCAATCGTAACTAATACAAGAACTAGTAAACAGAATTCAACTCTTATTCGACCTTCTATGAAGTATCTTTAGGAGGCTGAGTGATTAAACATATTGTTGCGTGAAATTTGCAATACCGCAAGTTACGGGTCAAGTTTTAATATAGTGATTTAGAGTTTCAAGTATCATCCTCGAGAATGGTTTTCTATATTGATTAACTACCAAGATACTAATTCTTAATTTTATCTAATGCAATAGAAATTTGATAAAATGGTGAAATAAAGATAGAAAATAAATGTACAAGTGGAGATAGAATTGTTAGGGGAATTAATTTCTCTAGTTATTTCCTTATTTTAGCATATGCAATTTATGGTTGTGAGATTATAAACAAGAAGTTAAAGATATTCAAAAGACTCTCTTGAGCTCTAATGATTCTCATGCATAGCGATAAATCCTAAAGTCTTCTTATGAATTTTAAAAGCATACAAGGCATTGAGCAACTTCTTAAAAACGTTTCCCAAAGAACCTGTCACTCTCGTGTACAAATTTACTAAGGATTTTGGCAATTTTAATCTAATCTAAGTTTATTCTCTCCAAATCAACTTAAACCAATAACAACATGCTAAACTTGGTCAAAGAAAAGCAACATAAGAAAGAATTACCAAAAATAAAGCGACACAATCAAAGTTCAATACCGTACTAAATTAAGTTCATAACAAGCTACGTCAATCCCCTAACTGTGACAATTCGCTACTCATACTCACTACAAAACATGCTAATGTCATACTAGAGTCCATAACGAAACTACAAACTATAGAGAAAGAGAAAGAAAACTTGTCGGTGTCGATGTCAACCCTCGTCTCCGAGCTCCTGTCATGATCTCGAGCCTCCACTCTCGGGCTTGGCCCCCAAAGAATAATCTTCCGCTCCTTTTAAAGTGTATGGGTCAAAAATAGGTCTAAAATTCTATACAATTTGGCTCCCTTTACAAGTTGGACATCATATTGTATTTATAAGCATAATCGGCCCGGCGTTGCAACCCTAGAGACAGCGTTGCAACGTCGTGCCCTAGGTGTGAATTAAATAAGGAAATTGTGTGCAGCGTTGTGACGTCGTGCACAACACTGCAACGTTGCACCAAAACACACGCACTGCACCTATCGAACTGGTGTTGCGACGCTGTAAAGCAGCGTCACAACGTCGTCACCACAGAATTTCTGCTTTGAGTTCTTCACGGCATGGCGTTGCAACGCTCTCAGCAGCGTCTCAACGCCATGCCCTTGGGTCCAAAAGCTTGGTTTGGTCCTTTTGATCAGCTTGCTTCAATTTTTGCGCTCTAATAGCCTCGAATTGAACCCGAGTACTCCAATATGTATCCATTTGATAGGTTAATGTTCTTAACCTGAAATTCAATGACACGTGAAAACCCTGAAATTATCATAAAAACTTGCAAAAGATAAACCTAAGAATAGCACATTTTGTGTGTTATCACCTATATGCCTATGGCTAATCTAACTCAGATAGTTTTGCACACAACTCTAGTAGTTTTGGAGTCTCGCCCTATGTCTAGGGTCAAAGTTTCAGAACTTATGTCTTAGCCTTTTCCTCCATTGCTTTTGTGACACTACTTTCCTTGACCCTTTCGGTATTAAGATTAAGCTCGACAAGCAACATTAGATGGCCAACTAGGGTTTACCCAACATTGAACTCACCAAAAGCGAACTAAGTTCAAGTGTTAACTAGATTGTTTTACTATCGAGCCTTACAATATCTTTCTTCTAGGACATTCATAAACTTGAATCCTTAAGGAAAAATTAGCTTCCATTGTAAAAGTGAAAAACAAAGCTTTAAAGTAATAAAAATGCATAACTAAGAATGAAGAAAAATAAATAAATTCTAGAATTTAGTAATGAAAATAACTTAATTAAAGCTAAAAATAAAACAAACACAAACTAGAAGAAAATTTTAGCAAGAAAAAAAGTAATTCAAACAAGTTGAAAATTTTATTAGGAACTAAGAACTCAATGTCGATAATACAATGAAATTTGAATAACAAACTTAAATCTCAAAATACAATTAAATGAATAAAAATACAGCAACAACTAAGCTCCTAAAATAGAAACAAATGACTTAAATAAGAAGAAAGTAAATTTAAAAAATGAAAAAAAAAATACAACAATCCCCTTTTCACTTCGTACCCAATCGCTTCAACACCATATTCTCCAAAGGGAATTGAATCTTCACTTTATTCAACTTTCGTTGAGGAAGGATTGAGTTTTGAAGTTTAAAAGGGCCTGGAAAATAGAAGAAAAAAAACAACAGTATATAGTTGACAACAAAAATTTGACAGCAGAAAATACGACAAAAAACGTAAAACAACAACAACGAGAGGTTGAAAACGGCAGAAAAATAGATGACTTCTTGTGGTTTCTCCTCCCCTATTTATAGATGACTTGGGCTAGGGTTTCCTTCTTAAAGAATGTACAATTATGCCCAAAATTACAACTTAAATCGTGGAGAGACAAATTTTGGAGAATTGCAGATTTTCCTTAAAAGTACAAATATGTTGTCATTTTTAATTTCCTGCATAAAAACCTCAAGTAAGTTTGATTTTTATTTTCTTTTACTCTATTTTGCCCACTTACTTAATTTAAAGATTATCCAACATTTATGTCAATACACTCAACCATTTTCTAATTTTCATCGAATTATATTGATAAAAATTACAAGAATAACTAATTTTTTTGAAAAATACATCTCTCAAGAGAGGTCTCATGCTCATAACACTTTAACTTTACATGAATACTTCCACTACATGCAACTTCCATGCTTTACTTGCTTAAACAAAATACCTTTCTCTCATAACCTCACCTTGAATTCATACTACCTATTACCTTTAGTTAAGTCTCACTTAGTTGCTAAACAAGCTATTTACATCTAATAATGACCCCCCCAAACTTGTTTTCACTGCTTGGATGAATTTTTTTCCTCTTTTTTTTTCAAACGGGGACCTTTTTGTCATTTGTGTCTTCGCTCTAGCTTACCAACACTTTTTGGTGAAAGTATCTAACTACGAGCACTTATCACATCAAGGTCATTTTCACTTCCTATGTTAACCTTTCATGCAAAGGAAATCATGGGTATCATGACCACTCCTGGCTACTTAGTCAACCTTCGGAAAGAGGTGTACCACGTTTCTTTAAAAAAAAAGACTAGCAGTTGTTACAACAACATAAAATTACAACAACATACTATTACAACAATAGTATTACAACAGTAGTATTACAACAACATACTATTACAAGAGTAAAATTACATATATTACATGACTCCCGCACAAACTTAAACGTGTCAATGTCCCCATTGATTGAGTATAGTGCATGAGGTAAAAAGGGTGATTTACAAAACATCTAAGCTAGACTCTCCGAAGGGGATTCAGTGTTCAAACTTATATGACTTGAGACTTTTGTGTTTTATAAAGACAAGGAATCATTACGTTGTTTGTTTTGGAAACATATACGTAATGATTGTAAGTATTTAATGAACTAAGCACACTCCAAAATTTCATCATGAAGGGTATTCAACAAGAACGAAATTCAAAAAAATCTCATAAGAAATGTGTTTGCAACTTGAGCAAGTCAAATCATTCTTTTTTTTAGAGCAAAAAACCTAAAGAAAGTACAAAAGTACCAAACTAAACCTTAAACCAAAAGAAACAACAAATATTAAAAGCTAGAAAGAAAAGTCAGAAAGAAACTCCCCTATGTAGAAGAATGTGGTATTGTTCTCATTTCTCGCCTCAGGGATCTTGGATGTGGAAGAAGGATTTCTGAAAAATTTGAGGAGAACGGTTCCTTTGCCTTTTTGGCCTTCCACTCACAAGTAAATGGTCAAAAAGTTCATACAACCTTGAAGAAGGGTTCATGCATTTTCTTTTTTGCCTTATTTCTTTCGAATTTTTGAAATTCTCAGACAATTTTCCAGGTAGATCCCCAGGTAGAGGTGTTCCCTAGACGGTCAGCTTAAGTACCTCAACCTAGATAGGATTCGTCCTTAGACAGAATTTGCCCAATAATTTATCAATTGAAAAAACTAAGGATTTTTATTTTATTTTTTTTATTTTTTTGTAATTTATTTTTTAATATTAAAAAAAATAACGAAAGAGATAAACCTATCCTATTCAAGTGGGGAGACCGCAACCATGTTCCTTCATTTTACACCTTGGTCATGATGATAGACGAGATTTCAGCCTTAGTTGAGGCGTTTTCATCACAACGGGTCTTGCCTGCTCAAGAGATTTACATGTTCCTTTGGAAGTAGAAATTGTAGTTACAATTTGTATGGCATCCTGCAAATTATCATCCAACATACCTTCTTTTTTGCATTCTTCTTCATCTAGCCTTTCTTGCAAGCTGCAATAAGTGAAAGTTGAACATTCTAGCATTAAGAGCTCTTTGGATGTCATTGGTTGTGGAATTGAAAATGCATAGCTCATTGTCACTTCCTTGGATGGTTCCTTCTCTTCTAGAGGTGGTTCTTCTTTAATCTTTGTTCTCCCTTCTGGCTCCCCAGTGCTTTCAAGTGTTGGGATGCATTGTGCTTCTATTAGGAGTTCAGGGTCTTCATGTTCCATTTCAGCTCTAAGTGTCACCACCTCATATTGTTGTTTTTCTTCTTGATTTGAAATCTTTATATTTTCAAACAAGATTCTTTGGGACCTGTCCTGTAATTCATTTGTGATTTGTTCTAACTGTACCTCCAAATTGTGTAAAGATGTGGCTTGGCTTTGCATCACAACATCATTCTTTGCCCAGTATTCCCTCACAAGTTCTTTAATGTTAGGTTCTTTTGGAATAATCTTTCCTTGTTGGAAACACTGCTATTAATGTTGATTTGCAAATCGGGGTAGAAGTCCATAATAACGAATCGGGATTATAAGAACAAATATCAAATATATGACTTCCTTTAAAGTAAATACAAGAAATAGAAGGAATAGGGTTAGCAGGAGTAATGGAATTTCTCATTAGAAAAGTTTCCATCATGCAGCTTAATGATGAAGCTTGTGCGTGCAATGCTGTCATGATGTGTACTTCCATCTTGTTGATTATCTTGAGCAATTCCCCTTTCTAAACCTGCAAAATAATGGAAACACAGATTATTTTTTTTTTTTTTATTAGAAAGATTGCAACTGCAATGCAATTGCAATCGAATTGCAACGCAAATGCAATTTCAGTTGAAATGCAAATGCAATTGCAATCAAATTGCAATCTGTGTGTCTACAATAATTTTTATTGAAAATGTCGTTTCCCGGCAACAACGCCAAAAACTTGATAACGCTACACGCAAGCGCACGTGATCGAAGTAATATAAAACTAGAATTATTCCAGAGTACGAGCCCAAGGGAACGAAGTTTAATAAAATCGATTGGAAAAATACGAATTGTTGACAAATTGCAATTGAAAGGTAACCAGAAGTAACACAAATGATTGCTTTGTGATTTTTAACTAAACTTAAAATGAATGAAAACAATAGAAAAGTAAGGGATTCAATAATGTTTATGCCCCTTTGGAAAGAAATGCAATTGCAATCGTAACTAATACAAGAACTAGTAAATCGAATTCAACTCCTATTCGGCCCTCTATGAAGTATCTTTAGAAGGTTGAGTGATTAAACCTACATGTCTATGGCTAATCTAACTCAGATATTTTGCGCACAACTCTAGTGGTTTTGGAGTCTCTATGTCTAGGGTCGAAGTTTCAGAACTTATGTCTAAGTCTTTTCCTCCATTGCTTTTCTGACATCCGCTTTCCTTAACCCTTTTGGTATTGAAATTAAGCTCGACAAGCAACACTAGATGGCCAACTAGGGTTTACCCAACATTGAACTCACGAAAAGAGAACTCAGTTCAAGTGTTAGCTAGATTGTTTTACTATCGAGCCTTACAATATCTTTCCTCTAGGGCATTCACAAATTTGAATCCCTAAGGAAAAATTAGCTTCTCATTGTAAAAGTGAAAAACAAAACTTTAAAGTAATAAAAATGCAAAACTAAGAATGAAGAAAAAATAGATAAAATTCTAGAATGTAGTAATAAAAATAACTTAATTAAAAAAAATAAAACAAATACAAACTAGAAGCAAACTTTAGCAAGAAGAAAATTAATTCAAACAAGTTGAAAATTTTATTAGGAACTAAGAACTCAATGTCGATAATACGATGAAATTTGAACGACAAACTTAAATCTCGAAATACAATTAAATGAATAAAAATACAGCAACAACTAAGTTCCTAAAAAAGAAAAAATGACTTAAATAAGAAGAAAATAAATTCTAAAAATGAAAAAAGAAAAAACACAGCAGTCCCTTTTTCACTTCGTATCCAATCGATTCAACGCCACGTTTTTCAAAGAGAATTGAATCTTCACTTTCTTCAACTTTCGTTGAGAAATGATTGAGTTTTGAAGTTGAAAATAGGCTGGAAAATAGAAGGAAAAAAAACAACGGTCTATAGTTGACAGTAGAAAATACAACCAAAAAAATGTAAAACTGCAGCAACGAGAGGCTGAAAATGACAGAAAATGGATGATCTTCTTGTGGCTTCTCCTCCCCTATTTCTAGATGACTTGGGCTAGGGTTTCCTTCTTGACGAATGCACAATTATGCCCAAAATTACAACTAAAATCATGGAGAGACAAATTTGGGAGAATTGCAGATTTTCCTTAAAAGTACAAATATGTTGTCATTTTTAATTTCCTGCATAAAAACATCAAGTAAGTTTGACTTTTATTTTTTTTTGCTCTATTTTGTCCACTTACTTAATTTAAACATCTCCAACTTTTATGTCAATACACTCAACCATTTTCTAATTTTCATCGAATTATATTGATAAAAGTACAAGAATAACTAAATTTAAAGGTTAAATAATTCTCATAAATGAGAATTATCACACCCCTAAACTTGAGTTATTACTTGTCCTCAAGCAATTTTAAAATAAACACAATGCAAACCGATTCTAAAAATATTTCTTTTGAAAAATACGTCTCTCAAGAGAGGTCTCATGCTCATAACACTTTAACTTTACATGAATGCTTCCACTACATGCAACTTCCATGCTTTCCTTGCCTAAACAAAATACCTTCCTCTCGTAAGCTCACCTCTAATTCATACTACCTATTACCTTTAGTCAAGTTTCACTTAGTTGCTAAACAAGCTATTTATACCTAACAATGACCCCCAAACTTGTTTTTCACTGCTAGGATGAATTTTTCCTCTTTTTTTTTTCAAACGGGGACCTTTTTGTCATTTGTGGTTTCAGTCTAGCTTATGAACACTTTTTGGTGAAAGTATCTAACTACGAGCACTTATCACATCAAGGTCATTTTCACATACTCACTTCCTATGTTAACCTTTCATGCAAAGGAAATCTTGGGTATCATGACCACCCCTGGCTACTTAGTCAACCTTCGGAAGGAGGAGTACCCCATTTTTTAAAAACAAAAACCTAGCAATTGTTACAACAACATACTATTACAACAGTAGTATTACAATAGTAGTATTACAACAACATACTATTACAAGAGCAAAATTACATATACTACATGACTCACCCATAAACTTAAACGTGTCAATGTCCCCATTGACTGAGTATAGGGCATGAGGTAAAAAGGGTGATTTACAAAACATCTAAGCTAGACTCTCCTAAGGGTATTCAATGTACAAACTTATATGACTTGAGACTTTGGTGTTTTACAAAGACAAGGAATCATTAAGTTGTTTGTTTGGGAAGCATATACGTAATGATTCTAAGTATTTAATGAACTAAGCACACTCCAAAATTTTATCATCAAAGGTATTCAACAAGAACGAAATTCAAAGAAACCTCATAAGAAATGTGTTTGTAACTTGAGCAAGTCAAATCATTCTCTTTTTTTAGAGCAAAAAAACTAAAAAAAAAAAAAAACACAAAAGTACCTTACTAAACCTTAAACCAAAAGAAACAACAAATAATAAAAGCTAAAAAGAAAAGTCAGAAAGAAACTCCGCTATGTAGAAGAATGTGGCATTGTTCCTATTTCTCGCCTCAAGGTTCTTGGATGTGGAAGAAGGTTTTCTTAAAATTTGAGGAGAACGGTTCCTTTGCCTTTTTGGCCTTCCACTCACAAGTAAATGGTCGAAAAGTTCACACAATATTGAAGAAGGGTTCATGCATTTTTTTTTTTTTGCCTTATTTTTTTCGAATTTTTGAAATTCCCAGACAATTTTCCATGTAGATCCCCAGGTAGAGGTGTTCTCTAGACGGTTAGTGTAAGTACCTCAACCTAGACAGGATTCGTCCATAGACAAAATTTGCCCAATAATTTATCACTTGAAAGAAATAAGGATTTTTTATTTTATTTTATTTTATTTTTTTGTAATTTTTTTTTAATATTATAAAAAAACGAAAAAGATAAACCTATCCTATTCAAGTGAGGAGATCGTAACCATGTTCCTTCATTTTAAACCTTGGTCTTGATGATTGAAGAGATTTCAGTCTTAGTTGAGGTGTTTTCATCACATCGGGTCTTGCCTGCTCAAGAGATTTACATGTTCCTTTGGAAGTAGAATTGTAGTTGCAATTTGTATGACATCCTGCAAATTATCATCCAACATACTTTCCTTTTTGCATTCTTCTTCATCTAGCTTTTCTTGCAAGCTGCAATAAGTGAAAGTTGAACATTCTAGCGTTAAGAGCTCTTTGGATGTCATTGGTTGTGGAATTGAAATTGCATAGCTCACTGTCACTTCCTTGGGTGGTTCCTTCTCTTCTAGAGGTGGTTTTTCTTTAATCTTTGTTCTCCCTTCTGGCTCCCCAGTGCTTTCAAGTGTTGAGATGCATTGTGATTCTATTAGGAGTTCAGGGTCTTCATGTTCCATTTCAGCTCTAAGTGTCACCACCTCACATTGTTGTTTTTCTTCTTTATTTGAAGTCTCTATATTTTCAAACAAGATTCCTTGGGACCTTTCCTACAATTCATTTGCAATATATTCTACCTGGATCTCTAAATTTCGTAAAGATGGGGCTTGGCTTGCATCACAACATCGTTCTTTGCCCAGTATTCCCTCACAAGTTCTTTAATGCTAGGTTCTTTTGGAATCATCTTTCCTTGTTGGAAACACTGGTACTGATGTTAATTTGCAAATCGGGGTAGAAGTCTATAATATAACGAATCAGGATTATAAGAACAATTATCAAATATATGACTTCCTTTACAGTAAATACAAGAAATGGAAGAAATAGGGTTAGTAAGTGTAATGGAATTTCTCATTAGAAAAGTTTTCATCATGTAGCTTAATGATGAAGCTTGTGCGTGCAATGTTTTCATGATATCTACTTCCATCTTGAACTCATCAAAAGTAAACTAAGTTCAAGTGTTAGCTAGATTGTTTTACTATCGAGCTGTAACGACTCTACTTTTTTAAAGACTCTTTTAAAAAGGTTGTTATTAATCATGCATTCATTTGAGGCCAAAAACAAAAGAGTCAAGAAGTAAAACAGAAAAACGAAGTACCTTCTTTATTGGAATCCTAAGAAAACAACAATTAAAAACCAAGCTCACTCAAACTAAAATAAAGGAAAACTCAAATTTGGCCTCTGTTCAAATAGGGTTCACCACTTGACAGAAAAATTTTAAATAAGAATAAACTTCGAACATGAAACAAAGTTCAAAATATGTGAATATTCATTGCTTTCTCAATCCCATGGCTTGTCAACGTTTCCCCGTCATTCGCCTAGACCCCACTGTCAATAAGAGACCCCACTGTCAGGGTTTGAAAACATGTTGTTACAAAAAATCATGGCTTTATGTGGGATCCATATAAACAAAAAAATATTTTTCATGGCTTTTCTCTTCGGCTATTAATGTGAAATTGAGGCTTCCTGATCCATGGCCTTTTAGTTTAGGTCGACTCTAAGTCCTTCATGACTTACATAGCATTAAGTGCGTACATATATATATATTGGAAGTTTAATTGCCACGGCCTTCGTAAGCATTTTTATTTTGTAAAATTTCTCTTCGGCATTTAGTGAACAACTAAATTCTTAAGGGAATGACAATCCCCACGCAGCGGAAGACGATCGAATCGTCGTGGTATCGTTGTGCAATTCGATTTTGTTAAAATTAAACTATCTAATAGAGTTAGACTAAACATGCTTTCTAGAAAGGAAAAACAGCAAGTTAAAGTTACATACTTGTTGAAGACGGTCTTCAAGCTTTCCTTTCGTAGATCACAAACTCTTCGTGTACTCGTTCTCAACGATCTCAATCTCCTCACACGAACAGCGAACCGAACACCTCCACTTCGTTACTCGGTTGTTCTTCCTTATGTTAGGGTTTGTGCCCTAAAACTCGTAGTTTGTAATTATGTTCTAATTAATGTAATAAACTGTTATTATTACAAAAAAGAGTTATCGTTCGTTATCTACGAGTTTGCATTTATTTAAACCCTAAATCCAATAAACTAAACACCCAAGGTTGTTAAATGTATCTTTAACTGAATGTAGTGTACGTATAAAGGATCTTGGTTCGAGATACAGCCTAAAGGGTCTATAGTCAGGGGATAAGGTTTGGGTACCATACCCTGGTTAAACTATGGATGTGGCCCACTTTGTATATGATACAAACACTATGATCCTAACGTGTTCGTGTATATGACATGTGAGTGGGGATATACTATGTAATGAGATTACATAAGACCAGACCGCGAAATAGTAACCACTAGATGTAACTCCGTTGACTAGTTAGGTTTCTATTTCACTAGGATGACCTAAGCAACTTGATCTCAATCCTGAGCAGGTTACGAACTCCTGTTTGCGAGGTATTGTCCTTTCACTAGTATGGGTAAGAGTGGTCAGATTCGCCGACTCAATATGCCTACCTTCTTGGGGACAAGACCGAGTGAGCAGCTGGAAACTTAACTTAGCAAGATGAAATTCCCTCCTTCCCGCCTACTAGGGTAAGTAAAGGAATGTTCCTTTAAGTGGTGTCTCTGGCACTTGAACAAAGGGCCCGACCGTCTCATTGACCCGAGAGAGACTCTGTTTGTTGGTAGGACTACAAACAAATTGTTCATTAGAGGAGCACTGGTACTTAAGGTACAAGATGTAACCCAGGGGTAAAACAATAATTTGACCCAACTGGTGTTACGAACATTCGTGAAGAATTGACTTGCTGTTATTGGTCAATATCCGTGGACACAGAAATATATATGCAGTGAGAATAGTGCAGCTGCGGGACTTTAGTGGAGTGTTCCCGCAGTTAACGAATGTTGATTGGGAGGTTAATGAGATTAACCAAGCAATCTCGTATCGTTGGAGCTTCGATCAGTAGGTCCATTAGGTCCACCTTCTAGCTCGTAAAGGGTTCTTAGATCGTTTGAATTTGAAATGTTCAAATTCATTAGAGAATAAATTTAATATATATAGATACGATATAATATATAGTTTTGGAACTATATATTATAAATTTAATGTGAATATGATTCATATTAAATTATATGAGAGAATTAACTATTTGAAAGAGTTCGAATATTAAATTCAAATGTGAATGTGATTCATATTTGAAAACTATAGGTTAAAATCTAATGTGCATTTGATGTGCATTAAACTATAGATTAAGGGGTAAAATGATTAAATAAGATTTAATTCTTTAGTATTTAATTAAATTAGATTTAATTAATTGAATTAATTGAATTAAATGTGATTTAATTTAATTAATTGATTAATTAATTACTTTATTAATTAATTAGGGAACGTGTCATGATGACACGTTCCCACTACTCCCTAACTCCCCCCTCGATAGGGAGTGGGGAGTTACTCACTGAAGTGCCCTTCTCCTGGTGAGAAGGGACAAGCTTCATTCGATTGATCATTCATTCATTCGATTGAATTTCTTACAGAAGAATTCTCTCTCTCTCACTCTCAAGAATTCCCAAATCTTCCAATTGTTGGAACCCTTCCCACCTAGGGTGATCTAAGCACTCAGACATAGGGGTTTTCCTGTTCGTGGTGTTCTGTAAAAACAGAGACATTCTTTTGGGTTGTTGTGTTGCTGTAAAGCTTGGAGCAAGGATTTGCAATTCCGTGAACCTACAAAGGTAATACCTTTTCTCCCTTTTTAGTTTAATAGTTAAACAAAGCATGTTGTATGTATTTATCTCCATGCCTAATTAGATTAGATAAGCATGTTTGTTCTGTTTTTATCAACGTACTGGTTTTTGTTTCTAACCAAAACAATCAAGCAATTACGATTCTAAAACCCCTTTAATTTATAACTTTTATAAATTTTAATAATTAACCTATGATAAAGAAACTATATTATAAATCCAACAATCAATATTCAAATTGGAATTATAAAAGAAATTCAACTACTTGAATTATAAAATTACTTAAACAAAATAACATTTATTTTAAACTAAGTAATTTCATGTTCCATGCAATTTATTTTCCATATAATCTAATTATAACACTTATAATTAATTACTCATGAAAAAATAAATTAGTCATGCATTCAACCATATTCATATAACATTTATATTAATAAAATTCATGAACATGCTTATCCTAAGGTGGGAATAATCTAAATGACATTCATATAGATAAAAAGCTGTAAAACCGGAATGATTTGGCCCCTAAAGTGCAAAAAAAAAATAAATTACATTAATTTATTTCATGAAACCGGTCAAAAAATACCATGAACCGGCCTTGAACCGCTCGAACCAGACCAAAACAAATGAACCAATCGAACCGGCCTGCTGCTGCTGGAATGCCCCACGGCCTGCTGCTGCCTTGAACCGCTCGAACCGGACCAAAACAAATGAACCAACCGAACCGGCCTGCTGCTGCTGGAATGCCCCACGGCGTTGCAACGTTGAGGCCAGCGTTGCAACGCCCGCTTCGTCGTCTTGCGCGCCTGGCATCAAGATGGCGTTGCAACGCTGAGGGGCAGCGTTGCAACGTCGCTGACCCCTTGAGCGCCTGCGTCGATAGGGAGCGCTGGCGTTGCGACGCTGTTCTTCAGCGTTGCAACGCTGCTGCTTCGGTAGTAGCTGAAACTCACGAACACAGCAGCTTCATTCTTCAATTTCTCCTTCGATTCTCCACCGAATTGCTTGAAATTGGTCTCGAACGACTCGTAACTCAATTATAGACTCAATTTTGCACTTTTTTGCACAAAAACGCAGGGGCCTTTACATACTATTTGATCAAAATCAAAGGTAAACTATGGCCAAAAAACTCCTAAAAAGTATTACAGCAAACCAATGCAATTCCCACCAAAATCAATGCAATTTTGTTTCAAAACAAAACAATACAAGCATTGCTCTGATACCAATTGATGGAGATCTGATCTCCTTGAGCAGCGAAAACGTGATTGGGATCGTTAATTTGTTTGATTATTTTGCTAAAAACAAAAACCAGTACATTGACCCAAAAAAATACAGAACAAGCATATAATCAACTCTAATCTAATTAGGCATGGATTAAATGCATACAAACATATATGGAGTTTAACTATTAAACTAAAGGAGAGCAAGAAGAATCACATTAATTAAATAATCTAAATGAATTAAATATCTTATATTTAATTTATATTAAAACACATTTAATGAATTATCCCTCTATCCTATAGTTTTAATTCACATCTAATGTACATTAAATTTAACCTATAGTTTTCAAATATGAATCACATTCACATTTGAATTTGATATTTGAACTCTTTCAAATATTCAATTCTCTCAAGTAATTTAATATGAATCATATTCACATTAAATTTATAATATATAGTTCCAAAACTATATATTATATCGTATCCATATACATTAAATATATTCCTAATGGATTTTGAACATTTCAAATTCAAATGATCTAAGAACTCTTTACGAGCTAGAAGGTTGACCTAATGGACCTACTGGATCGTAAGCTCCAACGATACGAGCTCGCTCGGTTAATCTCATTAACCTCCCAATCAACATTCGTTAACTGTGGGAACACTCCACTAAAGTCCCACAGCTGCACTCTTCTCACTGCAGATATATTTTTGTGTCCATGGATATTGACCAATAACAGCAAGTCAATCCTTCACGAATGTTCATAACACCAGTTGGGTCAATACCCCTAGGTTACATCTTGTGCCTTAAGTACCAGTGCTCCTCTAATGAACAATTTGTTTGTGGTCCTACCAACAAACAGAGTCCCTCTCGGGCCAATGAGAAGGTCGGGCCCTTTGTTCAAGTCCCGGAGACACCACTTAAGGGAACATTCCTCTACTTATCCTAGTAGGCGGGAAGGAGTGAATTCCATCTTGCTAAGTTAAGTCCCCAGCCGCTCACTCGGTCTTGTCCCCAAGAAGGTAGGCTTATTGAGTCGGCGAATCGCCACTCTCACCCATACTAGTCAAAGGACAATCCCTCGCGAGCGAGAGTTAAGTAACTGCTCGAGATTGAGATCAAGTTGCCTAGGTCATCCTAGTGAAATAGAAACCTAACTAGTCAAGCTGAGTTCTGACTAGAGGTTACTATTTCGTGGTCCGATCTTATGTAATCTCATTACATAGGATATCCCCACTCACATGTCATCTACACGAACACGTTAGGATCACGGTGTTCAGTATCAAATACAAAGTGGGTCATATCCATAGTTTTACAGGGTGGTAAGGTACCCAAACCTTATCCCCAACTATAGACCCATTAAAGGTTGTATCTCGAAGCGAGATCTTTTTATGTACATTACATTGATTAAAGATTCATTTAATGACCTTGGATGTTTAGTTTATTGGATTTAGGGTTTTATATAAAGGCAAACTCGTAGATAGCGAACAATAACACTTTATTGAAATAATAACACTTTATTACATTAATTAGAACATAATTACAAACTACGAGTTTTAAGGCATAAATCCCAACAAACTCCCACTTGAACTAAAACTCTAGTGGGGTACATCAGAATCTAAAACAGTAGAAATACAATAAACTAGGGCATCCATATACCCCATTACATATCTCCCACTTGCCCTAGATTAGCCTATGTACATATCTCGTAGACCCAGACTTTCCAGATGACCCTCGAACACTTTAGCCGTGAGATTCTTTGTAAACGGATCAGCAATATTATGCTCTGAAGCGATCTTTGTGACTGTCACATCTCCTCGTTGCACTATCTCTCGTATCAGGTGATACTTCCTCTCGATGTGCTTACCTCGCTTATGGCTGCGAGGTTCCTTCGAATTGGCTACCGCACCACTGTTGTCACAGTATAAGGTGATGGGAGATTCCATATTTGGAACAACTTCCAAATCAGTAAGGAATTTCCTTAGCCAAACAGCCTCCTTAGCTGCTTCATAAGCAGCGACATACTCAGCCTCCATTGTGGAGTCAGCGATGCATCCTTGCTTTATACTTCGCCATACTATAGCTCCCCCGTTAAGGGTGAAAACTGATCCCGATGTGGATTTTCGAGAATCCTTATCGGTCTGAAAATCAGAATCAGTGTATCCAGTAAGGATCAGATCCCTAGACCCATACACAAGAATATAGTCCCTCGTTCTCCTTAGGTACTTGAGGATATTTTTAACTGTTGTCCAATGCTCTAACCCTGGATTGGACTGGTACCTCCTGACTATTCCCACTGCATAACAAATGTCCGGCCTCGTGCATAGCATAGCATACATTAAGCTACCTACTACAGAGGCATAGGGAATATGTCTCATATCCTCAACTTCTTGAGGTGTCTTGGCACACTGTTCCCTTAACAGATGAACTCCGTGCCTGAAGGGTAATAAGCCCCTCTTGGAATTCTGCATCGAATATCTAGACAACATTTTGTCGATATAAGACGCTTGAGACAGTGCTAGCGTTTTGTTCTTGCGATTCCTAAAGATCTGAATCCCAAATCTTTCATTTGGAATTGGGTCGCCAGCCAATTCTTTATGTCAGTTAGGTATCCTACATCATTCCCAATGAGTAGGATATCATCCACATAAAGTACTAACAAAGCTACTTTGTCGTTGACGATCCTCTTGTAAACACAAGGCTCGTCAACGTTTTGGTCAAAGCCAAAAGACTTGATCGCAGTATCAAATCTTATATGCCAAGATCTTGATGCTTGTTTCAATCCATAAATGGATCGATTAAGCTTGCAAATTTTTTGCTCCTGACCTCGTACTATGAACCCTTTGATCTGAGACATATAGATGCTCTCGCCAAGATTACCATTCAAAAAGCGGTCTTGGCGTCCATTTGCCAAATTTCATAATCATAAAACGCGCGGCTATGGACAAGAGTATCCTTATAGACTTCACATAGCAACAGGGAAAAAGTTTCTTCATAGTCAACTCCTTCCCTTTGGGTAAAACCCTTTGCTACAAGTCTAGCCTTAAAGGTGCATGCACCTTTAGGTTGCATCTCTCTTTCTCTTATAGATCCACTTACACCCTATGGGTCTAACCCTTCAAAGTTGGTCTACAAGTTCCCATACCGAATTGAAGTCCATTGACTCCATTTCAAGGTCCATGGCTTTGATCCATTGGTCCTTGTCTACGTCACTCATTTGCTGTTTATAAGACAATGGATCTTCTACGCCATCATCGGGTATGACAACTTGAGTTTCAAAAGCTAAACCCAAGTAGCGGTCGGGGTTGGAAAACAACCCTCCCAACTGCGTCGAGGCTTTCCCAACGATTGAGAAGGACGAGATCGACTTGAGGTCTTGACACCTCCATCAACTCTTGATGAAGGTCGGCTTGATCAACAACTCTTGTTGGTTCATGTGTAGCTTCATTTAGTACCAATTTACTACGCAGTTTATGGCTTCTCATGTGATCTTCCTCCAAGAACGTGTCGTTTGTTGATACAATCACCTTATTTCTTGTGGGTCGTAGAAAAGACCACCTCTCGTTTCTTTGGGATAGCCAACAAATTGGCACAATCTTGAACGAGGTTCCGGTTTCTTTGGGTTTGTCACGAGCACGTGTGTCGGACTGACCTCAAATCTCGAAGTGTTGTAAACTAGGTTTACGCCCTTCCAAAGTTCAAAAGGTGTTTACGAAACACTTTTTGATGGAATCTTATTCAAGATTTGAATCTGCAGATTCTCTCACTGCGTATCCCCAAACGAGGCGGGCAATTGAGCATAGCTCATCATAGAAACGAACCCGAGTCTAACAAGGTTCTATTTCTCCTTTCGACACACCATTTTCTTTGTGGTGTATTAGGTGCAGAGAGTTGAGATTTAATTCCATGTTCTATCATATAGTCACGGAATCTCAAATCCATGTACTCTCGACCTCGATCCGATCGAAGTGTTTTAATGGTTTTTCCTAATGCATTCTCACTTGACCTTTTACTCTTTGAACTTTTCAAGAGTTTCAGACTTGTGATGCATTAGGTATAGATAACCATACCTCGAATAATCATCTATGAAAGAGATGAAATAATCAAACCCTCCACGAACTTTAACATTCACCGGACCACAAAGATCCGAATGCACAAGTTCTAGGGGCTCTACGGCTCTATAACCTTTTTGAGTAAAAGGTCGTTTGGTCATTTTACCTTCCAAGCAAGAAGACAAGGCGGTAAAGAATCATCTTCTAACTTGTTTAGAAGTCCATTCTTAGAAAGTCTCTCAATACTGGTTGAGATTAATATGACCAAGTCTAAGATGCCACAGATAGGTATTATTATTTGGAGAAATTCTTTGCCTTTTATTTTGAGTGTTAGCATTCTTAAACATCTCATGATTTAAAATTGCTTTGGTTTTATTCGGTTTCAATACGTACAAGCCATTTTTCAATTTAGCGTAACAAATATTGACACCCTCTTTCAAAATGAACGCTTCATTGATTGAAAAGAAATACAATAACCAAGTTCTATTAAACAAGAGATAGAAATTAAGTTCCTTTTAAGCTTAGGAACTATATATAGATTTTTAAAGAAAGAAATCTATCTCAGAAAAATAACTTGGCATCTCCCATTGCACGTGAGACGACGCCTCTCTGTCCAGACCACGAGCGTCATCTCACCCTCTTGAGCTACTTAAAGGAACTAGTTTCTGAAATGAAGAGCAAACATGATTAGTGGCTCCTGAATCAAGTATCCGAGTTAAATCATCATTTTCCACTAAACAAGTTTCAAGAACAAGTAAATCTAATTTACCTTTCTTCTCTTTGAGCTCAAGAAGGTATTTTGGGCGATTTCTCTTCAAAGTGCCCATCCATGTTCTGATGGAAACACTTTCCTTTATCTGCAAGCTTGACTTTTTCCTTGCCTTTGTCGTGATGAGGTGCCTTCCCTTTCCCTCCTATTTTCTTCTTTTGGGTCTTCTTAAGCCGGAAGAAGAGGTAGTCTGAGACTTAGTCCCAAAGGATGAACCATACGGAACCTTACGGAATGGGCAAACAGATTTGCCTCTCCATCAGCCTGTCCCTTATTCTTCATAAGAGACTGGAAAGTCTGTAGTTCATTAAGGAGAGTAGTCAGGTTATACTCTATCTTGTTCATCACCGCATTCTTTGCGGAATTGCAGAAACCCTTCAAAGAGATTCCGGGATGAGCGATACGACTGCGCTCGTCAATGACCGCTCCGTTCATCTCAACCATGTTGAAGTGGACCATCGGATCAAAGCGTGTTCTCTCACCGATGACCCCTCCTTCATACGGGAGTTATAAACGTATTTGAGGGATTCGTGTCGAATCTGTCCAGACGGTTGTCCAAACATTTTCTGCAGTGAACTCATGATCTCACGAGTTGAGACCATGCCCTCGTGCTTTTTGGCCAGAACTTCAGAAACACTAGCCAAAATGTAGACCTTGGCCTTATCATTGGCCTCAATCCAGCGGTCGTACGCCTCCTTAACAGATTGAGGAGCGTTACGAGCAGGAATCTGAGGACATTCCTCAGTTAGTACGAACCGAAGGTTGTAAACAACGAGAATCGTATTCAAGTTGGACTTCCACGTAGTAAAATTCTCACCGATTAAGCGGTCGCTTTTAAGTAAGGCTATTATTGAGGGCGACATCTTTGAAAATCCAAAATAGTTCTAATTAGTTATGCCTTTAAACCCATTGTAAAAACCAATCTAATTTAGCAAAATTATTAAAGAACCTTATTGTTTAAACTAAAACCCACTGTTTAAGTTAAACCTTTAATTTTGCAACGATACTTCAAGGGTTTAGAACAAAAGCCTCCGTCGGACGGTCAGTCATTCCTCCCTTGAATTGAGACTTTCTCACCAATTCCCACTGCAGAACATCTCATGTCCCAATGGTCCTTAGCTACCGTTTGTTTGGTCAAGGACTTGTTAACTAACTTAACTCATCCCAGTAAATGTGACCCTACCATTTTGGATCCAATAGGCCCGAGCCAACAAAGCTACTATTAAGAAAGACAAGCTGGCTGGCAAACAACCTAAAGACACCTATCCATTTCGAGTTCGCGGTGTTAGAACTCTATAGTCGCCCTCCGTAGGTTTTGGTGTTCGGGACAACCTAGCAAAGCGGACTATAGAAATCTCACAGTGCGACCTAATGGAGGAGACCGTAGGATACGTTGACACGCGTCCTGCTCCCATTTACTATGGATACTTCCCTCATTCACCTTGGTATTGAACCATGCAAACACATACCGTAGGGGGACGCCCTATTGACGTTGCGTAGACGAGCATGGAACTCACGGTGTGAACTCTTGAGGACGTGAGAGTAAACTCGATGCGAACATCTCGTTTTCTCCCAATGAAGTTCCTAAAATTAGGGTATGGATTTAACTTAGTCGGATTCTGGCTAAAATAATCTATCTAAGTCTATG
Source organism: Trichosanthes cucumerina (assembly GCA_036507285.1). Lineage (NCBI taxonomy): Eukaryota > Viridiplantae > Streptophyta > Magnoliopsida > Cucurbitales > Cucurbitaceae > Trichosanthes > Trichosanthes cucumerina. The sequence goes on from CM071843.1 coordinate 32,389,856, forward strand.
CCTATTATAACTGTTATAACTAGGTCTTAAAACCTTATGTCTAGGTGAATAAACATTTTAATTACCTAGAGAGATAAAGCAGAGGCGAGGTTAATTCAACTCAGTTCCGGTCGATTCTCAGTAGGAGGTGTTAGTTAGCAGTCGACCACTAATTACCCCGACTTTTGATGAGAACTTCACCGATAGAGTTCTCTTATAACCAAAGTCCTAAAGTCCTACTATATTTTAAACTATTTAAAATATTACGTAAAACTTATTCTAATCCTATTAGAAATTGAAACTTAGGTCTAAATTAATTTTAAACGATTTAAAACTAATTAAATTTAACCCAAGTTCCTATGTTTGCATGCATTTCTTTATTATAGGTTATGGTTTCTAAAACCCCTTTAATTTATAACTTTTATAAATTTTAATAATTAACCTATGATAAAGAAACTATATTATAAATCCAACAATCAATATTCAAATTGGAATTATAAAAGAAATTCAACTACTTGAATTATAAAATTACTTAAACAAAATAACATTTATTTTAAACTAAGTAATTTCATGCTCCATGCAATTTATTTTCCATATAATCTAATTATAACACTTATAATTAATTACTCATGAAAAAATAAATTAGTCATGCATTCAACCATATTCATATAACATTAATATAAATAAAATGCATGAACATGCTTATCCTAAGGTGGGAATAATCTAAATGGCATTCATATAGATAAAAAGTTGTAAAACCGGAATGATTTGGCCCCTAAAGTACAAAAACAAAATTACATTAATTTATTTCATAAAACCGGTCCAAAAACACCCTGAACCGGTCTTGAACCGCTCGAACCGGACCAAAACAAATGAACCAACCGAACCGGTCTGCTGCTGCTGGAATGCCCCATGGCGTTGCAAATCTGAGGCCAGAGTTGCAACGCCCGCTTCGTCGTCTTGCGCGCCTGGTATCGGGATGGCGTTACTGTAACGCTGAGAGCGGCGTTGCAACGCGCCGTGACCCTGAACGCCCACGTCGATAGGGAGGAGCGCTGGCGTTGCGGCGTTGTTCTTCGGCGTTGTAACGGCGCCGCTCTTTCTCGGCGATGAGTGAAACTCACGAACACACAGCGGCCGTTCTTCAATTTCTCCTTCGATTCTCCACCGAATTGCTTGAAATTGGTCTCGAACGACTCGTAACTCAATTATAGACTCAATTTTGCACTTTTTTGCCCAAAAACGCAGGGGCCTTTACATACTATTTGATCAAAATCAAAGGTAAACTATGGCCAAAAAACTCCTAAAAAGTATTACAGCAAACCAATGCAATTCCCACCAAAATCAATGCAATTTTGTTTCAAAACAAAACAATACAAGCATTGCTCTGATACCAATTGATGGAGATCTGATCTCCTTGAGCAGCGAAAATGTGATTGGGATCGTTAATTTGCTTGATTGTTTTGCTAAAAACAAAAACCAGTACATTGACCCAAAAAAATACAGAACAAGCATATAATCAACTCTAATCTAATTAGGCATGGATTAAATGCATACAAACATATATGGAGTTTAACTATTAAACTAAAGGAGAGAAAGAAGAATTACCTTTGTAGACTTTCTCCAACAGCAACTCCTTGCTCCAATCAGTACAGCAAGCCAAGAAGCTTAAGTTTCTCTGTTTTTACAGAACACCACCAATTGGATCACCTTCTATCCTCTGAGGTCTTAAATCTTCCTTGGTGGGAAGGTTTCCAACAATTGGAAGTTTTGGGAATGAGAGTGAGAGAGAGAGAATTTCTCTTGCAACAATTCACCAATTGCAGAAAAGATCGATCGAATCACTTCACTTCTCTCCATGAGAGGTTAAACCCAGTAGCGGGCATCTCCCACTTCCTATCGAATAGGAAGTTGGGAGAGAGAGAGGGAAGGTGTCCTCCTGACACGTTCCTTATTTATTTAATTAATCACATTAATTAAATAATCTAAATGAATTAAATATCTTATATTTAATTTATATTAAAACACATTTAATGAATTATCCCTCTATCCTATAGTTTTAATGCACATCTAATGTACATTAAATTTAACCTATAGTTTTCAAATATGAATCACATTCACATTTGAATTTGATATTTGAACTCTTTCAAATATTCAATTCTCTCAAGTAATTTAATATGAATCATATTCACATTAAATTTATAATATATAGTTCCAAAACTATATATTATATCGTATCCATATACATTAAATATATTCCCTAATGAATTTGAACATTTCAAATTCAAATGATCTAAGAACTCTTTACGAGCTAGAAGGTGGACCTAATGGACCTCTGGATCGGAAGCTCCAACGATACGAGATCGCTCGATTAATCTCATTAACCTCCCAATCAACATTCGTTAGCTGGGAACACTCCACTAAAGTCCCACATTTGCACTCTTCTCCGCTGAGATATATTTATGTGTCCATGGATATTGACCAATAATGACAAGTCAATCCTTCACGAATGTTCGTAACACCGGTTGGGTCAAATTATCGTTTTACCACAGGTTACATCTTGTGCCTTAAGTACCAGTGCTCCTCTAATGAACAATTTGTTTGTGGTCCTACCAACAAGCAGAGTCCTCTCGGGCAAATGAGAGGGTCGGGCCCTTTGTTCAAGTCCCAGAGACACCACTTAAGGGAACATTCCTCTACTTACCCTAGTAGGCGGGAAGGAGTGTATTCCATCTTGTTAAGTTAAGTCCCCAGCCGCTCACTCGGTCTTGTCCCCAAGAAGGTAGGCTTATTGAGTCGGCAAATTTGGCCACTCTCACCCATACTAGTCAAAGGACAATCCCTCATGAACGGGAGTTAAGTAACACCTTTCAGGATTGAGATCAAGTTGCCTAGGTCATCCTAGTGAAATAGAAACCTAACTAGTCAGCTGATTCTGACTGAGGTTACTATTTCGTGGTCCGGTCTTATGGAATCTCATTACATAGGATATCCCCACTCACATGTCATCTACACGAACACGTTAGGATCATAGTGTTCGTATCAAATACAAAGTGGGCCATATCCATAGTTTTACCAGGGTAAGGTACCCAAACCTTATCCCCTAACTATAGACCCTTTAGGTTGTATCTCGAACCGAGATCCTTTTTATGTACATTACATTCAGTTAAAGATTCATTTAACAGCCTTGGATGTTTAGTTTATTGGATTTAGGGTTTTAGATAAAGGCAAACTCGTAGATTGCGAACAATAACACTTTATTACATTAATTAGAACATAATTACAAACTACAAGTTTTAGGGCATAAATCCCAACAAGATGTGCTATCCCTAGGCCTAAATATGTTAGTTTTGTGATAATTTCAGGGCTTTCACGTACTTAATTTGTTGAATTTCAGGCTAAAGAGCAATATAAGGATGGATGGAGAATTATGGGTGAAAAAGGAGACAAAGATTGCCTAAGGGAGCCAAAATTGACATTAAATGGAAGAAGGAAGGCCAAACCAAGCCATCAAATCCGTGGAGATGGCGTTGCAACGCCCTGCATGCAGCCACTCAACCATAAGAGATTTTGTCGATGGCGTTCCAACGTTGCTTTGCAGCGTTGCAACGCCCAGCACGCTGCAATTACGCCTTGAAGATCCGTAGCGATTGCGTTGCAACGCTACTTCGATAAGAAGAAGGCGCGCGAGGGTAGCAGCGTTGCAACGATGCCAGATATTTTCCTTTTTTATATATTCGTTTAGGGCACGGTGTTATTGATATAAAAAGAAAATGATGCTTCTTGCTTGGGGACCCCTTTTTGAGAGATTTTCACACCATTGTCTAAACATCATTGTGAGAGGCTGTAAGAGGACTTTGGAGAGATTTCAAGGAGAATACGTTTTTGGAGCTCGAGGTTCGTGATAGGTGCCTAGATCGTTGTCGTTTGCGCCACGAGAGTTCTTTCTTCGTTCTTTTTACTTTGATTGTTGAACTATGGTTTTGTATTTGAGTTTAGTAGGATTTATAGTGGACATGAGTAGCTAAACTTGTTATCTTAGGGGTAGATGTAGCGCTTTAATTATGTTATTTTGTTGAATTGACTGCTTTTGGTTTATTGTAATGCTTTTATTCATGCAATTGCATCCTTAATGCTTATAGACTCTTGATCACGGTTTATTTGTTCTTAGATCTGAATTTATTCTTGTGAAAGATATTTTAGATCTGATCTCAATTGCATGACTGATAGTTACTTTGACATGAGAATGATTGAAGTGTTATTAGAAACCCATAAGAATTGAACTTAGTGTCATGTTTGATTTTTAGGTTGAACAGAGATGTTTAATTCTATGTCTTGCATGAAATTCACTTGTCTCGAGAGAGGTTATTTGTTATATTAGTTTCTTGGTTTGTAAAAGCAGTGCAATAACTCATTAGCATGATCTCAATAAAATAGTTAATTAATTGGTGAAATCTAGTCTCTAAAATATTCGTCTCTCCTGATTGTTCTCAATTTTCACTCTTTGATTTTGTGTTTCACCTCACTTTAAGTCTCATTTTCTAGATAAAATTGAGTGGTGTTATTGATAGGAATTAATTGAATTAAATAACCCAATCCGGTGGACGATACTCATACTCAAATTCACTATATTAAAACTTGACTTGTACACTTGCGGTCTTGCAAATTTTACGCAACAACCTTCCACCAGCAGCAGACCGATTCAGGCGGTTCAGTTGGTTTTGGTCCGGTTTGAGCGGTTAAGCTCGGTTCAAGGAGTTGTGAACTGGTTTATGTAATAAAATTAGAGTAGTTTTATTATTTTGCACTTTAAGGGCCAAATTATTCAGGTTTTACAGATATATTTCTTTATGAATGTCATTTAGATTTTTTCCCACCTTAGGATAAGCATGTTCATGCATTTTATTTGTATAATTGTTATATGAATATGCTTTAGATGCATGATTAATTTATTTTTCATGAGTAATAAATTATAATTGTTATAATTTATAGTAGGACATTATAAATTAATTATTCTGGTAATTTGACCCAGCTGGTGTTACGAACATTCGTGAAGGATTGACTTGCTGTTATTGGTCAATATCCATGGACACAGAAATATATCTGCAATGAGAAGAGGTGCCGTTTGCGGGACTTTAGTGTAGTGTTCCATGATTAACGAATGTTGATTGGGAGGTTAATGAGATTAATCGAGCAATCTCGTATCGTTGGAGCTTACGATGCAGTAGGTCCATTAGGTCCACCACCTTCTAGCTCGTAAAGGGTTCTTAGATCGTTTGAATTTGAAATGTTCAAATTCATTAGGGAATAAATTTAATGTATATAGATACGATATAATATATAGTTTTGGAACTATATATTATAAATTTAATATGAATATGATTCATATTAAATTATATGAGAGAATTAAATATTTGAAAGAGTTCGAATATTAAATTCAAATGTGAATGTGATTCATATTTGAAAACTATAGGTTAAAATCTAATGTGCATTTGATGTGCATGAAACTATAGATTAAGGGGTAAAATGATTAAATAAGATTTAATCATTTTAATTAAATTAGATTTAATTAAATGAATTAATTGAATTAAATGTGATTTAATTTAATTAATTGATTAATTAATTACTTTATTAATTAATTAGGGAACGTGTCATGATGACACGTTCCCACTACTCTCCAACTCCCCCCTCGATAGGGAGTGGGGAGTTACTCACTGAAGTGTCCTTCTCCTGGTGAGAAGGGACAAGCTTCATTCGATTGATCATTCATTCATTCGATTGAATTTCTTACAGAAGAATTCTCTCTATTACTCTCAAGAATTCCAAAATCATATTTGCATAACCACAAATTATAAGATATCTCATATCTCATTTTATAAATCACATTTGTATAATTGTGGATTTTTAAATTGAATTACATTCAATTTAATTTCTCTCAATCAAATTTCTCCAAGTTAGCCCTAATTCAACAATTAGGCTAACCTATAGTTTATTATGAATCTCATTCACATTAAATTATATAATATATCATTCATATCTCATATAAATGACATAATTATCCTTTAGTGAACTTGAACACTTCAAATTCACACAAAAATTGTAAACTTTCTATTAATCCAGTTTGAGCCAACCGAGTGACCATATGGACCTACACTGACGAGCTCCAATGATCCGAGATTAACCTGTCAAACTCTTTGACCCAGTTAATCAACATTCATTAGCTACGGTAACACTCCACTAAAGCCCGTAGTTGCACTCCCGTCAGTGTAAGACAAAATGTGTCCACTGATATAACCAATACCCATGAGTCGACCCTTCACAGGTTGTTCGTGAGACAACTCTTTGGGTCAAATTACCGTTTTACCCCTGTGTCTACTTCTTACTCCTTAAGTCCCCACTGCTCCTCTAATGAACAACAACGTTTTAATGGTCCAACCATACAAAACAACCATCTCGGACCAGTGAGAAGGTGGGTGCCCGTTGTCCAAGCCCTGTAGACAACACTTAAGAGAACAACCCCTCTAGTTTCCCTAAAGGCGGGAACGAGTGAATTCCATCTCGCGTAGTTAAGTTCTCAGCTCCCTACTTGGTCCTGTCCCTGAGAAGATAGGCATATTGGGTGAGTAACTGTGACCACCCTCACCCGTACTAGTCAAAGGACAGACGCCCGCAAACAGGAGTCCGTAACAAGCTCAGAATTCAGGTCGAGTCACTAATGGTCATCTACGAAGTTATTAGTCCATATTGTTAACGGTGTTACATCAGTAGGTCTAATAATTCACGGTCCGGTCTTGTACAATCTCATTGCACAGGATGCCCCCACTCGCATGTGTTTGCTTTAAAGGGGTGTATGAAATTATCAAGAAAACACTCCTAAACTGTGCAAGTATACACAATCTAAGCAGCAAGTGATAAGTAAATTTAATCGTCTCCTCAGGGATTAGTTGTAGAAATTACACAAGGTTGAGTTGAATTTAATGAGTAAAGGGTAACCAACATAAATGAAATGAATATTGAAATTAGAAATTAAAAGTAACAATTGAAATGCTAAAGTGTCTGAGAAGAGGATTAATAAAAGTAAAGGCAAAGAAACAACTCAAGTTTAACCAAAGCAAGAAAAGGGGATAGGATTAGGGATGAAATTATGCTTCAGCAATCTTAATGCTAGAGCTCAAAACAGTTTAATTCGCGGAATCTTCCCAGAATTCTTTGCGAGTTAGGCATTCAATTCCCATTAAACACCCTTAATTTATCTCCTAACTGTTAACATTAGGTGAGTGACTATTCCTAGACTCCTCAATCACCTGAGAGAAGTAAATCTTTTAATCAGAACTAGTGTCATGCCTTGAAATCCGTTTATTCTTCCCATTCCCAAGTTGGAATAAACAATACTAAGATAAGATGGCCAAACAAACCTTAGTTAAGCAGTAAAATCACAAGGTACAAGAGTGAGATTGCAGCAAATTACTCTTTCATTAAAGTTGCATCTACATAAAGTCTCCTAATCCTCACCCCAAAGGTGATTAGTTCATGGTGATAAGAAAATACAACAATAAAACAGTAAACCTAGTGTTAAACATGCTTAAAATGGTCTTAGTTACAATGCAAAAGAGTAAAGAGCAAGAAAGCAAAAGAATAAACAGATGGGTGAAGTTTCAAGGCCTCCTTTGGTCCACTCCAGCCTCTTTCCAGAAGGAGAAAACATCCCAAATTGGCTCTTCTTCAATTTCGCTTCTTGTCCCTTCTCCCAATCGAGTTTTCCTCTTTTTCTCTTTGCCCACTCTCCCTCCTTTCCCTAAAAATGGCTAAGAAAGCCTTTATATCACACCCATATGGAAATGAGGGTTGAATAGACAAGGAAAAACGGTCTGGCGGCTGCCCATTGGTTCTTAGCGGCTGATGTGGTGGTTTTTGTCTAGCTCAATTAATGAGATCTCTCCCACGTGCGTGATTCTCGCGAACCCGGTACGATATTTTGCTCCAAAGCAATCTTGATCCTTCAGCAGATTACATAGCTACAAAGACTAAAAGCGGACCTTGACAATTCATAACATTCATCTTCCCAAAAACTCCTGTAAACATGGCCAAAATGACAAAATTCAGCAATGAAAAGTACTTCAATGGCTTTAAGGTACTTCAAAGTAATTTGTAAATATTAACACACAAAAGTACCTAATCAAGGGGTTAAAATAGTCAAGAAATCTCAAAATACCAAGGAATAATCACAATAAAAGCTCAATCTTAGCTCTCATTCTAAGAGCTAACAGCATGTCAACCACATGAACGAGTCAGATCACCTAGTTTGTATCTTAATGCAAAGCGGGTCACCCACCGCGTATCCAGGATTAGGTTTCCAACCCTATCCATATACTGTAGACCGTTCGGGTCACTAACTCGAACGTGATCCTCCCTGTGTGTCCACTACATACCATTCAAGTTCTAGTTCTCTCAAATATTCAATGACCCTGGAGCTTAGTTTATTGGATAAAGTTTGTAAAATTTGCGAGACACAAAGTGATGAAATAAATAACTCTTATTAATTTCAAATGTTAAATTTACAAACTAAACGAGATTAGGACATAGATCCCAACAAATTCTCCCAGAATATGGCCTCTAATTCGAGTCGACTCAACTCATTCATAAGATATAAAATCAATACTATCAGGAAAATTTCACCATAGCCTTCACAAACATTTACAAGATACACATGCTCAGGGTCCCAAATGAAATAGCAACACAGTTGCGCAAAAGTTTCATGACATGAACATATATCAAAAATCAAAACTTAATTTCAATAGAACAACAACATGACATTCATGGCCTTTGAATTAGACATTAATCCAACCAGATCATGGCATTTAAGACAAACCTTTCAAACAGATCACAACATTTATACAGAATCTTTCATGGCATTCAAAAGGGCTTTTCAGTCCCAACATGACATTTAAATCAGACTTTTCAAGCCGACATGACGTTTTTCAACAAGTCCTTAAATTCTAAATTTCAGAGTTTTGTGTGGATTCCCTTACCTTAGCTTTGCTCTAAAATTTCAAAATTCAACCTCTAAAGCACAACATTTTCCCAAACCTTGAGATGATCCTTAATCGAAACAAGATCAAGAACTTTCCTAACTTGTGATCACAACGTTCTCAGGCCACCTATTTCCAATTAATGAAATTAATTATCACCAAATAGTTCATTTATTAAATATTTGAGATATCTAATTTAAGTCATGTGAAATTACCGCAACGGAGGCCTAAGACAAGCTCGGAGAACGAAACTGATCGGATCGAACTAACACCAGCGAGCGGTGGTGCGTGGTCAGCGGCAACGACGGGTCTCGGCGCGTGGAGCACGTCTTTGGATTGTCTGTGAGTCGATCTACTCAGAATCGACACTCTCTCAACCAAAATTAGCCTGAAACTCCCTCAAATCTCGAACCAACAAGATGAACCAGTTGCGTCACAAGAATCGCCGATAACACCTTCCGGCGGTCGGCATTCGACTCCACGCTTGTAGATCGGCGAGTTCTCAGGTTGAGAGGGCGTAGCTCGGATCACTGTAGCTTCACGCCCAATCACTTCGGTTAAACGATGAACGACGACACCTACGAATGGAAGGAGGCCCGGCATGCAGATCCGGCGTCCTTGCAGGTCTGCGGCTACTCGAGGGTTCGGAGGTTGGAATCGACGGTCGACCGATCGATAGCGTGGGTCGATCGGAGGATGAAGCTTTCCGATGGTGAGGGTGTCGGCAGCTGAGGGAATCGTGTGGCTGGGGAAGTGACGAGGAGGAGAAGATAAGAATAATAGAGAATGAGTGTCTTGAAAATTTTATTAGGAACTAAGAACTCAATGTCGATAATACAATGAAATTTGAACAACAAACTTAAATCTCGAAATACAATTAAAAGGATAAAAATACAGCAACAACTAAGTTCCTAAAACAGAAACAAATGACTTAAATAAGAAGAAAATAAATTCTAAAAATGAAAAAAATACAACATCCTCTCTTTCACTTCGTACCCAATCGATTCAACGCCACTTCACTACTACAAATTTGGTGTTTATTGACGCGTGATTTATTCGAATTGTTGACAGTTGAGACAAAAAATTGTCAATAAAAGGTCAATTATAACGTTAAAATTAATAATTAATTTATAAATGCATATATCGATGGGTTTTAAACATCAAAAATGGTTTCTATTTAAGTTTATGTTATAAACTGTCAAAATTAGTAGTATTATTGACGCTATTTCCAAAAAATCCCGTCAAAATTTGGAAAGCTTCATGTTTTATAATCCTTGACATCTATTAAGTGTCAAGGAATGGTATTTATGTTGACGCACAGAAAAAACCCTTTATTGACCACCCATGATCGTCAACTTTAAGACTTTTTTTAACGGTCTCCAACTGTTAACATAGGTTTTTTAAAAAAAAATTAAGGTATATTAAGCAACATAAGCCGTTTTGATTATTTATTATTATAAAAAAAAACTCTTAAACATGTTTTTTCAGAAACTTTCACGCTGCAAACCAAGGAAAACCCTCAACTGAAATCGATCACCATCGTCTCTGAACCTCTTCTTCCTTCGATTTGCTGCAAGCTAAGAAGCACAGGCACGGACACAGGACACGGACACGAACACGGACACGACACGATACGGCGATACGCCAATTTCTAGAAAACTAGGACACGACACTTTGAGGATACGCTATTATTATTTTCTTCAATATATATATATATATATATATAACATAAACTACTAAATGTAGTACTCTAAAACATAAAATGTTAAACCAATCACTACAAGAAAAACTACATTACTTGACGCTTGCAACTTTTAATTACTTGACGTTTTTATGAGAAAACGTCAAGTAAAATGGATTTTTAACAAAAAAACGTCAAGAAAATGAGAAAAAGGCAGATGTTGACGGACTTTTTTGGATTTTTTCACGCTACGACAAAACTTGACACTTTAAAAATGTCAAGTTTGTGTTAAGTTTGTGTTAATAATAAGCGCGCGAATTCACGCTCTATTTTTTCATTTAAAAATGTCAAGTTTGTGTATTGCTGGTTGAATTCTGATTTTGAAGCTCAACCTAATCCTTTAATTGAAATCTGGTGGAGGTTGAACATTTATTGAACTTTAAGGAGTGTTTACTTCGATTTACAGGTCTCAGAGAAATTTTGGTTATCTTCTAGTTACGTCGTTATGTTGCCAAAATTTGGACACAGACGACGTGACTGGGTAACCTTCCTAGCTAGATTCGTATGGATATTTATATCCTAGTATTTCCTATTCTTGTTTCAGTTGCTTGGATTGTTCATTTTGTTATATGTCTGCTAATTGATCCCCCGCTTTCTCCTTTCCTGAATGAGTTTTTTATCAAGATGGATGATGTCTGGGGTACTTTTATCTCATATTGTCTAAAACCCCTCATTTTTCTTTTTATGAGGATACTTTTTTCCTTTTTCAAATATTATGATTAGTGTGATTAAGTATTATAGATGTACTGCCAGTGTATTATTAGATGATTTAAGTATTGTTTGTGTGTGGCTATGTATTACTAGAAGTGTTAGCTTGCATAATTTCTATTTGAAGGAAGATCGGGCTTATCATCTAGATTTACAGTCCTTTTGATGGAGTACTTGGTTGAATTGAAAACTAGAATCTTTTTGAGTCCTTAGAGTCCTTGAATTGAAGGTTTCAGATTTGACACATATTATCAACTCTCTCTAAACTTTCCTTGTCAATACAATTTATTCTTGATTCCCAACAGCTGGGCCTTTTTTTGTTGTAATTTTTCCAGCGAACCTTGTTTGGTCATCAAAAACGTTAATGGGTGGGGTGCAGAAACTGTTTTTTTTGTTAAAATTTCTCTTATGTTTTAATTTTCTTCCTTCCACTAAAATGCTCTTATCTTTTATTCCTTAACATTTAGATGGCACTCCTCAAAAGAGAAATACATTTTGTTGGTCGTTGTCCATCCAGATGATGAGTTTTGATAACTTTAATTGTTGTGTTATTTTGATGAGTATATTTATAGTTTTGATCAACTTAGTTTGGCGTTGAAACACAATTTTCAGGTTATTTGGCATCGAGATGCAATTTCCAACAAACTTTTTATTCTTTTAAGCGTCGAACCGTGAGACTATGAAGTCCATCTCCCCCCCTTAGTCTAGTTTAACACTTGAGAGTTGTTAGAACTTTTATGGTTTAAGTACACTTGTAGGTGCTTGTTTTGCTGAACTTTCTTGGCATGTTTTAACTCATAAGTCGTGTTTTGAGCATTTATAAAATTAGTCGTGTTTATGCTCACTCTTGTTGCTTAATATTGTGTTTTGCAGGTAATACTCAACTACTTGGTGGGTGACAAAGGTGTTGCAGAATTATGGTGACGTTTTCAAAGTTTTGGTCATAATGTTGTCAATAAGTTTCATGTTTAAGCCCTTTACAGTGCGTTAGGCTAGTGAATGTAAAGTTCTCTTGTTTTGTAAACCTCCTTGAATGTTAGTTGAGTTTATGGCTTAGGATCATTAAAATAGTTCTTGTAATTTTTGAATTGTTGACATGAGGTTTGACAAGTCCTTGTAATTTTAGAATTGTTCATGAGCTTAATAGTTTGATATTATTAAAGATGTGAATTTTGTTAAAGTGTGGAAGATTGGTTGATGAAATTATGCATTTTTTAATATAACAAATTATTGGAACACAGTGCAGAAAATTCAAGATAGTAGGAAATATTTAATACATTGAAAAAAACACAAACCAACAAGACATGTATAATGTGTCAAGATCTAATTTCTATTGACATTTTTGAAACGTCAAGATAAAATTATATTTGACTCATTTAAATCGTCAAGTAATTTATATTTGACATTTTTGAAACGTCAAGATAAATATATATTTGACATAGAGAAAACGTCAAGTATTAACACAAATTTGATACTTTTTCAAAGTCAAGATAAAACTACATTTGACGAATAAAAAGTGTCAAGGTTTCATGTTAAAAATGGCACATTATAAGCGTCAAAAAAGACTATACATAATACTTTATAAGTGTCAAGTATTGTATATTATTCTTGACGGTGGATTCCTTGACGGTTTGAAAAACGTCAAGTAAAGCAAAATTTGACATTTTATAAGCGTCAAGAAATATAGTTTTTGTAGTAGTGAATTGAGATTTGATTATCTATATCCAACAAAGTTGCAAAACAAGATATCCAATGACAATGACTAACCAAAACACAATAAAAGTTACAAACTATTGATCTAGAGTAAAAAAATACAAGAAAGGAAATGATTCAAATGAAAATAGGTTTTCATACAAAACAAAGTTCTGAAGCAAATATAAAAAAGAGTCTCAAATCTCCACATCTTCATCTTTATCACCAACAATACCCTCATCATCTTCATCATCAATAATCCCAGCCTCCAAATCTGGTTCATCCAAAGACAAATTATCTATTTCAAGCATGTAGACATCTTCAAAAGAATCAAAAGCATCTCCAGCAATATCTCATAACTTAGTATCTCCTTTTAAATACTCTGGAGTTCTTCTTGACAAAAGACGAAAATTACTATGGATAAATACCAAATCTTCTGCACGTTGTGGCGTCATTTTGTTTCTCTTGATAGAGTTAATAAAGGAATATGTGCTCCAATTCCTCTCACAACATGAAGAGGAGGAAGGTTGTCCAAGGACTTTAAAAGCAATTGACTGAAGCGTTGGTGCATATACACCATGAGTTGCCCACCAACTTACTGGATCTATAGTATACCTCTGAGATATTGAATCATATTCAGCAAAATCTCCTGTTTTGGTAGAAAATCTAGCAAATTCTACATTCACTTTTGCACAATCCTCGGAATTAGTAAAATATCTCTTAAAGCACTTCATTCTCTCTCGAGTTAGTTCCATATCTTGATGCGGAGCCACTCGATTAGGGTCTTGTCTAAGTCATTCTTCACTATAGTACCTAAACATACGTTTTGAAAAAATGGTTAAACTTTAAATATAAACTACAAGATTAGAATAGAACCAATAGGTCATAACCATCATAAGGATGTAAAAAGAGTAATTAAGTACCTTGGATTTAAAGAATGTGCTAAACAGTGAAGTGGAGTATTATTCTTGTTCCAACGATCGATGAGAATGTTATGCACCACATCATAGAAAGAGGAGTGTTCACTTGGTTGCAATCCTTCATGTCTAAATATTGTTGTCTTCACCTTTTCAATCATTGTATCCCACATATCATAAACCAAATGTAAACAAGGTTTGTCAGTATCACAAGCTCTGATCATATCATATATAGGTGAAGTGAAGGAAATAATATAATCAATCTTGTTGTAACGCCCCTACTTTTAGTACATAAATTCCTAGGGACATTACTACTCATGCATGCATTCGAGGCCTTAACTGAGCTTAAAACAAATAGAAGTTGATAAATAAAAATCAATTTAATTTGGGATCCCATAGAAATACAAAACGTTTACAAGAAACATAATTAAGTTCGGCCTCTAGTTTCAAAACTCTGTACTACATAAGCGGAAGACCATAATCTTTTAAAATTCTTTCTAAATCATGGATGCGGAATTCATGACTTGGTTCCCATGGCTTCTGTAGCGCCTCCATGCCACTCGCTTGGTATGCTCTCGTCTCTACCTAAAAACATTTTAAAACAAAGAAAGACACAACAAAGGTAGAGGGATGAGTATTATAAAATACCCAGTAAGTGGGGGTCGGGATATGCATACACATACAATCATGATCTTTAAACTCATTCGTAACATACTTATATGGGACCTAAAACTTTCTAGTATTGTCAGGTCTTTAATCCATGACTGCTTATTTAGTTGTCAGGTCTTTAATCCATGACTGCTTATTTAATTGTCAGGTCTTTAATCCATGACTTCTCATTTAATTGTCAGGTCTTTAATCCATGACTGCTTATTTAATTGTCAGGTCTTTAATCCATGACTGCTTATTTAATTGTCAGGTCTTTAATCCATGACTGCTCATTTAATTGTCAGGTCTTTAATCCATGACTTCTCATTTAATTGTCAGGTCTTTAATCCATGACTGCTTATTTAATTGTCAGGTCTTTAATCCATGACTGCTCATTTAATTGTCAGGTCTTTAATCCATGACTGCTCATTTAATTGTCAGGTCTTTAATCCATGATCGCTATTTATTTAATTGTAAAGCCTGTCATCATCCCGAGTCATTTCGTTTTGAGTCCTCACTGACCCTATACTTTGACCCATGGGTCTCTATTGCATGTTTGACCATGCACATAATAATCTCGAGATACCAATGTCCACACTATTCATTAATTCATTTCGTGGCATACAAAACATGCATGAGGTCCCATCATTCACATAATAATAGAGTACATGTCACAACATCATCATCGATATACCAAACATACTTTTCTCATGGGCGGTTTGAAGATCATACTTTTGTAAGAAAACATGAAACATTCTCATACAAACTACTGTCCTATTCTCACATGAAATAATGGAATACTTATACATAACATACGAGAATAATTTCACATAAAATAATGGTTTATTTCCACATGATGCATCGAAATATTTGCACATAACATATTAAGTATTCTCCTGATAATATCTGTATATTTTCACATGAAAAATATGAACTAATTTCGCATGAAATCATGAAAATCATTTTCATTCAATCCCATTAAAAGTTCGGCACAAGGTCCCTTACTAAACCTTTTGAAAATCATTCACTCGAGATTCTCGAGAAACCCTTTGAAATATTCGTTTTCTAAATTCAAGCCCTAAGCATGAGTTTTGGAAATTCACCTTTTGAAATAAATCCTCAATTTTCATCTTTTAAAACAAATACATATTTCAGGAAATCGTATTCACTTCCCTTTTTAAGATCGTTTGTAGAAAATCCCTTACCTTAGTTCGAAACTCTTTACATTCCGCTCCTAACTCAAGGTTTCGCTTAGTCGTGCTCGATAGTCGCATCCCCTAGATCACATTCATCAATTCTTTAATTAACTTACATAATTAGAAACTTATTTTGAATCCAATCATAGTTAGGCTAAATTACCACAGACGGACGCTTAAAACGAACTCGGGAAACGAAACGGAGGCAATTGGCGGGCGGGAATGGCGGCGGCGTGGCGAGACGCGCGCGGCGTGGCCGGAACACTGTGGTGGCGTGGCCGAGCACGCGCGCGCGTGGAGGCAGAGAGAGCGCGCGCGTCGTTGCGCGCCGGGCGTGAACATCAGATCTGGGAACGTTGTGAGCCGATCTATCCAAAACCGGTCCTGAAACTTCAAAAACTATCAGAACAGGCGTGAACCGGTCGATTGACTTCCGATCGGGCTCTGTGGCGGTTCGTGAGTTGAGGTTGTGGCAGTGCGCGACGGTCTGATCAATCCACGGCGTTGAACGGAGCTCGTGGTGCGCTTTTTCCGGCGCCGACTTTGCGGCGAACGACGCAGCGGCGGCGACGATCGGGTTGGAGTTGCGGCGGCGGCGCGCAAAGACGAAGAAGGGTCGCCGGAGTCGTGCTGCTGCGGTCGGAGGAAGGACGGAAGGGCGTCTGCTGCAGCAACTCACTTTGCGACTTGGCTGGGCACAGGTGAGCCGAACGGATCGACTCGCCCAAAGGTCGCGTCTTGGCCCCGTGGCGAGGAACTCGAGCAAAGAAGCGTAAGACCGGCGGTGAAGGACGCGTCCGTGGTTGTGGGTTGAGCGGAAAAAGCGGAGGGTGGTGGAGGGTGTACGGTGGGGTCCTTTTTCGTGAAGATGGAGAAGAGGAGGAGACACGCCTTGGGATTCGTGCTATAATAGGACAAAATGCCTTGAAAGCCCTAATTTTCATTGTTTAAATTACTAGAATGCCCTTCCTTTATCAAAAAACCACCCTTTTTGCTATCAATCCTAGATAAATATTTCCAATTAAGATTATATATAATTGCCTCTATATGTAATCCTTTAATTGTGTAAAAACTTAAATTACTTTCACAACTTCAAGCTCCACCCAATTTACTTTTCGACAATTTAGTCCAAAACACAAACCAAAAGGTAATTGGGTTATCAGGCGTTACAATCTTCCCTCCTTAAGAACTTTTCGTCCTCGAAAGTTTTTAATCTTGTAATACTCGGGAAGGGCTTGTTCATACTCGCTCCGCTTGGTCATGACGAGTTTTCGATCCTTATGCAAAAATTAGCACTAGTTGCTCCTCAAGTATCACCCTTTAGCGTAAACCTATTACCCAACGGTCTCATAACTTTAACTTAAGCTCGTTCTCTTCACTGGAGTCCTTCTTCCAAGGTCTTCATAACTGATGCCCTTGACTCAAATTTTAAATTTGGAAAGTTCTAGGTTCAATTTCTAAGGTAACTTAGGATATTTAGCTCGTATTTTCTTCTCTAGTCCTTTAATTAGTCTCTTCTGTCTTGTGATTGTAGAATGGAACTCTTTGCTAAGATGATTCCATTGTTGTTGAGCTTCAAAATCCCCTTTAAGGTTTCCTGCACTCCCTACTAGCATCCATTTCAAGGCATGACTCGCTTATTCCGTCTGACCATCGTTTCCATAACTTTAACACATTTCTAAGAGATGTGACTTCAAGGATAGAGTTAGCAACTTTGTTCGGTCGCTCAAGACTCCTTACATAATTGGTTAGCCTTTCGCTACTCTCACCGACCTTTTAGTAAACGTCGTAATTATAATCTCACTCACATACTTAATTAACTTTGGGGCTTTCTATTGAAATCAATAACTCGTTCAAAGTCTTAGGTCATGGTAAGAGTAACTCGAACATAGGTATCCTTTGGTTGTCATGACACATAAAGTGTTCCATGAAACTTTACCAATCTTATTATAAACTTACTCCGAAGATTTCGGCAGCATAACGACATAACTACAACAAAACCCAAATTTTTTTTTTCTCTAACACCTGTTTGATAGCAATGCACTTCTAAAATCAGAAAACAAACCAATCATGCCTCCAAACTTCATCTCAGATTACTCAGGGTTCAGAAACACACTACACACGAAATGTTGAACAACCAAATATAAGTGAAACTAAGTTTCTTTAATTGTAAGTGATGATTCTTTAAAGACAAGGAGATCTAACAATCGATTGCGACATCAACTTTAAAGCAAACTTTAAAAGAGTGTAATGAAATCCTCTTGACTTACTTTACTTTAAAGCCTAAATAATTAAAGGTTATCATGATAAGTGACAAAAATTTTAATTTGCAAATCCTAGGAATTAGAATGAACCCTTTTAAAGTAAGTTATTCAAGTTACAACTCGTACTCTATCGCTTTTAATCTTTCCTCAGCCTATGGCACAATGCAACAGTCATTCATGTCACTCCTCTTTAAAATACCCAACCAACAACGACTTCGATACTAAGTGATCTCGCGGACATGAATCTAGTCTTTTAAGGCTCGTTCTCCCATTACCTTCCGACTCCTTAAATATCACGTTCAGGTGATCACTCAAATATAATGCAACTTTCTTAATACTAATGGGGTTGGATACCTTACAAGGCATCCACTACATTTCTTAACTTTTCCGACTCTTTTGTCATGAAACCCTAACGTTCAAACCTTGAATACGAATACTTTAATTAACACCTCTAGACTTTGAACTTTTCAAGAATTACAATATTCCTTTGCTAATGTTCTACTCGCGAACTCAGTTGTTCAAGGTTTCTTGAAAGACTTTCGCCTCGTAATGTCTACCCTTTCCTCCCTTTTGTCTAAACTACTCCTTTTTGATAACGCGCAAGTGAGTCTTATCTTGACAAAGTTTCCTTTAAGCCTAGCATCCTGAACTCGGACATTTCCTTTCTAATATCACACACCTGAGGTCACATACTCGTCTTTTCTTAGCTTAACAAACTTCATTATGCTCATCCTTTGAAGTTTACTTGAGCACTTAACTCCTTAGTGCCCTTTCGACTACTTGCATATCTCAGGACTTACTCTTCCCTCCTTATGCCTAAAGTCATCCTTCCGAATTGTCATTTCTGCCCTTTCTTAGGCTTGATTTAACTGGAACGTCTCCGACAACTTTATCCCAACAATGATTTACCTTTTTCTTGAGCACTAAATCCATCAAGCCTATAAACATTAGGGGCACTTAAGTCAAATCTCTATAATCTTCATGATGTGGTTTGAAAGTTGTCTCGGGATGTCTAATCCCTGGTTCATGACGGCGCTAATTTGACTCCAAAATCATCTTAAGGAACACTATGCTCCTCGTACTGGTGGAATAGGTCGTTCTTTCAAAAACGAAGAGATTCATTCTTTGCCGCAACTGTCTTCCACTTCTCATCCCTCATGCACGAGCATAAGGATACACCTTTCTTCTTTACGCACCTCCCCCTAATGTTCCTTATGGCGACAAACTACTATTAACTCTCATACAGAAGGTTATGTACCTATGACTTGAGTTCTTTCACTTTACAGGAGCACTCTGTAAGGAGTACTAGAAATTATCGTTATTCTCTACTTTTAATTCCATACTTAAGTCTGTCTCTTGTGTTAGGGGTAACTTTAAAGATAAAACCTTCCTTATCTAATACTAACGCATTGATCCTCGTGTTTACTCTCCTTAAACTTGGCCTTCTTCTTTTAGTAAGATTAAGGACTTTCACAACTATTTGTACTTGTTTGGTTATAATGTCAAATTCACTCAAACCTC
Source organism: Trichosanthes cucumerina (assembly GCA_036507285.1). Lineage (NCBI taxonomy): Eukaryota > Viridiplantae > Streptophyta > Magnoliopsida > Cucurbitales > Cucurbitaceae > Trichosanthes > Trichosanthes cucumerina. The sequence continues at coordinate 32,409,551 of CM071843.1, forward strand.
TCTTAAGAAACTATCAACCTAGCCTTTACTAAAGGAACCTTATAGTTTCATGTTTCTAATGGTCGCTCGACCACTACCACTATACACTTTACTAATTGAAAGAAGTTCCTCAGCTTGACTGCTACATAGCGAAGAAGAGATTCAAAGCACTTTCATCTATTAACCGAATTCTCTCTCCCTAACCCTTTGATTGGGGAAAAGGAAACTTTACTACGTAAGAGTTCAAGGGTAACATCACATGTTATCTCTTTCAAGTTGTACACATACATTTAGTCCAACAGGTAGAAATTAGTGGCAAGGTTCTTATACCCATTCCACAAGCTTGAACACACGGGTGACCCTGTGACTGTTGAAATGTGTACCGGGTTCTAGGGCCTAGATCATCCATTCTCTTATGTTCTCGAAATATGATCCTAACTACTTACTTTCACTCTCATACTTGTCTTTATTAAGTTCATTACGCCTATGGTAATACTTTTGAAAGTTTGTATCATGCCGATCTGTAAAAACACATTAACTGTGTGTATCCCCGTAGCTTTCCTATCAGAGCAATGGTATAAATAGAATCGAAGTGTTTCAGGTATTTTGAAGAATTAAATTTTCGTTTCAACAATTAACAATCTAACCTTCCCTTTAAAGCTCGAGTCCATTTTAAAACATCTTTGCTCTCTTTACTTTTCCACTCCTAGGATACCATAGTTACGGATTCACTTGAAGGTGAAGGGGCTTTATTTAGGACCAACGAAGTCGAGAACCCAAAGTGGCACGTATACTAAATCTCATAACTTTTCATCCATTTGTTTCAGCACAAATGAATGAGACCACTAACCTCTTACTGAACATATTCAAACCTTGAACTTCTCATGAGTAGTCTTAACTTTTACTTTTGAAACTATACTTAGGTAATCTAGTTGCTTAGCAACCTTTAACACGCTAACCTCTTAAGCCTTACTCTTTACTCCCTTGGTCAAAGCGAACCCTTTAATAATCCACAACATGTGTTTTATGGCTATAAAACTTCATTTTTTAGCGCAAACATTCTTAACTAAAACATTTCCCTTTCTATCATCAATAGTAGGGGTCACATGTGTTCTCTTTCCTTTCGGCGTAAGATCACGTCAACTCTATGACATATACGCATATGGATTCACATATAAACATTTCATTTATGCATTTCCCTTTTCATAGACATATAGTTTAGCTCATACATTCTCATTCTTTCTTAGTTTGGAAATTCATCAAACTCGATTTTTATATAAAATATTTTCTCATAGAATACTAAATTCTCTTTTCATGAACAAATAAAACTTTTAGTTCGAAGGCATACAGCGGATTGGAGTTGCTACTTAGCCATGGGATACTTGTTGCTTACTCTGTAAGCGAGTCTACAAGACCTATAACCTTGGGCTCTGATACCAACTGTAACGCCCCTACTTTTAGTACATAAATTCCTAGGGACATTACTACTCATGCATGCATTCGAGGCCTTAACTGAGCTTAAAACAAATAGAAGTTGATAAATAAAAATCAATTTAATTTGGGATCCCATAGAAATACAAAACGTTTACAAGAAACATAATTAAGTTCGGCCTCTAGTTTCAAAACTCTGTACTACATAAGCGGAAGACCATAATCTTTTAAAATTCTTTCTAAATCATGGATGCGGAATTCATGACTTGGTTCCCATGGCTTCTGTAGCGCCTCCATGCCACTCGCTTGGTATGCTCTCGTCTCTACCTGAAAACATTTTAAAACAAAGAAAGACACAACAAAGGTAGAGGGATGAGTATTATAAAATACCCAGTAAGTGGGGGTCGGGATATGCATACACATACAATCATGATCTTTAAACTCATTCGTAACATACTTATATGGGACCTAAAACTTTCTAGTATTGTCAGGTCTTTAATCCATGACTGCTTATTTAGTTGTCAGGTCTTTAATCCATGACTGCTTATTTAATTGTCAGGTCTTTAATCCATGACTGCTCATTTAATTGTCAGGTCTTTAATCCATGACTGCTTATTTAATTGTCAGGTCTTTAATCCATGACTGCTTATTTAATTGTCAGGTCTTTAATCCATGACTGCTCATTTAATTGTCAGGTCTTTAATCCATGACTGCTCATTTAATTGTCAGGTCTTTAATCCATGACTGCTTATTTAATTGTCAGGTCTTTAATCCATGACTGCTCATTTAATTGTCAGGTCTTTAATCCATGACTGCTCATTTAATTGTCAGGTCTTTAATCCATGACTGCTTATTTAATTGTGGGGCCGACTGGTCATCCTGAGTCATTTCGTTTTGAGTCCCTCACAGACCCCTATACTTTGACCCATGGGTCTCTATTGCATGTTTGACCATGCACATAATAATCTCAGGATACCAATGTCCACACTATTCATTAATTCATTTCGTGGCATACAAAACATGCATGAGGTCCCATCATTCACATAATAATAGAGTACATGTCACAACATCATCATCGATATACCAAACATACTTTTCTCATGGGCGGTTTGAAGATCATACTTTTTTGTAAGAAAACATGAAACATTCTCATACAAACTCTTCATTCTATTCTCACATGAAATAATGGAATACTTATACATAACATACGAGAATAATTTCACATAAAATAATGGTTTATTTCCACATGATGCATCGAAATATTTGCACATAACATATTAAGTATTCTCACGATAATATCTCAGTATATTTTCACATGAAAAATATGAACTAATTTCGCATGAAATCATGAAAATCATTTTCATTCAATCCCATTAAAAGTTAAGCACAAGGTCCCTTACTAAACCTTTTGAAAATCATTCACTCGAGATTCTCGAGAAACCCTTTGAAATATTCGTTTTCTAAATTCAAGCCCTAAGCATGAGTTTTGAAATTCACCTTTGAAATAAATCCTCAATTTTCATCTTTTAAAACAAATACATATTTCAGGAAATCGTATTCACTTCCCTTTTTAAGATCGTTTGTAGAAAATCCCTTACCTTAGTTCGAAACTCTTTACATTCCGCTCCTAACTCAAGGTTTCGCTTAGTCGTGCTCGATAGTCGCATCCCCTAGATCACATTCATCAATTCTTTAATTAACTTACATAATTAGAAACTTATTTTGAATCCAATCATAGTTAGGCTAAATTACCACAGACGGGACGCTTAAAAGCGAACTCGGGAAACGAAAGCGGAGGCAATTGGCGCGAAGCGGGAATGGCGGCGCGTGGCGAGCACGCGCGCGCGTGGCCGGAACTCTGGCGGCGTGGGCCGAGCACGCGGCGCGGCGCGTGGAGGCAGAGCGGCGGCGCGTCGTTGCGCCTTTCGGAGCGTGAACATCAGATCTGGGAACGTTGTGAGCCGATCTATCCAAAACCGGTCCTGAAACTTCAAAAACTATCGAAGCAGCGCGGAACCGGTCGATTGACTTCCGTCGGGCTCGTGGCGGTTCGTGAGTTGAGGTTGTGGCGCGGCGCGACGGTCTCGATCAATCCACGGCGTTGAACGGAGCTCGTGGTGCAGCTTCCGGTGCCGACTTTGCAGCAACGACGAGCGGCAGCATCGGGTTGGAGTTGCGGCGGCGTGCAGCACGAAGAAGGGTCGCCGGAGTCGTGCTGCTGCGGTCGGAGGAAGGACGGAAGGGCGTCTGCTGCAGTAACTCACTTTGCGACTTGGCTGGGCACACACGGTGAGCGATCGACTTCGTCCGGTCGCGTCTTGGCCGTGGCGAGGAACTCGAGCAAAGAAGCAGAAGACCGGCAGCTGAAGGACGCGATCTGTGGTTGTGGGTTGAACGGAAAAACGGAGGGTGGAGGGGCTGTCGGCTGGGTCTCCTTTTTCGTGAAGATGGAGAAGAGGGAGGAGACACGCCTTGGGATTCGTGCTATAATAGGACAAAATGCCTTGGAAAGCCCTAATTTTCATTGTTTAAATTACTAGAATGCCCCTTCCTTTATCAAAAAACCACCCTTTTTGCTATCAATCCTAGATAAATATTTCCAATTAAGATTATATATAATTGCCTCTATATGTAATCCTTTAATTGTGTAAAAACTTAAATTACTTTCACAACTTCAAGCTCCACCCAATTTACTTTTCGACAATTTAGTCCAAAACACAAACCAAAAGGTAATTGGGTTATTGGGGCGTTACACTTGTCCCACCATATGTCATCAAGGACTAACTCCTTTACATGCCTCGCCTTTCCCACATCATCTTCTCTATAACCTTATTTTGTAAACCACCTTTAATAAGTTTGAACCTCTTAAGCATGATGATTACTGATGCAAAACGTGTTTCAGCTATAGAAAGCAATTTAAGAGACAAATTCATTAAACATGGCGAGCCTCATGGAATGATTCATGATAAAAAATTTCACTACCATGATATCACCAGCAATATCAGATATCCAACTGCATTCCCCATATACAAGTCGATTGTTTTCAACATTTTTGGCAGCACATATGTTTTTCAAAGCAAGATTCAAGGTATGCACTACACATGGTATCCAAATAATCGTCGAAAATTGTGTTTCGATGATTTGCCCTGCACCTTTGCAATTAGGAGCATTATCTGTTATCACTTGAATCACATTTTCAAGGTCGACTTCATTGATCACTTCTTTCATCAAATTTGCAATGAAATACTTATCTTTGATCTCACCAGAGCAATCCACTGCTTTTAGAAACATTGGTGTGCCATCAGACATTGCCATAAAATTAATCAAAGGTCTCCTTTGTGAGTCACTCCATCCATCACTCACAATACTCACCCCCTTTATACGTCATTCACTTTTAATAGATGTCAATATTCTCTCAATATTTGTCTTTTCTTGTTGGAGAAGACTTGTCCTCAATAAATTATATCCAGGAGGAACATATCCCAGTAAAGGCCCCTATAAAATGAGGATTCCTCACTAGATGGAAAGGCAAGCCAGCAGAATAAAACATTCGAGCAATAAGTGCATGTAATTGGTCTCGTGATGTCTTGTTGAAAGATCTTTCAATTGCACTTGTACCAACCTTTCTTTTCTTTAGCTCACTTGTAATGGCCATGGGAGTGGGAGAATTACTGACATTAACACCACCAATTGATATGATTGAAGGTGTAGGTGGTAAAGGAACATTTTTTGGACTTTTTCTTTCCATTCGAGTTTTTGCCTCATCTTCTAACTTTTGCATCTCGGCCATATCTTTAGGAGTGACTTTTAGACACATTCTAATCCCTTGACCATTTATCTTCAACAAATGAGCCCTAACTCTTGTATAGGAGCTCTTCTTTGTGGCGTGACAAAAGTTGCATTGCCATAAAAAATTTCCACCCCCATCACTCAATTTTTTAATCTTAGTCACATATTGCCGTAGAGGTTTTCATCTTCAAAAGTAGAGGAGGGAGATTCTATGAAAGGATTTGATGAATGAGAGTGGCTAGTGGTTGAAGATGTCATCCTTTTTCCTTCCTAATAAAATTATAAAATTGTAATTTTATTGAATGACAATGTTAGAAATGATGGAATAAGAATTCACACTTTCATACTAGTTTAGTTTAAGTTTTATATGAAGGAAAGGAAGGAAAAAAAACATACACGGTTCTGTGAAATGAAAATCAAAACAGTGGCGTTTGATGTGTGTTTCCGGCGGACGGCTGGCGGCGTGAACAGGTCCTTCGCTGGCCGTGGTTGATGCAGAAAAGGCAGCTGCTAGTTTCTCTGATTTGTCTCCTCTTCGTGCGAATGGAGTAGCCGATTAGGGTATAAAATGGAAATGAAAATGATGTGGAGTGGGCTGCTTTTCATATGAAATCGTGGGAATGGGAATTGGCCCAATTGGGTAACCTTTGGGCCTTTATCTATTTGGGCCCAGAGTCTTTGTTTTCTACCTTTTTTTTATAACGTGTATGGCGTGTCTTCCCCGTGTCCATCCGAAATTAACACGACGTATCAGTGTGTGACATGTGTCGGACACTGATTCTTAGCGAGATTTAAAGAGTCCGTGCTTCATAGGCCGCTAGCTTCCATCAATTTGTGGTCGGCCTCTACATTCTCCAGCGGCGGTGTCTGTGAGTTTCATCTTCTGCTTCATCGACCTGATTTGCCATCGTCGTCCTTCGATTTGTCGCAATCTTCCATCGATTTGTCGTCGGCCTCTACTACCGTCTCCAGCGTCGTCGTCTATGATTTCGTCTTCTGAACCATCGACCTGATTAGCCATTGTCGTCTCAGGCACCGTTTATCAACATCCCCCGCAGTTTGATCCCTCCGTCATCCCGGTAAAACACAACCCATCTGGCTTAGCTTTCTTGAAAATAAAGTAATTTTTAGTTATTTTAAGAATAAAAAAAATAACCATGACTATTTTTCTTTTATTTGAAATAGATTATGTTATTCTTAAACTAGATTCATGAACCATTACATTTTTCACAAACCTTCACACCACTCTCTTTTTGTAGATTTTTTTATTCTTAAACTAGATTCTTTGATAAATAAGGTTCTGGCTTTCTTGAACTGTTACATTTATTTTCACATGACTTTGAAAGGACACACATCTATTTTGAGCTGATTGTAGAGGGCAACTAATTGAAAAATCCTGATCAGCAAAACAAATAAAGAAGTATGTTAACATTCTTTCAAGAAAATATTTCAAGGTTTTGGTTCATGAACAAAAATAAGTAGTCCTACAAACTTTTCATATCTGGAAACTCATGTCTTATTATAAAGCTCATTTCTTTCTAGTTGATTTCAGTGGGAAAATCGAACATAGAGACAATTCAATCGTGAAAAAGCTTCCAGATCTGAAATAGCTAAAAATTTTAGGACAAATTGATAACTTCCAATAATACAGACTTTTGCAATCTGTATATGGTGAAAATAGTAACATAATTTTCAAAAGAAAGCAAAAATGTAACACACAAAAAACATACTAATCTAGTGCCAAATTGAAGACATGTGATCTCTTGACAATAAATAATAACACATAACAAGCTTTAATCCATTGTTATAGAATGAACCTACTGTATTTGAATAATCCACCACACACAGATCTCGTTGGATCTGAGAGCAAAGTCAAGCTTTGTTGTCTAATTCTTTTTCTTCCTTTGACCTGAAAACATGGTTCCTCAAATCCAAAATTGAACTTCAAAGGAAGAAACAAAATTGAAAGGAGATGGTTACTAAGGATTTTGTTTATTGATAATTTGATAGGTTTATTTAGAGTTTCAATTAAGATGACAAATTTGTTTGTGGATAATTTAGTATAGTAGATTTGAAAGATGTCGATAATGGGCAAGTATGTTATCATTTGAACTGAGAATACTATTATCATTTAGAATAATGTAGCATTTACAGCTTTCTACATTCTTTCATTGTCCCACCTTGGTTAAATAAGTGATTGCCTTGCATATGGAAAATGGTACCCTATTTTCTCTAAGTAAATGTGGTATGTGATTTGTCATATAATTTCAATGTGTTATAGGTATTTTTAGGTTGGTTTATTTGTATGAGTTGAAATTTATCTATTGACTTTATTTGATTAGGGGCGTTATTACATAATGGATAAATTATGGATGTCGAAAGATAGATTCTCTAAAGAGTATGAAGAAAGTGTAGAAACTTTTATTCAATTTGCACTTGGAAATGCGAGTGGAAAACCTTATATACAATGTTCATGTGTTAAGTGTGTAAATTTGAAGATTCTCAACACTAATGTAGTCATGAAGGACTTGATTGCGTATAGTATCAATCAATGATATGATAATTGGATTTGGCACGGAGAAACCCTTACTAGATATTCTAGAAACAATATAGAGTCAAATTTAAATTACAACACTAATGAACAAGTGTATGAAGAGAATTATGATGATAACATTGTTGAGATGGTTGAAACTGCACACCAACATTTTGAAGACGATCCAAATAAATTTAAGTTGCTTGCAGTTGCTGAAAACCTCGATATCTAGGATGTAGTATATTCACCAAGTTACGTACATTAGTCAGATTATACCACCTGAAAGCCAGATTTGAGAGAAGTGATACTAGTTTTACAGAGTTGTTGACCATATTGAAAGATATATTACCTTAAAAAAAATGAATTGTCGACGTCTACATATGAAGCAAAGAAGACGTTAGTCACTTTAGGAATGACGTATGAAAAAATTCATGCATGTCTCAATGATTGTTGCCTATATAGGAAAAAATTAAATATGTTGATGCATCTAATTGTTCTCACTATAACGAGTCAAGATGGATGAAGCGTGTAAGAATTCATTGGAATAGTGAAAGGAGTCTCTGCTAAAGTTCTATGGTACTTTCCTCCAATTCCATGATTTCTAAGAATGTTCAACAGTGCGTTAATTTCAAATGATAGACCTATGAACTGGTTTGTTAGTTTTGAGTTATACTTAGAAATGAACATGTGAGTTTGTTTTACGTTTTAACGATTGACTTGTTTTGAAGTTGTTGAGAAAGAATTGTTTTGTTTTATTTCTAGTGGTCGAGCGTTCTTGAGTCTCTAAAATGATTAGTGTATTGGAGTTTGATTGAGTTATCTAGATATTGAGTTTAGAAGTGTGTTTTTGTTTCAGACAGGTACATGTGAAAATTTTGGTATTGTTGTAATTATGTTGTTATGCTGCCGAAATTTTCGGGACATAAGGGTTGCAAGTTTAGCAACGTTTCCTTAGATTAGGCTCAAATTTAGAGGGATTACAAGTTTTTTCATATATTTTTAAATTTTATTTTACCATTTTAAACTTTATTTTTTTTATTTAATGTTAGGTACTTATGTCAAGGTCATACTAAATCCGTGTTTAAGGTCATATATTATTTAATATTTCATTTTACCATTTTAATGTTAGGTATTTGATTATAGTGTATTGGTAAGTATATGAAACTTCTACCATTGATATATTTCTGATTGAAAACGTTATTCACTTATTTTTATTATTATTTACACTTGTATAGGGCTATTAGGATGTTCTATGTTCAAGCAAATGTTAGGTCTAATTTTTAATTGGATAGATGTTCACGTAATCATTTCAATCTACTTTTTTTTACTACCATTTTATTTATGTATTCGAGGTTTGCTTATTATATGTTTTAATTTATTTATATAGTGTACTAAGCAACTAGGGAATACAGAGTGTGGGTACTATATTATGAAGTCCATTCAAGATATAGTAACACAGAGTAGTCGATTGATTTATAGACGTGATAATATTATACTTCGATGATATTGTATGTGTTTTAAAATTTCTTGATTTATTCAATTTTTTAATCTATTATGTACACTTATTTATTTGCAGTTGACTAGAAAAAGTACACCGAATATGAGTTTGACGAGATGAGAGTTGAGTTATGTGAATTTGTATCTTGGTACTTATGAAATTCTTTGTTATCATACTTCAATTATGTGTTTTTAGGAGTTAGCGTTATGTTTTTTAACAGTTTGCTTGGAACGATATGTAATTTTAACTTATTAGTTAGTTAATAGATGTTTACTTAGTTTATTTGCAATTATGTTTTATTTTAATAAAATTTGTACTTAGTCTGAAAATCGTTGAGTTTCTAATTAGATTGTTACCTAATTTTGTGTGAAACTCATGTTGATAATGGTTACCTTAATGGGAAAAATGTGAATTTGATAGATTTTTTCAATACAGATGCAGATGGTAAATGATTGGTGAACAATATCCAATTTTTTTATTTTTTATACATAATTATAGTTGACGGCTAAAAAACGACATTAAAACCGGTAGTATTGGCAGTTTAAAACTGTCAACATATATGTCATATTCAACAACGCAAAACGTCAAGTATAGTTATAAATGACAACTAAAATACATCAAGATATAGTTGTATTGGCAGGCAACAAGTGTCAATAAAAGGGGTATTATTGACGGTTGGCTAAAAATGTTGACGGTTAAAAAATATCAACTATACATGATGTTGACGACTCACATATGCCAATAAAATGGTTATTGTTGATGCTTTGACATAAATATTGACAGCTAATAATCATCAACTATACCCTATGTTGACGGTACATAAGTGTCAATAAAGAGGTTTTTGTTGACACATTTACGTCATAATTGACGGCTAATAGGTGTCAATATTCATATTATTGACAGTCAAAATCCGTCAATAAATACATTATTGTTGGCGTTTAACGACCGTTAACTATCAACTAGTTGACGCTTAGATTTATTGACATTGCCTTCATTGACGACCAAAAAACGTCAACTAAAGTGAATGTTGACAGTTTTTAGATGTCAATAAAGACCAAATTTGTAGTAATGTTTTTTTCAAAAGGAATTGAATCTTCATTTTCTTCAACTTTCGTTGAGGAAGGATTGAGTTTTGAAGTTGAAAAGGGGCTGGAAAATAGAAGGAACAAAACAACGGTATATAGTTGACAACAGAAAATTGATAGCAGAAATTTGACAGCAGAAAATACAACAAAAAAACGTAAAACAACAGCAACGAGAGGTTGACAACGGTAGAAAAATGGATGATCTTATTGTGGCTTCTCCTCCCCTATTTATAGATGGCTTAGGCTAGAGTTTCCTTCTTGAAGAATGCATAATTATGTCCAAAATTATAGTTTAAATCGTGGAGAGACAAATTTGAGAGAATTAATGCAGATTTTCCTTAAAAGTACAAATATGTTGTCATCTTTAATTTCCTGCATAAAAACATCAAGTAAGTTTAATTTTTATTTTTTTTTTTGCTCTATTTTGTCCACTTACTTAATTTAAAGATTCTCCAACATTTATGTCACTACACTCAACCATTTTCTAATTTTCATCAAATTATATTGATAAAAATTACAAGAATAACTAAATTTAAAGGTTGAATAATTTCTCATAAATGAGAATTATCAAGGAACAAAGAAGTAATTACAGGGGTAAAACGGTTAATTTGACTCAGCTGTAATTACAAACGACCTGTGAAAAATCGACTTACTAATCATGGTTATATCGAGTGGACAGAAATATATCTACAGTGAGGAGAGTGCAACAACTACTGGGGTTTAGTGGAGTGTCCCGGTGGTTAACAAATGGTGATTAGTTAGGCTAAAGAGTTTGGTCGGTTAATTTTGTATCATTGGAGCTCATGATATGTAGGTCCATTAGGTCTCCCTTACTAAGCCTTATTAGCTCAGACTAAGCCTTGTAACAATTTGAGAGAAAAGAATTTGAATTGTTCAAATTCGATTTTGGGAGAAAGCGTTAATTATATATGATATGTTTAACATGTCATAGCTTAATTATGAATTAAACAATGATTAAGAAGGAGGTGGACATATTTAAATATGATTTAAATATTGGATCGGTTTATAGCATGAATAGGGATTCATGTTCGAGAAAACGATTTTGAAATCGAGATTGGACAAATTATTTAATTAATATTTGATATTAAATTATATTAAAAATTAATTAATTAAATTATTTATTTATTTGAATTGATTTTAATTTAAAATTAATTTTATATTGATTTTGAATTAAAATTAAGAGAAATTTCAAGTTTTATCTTGAAATCAAGTTGCCAACATGCTCAATAGGACTCAATCTCAAAATTAGTCAAAATTGGTCACCTCCTTCTCAAATCATCCTCATCGCTCATGTGTTGGCACCTTCACAAAGCTTATTGAAGCTTCATATGAAGGAGATTTGAGGTGATTTGGTAGAATTTTACAGAAATTGAAAGTGTTCTCAGTTTTTTACCTTTGATAACTCTTTTTCCAAATTCTCTCATTCTAGGATCTCACAATCCGTTCCAAGGCCTGAGGATAGTAGGGAAGACACTAGAGGTAGTCCACGAAGTGTTCGTATTGCAAATCATCCATCGGGTGAGGAGAATTTGATCATCAAAGTTGAGTTTTCTAACTCTCTATTTTTCCAGTTTTGAGCATGCTTTTTATTTTGTAAAATTGATCAAATTAGAGTGTTCAAGATCCAATATTGGCTCCGCTTTCTTAATATGGACTCCTTCAGTTTAGGAATTATAAATTTTTATTTGATGGAGCCTTCAACAAGCCCTTCATCAAATTGGCACCGTTGTCGGGGATTAGTGTATATTTTAGATTAATTGATATCGTGATGAACGTATCTAATCTTAGTCTAGAGTGTAAATATTGTATAGTGTATAGTTTTATTCTTTTATTCGTTCTTGTAATTATGTATAATAATGTAAATTTTGGTGTTGTATATTTTTGTAAAATTGTATATTATTGTGTCGGTGTATATTATTGTACCCTGTAATTTAACTTTGTAAATTATTTTTGTAAGTTTAATTGTTGTATGTTGTTGTAAATTATTCGTGCATATTTTAGTTGTTGTATTTTAGTTAATTTATGTTTTATGTTGTTGTAATTTTTGTGGTATAGTTAGTAAGTTTAGTTGTTGTTTGTCAATAATTTGTTTTTCCACGTGCTAACAGAAAATTTATTATTATTTTTTTAATGTGAGGGAATGAGGAAAACAAGAACTTGGGATATAACATGAATTGGAGACATGATCTTAACTAAGAGAATTTAGAAAAGAGGATTGAATTCTTTAAATGTCACCAGGTAGGGAAGTATTATCATATCTCTTGTTAATTTCTACATCATCTCTGTTGGTTGTTACTATATTATTGTTCTCAAAAAAATTTCTTTGTATCCGTTTCTTTTTTTAAAAAAAGAAATTAATTGACTAATTGAGGACAACTTAAATTTTAAGTTTGGGGTGTGGATCTTAATTTGCTTATATCTGCATGTGAAAAAATTAAAAAAAAATAGCTTAATTTGTTGCTTTAACTGTGATAACTCTTGATGATACTTAGTTCTAAAATAAAGAATTGCATTATTAGGATTTGAGAGTAGGGAATGGATGCAAGATAGAAATAAATTGGATCATGATTTTCCTTGAACGTAACCTTTATTGCACTGGGTTTTGCTTGGTTAGTTTTTAATTCTTGAATTAGAGTTATTTTATCTAGAAGTTTGTTGTCACTCCGATATGTTTAAGATTTTATTGGGAGGTGTTCTTGCATGATTAGGAGAATGAAGTGACCCTAGAAAGTTTTAAAAAAAAAAGTTGAATAATTGAATGGTACTCCTGCTTGGAGAGTAGAATTAAAAGGCGAGTTTGAGTTGTAAAAATGAGGAATTACCTGGGTAAAAGTGAAACCTTGTAATCATGACAAGTAAACTGAAATTTTGAATCTTAGAGCCAGTGTAAAAGGAAGATGAATGGAGGACTTAATAAAGCTAGTTGAGAAATTGTGAAGACTATTCCACGCACACTCAAGGAATGATTGAATTCAATTATGAATCTTGATTTTGGAATTTCTTGATTTTTGGAATTTCTGAGATTTGAGTCAATAGCATTATTTTTTGAATTAATGTTTATCCTAGGATTTGTTTGGGACTTGCAAATATTTAAGTTTGAAGATATTTGATAGGGTAATTTGTGTGGTGTTTATGAGGTTATTTTAGTGCATTTTTAGAGACTTATTGAATACTTCCATGCAATTTCGTGTTTAATTTGCAGGAATTGAGCATTTTAGGATAAACAAGCTAAAGGAGATGAATTAGGGGCAAAATGACCATTTTGGAGACTATATTTGGCAATTGGACATGAAGAGAACAAGGAGCAAGTCATTTGACCCGTGAGGGTGGTGTTGCAAGCCATTATATCGTTGCAACGCCGTTACTAAAATGCGCTAGAAAAGGATATAGGGTGGCATTGCAACGCCATTCCTATAGTCTTGCAACGTCATTCCTGTAACACTACGTTGAGGCTATAAAAATGAACCTTCTGGTACAAATTTTGAGAGCCACTTTGGGATGCCATCAACCCTAATTTCGAAGGGAGCACTGTCTAAGGAGCTAGGAGAGATTTTTGGAGAGCCAAGGAGGAGACTCAAGGCTCGAGATCGTGAACTATGTGTTGGAGACGAACGTCAACCAACGACCTAAGTTTTCTTCTATTTCCTTTATCTTTTTCTCAATTTTAGAAGTTGTTGGTTGTTTGATTTGTATTGTAAATTTGTGTTGCAGACACGTCCCATAGCTATAAATATTTGTGAATTTTGTAATTCTGTAATTAATTGAATATAACTTCTTTTATGCATCTCGTGTGATATGAACCAAGACATCTCATGAAGTCACATTAAATGAAGTCAAATTCAAGGAAGTTTAACATAAGTTGCATTTGATGAACTCAAGTGCAACTCATCATTTATTTTGAACATTCAAGCTTCATTTATGGAACAAGGGCATCAAGATAATTCAAGAGGAGTTTCATTTACTCTTAGATGGTTACAAAGAGTTACAAAGTCAACAAAGAGACTTCATTCTCGGATTTATGGCTAATTTGATGTAAATTTCAGTTTTAAAGTCTTGTTTTCAATGTTTTAGGTTACAAATTAGTTAGTGGACATTATGGTATTGATGGGGATGTAAGTTGCCATTCTTAAATGTCCATAGGTTATCTTTAGTGTTCAATTTTGAAGGCTATAAATAGCCACATGTAATCCATGAGGAAAAAAACAAGAAAGAGAAAGATTAAAAATGTAATCAAAAGAGGCCTTGAGCTTTTTTATAGCGTTTGAGCTATGTTTCTTTGCAATTCTATGTAGATTAGGTTGCATGCTTAGAATCATTCAAGCTTGACTTGATCAATCTTGCTTGTGGAGTGATTCGGATCTCATACAAGTTCTTTTGCCTTGAGATGTTTGATCGACAAGGTAATCCGGTTTTACTTTCCTTGAGTTGATTTTCAAAATTGGTTTTGGGGTCTTTGAAATTGAGTTATCTAAAGGTCTTGTTTATTTAAGCAAGGTTGTTAGATTCAATTGTCAAGGGTTACTTAACATTTTGATATTAGAATCTTAGGTTTCTTTGATTTCATTTTGATTTGAGATTTTTATGAACAAGATCGCTGGATTTTTCAATTCCTCTTAATTTCTCATCATTTGGTATCAGAGCGCCTTAGGCTCAAGATCGGATATATGTTTTCATTGCGTTTATATTGAATTTGTTTTAAATTTTCATGTTTTGTTTTTTTTTTTTTTTTTTTTTTTTGCAAACTGTCAGTTTTCGTAGTCTCTGAAAAAGCACCGAAAAGTCATATTTCTGCAATTATTTTCATCTTGATGTCTTCATCATTATTGTAGATCATGGTCTAAGCTTGAACTTTGTCTGCTATGAGATTTTCTAATTCAGCTTTCTTGAGGGTAAAAAGTATGCATTTTTACAACTGGTTCTAAAAAAACTGCTATATCCGAGAACATGAGTTCTTGTTTTGTTCTTGCTGTTTTTGCCTCTAAAGCATGCTCAATCCGAAAATTTCCAATTAGATTTGATCATTATGTTTAAATTTAACCATTTGGTATTCAATCTTTGATGTTACACTTTTAAAGTTTGCAAAGTTGGCTAAAACATATTAAATATGGGCAGTTACATTTCTGCACATTGAATTTTCTATCCATTATTTTCAAATTGTAACTCATATGTTTTAAAATTCCAACTATTGGTTTTAAATAACAACTCTTGTACTTAAAATTCCAGTGTTCTTAATTTGTGAGAGTTACATATCTTGTTCTTAATTTTTCTACCCTTAGATAAAATTTTCATAGGTTAATCATTCTTAATTTTTCTTTTCATAAGCCTAGTTTTGCTTGTTTGTATTCAAAGTGTGCTAATCCATGGGATTGAAAATCTTGGCTTCGATAGATCAAAAAAACATTGAGAGGTAAAAATGAGAGCTTATATAGTTTGATTTGTGAAAATGAGTGCAAACACAAGTGATCTACATTTCCTTGAGTGTAAACATGTGAGAGAGTGTTGTGAGGTATTTTGTGTTTTCTTAACATGGTTTTGCAGCAATGTTTCACAAGTAGATTCGAGGACGAATCTTTTTGAAGAAGGGGAGAATGATATGAACCAAGACATCTCATGAAGTCACATTAAATGAAGTCAAATTCAAGGAAGTTTAACATAAGTTGCATTTAATGAACTCAAGTGCAACTCATCATTTATTTTGAACATTCAAGCTTCATTTATGGAACAAGGGCTTCAAGATAATTTAAGAGGAGTTTCATTTACTCTTAGATGGTTACAAAGAGTTACAAAGTCAACAAAGAGACTTCATTCTCGGATTTATGGCTAATTTGATGTAAATTTCAGTTTTAAAGTCTTGTTTTCAATGTTTTAGGTTACAAATTAGTTAGTGGACATTATGGTATTGATGGGGATGTAAGTTACCATTCTTAAATGTCCATAGGTTATCTTTAGTGTTCAATTTTGAAGGCTATAAATAGCCACATGTAATCCATGAGGAAAAAAAAAAAAGAGAAAGATTAAAAATGTAATCAAAAGAGGCCTTGAGTTTTTTTATAGCGTTTGAGCTATGTTTCTTTGCAATTTTATGTAGATTAGGTTGCATGCTTAGAATCATTCAAGCTTGACTTGATCAATCTTGTTTGTGGAGTGATTCGGATCTCATACAAGTTCTTTTGCCTTGAGATGTTTGATTGACAAGGTAATCCGGTTTTACTTTCCTTGAGTTGATTTTCAAAATTGGTTTTGGGGTCTTTGAAATTGAGTTATCTAAAGGTCTTGTTTATTTAAGCAAGGTTGTTAGATCCAATTGTCAAGGGTTATTTAACATTTTGATATTAGAATCTTAGGTTTCTTTGGTTTCATTTTGAATTTGAGATTTTTTTGGGTTTTATAATCTAATAGTCTTGTTTGTTGTTAACAAGGTAGATTAGTTTTCTAATTCCTTTTAAAATTTCTCATATCATCGTGTTAAATATCTTAACCTTAGGCCTAGGTTTTGTTTGTTTAACTAAATTTGGCTTAATAAAGTAAATTTAGTTAGAGAACCTTAGATGCATAACTAAGTTTGATTTGTTGCATGAGAACGAATAAATTCATCCCAAAACTGTAAGCGAATAATTTAATGTCATGTTTAGCATCAAAAATAGACTAGAGGTTAATTTCTTACTATGCATGAGTTCAATTGAGATTGAGAAAGTCAGTTGATACTTTAGAAATTGGTAGTTAAGTTGTTAATATTTAATTCAAATTATAAATTTATACAATTTTCATTGATGTTCATAACCATGTTATCTTTTTAAAATTGGACTCCAACCCTTGTAAATAGCAATTTAGGATTTTAATTACTCTTTTTTATGAGTTGAGCTCTCTAAATAAAATTAGGTATAAGTAATTGTGGTACTTAATTAATCTAAGAAAATCAATCCCTAAGATCGACCCTACTTATACTGCAAATTAAGAGGACTAGGTATCATAAATTTTTTGTTTGATGGGATTTTCGACGAGCCCTTCACCAGCTCACAAATCATGTAAAATCATAATATATATCCTAAACAGAAGCCTCATAGATTGATAAGATGAAATAGAAGCTAGTTAAATATAATATACGCCCTAATGCTAACATATAAACCCACACATAACCATTATAATATCTAAAACCAAAAAAAATATTAGATTTGGATGGTTTTGGATTCCAAATCCAAAATCATGTTTGGCCCAATGTGTTCAAAACTCTTGGTTTTGAAACACAACCACGTAGGTTACAACAGTGCAACTCCATGGGTTTGTTCCATGTTTTCTTATTTTATTTGTCATCTTCCATTTTCGGCGATTACTTCAACAATAATTTCGATGACAACTCCAACAACTACATCGGTGACCCGACTATAGCTAATGGCTACCTCCGGCAACAACTCCGACGACCCAACCACTACTGACAATTACCTCCAACGACAACTCCGACGACCACATCGGTGACCCCGCTACCGTTGACGCTACCTCCAACGACAATTCTAACGACCACACTGGCGACCCCCCACCGCTGACGACTACCTCTGATGGCAACTCCGACGACCACACCGGCGACCCCGCCACCGCTGACAACTACCTCCGGCGGTAATTCCGACGACCATACCGAGGTCCCTGACCACCGCTGACGACTACCTCCGACGATAACTCTGACGACCACACCAACGACCCCAACCACCGCTGACGACTACCTTCGACGACAACTCTGATGACTACATCGGCGACCTAACCACCACTAACGACTACTTTCGACAACCACTCAAGAGACTTGTATATGCCTACCCCAACAACCCGATCACTCGAGCAATCAACTACCCTAATGATCTAACTTGCGCGCAATCACCACTTTTCTTATTAGAGTTCCAAAAATATGTTTTTGGATACTTTGTGGAATAAAATTTTAAATTTTCTAATCACTTAAATAGACTTCCAATTTTTTAATTTCTAAAATAGAATTTCAAAAATAAGTTTTTGAATACTCTATAAAATATACTTTCAAATTGCCTAATTTATTAAATAGACTTCCAATTTTTTTAATTTTAAAGTAGAATTCCAAAAAATAGTTTTCAGAATACTATGTGACGTGAAATAGAGTTTTAAAACCCTAATTTCTTAAATAAACTTCTATTTTTTTAATTTCTAAAATAGAGTTCCAAAAAAAAATTTTAATATTTTTTGAAATAGAGTTTTAAATCCCTAATTTCTTAAATGGACTTTCAATTTTTTAATTTATGAAATAAAGTTGCAAAAATACTTTTCTAAATACTTTGTGAAATAGAGTTTTAAATTTCCTAATTTCTTACCTAGACTTCCAATCTCTTAATTTCTAAAATAGAGTTTCAATTTTGTAACTCATATATGTTATACAAAGGTTTCTACAATTGACAAAACATCCACTAAAAAAGAAGAGAAAATAAGAGAACAAAACATCTAAAGAAAAAAAGTAAAAAAAAAAAAACAACATAAACCCAAGATTCAGAACACTGCACCCCAAACACTGTTTCCTTATTCCCAGGCTTCAGAACACTGCACCCAAACACAGATTTCTAATTCTCAGGCTTCAGAACCCCCAGAACAAACCCCATAGGATTTTGATTTCAAGACAGGGGGGCCAAACAACCCCTTAGGGCCATTTGGTTTAAGGTTTTATTGGATGGGAATGGGTAATAGATGCCTGGGAATAAGATGTCTGGGAATAATAAATGTTTGGGAATAAGATGACTGTGTTTGGTTATACATGGGAATGTTATTAGATTTCTATGTAAAAAATGATATTTTATATTTATTTGACGAAATTAATATATAAAACTTATGTAATATATACTTACGATCTAATAAATAATGTTCAAATTTATTTTATGATATTTATCTTATAAATTTTATATATTATTATCTATTATTAATAAAATAATAAAAATGCATTTAAAAAATAATAATTAATTAATATAATAATAATTAGTGTTTTAATATTTTTGTAATGAATTTTATAATGAATATTTATGCTTGTTTGATGAAATTAATCTTAAAAATATTATTTTATTAATTAATCAAAATTAATGTCAACTAATAAAAATAAATTAATTATTTGTAAATATTTTTAATTAAATAATTAATTATGATTATTGAAAATAAATAAATAAAAAAATGTATAAATATTAATAAAGAAGAGAGAGAAAGAGATAGATGGATGGGTATAAAGAAAACTCATCATTTTGAAAGTATAGGAATCTCATCCACCATGGGAAAAAGTGATGCATGGGAATAAGTGATACTCATGTTCATGCTTGCAGACCTTGTTCCAAACAAGGAGATTTAAAACTCTTACTCATTCTCATCCACAAAACCCTGCACCAAACGGCTCCTTATCGTCTTACCTTTGAAACCCACTGACGCCCGCAACCCAAAAACGTCGTGGATCCCTTAACATCGACAACTTGAAAACGCAGAGAAACTTCTTGTGATTGCAACCAAATAATGTCGATAACCCTCTAATTTTGAAACAAAAGAGAGAGAAGAAGAAAAAAAACGTGCACCCACTGTCTTTGACATATCCTTTATCACCATCGATACTTCTAGACCTCTTCTTGCTACTGTTTTTTTTTTCAACGTCATCGAAGTCTCCCTATTTGCATGCGCTAATGAACCCCCCGTCGATAACTCCTTAAGGGTCGTTTGGTTTAAGGTTTTATTGGATGCCCATAGGTAGTAGATGCCTAGGAATAAGATGTCTGAGAATAATAAATGTCTGGGAATAAGAGTACTGTGTTTGGTTCTACATGGAAATGTTATCAGATTTTTATGTAAACAAATGATATTTATATTTATTTGATGAAATTAATATATAAATCTTATGTAATATATATATAAATGAGATTGATCTTACAAATTTTATATAATTATTATCTATTATTAATAAAAAATAATAATAATAATACATTTAAAAAAGTAATTAATTAATTTTTTAATGAGAAAAAATAATTGTTAATTGATGACAAATAACTCATGAATAATTAATTACAATGATTATTCTTACCATAAATTAATATTTGTAATTAATTGATTAAATATAATATTAATTAGTGATTTAATATTTTCATAATGAATTTTATAATGAATGTTTATGCTTGTTTTATGAAATTAATCCTAAAAATATTATTTTATTAACTAATCAGAATTAATGTCAACTAATAAAAATAAATTAATTAATTATAAATATTTATAATTAAATAATTAATTATGATTATTGAAAATGAATATATATATGTGTGTGTGTAAATATTAATAAAGAAGAGAGAGAAAGAAAGATGGATGTATAAAGAAAACTCGTCGTTCTTGAAAGGTATAAAAAACTCATTCATCATGGAAAAAAGTGATGCATGAGAATAAATGATCACATACCTATACTTGCAAACCTTGTTCCTAACAAGGAGATTTAAAACTATTACCCATTTTCATCCTCAAAACCTTACACCAAACGACCCCTTAATGTTGCTTGAAACTCCTCTCTAATTTTTTGGGTTATCAAAAAGTTGTATAAAGAAGATTTTGAAATCAATCTCTCAATTTTGGAAATATAATCGTGGGTACTATTATCTGGTGGGAAGAATACTAACGGTTATGGTAAAAATCTAAATTTCTTATTTCTTATAATTAGAAATAATATACAAGGGTAAATGAGTAATATAACCCTATATATTTAGCTTCTATTTGGCTTAAAAATTGACGAAGCTGATATTAATAAGATAATGTGTCATTTATGTCAAATGATGTCCCAAATGGATTGTCCATGTAGTTAACCATTATGTAAACGGCTAAGTGTGATACATTTTTTGTATCAGTTAATACTTTTTTAAAAATTAAATTACAAAATTTGGTTCTTATCGTTGGAAGAAAATTAGAATTTAGTTTCTATGGGTTTAAAAGTTAGAATTTCATCCCTCACAACATATGGTTTGATAAAATGTATCAGGATTGAATTCTTTCTCTGGAAATCATAGAGGCAAAATTTGTAATTTAACCATGTTAAAAGCCTCATGGATTTTCTTCATTTAGTTTAAACTTCTACCTCAATTTTGCTTGTAATAGTAAAATTCTTTTATATCGCAATAATCTTGCTCGTAATATTTATTGAAATAACTCTAAATAGTCAAACTTATGGATGATGACTATCTAAGTGATGCATAAAAATTTATAGGATTTCAACTATAAAACTATGCGATGAAAAAACTATTCCAATTATGCTTGAGAACTCTATTTACGCCAGGTGAACCCCCACACAATAATAAGATAACTCTATACAAAATTGATAATTCAACTCCAAGAAAGTTTAATAGATATTTACTTGAAAAATTTGATCGATAATCAAGAAAAAAGGAGAACTTGTTCCTATCTTCAAGATTTTGAACTCTTCACAATCTAATGGATCAAATTAGATTAAAAGTTCTAAGCATGCATTCTAAATACAAGAATACAAAGAAAGCACAACGAGACTGTTGAGGATCCCACATTGAAAAAGTTGAGAGAAACCTCACAATATATAAGATATGTGAGTTACTCCTCTCATAGTCAATTGGTTCTGAGATGGAACCCCATATAATATAATATGGTATTAGAGCCCATTAAACCCAAACGGGTATTCGGTCCAAAAAAAATTGAAATTAGGATCCGATCCAAGAATGGTGAACCTAAAGAGACACTAAGTGGAGAGAAACCTCACAATATATAAGATATGGGTTTTTTAGATTCATTATGCTCATTGGATGAATATGTCTCTTCAAGCTTGAAATGATGGAACTGTTCATAATGTGTAGACACAACTTGGGAGTAAGCGCCAACAAGAGCATAGCTCAACTGGCATCAAGTATGATTGTCATGGGTTCGAATCCTCTCACTCCCAATTGTTGATGTACTTAAAAAAAAACTTGGAAGTAAGCATTAAAGTTTTCTTGTAGTATTTTTACCTCTAGTGATTGGACTTTATGACATAATGAACTTGGATTTGAGTTGGCTTTATTGACTTTGAATATGAACTTCATTTGAGCTTTGGACTCTACTTGTTCATTTCTCTCCTGATCCCCTTGGTCATTTAATATCTTATCATAAATGATAAAAGAAACTATCTCAATTACGTTTGAGAAACTCTCCTCAATAAACCTCCACAACAATAATAAAAACAGCCCCTGAAATGATTATTGACAAATATAACTATATTTCAATATCAGTAGCTTTTCAAGAAGATTATCTCCCCCTTCCAATCCGATGCCAGACTATTTCTCAAAATAATTAAAGCAACTTTTACAAACATCATTACCAAATAACACATAAGAACAAGATAGTAGAACAGACATGGATAAACATTGGTAGATCAGAATTGAGATGAATTTAGTGATTACATATGAAAAGCCCCCCTCCCTCCTCTCCATACATGAACATTTTCATCCAAAATTCAGTAACATAGTAATCCTTTCAAAGTGCCAACATGGCAGATGAAGCCCCCCCTCTCTCTCTCTTGATTCTACTCCTACACTAAAATGATGGATAATCAAATTTACAATTTCTGCTTTGGCAGATCAATCTTCAAATCAGAACCAAGATTTTAACCTCATATTTCCTTGATAGCACTAATCTTATAGGAGATGCCTACCCAGCTCTCTCTTCTACCTTCCACTGTTAGACGTCTGAGCAAAATCGAAGTATTCTTCAGCTAGAAACTTCAAAACTCAAACTCGTCGATAGATGCCTTCTTCCTGAAAAAGAGCACGGAACAGTGCTCGAGAGTTCTCTAGGAAAAGAAAATATATAAAAAAAAAAACGAAACGAAATCAACTGGGGCTGCTCTCATTTTACATGGAGATGAATACTTCCCATTCTCTCAAGCAAAATTTGTCTTCAACTTTGCAAGGATCCAGATGAACTGTTCTCCCTCTCTTTCGTACATTAACCTGCATTCTTCTTGCCCAGATCTCTAGGTGATCTTCTAAGTATCGCCGTTTCTCTCTCGATGTCATTCTTTCCATGTTTCTTTGGAGTGTTTGTTCCTCCATTTATATGAATCACGCTGCTTTCCTTGCGTGTCGATAGGCCATTTTGACTTGCAACTTTACTTCCACTATCTTCGGGCGTGCACCTATCTATGTTTACCTGAGCATCATTTTCGGTTGTGTTTAATTTCCTTGGAGATCTTCGTACAATAGGTGGCGGCTCACTTTTCAGGTTACTCTTCTTCTCTATGTTGGCAGCCTCGTCATTTTCAAGACTAATCACTTCCACTTCCACTTCGGGGGATTTACAATCATGAGATGGATCAATTCTTTTAGAAGCAGCAGCATTATCAGTCTCCCTCTTGATATTATTAAGATCGACAGGATCATTAATATTAGGGGGAAGAGCAGCAGGATCTAATTCAAATGATCCTTTTGGAACGCCTTCTCTTTCCTTTCCTGTCATTCTAAGCGAAGGAATTTGATGAGAAAATCTGTACAACTCATTAGGTGCAATCTTGAAGGATTTTAGTCTATGCTTCTCAGTAGTCTGAAACAAGCAGACAAACCCTTTGACCTTATCCATGTAAGCAACCGAAATGCCAACATCCTCGACATAATCTGACAAGATTTCAACAAATTCATATTCAAAAGCTATATGTTTTTCAGGTTCAGAGCTCCATCTAATATCCCAGTCCTTGAAAAGAGCCCAAGTTTCTCCTTTTCTAGGGTACATCAAGTAAGCATTCCTCGATCCCCGTTTGGGGCAATGTACCAAATGAGAGAACATGGGAAGATCAACAGTTTCCTCAGTCTCTCCTAGAGTATACTTGCCACATGCAACCGGCAGTTCTGCATCGGTCCAATCAATTTCATTTTTGTCATCAGGATTTGGTTCGAACCACGTAATCTGGAGCTTGAATTCAGGGGAGAACACTTTTCTAATGCGGGCATAAAATCTTGGCATGCCATCGATGGTATCATATATGGCCCATACCTGATTGACCGCAAAACAATCTTCCATTTTATCCTTATCAAAATCGCTAAACTCAGGATCAGCACATACCAAAACATGTACTCCTTTCACATCATTTTTCTCTGTATCAACTTCCTCAACTTGGGATTTTTTATCATTTTGATCTGACATGTTTTGTCCTTCTCTCATTACCTTCGGTTCCTCACATTTGAGTTTCGTGTTGGGCAAGACTTCCGGATTGGTACAAGGTACTTCACGTTTGATGCTCTTCTTGTGACCATCAACAGTTCCATTACCTACTGAAGATTTGTCAACTTTAGATGCTGCAACATCTGCAGTTGCATCTTTCATCTTCTCTTTCAAATCCGTAGATGATTCACTGCCCCTTGACTTCTTTGGACTCTGTAAATTATCATCATCGTCACTTAAATATTTCTTGTACGAAACATGGTTCTTGTTCCTCGAAGATCTCCTTTGACAATTGCCTCTGCTACGGGCATGACCCTTTTCAAATACATCGTCTTCTTCAACTTCTTGGGCACTTTCAGAATTGTTGCCAGGTGTCGGAGCTGACTTTCGTTGTCTCTTCCTATTTTCACTCTTGGGAGCTCCTTTTTCCATGCTTGTCGCCGCATCAGACCTGGACTTTTCTTTCCCAGTCATTTCTGCCTCTGATTTGGGCTTCACACTACTACCCTGTCCATCTTGGACATCCCCATGTCGTGCCTTTTGTTTTTTTCCAGCTTTAGCATTCAAATCATTCCCAGCAGTGCAATTTTCCCTTGACCCTCGTTCAACCCCAGCAGATCTATCCTGAGATTTCTTATCAGAACCATGTTTGTTTTGTGCAGCTGATTTTGAGGGTCCTGACTCAGGAGCTACTCTCTTCTGAGGGGTGTGACCCTGGTGGGACGGTGGAGGCATACTTTGGTTATTCAAATCGTGAGAGATAAAACCTCTGCCACAACTCTGGCAACGCAACATCTTATTAAGATAACATCTGAGGTACTGATACCTCACACTACAAAATGGGCAGCAAGTCCAAAATGCCTGTGGTGGTGGTGGTGGTGGTTTATGAGAATTCCTTCCAGAGAAATGTGAGAAAGGAACACTTGAGTAACCGTTTGAAGTTCCACTCTCTTGCTTGTTCATCGTTGCATATCCGTTCGACTGATCATGAGATGGCTTGGAAGGTGCAATATTTCTTCTTGCAGCTCCACACTTCATGTCAAATAACTTTCGTTTTGACTGATCAGAGAGCAGCCTGTTGGCTTCACCAACAAGTTTGAAAGCAGCTTCTGCACCAGCAAACTTGTTCTTATCTGGGTGGAGTAACAGTGCCAGCTTCCTGTATTGCTTTTTGATAGTTGTTTCATCGGCTGAATGTTCTATTTGAAGAATCCCATACCAGTCATTTTCAGATCCATATATTCTATTCTGAGCTGAACAGTGAATCTCACATACCGTTAGCAATTGAGTAATGTTTTCAAGTGTAGGAAAAAGTCTATGTGCTGTCTGAGCCATCTTCCTCGCCCCGATAAAATCACTGATTTCCAGCTTCTTCACAGCAATTTGCATAGCCTTAATGGCCTCTTCCTTGTTGCACTCCATTACTACCACGTTCAAGTATTAACCATTTAAATTTTCAAACACAGAGGACGCTGGAAGAACAGATATCTCTACTCACGCAGCTGACAGTCCATCACGCCAAAAGTCAATAGTTTCAATCTGCATTAAGCTAAGCCAGTAAACTTATAATAACATTTCCCAAGACTTTAAAAACAAAGATGCATATCAATCTTCATGATTCGAAGTGCAGACATGAAATTAAGTTTCGAACAGAGAAAGAATCTTACCACCATCACAGTTGGACAGACTGAGATAAACTTGAAGCAAATTATGGCATCTCAATCAAAGGGATTGGAGCTACAACTCATCCATGAGTGCAGAGAATCCTAATACTTAAATTAATATCTGCAAATACAGTTTAGATATAAAAAATCAGAACCAGCAAGTGAATGGAAAATATATGAGCAAAAAAGGAGAAATACAAGCAAAAGTGAAATTTGGAACTCCAAAACAATCACAAGCATTATCTTTTTCATATTTATTCTATACTTATTCATTATGTTTGTAGGTTATTCACAAAGTCAATATCTAATTGGCTAGGATTAAGATGTTCCTCAGACAGAACATAAGCACAAGTTTCTAAAACTGAATCACATTCCTTATGAAGAATGCATTTCCATTAGAAATTTACCATTTCTTATTTAAAAACTATTGTAACTGGTGAGAAAAATCCATACGCCACAGTACACAGTTGACGCAAACTCAGACTCAACTCTCTACAATCATCATTTATAATGGCAACTCAATTCTTTCTGCAAATTACAACCAAAGAGGATAAAGAACTTAACTATCCCAAGTTCCAATGACTAAAACCCCTCATTCAATGCAAATGGAAAAATTAGTTACCTAACTGGTACACACAGTATCACCAAATTCAAAATTAAAGAGCTCAGTGAGGATGTTCTGACTAAAACTTAGAAGAAAAAACAGTGAATCCACAAGGGTCTATTTGGTATGCAATTTGGATTTTGTTTTATGTTTTCAAATTCATTGAAACGAATATGTGCTGGCAAATTTGTAACTGAAAACTGTTTTTGAATTTTGTAATCCAATAGTGAAAAATCTAAAAACAACATTTTTATGTTTTTAGTGTATCCAAATTTTGAATTTAAAATTTTAAAATGCAGAATTACATTTAAAAAGGTAAAAACATTGATAAATATATTATTTCATGTTATAAAATTATTTTATTTTTGTTAAGTTAAAATACGGATAATATAATATATTATAAATTATATGATATTATAAAATAATAATTATACAAAATTTATAACATAAAACATGTCCATAAATTAATTAATAATAGTTGATACTCAAATTAATATTTATGGTTTATAAATATATTATCAAACCCATTTTGGACAATTGTTAAATTGGGATCTAGTTTCTAAGTTTGCTGCCAAACACATATATGAAAACACTAAAAACATGAAATACAACTCTAATTTTTATTGAACCCATTGTTTTCAAATTTCTATTTTTAGACCATCAACCAAAGGCACCATAAAATACTATCAATGTTTTTAAAGAAGAAAGCATAATAGCCCAGAGGGCAATGAACCCAAAAAAAAATGTGAGTACTTAAGTGAGATGATGCATGAAAGAAAAAATAAAAGGATCAAGTCTTGGAAATCTTTCAACTGGCTTTTTTTTTTAAGAAAACAGACTTTCATCGAGAAAAATGAAAGAAAATACAAGGGCATACAAAAAATAAGCCGCACAAAAGAATGCCCCAGAAACTACTTAAAGGGACTCCAATCCAACAAAATTAAACGAAGATCATAATAACAAAAAGGCCTAGTGATCAACACCCACATCAAGGCAATAAACCTCTCAAACCTCGTCACTAGACCACTCAACCTCTCGAAAAATTCTACTATTCCTATCAAGTCAAACCCCCGACAACACCACAAAGAAACTTGCATGCCACAAAACAATGCCCTTCTCACAAAAAGGTGAGCCTAAGAGAACCTCCTCAATCATTGCAAAACATATGTGCCATACCAAACAAAAATTAAAAGAATCCAACCAACGAGCCAAAACGAAGTGGACAAACGAGCAACCCCACAAAAGATGATGCAAATCCCCAGCCTGACGCCTACAAAGGATGCACCACCGCTGGAACAACACAAGAGAAGAATATCTTTGGACACAACCCAAAGTGTTGACTCTCCCATGTACAACCTGACACAAAATATTTAACCTTCCTAGGAATTTCACCTTCCAAAGAGAGTAGAAAGTAGAGGAAGAATGGGAGAGGATAGGACTAACAACAACCGAAAGAAAGAACTGCAAGAGAAGCCCCTAGACATCGAAAATCCACCCCCCCCCCCACCACGCACACACAAAACAACATCCAATGCCTCTCCATAAGAGAGATGGAGCAAAAGCCCCAAGGAAAGCAATGAGGAAGGGTCAGAGGACATAAGCCACAGAAAACCCTAAACTCGCTAAGGGGCTTCTCGCCCACCTACCAATCTTCCCAAAAATAGATACTCGAACCATCCCCAATAACTATAGTTAACAAATGAAAAAAAGAAGGGAGGCCAAGGGCACTCGAGCCCTCCCATTTCAACCCAAGTTTTAAAAATGAACTTAGAAAGTAGAAAGGCCCATTTATGGTCATCTCGCTTCCACACTTCAAATAAAGACCGATACCCTCATTGAGGTGTGCACCACAACAGGCCTAAGTTTGTTTTCCCCAATAAAGTAATAAAATATGTTTGGAAAACCGTCATTTCCCAAGCAACTCAACTAAGAATTAGTAAGGCTCTTCCTAAACGACCCACCATCTGTTAGATTTCAAACCATTTTTACCGGCTCAAAGTCAAATCAACCTCCTATCTGCTAGAGGAAAGCATTAGTACTAATGCTATTCATAACACCAAATATTTTTTCTCTTTTAGTAGCTATAATTTTGTTATAGATTCTCTTTTACACTTCATTTTCCAGGCATTTACCAGCCTAGAAACTAATGACTTCCTTTATTGACCATAAAGCAAAACCACTAAATTAGATCAAATTTCAACCGAGTTATTCACCAAAACAACATAATAATCGAGCAGTAACCAAAACAGCATCCAAAGTTCAACTTCTTAACAAAACACGATGAAAAAAAAAACCAACAGCATAGCAAATGTAAGAAATCAGCACGAAGAAACACGGAAACCTAAAAAATAGGGAACCAAATACCAATTAGAAACAACAAACAGCAGAGCGAGCAGAAAAATAAGCTAAGATATGGAAAAAGTTAAGTAAAGAAAAGCAGAAACAGAAGGGCGAAATCAATAAACAAGAGAAAAAACAAATTAAGCAAGAAGAAAAGGGGATTTACCCAGGAAATGAAAAGAAAACCCTAGAATCGAGGGTCGAAGCAAGAAGAGAGAGAAGTAGAGAAGGAGGGAGGGAGTTACCGAGAGTTGAAAATTCGATTGGGCAGAGAAAGAGAAAGAAGAGAGGGAAAGTGCCGCGGGAAAAGTGAAAATTTTTGGGGGGAAGAAGGAAGTTAAATAGCCGCACTCTCCAGTTTCCTCTCTGAAATTCGGCTGTGTGTTTGTGTGTCTTTCTGTCTTCGACCCCTAAAAATGTCCATGTTTTTCGTTTTTTTCATGCCCCTTTTATACCATGTTTTTCGAAGGCCCAAGCCCAACCTATCTTATGGGAAAATAGCCCAAATTTTCTTAAATTTCAATTTTGGCCCATCAAATGTTGTGGTAGATCTTGCCTTTTTTTTCTTCCATCTTTGCCCTTCCATATGTTGTTTCTTTTAAAGTAGGGGTATTGGCCCCTCGGTTGAGTTTTAAACCCAATTCACTGTTTGGCCCATGGAGAAATTAACTTCCTATAAAAAGACTCAACTTTATTGAATTGTTTTAATGTTAGAATATTAACTCCATCGAGTTGTACAGTAATCCTATTAACATATTTTATCACTGCAGCGTCCATCGTCGGTAATCAACAACTACCTCTGGCGATCGATGACCACCTCCGATGATCGAAAACCACCTCCAGCGTCTGAAAACTACCTCCAACGATTGGTGACCGAAAACCACTTCCGACCACCATGTCTAGTGATCGACGACCACCTCCGATGACCTTCTCTGGTGATCGTGACCACTATCGTTGACCTCTGACTACCAATGACTATATGCGACAACTGACGCCTACCATCGACTACCTTCTCTTACAATTAACAACAATTGTTGGCAACCTTATCTACCAACCAACAATACCTTCTCCGACGAGTATCGCCGACAATAATTTCCAGCAACTGACGACACTCTCATAGTTCAAAACAATATGAAATGCACATGTACTTAGTTGGTATTACTCTTTACTCCAACAATCTTTCTTTGGACTTACAAATTCAACCTATTGTTGGTTGTTACTTATATTTTGTGAACTGTATATAGATCCTTGATACCATAATTATGTTTTGAGAATCATGTAAATAGGTCTTTGATACCATAATTATGTTTTGAGAATCATGTAAATAGGTCCTTGATAACCTACTAATATCTTGTGAATATTTCACTCATACTTGGCATTAATTTTGAAATATATCGTCGATTTATTGTCATCTTAAAAAGTAAAATAATGACATTCCTTTTTAAAAAATGTCCACTTTCATGCATGTGATTTAACAAATATAAACAAACAATGTTCCTTTGCAAACAAAAAAAACGTAATGGTCAATGTATTTTTTTTAAAAAAACGACCCTCATTAGTAATGATGATTGGAAAAAAATATAAATAGAAGAAACAACAATAGCCAACTAAAAATCAGTCTACTTCAAGTTACAAAAAACTGCATCAGATACTCTTGACAACTTAACCCAACTCTGCATCCCAAACACATACTTGCTGACTCAACTCAACCCAACTTTGCACCCCAAACACAGACTTATGAACTCACTAATAAACTAACTCTTCCCAACTCAACTCTGCCCACATAAGGGGCGTTTGGCGCGCAAGGTTGAGTTGAATTGTGCATAATTGAGTTGAGTTGAGTGCAACAAGTCTGTGTTTGGGTGGAGAGTTGAGTTGAGTTGAATGTAGGAATTTTGTGTTTGGGGTGCATAGTTGAGTTGAATTGTGCAGGGGTATCTGGTGCAGTTTTTTTTAAGATCAAATAGTCAGTTTTTATCTTACTGATAGTTTTTAGATATTCTATCTGAAACATTTATCTTCAAAACACAATACCACCAAGTTCTAACATTGAATTCATGTGTGAACACCAAACTTGTGTTGTATGATAACTTCAGTGTAATGAATGTGTATAATATTGACTTGCATAACGATTGAACATGATGGTCTATTATCAAGTTTTGTTATTTTTTTCCTTATCAATTGAATTATCCAATTAATATGTAATTAATCGCAATCAATTGAATATTTGGAAGGTTTATAGAAAAAGAAAAGAACAATGCAATTGGGCAGATAACTTACGATCAATGTCTAAAACAAACTTTATGAAGGATTGTCAAAAGGGTGTTTACTATTTCCCATCTTGACGATACATTTATTCATGACAAAAGAATTAATGACATGCTATCAAATTTTATCTCTCATGCTCCCAAAAAATTAAAGTATACAAAAAATATTATCGTTCACAAAATATATCTAATGACATAGATATGAATTGTCTGGGTCATCTTGGTTTAGTAAAAGATGGGTGGAGTAGGTGTTCAACCAGTCCTACCAAGAAGATGCAAGCAATATCTCTTTTTGGATTGTGGTGGGACTTGGAAGAAGCAGTCCGTCTTCTGGATGTCTGCGGCTAAGGGGATCATCCTTGGTCAACCCTTCTATTGCATACAATTGGTCTACAACATCTTTACGTCTAACGGATTCCATTTCATATTTTTATTTTCTTAATCACTCCCCTCTAACTTTTCTTTTTTCAACAACGGAACTTATGGATAATTCAACTTAAACCCCCTATTTTTTTGTAACACCCCGTAAAATCAAATGCATTAATTGTATTTGAATTTTTGGATAATCGGATAAAAATTATGAATATAGAAATTTTTTAGAAAAAGGTGTTTCAAAGTTTAAAAACGATTAGGATTTATGTTTTAAAAAAAGAGGATTAAGATTTCTTTTTAAAAAAAAGAGGATTAGGATTTCCTTTTTTAAAAAATAGGATTTCTTGTTCTAAAAAGAATTAGGACTTTTTGCTACCTATTTAAACTAGAGTAATTGCAACTTAAAGGGTGCACTTCAAAACTCTCATCTTCTTCCCCTTCTTTTCTTTTCATCTCACTCTTCATCCCGCCGGACAATCGCGCAGAGTTTCGCTGGAAATTCGTTGGACCATCGTCGGAAAGTCGTCGGACCACCGACGAAAGTCACCGGACCACCGTCGAAGTCACCGGCCCACCGTCAGACCACTGCCGAAAAGTCGTCGGATCCCCGCCGGACCGCCGGAAGGGAATCAAGGTTTAAAAAAATTGGTGGAGAGGCGTGTGAATTGATTTTGTGGGGAGATGTAAGTTGAGAAAATTAAGGGAAATATTTGGGGAAGTGGGGAGTTGGGAACTCAACCTAACTTAATGCCCCAAACACTGAGTTGGTTTTTAAAACCAACTCAACCCAACTCATACCAATGGGCCAAACAACCCCTTAGGGGCGTTTGGATCGTAGAGTTGGGTTGAGTTAGGTTGAGTTGTACAAAGTTGTTTTATCAGTAAGTTTTGGTAATTAGTGGTTGGTTTGCAGAGTTGAGTTGAGTTGAGTCAGGAAGTCAGTGTGTTGGTTTGCAGAGTTGAGTTATTATGTCAGGGGTATCTGGTGCAGTTTTTTGTAAAGTGAATAAGTCTGATTTTTCGTGATTTTTTTTCTTTACTTTTTTTGTTTCCACCAAATCAATTGCAAACATATTTGTCTACAATTTCAAAACTTCATTATGAGATCAATTACAAATTTACAATATATATTACCATTTGCAAGATGTATGAGACATTATAACAGTACTGGATATTGAGATTGATATCAATTTTTCTTCTCCCCTAAAAATCATTTTTATCTTATTGAAAGTGAAAGGTCTGATTTTTTGTGACCATTTTCCTTACTTTATTTTCACAACAAATCAAATACAAACACTTTTGTCTACAATTTCAAAACTCAATTATGTGATCAATTATAAAATTACAATATATATTACCATTTACCAAATGTATGTTAGGGATATTTGCAAAAGTAATGGATATTGGGTTTGATATCAATATTTCTTTTCTAATAAAATTCATTATTTAAAACTTTTACTCTTCAATATGAACTTTATTCCTTTTTTTATGCACATGTTTACCACTACTTTTTTATTTTAATTTAGGTAGGTATTAATTTAGTATTAATAGTCTAAACACATGCATTGTCTATGGACATCTTTGAATGGAATAAATAGTTTACCTTGTGAACATGTTAAAAATATGCTAACATACTTAAATATTTTATGTCATATTGAAGTTGCATATCTACAAAATATTAGATATGTCATCAAGGTCCTAACATCGTCGTTGTGCTACCAAAATTTTTGGTGCAGGCGGTGTTGCTTAGTAACATCCCTAGAAAATTTTGAGTTTGAAAAATTAGGGTCGTTACAGTTGGTATCAGAGCATGAGTTTTAGATTCTGCATACTCGCCTACATCGTAGGCAACGATCCTTATAGCCTCCTCGCAGAAACTCGCCTCGTTATCTCCAAGTTTGCTTTTATTTTGTAAAGTAGTTAAAGTTATTTGAGTTGTCTGTGTGTTGACACTTGTTATGCTATGCTTTTGACTTATTTGTTCTTGTGCTAAGCTAGTTTAGAGTTTAAGTTTAGATTATGGCTCGAGGACGTGACCGTTCTAAAGTTCTAGCAACTTTCGAGGACGAAAGTTTTTCTTAGATGGGTCTATTGTGACGCCCCGTAAATTAGATGTTTTAATTGTATTTGTTTTAAATTTGAATATTTGGATAATCAGATTAGGATTAGGAAAGAGTGTTTCAAAGTTTAAAAAATGATTAGGATTTCTGTTTTAAAAAGGTTTATGATTCATTTTTCTGAAAGGATTAGAATTCCTTGTTCTAAAAGGATTAGGACTTGTTGGTGCTTATTTAAACTAAAGTATTAGCAACTTAAAGACACACTTCAAAACTCTCCTCATTTTCTTCTTTTCTCCACTTTCTTCATCTCGTCGGATCGTCGTTGGAAAGTCGGTGGACCGTCGTCGGAGAATCGTTGGACTGTCGTCGGAAAATCGCTGGGAAGTCGTCGGAGACCGTCGTCGAAAACTCGCCGAAAAGTACAGTACGGTTGAATTAATAACTCAACTCCATAGAGTTGGGTTATTAAGTTACCAGTTATAATTGTTGGTGAACCAAATAAGGAGTTGAGTTATTAACCCAACTCAACCCAACCCAACCCCATAAACCAAACACCCCCTTAGTTGTTAGTCTTTCTTTCTATAAGGGCTTAAACCCACTCTTCTCCCTTAGTCCTAAATTTTAGTTTAGGTTGTTTTAGTTAGTGTTTTATTAAGTTAATATTGCTAATTAGATTTAGTTCAAGTATTTTAGGATTTCTAGCTATGTTCATTTGTAATCTAGCTTTAAGAAGTTTGGATAAAAATAGAATTCAACTTTCTCTTCCAAGTTGAGTACTAAGAATTTCTTTGAGTTTGCGTACTTGTATCTTGCATGTTAAACTCCTAGCTAGGTCATTCGTATTAAAAGTTAGGCTTCTTTTTTAGGGGTTGTGTTGGGGCGTTGAATGAGTTATAATAACATGAATTCTAATAGTTTGTACAATCATATAATATTATTTAAAATACAGAGTAGTATAATTTGTGATTATAATAGTTTGTGTTTGGAGTGAATGTATCCCATAGGTTATAATAACAATTCTTCCTTGCTTAACCCTTGGATGTTACTTTGTATGAAAGAGAGGGCCTTATGTATATGTTTGAGGTGCTAGTCTTCGCCAAGATTCTCTAAGTAATTTTTCAACGGTTGCTCATATCAATTTTAATTTATGTAAATACATAATTTTTATTCCTACGCCTTTTATATTGTGCACATTTTTTTAAAAAAATTTACAAGGTATATAATTTATTATGTGCACATTTTTTTAAAAAAATTTACAAGGTATATAATTTATTATGTTTACTTGCCTTTGCTAAGTAACTTCTTTAATTTATTGGATTGCATGGGGTTTTGGTACGGATAACCCATTTTTCCACGCATTAATAACATTTGACCTGACATTTCAAAATAATGAAATATGATCCATTATGCGTGGCAATACGCGCAAAATGACTCATAAGGGTAATATGAAGCGATTTTTCTTGTTCACGCTCTCGTGCGCGGAAACGCTCTCGTGCGCGGAAACACTCTCGCTCTCGTTGTCTCGCTCTCGCTCTTGCTCAAATGAATGGTCGAAAATATAAAGAAAAAAAGGACAAAGAAAAAAGTCAGAGAAGAGCTGGAGTAGCAGAGATAGAGCGAGACAGCGAGAGCGAGTCAGCTATAGTGCGATTTTTGTTGCTTTTTTCTTTTCTCCAGAATTTTGACAACTTCATTACTATCATGAGCGGAGCGAGAGCGAGAGAGCTAGAGTCAGAGTATGATGCCCTTACGGTAATTTAGACATAATGCACAATACAAAAAGGGTCATATGTCATTAATTTCAGAACATGTGTCAAATCACATCAATGCGCGTGAAAATGAATCTTCCATGCAATTTTCTCGATTACGTGGTAAACGATTTATTTACTAAATAAGGATTGTGTATGCAATTCTTATTTATTGGATAAATTCTTTAATTTTTCTTTTATGGGTTGTATATTTATTTATTAAATTGAGATTTGTACATTATCTCAAATAACTTTTCTACGCCAACAAGAGCATAGTTCAACTACATCAAGTAAGACTTATGACCAAGAGGTCATGAGTTCGAATCTCTCATCTCCAAATGTTGATGATGTAGGCACTGAGTGTACTATAATAATAGGGGTTATAATAGTATGTGAGTTATTATAGTTTCACAGATAACCTGTGCCCCAAACAACCCCTTAGGCCCCGTTTGATAACCATGAGTTTATATGTCTTCTTATCTACTTTGTTCCTATGTTTTCAAAAACCAAGCTAACTTTTGAAAACTAAAAAAAGTAGTTTTCAAAAACTTGACTTTGTTTTTAGAATTCGGCTAAGAGTACAAATGCTTACTTAAGGGAGATGATCTCTATTGTAGAGAAATTAGGTGAAAATAAGCTTAACTTTCAAAAACTAAAAACCAAAAACAAAATGGTTATCAAACGGGGCCTTGGTTTTTAGTTTTTGGTTTTTGAAAATTAAGTCTGGAAATACTACATCTACCAATGAGTTTCTATGTTTTCTTATGTATTTTGTACCTATAATTTAAAAAACTAGGCTAAATTTTGAGAACTAAAAAAAGTAGTTGTCAAAAGATTGTTTTTGTTTTTGAAATTTGGTTAGAAACTTAAATGGTTCTCAAGAAAGATGAAACTAATTGTAGAGAAGATGAAGAGAAGTTGTGAAAAAACAAACATAATTTTCAAAAACAAAAAACTAAATGATTATCAAATGAAGCGTAAAAAAACAAATTGTTATCAAACGAGGCCTAATAAGCTGCTTGTTAGTGAGAGGTTAGGAATACCATTTCACCTATAAGTTCCCCTTTATTTAAGTAGAATACTAATGTTTTTATTTTTAAATCTCCTACTATGGTTTTAATTGATAGCTTCAATGGAGAGTCTTAATTTTTCTATTGAAGTAATGGGTAGCTAAGAAAGTACTAAAATATGTTTGATTTGGTGTTTTAGGGATTCAAGTGAAAGTTGTAGAGTTGGTTGGAGCACAATATTAGCTTTTGTGGAGCTAGATTTTAAATTCTTCTAGAATTGATCGAACATCCTTAGGAATCAGAGTTCACCTGATGTGGCACGTGAGAAACACAACTCATTAAACGAGCGAGCTCTTTTGTTAGTTGGACTCAACCCTGAATTCATGAACAGAGATTCATAAAGGAGCCGTAGCCATTTTGGACAAGAGTGGACGATCCATAAAGCTGTTTCTTTTTTCTTTATTCTTCTGAACTTTAGCCTATGGTATTTAGTTTTTCTTTATGGTATTTAGTTTTTCTTTTATGGCGTTTTCTTGTATTTTTTTCTTTCCTTACAACCTTGTAGCATGAACTAATCATCTTGAGGCGAGAATTAGGACTGTTGTGTTAATCTAATCAAGTGGGTTGATGCTATTTGGCTCTTTTTAATATGGGGTTTGAGTACTAGGGTACGTTTAGAGCACCGACTTGAGTTTGGATGGAAAAAACGTTGTTTGGATCATTCTGTTCAAAACTCAATGAGTTTGAAACACAACCTCATGGTTTTATTTCGTTAATTCCAATACTGTTTCGCTAATTCCCAAACATCAAACACTGCATACCAAACACAATTTTCTGATTCTCAGGGTTTCAAACCCCTTAGAACAAACCCTAGAGTTTCGATTCCGAAAATGAGGCTTCAAACACCCCCTTAATAGTTTATGCTTGGGTTTGTCTGACCAACATACACCAAGTACTGTTTTCCTTTTATTTTGAAAAAAAATAGAAGAGAAAACCAATTATTCGAAACCACATTAGCTCTTAATATGAGCTAATAGCTAGTTAAGTGGGGAGGTTACAGGATAACAACGTAACCCACTTAATGCACGTGTTTAGTAGCTTTAATTTGGTGTAGTTTAATGAGAATTAAACTGCTAATCTAGAAAAAAAATGGGAAGATTTTGTATTTAATGATGTGTAGGTTGAGAGATCAGAGTTCTTGCCTCAACATTTTATTTTGAGAAAGATACAAATAATTCTGAGTCGGAACCTATTTTTCATATCTTGTTACAATCCTTTCTTTCGTTGTTTGTCTTAACATTCTATTTGTTTTATTGTTTGTTACCAATCATATTTTTGTTAAAGCATGTTGTAGAGTAGTTAACAAGGATAAATATTTGTTTTTTGGTTTTGGGTTTTTGAAAATAATATTATTTTTACCCATGAGTTTCTATGTTTTCTTATATACTTTGTACCTATGTTTTCAAAAACCATTTTTTTTGTTTTTTAAATTTAGCTAGAAACTTAAATGATACTTGAAAAAAAATGAAAATCATTGTAGAGAAGATGAAGAAAAATGGTAGAAAAACAAGTATAATATTTAAAAATAAAAAATCAAATGGAACAGAATCTTAGAAGTTTGGGAAGATTATATTTTCGGCATAAGAATTACTACAATATAGTCCTCTACTAGATAAAACAATGAACCTCCCTTAACTGAGCCTATTTCTTACCTGAATTAATTTGTGTCAATCATTGCCCAAGTAGTCTACCCTTTTATGAATTTTTAATCTTAGTATCTTATCACTAATTCATTCTTCTTAATTAAACTAGTTACTAATCATTTAGACCCTAAAATTCCACCTGAATTGGTTTCTTAATTCTTAGGGAAATGAACTTTTTGTATCACTTACTACAACCTTAGATTGTACATTTGCACAAGCATCACTTAGGAGTTGTTTGGGGTGTTGGATGAGTTATAATAATATGAATTATAATAGTCTGTGAAATTATATAATATTATTTAAGATAGAATGGTTTAGTCTGGAGTTATAGTAACATGTGTTTAGAGTGTAGAGTATTCCACGGATTATTATAACACAAGTTATTATAACATGTGTCCCAAACAACCCTTACTTTTATTTAAGGATAATTTTTCTATTGTAATATTTATATTAAAAAAGAACTCTTTATTTATTGGGTTACTACTACTTTTCATTTTGAGTGTACAACTTTTATCTTTTGAATACAAAGTTTTTATTTTTACATCCTAATCAAGATTTTTTTTCCTACTATGTATTACATTTTCAATGTTTTTATAATAATATCTATAAATTTAAAAATATTTGGAGATATTCTAAAATGTTCCTTGACACCAATAACAATGTTCTTCTTCTTCTTTTTGATAACCAGTGTCGGAGCTCTATTCTCCCTCCTCCCTTATACTTGGGGCACCTGCACTCACTCTAAAGCCAAATTCGAGAGAAATCAAGGGGCATTTGAGCACATATCCTGGAATCAGAAAACGGTGTTTGGTATGTAGTGTTTGATGTCTGGAAATTTAGCAAAATAGTGTTGGAATTAGCAAATTAAAACAAAACTATGGGGTTGTATTTCAAGTTCATTGGATTTTGTACGCAGTGATCCAAACAATGCCCACAAGGGTTTTTATTTATTAAATTCAGTCGGAGGCTCGATCTTGAGACAAGTCGGTATGACCAACAAACTCCAAGTTTTTAGCAATGAGAATGCCCCTTTGTTCCTATTTATTGGCATCAATCCATGAAAAATGATGTAATAAGAAAGTTTTAAGACTTAAATTGAAAACTTCTTCAACAATCATATTAGAAAAAATTAGCAGAAACATCTTGGGAGAAAGCGGGCAGATGATTTTCTGATAGAGACCGATGTTTGTTAGATATTTTTGAGATTTTATTCTATTTATTTTATTCTTCTTTTTATTTCAATCCAGTCAACCTATTGAATAGGAGAGAGTAGTTGGTAGAGTTGTTAAATAAGTATTCCTCATAAAAGGGAACCACCCCTTTCCCACGTAGGGTTTGTTTCTTAGTTGATTTTTTCAATCTCACTTCTTTGTAAAACCAAATGTTCTTTTGTTCTTGAAATTTCCATTTTCAATTTTCGAGGGTTTAGCTACACAAAAGGTCTTTTCAAGGATTGTTGTTTCTCGGAGTGGAGTGACAAATAACTCAGTATATTGGGGGCACATCGCTTGTTAATGTGCCTCAATCTAGAACTTTCAAGCTTTTCTAATCTTTTATTTTGTTGTTATTGATAGGAATGAACGTTTTACCCTATAATAGAAGACTATGATTTTCAAACAATTTAAAAAATAATTTTGAGATCGACTTTGATTTTATTGAGAACTCAACAACATAATTAAAAGTTAAGTGATAAATACCTTGATGAAATATAGAGATAGTTATGGCAAGTCTTTACTTCTTGTACTGTTCTAGTGAGCCGAATCTTCAAGACTTCGACAGGTCTTTAGTGAGTCGAATCGACTAGTCTTCCTTACACTATGACTCACATGATCAAGCTTGTGAGAACCTCTAGAAAGAAAATGGAGCTAGAGGAAATAGTTTAGAGAGAATTCTCAATTTTCTAGTCTTGTCTTTTGGCTCAACGTAAAAGGTTCTATTTATAGAGACCCAGGTAGAAATTTTACTAAAATCAAATTATATATATATATATATATATATATATATATTTAAATCTCATTCAAATCTCTTAAAATCATCGCTAGGATTCCATTCAAACTTCATATATATTAGGTTTTCTTTTAATGTATCTAATATATTAATCTCTTTAAAATATTAAAGTATCAAATACAATCAGTATAATTTCTCTTATTTAATATATCCAACATATTAAATTTTAATTTGAAGATTTCAAAATTTCTTTTAGTGAAATTGAACCTTTAGGAGTCGTTTGGTTTAAGATTTTGAGAATGAGAATGAGTAGAAGTTTTAAATCTCATTGTTTGGAATAAGCTTTGTCAGCATGAGCATGATCATCAGTTATTCTCATACATCACTTTTTCCCATGAATGAGTTTTCTATACCCTTCAAGAATGATGATTTTTTTTTATATCCATTCATCTCTCTTTCTCTCTCTTCTTTATTAATAGTTAAGTATTATATATATATATATATATATATTCATTTTCAACAATCATAATTAATTATTTATAAAATCACTAATTAATATTATATTTAATCGATTAATTACAAATATTATTAATTTATGGTAAAGATAATCATTATAATTAATTATTCATGAGTTATTTGTGATCAATTAACAATTAATTTTCATAAAACAAGCATAAACATTCATTATAAAATTCATTAGAAAATATAAATCACTAAGGGGGCGTTTGGATCGCAGAGTTGGGTTGAGTTGAGTTGAGTTGGGTTGAGTTGTGCAGAGTTGTTTTGTCAGTGAGTTCTGGAAATCAGTGTTTGGTTTGCAGAGTTGAATTGAGTTGAGTCAGGAAGTCAGTGTTTGGTTTGTAGAGTTGAGTTATTATGTCAGGGGTATCTGATGCAGTTTTTTGTAAAGTGGATAAGTATGATTTTTTGTGATTTTTTTCTTTACTTTTTTTGTTTCCACCAAATCAATTGCAAACATATTTGTCTACAATTTCAAAACTTCATTATGAGATCAATTACAAATTTACAATACATATTATCATTTGCAAGATATATGAGATATTTATAACAATACTGAATATTGAGATTTAATGAAAGGTCTGATTTTTTTGTGACTTTTTTTCCTTACTTTGTTTTCACAACAAATCAAATACAAACACATTTGTCTACAATTTCAAAACTCAATTATGTGATCAATTATAAAATTATAATATATATTACCATTTGCCAAATGTATGTTAGGGGTATTTGCAAAAGTAATGGATATTGGGTTTGATATCAATATTTCTTTTCCAATAAATATTGAAGTTGCATATCTACAAAATATTTCTTTTATGTCATATTGAAGTTGCATATCTACAAAATATTAGATATGTCATCAAGGTCTTAGTAGCGTCGTTATGCTACCAAAATTTTCGGGGTAGGCAATGTTGCTTAGTAACGTCCCTAGAAAATTTTGAGTTTGAAAAATTAGGGTTGTTACAGTTGGTATCAGAGCATGAGTCTTAGATTCTGCATATTCGCCTACATCGTAGGCAACGATCCTTATAGCCTATCGCAGGAAGTCTAGTTAAAGTTATTTGAGTTGCCTGTGTGTTGACACTTGTTATGCTATGCTTTTGACTTCTTTGTTCTTGTGCAAATGTAGTTTAAAGTTTAAGTTTAGATTATGACTCGAAGATGTGACCGTTGTAAAGTTCTAGCAACTTTCGAGCACGAAAGTTTTTCTTAGATGGGTATATTGTGGCGCCCCGTAAAATTAGATGCTTTAATTGTGTATTTGTTTTAAATTTGAATTTTTGGATAATCAGAACAAGATTAGAAAATTGTATTTCAAAATTTAAAAAATGATTAAGATTTCTGTTTGTTTAGGATTTCTTTTTCTAAAAGGATTAGAATTCCTTGTTCTAAAAGGATTAAGACTTTTTGGTGTCTATTTAAACTAGAGTATTAGCAACTTAAAGACACATTTCAAAACTCTCATCATCTTCTTCTTTTCTCCACTTTCTTCATCTCGCTAGACAGTCGTCGGAGACTCACCGGACCGTCATATGAGACTCGTCGGATCGTCGTCGGAGACTCGCCGGACCGTCGTCGTAAAGTTGTCGGATCGTCGCCGGAAAGTACTGTACGGTTGAGTTAATAACTCAACTCCATGGAGTTGGGTTATTAAGTCACCGGTTATAATTGTTGGTGAAACAAACAAAGAATTGAGTTATTAACCCAACTCAACTCAACCCAACCCCATATGTCGCCACGTACCTGCGACGCGGAGCGGCCGACGTCCTCAAAATAGGGATATTTAAAAGGAGTCGCCACCAATCTTTTTTATGGTGTGATTGGGCACCAAAATAAAATAACTTTTTTTATAAAAAAAAAGAGAAAAAAAATGGTATGCGAAAACCAGATTTGGATTCGGGAGTTGTTTGTGTATGGGGAAGGTGTTAGCACCCCACAACACCCGTTTAAAAAAACGGTGACCAAATTTTAATCTTGAATTGCAAAATTTTAGAAGGACAAAAGAAAAAAAAAAGTCTTATTTAGGAAAATGAGATTTTTTTTAAAACAATGTCTTATTTTACCCCTCATTACTCCAATATTTGGAGTCATGATCCCATAAAATAAGTGGATGAAAATCCATTAATGTGGTTGCATTGAAATTATTTTCAAGATTTTAGAAATAATATCACCTCAAGAATATGAGAAAAAAAAAATACAATTTTCTCAAATCCATCATAGGATGACCTTAATAAAAGAAAGTTTTTTTTTTTTAAAAAAAGATTTTAATTAAATTTCATTTTTTATTGGGATCAAAATCTTGGACTCCCAAAGATAATGATCCCTCACCTCAAGAATTGACTCCCAAATATTTCTAGATTCCGTCGTAGGAATTTTGAAAATAAAAAAAAACGTCATTTAAGAAAAAAAATCTTTAAAAACAAGTAAAGTTAGAAATAACATTTTAGTCATAAAACTTTTTATCAATTCCACGAAAAAGTTAACAATTTGGAAATAAGG
This sequence comes from Trichosanthes cucumerina, assembly GCA_036507285.1. Lineage (NCBI taxonomy): Eukaryota > Viridiplantae > Streptophyta > Magnoliopsida > Cucurbitales > Cucurbitaceae > Trichosanthes > Trichosanthes cucumerina. The sequence continues at coordinate 32,452,789 of CM071843.1, forward strand.
TTGCAATAAGAATGAGAAAAAAAAATAATAAAAAATCGTAATCATGGATGGTAATCAAGATAAATCAATTTTGAATAATAAAATCCAACACAATTTAAAGATAAAACCATGCTTAACATAAAAAAACAATCATAACAAATAAGCAAATAAATATGGTAACAAATTTACGAGAAAAAAAAAATATTGAAATCGATCTTGGACTTCCAAAGATTCGATTTCTCACCTCAAGAAAACTAGAAAATTGGACTCCCAAATATTTCTAGATTTCTGTCGTCGGCCATTTTAGTAACAATACTGAATTAAAAAAAAGGTTTAATTAACATGCATATAGCAAAATTTCAATCATAAGAAAAATATTTAAACTAAGGTAATGACAATAATAGTAATGATAAAATTCCTTTAAACTAAGGTAAATACATCTTTCTTTTTCCTAAAAAAAAGTAGGCATAAATAATGTAATAATCAATGCAACAAAAACATGAATGTTTACCTTTTTTTTTTTTAAAAAAAATTATCCAAATATAAATTTAATTAAAAAAAAGAATTTTGAAATCTGACGTGCGTCGCAAAAAAAGGGATGAGCCGCCCATCAGTCACTTCAAATTACATATATATATATATATAATATTAATAATGATAATAACATAATAAAAAATTTAATAAGAATATAATATAATATAAATATTAATTTTCTTTTAAAAAATAATAAATAAATAAATAAAAATATATATATTTGGGCGGCAGTGGTTTCTCTTTTCATTATATATATATATATATATATATAATAATAATATATAATAATATTTAATAATAATATAATATATAAAACTAAAAAAAAAAAATGATAAGACGATGGGCGGAAGTTTTGCCGCCCATCAAACCTTTTTTTTTTATTTTAATAATAATAATAAAAATAATAAAAATAAAAATAATAAACTTTTTACTTTTTTAAAAAAAAAAACATATTTTAAAACCAAACCCTCATTTCTCTTTCATTTTTCTTTACTTTCCTTCTCTCTCTTTTTCTTCTGCCCTACCCTCTCCTTCTTCTCTCTTTCTTTTTTTTTTCTCAACTTCTCAAACTTAATCACTTCCATTCTAAATGACTTTTAAGCAACACTCTTCACAGAATAGGAGCCGAACTTACCCCCCACGAAGGTATGTTTTATTTTTAGTTTCACAATACATGATATTTTTTTCTGTTTCGCTTTTTTTTTTTTGCTTTGTGACTGTTATTTCTATAGAACAAAACCTCCAACCCTCATTTTTTGTACTTCTTAAGATCTAAGAACAGAAAAAAGAAAGAAAGGAAATGAAAAATAAACGGATTGAAAGATAAAGAAGAGTAGTAACACAAATAACAACAATAAAAGAAAGTATCATAAAAAAAATGTAGGGCACAAAGGAAACAACAATAAATAGATATTCTCAGTAAAAAATGCATTAAGCAATAAAATGAAAGGAAAAACAAAAAAAAACTTGCAACAAACCCTTACTCAACTACTGTTTTTCAGGGGTGCTCTCAAATGAATATGAAAATCTAGCAACGGGGGAAGCGTAGAACACCATTGACTCGTTGCTTGAGATGCAGATCCTTGGGTCAAAGACCCTACCAAATGCTTCTCGAGTTAAGGTTGTTCTAAAACTCCTTGTTTCATTTTTTTTTGTAGGTAGCTCTAAACAGAGGAGAAAATCTTACTTTGTAACCAACTTTTTTTTGTAATATGGTTGTGATTGAGTTAAAGGTTGAGAAATGGATTGATATTGTTTTTGTAGGTTTTTTTTTTGTTCTTGTTGTAGGCCTCTCTTTAGGGTTGTGAAAAGATGGCTTATAAAGCAAAAATCTCTTCTTCTTTTAGGCAAAAAAACAAAACAAGCAAATTTGTTGTGAAAATGGGCCATTACTTAGAAAGGAAGGAACAAGAATTTGATCTAAAAAAAAAACCCTCCACTTTTTCTCATTTTTTTCAAAAACCCTAATTTTCACACTTAGCAACAACTAGCAAAAATGCAACAAACAAAGATTATAAGATTAAAGCTCTAATTTAAATTTAATAAATAAAATCGATAAACAAGCCGGACAAAAATATGTGGCTACAGCATGCCCCCCTTTGTATATCCTTATAAGATTATAAGGTGGACAAAGGTATAGCCATTATTTTGTTCGGTCGCAGTAGAGATGAAGAGTGTCAAGGGCCAGGGATAAACAAGCGCCACATGACAAAATAAAACACGCTGAGGGCCAGGGATAAACAAGCGCCACTGCAGCAAAAGGTGTCAAGGGTCAGGGATAAACAAGCGCCACATGACAAAATAAAACACGCTGAGGGCCAGGGATAAACAAACGCCACTGCAACAAAAGATGTCAAGGGCCAGGGAAAAACAAGCGCCACTGCAGCAAAAGGGATAAACAAGCGCCACATGACAAAATAACAAGCAAGATCGTGAACAAGGGTAAGCCTTGCTTAACGCATGTATATGCAAAAATTTGACTGATTTACTACCACTACTTTATCCTTCTTTTATTTTGCTCGAAAGGTTAAAGCCTATAAAATAGCTTTTAGAACACAATTGTTCAAACAAAACATCAATTCATTGGATTGGAAAGCCTCATGGATACAATTCCTGACCAAACAAAAGCTTCTATCGAGCTTTACAGAGCAAATCCGGATTAAACGTAACTCCTACGACCAGAAGTTACTACTCTTTACGCATATACTTCTTGACAAAATCTGCGTTTAGCGGATTGGGTAGGTCATTGCCATCCATGTCAGTTAAAACCAAAGCCCCACCTGAGAATGCTCTTTTTACCACATATGGCCCCTCGTAGTTTGGTGTCCACTTCCCCCTGTGATCCTTTTGGAATGGCAATATCCTCTTTAAAACCAAATCCCCTTCTTGGAAGCAACGCTGGCATACTTTCTTGTTATAAGCTCGAGCCAACTTTCTCTGGTATAACTGTCCTCTACACAATGCAGTCATCCTTCTTTCTTCAATGAAGTTTAATTGCTCGTACCTTGCTTGAGCCCACTCTACTTCTTCTAACTCCGCCTCTTTAATCACTCTGAGAGACAGGACTTCAACTTCAAAAGGTAAAACTGCCTCCATTCCATATACTAAAGAAAATGGAGTTGCCCCAGTTGAAGTGCGAATGGAGGTTCGATAGCAAGTGTAGAGCAAAAGGCAACATCTCATGCCAATCTTTTATACGTGACAGTCATCTTCTCTACAATTTTCTTGATATTCTTGTTTGCCGCTTCTATGGCTCCATTCATCTTAGGTCGGTAAGGAGTAGAATTAGAGTGCCTAATTTTGAATTGAGTACACAACTCATCCATTAACTTGTTATTCAAGTTTTTGCATTATCGATAATGATCCGCTCAGGGCAAGCCATAGCGACATATAATGTCTCTTTTAATGAATTTGAGCACGACTTGCTTAGTGGCGCTTCTATATGAGGTGGCTTCTACCCACTTTGTGAAATAGTCAATGGCTACCAGAATAAAGCGGTGACCATTCGATGCTTTTAGTTCGATTGGTCCTATCACATCCATACCCCACATAGAGAAAGGCCACGGAGTCGTTAGTACATGAAGAGATGAGGCGGAGTGTGCATTTTATCTGCGCATATATCGACATTTATGACATTTCCTTGCATATTTAATGCAATCGATTCCATGGTCAACCAATAGTATCCAAAGACGTAGGACTTGCCTTGCCATCATGTGCCCATTTGCATGAGTCCCGCAAACTCCTTCATGCACTTCTTCAACTATCTTTTTGGCCTCCGCTTCATCAACACACCTTAGCAAAATCATGTCATGATTTCTTTTATATAACACCTCCCATTTAAAAAGAAACTCATGGCTAACTTCACGATCGATCGTGCGCCTATTATTTTCGGATGCCCCTAGTGGGTATTCTCGACACGTAAATGTAACGTTTAATGTCGTGATACCAGGGCCTCCCATCAGGTTCCTCTTCAATGCTCAAGCAGGAGGCTGGCACTTCTCGCTTTTGAAAATTTAAAGGTTGAATTTCCTTATCATAATCTAATTTGGAACAAGGCGGACAAGGTGGCTAATGCATCCGCAACTTGATTACTTTCTCGAGGAATATGCTCAAACGTGATTGACTCAAATGATTGAGCCAGATCTCGAATATACTTATTATAAAGGATCAATTTAGGGTCCCTTGTTTCCCATTCTCTATTCAATTGGTGTATCACCAAAAGAGAATCTCCAAATACTTGCAATTTCTTTATCTTCATGTCAAATGCCATTTGAACTCCCATACTGGATGCCTCGTACTTGGCTACGTTATTCGTACAGTCGAAGTATAACTTGGCAGTTAATGGGTATAGCTTCCCTTTAGGAGATGTCAACACAACTCCGATTCCATGTCCCACCTCGTTTGTGGCTCCATCAAACTACATTGTCCACATTTCCAAGTCATGTGGCACATCTGATACAACCATAATGTCCTCGTCTGGAAACTCGAATTTCATCGGCTCATAATCCTCTACTGGCAACTCGGCCAAACAATCAGCAATTGCACTCCCTTTTATGGCCTTCCTGGTAACATAAATAATATCATATTCTAATAACAAAACCTGCCACTTAGCTACTCTTTCGGACAAAGATGATTTTTCGAAGATGTACTTTATGGGATCCATCTTCGAGATAAGCCATGTCGTGTAATACAACATGTACTGTCTCAATCTTTGAAATTTGCTTGAGTTAGGGCACAACAAGTTTTTTCTACCAAAGAGTAATTTGACTCACAACTTGTAAATTTCTTGCTCAAATAGTAAATAGCCTGCTCTTTCCTCCCTGAAGAATCATGTTGCCCGAGCACACATCCCATTGACCCTTCTTTTACTGTTAAGTAAAGGATTAGTGGGTGTCCTGGTATCGGTGGGACCAACACTGGGGGGGTTTTGCAAGTGTTCTTTGATTTTCTCGAAAGCCCTTTGACAATCCTCATTCCAACGACATACTTCACTCTTGCGTAATAATCTTAGCATCGACTCGCAAGTTTGACTTAAGTGCAATATAAATCGCGCAATATAGTTTAACCACCCTAAGAAACTTCTGACCTCCTTTTGGGTCTTTGGAGGTTTTAAATCTGTTATTGCTTTTATCTTATCGGGATCTACCTTGATTCCTTCTTGACTAACAACAAACCCCAATAATTTTCCAGAAGATACCCCAAATATGCATTTTGCTGGATTCAACTTTAATTGAAATTTCCTTAGCCGCTCAAAAAGCTTACGAAGAGTGACAATGTGCTTTTCTCCTGGCTTGGACTTGGCGATCATGTCGTCTACGTACACTTCGATTTCTTTGTGCATTAGATCATGAAAAAGAGTAACCATGGCTCTCTGATAAGTTGCCCCTGCATTCTTTAAACCAAAAGGCATGACTTTATAGCAAAATGTACCCCATAGAGTGATGAAAGTCGTCTTTTCTTGGTCTTCAGGAGCCATTTTAATTTGGTTGTATCCTGAAAATCCATCCATAAATGAAAAAGTAGAATATCCTGCTGTATTGTCCACTAAAACGTCGATGTGAGGAAGTGAAAAATTATCTTTGGGACTTGCACGATTAAGATCCCTATAATCCACACACATTCTCACCTTTCCATCCTTTTTCGGGACTGGGACAATATTTACAACCCACTCAGGGTACTTTGCTACCGCTAAGAAACCCGCGTCATTGCTTTTTGACTTCTTCCTTCACTTTGATCAGCATTTCGGGTTTCATTTTTCGTAGTTTTTGCCTTATGGGTTTACACTCGGCTTTAAGCGGTAACCGATGTGTTACAATTTCTGTATTCAGACCAGGCATATCTTGGTAAGACCATGCAAATATATCGTTGTACTCACGTAAAAGGGCTACAAGATCCAAACGATCTTGCTCCATAGCCGTGAGTGTCGATTCGTATTTTTTTACTTCCTCCGATGACCCCAAATTGATTACTTCTAGCGGCTCTTGGTAAGGCACAGTTTCTCTTTCTTCTTGCTTCATCAGTCTCAATAACTCTTGTGACACTTCGAAGTCATCCTCCTCGCTTTGGTCAATGCTATAAACTGGAACTTCAAAGTTGGCTTCTTCGTCTTCGAGGTCCTTGTCAATGATCCAAGTTGTATTGGTGATAGATAGAGGGTGACGGAAAGCGAATGACAATCAAGAGTAATAAAACAAATGAGAGCGAAAGGAAGAGGTCAAGTGGATGAACTAAATAAAAGCCGACAATCTCTTTTTCATTTCTCAACAAAAAGGTACAAGTTCTTGAGATGTAGAGATTGCATACATATTAAGCAAGTAATAAAAAAGTGCCACTATTACAAAATTCGTGGCTTTAAGCATAGCCACAAATAAATTATTACTCTTGCATCTTCCTAGTGACACTGGGCCTCTCTTTAACCTCCCAATTGTTTAACTCAAAGCCTGGAGGGCAGGGGTAGACTAGTTGTCGCGGCTTGGTGGTGCTTTCAGAGACAACAACGATCGAAGTGTCAGCGACTTGAACACAAAGTGGGTTGTCACCATGAATCACTTCACCCGGTTTGAAAGTCTCGGATATATGCGGTATATACATTCCTCCTTGCTCGACTTCTCGACCTTCAAGACGTGCACTTCTCACCTTTCTCTTTTCTGCTTTGACTCTCTTGCACTCAGCAGCTGTTGGCTTGTACCCCAATCCAAACCTCTCTTTGCTTTCAGGGAGGCAAATCACCTTTCGGTTTCCTTGATTGTTCCGTCCCAACCCTTCATGCATCCGAAAGCCGTTGTTTAACATTACTCGCAACCATGATTTGTCTTGGTGAATATCGGTCTATATCCCAACCTTGGTTGGAAAGGTAGTGGCATTAGCAACTGAAACGATCTATACGAGCACTCAAAAGCCTCTTCTGTTGCTTCAACATATGGAAACGATGTTGTCTTTGTTACAAACATATCTTCCTCTCCGAAAATGACAGCCTGACCGTTTTCTACAACGAACTTCACTCTCTGATGAAGTGAAGATGGAACAACTCCTGTGGAATGAATCCAAGGACGCCCAAGCAAACAACTATATGAAGAGTTTACATCCATCACTTGAAATGTTACATTGAAAGAAGATGGCCCGATTTGTAGGGGAATTTCTATGTCTCCGATTACTTCCCTTTGAGCACCATCGAAAGCCCTAACAACCATGGTACTTGGTTTTAAATATGAGGAGTCCACGGGGAGCTTCAATGTCGACTTTGGCATTATGTTTAAAGATGAGCCATTGTCCACAAGAACTCTAGCCACCAGATGATCTTTACACCTCACAGAGATGTGTAGTGCCTTAGTGTGTCCGGTACCCTTCAAAGGGATCTCATCATCGAGAGAAGGTAATACAATTAAGATGCAGATTATGTTTCCCACAATTTCACTGAGTGCATTTATCGAAATATCAGGGCCTACATGAGCTTGGTTCAAAACATCGAGTAAAACTTTGCGGTGTGGCTCAGAATACAGAAAAAGTGATAGAATTGATATCCGAGCTGGGGTGCGATGTAACTGCTCTATCACTTTATACTCACTTTGCTTAATCAACTTAAAAACTCGCGTGCCTCTTCTTACATCACACCGATTCGACTCGTCTTTTTTTCGTTATGGCCACTTTTTCTGCGAAAGCTTTATCTAGATCTTTTAAACCATCTTCGTCGATTATCTCCACATCTTTGCCCTTACGTTGTCTAATTTCCTCTTCTCTTGAAATACTTTTCAAAAATTCTGGCGTGTAATATCTACCACTACGGGTCATTCCTCCGACTGCTAAGATGTCAGGTGTAGGAGCACCATTATCCGTGATGAACTGACATTCGTATTTCCAAGGTACAACCCGACTATCCTTATAAGCAAAGGGACCGGGCACTTCTACAATCATTGGCTTGGGTACTTGAATATGAGAGGTGGTACCTGGATTACTCTTATAGTGAATGATTAATGGTTTTGGTGAAGATGGCACTTCTCCCTGTCGTTTTCTAGAGGAGGACGCGCGTGAGTAATCATGTCAACATTCATCTCCGTAGCCGTATCGGCTCACAATCAGTAACTTTGAATCCATTAATTTTTGCACATGCTGCTTAAAATCATCACAGTCTTCTATGGAATGTCCAACCATTCCTTTATGAAAAAGGCATATCTTCTCGTTGTGCAAGACCAAATCATCTATGCTACTCTACTCAGACCCTACTGAAAGATATCCGACATCGCAGAGAATTTGAAAGAGAGTCTTCATAGATGTATTCAAATTTTGGACTTTATCTTTATAGCATTCTTCAGACGCTTCAATGACATTCACAGTAGGATTTTCATGGTTTGGGAGAGGATTTTGATTAACATCAGGCCCTTCCCCTGCTTTCTTGAATTTTAACCATCCGGCTTTAACCAAGCTTTGTACCTTAGCCTTTAATGGATAACAATTCTCTGTGGAATGTCCAATTGCCCCTGCATGATATTCACACCGCGCGCTTGGATTGTACCATTTAGGATACGGGGGTTGCAATGACTCTTGAGGCACAATGGCAACTTGATGGGTTTTTAGTAATTGAGGCAAAAGCTCAGTGTATGTCATGGGAATGGGATCAAAACGCATTTGTTTCCAATTGCCATTAGCGACACGCTGATTTGACTGATTTGGTTGACTTTGCCCTCCAAGCTGAGGACTACGATTATAACTCGCAGGTCTTTGAGTTGGTGAAGTTATATGGGTCACAACTCTTGGTCCTGAGCTTACCTCATGGACCTCTCCCTCCTTCTTCTTAGGAGTCATTACCTTTCTCAGATTTGCGTCAGGTGTTGCGTCCGTGATCCTCCCATTCTTAACACCATACTCTATCCTTTATCCGATTGTTATGATGTCAGAAAAATTTGTGGACGCACTTCCGATCATCCTGTCATAATATGGCGCTCGCAGAGTATTGATAAACATGGCTGGCAATTCTTTGTCAGTTAAAGGAGGTTGTACTTGAGCAGCCAATTCTCTCCACCTTTGTGCATACTCCTTAAAAGTCTCGATAGCCTTCTTTTCCATTCGCTGGAGATCTAAACGATCGGGTGCCATGTCAATATTGTACTTATACTGTTTTAAGAAAGCATCAGCCAAATCTTTCCACTTGTGCACTTGGGAGCCGTCCAAATGCATATACCAACGAGACGTCGGGCCAGTCAGGCTGTCTTGAAAACAGTAAATTAATAACTTATCATCGTGCGCATAGGCCGACATTTTCCTACAATACATGACCAGATGACTCTTCGGACATGTAGTCCCATTATACTTTTCAAACTCTGGCGTCTTGAACTTTGGGGGAATAACAACATCTGGAATCAAACATAATTGGCTAGCATCGACATCCCCATAGACGTCGGCACCCTCAATCGCGCGTAGTCTTTCCTCAAGGAACTCCAACCTTCCTTTTCCTAACAAATCTTCAGAAGTCTTTTTATGATTTTCTGCGGTTGGAACAAATACTGGATCACTCATATGACTTGCCTGGTGCGGAGCTCGACCAGGATCTTGCACAGGGAAAGAGGTTGGATAAGCTACCCCAACCATGTGTGGGTTTGACACCATTGGCGGCGTAAACCCTGGAGGGTAAAAATGAGTGTCATCTAGCCCTTGGTTTTGACCTGTCTCAGCTTGCAACAACGTTCCTGCTACAGACTTTTCTTTTCTTGCGGTAAGAAGCTTCAAGATCTTTGCTACTTGCTCTTTCAATTGTTCCACCTCTAGGTGGACTGTTTGTACTTGCTCGTTCACTTGATCATCCATGAATTTGGCCTTCCTTCTTGTCCAATATGAATGATGAGGAGGTGAACTTCGAGCTATTTTGTAAACTTTGAACCTTTTATTATAAAAGAAGGAGTAATGGTTTGATTAGTCAAAAAGAAAATTTTGCTAGCGAAGTTAGATCTTTGTTAGTGCTAACATGAAATGAATGAATGCAAGCAAGAAAAAGAAAAAAAAACAAGGATTCATTCAAAGGTCAAAATTCACCATTACAAGAGTCGTTTAAAAATGAAACAATAAACAAATCAAAACAAGACCTAATGGTAACACCCAAAATGCCCGAGGTCTCGTCCTATCACCCCTAGGAATCTAATCAAATCTTCACCGCTTTGGTGTGTGTGTGGGCACGATGCCTTGTCGAAGAATACTGGCTCTTCCAGCTAATCGATCGACCTTTTTAGCCATCAATCTTAACTTCTCGGCTCCCTGTTCAACTTGTCCTTTTATGTAGTCATAACGGCGTCTCAGATTTCCATACTCGTCTCTCCAAATGGCAAAGTCTGTATTCATCACCTGATGCTCTTCTTTTAATCATGCATGATCTTCCATCACTACTTCGTTCGCATTTCGATATACTACCAACTGGTGCTCCAAACTTGCAATAGTGTCTTGAAGCAGTGTGTTTCTCCGTTCTGCATCGACGAATTGGCTCTTATACTCATCTGTCAGCTTTTGCAAAACTTCCTTTTCTTTTTCCAAAGACACAATTGTCTCTTGTGACTTTGTAACTTGTTCATTAAGTATATCTTAGAAGTTTTTCATGGCATTGTTGAGCTTCCGTACCTCTTGCTTCAGGTCTTTGATGTGTAATTTCTGAGCCTCTGCCTCACCTTGTAGGACTTCTATTTCTCTCCACAAGCCCCTATTTTTCTTCCGTAGTTGGACGACTTCTGCGTTTAGAGAACCGTTTTCCCTCTCTAATTCAAGTTTGCCTCTTAAATGTATTTGTTGAACTTCTTCCAACTGTCTTTTCGCGCTTGTAGATTGTCCAATCCATAATTTAACTTCAGCCCTTAATTCCTCATTTTCCTTCATGAGCATAGAGTTTCTTTCTTTTGCAAGCTTCAATTCTTTTTCCAAATCAACATGGTCTATCTTCAAGGTTTCCTCTAAATCAATTGGCATTGGTGAAACATCAACTTTTTCCCCAATTCTAACTGCTCTCCAGTCTTCGTATTGTGGCATTGTTCCTTTACAATGTTGGATATTTTTCAATTTCCTTATATCCTTCCAAACATTGATTGCCTGTCTGCTCATGGTGCTAGCAATGTTGGAATCGTGCGAGAACTCCCAATCCTCCAAGCCAGGGATAACCGGTGCAAACTGCTTCAGCCATACTTGTCGTAGTACCAACAGAGGCGAGTAAGGAATACCTCCCCACGGTCCCAAAAGTGGTACAAATGGCAATTGCCCACATCGATATGTTATGGGACCTGAAGGTAGCCACGTTGCCCTCCATACTACTTCATCCAATGTCAGGTGGCTCAGAAAAAGCTTCCAAGCTTCGATAGAGGGAAAGCTTGGATCCCAATGTGTAGTAATGAAATCTCTCACCGTTTTTCTTGCAACATTCCATGGACTGCTAAACCTTATAGGAGCATACTTGAACTTGCTCGGATACTTCAGATGACTGGAAATCCAAATAAAGAGCATGGGTGCGCAACTAAAAAAACTTCCCTTTGCCTTGCAATTTACAATAGCTCAAAGATATCAGGGTTTCTGCAAGAATTGGAATTACAAGGTTTACTCCGCGCTCAATTCCAATGAAGAGTTTAATGACTTGTTCTTCCACGTATCCTCTAATTCTTGGAAAAATAACCATGCCATAGATACACATGGCTAAGAGAGACAAACCCTTTTCTCCCGGCAAGCACGTACGTGTGAGGCTGATCAAATAATCAACCGGAATGCAATTCCTCCCTTCCTTGACTTTCATTTGCTTCTTTATATCTGAAGCATGAACACCACCAAAAAACTTGGATAAAGATCTTTGTAAAGTCGACCTTCGATCATGAGTGAAGACTTTACTTCCTGTATTGGCTGGTACGCATATCAAAGCCTGATACTCCTCGATCGTGGGAGTCAAATCACACATCTTAAATGAGAAACATTTAAGCACGGGATCCCAGAAATGAACTAAAGCTTGCAAAGCATTCAGGTTGATGTCTGCATACATGAGTGTTAGGATTTTTGTCATAATCTCGTGTTTGTAATATATTGTTTGAAATTAATAAGAGTTATTCATTTCATCACTTTGTGTCTCGCAATATTTATAAACTTTTCCAATAAACTAAGCTCCAGGGTCATTGAATTTATGAGAGAACTGGAACTTGAACGGTGTGTAGTGGACACACAGGGAGGATCACGTTTGAGTTAATGACCCAAACGGTCTACAGTATATGGATAAGATTGGAGACCTAATCCTAGATACACTGTGGATGCGACCCGCTTTGTATTAGATACAAACGAGGTGATCTGACTCGTTCATATGGTTGACATGCGAGTGGGGGCATCCTGTGCAATGAGATTGTACAAGGCCAGGACCGTGAATTATTAGACCTCACCGATGTAACACCGCTGATGTGATGAGACTAATAACTTCGTGAGATGACCATTAGTGACTCGACACGAATCCACGGCGTGTTACGGACTCCTGTCTGCGAGGGTCTTTTCTTTGACTAGTACGGGTGAGGGTGGTCACAGTTACTCGCCCAATATGCCTATCTTCTCAGGGATAAAACCAAGTAGGGAGCTGAGAACTTAACTACGCAAGAAGGAATTCACTCGTTCCCGTCTTTAGGGAAACTAGAGGGGTTGTTCCTTTAAGTGCTGTCTCCAGGGCTTGGACAACGGGCACCCACCTTCTCACTGGCCCGAGAAGGGTGTTGTGTATGGTCAGACCATCACAATATGTTGTTCATTAGAGGAGCAGTGGGGACATAAGGAACAAGAGGTAGACACAGGGGTAAAACGGTAATTTGACCCAGCCGTGTCTACGAACAACTTGTGAAGGGTCGACTCATGGGTATTGGTTATATCAGTGGACACGTAATATTCTGCACTGACGGGAGTGCAACTACGGGCAATAGTTGAGTGTTACCGTAGCTAATGAATGTTGGTTAACCGTGTCAAAGAGTTTGGCAGGTTAATCTCGGATCATTGGAGCCTGTCACTGTAGGTCCATTAGGTCCCTCGGTTGGCTCCACCTGGGTTAAAAGAAGGGTTAATGTTTTGGGTATGAAATTGAAGTGTTCAATTTCACTTTAAGGGCATTTATGTCATTTATATAAGATATGAATGATATAATATATAGTTTAATGTGAATGAGATTCATAATAAACTATAGGTTAGCCTAATTGTTGAATTAGGGCTAATTGGAGAATTTGATTGAGAGAAATTAAATTGGATGTGATTCAATTTAATTAATCCACAATTATTGCAAATTAGATTTGCAATATAAGATATGAGATATCTTATATTATGTGGTTATGCAAATGAGATTTGCATAACCTATAGTTGTGGTAAAGTGGTAATTATGTGGACATTTTAACTCCACCAATTTCACTATATAAACCCTTCTTGCAAGAAGGATTGAAACTTAATCTCTCATTTTTTGATTTCCATCAAAGAAGAGAAGAAGAACTCTCTCAATTCTCTCTCAAATCTCTTCCCTCTCCAAAACTCAAAAAGATCCCACCATCTTCCATTTTCCAAAAGAGAACAACCGAGAAGGTTTTTTGGTTGTGTTCGAGTTCCTTTTGTGGGAGTGTTCGTTGAGTTCGAGGAGCACGAAGAGTTCGTGAATTGAAGAAGAAGTTTTGAAGAAAGTCTACAACAAGTAAGTAAGAACTCATCTTGCTGTAATTTTCTTATTCTTTTAAGCATGTTTAGCCTAGATCTAGTGTTAGATCAATTTTAATAAAATCATGTTGCATATTGATACCTCGACGATTCAATCGTCTTCCGCTGCGTGGGATTTTCTTTCCCTTCAATTGGTATCAGGGCCATCTCGATGGTTCTTCAATTTATGCACTGTTTTATTAAAATTTGGTGGGTTTTTGCCATGATTTATGTGATAAATTGTTGGTTTGCATAATGGATGTTTCAGTTTTTGGCACTTTTAGATTTATTTTCTGTTTGATGAGATCAAATGTAAAGGGCCCTGTTTTTGGGCATTTTAGAAAATAAATCGAGTTTGTAAGTCCGTGTCGTTCGTGGCAAGTGTTCTTTGTGAAGAAATCGGAGCTAAAAAAGCAAAAATCGATGAAGAAACGGCAAAGGTGTTTCTTTGCTCTGCCGATGGCATCGAGAATCGCCAACCGCGGCGTCTCAACGCTATCCTTGCGGACGGAGGCCCTGCAGCAGAACAACGTTGCAACGCCGCAGGCGTTGAGAAGCAGCGTTGCAACGCTGCACGTGTTGAGGAGCAGTTCGCGGCTGTTTCGCGAGGACGTGGGTTCAAGCCTCTACGTGGGCAGTTATTTCCAGTTTTATTTGTTTTATTTTTTTTAAAATGTAATAATTTATTTTATTTAATTATTTTATTAAATAATATTAATATAAATGTTATATTAATGTTATTTAATTAAATAATTGACCCTAGGTGCCAAAAATCGGTCCATTTTTGCTATTTAATTATTTTATGCATGAGATGTATATTTTAATTAATTTCTATGTACATATTGTATGTTATATAGATTTAAAATCCCACCTTAGATTAAACTTTTCATGCATCATTTTTATATTATAAGAGTTATAATATATAGTATGCATGATAGGATTATATTATAAGAGTTATAATATAATGTTTGCATGTTTTAATTTATTTAATATAAGTGTTATATTTTTAAATTAAAAGCATGCTCATGCATTTAATTCATGTGATGAATTATATTATGTTATAGTATAAAGTATTATTCATGTGATGGATGATCAAGCACTATAACATAGAAATGCATGCAACCTAAGTTAATTATTAGTTTTAAAGTGTTTAGAACTCGATTAATTAGACTTAGGTTTTCTAATTTTCTAATGAGATTAGAAATTTAGGAAATCAAATATAACCTTTGAATGGAGGCGATAAGTAACTCGCTCAGGAAGGTTTTGCCTAAGGTGGGGTATTTAAGTTGACGCTTATGAACACCCCTACTACGAAACCGACACGGGAGTGAATTCGGTCAGGAGATTCTTAGGTTATATTCTCGTGAGTCTTTGTTAATTAAGTGTTAATTAATTTACTCACATAGACCTAAGTTAATAATGTGATTATAAACTTAGGTTAATA
The DNA here is from genome assembly GCA_036507285.1 of Trichosanthes cucumerina. Lineage (NCBI taxonomy): Eukaryota > Viridiplantae > Streptophyta > Magnoliopsida > Cucurbitales > Cucurbitaceae > Trichosanthes > Trichosanthes cucumerina. The sequence continues at coordinate 32,467,901 of CM071843.1, forward strand.
CCATATAAGAGTTATATTGGTAGACTTAGGTAAATTTTAGTAGGTTTATCTAGGTCAATCCCTAATAAAATTAAAGTCTTTGAGTGTGAGGAAATAAGTGTATGGAGATACATTTGAATTTCCAACCACAAATCTCCTTTAAGTCCGCACCGTGAGATCTATACTCGGCCTCGTGGCGCAAATGGGAGCGTCCCCCTTCGGATGGCATTTGTATAGGTCAATATCATCGTGGATGTCACACCCCCTCCCGAACCACTTGCTAACTTAGCCCGAGAGACGGCATGAAGCCAACGAGACATTGTTACCTCTTAACAATACCCTGCGACACTACTTTACACGAAAACAAACTATGTTCGCATATGAAACACTTTAAACTTAACACAATGAAATCTGGACATCTATAAGGCGTACATGAGGAGAAACTCTTCTTAAGTCTCTCCTGGAACTAAAACGAGCAAGAACATCAGAACCATAAGCAGTCCAAACCACTAATTAAACAACCACAACCTCTGAAGCACATATGACTATAACTACATAGTTCTCTTAAAATAATTTACAAACATATGGACTTGCTAAACCACACCAACCACGTACAACATATCAAACATGAGAAGCTTCCAAAGAGACTATGGCGAGTTATCGTGCACAGGGTGCTCGATCTCTACACGAAAAGTGGGAAAACATCGAAAGAATGAGCTATGAAGCTCGGTGAGTGACTTGAGTTTAAAGGAAACTACTAACTCGTAAATCATATCACCTGGCCATCTATGAGCATATGCATCTGTAATCAAGCGTTAAAAGTAATCGTATAATCATTATAGCTTTTCATGAAAACAAGCAAGACACCGTTAAAATCTCGTATGGCATGTAAATGATATAAACTCTTTTTAAAACATGTCACAATCCACGTTGTGTAGTAGGCGCGCCATGACACCAACGTTTATTCTACGATGTAGTGGGGCCCGCCCAACACTCCCATCGTCTTTGTGTCGAGTGGGCCCGCCAAAGACTCACGGCAGCCACTGTTGTCACGAGTACACTCAACGTCGACAACAGAATAAGACTGTGTGCACACACGGTACCATAAAGCCTCGGGCTCAATATCTCGAGAAAATCACATGAAAACATTGAACATGCCTCGCTTATCTTCTCTTTCATAAAACTCAAGCTTACTCAAATTTTTTCATAAAATGGAAATCTTTAAAACATACTTGCTAGTACATGCTTGCTTGAAATCATCACATTTTCATAAGTTTTGGCAACCATTGGACATATGCTCATGTATAAACTTATATAAAGACTTTTAGGGTTACAATGAACACTTGAAACATTTCTAGGAAAACAAGAATACTCATAGACATGTGTTCAAAAATAAAACACAAAGCTTTGAAACAATTCATTCCAAAGAAAACTTGCATTTCTTAAAGCATTTTTCAAGCATATAGCTCATTATCGAAGTTGGTTTTGTCACTCACGATTGTTAGAACTAGAGTCTTGACCCGTACACTCGACCTATTCGTTCTTGGCCTGTCAAACAAACCAAAACTATGTTTTAGAACCTCGAGCTCATGGTTTTAACTTTAAAACTACAAGAAAACACTCCAACAAAAATTCCAGCATTTAACAGATTTTATGCCCTGTATTCAGATACTCATAACGTCTTCATTACTTATCCAAAAATAATGTACTTTATACCAAACTCTTCCTTTCTGAACCCTCTAAAACTCTTATGAAGTCATGAAAATGAGATTCCCAATAGATTGATTCAGAAATACCTCGAAGTCTTCTTTCCCAGGAACCAACTTCTGCTATTCCAGATTCGATTTTCTGCTGCAACCCGAAACTTGACCTGCTATTTACAACATCTTCCAGTCATTTTCTATTCACGATTTCTTCATGAAAGTTGTAGGAAATTCAATAAGCTTTCCAACCATACCTAATAGAGCTTCTGATTCAAATTCTACAGGTCAGTACAACCAAAACATCAGAGACTTCTCGGATTTGATGATAAATTCGTGTTCTGTCTTCCTCTTCACAAATCAGTAGCTTAAGATCCGAATTTGCTCGCGCATCCTTCACGAATTTTTTTCCAATATGAGTTAACTTGCACGAAACAAAATTTCAGTTCTTACCTCTTTCTGTGGAGCTCGAGATGAACCAAATAGCAGAACATGGCAGAGTGATTACGTTCTTTGTTCTACTAATTTGCTTGAGTTCTCTCTCTCTCTCTTCTCGCAAATTTCCAATTTGAAACCACCTTCTTCCTCTTCCTTTAAAGCTTCTCCCCACGAACCCTCAGCTCCTCTTTGATGAAAATGAGAAGAAAATTGAAGGTACTTGGTTGTTTAAAAAGAAAAACCAAGGTGGGGTCCCACCTTCCACTTTCTTTCTTTTTCCTTTTCCTTTTCTTTTCTTTTCTTTTCTTTTCTTTTCATTCCTAACAAAACACAATATTATAACCTTTCCTTTCTTTTTTTCTTTCTTCATTATTCTTAGAGCAAACCAAACCAAAATGGTTTATGTTTTTCCTTCCTTGTTTTCCTTTTGCCTTTCACTTCATTACTTTTCTTTTTAAAACAAGGAAAACCAAGTTTTAAGCATTCGTTTCTTCCTTTCATTTGTTGTTTGATAATAAGGAGGTTCCAAAGAAAGATCTTGGGTTTACAGTGGATGGAGAGAGTACTTATAGTGAGTGGGGAGCGGGACTTGTGAAAGCGAGACCCACGGTCTGCTCTTCTTCTTTCGATTCACACCGTGAGACGCCTATGATCCGCACCGCTAGTTTGGTGCGGATCGAGACAATCCCTTCGGAGGGCTTGATCATGGGAGTGGAACACCGTGAATTCTCGAAAGGGATCTGATTTCTAGTTGATTTTCCTTCTTGGTTTCACCCTTCGGTGGCTATTGTTTGGACGGATACTTGGAAACTTAAAGATTGAGGTGACACTCACGAGATTCGTTAAGTGTTAATGAATTCGACCAGAACAATGGTAATTGGACGCCTAATGAAATAAGAGTTATTCGGGATTGAAGTGCGATCGAGAAAGTTTCATCCTAGAGGAGGAGTGTCCTGTTCACCCTTCGGTGGCGGTCATTCTAAACCTTTAGGGTATCATTGCAAAATTTTGAATGACCTAGGGATCTCAAGGGATTTTGAATTCCTAAATTCCTAAATTCCTAAATCAACTGTAACACTCCACTAAAGGTTGTTCGTAGTCACAGATGGGTCAAATTACCGTTTTACCCCTGTGTCTACCTCTTGCTCCTTAAGTCCCACTGCTCCTCTAATGAACAACTACGTTGCATGGTCCAACCATAAACAACAACCCTCTCGGGCCAATGAGAGAGAGTGGGCCCCGTTGTTCAAGCCACGGAGAGCGAGACTTAAGGGAACAACCCTCTAGTTTCCTAAGTCGGGAGCGAGTGAATTCCTTCTTGCGTAGTCAAGTTCCCGACTCCCACGTGGTCCCCGCCCGAGAAGGTAGGCATATTAGGCGAGATAACGGTGGCCCACCTCACCCGTACTAGTCAAGCAGATTGGACCCCCATGCGGGCGAGTCCGTAACACGCTCGGGATTAAGGTCGAGTCACTAATGGTCATCTACGAATTTATTAGCTCTATCACATTAGCGGTGTTACATCGATAAGTCTAATAATTCACGATCCTCTCTTGTACAATCTCATTGCATAGGATGCCCCCACTCGCATGTCAACCACATGAGCGAGTCGAGATCACCTCGTTTGTATCTAATACAAAGCGGGCGCATCTCTGATGTATCCGAGATTAGGTCTCCAACCCCTATCCATATATCGTAGACCATTGAGTCATTAACTCGAGTTTATTGGATTAAGTTTATGAAAAATGCGAGACACAAAGGAGTAAGATTGTATTGAATGAAATGGGCGGTTCATCGGCAAGAGAGTTTTGATGGGGCTAGTACGTCAACAAGTGTTGTTGATCCTAGCACGTCTAGTCAAATCCGTTCTCAAGAGTTGGGAATGCCTCAACGTAGTGGGAGGGCTGTGAGACAGCCTGATCGCTACATGGGTTTAGTTGAAACCTTAGTTGTCGCTCCTGATGATGAGTGTGAGGATCCATTGTCCTATGATCAGGCAATGGTTGATGTTGACAAAGGCGAGTGGATTAAAGCTATGAACCAAGAAATGGAGTCTATGTACTTCAATGCTCAGTATGGGAGCTTGTGGATCAATAGGATGGGGTAAAACCTATTGGTTGCAAATGGATCTACAAGCGTAAGCGTGGCGTAGATGGGAAGGTGCGAACCTTCAAAGCCCGACTAGTGGCAAAGGGTTTTACCGGGTTGAAGGGTTGACTATGAGGAGACCTTTTCGCTTTGTTGCCATGGTAAAGTCGATCGGGATCCATACGGCCATTGCCGCGTATTATGACTACGAGGTATGGCGGATGGACGTCAAGACGACCTTTACGAATGGCAAACTTGATGAGACCATCTACATGGACCCACCAAAAGGTTCATTGCCCAAGGCCAAGAGTAAAAGTTTACAGGCTTCATAGGTCCATTTATGGACTAAAAAGCAGAGCCGAGGTCTTGGAATATAAGGTTTGATGAGGCAATCAAATCTTATGGCTTTGATCAAAATGTCGACGAGCCTTGTGTCTACAAGAAAATCGTTGACAAAAGCGTCGCATTTTGGTGTTGTATGTGGGCGATATTCTTCTCATTGGGAATGAGGTAGAATTTCTTGCGACGTTAAGTTAAGTGGCTAGCTTCACAATTCCAAATGAAAGATTTGGGAGAAGCTCGGTATGTTCTAGGTATCAAGATAGTCGGGAACCGAGGAAGAACGAGCGCTAGCCTTGTCTCGGGCGTCTTATATTGACAAGATGTTGTCTAGATATAAGATCGAGAACTCCAAGAAGGGCTTTATGCCTTTCGGGCATGGGGTTCACTTGTCTCAAGGATCAATGTCCTAAGACTCCTCAAGATGTTGAGGATATGAGATGAATTCCATATGCTTCCTCTGTAGGGAGCTTTGATGTATGTCATCTTTGTGTACTAGCCCGAGCATCTGTTATGCGGTAGGAATTGTCGGTAGATATCGGTCAATCGAGATTAGATCTTTGGGCGGTAGTAAAGGCAATCCTCAAGTATGTTAGGAGAGCGTGGGCTGCGACTTAGTGTATGGGAGTGGGGATTTGATCCTTACGGGATACACGATTACGATTTTCGGACCGATAAGGATTCTAGAAAATCCACCTCGCAAAGTCGACCTTCATTACGAATGGAGTAGGCGTAGTATGGCGAACCATCAGCGGGGATGCATCGATTCCACTATGGAAGCGGAGTATGTTGCGGCTTGTGAAGGCTGCAAAGGAAAGCTGTTTGGCTAAGGAAGTTCATGTGATTTGGAAGTTGTTCCTAACATGAACTTGCCCATCACTGCATTCGCTGATGCGGTGGTGCGGTGACACCCAACTCACGTGAGCCTCGGAGCCATAAGAGAGGCAAACACATTGGCGCAAGTATCATCGTCACGGAGATTGTGCACGCGAGAGGCGTGGTGATCCACGCGAGATAGCATCGAGCACAACGTGGTGATCCATTTACAAAGCCCCTCACGGCTAAGGTGTTTGAGGGCACCTAGAGAGTCTAGGTCTTGAGAGCTTCACGACTAGGGCAAGTGGGAGATGTGTAAGCGGGTATTCAATGCCCTAGTTTATTGCATTACTTATTTGTAATTTATGTACATTTACGAAATGTATTTTCTCCACTAGCTTAGTCCAAGTGGGAGTTTGTTGGGATTTTTGTCCTAATCTCGTGTTTGTAATATATTGATTGAAATTAATAAGAGTTATTTTTCATCACTTTGTGTCTCATAATATTTATAAACTTTTCCAATAAACTAAGCTCCGGTCATTGAATACATGAGAGAACTAGAACTTGAGCGGTGTGTAGTGGACACACTGGGGAAGATCACGTTCGAGTTAATGACCGAGCGGTCTCTGAGTATATGGATAGGGTTGGAGACCTAATCCACGGATACACTGTGGATGCGACCCGCTTTGTATTAGATCTGGCGAGGTGATCGACTAGTTCATGTAGTTGACATGCGAGTGGGGCATCTGTGCAATGAGATTGTACAAGACCGGAATTTGTGAATTATTAGACCTCACGATGTAACACCGTTGAAAGAAAGGACTAATAATTTCGTAGATGACCATTAGTGACTCGACACGAATCACAGCGTGTTACGGACTCACATCATGCAGTGCATTCTTTGACTAAATGCGGGTGAGGGTGGTCACGATTACTCGCCCAATATGCCTATCTTCGGGGACGAGAACCAAGTAGGAGGCCGGGAACTAACTACTGCGAGATGGAATTCACTCGTTCCGCCTTTAGGGAAACTAGAGGGTTGTTCCCTTAAGTCTTTGTCTCGGGGCTTGGACAACGGCGCCCACCTTCTCACCGGCCGAGAAGGGTGTTGTGTATGGTTGGACCATCACAATATGTTGTTCATTAGAGGAGCGGTGGGGACTTAAGGAACAAGAGGTAGACACGAGGGTAAAGCGGTAATTTGACCCAGTAGTGTCACGAACAACTGTGAAGGGTCGACTCATGGGCATTGGTTATATCGGTGGACACGTAATATTACGCTGCGGCGGGAGTGCGGCTCACGGGCTATAAGTGGAGTGTTACGGTAGCTAATGAATGTTGGTTAGCAGGGTCAAAGAGTTTGGCGAGGTTAATCTCGGATCATTGGAGCCGTCATTTGTAGGTCCATTAGGTCCCTCGGTTGGCTCCATCCGGATTTAAGAAGGGATAAAGTTTTGGTATGAAATTGAAGTGTTCAATTTCACCTTAAAGGGCATTTATGTCATTTATATGAGATATGAATGATATAATATATAGTTTAATGTGAATGAGATACATAATAAACTATAGGTTAGCCTAATTGTTGAATTAGGGCTAATTGGAGAATTTGATTGAGAGAAATTAAATTGGATGTGATTCAATTGGATAAATCCACAACTATTGCAAATGAGATTTACAATATGAGATATGAGATATCTTATATTATATGGTTATGCAAATGAGATTTGCATAACCTATGATTAATGGTAAAGTGGTAAATATGTGGACATTTTTAACTCCACTAATCCACTATATAAACCCTTCTTTCAAGAAGGATGATGATTCACTCTCTCATTTTTAGTTTTACACAAAAAGAGAAGAGAAATTCTCTCTATTCTCTCTCAAATTCTTCTCCCTCTCCAAAACTAAAAGGGTCGTGCACAAGCCTCCTTTCTCCAAAAGAGAACAACGAGAAGGCTTCTTGGTAGTGTTTTGACTCTCAATCGTTGGAGGAAATCGTTGTGTACGAGGAGCACGAAGAGTTCGTGGATTTGAAGAAGATATTGTGAAGAAAGTCTTCAACAAGTAAGTAAAATCCTTTCTTACTGTTTTTCTTCTTCTTAATTGCATGTTTAGCCTAGATCTATGTTTTAGATCAATTTTAACAAAGGCGGTTTGCGTAATTGATACACAAGCGATTCAATCGTCTTCATTTTGCTGGGATTTTCATTCCCTTCGGTTTGAGGGTCACCTAGAGAGTCTAGGTCTTGAGAGCTTCTGACTAGGGCAAGTGGGAGATGTCTAAGCGGGTATTCAATGCCCTAGTTTATTGTATTACCGTTGTAATTTATGTACATTTTGAAATGTATTTTCTCCACTAGCTTAGTCCAAGTGGGAGTTTGTTGGGATTTTTGTCCTAATCTCGTGTTTGTAATATATTGTTTGAAATTAATAAGAGTTATTCATTTCATCACTTTGTGTGTCATAATATTTATAAACTTTTCCAATAAACTAAGCTCCAGGGTCATTGAATTTATGAGAGAATTGGAACTTGAACGGTGTGTAGTGGACTCACAGTGAGGATCACGTTCGAGTTAATGACCCGAACGGTCTACAGTATATGGATAGGGTTGGAGACCTAATCCTCGGATACAACCGTGGATGCGACTGCTTTGTATTAGATATAAGCGAGGTGATCGACTCGTTCATGTGGTTGACATGCGAGTGGGGGCATCTGTGCAATGAGATTGTACAAGAGGCCGGACCGTGAATTATTAGACCTCACCGATGTAACACCGTTGTTGTGAAGAGACTAATAACCGTGAGATGACCATTAGTGACTCGACACGAATCACGGGCGTGTTACGGACTCGCATCTGCGAGGGTGCATTCTTTGACTAGAAATGCGGGTGAGGGTGGTCACGATTACTCGCCCAATATGCCTATCTTCTCGGGGATGAGAACCAAGTAGGAGGCGGGAACTTAACTACGCAAGAAGGAATTCACTCGTTCCCGCCTTTAGGAAACTAGAGGGTTGTTCCCTTAAGTCTTTGTCTCGGGGCTTGGACACGGCGCCCACCTTCTCACCGCCCGAGAAGGGTGTTGTGTATGGTCGGACCATCACAATATGTTGTTCATTAGAGAGGAGCGGTGGGGACTTAAGAAACAAGAGGTAGACACGGGGTAAAGCGATAATTTGACCCGATCGTGTCTCACGAACAAAGCCGTGAAGGGTCGACTCATGGGTATTGGTTATATCAGTGGACACGTAATATTCTGCATTGACGGGAGTGCAACTACGGGGTATAGTGGAGTGTTACCGTAGCTAATGAATGTTGGTTAACCGTGTCAAAGAGTTTGGCAGGTTAATCTCGGATCATTAGAGCCCGTCACTGTAGGTCCATTAGGTTCCTCGATTGGCTTCACCTGAGTTAAAAGAAGGGTTAATGTTTTGGTATGAAATTAAAGTGTTCAATTTCACTTTAAGGGCATTTATGTCATTTATATGAGATATGAATGATATAATATATAGTTTAATGTGAATGAGATTCATAATAAACTATAGGTTAGCCTAATTGTTGAATTAGGGCTAATTGGAGAATTTGATTGAGAGAAATTAAATTGGATGTGATTCAATTTAATTAATCCACAATTATTGCAAATGAGATTTGCAATATGAGATATGAGATATCTTATATTATGTGGTTATGCAAATGATATTTGCATAACCAATAGTTGTGGTAAAGTGGTAATTATGTGGACATTTTAACTCCACCAATTTCACTATATAAACCCTTCTTGCAAGAAGGATTGAAACTTAATCTCTCATTTTTTGATTTCCATCAAAGAAGAGAAGAAGAACTCTCTCAATTCTCTCTCAAATCTCCTCCCTCTCCAAAACTCAAAAAGATCCCACCATCTTCCCTTCTCCAAAAGAGAACAACCGAGAAGGCTTTTTGGTTGTGTTCGAGTTCTTTTTGTGGGAGTGTTCGTTTAGTTCGAGGAGCACGAAGAGTTCGTGAATTGAAGAAGAAGTTTTGAAGAAAGTCTACTACAAGTAAGTAAGAACTCATCTTGCTGTAATTTTCTTCTTCTTTTAAGCATGTTTAGCCTAGATCTAGTGTTAGATCAATTTTAATAAAATCATGTTGCATATTGATACCTCGACGATTCAATCGTCTTCCTCTGCGTGGAATTTTCATTCCCTTCAATGAGATCAGCGATATTCCCATACACTGCACTAAAACTAGCTCTGCTTTCCATACTCAAACCTTCCCATAAACCTTTTAATTCTTCCACATTGTTAAGAACGAACTCTAGCTGACAATCCTGAGGGAGTTGGACCTCTGCAACCCTTGGCCAAATAACCTCTGATGAATGCTGCAACTGCCTAAATTGCTGGAACACTACTTCCCACGAGTCTTCCTCAGGGGTGGATTTGGCGAATGCCCTGGGCAAATGAGTGTCTACCATCCTAAGACTTTACAAAAAAAGAAAAGTGAGTCTAACGGTTGACTTAAATGAAAATACAACATATCATAGTCAAAACAACAACATGAAGACTCCAAACAAAGTGAGGTTAGATCTAAAGATCCTAAAAGACACAGGTCCCCAAAATTATCGTTGTCTTAATAACTTCATGATCATCTTGAGTGGGAATCTTTCGTGTGCCTGCACGGAAGTATAAACTTCTCGAAGGTCGACACTACTCCATCCTCGATTCTAGTCCTATTGGGAATAGCCCGGGTAGAGGGCTCGTGATAGTGTGTGAGACAAAATAGGTAAACAATTAAAGCACAGAAATAAATAACAAGGCCTTCAAACAGGTGAAGTTGGGTCTAAAAACCTAGACAATACAGGTCCCCAAAAATGATCTCACAATCATACATGATCATGTGACCAAATTGAGTGAGGATTTTTCGTGTGCCTACACGGAAGCATAAGCTTCTCGAAGGTCGACACTACTCCGTCCTCCAATCTAATCCTATTAGGAAAAGCCCGGGTAGGAGGCTTGTGATAATGTGTGAAACAAAACAAAATAGTAATGCAAGAAAAAAAATGCATAAAAGTACAAATAAAAGAACAAAATAAATAAAAAAAATAAATCAAGAATAACAAATGGCCAAACTCTCGAGGTGGAACCTCATTGTCCCCAGCAGAGTCGCCAAGCTGTCGCCACGCGTACTGCGGCGGAGCGACAAGCGTCCTCAAAATAGGGATATTTAAAAGGATTCGCCACCAATCTTTTTATGGTGTGATTGGGCACCAAAATAAAATAACTTTTTTATAAAAAAAAGAAAAAAATGGTATCTGAAACCAGATTTGGATTCGGGAGTTGTTTGTGTATGGGGAAGGTGTTAGCACCCCACAACACCCGTTTAAAAAAACGGTGACCAAATTTTAATCTTGAATTGCAAAAATTTTTAGAAGGACAAAAGAAAAAAAAAGTCTTATTTAGGAAAATGAGATTTTTTTAAAACAATGTCTTATTTTACCCCTCATTACTCCAATATTTGGAGTCATGATCCCATAAAATAAGTGGATGAAAATCCATTAATGTGGTTGCATTGAAATTATTTTCAAGATTTTGGAAATAATATCACCTCAAGAATATGAGAAAAAAAAACACAATTTTCTCAAATCCATCATAGGATGGCCTTCATAAAAGAAAGTTTTTTTTTTTAAAAAAAAGATTTTAATTAAATTTCATTTTTTATTGGGATCAAAATCTTAGACTCCAAAGATAATGATCCCTCACCTCAAGAATTCTAGAAAATCGGACTCCCAAATATTTCTAGATTCCGTCGTAGGAATTTTGAAAATAAAAAAAAACGTCCTTTAAGAAAAAAACCTTTAAAAACAAGTAAAGTTAGAAATAACATTTTAGTCATAAAACTTTTTATAAATTCCACGAAAAAGTTAATAATTTGGAAATAAGGTTGCAATAAGAATGAGAAAAAAAATAAAATAAAAAATCGTAATCATGGATGGTAAAATCCAACACAATTTAAAGATAAAACCATGCTTAACATAAAAAAAACAATCATAACAAATAAGCAAATAAATATGGTAACAAATTTACGAGAAAAAAAAATATATTGAAATCGATCTTGGACTTCCAAAGATTCGATTTCTCACCTCAAGAAAACTAGAAAATTGGACTCCCAAATATTTCTAGATTTCTGTCGTCGACCATTTTTGTAACAATACTGAATTAAAAAAAAAGGTTTAATTAACATGCATATAGCAAAATTTCAATCATAAGAAAAGTATTTAAACTAAGGTAATGACAATAATAGTAATGATAAAATTCCTTTAAACTAAGGTAAATACATCTTTATTTTTCCTAAAAAAAAGTAGGCATAAATAATGTAATAATCAATGCAACAAAAACATGAATGTTTACCTTTTTTTTAAAAAAAAAAAGATTATGCAAATATAAATTTAATTTAAAGAAAAAAAAAGGAATTTTGAAATCTGACGTGCCACGCAAAAAAAGGGATGGGCGACAAAGCTGCCCATCAGTCACTTCAAATTATATATATATATATATATATAATATTAATAATGATAATAACATAATAAAAAATTTAATAAGAATATAATATAATATAAATATTAATTTTCTTTTAAAAAATAATAAATAAATAAAAAATATATATATATTTGGGCGGCAGTGGTTTTTCTTTTCATTTTATATATATAATAATAATAATAATAATAATATATAATAATATTTAATAATAATATAATATATAAAACTAAAAAAAAAAAATTGATAAGACGATGGGCGGCAGTTTTGCCGCCCATCAAACCTTTTTTTTTTAATTTTAATAATAATAATAATAATAATAATAATAATAAAAATAATAAACTTTTTACTTTTTTTTTAAAAAAACATATTTTAAAACCAAACCCTCATTTCTCTTTCATTTTTCTTTACTTTCTTTCTCTCTTTTTTTCTTCTGCCCTACCCTCTCCTTCTTCTCTCTTTCTTTTTTTTTTCTCAACTTCTCAAACTTAATCACTTCCATTCTAAATGGCTTTTAAGCAACACTCTTCACAGAATAGGAGCCAAACTTACCCCCCACGAAGGTATGTTTTATTTTTAGTTTCACAATACATGATATTTTTTTCTGTTTCGTTTTTTTTTTTTTGCTTTGTGACTGTTATTTCTATAGAACAAAACCCCCAACCCTCATTTTTTGTACTTCTTAAGATCTAAGAACAGAAAAAAGAAAGAAAGGAAATGAAAAATAAATGGATTGAAAGATAAAGAAGAGTAGTAACACAAATAACAACAATAAAAGAAAGTATCATAAAAAAAATGTAGGGCACAAAGGAAACAACAATAAATAGATATTCTCAGTAAAAAATGCATTAAGCAATAAAATGAAAGGAAAAACAAAAAAAACTTGCAACAAACCCTTACTCAACTACTGTTTTTCAGGGGTGCTCTCAAATGAATATGAAAATCTAGCAACGGGGGAAGCGTAAAACACCATTGACTCGTTGCTTGAGATGCGGATCCTTGGGTCAAAGACCCTACCAAATGCTTCTCGAGTTAAGGTTGTTCTAAAACTCCTTGTTCCCTCTTTTTTTTTTTTAAAAAAGGGTAGCTCTAAACAGAGGAGAAAATCTTACTTTGTAACCAACTTTTTTTTGTAATATGGTTGTGATTGAGTTGAAGGTTGAGAAATGGATTGATATTGTTTTTGTAGATTTTTTTTTTTTTGTTGTAGGTCTCTCTTTAGGGTTGTGAAAAGATGGCTTATAAAGCAAAAACCTCTTCTTCTTTTAGGCAAAAAAAAAAAAACAAAACAAGCAAATTTGTTGTGAAAATGGGCCATTACTTAGAAAGGAAGGAACAAGAATTTGATCTTAAAAAAAAACTCTACTTTTTCTCATTTTTTTCAAAAACCCTAATTTTCACACTTAGCAACAACTAGCAAAAATGCCACAAACAAAGATTATAAGATTAAAGCTCTAATTTAAATTTAATAAATAAAATCGATAAACAAGCCGGACAAAAATATGTGGCTACACCATAAACCAAACACCCCCTAACTAATATTATATCTAATCAATTAATTACAAATATTATTAATTTATGGTAAGGATAATCATTATAATTAATTATTCATAAGTTATTTGTGATTAATTAACCATTAATTTTTTCATTAAAAAATATTAATTAATTAATTTTTTAAAATTAAATTTTATTATTTTACTAATAATAGATAATAAAATAAATATTAATTTCATCAAACAAATATAAATATAACTTGTTTACATAAAAATCTGATAACATTCCCATGTAGAATTAAACACAAATATCTTATTCACATTTATTATTCTCAGACATCTTATTCCCAGACATCTATTACCCATGGGCATCCAAAAAACCTTAAACCAAACGACCTCTTAATGTTCTTGCAACAAGGGAACCTTACGATCCATAAGCTATTATAAAAATTTTATTAGTTAACATCCTTAATCAATTAACTTTCCTTTATTAACTCTAGGTTACTCCACTATAGTCTTAGAGTAGTTGCACTCTTATGCACTCTAAAATAAGTTGTATGGCAAATAATCACTTCATGCAAGTCGATCTTTCATGAGTTGTTCGTAATTACAGTTAGCTCTATAATTACATCTTATACGCCTTAAGTACCCTTCATTTTCTCATGAAAATATGTTTATGATCGAATCATAAACTAAGTTCTTCTCGAACCAATGAGAGGATAGGGACTCATTATGAAAGTCTCAAAATCAACACTTAACGGAACTACTGATCTACTTTCCTATATAGGAAAGAGTAAATTATATTTTGTGAAATTTATGTTTTTTAGCTCTCTATTTGGCCAAGTCCTACAAATGACAAGCTTATTGATTCAACTATAAAAGTCACTTGCACTCTTGCAAATCAAAGGACAAACCATCACTGGTTGAAGTTCATAATTTACTTAGAATTAATATCAGGTCACTTATATCATCTGGTGAAATATTAAACTTTTCCCATTAATGGATTTATAAAAGAAGAATAAATATTTTTCTATCCAATCTTATACGAACTCAATATATATGATACCTCACTCACATATCTCCACATAAATGATTTGGGTCAAATCATTTGTAACTATTACAAAGCAAACCGTATCAATAATGTTATCAGGTTAAGACACTCAACCTTATCCATATACTATATGTTGGGTTTTATGTCCTAAAATTCATGGGTTTGTAAACTGAATGTATATTCTATTTTGCAATAAAGATGTTATTGAGATTTATTCAAATATAGGTGTTATTGAATAAAGTGAATTGTATGTTTTGAAACCCTAATCCAATAAAGAACCCATGGCTATAGAATGTATACTTGAACTTTATGTATGACATAAAAGTAGATCAGGTTCAAGTTATAGCTAAAACGGTCTATAGTATAGGGATAGGGCTAGGTACCTTATCCTGGGAGCACTATGGACGCGACCCATTTTGTAAAGTACAAACGATGTGATCCTGAATCGTTCATGTGAAGACATGCGAGTGGGAGCGTCTTATGCAATGAGTTTGCATAAGACTGGACCGAGAAATAGCCACTTAGACTTTATAACTCCGTTTACTGTCTTAACTGACTATATTCATACGATGACCTAGGTAACTCGATCTTAATCTTGAGCATGCCATGAGCTCTTGTTTATTCGAATTATCCTTAGATTTGCATGGGTGAGAGTGACCTGAGATTGCCGACTCAATAAGCCTCCCATTTCAGGGATAAGACCGAGTAGATAGCTGGGAACATAGTTCTGCAAGATGAAATTCACTCCTACCTGCTTTAGGGATTAGTAGAGAGGTTGTTCCCTTAAATCTTGAACAAAGGGCCCACCCCTCTCATTGGCCCGAGAGGGATTCGGTTTGTTGGTTGGACCATAAACCAATTATTCATTAGAGAATCAGTGGGACTTAAGGAACAAGAAGTAATTACAGGGGTAAAACGGTAATTTTGACCCAACTATAATTACGAATGACCTGTGAAGGATCGACTTACTAATCATGGTTGTATTGAGTGGACAGAAATATATCTACAGTGAGTAGAGTGCAACCACTGGGCTTTAGTGGAGTGTCCCAGTGGTTAACGAATATTGATTAGCTAGGCTAAAGAGTTTAGCCGGTTAATCTCGTATCGTTGGAGCTCATATCTGTAGGTCCATTAGGTCTCCTTACTAGCTCGGACTAAGCCTTGTAACATTTAAGAGAAAAGAATTTGAATTGTTCAAATTCGGTTTTGGGAGAAAACGTTAATTATATGTGATATACGTAACGCGTCATAGATTAATTATGAATTAAACTATGATAAAGAAGAGGTGAACGTATTTAAATATGATTTAAATATTGGTTCAGTTTATAACATAAATAGGGATTCATATTCGAACGGTTGATTTAAGAAATCGGGATTGGTCGAATTATTTAATTTGATATTTGATATTAAATTAAATATTTATTTAAAATTAATTAATTAAATTAATTAATTAATTAAATTAATTAATTAATTTTAATTTAAAATTAATTTTATATTAATTTTGAATTAAAATTAAATGAAAATTCAAATTCAATTTTGAGCTTTCAATTAGACCAAAGATAAAATGGTGAACAAGCTTCTTTGAATTTTAAATTCACCATAATTGAGCACCTCCTTCTTGCTAAATCCTCATCATCTTCATGTTGTCATCTTCTCCTAGCTTGAAGAAGCTTTTGGTTTGCTTTGCTTGAATAAGAAACACATGGATTTGTAAGGATTTATCAGAATTTTCTGATTTACGTTTTTCAGACTTTTCTCCCATCTCTCTTCAAATTCTCTCTATCAAAGATCTCACAACCTGTCCAAGGCCTGAGAATAATAGGGAAGACACTAGAGGTTGCCCACAAAGTGTTTGTGTCAAGAAATTGCCCATGGATTAGGAGAATTTTGAGCTATAAAGGTATGAGTTCTTATTCTTTATTTTTTCAGATTTGAGCATGTTTTTTGTTTTGTAAAATTGATCAATTTAGAGGGTTCAAGATCCGAAATTGCTTCCGCTTTCTTAATATACACTCTTTCACTGTAGACACTTTAGTTTTTTTTCATAGTCGTCCCAACCACATACTGTAATTATACTAAGAATCTAGATTTTTCATGTAATGGATGATGTAATATTACAAATAAAATAATTGAAATTATAAACAACTATTAAATAATAAAACATCAATTACTAGACTTTAAGGATAAATCTCAAGAATTGTTTGGGGTCTGTTTGGTAAGCAATCTGAAAACAGAAATTTGAAAACAAGGGATTCAATGAAAACATAGTTGTATTTCATGTTTTTACATGTGTTTGGAAGCAAATTTAGAAATTTGATTTCATTCTAGTGTGTCCTATAACATACTTATAGATCATGAAATTAGTTATAGTTGCAAAACTAATTATTAGATTGAATATAAGTTATTTAATTAATTTATGAATCTGATTTTATAAATTTTATAGAATATTATATATTATATTATACATATTTTAATTTAACAAAAGTAAATTAAGTTTATAACATGAAAATATTGTATTTATTAAGAATTTTATCTTCTTTGGTATAATTCTGCATTTTAAAATTTGAAATTTAGAATATGTATACAATGAAACATAAAAATATTGATTTCAAAATTTCTACTATTTAGATCCAAGAATCTGAAAACAGTTTTCGAAAACACATCTGTCAAATACAAACATAAAACACAATTTAGATTGCATATCAAATAGACCCTTAAAGTATGATATGCACACGTTCATTATTTTAGAAATTTCTATTCTCTTAAATTTATTTTCAACAATCATATAATAAAAAGATATGGATGGAAATTTCTGAAATTTTTATAATGATATGAATCATGTAATTGTATTGTTGTTGATTTTTAGTAAGTGAAAAATTCTGTCAGTATGAAATTGTTTTGAATAGATTGCACTAGATCAAGGGTAACTCACAACTAATTTTGTAGGGCACTAATTTGAGTTTCTACTCTATTTTATTAGTAAAGTGGACTGAAATTCAATTACTGCTTATTTGCTGTTTGTGTTTGTACTGTACCAGACAATAGTACTTGGATATTTTGGACTTAGTGGCTTTATAATGTCTTGATAGATATTTCTAAATTCTTGTTAGGCAGATATTTGATGATCTCAACAATAAATTGTTTCAATTGACAGTCAATTTTAGTTGTAGATATTTTAGCAGCCACTTGTTCCACAAATTTAGGCCAAATTGTTAATTCTTTCTCTTGCAAATTTAGATTGAGTTCTTAAGTGGAATCTTTCTAGATAGAAATATATATATATATACATATATATATTAAAATAATTTTAGGTACTTTTACAGATCTTGAAATTTTATTTCATTGCTATATTTTAATATGATATTCAATATATATTGTATGCGTATATACTTTTCTTTTTATTGAGTTGTAGTAAATCAAGTTTTTCTCCCTTATCAAGTGAGGTAAAATGTATCTGATTTTCTAAATCTAGCATGAAAATAATAGATCCTTGTGTTATATTGTTTAGGGGTGAGCAAAAGAATACCAAAAATCGACTCGATCAACCGAAACCGACCGAATCGAGGGCGGTCAATCGATTTTATGTTTTTTTCGGTCGGGGTCAGTTTTGTGCTTCACAAAACCGACCGAACCGACCGATTATTTTAAAAAAATATAATAATAATAATAATAATAATTAAAAAATAAAAAACTAAAAAGATTCTCTAAAAATATATTAAATATTAATAAAATAATTATTATAAATTATTAAATAATTATAAAATAATTATTATAAATATTAAATAATTAATTAAATAAATATTTAAATATATATATATATAAACCGACCAAATCCGGTCGGTCGATTTTGGTAAGTTTTTTTTTTTAAAAAAATCCGGCCGAACCGACCGACCTTGGTCGGTTGGGGTCGAAAACCGACCCCGACCAACCGATGCTCACCCCTAATATTGTTGCTGATTGTTAGGGGTGAAATTGGACCAATAAGAATGAGCTGGCTAAAGGGCTACAACAAATTGCCAAATGAGGAAAGAAGCCCAATGTGAAGTGAAAACATACTAGAATCAATAGGAGACCGACCAAAGACAAGAAGGGATGAAGAAACGAGCTTCGACTGAAGCCTAAGTTCGTGGACAACCTCGACCTCGGGCGAAGCCAACCACATGATAAACCCCAACCTTACCTTAGTCCAATGCAAGAAATGAGGCCTCGGGCTTGGGCTCGTGATCGGCCTCGTCGAGGCCGAGACTGACCATATGGCAAGGCCCACTTTTGGTCCTTGCCTCGGTTTCTCATGACCCATAGACCCCAAGTCCAACCCAGTTTGGTCCTTTTATTCCCAGTTGATGATAAAAACTCACGAAAAATCCTAGGAAGTAGGTTAAACTCTCTCTTCAGGAGAGAGCGTGGTACGTTCATTCCAACCACCACAACTCTCTTAGAATTCTCAAATTCTCTTAAACTCTCTCTGACTTAAGCATCGGAGCTTATGTGGCCCACACCATACTGGTGTCTAGATTTTTCTTGTTTGCAGGATGCGTTCTTCCTCCAAGAATACAAATTCAATATCATTGTCACGTGAAAGTCAAGTGTGTTCTTCTGTCCAAAATTTGACAACAATAGTTGGCGCCGTCTGTGAGGAACGACAAAGCTTGCTTAAAAAATCTAAGACTTAAAACAATCCTTCAAAAATATGAGTAGAATGTTGGGAAACAAGTGCTGGAACAAGAAGAAGCACGATTCTGATCAGGACCATTGTTTGCGACGAACACAGAAGTATATGCCTCATCGGCTTCATACTAGTGCTGAAGCTGATGGGATTGAATCTCGCAGCAGAAGAGACGTGAATCACAATGCCTCTGAAGGGAATTGAATCCCATACGGAAGCGATTGATTGCATATGCACTTAATTTTGTTACATAGAAGTTGCTCAAAACATAAATCCAGGCTAAACATACTAATTTGAAAGCAAAGAGAGATTAGAAGGATTACCTTTGAAGACCAATTCTTCAAGTAGTTCCTCGTCGTCTACGACTTCTTCTTCTCTACAAACGATTTCTCAAACACCGCCAAAAAGCCTTCTCGGTTGTTCTCTAGGAGAGGGAGAGAGGTGGGGTCTCCTTTTGGTTTAGGGGTGTTTTAAGAGAGAACTTTGAGAGAACTCTTGTGTTTGCCTTAGATGCAAAACTACACAAATGGCTCAAGTGACCTAAAATGCATCCAAAAAGATGATTTTATAGGCAATTTGGGTGGAGACAAATTCTCCACCTATCTTGCCACTTTCTCCACTTATTATGCATAAATGCATAATATAAGGTGTCAAACACCTTATTATACGAATCATATTCATATAATGTGGAGAAATTGGATTTGAATAAGTCCAATTTCATTTCTCCAAAGTTCTACCATATTTTATGCCCGAGTTCCATAATTAGACATAATTAAGTTCAATATGAATCATATTTACATTGAACTGTATATTGTATCAATCATATCATATATAATTGATATATTCCCTAAATTTGAACTTGAACATTTCAAATTTATTCCAAAACTTTATACCCTCTATTAAATTCCATGTTGAGCCAACCGAGTGACCTACAGATCATGAGCTCCAACGATACGAGATTGACTAATCAAGCTCATTGATCCCATCAATTAACATTCGTTAACTACGAGTCACTCCACTAAAGACTCGTAGCTGCACTCTCCTCACTGTAGGACAAGTTGTGTCCATTGATTTAACCAATGCCCGTGAATCAACCCTTCACAGGTCGTTCGTAGTCACAACTGGGTCGAATTAGCGTTTTACCCCTATGACTACTTCTTGCACCTTAAGCACCACTGATCCTCTAATGAACAACAAGTTTATGGTCTGACCATAAACATTATCCCTCTCGGGCCAGCAAGAGGGAGGGGCCCCGTTGTTCAAGACCTGGATATAACTCTTAAGGGAACAACCTATCTAGTTACCCTAGAGCGGGAGCGAGTGAATTCCTTCTCATGAAGTTGAGTCTCCGGCTCCTACAAGGTTTCATCCACGAGAAGGTAGACATATTGAGTCGACAACTGTGACCACTCTCACCCGTACTAGTCAAGGGATAATCCCCGGCAGACAGAAGTTCGCAACTCGCTCAGGATTCAGGTTGAATCTTTATTGGTCATCATTTGAATCATTAGCCCTAACCTATCAACGACGTTACTGGATTAGTCTAACAATTTTTGGTCCAGTCTTGTACAAACTCTTTACACAGGATGCCCCCACTCACATGTCAACTACATGAACGAGCTGGATTGCCTCGTTTGTATCAAATACAAAGTGGGTCGCATCCATAGTGTTAACAGGATAAGGTTCCCGACCTAATCCATGTACTATAGACCATTTGGGTGACATTCTAAATGTGACCCTGGAGCTTAGTTTATTGGATTTAAGTTTGTAATTACGAGAATGCAAATTTAAAGGAAAAATAACAACTTTATTCATTTCCTCAAATAATTACAAATATACGAGTTTAGGGCATAAATCCCAACAAACTCCCACTTGTCCTAAAGCTAGTGGAGTACATAAAACATTACAATAATGCAAATACAACAAACTAGGGCATTGAATACCCTTTGATACAATACTCCCACTTGCCCTAGTCAAGTTCTAATGTGTAAACCTAGAGTTTCTAGGCGATCCTCGAACACCTTAGCCGTGAGAGTCTTTGAAAATGGATCAACAACGTTGTGTTCCGATGCTATCTTCGTGACGATCACGTCTCCTCGGTGTACAATTTCTCGTATCAAGTGATACTTCCGTTCGATGTGTTTTCCCCTTTTGTGATTACGAGGTTCTCTCGAGTTGGCCACGACACCGCTGTTATCACAATAAAGGGTGATCGGGTGGTTCATATTTGGAACGACTTCTAAATTAGTTATGAACTTCCTAAGCCATACTGCCTCTTTAACCGCTTCACAAGTTGCTACATACTCAGCCTCCATAGTGGAGTCAGCAATGCATCCTTGCTTGATGCTTCGCCAGACTATTGCCCCTCCATTAAGAGTAAACACTGACCCCGAAGTGGATTTCCTAGAATCCTTATCGGTTTGGAAGTCAGAGTCTGTGTATCCTATAAGGATCAAATCTTTAGCCCCATACAAGAGCACATAGTTCCTCGTTCTCCTAAGATACTTGAGGATTGATTTTACTGCAGTCTAGTGATCTAATCCTTGGTTGGATTGATACCTACTGACAATCCCAACTGCATAACAGATGTCGAGTCGAGTACACAACATGACGTACATGAGGCTACCTACAGTTGATGCATAAGGGACTCGTCTCATATCCTCAACCTCTTGAGGTGTCTTAGGACATTGTTCCTTAGACAAGTGAACCCCGTGTCTGAAAGGCAATAAACCCTTCTTGGAGTTTTGCATCTTATATCAAATCAACATTTTGTCGATGTACGATGCTTGAGACAAGGCTAGTGTTTTGTTCTTACGGTTCCGGACAATCTGGATCCTGAGAACGAACTGCGCTTCTCCCAAATATTTCATTTGGAATTGCGCAACCAGTTAGTTTTTGACGTCAGTCAGGAATCCTACATCATTCTCAATGAGTAGGATATCATCCACATACAACACTAGAAAAGCGACAGTACTGTTGATTATCTTCTTGTATACACAAGGTTCATCAACATTTTGATAAAAACCATAGGATTTGATAGCTTCATCAAACCTTATATTCCAAGACCTAGAGGCTTGTTTCAACCCATAAATGGATCGTTTCAGCCTGCAAACCTTTTGCTCATGGCCTTGTTGAATGAACCCTTTGGGTTGGTCCATGTAGATGTTTTCGTCAAGATTGCCATTCAGAAAGGCCATCTTGACATCCATTTTCCATACTTCATAGTCATAATATGCAACAATGGCAAGAAGGATCCGTATAGACTTAATCATGGCAACAGGAGAAAAGATTTCCTCATAGTCAACCCCTTCTCGCTGGGTATAACCCTTTGCCACGAGTCTAGCTTTGAAGGTCTGTACCTTCCCATCTACACCACGTTTTCTCTTGTAGATCCATTTACAACCTATGGGTTTAACCCCATCAGGTTGATCCACAAGATCCCAAATGAAATTGAAGTACATAGACTCCATTTCCTGATCCATGGCTTTTATCCATTCGTCTTTGTCAATGTCATCCATTGCTTGATCATATGACAATGGGTCCTCGCAGTCATCACTAGATGTGACAACTTGGGGTTTGATTAAACCCCATGTAGCAGTTAGGTGTGTAACAACCCTCCCACTACGTCGAAGCTCTCTCAACTGTTGAGATGGACAACTTTGACTAGACGAGCTAGGGTCAACAACTTTTGTTGGTTTCTTAGCATTGTCAATAACTTTTACTAACATATTATCTAACTCTTTTAACACGATTTTACTTTTAGGCTTGTGATCCCTGATGTCGTCTTCCTCAAGAAAAGCGGCGTTTGTCGACACAAACACCCTATTTTCTTTAGGATCGAAAAATAGACCACATCTCGTTTCTTTAGGGTAGCCCAAAAAACAGGCATAATTTTAAACGAGGTTGTCATTAGCACATGGGATGGACATCCCCAAATTCTGAAATGACATAAACTGCCTTTACGTCCTTTCAAGAGTTCGTAAGGTGTTTTAGAAACATTTTTCGAAGGAACATTGTTCAAAATGTATACTGCAGTCTCCACTGCATAACCCCAAAACGAGTCAGGGAGATGAGCATAACTCATCATCGACCGAACCATGTCTAACAGGATTCTATTTCTCCTTTCCGATACACCGTTTTGTTGTGGCATACCAGGTGCTGAGAGTTGGGACATTATTCCATGTTCTATCATATAGTCCTGGAATTCATGATCCATGTACTCTTCACCTCGATCAGATCAAAATGTTTTGATAGATTTACCTAAAAGGTTCTCAACCTCGGTTTTATATTCCTTGAACTTTTCAAGTGCCTCAGATTTCTGATGCATTAGGTAAATGTATCCATATCTTGAATATTCATCTATAAAAGAGATGAAGTATTCATACTCACCTCGGGCTTTAACACTCATCGGACCACAAAGGTCTGAGTGTACAAGCTCCAAGGTTTCCTCGGCTCTATAACCTTTTCCACTAAAAGGTCATTGGTCATTTTGCCTTCAAGGCATGATTCGCATATAGGTAGAGAACTTTCTTCTAACTCGTTTAGAAGTCCGTTCTTCACCAAACCCTCAATCCTATTGAGGTTTATATGACCTAATCTTAGATGCCAAAGATAGGCATTTTGTTTAGGAGAAACTTTTTGCTTTTTATTAGTTCGCGTATTTGCTGTTCTAAATAATTCAGTGTTTAAAACCATTTTAACTGAATTAGGCCTTAAAACATACAAATTATTTTCAAGTAGAGCTGTACACAATTCTAAACCTTTCAATGAAATAAACACTTTATTAAATTGAAACGAAATTGAAATACATTGACTAATAAGGCAAGAAACAGAAATGAGGTTTCTAGCAAACCCTGGAACTATATACACGTTATCAAATAACAATATTTTCTTGCCAAACAGTAGCTCCACTGTGCCCCACTGCTATAGCTGAGACAACATCTCCATTTCCAACTCTGAATGTTATCTCCCCTTCTTGCAGTTGCTGCCAGAACTAGTTTCCTGAAAAGAAGAGCAAACGTGGTTAGTGGCCCCTGAATCCAATATCCAGGTAGAGTTATCATTCTCCACTAAGCATGTTTCAACACAAAATAAATCAAATTTACCTTCTTTCTTTTTATTGGCCAGGTATTTGGGCAGTTACCCTTCCAGTGCCCATCTACGTTGCAGTAGAAACATTTTCCTTTTTCTGCAGCGTCCTTGACCTTTTCTTGCCCATGCAGGCGTGTAGCAATCGAGCTTGTTTCCCTTTGGCCACCTTTTTCATATTTTTCTTCTTCCCTTTCGGGCCTGAAGAGGATGAGACTACAAATTTGGTCCCCGAGGACGAACCTCTCTGAAAGGACCGTTAGGCAACATTTGCCTCACCCTCTTGTCGCCTGGCTTTCATCAGAGACTGGAAGGTTTGTAGCTCATTGAGCAAAGTGGTTAAGGTGTAGCTCAACTTGTTCATAACAACGTTGCTACGGAATTGCAAGAAACTATCTGGTAAAGTTTCCAAAATAAAGCTGAACTGACTCGACTCATCGATAGATGCTCCATTCATCTCTGCCACGTTGAAGTGGACCATCATGTCGAGAACATTTTCCATGACAGACGTCCTCTCCTTCATTCTGGCATTGAAAATGTGCTTGAGCGCATCGTGCTTGACCTGAAAGGACTGTTGTCCAAACATGTCTTGCAGCGATGCCATGATCTCCTTGGCATCACGAGTTTAGGGCATAAATCCCAATAGGGCCACTCTCACCCATACTAGTCAAAGGACAATCCCTCGCAAATAGGAGTTCGTAACCTACTCAGGATTGAGATCAAGTTGCCTAGGTCATCCTATTGAAATAGAAAGCTAACTAGTCAACGAAGTTACATCTAATGGTTACTATTTTGTGGTCCGATCTTATGTGATCTCATCACAGAGAAAATCCTCACTAACATGTCGTCTACACGAACACGTAGGATCACTATGTTTGTATCAAATACAAAGTGGGTCATATCTATAGTATTACCAGGATGAGGTACCCAACCTTATCCCTTTACTATAGACCTTTTAGACTGTTTCTCGAACTGAGATCCTTATATGTCTACTACATTCAGTTTAAGAGACATACAACAACCTCGGATGTTCGTTTATTGGATTTTGGGTTAATATAAGGAAATATAAAGAAATCATGAAATAAACAATAACACTTTGTTGATTTAATTAGAACAGTATTACAAAGTACGAGGTTTAGGGCATAAAACCCAACAGTCTCAACGTTGTGCTAACCGGACGCCAGCCCAGCAACGCAACGCGTGCAGCGTTGAGACACTGCGCTTGTAACAAACCTCTATCTGCGCGCTCGACGTTGGGATTTCACTGATTTCGAGAACTTGCAAAACTCAATGCGTTCAATGGCAGTCAATGTGTGTATGCAACATGTGGTTTTACAACTCTAGTTTCAACCTCTTGCAAGTGTAAGTCCTTCCCTATCTTCAGATCTTTAAGAGCCAATCGAGCTTTTTATCGTGTGTTTTGATTTTTTTTCAATATTTAATAATATCCCAATCGAGTTAATGCCTTAGCAAAAGTTTTGACCAATAGGAAAGTTAGAAAAAAAATATTTCTTTTCCAATTTAAACTTCTCTTCCTTTCTTATCATTTTTCGATTCATGCTTACTAAGAGTAAGAAAGTTTAACACACTTAATTATTGTAAAATATCTTCTTCATCCATCATCATCAGAGGAGGTCTGTGTTTGATAGCGAAAAACACGCAAGCGCACGCGATCGAAGTAATAAGAAACTGGAAGTATTCCAGAGTATCATACCTAAGGAAACGTATTAATAAAATCAACCGAGAAATTCTGTATAACTTGTTGACCGATTGCAATTAAAATGATAACTAGAAGTGAAATGAATGGTGTAGTGATTGTGACTAAAATAAATGACAAAAATGAGAAAGTAAGAGATTTATAATGCTAGGGCCACTAAATTGGAAAGACAACGTAACTCCAATGCAATTGCCTCGCTTTTCAGTTACGTTTCGATGCGCAACACGAAAGTATTCTGCAGTTATGTCAGAAGGAAAAACAACACAATTGTGTCGTTCTGCTCTACCGCATAGTTGCGTATGACTACCGCTTACGATGCAATTGTGTAGCGCTACTGCGTCGTAAGAGGTAGCATAACTCTGCGCTACACCATTATGCTAATACGATGCAAATGCAGAATTCTGCCATTGCGATGCAATTGCATGATGCGACAACGACAATGCGTTTGCAAGTACGATGTGATTCGATCTAACCTTCCAAACGATGTAAACCTCCTATTCGACCTTCTTTGAAGTATCTTTAGGAGACTGAGTGATTAATCCTATATGTCTATGGTTAATCTATCCCAGATGTTTGTGCACATAACTCTAAGGTTTTGGAGTCTTGCCCTATGCCTAGGGTCAAAGTTAAAGTCTTATGTCTAAGCCCTTTTACTCTATTACTTTTGGGAAATCCACTATAGCTCAACCATTTCAGTGCCAAGCTAAAGCTTGATGGGCAACTTTAGATGGTCGGCTAAGGCTACCCGCAATAAACTCACCAAAAGTAAACTTCATTAGAGGCTAGTCGAATTGCTCTTGCTTTGGAGTTCATTGTCTTTCCTTAGGGCATTCACATCTTGAATCCCTAAGGAAAGTTAGCTTCTCAAGGACAAAACGATAAATGAAAACTTAAACATAACAAAAATCCCAAGCTTTCTCTCGGTCTACCAAAGTTTAGCAAGAATCGAGAGACAACTTAGATTACTACTATAAAGGAAATTAACACAGAACCCGAGAACACTTGTGAATTAAAAAGAACAGTGAACTTTTATTAAACGCAACACAACGTCTATTTGTAATACGAAGATTAACCCGAACTGAAAAAGAAACAGTAATGTCGAATATAAAATCTAATGTAGCAGAACAGTAAAGAGACGTTTAACTCCCCAAAAACAGTGGTTCGAAATAACGATACTATAGAACTAATACTGAATAAAAAACGAGAAAGTAAATATAACAAGATGACAACAGTAGACTAAAAAACTCGCAGTATTCCTCTTCCCGCAGACAACCTTCTTTTATCAGTCGCTTCCTTCTCTATTTATAGAGTTGTCCGCCTCTAGGGGGGTTTCCAACCGACAAGCTTACCTTGTCGTCCTTGAATCACAACTTGACTTCTGAAAACTCAATCTTTTCCACAAATCTCTCAAATAAGAAAAAGATCTTATTTTGTCTAGGCAATTGCGTCAGTTTGCGTTCCTGCAGTAAAATCATAACAC
Organism: Trichosanthes cucumerina; assembly: GCA_036507285.1. Lineage (NCBI taxonomy): Eukaryota > Viridiplantae > Streptophyta > Magnoliopsida > Cucurbitales > Cucurbitaceae > Trichosanthes > Trichosanthes cucumerina. The sequence goes on from CM071843.1 coordinate 32,495,267, forward strand.
GTGAGTTTTCTTTTTTGCTTTTAGGAAATGCCGCAATTCCTGCATCAATTTCTTACACTTTTTCCTAATTAGTGCTTAGTTACCAGTAGTAAGTCATAAAAAATAGGCCAAATAACTCTCATATGTGAGAGTTATCAGTGTTCCACCTTTCCTGAAGGGATGGAATCCCGCAGCGGAAGCGAATCCAATCGTCTTGCCCCGATTGTGTTACATAATTAACTCAAAAACATACATCATATGCTTTGCTAGGTTAAACATTAAAAGGAATGGAAATTAATTACCTTTGAAGAATCGACTTTTTCTTGTAATCCCTCTCGCGAACTCAATGTTCTCAACGATCTCACGATCTCGAACCTACAAATCGGACACTTCCAAAATGCCTTCTCGGTTGTTCTCAAGGAAAAGGGAGAATGGTGGGATTCTTTGGGAAAGGGAATGTGGAGAAAAATTTAGAGAGTTGAGAGAGTTTGGAGTTCTTCAAATCCAAAAATGACATAAGAGCTTACCAAAATGCATCTCACACGATGCTTTTATAGTGGGTGAGGGTGGAGATAAATTCTCTACCCATTTATCCCACTAACTCCACAAATCTTATAATATGCAAATCATATTTGCATAATTATATAACATAAGGTATCACATACCTTAATATGCAAATCACATTTGCAATTATGTGGAATTAAATTGAATCATATTCAATTTTGTACACCTCTCAACATTAATTTCTCTAATTATGCCATAATTCCATAATTAGGCAATAGTATAGTTCATTATGAATTACATTCACATCAAACTCTATATTATATCAATTATATCACATATAATTGACATAAAAAAATCCTTTATGTGAATTTGAACTCTTCAAATTCATTCCAAAACTCTAAACCCTCAATAATTCCATATTTGAGCCAACCGAGGGACTTAATGGACCTACAGATCATGAGCAACAATGATTCGAGATTAACTGATCAAACACTTTGATCCCATTAATCAACATTCATTAACTACGAGTCATTCCACTATAGACTCGTAGCTACACTCTCCTGACTATAGGGCAAGTTGTGTCCATTAATATAACCAATGCCCGTGAGTCAACCTTCACAGGTCGTTTGTAATCACAGCTAGGTCAAATTACCGTTTTACTCCTGTGACTACCTCTTGCACCTTAAGTACTGTGGCGCGTAATTTGCAATACTGCAAGTGTACGAGTCAAGTTTTAATATAGTGATTTGAGTTACAAGTATTGTCCTTAGGAATGGTTTTCCAGATTGATTAATTACTAAGATACTAACCCTTAATTTTATCTAAAGAAGCAGAAATTTGTGAAAAGATGAATTAAAAAATAAAGTAAATTTACAAGTGGAGACGCGAAAATGATAGAAACGTTAGGGAAGTTGATTTCACTGGTTAATTCCTTATTTTAGAATGTGAAATTGACTATGGTTGTGAGATTATAAACAAGAAGTTAAGGATATTCAAAAAACTCTCTCGAGCTCTAGTGATTCTCATGCATAGTGATAGATTTTAAAAGCATGCAAGACATTAAGCAACTTCTTAAAACGTGTCCCAGAGAACCCTTCACTCTAGTGTAAGGATTTACTAAGGGTTTTGGCAATTTTAATATAATCTAAGTCTATTTTCTCGAAATCAACTTAAATCAATAACAACATGTTAATCTTGGCCAGAGAAAAACAAGCATTAAGTATGAACTACCAAAAATAACTCAACACAACCAAAAGTTCAACACAATACTAAAATAAGTTCATAACTAACTACATCAATCCCCTAACTATGGAAATTAACTACTCATAATCTCCATAAAAACATGCTAATTCCATAAAAGAGTCTAATAATTAAACTACAAACTAAGAGGAAGAGAAAGAAAACTGGTTGGTGTCGATGTCGGTCTTCGTCTCCGAGCTACCGTCACGATCTCGGGCCTCCACTCTCGTGCTTGGCATCCTAGGAATTCTTTTCTGCTCCTTTCAGAGTGTATGTCTCGAAAATAGGTCTAAGAATCTATCAAATTCGGCTCCCCCTTTTACATTGCACGACATGTTCTTTTTAATGAGAAGCGACACGACGTTGCAATGCTAGGCACTAAAGGCACTAAAGCGCAGCGGAAGACGATCGAATCGTCATGGTATCATTACGCTACTCTAATTTTGTTAAAACGATCTAACTGTTAGATCTAGGCTAAACATGCAAAAGAGGAAGAATTTACATCAAGAAGAACATACTTACTTGTTGTAGACAAATCTTCTTAAATCCTTCTGTAACAGACCGCATTTTCTCAAAAAAAAAAAAAAAAGAGGAACGAAAGTCGGGGAGGGCTTCGCCCTCCCCCTTCTCGCATGCAGGCGAAGCGGCCGCGGGCCACGCCCTCTCTCTCCCTCTCTTTTTCTCCTCTCTCCCCCGTCCCTCTCTCCAGAAGCTCTCCCTCTTCTTCTTCTTCCCCTCTCTCTCTCGGTCTCTTTCTCTCTCTCTCTCTCTCTCTCTCTCTCTCTCTCTCTCCCGCCCGAGCTCCCCCTCTCCCTCACCGTCACTCTCTCTCTCTTTCTCTCACGATTCTCTCTCTCTCGCCCTCAAGTTCTCGCTGGAGGTCCTCGCCCAGACGCCGCCGGAAGACGAACCGCAACGCAGCCAAGGCCACCGGCGAACTTAGATCCACGAGACCCGTTGATTGGTTTGGCTGGTTCAGGTCGTTTTAGGCCGATTTTTGATGAACGGAGTCCGATTCTGGATAGATCGGGCCATGAGGATTCCAGATCTGCTGCCCACACGCCGCCGCCGCCGCCGTCCGCCGGTCCACGCGCTGCCGCCTGCAGAGCCGCGACCGTCCCCTTCCGTCCGGTCACCTCGGTCCGTTCTTTAGTCCGTTTTGGCACTCCGTGGGTGAGTTTCGCTCCTCTCATTTAGATTCTGTGTTAGGTTCGTTGCGTCGTGTTCGGTTTATTGATTCTTGTCGTGATTGCTCTTCGTTAGGAATTAATTGAAAGTAGAAGTACGTTTGGAGCACGCCACGTTACTCAAAGTCGCTCTTTGTCGTTGGCTTTCTCTATAAGTAGTCGTTTGGACTAAACCACCCCTAAGTGTAGGGCTTAGGGGGGCTTCCCTGCATGCTATACTATTTCGGAATTGAATGACTGAATGTTTTAGAATGTGTAACGTACTGGGCTTGTAGTAGCATGCTAGGTTGTGGTAGACTTTGCGATACTTGATTCTATGTTGCCTGTCCTTTTTTGTGAATGTGATGAAACAGTGCTGTAGTCGTTATCCTTTCGTGCTATAAGGTTGTCTCTTCGTGCTTAGATGTGATCTTGTTAGGAAAGCTAATCTAAGCTTGTGCTGAGAACGATGATTATGTTAGAGATACATGTCGTGCTGAAATTGGTAAATAGGCTAGAGTTATACGTCTGTTTGTCCCGAGCCTGGTTGTCCTGTGCTTAGTCTGTAGTGACTCGGGAAATGCCGTTGAGCCTTAGGATTGTAGTTAGCACAACTAACCCTAGTGCAGGCCCAAGTTCTAAGTATCTGTGTAACCCTTAGTAGACTGAGACTCGAGGTTGGCGAGATGACGATGAGGTATGGGATGTGATGGTCCGCCCTCCATCCCGGTTGTGCGACTCGAAGTCACGATCCACGGAGTCAGAGGGGTTGGATAGAGTCCTTCGCCCTAGTGCAGGCCCGGGAATGAGCCCGAGGTCGATTGTGTGCGGTAGTACCGCTTTGATGCTTATGGGATGTGGTGGTCCGCCCCCATCCAGTTGTGCGACTCGGGGTGTGATCCTTAGAGTCAGAGGGGTTGGATAGAGTCCTTCGCCCTAGTGCGAGGCCCGAGGATGAGTCTCGTGGCCACGTGCTGCCAACCAGTCTAGGAGCTAAGGGTAGGACAAAACTGAGAAAACTGAGTAAGAGTAGGGCCAGGATGCTTGTTGAGGTTGTTTGGCGGGCTAGGTGTCGTGTTTAGCTAAGTCTAAGGCCGTTCTTTATGTTCTTTATTCTTGGACGAAGTGGGCTGCTTACTGAGTATTTTTATACTCATCCCTTCTTTATTTCTTTTTCGTTGCAGGTAAGGCAAACTAGTGAGATGTCCACAAAGCTGGCGAGAGACCCTGCGAGGCTATGGAAGACTTGTAGGACTTAGGGGTTGCGTTAGGAGTTGTTCTTTCTTTTTTTTCCTTACATTTGCGTTATTATTCTTTCGTTATGTTTTGAACTTAGTTTGTATCGTTCTGTTTTCGTTGGATCAAAGCATGTTACATTTGTTTTCTTTCGTATTCAAAGCAGCATGCCTCTTTGTTTGAGTTCTCTGTTAACTCCAGGGACCTGGAGCCCGGCCTATTGTTTCTGTGTAGTTTGGTGGAGGCTGGGTACCCTCGTGAGTCTTTTGAAGTGTTCTTGTTTAGGTTCAGGTTTTCTGTAAAATTTTTCGGTTTGTTCAAGTTGCGCCGTTATGCTGCCGGATTTTCGGCACGAACGACACAACTTGGAAGTAATGCCTCGATTAGTTGTGTTCACTTTTTGGGGTGTTACAGTTGCCTTGATCACGAACGCTTCGTGCTTCTAGAACTCAACAAAGCCCTCTCTCGAACGAAACCCGAACACAACCACTTGGAGTCTCTGTTGTTCTTCCGTTGAAAATGAGGAGAGTTGTGGGACTCTTAGAGTTTTGGAGAGGGAGGAGAGGTGAGAGAATAGAGAGAATTTTGATCTCTTCTCTTTGATCAAAATAAAAAATGAGAGAAATGCTCACCAATCCCTTCTTGCAAAGGGTTTAAATAGTGGGAATGATGGAGTTGAAATCTCCACATTATTACCACTTTACCACAATCATAGGTTATGCAAATCTCATTTGCATAACCACATAATATAAGATATCTCATATCATTGGCCCTAATTCAAACAATTAGGCTAACCTATAGTTTATTATGAATCTCATTCACATTAAACTATATATTATATCATTCATATCTCATATAAATGACATAAATGCCCTTAAAGGGAAATTGAACACTTCAATTTCATACCAAAACATTAACCCTTCTTTTAACCCAGATTGAGCTAACCGAGGGACCTAATGGACCTACAGTGACAGGCTCCAATGATCCGAGATTAACCTGTCAAACTCTTTGACCCGGTTAATAAACATTCATTAGCTACGGTAACACTCCACTATGGCGTATTTGCACTCCCATCGGTCTGCGAGAATATTACGTGTCCATCGATATAACCAATGTCCATGAGTCGACCCTTCACAGGTTGTTCGTAGACACAGCTGGGTCAAATTACCGTTTTACCCCTGTGTCTACCTCTTGTTCCTTAAGTCCCCACTGCTCCTCTAATGAACAACACATTGTGATGGTCCAATCATACACAACACCCTTCTCGGGCCAGTGAGAAGGTAGGCGCCGTTGTCTAAGCCACAGAAGACAACACTTAAGGGAACAACCCTCTAGTTTCCTAAAGGCGGGGAGCAGTGAATTCCATCTCGCGTAGTTAAGTTCCCGACTCCTACTTGGGTCTGTCCATGAGAAGATAGGCATATTGGGCGAGTAACTGTGACCACCCTCACCCATACTAGTCAAAGGACAGACCCCCGTAGACAGGAGTCCGTAACACGCTCAGGATTCAAGTCGAGTCACTAATGGTCATCTATGAAGTTATTCGTCCTTACTTTCAACGGTGTTACATCAGTCGGTCTAATAACTCACGGTCCGGTCTTGTACAATCTCATTGCACAGGATGCCCCCACTCGCATGTCAACCACATGAACGAGTCAGATCATCTCGTTTGTATCTAATACAAAGCGGGCCACATCCACGAGTGTATCCGAGATTAGGTCTCAACCCTATCCATATCATGTAGACCGTTCGGGTCATTAACTCGAGCGTGATCCTCCCCGTCAATGCGTCCACTACACACCGTTCAAGTTCTAGTTCTCTCATAAATTCAATGACCCTGGAACTTAGTTTATTGCAAAAGTTTGTAAATATTGCGAGACATAAAGTGATGAAATAAATAACTCTTATTAATTTCAAACAATAATTTACAAACACGAGATTAGGACAAAAATCCCAACAAACTCCCACTTGGACTAAGCTAGTGGAGAAAATACATTTATGAAATGTATACATAAATTACAATGAAATACAATAATCAAGGGCATTGAATACCCGTTTACACATCTCCCACTTGCCCTAGTCAGGGAGCTCTCGAAGACCTAGACTCTCTAGGTGACCCTCAAACACCTTAGCCGTGTGAGGGTTTTGTAAATGGATCACCACGTTGTGCTCGACGACGCTCTGCGCGTGGATATCACGTCTCGCGGTGCACAATCTCCGTATCGGATGATACTTGCACTCAATGTGTTTGCCTCTCTTACGCTCCGAGGCTCATGTGAGTTAGCTCTTTGCTGCTGTTATCAAAAAGCGGTGTGATCGACAAGTTCATATTTGGAACAACTTCCAAATCCGTCATGAACTTCCTAAGCCAAACGACTTCGCTGCTGACTTCACAAGCCGTAACATACCCGCTTCCATAGTGGAATCGATGCATCCTCGCTTGATGTTTCGCCATACTACATCTCCTCCATTCGGAATGAAGGTCGACCCAGAAGTGGATTTCCTAGAATCCTTATCGGTGCGAAAGTTAGAATCACGTATCCGTAAGGATCAAATCCCCACTACCATACACTAAGTCGTAGTTCCTCGTTCTCCTAAGATACTTGAGGATTGCCTTTACGGCTGTCCAGTGATCTAATCCTGGATTGGACTAATATCCACTGACAATTCCTACTGCATAACAGATGTCGGGCCTAGTACACAACATAGCATACATCAGGCTCCCTACAACCGAAGCATATGGAATCAGTCTCATATCCTCAACATCTTGAGGAGTCTTAGGACACCGATCCTTAGACAAGTGAACCCCATGCCGAAAGGCGACAAACCCTTCTTGGAGTTCTGCATCTTATATCTAGACAACATCTTGTCAATATAAGATGCCTGAGACAAGGCTAGCGTTCTGTTCTTCCGGTTTCGAACAATCTGGATACCTAGAACATAATGAGGTTCTCCCAAATCTTTCATTTGGAATTGCGAAGCTAGCCACTTCTTAACGTCAGTAAGAAATTCTACCTCATTCCCAATGAGAAGAATATCGTCCACATACAACACAAAAAATGCGACAGTTTTGTCAACGATTTTCTTGTAGACACAAGGCTCTTTGACATTTTGATCAAAGCCATAAGATTTGATCGCCTCATCAAACCATATATTCCAAGATCTCGAAGCTTGTTTCAACCCATAAATGGACCTATGAAGCCGACAAATCTTTTGCTCTTGGTCTTGGGCAATGAACCCTTTGGGCTGGTCCATGTAGATGGTCTCATCAAGTTTGCCATTCATAAAGGTTGTCTTGGACGTCCATCCGCCATACCTCGTAGTCATAATACGGCAATGGCGGAAGGATCTGATCGACTTTACCATGGCAACAGGTGAAAAGGTCTCCTCATAGTCAACCCCTTCAACCTGGGTAAAACCCTTTGCTACTATGGCTTTGAAGGTCTGCATCTTCCCATCTACGCCACGTTTACGCTTGTAGATCCATTTGCAACCAATAGGTTTTACCCCATCCGGTTGATCCACAAGCTCCCATACAGAATTGAAGTACATAGACTCCATTTCCTGGTCCATAGCTTTAATCCATTCGTCTTTGTCAACATCAACCATTGCTCGATCATAGGTCAATGGATCCTCTGATCATCATCGGGAGCGATAAGCGAGGTTTTCGGCTAAACCCATGTAGCGATCGGTGTCTCACGATCCTCCCACTACGTCGAGGTATTCCCAACTCTTGGGAACGGATTTGACTAGACGTGCTAGGATCAACAACACTTGTTGACGTACTAGCCCCATCAGCAACTCTTGTTGATGTAATCGCATCCATTTCATTTAACACAATTTTACTCCTTGGTAAATGATCCTCACGACGTGGTCTTCTCTCTAGGAAAGTGGCGTTTGTCGACAAAAGCACCCTATTTTCCTTAGGATCAAAAAATAGACCACCCCTAGTCTCTTTAGGGTAACCTACGAATAGGCACAATTTTGAACGAGATTCTAACTTTTTCGGGTTTGACACCAACACGTGGGTCGGGAATCCCCAAATTTTGAAGTGATGTAAACTGCCTTTACGTCCACTCCAGAGCTCGAAAGGTGTTTCACAAATACTCTTGACGGGCGTTGTTCAAAATATAGACCGCGATCTTCTTCAACTGCGTAACTCCAAAAAGAATCGGGGAGACGAGCATAGCTCATCATCGGCCGAACCATGTCCAACAAGGTTACGCTTTCTCCTCTCCGATACACCATTACTGTTTGTGGCATACCAGTCTTGAGAGTTGGGACGTAATTCCGTGTTCTATCATATAGACACGGAATTCGGTGTCCATGTACTCTCCACCTCGATCCGATCGAAGTGTTTTAAGCGATTTACCTAAGAGGTTCTCAACCTCAGTCTTGTACTCCTTGAACTTTTCAAGAGTTTCGGACTTCTTGTGCATTAGGTAAATATACCCATACCTCAAGTAATCGTCTATGAAAGACACGAAGTACTCATAACCGCCCCGAGGTTTAACATTCATCGGACCACAAATGTCAGAATGTACTAACTCAAGAGGCTCTTTGGCTCTATATCCTTTTCCACTAAAAGGGCGTTTGGTCATCTTGCCTCAAGGCATGACTCACACTGCCGGCAAAGAGTTTTCTTCCAACTCGTTTAGAAGCCCACTCTTCACTAGTTTCTCAATCCTATTGAGATTAATGTGGCCTAACTAGTAGATGCCAAAAGCGGGCATTTTCCTTAGGAGAAACTTTCGCTTTCTTAGTTCGTGTTTTCATAGTTTTAAACAATTCGATATTCAAAACACTTTTGACCGAATTAGGTTTCAAAACATACTGATTATGCTCAAGTGAAGCAGAACAAATAAGATTACCATTTCTAGAAATAAACGCTTTATTACCATGAAATGAAACGGAAATACACTGTTCTAAAAGGCAGGAAATAGAAACTAGGTTTCTAGTAAACCCTGAAATTATGTACAAATTGTCCAACAAAATGTAGTTCTGCCAAAATGTAGCTTCAGTGCGTGCGTCGATCTCTAGCGAGAGACAAGCTCCCGGATCCAACTGTAGAGTCACCTCACTCTCTCGCAATGTTTGCCGGGAATCAATCCCCGTAAAAGAAGAACAAACATGGTTAGTGGCGCCCGAATCCAATATTCAGGCAGAGTCACTACGCTCCACTAAAAATGTTTCATCACAAGTAAATCACATTTACCTTGATTCTTCCTCTCGGCCGAGAATTTGGGACGGTTCCTCTTCCAAAGTGTCCACCCCATTGCGGTGGAAACACTTTCCTTTCTCTCGCAACGTCCTTGACCTTCTTGCCCTTCCAGGCGGCGGCTCGATCGGTTTACCCCTCTTCATCCTCTTTCTTTTCTTTCGGGCGTGAAGGAGCAATGAGTTTCGGCCCGCAGGTCGAACCCCGTGATAAGACACTGTAGGCAACATTTGCCTCGATTCTCGATACCTTGACCTGTTCAAGGACTGGAAATTTGCAGCTCATTGAGGAGGGTAGTAGTGAGTGTAGCTAATTTTGTTCATAACAACATTGCTACGAAATTGAAGGAAACTCTTGGAATTGTCTCCAGAATAAAACTCACTTGGCTCGACTCATCGATTGAAACCTCGTTCATCTCAGCTAGATTAAAGTGGGTCATCATGTCTAGAACATGTTCACGGACAGACGACCCCTCTTTCATCCGTGCGTTGAAGACGTATTTGAGCGAGTCATGGGACTGAAAGGATCGTTGTCCAAACATTTCTCGCAAGGACTCCATGATCTCTTGGCGGTGACCATCACTCATGCTTCTTTGCGGAACATCGGACATCATGCTGGCAATGATGTAGACCTTGGCCTTTTCATTGTCCCTGATCCATCGATCGTATGCATCGCGAACACTTCGCGACGCACTCGAGCCCGACATCTGAGGACACTCCTCAGACAGCACGAACTTAATGTCGTCAGTTACCAAAATTGTGTTTATGTTGTTTTTCCAACTTTGGTAATATCTCCCACTAATTTATCGGACGCGAGTAGAGCTATTATTGCGCTAGACATGTTTTAAGCTGAAAAATTAAGAAAACTTTGTGTTAGTCTCGCAAAAAAAAACTTTTGAAATCCAATCAAGTTTTAGCAAAATTGTTTAATGATCCCTAGGTCATTCAAAATTTTGCAATGATACCCTAAAGGTTTAGAATAACCGCCACGGAAGGGTGAACAGAACACTCCTCCTCTAGCACGAGACTTTCTCTATCAGACCCTAATCCCAGAATAACTCTTATTCCATTAGGCGTCCAATTACCATTGTTTGGTCGAATTCATTAACACTTAACGAATTCTGTGAGTGTCACCCTCAATCTTTAAGTTTCCAAGCATCCGTCCAAACAATAGCCACCGAAGGGTGAACCAAGAAGGAAAACCAACCATGAAACTGTATCCCTTTCGAGAATTCACGGTGTTCCGACTCCTATGATCAGGGCAAACTAGCAGGCTGATCATAGGCGTCTCACGGTGTGAATCGAAAGAAGAGACCGTGGGTCTCGTTTTCACAAGTCCCGCTCCCACTCACTATATGTACTCTCTCCATCCACGATGATATTGACCTATACAAATGCCACCCGAAGGAGGACGCTCCCAACAATTATAACATAATTAGAACATAATTACAAACTACGAGTTTTAGGGCACAAATCCCAACAATTATAACTTAGGTCTATGTGAGTTAATTAAAACACTTTTAATTAGCGACACTCACGATAAGTATAATCTAAGAATCTCCGGACCGAATTCACTCCCAGGTCGGTTTCCAGGTAGGGGTGTTCCGCAAGCATCAACTTAAATACCCTGACCTTTAGACAAAACCTTCCTTAGAAACGAGTTATTAATCGGTGTCCATTCATAGACTAAACTTTGATTTCCTAATTTCTAATCTCATTAGAAAATAGAAAACCTAAGTCTAATTATTCAAGTTCTAAACTCTTTAAAACTAATAATTAACTTAGGTTGCATGCATTTCTATGTTATAGTGCTTGATCATTCATCACATGAATAACTATATACTATAACATAATATTATTCATCACATGAATATAAATGCATGAGCATACTATTATGCACATAGAATTTAATTAAATCATACATCTCATTCATAAAATAATTAAATAGCAAAATTGGACCGGTTTTGGCACCTAGGGGAAATTATTTAATTAAATAACATTAATATAACACTTATATTAATATTATTTAAAAAAATAATTAAATAAATAAATAAATGCATTTTACAAATAAAGAAAATAAAAATATAAATTAAAATTCGAAAAAAACTGCCCACTAAGAAGCATTTCAACCGCCTACGTTTGCAACTGCTCATGAACTGCTCCTCAACACGTACAGCGTTGCAACGCCGTGGGCAGCGTTGCAACACTGTCGCTTCCAACATCGACCCAGCGTTCTCAACGCTACGCCTAGCGTTGCAACGCTGTCCTGCAGCGCGCCTTGCTCCCGCTGGCACAACGTTGAGACGCCAAGGAGCAACGTCTCAACGCCGTCGCCTATACAGCAAACACCTTTGCTGTTTGTGCTTCGAAATTTGCCCGTTTCCGCTCCGATTTCTTCAAAGCAACACTTGCTACTAAAGACTCGGACTTTACAGACTCGATTTACAATAAAATGCCCAAAAACAACGGGCCCTTACATTGATCTCATCAACATAAATTGTAAATCTAAACTAGTGCCAAAACCGAAAACATCCAAATTCGCAAACCAACATTCATCTCAAGAATTCAAAGTAAAATACCCACCCATTTTAAAAAAAAAAGTGCATAATGAAGAACCATCGAAATGTCTCTGATACCAATTGAAGGGAATGAAAATCCCCGCGCAGCGGAATACGATCGAATCGTCATGGTATCATTACGCTACTCTAATTTTGTTAAAACGATCTAACTGTTAGATCTAGGCTAAACATGAAAAAGAGGAAGAATTTACATCAAGAAGAACATACTTACTTGTTGTAGACAAATCTTCTTAAATCCTTCCTTGATCACGAACGCTTCGTGCTTCTCGAACTCAACAAAGCCTTCTCTCGTACGAAACCCGAACACAACCACTTAGAGTCTCGGTTGTTCTTCCGTTGGAAAGGAGGAGAGTTGTGGGACTCTTAGAGTTTTGGAGAGGGAGGAGAGTTGAGAGAATAGAGAGAATTTTGATCTCTTCTCTTTGATCAAAATAAAAAATGAGAGAAATGCTCACCAATCCCTTCTTGCAAAGGGTTTAAATAATGGGAATGATGAAGTTGAAATCTCCACATTATTACCAATACCACAATCATAGGTTATGCAAATCTCATTTGCATAACCACATAATATAAGATATCTCATATCTCATATTGCAAATCTCATTTGCAATAATTGTGGATTAATTAAATTGAATCACATCCAATTTAATTTCTCTCAATTAGCCCTAATTCAAACAATTAGGCTAACCTATAGTTTATTATGAATCTCATTCACATTAAACTATATATTATATCATTCATATATCATATAAATGACATAAATGCCTTTAAAGGGAAATTGAACACTTCAATTTCATACCAAAACATTAACCCTTCTTTTAACCCAGATTGAGCTAACCGAGAGACCTAATGGACCTACAGTGACGGACTCCAATGATTCGAGATTAACCTGTCAAACTCTTTGACCCGGTTAATCAACATTCATTAGCTACGGTAACACTCCACTATGGCCCGTAGCTGCACTCCCGTCAGTGCAGAATATTACGTGTCCACTGATATAACCAATGCCCATGAGTCGACCCTTCACAGGTTGTTCGTTGACACAGCTGGGTCAAAACCGTTTTACCCCTGTGTCTACCTCTTGTTCCTTAAGTCCCCACTGCTCCTCTAATGAACAACACATTGTGATGGTCCAACCATACATAACACCCTTCTCGGGCCAGTTAGAAGGTGGGCGCCCGTTGTCCAAGCCCTGGAGACAACACTTAAGGGAACAACCCCTCTAGTTTCCCTAAAGGCGAACGAGTGAATTCCATCTCGCGTAGTTAAGTTCCCATCTCCCTACTTGGTCCTGTCCCTGAGAAGATAGACATATTGGGCGAGTAACTGTGACCACCCTCACCCGTACTAGTCAAAGGACGGACCGCGCATGCGAGTCCGTAACATGCTCGTGGATTTGAAAGTCGAGTCACTAATGGTCATCTATGAAGTTATTAGTCCTTCACATCAGCGATGTTACATCGTGAGGTCTAATAAATCACGGTCCGGTCTTGTACAATCTCATTGCACGCAGGATGCCCCCACTCGCATGTCAACCACATGAACGAGTCGGATCACCTCGTCTCGTATCTAATACAAAGCGGGCGCATCCACGGTATCCGAATTAGGTCTCCAACCCTATCCATATACTGTAGACCGTTTGGGTCATTAACTCGAACGTGATCCTCCATGTTTGTCCACTACACACCGTTCAAGTTCTAGTTCTCTCATAAATTCAATGACCCTGGAGCTTAGTTTATTGGAAAAATTTATAAATATTGCGAGACACAAAGTGATGAAATGAATAACTCTTATTAATTAATTTCAAACAGTAATTTACAAACACGAGATTAGGACAAAAATCCCAACAGGCACAACGTTGCAACGTCGTGCCCTAGACGCACAGGTAATTAAGGAAAGACGTGCAACGTTGCGATGTCTTGCACTGCGTTGCAACGCTACGCATCGGATAGGCGCGCGTGCCTTCGAATCGGCATTGCGACGCTGCAAAGCAGCGTCTCAACGCCGTTACCATGAGTCTTCAAGGTTGAAATCCCGCGAGTTTGACGTCTCAACACCCAAATCGCGTCACAACGCTGTGGGCTCGGGTCCAAAGGCCTTTTTAGGCTCTCTCCTTCCATTTGCTTCAATTTTTGTGCTTCATTAGCCTCAATTTGAACCCAAATACTTCAATATCTCTCCAAGTGCTCTGTTATTGCTCATAACCTGAAATTCAGTAGATTAAACATGTGAAAACCCTGACATCAATCCAAAAACTAGCAAAATCTAAACCTAAGAATAACACATTTTGTGTGCTATCAAATACCCTCAAACTTAAACTTTTTCTAGTCCCGAGCAAAAACAGAACCTAACCATAAATGATATTTCTTATACATAAATCAGACTTAAGCCTCAAAGATTAAAAGGAAAATTTCACCAACCATAGGAAATAATCAAACATGATACTTCAACAAGCAATTTAAACGTTTTCCTAAATATCCCTATGTATGTGTGTGATTAGCCTTCGTTCCATTTATCTTTACTAGTCCGGAACAACTTTATCAAGTTCTCCATTGAACTTCCCTCTACACTGGCCATAAGTCCTAATCTTTAACTCTCCCCACAATCAAGAAACAAACAACTCTATTCAACACTGTTTTATTTATTTTTTTCTTTCAACAATGAATTCTTTTTATGCAAGGACACTAACTTTCACACATCCACTACAGCGCCCTTACCCAGAGCACTCACTCAATGAGTGGCCTAACTGATCACAGTGAAGGTAGCTCTTTTTGTCCTCGATTCTTTTAAGAACAATTCAAAGACACAGATAACATTTATAGAATTTCCATTATTTCGAGCAAACATTGCAGATCATGTTCGTCATATTGTCATTCATCCTACCATGCAGTTTAACTCTCAAATCAGTCCTTACTCCTATCGAGGTGACATCAAACTTATGATCCTGATAACTTTGTTCTAAGCATTCAAAACTACAAGAATAAAGGTTATGTGAATAAACATTTGCAGGAAGAACTCAAGAAGATTTTTAAATTTACTCAGATTCATATCATGCTCTCAAGTTTCAACAGGATCAAAAAAAATTTCAATTAAATCTCATTCTAGGCTATCCTAATCATACTTATGCATACTAATCATACTTATGCATAAGATTGATCAACAATTCAACACATACTCAGGACTACTACAACAAGTAAATACCACACTCCCACCCCCAAACTTAAACTAAACATTGTCCTCAATGTTTACAAAAGAAGCTCAAGTAAAGTAAGAAAGGTAAGAGAGTGACCAATACTGTCCTGAGTACTGGAGATCTCATTTTCCTTTTAAGTTCCTTGTCGGCCAAGTCACGAGAAATAAAGTCCTACCCAACGGGAGCATGGATCCAAGGAAAGACATCAACATCAACTTAAAACAAAACAAAACAAAACACATTAAAAACTAAAACAAACTAAACGAAAAATTGTAATGAAGATAATTGTTGATGCGTGTCGAGAACACCAAAAATAAGCCTGCAAAATACTTGTAGAAGAGATAAGTAAGGTCGAACCCAAAAGACTTGAACTAGACAAATTTTTATAGAATATGAAATAAATTGGGGGGGGGGGGATTTTAGATTGAAATAAAATAAATGAAAACAATGTTGATGAGCCTTGTGTTTACAAGAAAATCATCGTTGACATGAAGGGATTTGAAATTCCCGCAGCGGAAGATGTTGTGAAACGTCGTTGATCCGTTGTGTAATTCTTATCTTAAAATTGAACTAAACAACTTTAATTCTAGGTTAAAACATGCAAAGAAGAAGAAAAACAGTAAGAGATTACAAGTTACTTACTTGTTGAAGAACTCTTCTTCAACGCTTTCCTCCTCCGGTCATGATCTCTCTCGAACTAACGATCTCCTCGAATCGAACCTCGAACAGTGTTGCAAGACACTTCCAAAATGTCTTCTCAATTGTTCTCGGGAGGTTGAGGGAGAGTAGGTGGGACTCCCTTTGGCTTTTGGGTGAGGAGAGATTTAAAGAGAATTGAGAGAGAATGGAGAGAATGCTTTGCTCTCTTTGGATCAAAATCCAAAAATGGCAAGAGTTTCACTAAAAGCTTCTTGCAAAGTCTTTATATACTATTGTGTGATGGAGTTAAAACCTCCACCAAATCATAATTTTACCACAATCATATGATATACAAATCATATTTGCATATCATATAATATAAGGTATCTCATACCTTATTATACAAATGTCATTTTCATAATTGTGGATTTTTAAATTGAATCACATTCAATTTAATTTCTCTCAATTCAATTTCTCCAATTAGCACTAATTAATCAATTAGGCTATACTATAGTTTATTATGAATCTCATTCACATCAAACTATATATTATGTCATCTATATCTCATATATATGACATAAATACCCAAATAATGATTTGAACACTTCAAATTCATACCAAACTGTAAACCCTCAATTTGTCCAATTTGAGCCAACCGAGGGACCTAATGGACCTACACGTGACGAGCTCCAATGATCCGAGACTAACCTGTCAAACTCTTTCACCCGCTTCACTAAAGTCCGTAGCTGCACTCTCATCACTGTAGGACATGTTGTGTCCATCGATATAATCAATACCCATAAGTCGACTCTTCACAGGTTGTTATTAGGTCTCCAACCCTATCCGTATACTGTAGACCGTTCGGGTCATTAACTCGAACGTGATCCTCCCTGTGTGTCCACTACACACCGTTCAAGTTCTTAGTTCTCTCATAGTACAATGACCCTGGAGCTTAGTTTATTGGATTAAGTTTATGAAATATGCGAGACACAAAGTTCAAATAAATAACTCTTATTTATGACTCAAAGTTCAAATAAATAACTCTTATTTATTTACAACTTGGAATATTACAAACTACACGAGATGTGGACATACATCCCAACATGGCCAAAGCCGTAAGATTTGATAGGCTCATCAAACCTTATATTCCAAGACCTAGAGGCTTGTTTCAGTCCATAAATAGACAGTTTAAGCCTGCAAACTTTTTGCTCTTGGCCAGGTTCAATGAACCCTTCGGGTTGATCCATGTAGATGTTTTCGTCAAGGTTGCCATTCAAGAAGGCTATCTTGACATCCATTTTTCATACCTCATAGTCATAATATGCGACAATGGTCAGTAGGATTCTGATAGACTTAATCATGGCAACAGGAGAAAAGATTTCCTCATAGTCCACCCCTTCTCGCTGGGTATAACCTTTTGCCATGAGTCTAGCTTTGAAGGTTTGAAGCTTCCCATCTACACCTCGTTTTCTCTTGTAGATCCACTTGCAACCTATAGGTTTTACCCTAAAAGGTTTGTCCACAAGCTCCCAAACAGAATTGAAGTACATAGACTTCATTTCTTGGTCCATGGCTTTAATTCATTCGTCTTTGTCAACATCATCCATTTCCGTCCACTCGATATAAACATTATGAAGGGATGAAATCCCGCAACGGAAGCGATGCGAATCACCTTGCTCCGTTGTGTTACAAGAATTAACTCAAAAATGACATACATCACATGCATAATCTAGGTTACGCATAGAAGGGGAAGGAAATAAAAAAATACCTTTGAAGAACACCTTCTTCTCGTAATCTTTCTCCTGCGATCTTCCTCGTTCTCTACGATCTCTCGATCTCAAACAAAATCCCAAAGTGGACACCTCCACTAGAGTTACAAGGCCATTCTCTTTTGGATGAGGGAGGAATGTGGGTTCCCTTTTGGTAAAAGGTATAGAGAGAATTTGAGAGAGGATAGGAGTGTTTTGGAAAAAACCAATAAAAAATAGAGAAAAACTACACAAAATGCTTCTCCAAGCATTCTTATATAGTGGGTATGAGTGGAGAGAATTTCTCCACCCATTTAACCCACTAAGTACATAACCTTATATTATACTAATCATATTTGTATAATATAAGGTACCATAATCCTCATTCTGCAAATCACATTTGCATAATTTGGAATTAAATTGAATCATATTCAATTTTTCACATCTCCCAAATTAATTTCTCCAACAATGTCATAATTCCATAATTAGGCAATAGTATAGTTTAATATGAATCTCATTCACATCAAACTATATATTATATCAATTAATCACTTATAATTGACATAAATACCCTTTATATGAATTTGAACACTTAAAATTCATTCGAAACATTATACACTTATTAATTCCATATTTGAGCCAACCGAGGACCTAATGGACCTACAGATTGTGAGCTCCAATGATCCGAGATTAACTAATCAAACTCTTTGATCCCTTCAATCAACATTCATTAACTACGAGTCACTCCACTATAGACTCGTAGGTGCACTCCCCTCACTATAGGACAAGTTGTGTCCATCGATATAACCAATATCCATGAGTCAACCCTTCACAGGTTGTTCGTAGTCACAACTTGGTCAAATTACTATTTTACCCCTGTGGATACCTCTTGCACCTTAAGTACCATTAATCCTCTAATGAACAACTTGTATATGGTCCTACCATAAACAACGTCCCTCTCGGGCCAGTGAGAGGGTGGGGCCCTGTTGTTCAAGACCTGGAGTCAGCCCTTAAGGCCTAAGGAACAACCCATCTAGATTCCTTAGCTCGAGAACGAGTGAATTCCTTATTGCAGTAGTTAAGTTCCCAGCTACCTACGTGGTTCTGTCCCTTAGAAGGTAGGCATATGTTGGGATTTGTGCCCTAAAACTCGTAGTTTGTAAATAATGTTCTAATTAATGTAATAAAGAGTTATTGTTCATTATTTACGATATTGCCCTTTTTTTATTAACTCTAAATCCAATAAACTAACATCGAAGGTTGTAATATGTTTCTTGAACTGAATGTAGTGTACATATAAGGATCTCAGTTTGAGATATAACCTAAAAGGGTCTATAGTAAGGGGATAAGATTTGGGTACCTTACCCTGGTAATACTATGGATATGGCCAATTTTGTATGTGATGAAACACGAGACATACGCAGCGAAAAAATGATCTAATGACACTCTAATTGCATATAACTTAATAGAAATTAACATGCAAACGTACAAAAAATAGTGAATTAAAAAAGGGAAGATAGTACAACCTTTATAGCTCGATTTCTTCACAATCTCCTTACCTAACCACAATCTGAACACAACCAGACCACCACTAGAGCTTCCCCGCTATCCTCTGGACTTAGAACCGGGTTGTGGGACCCGGTGAATGAAGGAATGAAAAGGAAGAATGGGAGGTTCAAAGCTTTATGTGAGGAAAGGAAAAGAATAATTTTTTTGGTGAGACTTCTTTTTAAAAAACTAAAATTTCAGCAAGAGAAACCCTTTGTTTTGAAAACAATCCTATTTATAAAGCAATTACATGCATCAAATGCATGTCAAAGTTCACCAAAATACAACACCTCACAAAACACTAACTAAAGTGGGGTATGTGTCATTGTATAATGTTTACACATAGTCCACTTAAGTTAGTGGGATTGTCCAACAAAAAGTTTGATAATTCCACTAACTCTAGTCAAGGGTAAAATAGTTTTTTCCATTTGGTCAAAGTCAAACTTTGACTTTTCCCTAGCCAAAAAGTCAATCCCTTTGACTTTTTACGATTTTGAACCTCTTGACTAATTTTGACCTCCCGAACATGAATCCGCATTCATATTTTTAAAATTCAAATCACATTTGAATATATTGTGTCATACAAAAATTGATAGTTATATTACATATACTTGTCGGTTTAAAACTTCTTTCCTAATTCGAACAATTCGAATTAATCCAACATATTGTTCTAAGTTTAATCCATATGAGCTAGCAGAGGGACCTAATGGACCTACAGATCATGGGCTCTAACAATCCGAGAATAACCGGTCAAACTCTTTAACCTAATTAATCAACATTTGTTAACTAACGGGTCATTCCAATAAAGTCCCGTAGTTGCACTTCCCTCACTGTAGATATATTTCTGTCCACCTGATATAACTGTAACCAGTAAGCCAATCCTTCACAGGTTGTTCGTGGTCTCGGTTGGGTCAAAATACCGTTTTACCCCCGAGAACACTTCTTGTTCCTTAAGTCCCATTGAACCTCTATAGAACAATTGATTTGTGGTCCAACCAACAAATCTAGTCTTTCTCAACCTAGTGAGAGGGTGGGGCCCCTTGTTCTAGTTCTGAAGTCAACACTTAAAGAAAGAACCTATCTATTATCCCTAGAGTTGGGTAGGAGTGAATTCCATCTTGCACTCTATGACCCCAGCTATCTGTCACACCCCCTCCCAGCTTGCTTGCTTAACCTAGGAAGAGATGCAAAGAAAGAGATAACCAACTCTCTTCTTGCTCTCCCTGACTAACCAAACACTTAATCTAAAATTAAACGCAACACAACACGTTTGAACAAGCAAGATTGAACATTGAATACACATATAAGCACGACACATTCACTTCCAGTACTATGTTCTTTAGCTAGTCATAAAGCCTTCAAGTTTATTACAACCCGACTAATATGCTTTCGCTACAAACCATATACATAAGAAAGTGTATATACAAGGAGCTAAAACGACGTGGTGGCAAACAGGTCTTGTCAAGGCTAAGCACCAAAAACTCGTCTGCTACCTGGGAAGAGTAAACATATAAATACGTGAGCTGGGAAGCCCAGTGAGTGTCTATTTTTAAAACATTATAAGCTCAAAGGTGAAGCATAATAATGGGCAGACTATAAGTAGAAAATAACTTAACATTTGTTTGTAAACATAATCTTGCCATGCTTCAAATTTACAGGTTTAAGTCACCACTTATGTATAGCATAAATCTCATAATGCAGTACTATATTGAGGGTAGATAGATCAATACAATAAAACTCATGGCATGATACCGCTTTCGAACCTTAGCGGTGGTAGAGTTATATTTATACTAATAACGTTCATTCCTCTCTCACGTGCACGTGGAATGCCATTTGCACTTTGGTTTCCCCTAATACCTTCTCTATGTCCTTCAGTATTAAGGTAAGACCATTTACTACCCGTATACCTTCTCATTGTCCTTCAGTATCGGGAAATCATGATTCCTTCCCCCCTAAGTACCTTCTCTAATGTCCTTCAGTATTAGGGGTTAACAACAAACATGGGCATAATTTGTATACCATGGAAATCATGTTTTAATAATACATGCAACAATTTCTCAACCTTTGCATATTATTTTCTAAACATGTTCCCAAATAGATTTACACAAGACATTCTCTAGAGGAAATCATACTTCCATAATTTAGTTTCCATACTTGGACTTATAGTACAAACTAATTCAAAACATGCTTAGGTTCCATCAAGAACATTATGTTAAAAACTCCATGAAACTATACATAATGAATTCCAGCAAGATTCAATGATCAACATTTATGTTTTTGAAGAAAAACAAAGGTCAAGTATAGTTCTAAAATAGAGTCACTCAAAATTACCAAAAGAGTTCCAAGGATTATAAGCTATTCCTATCTCCGTTTGCCCTGAAAATGAATTTAACAACATTAATTCCTTTCCTTATGCACCTTAAAAACAAATCTAATTCAATCCCATAACTTAATTCATGATAACCATACACACTTGGTTGTAAGGTATCTAGAAATGGAAGCACATCTCCTTCAATCTCTTGCTAGCAGTTTTTTCTTTGCACCTAAGATTTCAGGTTCAACTTCAGTTTGGGTTTCTGAAAATTTATCAAAACAACCACCAAATATTTTTTAATAGACCCAAAGTAAAATATCTAGCTTACTTACCTCAAAATTTCAGCTTCTAATTCCTCCTCAAGAGCTCAAAACAGACTGATCTCCTCATACTGTTCTGCTACCCGAGAACCTTGAACACCTCTCACTATTCTGCACTTTTCTCCTTCGTCCTCTTCGTATTTTCTGAAAAGCCGATCAGTTTCGTATTTTGCACTCAATTTCTGAGATTTTGACTTAAAAATCAACGAATTTGGCTCCGTAAATTACGAGATATGATCGTTTGAAAATGACCCATTTTCCAGCAGCTTGCTGTTTTCCTACGAATTTGACAGACCTACTTGCAATGTTTAACTCCGAGGCTTCACCTCCTTTGGCCAACTCCAACTTTAATATTTACATCATAATCCCCTTTTTAAAACACCAAAAATAAGTAAGTAAATAAACCCTAAGCATTTAGTCAACCTATACTAAGTTTGTGAGGTATAAGATCTTCCATTCAATACATATTGCATCTTAAACTTCCCCAATTTGCTAAAGCTTTTAACTTACTTCAATTCAACTTTTAATATGCTTATTTCAATGGCTTACCTATCTCCTTATGAAGCTTTCAACACATTGTAGCTCCCAATTAAATAGATTCCCAAATCCGATCACGACATCCTTTAGTGCAACCTATATCATTTTGCATATTTCAACACATCAAGTACGAGTGCAAAATGATAAAAGAAAATAGAGTTTAGGGCTTACAATTTACTACCCCCTTAAGAGGGATTTTGCCCTCGAAATTCAGCACGAGAAAAGTTGTGGGTACTTTTCTTTCATTTGGTCTTCGCTCTCCCATGTTGCTTCTCGACGTCGCGATTTCTCTACAACACCTTTACCAGTGGTATTGACTTGTTCCTAAGCACTTGTTCCTTCCGATCCAGTACTTGTAGAGGTTCTTCCTCATATGATAGATTCTCCTTAAGTTGTATTGGTTCTACCTTGAGCACATGTGATGGATCATAAATGTATTTCCTCAATATTGATACATGGAAAACATTATGTACCCGAGACAATTATATCGGTAATGCTAATCTGTAAGCTGATGGCCCTACACGCTCCAGAATCTCGTAAGGCCCTATATATCTCGGGCTCAGTTTCCCCTTCCTTCCAAACCACAAAATACCCTTCCACGGGGATGTCTCAGGAAAACTTTGTCTCCGATTTCGAATTCTAAATCTCTTCTTCGTTTGTCAGCATAACTCTTTTGTCTATCTTGTGCTGTCTTCAGTCTTTCCCTGATAAATTTAACATTCTCCGAGGTAAATTGGACCAACTCTGGCCCTATCAGCTTCCTTTCTCCTACCTCCCCCCAGCAAATAGGGGTTCTACATTTCCTTCCATATAATGCTTCGTACGGTGCCATTCCGATGCTAGAATGATAACTATTATTGTATGCAAACTCCATCAATGATAGGTGAGTCTCCACTTCCTTTATATTGCACACGCATGCTCAAGCATGTCTTCGAGGGTCCGAATGGTTCTTTCACGATGACCATTGGTTTGTGGATGAAATGTTGTACTAAAGTGCAACCTAGTTCCCTAGGCCTCTTAGAGACTCGACCAAAACTTGGAAGTAAATCTCGAATCCCTATCCGACACAATAGATACTGGGGCTCCGTATTGGCTTACAATCCTCTCAACATATAATTTAGCAAGTTTATCCAGAGTAAAAGTTACCTTTGACGGGTCGAATCGAGCGATCTTAGTCAATCTGCATCTACTATCACACAAATCCCGTCATAACCACTCGGTGTTCGGGGAAGTCCAAATAAGAAATCCATGGTTACATGCTCCCACTTTCATTCAGGTATTGGGAGTGGATTTAGAAGCCCTCTTGGTTTACTCGCTGCTCGAGTTTCACTCTTGACAAATTAAACATTTAGAGACATACTCTACTATTTCTCGTTTCATTCCTGGCCACCAATAATGGTTCTTTAAGGTCCGATACATCTTTGTACCTCCTGGATGGATCGCATAGGCTGAACTATGTGCTTCTTCTAGTATCATATTTCTCAAAGTTTCATCTTTAGATACACAAAATCTACCATACTTCATCAACGCTCCATCACGCTTACTTACGTGTAATCGCTCTCTCCGATTCAAGTTCACCTCTTCTATCAATTTCTTGGGTGTAGGGTCTTTAGCTTGACTTGAGATAACATCATTAATTAAGGTAGGTCTTACCTGAAAATGAGCTAACAAATTCCCTTTGTCACCAACATACACTTTTGCATTAGAACTCTTGAGTTCCTCAAATAGAGCCACTCTAACAACATTAAGGGAACCCCTACATTGCTTCGACTTCCTACTCAGTGCATCAGCTACAACATTAGCCTTCCCTTGGTGGTATTCAATCGTGCAGTCATAATCTTTTATCAATTCAAGCCACCGCCGTTGTCTCAAATTCAACTCTTTCTGTTTGAAGATATATTTTAAACTTTTATGATCTGTGTAAATACAACACTTCTCACCAAACAGATAATGCCTCCAAATCTTTAAAGCTAACACAACTGCTACGAGCTCCAAATCATGAGTAGGATAATTACATTCATGCTTTTTCAACTGTCTTGATGCATAAGCGATCACTTTCCCATCCTGCATAAGCACACATCCAAGGCCCTGATGTGGGGCATCACAAATCTCAAACTCTTTTCCCGTGGTGGGTAGAGTTAGTACCGGTGCTGTGACAAGTCCGTTCTTTAACTCTTGAAAACTTTTCCCACACTCTTCACTCCACTCAAACTTCGTATTCTTCTTTGTCAAAGTGGTTAATGGAAGAGTTATCTTCGAAAACCCCTCAACAAAACGTCGATAGTATCCTGCAAGTCCCAAAAAACTACGGACTTCCGTTATTGAAGTGGGTTGCTCCCACTTAACTATAACTTCTCTCTTCTGAGGATCCACTTGAACTCCAGCTGCTGACACTACGTGTCCCAAAAACACAACCTGTTCCAGCCAAAATTCACATTTACTAAATTTAGCATACAACTTCCGATTTCGTAATGTCTGTAGCACTAGTCCGAGATGTTCGCATGCTTCTCTTTTTTCTACGAATACACCAAGATGTCATCAATAAATACTATCACAAACCGATCAAGGTAAGGATGGAATACCCGATTCATGAGATCCCCGAATCTTTCTTTGGGGCATTTGTTAACCCGAATGGCATTACCAAGAATTCATAATGCCCATACCTTGTCCTGAAAGCCGTTTTTGGTACATCAGAATCATTGATCTTCAATCGATGGTAACTCGATCGTAAATCAATTTTGGAAAACATCGAGGCACCCTTTAGTTGATCGAACAGTCATCTATGCGGGGGTAAAGGATATTTGTTACGTATTGTTACCTTATTCGGTTGTCGTGTAATCAAAACATAATCGTAATGTCCCATCCTTCTTTTAACAAACAACACAAGTGCTCCCCACGGAGATACACTTGGTCGAATATAACCCTTATCCACCAATTCCCGTGAATCGAGTTTTCAATTCCTTCAATTCCTTCGGTGCCATCCTATACGGGGCTTGAGATATTAGCGTTGTTCTAGCATCAGGTCTATGGTAAATTCCACCTCTCTATCAGGTGGCAACCCTGTTAGCTCTTCTGGGAAGACATCTAAATACTCACATACTACTGGAATGTCTTCAGGTTTCAATTTACTCACTGGTGCACAAACTACATATGCAAGATATGTTGTACAACATTTCTTCAATAATTTTCTAGCTTTAATGGTTAATATCATACAAGTAGGCAATATCTTCCTATACCCCTTAAACACAACCTCAGTGTCGCCTGGCTTCCTCAACACAACTTCCTTCCTATGATAGTCCATTAAGGCATGATACCTAGATAAGAAATCCATCCCCAAGATAACGTCGAACTCTTGAAGATCTAAGGGAATCGATTCGATTGTCATAGTCATACCATTCACTTCCACCATACAATTAGTATAAACACTCTGGACTATCAACATATCACCAATAGGAGTATAAATACACATGCTCCTCGGATAAAGGTTCTAACTCGCAAGAATGCTAGCAAACAAACATTTTAGAGATAAAAGAATGCGTAGCTCTGGATCTAATAATGCATGTGCGGAGTTTACTACAGATAGAAAGTGTACCCAGAAACAACTTCGGTGCATCCTCCGCTGCCCCGCCTGTGTGTCATAGCGTAAATCTTCTCCGTTGTTGTGGGTCGACCTACCTGTCCCTTTCGCTTAGCACTACTAGTGCCTTCTCTCTAGCTAGCTACCCGAGTATTTTGTTGCTTTGGTTCACGGCCCGCGACGTGGTTCTCTGGCCCTACCATGCCTTCTTGCATTAGTGGGGCATTCCCTTTGAAGTGACCGCCTTGCCCACAGTTGAAACATACATTTTCGCCACTCAAACATCGACCCTAATGATACTTTCCACAAGTGTCGCATAAAGGTTTCTTTTTGAACTAGCTAGTGACTCACTGGGTTGCTTCTGCACGGAGTCCTCACGATCCTATAAGAAAACTTGATCCCTGCTGCCTCTGTTTTTCCTCACGTCCACCTGTACCAGTCTTTGGAGTAGTTTGCCCACCACGATGGGGTTTAAAGCTTCCTTTTCCAGAGACACCTGGAGTGAATCTCCTATTATCTCCTCGTTGGAATCGGTCTCGTGATAAACCAACAGAATAAGTGGTATGACCACCACCTACAGCTCCTTTTCCCATTCTGTCATCTACTAGGCTTCACTCTACTCGTAATGCCGTCTCAACAAGCTTGGAGAACTCAGCCCACTCCGAACTTGCTGTCACAGGCGTTCGGATCTCTGTTCGCAGACCATCCTCGAACCTCTTGCATCGATCTGTCTCACTTGCAACAATAGTGCTAGCATACTTTGATAACTCTGTGAACTTGTTCTCATATTCTATTACAGTCATCGACCCATGAACGAGTCCTAGAAACTCGGTTCCTCTTCGCATCACGATATGAGCTCGGATAATACTTATCTTCAAAGGCCTTTCGAAACTCTTTCCAGCTCCAAGCATCCCCTTTTCTACTCTCTGTTATCTTCCACCAATTATCTGCTCCTTTCTGGAGTAAGAATGCTGCTAAATCGACCTTCCTGTCTTTAGGGCATCACATAACCCTAAAACACTTCTCAATCAGATTAAACAAAACCTCAACATCAACGGGATCTGTCGTGCCTTCAAATGTTGTTGCACCTAAGGCCTTCAGTCTTTCAATGCCATACTTTTTTTCTGGATCTGCTTGTGCTGATCCAACACTTTCAGCTAATCTTTGAGTTATCCTCGTGAAGATTTGTTCCTCCATGTTCACCTCTTGCTGAGGATGACTAGACTCTCCCTCTGATACCTCTCTTCCTCTATCACCAGTAGCTTCTTGAGTTCTGGCCTCCACTTGCCTGCCTCGTTTGCCACCTCGAGCCATGGTCCTAAATTATACAATCTTATTAAAATAGTTAAGACAACAAGCTCCTAGTTTAATGCATGAACCTAGTTCCCTTCCCAAAACCTTTTGCTCTGATACCAAGTTGTCACATCCCCTCCCAACTTGCTTGCTTAACCTAGGAAGAGATGCAAAGACAGAGATAACCAACTCTTTTCTGGCTCTCCCTGACTAACCAAACACTTAACCTAAAATTAAACGCAACACAATACGTTTGAACAAGCAAGATTGAACATTGAATACACATATAAGCACGACATCACTTCCAGTACTATGTTCTTTAGCTAGTCATAAAGCCTTCAAGTTTATTACAACCCGACTAATATGCTTTCACTACAAACCATATACATAAGAAAGTGTATATACAAGGAGCTAAAACGACGTGGTGGCAAACAGGTCTTGTCAAGGCTAAGCACCGGAAACTCGTCTGCTACCTGGGAAGAGTAAACATATGAATACGTGAGCTGGGAAGCCCAGTGAGTGTCTATTTTTAAAACATTATAAGCTCAAAGGTGAAGCATAATAATGGGCAGACTATAAGTAGAAAATAACTTAACATTTGTTTGTAAACATAATCTAGCCATGCTTCCAATTTACAGGTTTAAGTCACCACTTATGTATAACATAAATCTCATAATGCAGTACTATATTGAGGGTAGATAGATCAATACAATAAAACTCATGGCATGATACCGCTTTCAAACCTTAGCGGTGGTAGAGTTATATTTATACTAATAACGTTCATTCCTCTCTCACGTGCACGTGGAATGCCATTGGCACTTTGGTTTCCCCTAATACCTTCTCTATGTCCTTCAGTATTAAGGTAAGACCATTTACTACCCGTATACCTTCTCATTGTCCTTCAGTATCGGGAAATCATGATTCCTTCCCCCCTAAGTACCTTCTCTAATGTCCTTCAGTATTAGGGGTTAACAACAAACATGGGCAAAATTTGTATACCATGGAAATCATGTTTTAATAATACATGCAACAATTTCTCAACCTTTGCATATTATTTTCTAAACATGTTCCCAAATAGATTTACACAAGACATTCTCTAGAGGAAATCATACTTTCATAATTTAGTTTCCATACTTGGACTTATAGTACAAACTAATTCAAAACATGCTTAGGTTCCATCAAGAACATTATGTTAAAAACTCCATGAAACTATACATAATGAATTCCAGCAAGATTCAATGATCAACATTTTTTTTGAAGAAAAACAAAGGTCAAGTATAGTTCTAAAATAGAGTCACTCACAATTACCAAAAGAGTTCCAAGGATTATAAGCTATTCCTATCTCCGTTTGCCCTGAAAATGAATTTAACAACATTAATTCCTTTCCTTATGCACCTTAAAAACAAATCTAATTCAATCCCATAACTTAATTAATGATAACCATACACACTTGGTTGTAAGGTATCTAGAATTGGAAGCACATCTCCTTCAATCTCTTGCTAGCAGTTTTTTCTTTGCACCTAAGATTTCAGGTTCAACTTTCAGTTTGGGTTTCTCAAAATTTATCAAAACAACCACCAAATATTTTTTATAGACCCAAAGTAAAATATCTTAGCTTACTTACCTCAAAATTTCAGCTTCTAATTCCTCCTCAAGAGCTCAAAACAGACTGATCTCCTCATACTGTTCTGCTACCCGAGAACCTTGAACACCTCTCACTATTCTGCACTTTTCTCCTTCGTCCTCTTCGTATTTTCTGAAAAGCCGATCAGTTTCGTATTCTGCACTCAATTTCTGAGATTTTGACTTAAAAATCAACGAATTTGGCTCCGTAAATTACGAGATATGATCGTTTGAAAATGACCCATTTTCCAGCAGCTTGTTGTTTTCCTACGAATTTGACAGACCTACTTGCATTGTTTAACTCTGAGGCTTCACCTCCTTTGGCCAGCTCCAACTTTAATATTTACATCATAATCTCCTTTTTAAAACACAAAAAATAAGTAAGTGAATAAACCCTAAGCATTTAGTCAACTTAACTAAGTTTGTGAGGTATAAGATATTCCATTCAATACATATTGCATCTTAAACTTCCCCAATTTGCTAAACCTTTTAACTTACTTCAATTCAACTTTTAATATGCTTATTTCAATGGCTTACCTATCTCCTTATGAAGCTTTCAACATATTGTAGCTCCCAATTAAATAGATTCCCAAATCCGATCACGACATCCTTTAGTGCAACCTATATCATTTTGCATATTTCAACACATCAAGTATGAGTGCAAAATGATAAAAGAAAATAGAGTTTAGGGCTTACACTATCTACTCGGTCTTACCCCTGAAATGTGAGGCTTATTTAGCCAGCGCTGTTGAACTGCTCTCACCCATGCAGATCTAAGGATAATCCTGAATAAAAAGGAGTTCATTGTTATCTCAACATTGAGATCGAGTTATCTAGGTCATCAAAATTGAATTAGTCACTTTTATAGAGTAAACGGTGTTATAAAGAAAAAGTGACTAAGTTGTGGTCGAGTCTTATACAAACTCATTGCATAGGATGCCCCCACTTACATATCTCTATATGAACGATTCAGGATCACATCTTTTGTACTAACTACAAAGTAGGTCGCATCCATAGTGTTCCCAGAATAAGGCGTCCAACCTTATCCCTATACTATAGACCATTTTAGGCTATATACTCGAACTTGATCCATGTTTTATGTCATCACATAAAGTTCAAGTCTACATTAAATAGCCTCGGGACCTTAGTTTATTGGATTCACGATTATAGTATACTAATTCAATAACAATTTTATCGAAAAAGAAACACGAAAAATGTTTATCAATTACAAACTACGAGTTTTAGGACATAAAATCCAATAAACTCCCACTTGGACTAAAACTCCTAGTGGAATATCCCAATGTTGAATTTAAGTGAGAAACACATGAGTACAATAAACATATGAATACAATAAACCAAGGCATATGCCCAAATATTCTCCCAC
This sequence comes from Trichosanthes cucumerina, assembly GCA_036507285.1. NCBI lineage: Eukaryota > Viridiplantae > Streptophyta > Magnoliopsida > Cucurbitales > Cucurbitaceae > Trichosanthes > Trichosanthes cucumerina. Next base: position 32,525,363 of record CM071843.1, read on the forward strand.
TTGTCCTAGTTTACTAACTTCGTAGACCTAGAGACTGTAGGTGACCTTCAAACACTTTAGCCGTGGGGGTCTTTGTAAAAGGATCAACAATGTTTTGCTCAGAAGATATGTGGGTCACTATAATGTCTCCACGATGTACAATCTTCCGGATGAGATGGTATGTAACGCTCCTAACTTTCATGAACTTAACTCTAGGGAAATTACTAACCATGCATGCTTTTTTAGGCCATTAAACATAATAAATAATAATCAAATCAATCACGATTTAAAATTCACTTTTAGTGATCCCAAAGCAGAAAATCAAAACATTTAAATAACATAAAAATGTTTGGCCTCAATTTCAAAATCTTTATGCTATTTAAGCGGGAAACAAAATCCTTTGAAAGGACTACTAATTTAAGTGCGGAAAAACATGACTGTGTGGTGCCCATGACCTTCATAACGCATCCCTGTCACTCGTCCTGTATGCCCTTGCCTTTACCTGAAAACATTTTAAAAAGAAATGGTGAGTATTATAAAAATAATACCCAGTAAGTGACCTCGCTACGGAGGTTTTGGGATATGCATACACATACAATCATGACTATAAAACTTTCATGTGTGGGACCTAACTTTCTCATAAACTATCATGACTATTTCTTTTTGGCTTTTAGTGGTCAATTCAGTTCTCCTGAGAACATGTTGAGTCCGAAGACTACTGTCATATGGAGTCCTCCCTAACCTCGAGAGCATGTCGAGTCTGAAGACTCCTGAATCATGTTGAGTCCGAATACTCCTATCATATAAGGTCCTCTCAAAATCCCGAGAGCATGTTGAGTCCGAAGACTTCTGAATCATGTTGAGTTCGAGGACTCCTATCATATGGGGTCCTCTCAAAACCCTGGGAGCATGTTAGGTCCGAAGACCACTATCATATGTAGGTCCTCTCAAACCCCTATAGTTATATAGAGAATAATTGCTACAACCACTCAAACTATTTCATGTACATACAATCATGCATGAGGTCCCATCATCTTTTCATATACTATGATGCACATAACATAGAATCATGGTAAATCACATATCATAACATACTGTTCATAACATTTAAGCTATCAATCAATCATAAACCATAACATAACTTTCATAGGTTTCATAACATTTAAGCTATCAATCAATCATAAATCATAGCATAACTTTCACAGTTTTCCATTTAAAATAATTTAAAACATAATACTGTTGAAATATTTAAATAATCAAACATAACAAAATCCATGACTTTTATCCCATTTTGAAAAGGTTCGGCATGAGGTCCCTTACCTTAGCTTTGCCCTAAAATCTCCAAATTCAATCTCTAAAGCACAGTATCTTCCCAAACCTATCCAATAATCACTTACTTAAATTCGAAGCCATTTATTCATAGAATCACAGAACTTCAGGCCTTTCAATAATTTCTAATTAATTACCTTGAGATGATCCTTAACCGAACAGGATTGAGAACTTCTCTAACTTGTGACCACAACGTTCTCAGGCCACCTATTTCCAATTAACGAGGCTAAATATCACCAAACAGTCTCATTGACTAAATACTTGAAATATCTAATATAAGTCATGTGAGATTACTGCAACGGGGGAAAATTACATTCGGGAGTCAAAGTTGTTGAAAATTCTACTTTCGACGTATGGCGGCGCGTGGATCACTCGAGTTTGTTTACAGCGGGCCAGGGGGTCAGTCCACACGGAATCGGTCGATTTCCAATGAAAACCAGTGGTTTGGCACCGATCTGGTGGCTTGGTTCTCTTCTCACGACGGACTCGGGTTGGCAACGACAACGAACAGAACTCCTGATACCCGAAGAGATGCCTTCCTGTGAATCGAAGAACACAGACGGTGCACGAGCTCCTTCACAGCATGTCTGCAACGTCAGCTTCCTCCGACGACAAGGACTCGTGTGCAGATCTGGCTAGTAAGAAGAAGACGACGGCTGGGCATTCGATATGGCAGATCAAGCGCGTTCGACCTCTTATGGCGTGCGATAGCTAGCTAGAATTGAGAAGGAGGAGAAGATGATGTCGGCGACGAGGAGGAGGCTGCTTAGGGTTGAAGAAGAAATCGAGAAGCTTGGGGAAGAAGGAGGCCCCTTTGGTCTAATATCCCTCTCACTAAAAGACAAAAAGATATTTTGAGAGTTCAATTTACCACTTTGCCCTTCAGCTCCTTTTAAATCACCACAATGCCCTTAGACTTAGTTAAATAACCTCAAATGTTCCTTAGGTTATACTAAATTAAACTTTTAAATCATGAACTTCCAAAGCTCCCTTAACAAAATTTCATTTATCTTAATCCAACACGAAAATAATAATAAAGGTACCTGAAGTTCATGGTCGTTACATGATATTTACGCTCAATATGCATGCCGCCCTTATGGCTTCTTGGTTCTCTTGAGTTTGCAACTGCACCACTGTTATCACAATATAGGGTGATAGACAGATGCATATTTGGAACAACTTCCAAACCTTTCAAGAATTTCCTCAACCATACTGCTTCATTTGCTGCTTCACATGCAGCTACGTACTCAGCTTCCATTGTGGACTCTGCAATACAGTTTTGCTTCACACTTCTCCATACTACTACTCCTCCATTCAGAATGAACATATCCCGATGTGGATTTTCGTGCATCTTTATCGGTCTGGAAATCAGAGTCAGTGTATCCAGTAAGGATCAAATCCTTAGCACCATACACGAGCATGTAGTTCCTCGTTCTCCTAAGATACTTGAGGATATTCTTAACAACAGTCCAATGATCATATCCAGGATTGGACTGATACCTACTGACTATCCCACCTTCGTAGCATATGTCAGGTCTAGTACATAACATTGCATACATCAGACTCCCAACTGCGGAAGCATAGGGAATGACGAATATTTAGATTAATTAATATTAGGAGAAAATTTGAGATTTTATACTAAAGTGTGTTTGTGTTGTCTTTCCTTATTTGTTTTCCTTGTGTGTTTGTTGTTTATTTCCTTATTTGTCTTAAATTTGTTTTGTGTGGTTTTTAGTCTTTGTCTCTTGTTTTTGGTTGTGTTGCTATTGTGTAAAAGTCTTGGTTTGAATTATTGAAATTTAAAGTATGACTTTTCATGATTTTGGTTCTCCACCAATGTACTGTCCTTCCCAAGACCTTAGGTATGTGCATCATGACTTTTCTGGATCCCATTTGGTTCATGATGAATTAGAAAGGTTGGATAGGTTAGAGGCTAAAGTGGTAGAACTTTGGGAAATAGTACATGAAAGAACTCATTATCTTAATCAATTAGTAATTTCTCTTAAGGCCTTACAGGAGCAATTCCTTATTCTTACCACTGAGGAAGAGCCACCTAGGAGGACTTATTCATATGATAGTGAGGATGGGATGGAGGAGACTGAAACACACAAGAAACAGGTTTGTGAGGTAGATAATGGTAATACAATCACTTTCACGGAGGAAAGTCAGGTGATAGAGTTCGAGGCTGAAAAGTCCTTTCCCCCTTTATCTTCAGAAATTTTCTTTAATCTTGATAACCATTTGTCCTATACTCACGAGTCTTGTTTTGATTTTTGTTCTTTTATTTCCATCAACAAAAATAATAAAAATAATTTTCTTTCAAGTGCCCAGGAAAAACAAGATATCCTTTTAGACTTAGAAGGCTATATCGATTCAAGTAAGAAGGGCCCAAAGAAATACGAGTAATTTTATGTACCCTGAGGCCAACCTAGGGCTATACTGTAAACCCGAGATCTTTCTTTGGAACTTCCTTATTATCAAACAACAAAAAGAAAGAAGAAATGAATGTTTAAAACTTGGTTTTCCAGGTTTTAAAAAGAAAGGAAATGAAGTGAAAGACAAAAGGAAAACAAGGAAGGAAAGTTTAAACTATTTTGGTTTGGCTTGCTTTAAAGACAAAAGAAGAAAAAAAAATGAAACAAATGTAAATCATGTTAAGTTTTGTTTTGTAAAGAAAAGAAAAGAAAGAAGAAGATAAAGGAAAGGAAAGAAAAGGAAAAAGAAATGAAAAAGGAAAAAGCAAAAAGGGCAAAAGGACAAAACACCTTTATGGTTTTGTCCTCCACCGCCAATACATTTTAAAAAGAGTTTTCTCTCCATTTTCTTCTCTATCTTTACAAACCAAGCTGAAGTTTCGTGGGAGAAGGAGAAAGGAAGAAGAAGGAAGCCATTTTTCGTGATTTTGGAGCTGGGGTTGCAGAAGAAAGGAGAAGAACTCAAGGGGCTTTTTATTGTAGCAAGTTGATCAACTCAGACCAGTCCTGATGTTTTGATCTTCTCGAGCTCCACAGGAAGAGGTAAGAGCTGAGGCTTAGTTTTCTTGAAAGCAAACTCATATTGGAATAAAATTCGTGAAGGAAGCTCGAGCAAATTCGGATCTTATGCTACTGTTTTGTGAAGAGGAAGACAGAAGACAGAATTTGCTGTCAAATCCGAGAAGTCTCTGATGTTTTAGTTATTCTGATCTGTATACTTGGAGTTAGAAGCTCTAATTGGTATGGTTCGAAAGCTTATTGAATTTCCTACAACTTTTGTGAAGAAATCGTGAGTAGAAAATATCTAGAAGATGTTTTAAATATCAAGTTAAATTTGTTGTGCAGCAGGAAATCCGAATCTGGAAACAGCAGAAGTCTGTTTTAGGAAGGTAGCTTTCGAGGTATTTCTGAACCAAACTGTTGGGAATCTCATTTTCATGTCTTCATATGACTTTTAGAGGGTTCAAAAAGGAAGAGTTTGGTATAAATTACATTATTGTTGGATAAGTAATGAATACGTTATGGCTGTCTGAAAACAGGGCAGAAAATCTGAAAATGCTGGAAAATTTGAAAGTGTGTTTTCTTGTAATTTTAAGGTTAAAAAGCATGAGCTCGAGGTTCTAATGGTTGATTTGGTTTGTTTGACAGACCAAGAGGAGATAGGTCGAGTGTACGGGCTAAGATTCTAGTTCTAACACTGTGAGTGATCAAACGAACTTCGAAAATGAACCAAATGCTTGAAATATGCTTATATGCTTTAAGAAATGCAAGTTTTGCTAGAATGAATTGTTTCAAAGCTTGTGTTTTATTTTTGAACACATGTCTATGAGTATTCTTGTTTTCCTAGAAATGCTTCAAGTGTTCATTGTAACCCTAAAAGTTTTTATAAAATTTATACATGAGCATATGTCCAATGGTTGCAAAAATTTATGGAAATGTTATGATTTCAAGCAAGCATGTACTAGCAAGTATGTTTTAAAGATTTCTAGTTTTATGAACAAGCTGAGTAAGCTTGAGTTTTATGAAAGAAAAGATAAGCGGTGCATGTTCAAATGTTTTCATGTGATTTTTTCGAGATATTGAGCACGAGACTTTATGGTAGTGCAGTGTGTGCACACAAGTCTTATTCTCGTTGTCGACGTTGAGTGTACTCGTGACAACAGCCATTGCTCGTGAGTCTTTGGGCGGGCCCCACTACGACAAAGACGATGGGAGTCTTGGCGGGCCCCACTACATCGTAGAGTAAACGTTGGTTGTACTGGGCGTGCCCTACACAACGTGGATTGTGACGTGTTTTTTTAAAAGTTTATCTCATTTACATGCCTTACGAGATTTTGATAATATACTTGTTGGTTTTCTGAAAGTCTATTATGATTCTACGTTTACTTTCAATGCTTGAATACAAATGCATATGCTCATAGTTTTCAGGTCACATGTTTTACAAGTTATAGATATTAAACACAGTCACTCACTGAGCTTCATAGCTCATTATTTCAATGTTTTCAAACTTTTCAGGTAGAGATCGAACTCCTGGCACCTGAGTTACTGCCATAGTCTGCTTAAGCTCCATAAGTTGTAATACTTTTATGCGTGGTTGGTGTTGTATAGCTAGTCCCTATGTGTTATAGTTTATTTTGAGAGGACTATGTTGTTATAGTTGTTTGTACATTAGAGGTTTTATGAACAATGAGTTGTCTTGTGTTGTTTCGATGCACTTGACTTTTTAGTTTCCGCTGTGTTATGTTTAAGTGTTCCATTTGCGAACATAGTATGTTTATCAGGTGAATCAGGGTCAACAGGTATTGTTAAGAGGTAAACAATGTCTATTGGCTTCACGCCGCCTTTCAAGCTGAGTTAGCAGGTAGTTCGGGAGGGGGGGTGTGACATATACAGTCTAGCTAAAGACGTTAAAGAAAACGTTTCTTGGGAGGCAACCCAAGCTTTACTTTTTTGTTATTTTCTGTCTTTAGTTTGTTTTAGTTATCTGTAAGTAAGCTTACTTATTAGTTTGTTTGTTTTGCTTTGTTACGTTGTTGTTAATGCCATATCTCGTTGAAACCCATGCTCACGTTTTGTGAAACTTCAACACACGTGCTTTGGCTATCCAAGGAACTCAGAAAATAATAAAGAAGATCTCCATAACTTAGGGCAGTATTGTTCATTCTTACCCTCCTTACTATTTGAGCTTATTTTGCAAACATTAGGGACAATGTTTAGTTTAAGTTTGGGGGTGGGATGTTATTGATATGTTGTGACTGTCCTGAGTATATGCTGAATTGTTGATTGATCTTTTGCATAAGTATGGTGATGATAGCCTAGGATGAGAATTAATTGAAAATTTTTGTGATTCTGCTGAAACTTGAGAGCATGATATGAATTTGAGTTAATTTAAAAATTTTCTTGAGTTTTTCCTGCACTATTATGCACATAGTTTGTGTTCCTGTAGTTTTGAAATGCTTAGAACAAAGTTATTAGGCTTAGAAGTTTAATGTCACCTCGATAGGTCTAAGAGCTGATTTGAGAGTTAAACTGCAGGATAAGGTGAATGACAATATGAAGTGCATGATCTGTATAATATTTTCCTTTTGTGAAGTAGTTTGTTTGTTTAAGAAAAAAAAATTCGTGAGGGCAAAAAGAGCTACCTTCACTGTGATCAGTTAGGCCACTCATTGAGCGAGTGCTTTGGGTAAGGGTCCTTACAGTGGATGTGTGAAAGCTAGTGTCCTTACACAAAAAAAAAGAAGAAGAAAATAGAAAAAGTGATAAGTGATGAATTGCTGAGTAGAGTTATTTATTTCTTGAATGTGGAGAGGCTCAAGGATTACTAATTAGGACCAGTGTAGGGAGAAGTTCAATGGAGAGCCTAATAAAGTTGATACGGGCTTAGTAAAAATGAAGGGAACATAGGCTAATCACACATACACATAGGAACACTTAGAAAGAATTTTAAATTACTCATTGAAGCATTATGTTTGAGTGTTTCCTGTGGTTGCCAAAATTTTATCTTAAATCTTTGAGGTTTGAATCAAATGTATGCAGAAGAAAATCTCATGTTTAATTCTGTTTTTGCTCGGGACTAGCAAAAGTTTAAGTTTGGGGGTGTTTGATAACACACAAAATGTGCTATCCTCAGGCTTAATTATTGCTAGTTTTATGTTAATTTTAGGGCTTTGATGTGTATAAATCACTCAATTTCAGGTTAAGAGCTTAAACAAGACAATTGGAGACATTTTGGATCACTCGGGATCAAAACGAGGCTTTTTGGAGCGAAAAATAATACCAATTGGAAGTAGAAGGATCAATCCAAGCTAAAGAACTCGAGGTGATGGCGTTGCAACGCCATGCAGAGCGTTGCAACGCCGAGTGTGTTGTTTTCATGCATAAAGAAGCCATGCCGAGGCAGCGTTGCAACGCTATCGCGATAAGAGAACAAGCAGAAAGGCCGTAGCAAGGGCGTTGCAACACTGCCTTGCAACGTCGCAATAACAGATTGATAAGGACGCGCGCGTTAAGGTAGCGGTGTTGCAACGCTGCCCTCAGCGTTGCAACGCCAACGACACATTCCATATATGATACACGCTTAGGGTACAACGTTGAAACGCTGTCCCTAGCGTTGCAACGTTGTACCGATTATGCCTATAAATAGAACATTACATCTTCTTGCAAAGGGAGCCGAAATTGATAGAGATTGCATCCTAATTTCGAAATACACTCTGTAAGAAGAGAAAAGTGAGCATTCCTTGGGAGCCAAAGCATTCGTGGAGGTTCGAGATCGAGATGGGAGCTCGGGGACGAAGGACCGACATCGACACATAAGTTTATTTCATCTTTCTTTCAGATTGTAACACCGTTTTAAGACGTTTTCTACACTTTTAGTTTGGTTTTCTTGTGATTTAGAGTAGCTAAATGTTGTAGTTAGGATTTGATTCACATGTTTAAGAGTTGTTTGCTTTTGTATTGAATTATGTTTTGTTATTTATTTTTGGCAATTCGTTCTTTAATTCCTTGATCTTGTTGGTTTAAGTGGACTCGAGAGAAAAAGCTTAGATTAGAGCAAAGTTGTCAAAACTCTTAGAAGTCTGGCATGAGAATGACCTAGAAGTCTAAGGGAAACACATAAAGAAGTTGCTTAATGTCGTGTATGCTTTAGGTTCATATGGAGACTATAGAATTTATTGTGTGTGCGAGGCTCACTAAGAATCGAGAAATTTTCTTGAGTATCTTACTTCTTGTTTATAAATTCATCACATTAGTTCTTTGCATGTGTTAAATAAGTGTTAACTTGTGAAGTCAATTTCCTCAAATTCTATCATACTTGTGTCTCCACGTGTTTGTTTGTCTTTTGTCTTTACTTTCACCATCTATCCATGTTATGTTGCTTTAGCTAAATTTGAGAATTAGTATTTGGTAATTAATTAATCTAGAAACTCATTCCCGAGGACGATACTTGGACTCTCAAATCACTATACTAAAACTTGACCCGTACACTTGCGGTATTGCAAATATAATTTTACGCAACAACTTCCTTCTCCCACTTACTATGAACAACTTACCCTATTCACCTTGATATTGACTCATGCAAACACTCTCCGAATGGAGTCCACTCCTAGGGCGGCCCAAAGCCAAGCATGAATCTCACAGTGTGAACTCTTAGGGACACTAGAGTTAAAAGTACATTACTTCTCTCCAACTGAAGTGTTCTAGATGGTTAGGGTATAAATTACTTAGCAATATATTTCAGCTAACTAAAACATATCCTAATTCTAGGCAAAACATCCGAGTATAACCTTTATACTGGATTTTCCTAGATGTCTAGGTGATAAACAAATTTTATTATCTCACACCGCTCACGCATGCTTATAAAAACGATTTAACCTAACTCAGACGTCGACTCGATCTCCAGGTAGAAGGTGTTCCATGATGAAAGGAATGAAAATCACACAGCGGAAAACGATTGAATCGTCGTGGTTTCGTTGTGAAAATATTTTCTCAAAATTATTTCTATCTTATAGAAATTAGGCTAAATATGCAATCAATAAGAAAAATCAGTAAGAGATGTACTTACTTCTTAAGGAACCGTTCTTCGCGATTTCCTTCTCCAGTTACGAACACTTCGCGTTTTCGATCTCAACGATCACGATCTCACCGAACCTCGAACAATCGAATACCTCCGAAAGGCCTTCTCAGTTGTTCTCCTTGGTAGAAGGAGAGTAATGAGACTTCTTTGGTAAAGGGGAATGAGAGAAAAATGAGAGAAGTTTTTAAGAGAGTTTGAGAGTTATTTTGGTGAGAAGTCCAAAAAAATGAAACTTCAACCTTACAACTCCTTCGTGCAAAGGAGTTTATATAATGGTGATAGGTGGAGTTGAAATCTCCACCTATTTACTATTTTACCACAACCATAGGTTATGCAAATCATATATGCATAACCACATATAATAAGATATCTCATACCTTATAATACAAATCACATTTGTATAATTGTGGATTTTAAATTAAATCACATTCAATTTAATTTCTCTCAATCCAATTTCTCTAAATTAGCCCTAATTAAGCAATTAGGCTAACCTATAGTTTATTATGAATCTCATTCACATTAAACTATATAATGTCAATCATATCTCATATAAATGACATAAATACCCTTTTAATGAATTTGAACACTTCAAATCCATACCAAACTGTAAACCCTCTATGTATCCAGTTTGAGCCAACCGAGGGACCTACTGGACCTACAGGTGACGAGCTCTAATGATCCGAGACTAACCTGTCAAACTCTTTGATCCGGTTAATAAACATTCATTAGCTACAGTAACACTCCACTAAAGCCCGTAGCTGCACTCCCATCACTGTAGGACAAGTTGTGTCCATTGATATAACCAATGCCCATGAGTCAACCCTTCACACGTTGTTCGTAACCAGTGCTGGGTCAAATTACTGTTTTACTCCTGTTTCTACTTCTTGCTCCTTAAGTCCCCACTGCTCCTGTAATGAACAACAACCTTGTATGGTCCAACCATAAAAAACACCCCCTGTTGTCCAAGCCATGGAGACAACACTTAAGGGAACGACCCCTCTAGTTTTCCTAAAGTCGGGAACGAGTGAATTCCATCTCGCGTAGTTAAGTTTTCAGCTCCCCACGTGGTCCTGTCCCTGAGAAGATAGGCATATTGGGCGAGTAACTGTGACCACTCTCACCCGTACTAGTCAATGAAGGGAATCGAAGTCCCCGCAGCGGAAGAGATTGCGAATCGCGCGCTCTTGATTTAGTTACAACGATTTATTCAAGAACATGAAAAACTAGATTAAGCATAAAATTAGAATGGACAGCAAGAATTTACCTTTGAAGAACCTTTCTTCGAGTGCTCCTCTCTCCACGGTCACGATCTCAGCAACAAGAACTCCGACGTGCGAAGACACGACCACCGGATCTTCTCGTTGTTCTCTAGGTGAGGGAGGAAGGTGGGTTCCCTTTAGGAGATGCGAGGTATTTTTTTTGAGAGAGAGATATTTGTTCTCTTGGAACCTTTCCAACAACAACTAAAGGGAGCTTGTCAAAACCTTAACCTAGTTGCATCTCATGCAACCATATATATAGGGGAATGGGATGAAAATGACCATCCTACCCCTCCTTTAATCCCTCTTTAGTATATAGTTTATATATGAATCTAATTCACATTAAAACTATATATTATATCAATTATATCATATATAATTGATATAACTCCTCATGTATGAAATTGAACACTTCAATTTCACTCCTAACTATAAACCCTCAATATTATCATGTTGAGCCAACAAAGGGATCTAATGGACCTACAGATCATGAGCTCCAATGATGTGAGATTAACTGATCAAACTCTCTGATCTAGTTAATCAATATTCATTAACTACAAGTCACTCCACTATAGACTTGTAAATGCACTCTCCTCATTGTAGATATTATTGTGTCCATCGATATAGTCATTACCCATGAGTCGACCCTTCATAGGTTGTTCGTAATCACAGTTGGGTCAAATTACCGTTTTACCCCTGTGATTACCTCTTTGCTCCTTAAGCACCACTAATTCTCTAATGAACAACAAGTCTAAGGTCCTACCTTAGACTTATACCCTCATAGAGGGCGGGGCTCCGTTGTTCAAGACCTGGAGTCAGTTCTTAAGGGAACAACTTATCTAATTCCTTAGTAGAGGAATGAGTGAATTCCATCTTGCACAGTTAAGTTCCCAGCTACCTACGAGTTTCTGTCCCTGAGAAGGTAGGCTTATTGAGTCGGCTACATGCCACTCTCACCCATACTAGTCTAAGGACAAACCCCTATAAGCAGGAGTTCTTAACTTGCTCAGGATTCAGGTCGAGTCACTAATGACCATCTATAAATTACTAGTCTTATCCTGTTAACTGTGTTATACTGGTTCGACTAATAATTTGCGATCCAATCTTGTATGAACTCTTCATACAGGATGCCCCCACTCGCATGTCAACTACATGAATGAGTTGGATTACCTCATTTGTACTAATTATAAAGTGGGTCGCATCCATGGTGTTACCAGAATGAGGTTTCCAACCTTATTCTTATACCAAGACTATTTAGGCTATAATCTTGAACTCAACCCAAATAGTGTCCACTACACTGATTGCAAGATAAATGTTATAACATTGGAGCTTAGTTTATTGGATTTATAAAAGCAAGACTGTAATCTTATCAAAACAAATAACACTTTATTTAATTGATCAAAATTACACAAGTTTAGGGCATAAATCCCAACAATCTCCCACTTGACCTAAAGCTTGTGGAGTACTAAACATTACAATAATGTAAATACAATAAACTAGGGCATTTAAACCCCTTTGTACAAAAATACTCCCACTTGCCCTAGTTGGGAAGACTTGTAAACCTAGACCTTCTAGGTGACTCTCAAATACTTTAGCCATGAGAGCCTTTGTAAAAGGATCGGCAATGTTGTGCTCGAGGCTATCTTCGTGACAATCACGTCTCTCTATGCACGATCTCCGGATGAGATGATACTTCCGCTCTATGTGCTTTTCCCTTTTGTGACTTGGGGTTCCCTCGAATTTGCCATCACACCATTATTATCGCACATACTGTGATGGGCAAAGTCATATTTGGAACAACTTCCAAATTTAGCATAAATTTCTTAACCAAACGACCTCCTTAGCCGCTTCACAAGTCGCTACATATTTCGCCTCCATGGTGGAATCGATGCATCCTTGCTTGACGCCGCCATACTACAACTCCTCCGTTAAGAGTGAAAATCGACCCTAATGTAGATTTCCGAGAATCTTTATCACCGAAAGTCGAACTGTGTATCCCCTGTAAGGATCAAATCCTTAGCCCCATACACAAGCATGTAGTTCCTTGTTCTCGAAGATACTTAAAGATTGTTTTAACCGTTGTCCAGTGTTCAAGTCCTGGATTGGATTGATACCTCGACCATCCCAATCTGCAAAGCAGATGTCGGGCCTAGTACACAACATGGCGTACATCGGGCTCCCCCAAATGATGCATAAAGAATCCGTCTCATATCCTCAACTCCTTGAGGTGTCTTAGGACACTGTTCCTTAGACAAATGGAATCCATGTCTAAAAGGCAACAAGCCCTTTTTGGAATCTTGCATCTTAAACCTTGACAACACTTTGTCTATGTATGATGCTTGAGACAAGGCTAGTGTTTTATTCTTGCGGTTCGGACAACTGGATCCCAAGAACAAATCTGCGCATCACCCAAATCTTTCATTTGGAACTGCATAGCTAGCCATTCCTTGATGTCAGTAAGATAACCTACATCATTCCCAATGAGTAGGATATCATCCACATAGAGAATTAGGAAAACGACAGAACTATTGATGATTTTCTTGTAGACACAAGATTCATCATCATTCTAGTTAAAACCATAAGATCTGATAGCCTCATCAAATCTTATGTTCCAGGACCTAGAGGCTTGTTTCAGTCCATAAATGGACCTTTTAAGCCTGCAAACCTTTTTCTCTTGTCCTGGTTTAATGAACCCTTTGGGTTGGTCCATGTAGATGGTTTCCTCAAGATTGCCATTCAAAAAGGCTGTCTTGACATCCATTTGCCATACCTCATAATCATAATATGCGGCAATGGCAAGAAGGATACGGATAGACTTTAGCATAGCAACAGGTGAAAAGGTCTCCTCATAGTCAACCCCTTCAACCTGGGTATAACCCTTTGCTACTAGTCTAGCTTTAAAGGTTTGCACCTTCCCATCTACACCACGTTTTCTCTTGTAGACCCACTTACAACCTATAGATTTTACCCCATCAGGCTTATCTACAAGATTCCAAATAGAATTGAAGTACATCGACTCCATTTCTTGGTCCATGGCTATGACCAATTTGTCTTAGTCTTTGTCAACCATTGCTTGATTATAAGTCAATGGATCCTCGCAGTCGTCATCTGGTATAACAACTTGGGTTTCAGATAAACCCATGTAACGGTCTGGCTGTATCACAACCCTCCCACTACGTCGAGGCATACTCAACTCTTGAGATGAACTCTCTTGACTAGACAAACTAGTATCAACAACTCTTGTTGATGTACTAGTGTTCTTATTAGCAACCTTTGCTATTGTTCCGTCTAACTCACACAACACTACCTTACTTTTTGGTTTGTGGTCCCTTATGTGGTCCTCCTCCAAGAAAGTGGCATTTGTCGACACAAAAATCTTATCTTCCTTAGGATCATAGAATAAACCACCTCTTGTTTCTTTTGGGTATCCTACGAATAGGCACAACTTTGAACGTGAATCCAACTTCTTTGTATTTGTCACAAGCACATGTGCTAGACAACCCCATATTCTGAAGTGACATAAACTACCTTTACGTCCTTTCCGGAGTTCAAAAGGTGTTTCAGAAACACTTTTGGAGGGCACATTATTCAAAATGTATACTGCAGTCTCCACTGCGTAACCCCAAAAGGAACTAAGGAGATGAGCATAACTCATCATTGATCGAACCATGTCCAACAAGGTTTTATTTCTCCCTTTCGATACACCGCTTTTATCGTGGTGTCTTGGGAGTCGAGAGTTGGGATGTAATTCCATGTTCTATCATATAGTTCTGGAATTTTAAATCCATGTACTCTCCACCTCGATCCGATCGAAGTGTTTTAACCGTTTTACCTAGTTGATTTTCAACCTCAGACTTGAATTCCTTCAACTTTTCAAGTGCTCAGACTTGTGGTGCATTAGGTAAATATGCCCATATCTGGAATAATCATCTATAAAAGAGATGAAATATTCATATCCTCCCCTGGCTTTAACATTCATCGGACCACAAAGGTCTGAATGTATAAGCTCAAGAGGATCTTTGGCTCTATAACCTTTTCCACTAAAAGGTCTTTTAGTCATCTTTCCTTCTAGGCAGGATTCACATACTGGCAAAGAATTTTCTTCTAACTCGTTTAGAAGTCCTTTCTTTACCAATCTCTCAATCCTATTGAGATTAATGTGACCCAATCTTAGATGCCAAAGATGAGCATTTTCTTTAGGAGAAATTTTACGTTTCTTAGTTTGTACGTTTGCAGTTTTAAATAATTTAGTGTTCAAAACCATTTTGGCTGAATTAGGCCTTAAAACATAATATCCATTTTCTAATGAAGCTGAACATATTTCTAAACCTTTCTTCAAAATAAACACTTTATTCATAGAAAAGGAAACAAAAATACATTGTTCAATAAGGCAAGAAATGGAAATAAGGTTTCTAGCAAACCCTGGTATCACTAATATATTGTCCAACAATACATATTTCTTGGCAAAATAAAGCTTCATTGTGCCTACTGCTATAGCTGAGACAACCTCTCCATTTTCAACCCGGAGTGTTATCTCTCCTCACATGAATCTTTGCCAGAATCAATTCCACAAAAGAAGAACAAACATGATTAGTGGCGCTGAATCAAGTATCCAAGCTGTTTTATCATTATCCACTAAACAAGCTTCTAGGCAAAGTAAATCATATTTACCTTCCTTCTTCTTTTCTGCAATGTACTTTGGACAGTTCCGTTTCCAATACCCGTTTTCGTTGCAGTGGAAACACTTTCCTTTGTCCGCAACGTCTTTGACTTTCTTGCCCTTCTGGGCGGCAGCTTTGTCAGTCTGTTTCCCTTTACCAACTTTCTTCATGTTCTTCTTCTTACCTCTCAAAGTTAGAAGAAGATGAAGCATCATATTTTTGTCCTGCAGGTCAAACCTCCGTGATAACTCCTACGGCAACATTTGCCTCACCTTTCGATCCATGAATTTTCATCAAAGTGAAAGGTGGAGGTTCATTCGGAAGGAGGTAAGATTAAAAGTCAGCTTGTTCATAACAACATTACTTCTAAACTGCAGGAAACTATCTGGAAGGGTTTCCAGAATGAAGCTGACCTGGCTCGACTCAACGATGGAAGCACCATTCAACTCCGCGATGTTAAAGTGCACCATCATATCCAGGACATGATCCCGAACAGATGTACCCTCTGGCATCCTCGAGTTGAATATGTACTTTAGGGCATTATGTTGTGCTTGTGTGGACTGTTGTCCAAACATACCCTGCACAGAATTCATGATTTCCTTGGCGGTAATCATGCCCTCATGCTTCTTGGCTAATATGTCAGACATACTTTCCA
The DNA here is from genome assembly GCA_036507285.1 of Trichosanthes cucumerina. Taxonomy (NCBI): domain Eukaryota; kingdom Viridiplantae; phylum Streptophyta; class Magnoliopsida; order Cucurbitales; family Cucurbitaceae; genus Trichosanthes; species Trichosanthes cucumerina. Next base: position 32,541,298 of record CM071843.1, read on the forward strand.
ACATGTAGACCTTGGCCTTATCATTGGCCTTGATCCATCGATCATATGCATCACGAACATTTCGTGACGCATTCGAGCCTGGCACCTGAGGACACTCCTCAGTTAGCACAAACTTCAGATCATCCACTACCAAAAAAGGGTTGAGTTTGTTTTTCCATGTCATCATATTCTCTCCGGTTAACTTTTTCGCACCCAATAAGGAAATTATAGAGCTAGACATTTTTGCTGAAAATTTTACAAACAAACTTGTATGAGTTTCTTGCTATAGCTCTAATCCAATCATGTTTTAGCTAATTATCAAATGATTCCTAGGCCATTTATAATTTGCAATGATACTCAAAGGTTTAGAATGTATGACAGAAGGGTAATAAAAACACTCCTCCTCCGGATCAAGACACTCTTGACCAAAACCTAATACCGTAATAACTCTTATTCCTATAGGTTTTAGTTACCATTTTAGATGCGGATACATACACAACTTATGTACCCCGTGAGTGTAGCCCTTTGTCTTTAGATCCCGAGTCTCGATCCAATAAAATCCATAGAAGGGAGGACTAGATTGGAAAATAGTCTAAGAAAATCTTTATCCCTTTTGGGTGTCTAGTGTTTGATCCCCTATGATCAAGCCCTTCGAAGGGATTGTCCGGTCCATGCCAAACTAGCAGGCTGACCATATTGGTCTAACGGTGTAAACCGACAAAAGAGATCGTAGGTTTTGTTTTCACTAAACCTGCTCCCACTCACTATAAATACCCTCTCCATTCACCTTGGTATTGACTCATACAAACACCATCCGAAGGGGGGACGCTCCCGTTTGCGCTACGAGGCCAAGTATGAGTCTCACGGTGTGAACTTCTCGGAGATAGCGTACGTGAAAAAATATATATCTCATACACTTTTTCCTCCCACTAAATACTTTAAGTCTATAGGAATCTTTCTTTGGCTAAAACCCGGCTAATGGTTTTACCTAACTCTATCAACATAACTCTTATATTGATAATTAATATAACTCTTATATTGATTTTATCCTAAGTTTGTTAATATAACTCCTTATATTAAACCTCGGATTTCTAGTTTATTAACCCCTTAATAAACCCATCGACGTATTCCATCGTAATTTATAAGACTCTCTCGATTAAATTTCACTCCCGAGTCAATTCCTGTAGGGGTGTTCAAGTTTCAGTCGACTTAAATACCCTGACCTTTAGACAGAACTTTCCTTAGACAGAGTTCCTCTTTTAATCATAGCTTATAAATTATTTGGTTTTTAATTCTAATCTAATTAGAACTAGATAGCCTAAGGTCTATTATTTCCAAGTTCTAAACATTTTAAAACTAATAATTAACCTTAGGTGACATGCATACTATGTTATAGTGCTTGATCATTCATCGCATGAATAATAAGACATTCATAACATATTCATCTCATGAAAAATAATGCATGTCAATGCTGTCCAAAAATTAATATAACAACCTTATATTAATTAATCATGCAAACTATATAATATAACTCCTTATATTATAAATGATGCATGAAAATGCTTAACCTAAGGTGAGATTTCTAAAATAAAAGCATACACTATGCATGGCAATAATTACATAACAATTGCATAATTAAAATAGCAAAAATTAGACCAATTTTGGCACCTTAGAGATAATTTTAATTAATATAATCTAATTATATTAATTAAAATTAAATATATTAAATATATTAAATATAAAATATTTTTATAATTAATATATAAAATAAAAAAAACGTTTTCTGCCCGTTGCTCCTCGCGTGAAACGTATCTAGCGTTGGGTAATTTGCTTTTGTCGTCTTCTCGCCGCGGCGTGCGCAACGCCACAACGTTGTAACGCTAGAGGGCGCGTTAACGCCGCCTCCCGGGCGCGCTTCTCCCAAGCGCAGCTGCTGCAACGCCGCAAATGCAGAAACAACTAGGAATCCCATTTCTTGTTCGTTTTTGCTCCGATCTTCTCAGAAACCGCCTTGCCTCGATCGACACGGACTTATAGACTTGATTTACAATTAAATTTGTCCAAAACACCTGGCCCTTACATTGAACGTTTCAATGGAAATTGTAAATCTAAGTGCCAAAAATTGAAAACATCTAATTTTGCAAAACCGTTCATACATCTCATGCAAAAACAGTAAATCCCACCTTGCTCTTGAAAAATCCAGAACATAAATCAAGAACACAATTGGTCACTGATACCAATTGAAGGGAATCGAAGTCCCCGCAGTGGAAGCAATTGCGAATCGCGCGCTCTTGATTTAGTTACAACGATTTATTCAAGAACATGAAAAACTAGATTAAGCATAAAATTAGAATGGACAGCAAGAATTTACCTTTGAAGAACCTTTCTTCGAGTGCTCCTCTCTCCACGGTCACGATCTCAGCAACAAGAACTCCAACGTGCGAAGACACGACCATCGGATCTTCTCCGTTGTTCTCTAGGTGAGGGAGGAAGGTGGGTTCCCTTTTGAGGTATTTTTTTTAGAGAGATATTTGTTGTCTTGGAACCTTTCCAACAACAACTAAAGGGAGCTTGTCAAAACCTTAACCTAGTTGCATCTCATGCAACCATATATATAGGGGAATGGGATGGAAATGACCATCTTACCCCTCCTTTAATCTCTCTTTAGTATATAGTTTATATATGAATCTAATTCACATTAAAACTATATATTATATCAATTATATCATATATAATTGATATAACTCCTCATGTATGAAATTGAACACTTCAATTTCACTCCTAACTTTAAACCCGCAATATTACCATGTTGAGCCAACGGATGGATCTAATGGACCTACAGATCATGAGCTCCAATGATGTGAGATTAACTGATAAAACTCTTTGATCTAGTTAATCAATATTCATTAACTACAAGTCACTCCACTATAGACTTGTATTGCACGCACTCTCTCATTTGTAGATATTATTGTGTCCACTAATATAGTCATTACCCATGAGTCGACCCTTCACGGGTTGTTCAGTAATCACGGTGGGTCAAATTACCGTTTTACCCCTATGATTACCTCTTTTTTCTTTAAGCACCACTGATCCTCTAATGAACAACAAGTCTAAGGTCCTACCTTATGAGGGCGGGGCCCCGTTGTTCAAGACTTGGAGTCAGTTCTTAAGGGAACAACCTATCTAATTCCTCAGTAGAGGAATGAGTGAATTCCATCTTGCACAGTTAAGTTCCCAGCTACCTACGAGTTTCTCGTCACGAGAAGGTAGGCTTATTGAGTCGGCCATGTGCCCACTCTCACCCATACTAGTCTAAGGACAAACCCCTATAAGCAGGAGTTCTTAACTTGCTCAGGATTCAGGTCGAATCACTAATGACCATCTATAAATTACTAGTTTTATCCTGTTAATGGTGTTATACTGGTTAGACTAATAATTTACGATCCAGTCTTGTATGAACTCTTCATACAGGATGCCCCCACTAATAAGTTGGATTACCTCATTTGTACTAATTACAAAGTGGGTCGCATCCATGGTGTTACCAGAATGAGGTTTCCAACCTTATTCTTATACCATAGACTATTTAGGTTATAATCCTAAACTCAACCCAAATAGTGTCCACTACACTGATTTCAAGATAAATGTTATAACCTTGGAGCTTAGTTTATTGGATTTATAAAAGTAAGACTGTAATCTTATCAAAACAAATAACACTTTATTTAATTGATCAAAATTACACAAGTTTAGGGCATAAATCCCAACAGTCAAAGGATGGACTCCATGCATGTGGAGTCCGTAACACGCTCAGGATTAAGATCAAGTCACTATTGGTCATCTACGAAGTTATTAGTCCTACTGTCAACGGTGTTACATCAGTAGGTCTAATAATTCACGGTCCGGTCTTGTACAATCTCATTGCACAGGATGCCCCCACTCGAATGTCAACCACATGAACGAGTTTGATCACCACGTTTGCATCTAATACAAAGCGGGTCGCATCCACAACGTATTCAGGATTAGGTCTCCAACCCTATCCGTATACTGTAGACCGTTCGGGTCATTAACTCGAACGTGATCCTCCATGTGTGTCTACTATACACTATTCAAGTTCTAGTTCTCTCATAATTCAATGACCCTGGAGCTTAGTTTATTGGACAAATTTTGTAAATATGCGAGACACAAAGTGATGAAAGAAATAATTCTTATTTATTTCAATAGGTAAATTACAAACAAGTACGAGATTAGGACATACATCCCAACACGTGAACCGTCAACTTAAAAGCCTTTCAACCTTAGTCATCTTATCTGACTTTTTGCCAAGATCTTGTCGGGTGAGTTTTCTTGTAACTTCGGTTTTATAAGATATCGACCTAATTTCTATGAAAAAAGGGTTTGTCAATGGTTAACCTAAGTGAGCATGCATCTTATCTTTGTTATAGATTTCAGGAGTCTAATTGATTTTATAACACTTATAAAATGAATTGACAAACCTATAACATACATTCCACATTCATTACATAACAATTATATAATGAAAATTTAATATGGATTTAATTTACTTAATTTAATCAAATTAAATTAAACAAATTAAATTAATTAATTAAACATTTAATTAATCAATTACCATATTAAGTTACTTAAAGAAATCATGAATTATATATAACTTTTACATTAATTCATGAAATCCAACATGCATACTATATATATTATAACCATTATAACATACTTGCAATGAATGTGCATGTTAACCTATGGTGGGAATTTAAATCTACATGGCATACTTTATGCACAAAAAAGATTTAAACAATTAAACACATTCATAATGCATAAAAAAATAAAACATAAAATTGGGCCGGTTTTGGCATCATAAACAAGCAATTAACTAAATTATTATAATAATAATTTGAAAACCAGCTCTGAACCAATCTCGAACAATTCGAACCAGCCCGAACCATCTTGAAAATGGCAGCAACTTCACACGGACAGCGGCTGAAAAATGGCTCCAAAAAAAACAGATAGTGCAATTTTTTTCGGCAGTGCGCAACGTCGGTTGAAACTACAATTACAACCTAATTTAAACTCTATTGACTCCCAAATTTTACAGACTCCTTGAGCACACATTAAGGCTCAAAACTCCTGAGCAAATTACAAATTATAACAAGAAATTAAAGCCTAAAAGATGTCAAAACAGTGAGCCAATTTTAGCTTCCAACAATTTCATCACATGAAAAATAACAACTCACCATATGTTGGGATTTGTGCCCTAAAACTCGTAGTTAAGTTCCCAGCTACCCACATGGTTCTGTCTGTGAGAAGGTAGGCATATGTTGGGATTTGTACCATACAACTCGTAGTTTATAAATAATGTTCTAATTAATGTAATAAAGAGTTATTATTATCAATAAAGAGTTATTGTTCATTATTTACGATATTGCCCTCTTTTTATTAACTCTAAATCCAATAAACTAACATCCAAGGTTGTAATATGTTTCTTGAACTGAATGTAGTGTACATATAAGGATCTTAGTTTGAGATACATCCTAAATGGTCTATAGTAAGGGATAAGGTTTGGGTACCTTACTCTAGTAATACTACAGATATGACCCACTTTGTATGTGATGGAACACGAGACATACGCAGCGGAAAAAGGATCTAATGACACTCTAATTGCATCTAACTTAATAGAACTTAACATGCAAACATACAAAAAACAGTGAATTAAAAAAGGGAAGAGAGTACAAACCTTTGTAGCTTGATTTTTTCACAATTTCCTTGCCTAACCACAATCCGAACACAACCGGACCACCACTAGAGCTTCCCCGCTATCCTCTGGGGTTGTGGGACCCGGTGAATGAAGGAATGAAAAGGAAGAATGGGAGGTTCAAAGCTTTATGTGAGGCAAGGAAAAGAAGAATTTTTTTTGTGAGACTTCTTTTCAAAAAACTAAAATTTCAGCAAGAGAAACCCTTTGTTTTAAAAACAATCCTATTTATAATGCAATTACATGCATCAAATGCATGTCAAAGCTCACCAAAATACAACACCTCACAAAACACTAACTAAAGTGGGCTATGTGCCATTCTATAATGTTTATACATAGTCCACTTAAGTTAGTGGGATTGTCCAACAAAAAGTTGGATAATTCCACTAACTCTAGTCAAGGGTAAAATAGTTTTTTCCATTTGGTCAAAGTCAAACTTTGACTTTTCCCTAGCCAAAAAGTCAATCCCTTTGACTTTTTACGATTTTGACCCTCTTGACTAATTTTGACCTCCCGAACATGAATCCGCATTCATATTTTTAAAATTCAAATCACATTTGAATATATTGTGTCATACAAAAATCGATAGTTATATCACATATACTTGTCGGTTTAAAACTTCTTTCCTAATTCGAACAATTCGAATTAATCCAACATATTGTTCTAAGTTTAATTCATATGAGCTAACAGGGGGACCTAATGGACCTACAGATCATGGGCTCTAACAATCCGAGATTAACCGGTCAAACTCTTTAACCTAATTAATCAACATTTGTTAACTAACGGGTCATTCCACTAAAGTCTCGTAGTTGCACTTCCCTCACTGTAGATATATTTTTGTCCACCTGATATAATCGTAACCAGTAAGTCAATCCTTCACAGGTTGTTCGTGGTCTCGGTTGGGTCAAAATATCGTTTTACCCCCGAGAACACTTCTTGTTCCTTAAGTCCCATTGAATCTCTATAGAACAATTGATTTGTGGTCTAACCAACAAATATAGTCTCTCTCAGCCTAGTGAGAGGGTGGGGTGTCACACCCCCTCCCAGCTTACTTGCTTAACCTAGGAAGAGATGCAAAGACAGAGATAACCAACTCTCTTACTAGTTTTCCCTGACTAACAAGACTTAAACTAAAATTAAATGCAACACAACACGTTTGAACAAGCACGATTGAACATTGAATACACATATAAGCACGACACATTCACTTCAAGTACTATGTTCTTTAGCTAGTCATATAGCCTTCAAGTTTATTACAACCCAACTGATATGTTTTCACTACAACCATATACATAAGGAAGTGTATATACAAGGAGCTAAAATGACGTGGTGGCAAACAGGTCTTGTCAAGGCTAAGCACCGAGAACTTGTCTGCTACCTGGGAAGAGTAAACATAATGAATGCGTGAGCTGGGAAGCCCAGTGAGTGTCTATTTTTAGAACATTATAAGCTCAAAGGTGAAGCATAATAATGGACATGCTATAAGTAGAAAATAACTTAACACTTGATTGTAAACGTAATCAAGTCATGCTATCAATTTACAGGTTTAAGTCACCACTTATATATAACATAAAAAACTCTTAATGTAGTACTATAATGAAGAATAAACAGATCCATAGCGTAGAAGCTCATAACAATAAAACTCATGGCATGATACCGCTTTCGAACCTTAACGGTGGTAGAGTTATCTTTATACCAACAACATTCATACCTCTCTCACGTGCACGTGGAATGCCATTGGGCACTTTGGTTTTCCCTAATACCTTCTCTATGTCCTTAAGAATTAGGATAAGACCATTTACTACCCGAATACCTTTCATTGTCCTTCAGTATCGGGAAAACACGATTCTTCCCTCCCAAGTACCTTCTCAATGTCCTTCAGTACTGGGATTAACAACATACAGGAGCATACTTTGTTTACCATGGAAATCATGTTTTCAAAATACATACAACAATTTCTCAACATTTGCATATTACTTTCCTAAACATATTTCCAAGTGAACTTACACAAGGCATTCTCTAGAGGAAATCATACTTAGATAACTAGTTTCCATACTTGAATATATAGTTACCCACTAATACAAAACATGCTTAAGTTCCCTAAAGAACATTCTGTCAAAAACTCCATGAAGCTATACAAAATTAATTCAGGCATGATTCAGTGATCAACATTTATGCTTTTAAAGAAAAACTAAGGTTTAAGTATAGTGCTAAAATAGAGTAACTCACATTCACCAAAAGGGTTCCAAGGATTATAAGTTATTCCTATCTCCGTTTGCCCTGAAAATGAAATTAGTAACATTAATTCCTTTCCTTATGCACCTTAAAAACAGATCTAATTCAGTCCCATAACTCAAATCAGAATAGCCATACACACTTGGTTGTAAAGTATATAGAAATGGAAAAACATCTCATTCAATCTCTTGCTAGCAGTTTTTCCCTTGCACCTAAAATTTCAAGTTCAACTTTCACCTTGGGTTCCTCACAATTTATCAACACAACAACCCAATATTTTTTATAAACCTCAAGTACTACATCTTAGCTTACTTACCTCAAAATTTCAGCTTCTAATTCCTCCTCATGAGCTCAAAAGAGACTGGTCTCTTCACACTGTTCTGCTACCCGAGAACTTTGAACACCTCTCACTGTTCTGCACTTTTCTCCTTCTTCCTCTCCGTATTTTCACAAAAGCCGACCAGTTTCTTATTCTACACTCAATTTCTGAGTTTTTGACTAAAAAATAATCAAAGTTGGCTCAGTAAATTAAGAGATATGATCATTTGAAGATGACCCATTTTCCAGCAGCTTGCTGTTTTCCTATGAATTTGACAGCACCTACTTGCAAAGTTTAACTCCGAGGCTTCACCTCCTTTGGCCAACTCCTACTTTAATATTTACATCATAATCCCCTTTTTAAAACACCAAAATCAGTAAGTAAATAAACCCTAAGTATTTTAGCCAACTTACCCTAAGTTTATGAGGTATAAGATCTTCCATTTAATACATATTGCATCTTAAATTTCCCCAATTTGCTAAAGCTTTTAACTTACTTCAATTCAACTTTTAATATGCTTATTTCAATGGCTTACCTATCTCCTTATGAAGCTTTCAACACATTGTAGCTCCCAATTAAATAGATTCACAAATCTGATCACGACATCCTTTAGTGCAACCTATATCATTTTGCATATTTCAAAACATCATGTACGAGTGCAAAATGATAAAAGAAAATAGAGTTTAGGGCTTACAATTTACTACCCCCTTAAGAGGAATTTCGTCCTCGAAATTCAGCACGAGAAAAGTTGTGGGTACTTTTCTTTCATTTGGTCTTCGCTCTCCCATGTTGCTTCTCCGACGTCGTAATTTCTCCACAATACCTTTACCAATGGTATTGACTTGTTGCTAAGCACTTGTTCTTTCCGATCCAGTACTTGTAGAGGTTCTTCCTCATAGGATAGCTTCTTCTTAAGTTGTATTGGTTCTACCTTGAGCACATGTGATGGATCAGAAATGTATTTCCTCAACATTGATACATGGAAAACATTATGTACCCGAGACAATTCTATTAGTAAAGCTAATCTGTAAGCTGATGGCCCTACACGCTACAGAATCTCGTAAGGCCCTATATATCTCGGGCTCAGTTTCCCCTTCCTCCTTACTGCAAAATACCCTTCCACGGGGATAGTCTCAGGAAAACTTTGTCTCCGATTTCGAATTCTAAATCTCTTCTTCGTTTGTCAGCGTAGCTCTTTTGTTTATCTTGTACTGTCTTCAGTCTTTCCCAGATAAATTTAACATTCTCCGAGGTAACTTGGACCAACTCTGGCCCTATCAGCTTCCTTTCTCCTACCTCCCCCCCAGCAAATAGGGGTTTTATATTTCCTTCCATATAATTCTTCGTACGGTGCCATTCCGATGCTAGAATGATAACTATTATTGTATGCAAACTCCATCAACGATAGGTGAGTCTCCCAACTTCCTTTATATTGCAATACACATACTCGAAGATGAAGGGAATGAAAATCCCCGCGCAGCGGAAGACGATCAAATCGTCATGGTATCATTACGCTACTCGAGTTTTGTTAAAACGATCTAACTATTAGATCTAGGCTAAACATACTAGAAAGAGGAAGAAATTTACAGCAAGATGAATTGTACTTACTTGTTGAAGACTCTCTTCAATATTTCTTCCAAAGATCACGAACGCCTCGTGCTTCTCGATCTCAACGAACGCTTCCCACGAACGGAATCCGAACACTACCACTTGGAGTCTCGGTTGTTCTTTCTTTGAAAAGGAGGAGAGTTGTGGGACTCTTTGTGTTCTGGAGAGGGAGGAGAGTTTGAGAGAATAGTAGAGAGAATTCTCTTCTTCTCTTTGATGAAAATCAAAAAATGAGAGAGTGAACTTACAATCCCTTCTTGCAAAGGGTTTAAATAGTGGAATGATAGAGTTAAAATCTCCACATTATTACCACTTTACCACAACCATAGGTTATGCAAATCTCATTTGCATAACCACATAATATAAGATATCTCATATCTCATATTGCAAATCTCATTTGCAATAAATGTGGATTAATTAAATTGAATCACATCCAATTTAATTTCTCTCAATTAATTTCTCCAATTAGCCCTAATTCAACAATTAGGCTAACCTATAGTTTATTATGAATCTCATTTACATTAAACTATATATTATATCATTCATATCTCATATAAATGACATAAATGCCCTTTAAGTGAAATTGAACACTTCAATTTCATACCAAAACATTAACCCTTCTTTTAACCCAGATTGAGCCAACCAAGGGACCTAATGGACCTATAGTGACGGGCTCCAATGATCCGAGATTAACCTGTCAAACTCTTTGACTCGGTTAATCAACATTCATTAGCTACGGTAACACTCCACTAAAGCCCGTAGCTGCACTCCCGTCGGTCTGAGAATATTACGTGTCCACCGATATAACCAATGCCCATGAGTCGACCCTTCACGGGTTGTTCGTAAACACGGTTGGGTCAAATTCTTTATTTTACCCCTGTGTCTACCTCTTGTTCCTTAAGTCCCCACTGCTCCTCTAATGAACAACATATTGTGATGGTCCAACCATACACAACACCCTTCTCGAGCCAGTGAGAAGGTGGGCGCCCGTTGTCCAAGCCATGGAGACAACACTTAAGGGAACAACCCCTCTAGTTTCCTAAAAGCGGGAACGAGTGAATTCCATCTCGCGTAGTTAAGTTCCCAACTCCCTACTTGGTCCTCGCCACGAGAAGATAGGCATATTGGGCGATTAATCGTGACCACCCTCACCCGTGTACTAGTCAAAGGACGGACCCCACGCATGAGGAGTCGTAACACGTTCGAGGATTCGTGTCGAGTCACTAATGGTCATCTCACGAAGTTATTAGTCCTCACCACAATCTGTGTTACATCAGAGGTCTAATAATTCACGGTCCGGTCTTGTACAATCTCATTGCACAGATGCCCCCACTCGCATGTCAACCACATGAACGAGTCAGATCACCTTGTTTGTATCTAATACAAAGCGGGTCGCATCCACAGTGTATCCAGGATTAGGTCTCCAACCCTATCCATATACTGTAGACCATTCGGGTCATTAACTCGAACGTGATCCTCCCTGTGTGTCCACTACACACCGTTCAAGTTCTAGTTCTCTCATAAATTCAATGACCCTGGAGCTTAGTTTATTGGAAAAGTTTATAAATATTGCGAGACACAAAGTAATGAAATAAATAACTCTTATTAATTTCAAACAATAATTTACAAACACGAGATTAGGACAAAAATCCCAACAAACTCCCACTTGGACTAAGCTAGTGGAGAAAATACATTTCTGAAATGTACATAAATTACAATGAAGTAATACAATAAACTAGGGCATTGAATGCCCATTTACACATCTCTCACTTGCCCTAGTCAGGAAGCTCTCGAAGACCTAGACTCTCTAGGTGACCCTCAAACACCTTAGCCGTGAGGGCCTTTATAAATAGATCAGCTACGTTGTGCTCCGAAGCTATCTGCGTGACCGTCACGTCTTCGTGGTGCACAATTTCCCGTATCAGATGATACTTGCACTCAATGTGTTTGCCTCTCTTATGGCTCCGAGGCTCACGTGAATTGGCTACTGCACCACTGTTATCACAGAACAGTGTGATCGACAAGTTCATATTTGGAACAACTTCCAAATCCGTCATGAACTTCCTAAGCCAAACAGCTTCCTTTGCAGCTTCACAAGCCGCAACATACTCCACTTCCATAGTGGAATCAGCGACGCATCCCTGTTTGATGCTTCGCCATACTGCAGCTCCTCCATTCAGAATGAAGGCTGACCCCGAAGTGGATTTCCTAGAATCCTTATCGGTCTGAAAGTCAGAATCCGTGTATCCCGTAAGGATCAAATCCCCACTACCATACACAAAGCTGTAGTTCCTCGTTCTCTTAAGATACTTGAGGATTGCCTTTATGGTCGTCCAGTGATCTAATCCTGGATTGGACTGATATCTACTGACAATTCCTACTGCATAACAGATGTCGGGCCTATTACACAACATGGCATACATCAGGCTCCCTACAGCCGAAGCATATGGAATCCGTCTCATATCCTCAACATCTTGAGGAGTCTTAGGACACTGATCCTTAGACAAGTGAACCCCATGCCTGAAAGGCGACAAGTCCTTCTTGGAGTTACGCATCTTATATCTAGACAACATCTTGTCAATATAAGACGCTGAGACAAGGCTAGCGTTCGTTCTTCCGATTCAGGACAAACGGATACCTAGAACGCGTCTTGAGCTTCTCCCAAATCTTTCATTTGGAATTGCGAAGCTAGCCACTTCTTAACGTCGAAGAAATTCTACCTCATTCCTAATGAGAAGAATATCAATCCACATACAACACCAAAATGCGGCGTTTTGTCAACGATTTTCTTGTAGACACAAGGCTCGTCGATATTTTGATCAAAGCCATAAGATTTGATTGCCTCATCAAACCTTATATTCTAAGACCTCGGCTCTGTTTGGTCCATAAATGGACCTATGAAACCGACAACCCTTTTGCTCTTGGCCTTGGGCAATGAATCCTTTGGGCTGGTCCATGTAGATGGTCTCATCAAGTTTGCCATTCAGAAAGGTTGTCTTGACGTCCATCTGCCATACCTTGTAGTCATAATACGCGGCAATGGCCAGAAGGATCCTGATTGACTTTACCATGGTAACAGGTGAAAAAGTCTCCTCATAGTCAACCCCTTCAACCTGGGTAAAACCCTTTGCCACTAGTCGGGCTTTGAAGGTCTGCACCTTCCCATCTACGCCACGTTTACGCTTGTAGATCCATTTACAACCAATAGGCTTTACCCCATCCGGTTGATCCACAAGCTCCCATACAGAATTGAAGTACATAGACTCCATTTCCTGGACCATAGCTTTAATCCATTCGTCTTTGTCAACATCAACCATTGCCTGATCATAGGTCAATGGATCCTCACAGTCATCATTAGGAGGGACAACTGAGGTTTCAGCTAAACCCATGTAACGACCAGGCTGTCTCACAGCCCTTCCACTACGTCGAGGCATTCCCAACTCTTGGGAACGGATTTGACTAGACGTGCTAGGATCAACAACACTTGTTAACGTACTAGCCCCATCAGCAACTCTTGCTGATGTACTGTCCATTTCATTTAACACAATTTTACTCCTTGGTAAATGATCCCTGACGTGGTCTTCCTCTAGGAAAGTGGCGTTTGTCGACACAAGCACCCTATTTTCCTTAAGATCGTAAAACAAACCACCCCTAGTCGCTTTAGGGTAACCTACGAATAGGCACAATTTCGAACAGGGTTCCAACTTTTTCGGATTTGACACCAACACGTGGGTCGGGCATCCTCAAATTTTAAAGTGATGTAAACTACCTTTACGTCCACTCTAGAGCTCGAAAGGTGTTTAACAAACACTTTTTGACGGAACGTTGTTCAAAATATAGACCGCAGTCTCCACTGCGTATCCCCAAAAAGAATCAGGGAGACGAGCATAGCTCATCATCGACCGAACCATGTCAACAAGGTTCTGTTTCTCCTCTCCGATACACCATTCTGCTGTGGCATACCAGTCTTGAGAGTTGGGACGTAATTCCGTGTTCTATCATATAGTCCTGGAATTCAGTGTCCATGTACTCTCCACCTCGATCCGATCAAAGTGTTTTAAGCGATTTACCTAAGAGGTTCTCAACCTCAGTCTTGTACTCCTTGAACTTTTCAAGAGTTTTAGACTTCTTGTGCATTAGGTAAATATACCCATATCTGGAGTAATCGTCTATGAAAGACACGAAGTACTCATAACCGCCCCGAGCTTTAACATTCATCGGACCACAGAGGTCAGAATGTACTAACTCAAGAGGCTCTTTGGCTCTATATCCTTTTCCACTAAAAGGACGTTTGGTCATCTTGCCCTCAAGGCATGACTCACACACCGACAAAGAGTTTTGTTCCAACTCGTTTAGAAGTCCACTCTTCACTAGTTTCTCAATCCTATTGAGATGAATGTGGCCTAACCGTAGATGCCAAAAATGGGCATTTTCTTTAGTAGAAACTTTTGATTTCTTAGTTCGTGTTTCTGCAGTTTTAAACAATTCAGTATTCAAAATACTTTTGACCGAATTAAGTTTCAAAACATACAGATTATGCTCAAGTGAAGCAGAACAAATAAGATTACCATTTCTGGAAATAAACGCTTTATTACCATAAAATGAAACGGAAATACACTGTTCTAAAAGGCAGGAAATAGAAACTAGGTTTCTAGTAAACCCTGGAACTATGTACAAATTGTCCAACAAAATGTAGTTCCTGCCAAAATGTAGCTTCATCGTGCCGATCGCTGCAGCAGAGACAAGTTCCCCTGATCCAACCCGTAAAGTCACCTCACCCTCTCGCAGCGGCTGCCAGGAATCAATCCCCTGAAAAGAAGAACAAACATGGTTAGTGGCGCCCGAATCCAATATCCAGGAAGAGTCACTACTCTCCACTAAACAAGTTTCTGTCACAAGTAAATCACATTTACCTTGATTCTTCCTCTCGGCCAGGAATTTGGGACAGTTCCTCTTCTAGTGTCCGCCCCCATTGCAGTGGAAACACTTTCCTTTCTCTGCAACGTCCTTGACCTTCTTGCCCTTGTGGGCGATAGCTCGGTCAGTTTTATCCCTCTTCTTCCTTTTCTTCCCTTTCGGGCGTGAAGGAGCAACAGTTTCGTCCCGCAGGTCGAACCCCGTGATAAGACACTGTGAGGCAACATTTGCCTCGCATTCCTTGACCCTGTTCAAGGATTGGAAATTTCTGTAGCTCATTGAGGAGGGTAGTCGAGTGTAGCTAATTTTGTTCATAACAAACATTGCTCTAAATCGAAGGAAACTCTTCGGAAGAGTCTCCAGAATAAAACTGACTTGGCTCGACTCGTCGATCGAAGCCCAGTTCATCTCAGCTAGATTAAAGTGGGTCATCATGTCTAGAACATGTTCACGGACAGACGACCCCTCTTTCATCCGTGCGTTGAAGACGTATTTGAGCGAGTCATGCTGGACTTGAAAGGACTTGTTGTCCAAACATTTCCTGCAAGGACTCCATGATCTCCTTGGCGGTGACCATCAGCTCATGCTTCTTTGCCAATACATCAGACATGCTGGCAATGATGTAGACCTTGGCCTTTTCATTGGCCCTGATCCACCGATCGTATGCCGGCGAACACTTCGCGACGCAGTCGAGCCCGGCATCTGAGGACACTCCTCAGACAACACGAACTTTATGTCGTCAGTTACCAAAATTGTGTTTATGTTGTTTTTCCAACTTTGGTAATTATCTCCCACTAATTTATCAGATGCGAGTAGAGCTATTATTGCGCTAGACATGTTTTAAGCTGAAAAATTAAGAAAACTTTGTCTTAGTCTCGCAAAAAACTTTTTGAAATCCAATCAAGTTTTAGCAAAATTGTTTCAAGATCCCTAGGTCATTCAAAATTTTGCAATGATACCCTAAAGGTTTAGAATGACCGCCACCGAAGGGTAAATAGAACACTCCTCCTCTAGGACGAGACTTTCTCGATCAGACCCTAATCCCAGAATAACTCTTACTTCATTAGGCGTCCAATTACCATTGTTTGGTCGAATTCATTAACACTTAACGAATTCTGTCAGTGTCACCCTCAATCTTTAAGTTTCCAAGCATCCGTCCAAACAATAGCCACCGAAGGGTGAACCAAGAAGGAAAATCAACCAGGAAACTGTATCCCTTTCGGGAATTCACGGTGTTCCGACTCCCATGATCAGACCCTCCGAAGGGATTGTCTGGTCCAGGCCAAACTAGCAGGCGGATCATAGGTGTCTCACGGTGTGAATCGAAAGAAGAGACCGTGGGTCTCGTTTTCACAAGTCCCGCTCCCACTCACTATAAGTACTCTCTCCATCCACGATGATATTGACCTATACAAATGCCACCCGAAGGGGGACGCTCCCATTTGCGCCACAGCCGAGTATAGATCTCACGGTGCGGACTATAAGGAGATTTGTGGTTGGAAATTCAAATGTATCTCATACACTTTATTTCCTCCCACTCAGCACTTTAATTTTAATAGGGATTGACCTAGATAAACCGAATAAAATTTACCTAAGTCTACCAATATAACTCTTATATGGTATTAACCTAAGTCTATAATCGCATTATAACTTAGGTCTATGTGAGTTAATTAAAACACTTTTAATTAGCGGCACTCACGATAACTATAATCTAAGAATCTCCGGACCGAATTCACTCCCAGGTCGGTTTCCAAGTAGGGGTGTTCCGCAAGCGTCAACTTAAATACCCCAGCCTTAGACAAAACCTTCCTTAGACAGAGTTACTAATCAGTCTCCATTCATAGACTAAACTTTGATTTCCTAATTTCTAATCTCATTAGAAAATAGAAAACCTAAGTCTAATTATTCAAGTTCTAAACTCTTTAAAACTAATAATTAACTTAGGTTGCATGCATTTCTATGTTATAGTGCTTGATCATTCATCACATAAATATCTAGATACTATAACATAATATAATTCATCTCATGAATATAAATGCATGAGCATACTTTAATCTAAATAATATAACACTTATATTAATTAAATTAAACATGCATTTAATTATATTATAACTCTTATAATATAACCTATCATGCAAACTATATATTATAACTCTTATAATATAAATGATGCATGAAATGTTTAACCTAAGGTGGAATTTTAAATCTATATGATATACAATATGCACATAGAATTTAATTAAAACATACATCTCATACATAAAATAATTAAATAGCAAAATTAGACCGGTTTTGGCACCTAGGGGCAATTATTTAATTAAATAACATTAATATAACTCTTATATTAATATTATTTAATGAAATAATTAAATAACATTAATATAACTCTTATATTAATATTATTTAATGAAATAATTAAATAAATAAAATAAAAATACATTTTACAATTAAATAAATAATTAAAAACGTGAAAACCGCCCACTGAAGAGGCCATAAGCCCACGTCTCGCGAAAGCGCGCTTGCGAATCGCTCAACGGCGTGCGGCAACACAGCAACTGCTATTGTCGCTTCGGCGTCGACCAGCGTTTCAACGCCAAGAGCTCGCGCAACGCTGTCCTGCAGCGCACCTTGCTCCCGCTGGCACAATGTTGAGACGCCAAGGAGCAACGTCTCAAAGCCGTAGCCTGTACAGCAAACTCCTTTGCTGTTTGTGCTTTGAAAAACACCCGTTTTCGCTCCGATTTCTTCACAGCAACACTTGCTACGAACGACACGGACTTACAGACTCGATTTATTTTCTAAATTGCCTAAAAAACACGGGCCCTTTACATTTGATCTCATCAAACAGAAAATAAATCTAAAAGTGCCAAAAACCGAAACATCCAAAATTGCAAACTAGCATTCATCTCATGAATTCAAAGTAAAATACCCACCTTTTTAACAAAAAACAGTGCATAATGAAGAACCATCGAAATGGCTCTGATATCAAATTGAAGGGAATGAAAATCCCCTCGCAGCGGAAGACGATCGAATCGTCATGGTATCAACGCTACTCGAGTTTTGTTAAAACGGTCTAACTATTAGATCTAGGCTAAACATACTAGAAAGAGGAAGAAATTTACAGCAAGATGAATTGTACTTACTTGTTGAAGACTCTCTTCAATATTTCTTCCAAAGATCACGAACGCCTCGTGCTTCTCGATCTCAACGAACGCTTCCCACGAACGAAATTCGAACACTACCACTTGGAGTCTCGGTTGTTCTTCCTTTGAAAAGGAGGAGAGTTGTGGGACTCTTTGTGTTCTGGAGAGGGAGGAGAGTTTGAGAGAATAGTAGAGAGAATTCTCTTCTTCTCTTTGATGAAAATCAAAAAATGAGAGAGTGAACTTACAATCCCTTCTTGCAAAGGGTTTAAATAGTGGAATGATAGAGTTAAAATCTCCACATTATTACCACTTTACCACAACCATAGGTTATGCAAATCTCATTTGCATAACCACATAATATAAGATATCTCATATCTCATATTGCAAATCTCATTTGCAATAAATGTGGATTAATTAAATTGAATCACATCCAATTTAATTTCTCTCAATTAATTTCTTCAATTAGCCCTAATTCAACAATTAGGCTAACCTATAGTTTATTAAGAATCTCATTCACATTAAACTATATATTATATCATTCATATCTCATATAAATGACATAAATGCCCTTTAAGTGAAATTGAACACTTCAATTTCATACCAAAACATTAACCCTTCTTTTAATCCAGATTGAGCCAACCGAGGGACCTAATGGACTTACAGTGACGGGCTCCAATGATCCGAGATTAACCTGTCAAACTCTTTGACCTGGTTAATCAATATTCATTAGCTACGGTAACACTCCACTAAAGCCCGTAGTTGCACTCCCGTCAGTGTAGAATATTTACGTGTCCACTGATATAACCAATGCCCATGAGTCGACCCTTCACACAGTTGTTCAGAGACACGATCGGGTCAAATTACCATTTTACCCGTGTCTCACTCTCTCTGTTCCTTATGTCCCCACCGCTCTCTCTAATGAACAACATATTGTGATGGTCCAACCATACACAACACCCTTCTCGGGCAAGTGAGAAGGTGGGCGCCGTTGTCCAAGCCACGGAGACAAAGACTTAAGGGAACAACCCCTTCTAGTTTCCTAAAGGCGGAACGCAGTGAATTCCATCTCGCGTAGTTAAGTTCCCAGCTCCCTACTTGGTCCCGTCCCCGAGAAGATAGGCATATTGGTCGAGTAAGCGTGACCACCCTCACCCGTATTTAGTCAAAGGACGGACTTCGCAGACAGGAGTCCGTAACACGCTCAGGATTCAGGTCGAGTCACTAATGGTCATCTACGAAGTTATTAGTCCTCACTGTCAACGGTGTTACATCAGTAGGTCTAATAATTCACGGTCCGGTCTTGTACAATCTCATTGCACAGGATGCCCCCACTCGCATGTCAACCACATGAACGAGTCAGATCACCTCGTTTGTATCTAATACAAAGCGGGTCGCATCCACATTGTATCCAGGATTAGGTCTCCAACCCTATCCATATACTGTAGACCGTTCGGGTCATTAACTCGAACGTGATCCTCCCTGTGTGTCCACTACACACCGTTCAAGTTCTAGTTCTCTCATAAATTCAATGACCCTGGAGCTTAGTTTATTGGAAAAGTTTATAAATATTGCGAGACACAAAGTAATGAAATAAATAACTCTTATTAATTTCAAACAATAATTTACAAACACGAGATTAGGATAAAAATCCCAACAGAAGCATGTCTTCGAGGGTCTGAATGGTTCTTTCTGACTGACCATCGGTTTGTTGATGAAATGTTGTACTAAAGTGCAACTTAGTTCCTAAGGCCTCTTGGAGACTCGACCAAAAATTGGAAGTAAATCTCGAATCCCTATCTGACACAATTGATACTGGGGCTCCGTATTGGCTTACAATCCTGTCAACATATAATTTAGCAAGTTTATCCAGAGTAAAAGTTACCTTGACGGGTATGAATCGAGCAGTCTTAGTCAGTCAGTCTACTATCATCCAAATCCCGTCATAACCACTCGGTGTTCGGGGAAGTCCAAATAAGAAATCCATGGTTACATGCTCCCACTTCCATTCAGGTATTGGGAGTGGATTTAGAAGCCTTCCTGGTTTCTTTCGTTCAGGTTTCACCTGTTGACAAATTAAACATTTAGGGACATACTCTGCTATTTCTCGTTTCATTCCTGGCCACCAATAATGGTTCTTTAGGGTCCGATACATCTTTGTACCTCCTGGATGCATCACATAGGTTGAACTATGTGCTTCTTCTAGTATTGCATTTTTCAAAGTTTTATCTTTAGGTACACAAAATCTACCACACTTCATCAACGCTCCATCACGCCTTACATCGTAATCTGCTCTCTGCTTCAAGTTCACCTCTTCTATCAATTTCTTCAGGATAGGGTCTTTAGCTTGACTTGAGATAACATCATTAATTAAGGTAGGTCTTACCTGAATATGAGCTAACAAATTCCTTTTGTCACCAACATACACTTTTGCATTAGAACTCTTGAGTTCCTCAAATAGAGCCACTCTAACAGCATTAAGTGAACCCCTACGTTGCTTCGACTTCCTACTCAGTGCATCAGCAACATTAGCCTTTCCTGGGTGGTATTCAATCGTGCAGTCATAGTCTTTTATCAACTCAAGCCACCACCGCCGTCTCAAATTCAACTCTTTCTGTTCGAAGATATATTTTAAACTTTTATGATCTGTGTAAATACACCACTTCTCACCAAACAGATAATGCCTCCAAATCTTTAAAGCTAACGTAACTTCTGCGAGCTCCAGATCATGAGTAGGATAATTACATTCATGCTTTTTCAACTGTCTTGACGCATAAGCAATCACTTTCCCATCCTTCATAAGCACACATCCAAGGCCCTGATGTGAGGCATCACAGTAAACCTCAAACTCTTTTCCCGTGGTGGGTAGAGTTAGTACAAGTGTTGTGACAAGTCTGTTCTTTAACTCTTGAAAACTTTTTTCACACTCGAACTTCGTATTCTTCTTTGTCAAACTGGTTAATGGAAGAGCTATTTTGGAAAACCCCTCGAAAAAAACGTTGATAGTATCGTGCAAGTCCCAAAAACTACGGACTTCCGATATTGAACTGGGTTGTTCCCACTTAACTATAACTTATGTCTTCTGAGGATCCACTTGAACTCCAGCTGCTGACACTACATGTCCCAAAAACACAACTTGTTCCAGCCAAAACTCACATTTACTAAATTTAGCATACAGCTTCCGATTTCGTAATGTCTGTAGCACTAGTCTGAGATGTTCTGCATGCTTCTCTTTACTTTCTGAATACACCAAGATGTCATCAATAAATACTATCACAAACTGATCAAGGTAAGGATGGAATACCCGATTCAATTTATCCATGAATGCTGCTGGGGCATTTGTTAACCCGAATGGCATTACCAAGAATTCATAATGCCCATACCTTGTTCTGAAAGCCGTTTTTGGTACATCAGAATCATTGATCTTCAGCTGATGGTAACCTGATCGTAAATCAATTTTGGAAAATACTGAGGCACCCTTTAGTTGATCGAACAGGTCATCTATGCGGGGCAAAAGATATTTGTTACGTATTGTTACCTTATTCAGTTGTCGGTAATCAATACATAATCGTAATGTCTCATCCTTCTTTTTAACAAACAACACAGGTGCTCCCCATGGAGATACACTTGGTCGAATATAACCCTTATCCACCAACTCCTGCAACTGAGTTTTCAATTCCTTCAATTCCTTCGGTGCCATCCTATACGGGGCTTGAGATATTGGCGTCGTTCCTGGCATCAGGTCTATGGTAAACGCCACCTCTCTATCAGGTGGCAACCCTGTTAGCTCCTCTGGGAAGACATTTAAAAATTCACATACTACTGGAATGTCTTCAGGTTTCAATTTACTCGCTGGTGCACAAACTACATATGCAAGATATGCTGTACAACCTTTCTTCAATAATTTTCTAGCTTTAATAATTGATATCATACAAGTAGGTAATATCTTCCTATACCCTTTAAACATAACCTCAGTGTCGCCTGGCTTTCTCAACACAACTTCCTTCCTATGACAGTCCATTAAGGCATGGTACCTAGATAAGAAATCCATCCCCAAGATAACGTCGAACTCTTGAAGATCTAAAGGAATCAGTTCAGTTGTCATAGTCATACCATTCACTTCCACCATACAATTAGTATAAACACTAAAAACTATCGACATATCACCAATAGGAGTATAAATACACAGCTCCTCAGATAAAGGTTCTAACTTTGCAACAATGCTAGCAGCAAAAATTTTAGAGATAAAAGAATGCGTAGCTCCTGGATCTAATAATGCATGTGCAGATTTACCACAGATAGAAAGTGTACCCGTAACAACTTCTGGTGCATCCTCTGCCTCCTGCTGTGTCATGGCGTAAATCTTCCCCTGTTGTCGGGGTCGACCTACCTGTCCCTTCTGCTTAGCACTACTAGTGCCTTCTCCTCCAGCTACCCCAGTATTTTGCTGTTGGTTCACGGTCTGCGACGTGGTTCTCTGTCCTACCATGCCTTCTTGCATTAGCTGGGGGCATTCCCTTTTAAAGTTACCGCCTTGCCCACAGTTGAAGCATACATTTTCGCCACTCAAACATCGACTCCAATGATACTTCCCACAAGTGTTGCACAAAAGTTTCCTTGCAGAACTAGCTACTGACTCATTGGGTTGCCCTGTTCGGGAGTCCCTTGCTAATCCTATTAGAAAACTTGATCCCTACTGCCTCTGTCTTTCCCCACGTCCACCTGTACCAATCCTTGGAGTAGACTGCCCACCACGATGGGGTTTAAAGCTCCCTTTTCCAGAAACACCTGGAGTGAATCTCCTATTATCTCCTCGCTGGAATCGGTCTCGTGATAAACTAACAGAATAAGTTCTATGACCACCACCTACAGCTTTTTTTCTCGTTCTATTATCTACTACGCTTCGCTCTACCCGTAATGTCGTCTCCACAAGCTTGGAGAACTCAGCCCACTCTGAACTTGCTGTCACAGGCGTTCGGATCTCTGTTCGTAGACCATCCTCGAACCTCTTGCATCGATCTATCTCGTTTGCAACAATAGTGCTAGTATACTTTGATAACTCTGTGAACTTCTTCTCATATTTTGTTACTGTCATCGATCCCTGAACAAGTCTTAGAAACTTGTTCCTCTTTGCATCATGATAAGAGCTCGGATAGTATGGGTTATCTTCCACCAATCGTCTGCTCCTTTCTGGAGCAAGAATGCTGCTAAATCGACTTTCCTGTCTTCAGGGCATCACATGACCCTAAAACACTTCTCAATCAGATTTAACCAAACCTCAGCATCAGCGGGATCTGTCGTGCCTTCAAATGTTGTTGCAACTAAGGCCTTTAGTCTTTCAATGTCATACTTCTTTTCTGGATCTGCTTGTGATGATCCAACACTTTCAGCCAATCTTTGAGTTATCCTCGTAATGATCTGTTCCTCTATGTTCACCTCTTGTTGAGGATGACTAGACTCTCCCTCTGATACCTCTCTTCCTCTATCACCAGTAGCTTCTTGAGTTCCGGCCTCCACTTGCCTGCCTCGTTTGCCACCTCGAGCCATGGTCCTAAATTATAAAATCTTATTAAAATAGTTAAGACAACAAGCTCCTAGTTTAATGCACGAACCTAGTTCCCTTCCCAAAACCTTTTGCTCTGATACCAAGTTGTCACACCTCCTCCTAGCTTACTTGCTTAACCTAGGAAGAGATGCAAAGACAGAGATAACCAACTCTCTTACTGGCTCTCCCTGACTAACCCAAGACTTAAACTAAAATTAAATGCAACACAACACGTTTGAGCTGGGAAGCCCAGTGAGTGTCTATTTTTAGAACATTATAAGATCAAAGGTGAAGCATAATAATGGACATGTTATAACTAGAAAATAACTTAACACTTGATTGTAAACGTAATCAAGTCATGCTATCAATTTACAGGTTTAAGTCACCACTTATGTATAACATAAAAAACTCTTAATGTAGTACTATAATGAAGAATAAACAGATCCATAACGTAGAAGCTCATAACAATAAAACTCATGGCATGATACCGCTTTCGAAAAACGGTGGTAGAGTTATCTTTATACCAACAACGTTCATACATCTCTCACGTGCAGGTGGAATGCCATTGGGCACTTTGGTTTTCCCTAATACCTTCTCTATGTCCTTCAGTATTAGGATAAGACCATTTACTACCCGAATACCTTCTCATTGTCCTTCAGTATCGTGAAAACACAATTCTTCCCTCCCAAGTACCTTATCGATGTCCTTCAGTACTGGGGGTTAACAACATACAGGGGCATACTTTGTTTACCATGGAAATAACGTTTTCAAAATACATACAACAATTCCTCAACATTTGCATATTACTTTCCTAAACATGTTTCCAAGTGAACTTACACAAGGCATTCTCTAGAGGAAATCATACTTCTATAACTAGTTTCCATACTTGAATATATAGTTACCCACTAATACAAAACATGCTTAAGTTCCCTAAAGAACATTCTGTCAAAAACTCCATGAAACTATACAAAATTAATTCAGGCATGATTCAGTGATCAACATTTATGCTTTTAAAGAAAAACTAAGGTTAAGTATAGTGCTAAAATAGAGTAACTCACAATCACCAAAAGGGTTCCAAGGATTATAAGCTATTCCTATCTCCGTTTGCCCTAAAAATGAAATTAGTAACATTAATTCTTTTCCTTATGCACCTTAAAAACAGATCTAATTCAGTCTCATAACTCAATTCAGAATAGCCATACACACTTGGTTATAAAGTATATAGAAATGGAAAAACATCTCTTTCAATCTCTTGCTAGCAGTTTTTCCCTTGTACCTAAAATTTCAGGTACAACTTTCAGCTTGGGTTCCTCAAAATTTATCAACACAACCACCCAATATTTTTTGATAAACCTCAAGTAATACATCTTAGCTTACTTACCTCAAAATCTCAGCTTCTAATTCCTCCTCATGAGCTCAAAAGAGACTGATCTCCTCACACTGTTCTGCTACCCGAGAACTTTGAACACCTCTCACTTCCTCTGCGTATTTTCACAAAAGCCGACAAGTTTCTTATTCTACACTCAATTTTTGAGATTTTGACTAAAAAATCATCGAAGTTGGCTCAGTAAATTAAGAGATATGATCGTTTGAAGATGACCCATTTTCCAGTAGCTTGCTGTTTTCCTACGAATTTGACAGCACCTACTTGCAAAGTTAACACCGAGGCTTCACCTCATTTGGCCAGCTCCTACTTTAATATTTACATCATAATCCCCTTTTTAGAACACCAAAATAAGTAAGTAAATAAACCCTAAGCATTTTAGCCAACTTACCCTAAGTTTGTGAGGTATAAGATCTTCCATTTAATACATATTGCATCTTAAATTTCCCCAATTTGCTAAAGCTTTTAACTTACTTCAATTCAACTTTTAATATGCTTATTTCAATGGCTTACCTATCTCCTTATGAAGCTTTTAACACATTGTAGCTCCCAATTAAATAGATTCCCAAATCCGATCACGACATCCTTTAGTGCAACCTATATCATTTTGCATATTTCAAAACATCATGTACGAGTGCAAAATGATAAAAGAAAATAGAGTTTAGGGCTTACATGGGGCCCTTTGTTTTAGTTCTAAAGTCAGTACTTAAGGGAACAACCTATCTACTATCCCTAGAGTCGGATAGGAGTGAATTCCGCCTTGCACTCTATGTCCCCAGCTATCTACCCGATCTTACCCCTGAAATTAGAGGCTTATTGAGCCAGCGCTGTTGAGCTGCTCTCACCCACGCAAATCTAAGGATAATTCCAAATAAACAGGAGTTGATAGTTAGCTCAGGATTGAGATCGAATTATCTACGTCATCAAAATTGAATTAGTCAGTTTTATACAGTAAACGGTGTTATAAAGCAAAAGTGATTAAGTCGTGGTCTAGTCTTATACAAACTCATTGCATAGGATGCCCCCACTTACATATATCTATATGAACGATTCAGGATCACATCGTTTGTACTAACTACAAAGTAGGTCGCATCCATAGTGTCCCCAGAATAAGGCGCCCAACCTTATCCCTATACTATAGACCATTTTAGGCTATATACTCGAACTTGATCCATGTTTTATGTCATCAGACAAAGTTCAAGTCTACATTAAATAGCCTTGGGACCTTAGTTTATTGGATTCAAGATTATGGTATACTAATTCAATAACAATTTTATCGAAAAAGAAACACGAAAAAATGTTTATCAATTACAAACTACGAGTTTTAGGACATAAAAAATCCAATAGTATGTGATACAAAGACAGTGATCCTAACGTGTTCGTGTAGACGACATGTAAGTGGAGATATCCACTAGGTAGGTGTAACTCCGTTGACTAGTTAGGTTTCTATTTCATTAGGATGACCTAGGCAACTTGATCTCAATCTTGAGCAGGTTATGAACTCCTGTTTGCGAGAGATTCTCCTTTGACTAGTATGGGTTAGAGTGACCAGATTGGCTGACTTTAATAAGTCTACCTTCTTGGGCAAAAACAGAACAAGCTGCTGAGGACTTAACCTAGCAAGATGGAATTCACTCCTTCCCGCCTACAAGGGTAAGTAGATGAATTTTCCCTTAAGTGGTGTTTTTGGGACTTGAACGAAGGGTCCGACCCTCTCATTGGCCCGAGAGGGACTTCTGTTTGTTGGTAAGACCACAAACAAATTGTTCATTAGAGGAGCAATGAGACTTAAGGTAAAAGATGTAACCCAGGGGTAAAACGGTAATTTGACCCAACTGGTGTTACGAACATTCGTGAATGATTGACTTGTTGTTATTAGTCAATATCCGTGGACACAGAAATATATCTGTAGTGAGAAGAGTGCAACTGCGGGACTTTAGTGGAGTGATTCCGCAGTTAACGAATGTTGATTAGGAGGTTAATGAGATTAACCGAATAATCTCGTATCGTTGGAGCTTCTGATTTGTAGGTCCATTAGGTCCACCTTCTAGCTCGTAAAGGGATCTTAGGTCATTTGAATTTAAATTGTTCAAATTCAATTAGGGAATAAACATTAATGTATAAAGATACATTATAATGTAAAGTTTTGGAACTTTATATTATAAATTTAATTTGAATATGATTCATATTAAATTATATGAGTGAATTAAATATTTGAAAGAGTTCAAATATAAATGTGAATGAGATTCATATTTAAAAACTATAGGTTAAAATTTAATGTGCATTAAAACTATAGGTTAAAAGGGAAGTTGATTAAATGATTTAATCATATGTATATATAACTCAAATATAAGATATTTGATTAATTTATTTAAGAATCAATTAATTGATTTAATTAAATATGATTTAAATTAAATAAATAAATATATATATATATATATATTAGTCTAATTATATTAATTAATTAATTTGATTACTTAATTTTATATTAATTAAATAAAAAAAAAAAGGGTAACGTGTCAAGGTGACACGTTCCCCCACTTCTATCCCAACTCCCTATCGGGAAGACCTTCCCTTCAAGTTCTTTATCTTGTCACTTGAGAGAAGGATGAAGATTGATCGTTGCATGAATGCAATTGTGAATTGCTAGATACAAGAATTCTCTCTCAAACTTAAAAATCTCTTCCCCTCACCAATTGTTGGCTCCTTATCACCAAGGAGAGGTCTAATAACTCAGAGACATAGAAGGTTAACTCTTGTGGTTGTGTCCTGTTGGAAGAACAGAGGAACTGTGTTGTTGTGTTGTACTTGGAATTGTAAGGAATTACAGTTGATTGAAACTACAAAGGTAATAGTCTCTTTCCTTTCTAGTTTAGGATTTACAGCATGGTAATTTAATGCTTAATCCATGCTTAATTAATTCAAATTTGCTTATCTCTGTTTAAATTTACATGTATGGATTTTTGGAATAAACCAAAACAATCAAGCATTACGATCTAATTATACGTTTCAGCTGCTCACGGGGATTCGATTCCCTTCAACATATTGAGTCGGCGACTCTGGTCACTCTCACCCGTACTATTCTAAGGACAACCCCTGCAGACAGGAGTTCGTAACCCACTCAAAATTAAGGTCGAGTCACTAATGGTCATCTACGAATTTACTAGTCCTAAACATAACGGTGTTACATCAGTTAGTCTGATAATTCACGGTCTGGGCTCATACAATCTCATTGCACAGAATGCCCTCACTCACTCGTCTGAACGGGCTGGATCGCCTCGTTTCTATCAAATACAAAGTGGGTCGCATCCATAGTGTTACCAAGATGAGGTTTCCAACCTTATCCATATACTATAGACCATTTGGGTCATTTACCTGAATGTGATCCTACTTGTGTGTCCACTACACACCATTCAAGATCTCATAGATGACCTTGGAGCTTAGTTTTATTGGATTAAGTTTAAATTGCAAGAATACAAGGTTTGATGGGAAAATAACTTTTATTTATGAACATCAAATTGTTACAAACAAACTCCCACTTGAACTAAAGCGAGTGGAGTACAAATACATTTCACAATTGCAAAATACAATAAACTAGGGCATCGAATCCCCTTTGTACAAAACTCCCACTTTCCTTAGTCAGGAAATCACTCGTAGACCAAGACTCTCTAGGTGACCCTTAAACACCTTAGCCGTGTGAGCCTTTGTAAACGGATCAGCAACGTTGTGCTCCGAAGCTATTTTCGTGACGATCATGTCTTCGCGATGCACAATCTCCCGTATCAGGTGACACTTCCATTCAATATGCTTGTCCCTTTTATGACTTCGAGGTTCCTCGAGTTGGCAATTGCACCACTGTTATCACAATAAAGGGTGACTGATAAGCTCATGTTTGGAACAACTTCCAAATCCATCATGAACTTCCTTAGCTAAACCGTCTCCTTAGCTTCTTCACAAGCTGCTACATATTCGGCCTTCGTCGTGGAGTTCGCGATGTATCCCTGCTTGATGCTTCGCCAAACTGCTCCTCCATTAAGAGTGAACACTGACCCCGATGTGGATTTCCTAGAATCCTTATCGGTCTGAGAGTCAAAGTTTGTGTATCCCGTAAGTATCAAATCCTTAGTTCCATACACAAGCATGTAGTCTCTCGTTCTCCTAAGATACTTGAGGATTGCCTTAACGGTTGTCCAATGAACAAATCATGGATTGGATTGATACCTACTAACAATCCCAACTCCATGACAGATGTCGGGCCTAGTACATGAGACTACCTACAACTGATGCATAAGGGATCTGTCTCATATCCTCAACCTCTTGAGGTGTCTTAGGACATTGCTCCTTAGATAAATGAACCTCATGTCTGAAAGGAAACTAACCTTTCTTGGAGTTCTGCATCTCATATCGTAACATACTACGCTTCTTCCAAATCTTTCATTTGGAATTGCGTAGCTAACTATTCCTTTACGTCAGTAAGGAATCCTACATCAGTCCCAATGAGTAGGATATCATCCACATACAATACTAGAAATGTAACAGTGGTGTTGATGATTTTCTTGTAAACACAAGGCTCATCAACATTTTGATTAAAGCCATAAGATTTGATAGTTTCATCAAACCTTAAATTTCAAGACCTCAAGGTCTGTTTCAGTCCATAAATAGACCGTTTAATCCTGCAAACCTTTTGCTCTGAGCCTTGTTCAATGAACCGTTTGGGTTGGTCCATGTAGATATTTTCGTCGTGATTGTTATTCAAGAAAGTCGTCATGACATCCATCTGCCATACTTCATAGTCATAATATGTTGCAATGGTCAGAAGTATCCTGATAGACTTAATTATGGCAACAGGAGAAAAGGTTTCTTCATAGTCCACCCCTTCTCGCTAGGTATAACCCTTTTCCACGAGTCTAGCTTTGAATGTTTGTACCTTCCCATCTATACCACGTTTTCGCTTGTAGATCCATTTGCAACCTATAAGTTTTACCCCATCAAGTTGATCCACAAGCACCCAAACGGAATTGAAGTACATAGACTTCATTTCCTGGTCCATGGCTTTAATCCATTCGTCTTTGTCTACATCATCCATTGTTTCATCATATGTCAATTGATCATCACAGTCGTCATCAGGTATGACAACTTGGATTTTAGTCAAACCCATGTAACGATCAAGCTGGTTAACAACCCTCCCACTATGTCGAGGCATTCTAAACTCTTGAGAAGGACATACTCGACTTGACGAGCTAGGGTCAACAACTCTCGTTGACGTACTAGCACCATCAACAACTCTCGTTGATGAACTGCCCATTTAATTCAACACGACTTTACTCTTTGGTTTGTAATCCCTGATGTGATCCTCCTCAAGGAAAGTGGTGTTTGTCGACACAAGCACCCTATTTTTCTTAGGATCGAAAAATAGACCACCTCTCATTTTCTTAGGGTAACCTAAAAAGAGGCACAATTTTGAACAAGATTCCAACTTCTTCGGGTTTGTCACTAGCACATCGGTTGGACATCCTCAAATTTTGAAATGACGTAAACTGCCTTTACGCCCTCTCCAGAGTTCGAAAGTTGTGTCCAAAACAATCTTTGATGGAACATTGTTCAAAACGAGTCAGGGAGATGAGCATAATTCATCATCAACCGAACCATGTCTAACAGGGTTTTGTTTCTCCTCTCCGATACACCAATTTTTTGTGACATACCAGGTGCTGAGAGTTAGGACGTAATTGAAGGGAATGAGAATCCCCGTGCAGCGGAAGACGATCGAATCGTCGTGGTATCGTTATGCAATTTGATTTCTTAAAATTAAACTATCTAATAGTATAAGGTTAAACATGCAAATTAGAAGGAAAAACAACAAGTTAGAAGTACTTACTTGTTGAAGACCGACTTCAAATTTCCTTCCTCCGATCACGAACTCTTCGTGTTCTTCTCAACGATCTCGAACTCCTTGAACAATCCCAACGAACGGACACCTCCACTCGATTTCTCGGTTGTTCTACTTTAGGTAGAAGGAGAATTGTGGGATTCTTTGTTTTTGGTGAAGGAAGGAGACTTTGAGAGAGAGATGAGTTGAGAGAGAATTTCTAATGCTTCTTTTTGTGAGAATTCTAAAAATGAGCAAATGCCTTATGATCCCTTCTTGCAAAGGGGTTTATATAATGGTGATAGGTGGAGTTGAAATCTCTACCTATTTACCATTTTACCACAACCATAGGTTATGCAAATCATATTTGCATAACCACATATAATAAGATATCTCATATCTCATTTTACAAATCACATTTGTATTCTTGTGGATTTTTAAATTGAATCACATTCAATTTAATTTCTCTCAATCCAATTTCTCTAAGTTAGCCCGAATTTAACAATTAGGCTAACCTATAGTTTATTATGAATCTCATTCACAATAAACTATATAATATATAATTCATATCTCATATAAATGACATAATTACCCTTTAGTGAACTTGAACACTTAAAATTCACACAAAAAATGTAAACCTTCTATTAATCCAGTTTGAGTCAACCGAGTGACCTTATGGACCTACAGTGACGAGCTCCAATGATCCGAGATTAACCTATCAAATTCTTTGACCCGGTTAATCAACATTCATTAGCTACGGTAACACTCCACTAAAGCCCGTAGTTGCACTCCCGTCAGTGTAAGACAAGAGTTGTCAACTGATATAACCAATACCCATGAGTCGACCCTTCACAGGTTGTTCATAGACACTGCAGGGTCAAATTACCGTTTTACTCCTGTGTCTACTTCTTGCTCCTTAAGTTCCCACAACTCTAATGAACAACAACGTTGTAATGGTCCAACCATACACAATACCCCTCTCGTGCCCGTTGTCCAAGCCCTGGAGACAACACTTAAGGGAACAACCCCTCTAGTTTCCCTAAAGGCGGGAAAGTTCCCAGCACCCTACTTGGTCCTGTCCTTGAGAAGATAGGCATATTGGGCGAGTAACTGTGACCACTCTCACCCGCATTTAGTCAAAGGATGCACCCCGCAGCATGTAAGTCCGTGAACACGCTCAAGATTTAGGTCGAGTCACTAATGGTCATCTACGAAGTTATTAGTCCATACTGTTTATGGTGTTACCTCAGTAGGTCTAATAATTCACGGTCCGGTCTTGTACAATGTCATTGTACAGGATGCCCCCACTCGCATGTCAACCCCATGAACGAGACAGATCACCTCGTTTGTATCTTAATACAAAGCGGGTCGCATCCACAGCGTATCTAGGATTAGGTCTCCAACC
Source organism: Trichosanthes cucumerina (assembly GCA_036507285.1). Classification (NCBI taxonomy): domain Eukaryota; kingdom Viridiplantae; phylum Streptophyta; class Magnoliopsida; order Cucurbitales; family Cucurbitaceae; genus Trichosanthes; species Trichosanthes cucumerina. The sequence continues at coordinate 32,573,460 of CM071843.1, forward strand.
CTATCCATATATTGTAGACCGTTCGGGTCATTAACTTGAACGTGATCCTCCCTGTGTGTCCACTACACACCGTTCAAGTTCTAGTTATCTCATATATTTAATGACCCTGGAGTTTAGTTTATTGGACAAAGTTTGTAAAATTTGCAAGACACAAAATGATGAAATAAATAACTTTTATTAATTTCAAGTGTTAAATTTACAAACTAAACGAGATTAGGACATAGATCCCAACAAACTCCCACTTGGACTAAGCTAGTGGAGCAAATACATTTCTAAAATGTACAATAAACTACAATGAAGTAATACAATAAACTAGGGCATTGAATACCCGTTTACAATTCTCCCACTTGCCTTAGTCAGGAAGTACTCGAAGACCTAGACTCTCTAGGTGACCCTTACACACCTTAGTCGTGAGGGGCTTTGTAAATGGATCAGCAACGCGTTGTGTTCGACGCTATCTGCATGGTGATCAGATAAATGCCATGCGGTGCACAATCTCCCGTATCAGGTGATACTTCCGCTCAATGTGTTTGCCTCTCTTATGGCTCCGAGGCTCTCTAGAGTTGGCTACAGCACCACTATTGTCACAAAACAGTGTGATCGGCAAGTTCATATTTGGAACAACTTCTAAATCCGTCATGAACTTCCTAAGCCAAACAGCTTCCTTTGCAGCTTCACAAGCCGCAACGTACTCAGCTTCCATAATGGAATCAGTGATGCATCCCTGCTTGATGCTTTGCCATACTACAACTCCTCCATTCAGAATGGAGACTGACCCCAAAGTGGATTTCTTAGAATCCTTATCGGTCTGAAAGTCAGAATCTGTGTATCCCATAAAGATCAAACTCCCACTGCCATACACTAAGTTGTAGTTCCTCGTTCTCCTAAGATACTTGAGGATTGTCTTTACAGTTGTCTAGTGATCTAATCCTGTATTTGATTGATACCTACTGACAATCCCTACTGCATAACAGATGTCGGGCCTAGTACACAACATGGCATACATGAGGCTCCCTACAGCTGAAGCATAGGGGATCCGTCTCATATCCTCAACATCTTGAGGAGTCTTAGACATTGATCCTTAGACAAGTGAACCCCGTGCCTAAAAGGAAGCAAACCCTTCTTGGAGTTCTGCATCTTATATCTAGACAACATCTTGTCAATATAAGACGCTTGAGACATGGCGCCGCTCGCTCTTCCTGGTTTTGGACTATCCGGATACCTAGAACGTCATCGTGCTTCTCCCAAATCTTTCATTTGGAATTGCGAAGCTAGCCATTTCTTTACGTCAGTAAGAAATCCTATCTCATTCCCAATGAGAAAGATATCATCCACGTACAATATTAGAAATGCGACAGTTTTGTCGACGATTTTCTTGTAGACACAAGGCTCGTCAACATTCTGAATGTAGTGTACATATAGAGGATCTTGGTTCGAGATACAACCTAAAGGGTCTATAGTTAGGGGATAAGGTTTGGGTACCTTACCCTGGTAAAACTATGGATGTGGCCCACTTTGTATTTGATACAAACATTGTGATCCTAACATGTTCGTGTAGATGACATGTGAGTGGGGATATCCTATGTAATGAGATTATATAAGACCGGATCACGAAATAGTAACCTCCAGTTGTAACTCCGTTCACTAGTTAGATTTCTATTTCACTAGGATGACCTAGGCAACTTGATCTCAATCCTGAGCAGGTTACGAACTCCTGTTCGCGAGGGATTGTCCTTTGACTAGTATGGGTGAGAGTGGTCAGATTCGCCGACTTAATATGCCTACCTTCTTGGGGACAAGATCGAGTGAGCGGCTGGGAACTTAACTTAGCAAGATGGAATTCACTCCTTCCCGCCTACTAGGGTAAGTAGAGTAATGTTCCCTTAAGTGGTGTCTCCGGGACTTGAACAAACGGCCTGACCCTCTCATTAGCCCGAGAGGGACTGTTTGTTGGTAGGACCACAAACAAATTGTTCATTAGAGAAACACTGGTACTTAAGGCACAAGATGTAACCCAGGGCTAAAATGGTAATTTGACCCAGCTGGTGTTATGAACATTCGTGAAGGATTGACTTGCTGTTATTGGTCAATATCAATGGACACAAAAATATATCTGCAGTGAAAAGAGTGCAGCTGCGGGACATTAGTAGAGTGTTCCTGCAGTTAACAAATGTTGATTGGGAGGTTAATGAGATTAACCGAACAATCTCGTATCACCGAGCTTTCGACCAGAGGTCCATTAGGTCCACCATCTAGCTCAGTAAAGGGTTCTTAGATCATTTGAATTTGAAATGTTCAAATTCATAAGGGAATAAATTTAATGTATATTGATACGATATAATATATAGTTTTGGAACTATATATTATAAATTTAATGTGGATATGACCCATATTAAATTACATGAGAGAATTAAATATTTGAAAGAGTTCAAATATTAAATTCAAATGTGAATGTGATTCATATTTGAAAACTATAGGTTAAAACCTAATGTGCATGAGATGTACATTAAACTATAGGTTAAAGGGTAAAATGATTAAATGTGATTTAATCATTTAATTAATATTGTATTTGAATTAAATAAGATTTAATTTAATATAATTAATTGATTTATTAATTAGTCCTACATAGTATTTTAAATAGTTTAAAATATAGTAGGACCATAGAACTTTGGTTATAAGGGAACTCTGGGGTGAAGTTCTCGTCTAAGGTCAGGTGTACTTAAGTGACGAAGAAACGGAACACCTCCCACCAGGAACCAACCAGGAGATTGAGATGAATTAACCTTAGTTCTATTTTATATCTAAGTAATTAAAATGTTTATTCACCTAGACATAAGATTAAAAGACCTAGTTATAATAGTTATAATAGACATAGACTTAGATAGATTCTTTTAGCCAGCATCCGACTAAGTTGAAGCTATACCCTAACTTTAGGAGCTTCAGTGGGAGAAAACGAGATGTTCGCATCAAGTTTACTCTCACATCCTCAAGAGTTCGCACCGTGAGTTCCATGCTCGGCTACGCGGCGTCAATAGGGCGTCCCCCTACGGTATGTGTTTACATGGTTCAATACCAAGGTGAATGAGGGAAGTATCCATAGTAAATGGGAGCAGGACGCATGTCAACGTATCCTACGGTCTCCTCCATTAGGTCTCACCATGAGATTTCTATAGTCTGCCTGCTACGTTGTCCTGGAACAGCCAAACCCTACAGAGGCCCTGACTATAAGGATCGGAACACCGTGAACTCCAGAAATGGATAGGGTCTTTTAGGTAATTTGCCAACAGTTGTCTTTTTTAATAGTAGCCTGTTGGCTCGGACCTATTGGATCTGAAAATGGTAGGGTCACATTTACGGGATGAGTTGTTAGTTAACAAGTCCTTGACCAAACAAACAAAGAGCTAAGGACCATTAGGACATGAGATGTTCTGGTAGTGAGAATCGGCTGAGAAAGTCTCAATTCAGGGGAGGAATGACTGACCGCCCGACGAAGGCTTTTGTTCTAAACCCTTGAAGTATCGTTACAAAATTAAAGGTTTAATTTAAACATTGGGTTTAGTTTAAACACTAGGGTTCTTTGATAATTTTGCTAAATTTGATTAGTTTTATAATGGGTTAAAAGGCTTAACTAATTAGAACTATTTTGGATTTTCAGCATGTCGTCCGCAATAATAGTCTTACTTAAAAGCGATCGTTTAACTGGTGAGAACTTTACTACGTGTAAGTCCAACTTGAATACGATTCTTGTTGTTGACGACCTACGGTTTGTACTAACTGAAGAATGTCCTCAGGTCCCTGCTCGAAACGCTCCTCAATCTGTTAAGGAGGTGTACGACCGCTGAATCAAGGCCAATGATAAGGCCAAGGTCTACATTTTGGCTAGTGTTTCTGAAGTTCTAGCCAAAAAGCACGAGGGCATGGTCTCAGCTCGCGAGATCATGAGTTCGTTGCAGGATATGTTTGGACAACCATCTGGACAGCTTCGACACGAATCCCTCAAATACGTTTATAACTCCCGTATGAAGGAGGGGTCATTGGTGAGAGAACACGTTCTCGATCTGATGGTCCACTTCAACATGGCTGAGATGAACGGAGCACTCATTGACGAGCAAAGTCAGGTCTCGTTCATCCTGGAATCTCTTCCGAAGAGTTTCCTGCCATTCCGTAGCAATGCGGAGATGAACAAAAAGGAGTATAACCTGACTTCGCTCCTAAATGAACTGCAGACTTACCAGTCTCTTATGGAAAATAAGGGACAGGTAGATGGAGAGGCAAATCAGTTTGCCCATTCCAAAAGATTCTAGATGGGTTCATCCTCTGGAACCAAGCTCTGCGGTTCTTCTTCTGGGATTAAGAAGACTCGGAAGAAGGGGAAAGAAGGAAAAGGGAAAGCTTCTGCCACTGGAGACATTGAGCTCAAAGAGAAGAAAGGTAAATTAGATTTACTTGTTCTTGAAACTTGTTTAGTGGAAAATGATGATTTTACCTAGATACTTGATTCAGGAGCCACTAATCACGTTTGTTCTTCGTTCCAGGAAACTAGTTCCTTTAAAGAGCTCGTAGATGGTGAGATGACGCTCAGGGTCGGTGTTGCGTAAAATTATATTGCAATACCGCAAGTGTACGGGTCAAGTTTTAGTATAGTGATTTATGAGTCCAAGTATCGTCCTCGGGAATGGGTTTCTAGATTAATTAATTATTAAGGTACTAATTCTCGATTTTAGCTAAAGAAACATAACATGGATAGTTGGTTGAAGTAAATACAAACAAACGAACAAACATGTGGAGACACGAATTGATAGAATTAAAGGAAGTGATTTTACAAGTTAAAGACCTAACTAGCACATGCATTGAATCAATGAGATGAAATTATAAACAAGAAGTGAAATACTTAAGAAAATCTCTCGATTCTTAGTGAGCCTCACACATGCAATAAACTCATAGTCTCCATATGAACCTACAACATGCATGGCATTAAGCAACTTCTTTATGTGTTTCCCTAAGATTTCTAGGTCACTCTCGTGCCAGACTTCCAAGGGTTTTTACAATTTTGCTCTAATTTAAGCTTTATCTCTCGAGTCCACTTAAATCAACAAATTAAAAAGTAAAGAACGAATTGCCAAAAATAACAACATAACATGCTTCAATACATCACAAGAAAGTCATAACAAGTAATTCAAATCCTAACTACTATGTTTAGCTACTCTAAATCACAAGAAAAACAAACTAAACAAGTAGAAAACGTCTTAGAACGTTATTACAAATTGAAAGAAAGAGAAATAAACTTAGATGTCGATGTCGGTCCTTCGTCTCCGAGCTCCCGTCTTCGATCTCGAACCTCCACGAATGCTTTGGCTCCTAAATCACTCTTTTCTCTCTTCTTACAAGGTGTATTTCGAATTTAGGGCAAAACTCTACCAAATTGTGCTCCCCTTGCAATGAAATCATAAGGATATATTTATAGAAGGAATTGATGCAGCGTTGCAACGCTAGGGACAGCGTTGCAACGCTGCACCCTAGGCGGCTGGCAATTAAGGAAATAATCGATGGCGTTGCAATGCTGAGGGCAGCGTTGCAACGTCGCTACCCTAACGCGCGCTCCTTGTTGAAATGGCGTTGCGACGCTGCGAGGCAGCGTTGCAACGCCCGCTGTGCGGTTCCTCGTGCATGCCTTCTTATCGAGATAGCGTTGCGACGCTGCTAGGCAGCGTTGCAACGCTATCGCCTGGGGTCTTCAACGCGTCTTGGTTGCACATTCGGCGTTGCAACACTATAAACAGCGTTGCAACGCCATCGCCTCGGGTCATTATGCTTGGATTGGTTCTTTCTCTTCCAATTGGTATTCTTTTTAGCTCTAAATAGCCTTGTTTTGATCCCGAGTGATCCAAATTGTCTCCAATAGCCCCGTTTAAGCTCTTAACCTGAAATTGAATAAATTAACCACGTAAAAGCCCTGAAATCATCATAAAACTAGCAATAATTAAGCCTAAGGATAGCACATTTTGTGTGCTATCAGTCGGAATGGGAGATGTCGTCTCAGCTCATGCAGTGGGAGATGCCAAGCTGTTTTTCGGAGATAGATTTATTTTATTAAAAAACATGTATATAGTTCCTAAGATTAAGAGTAACTTAATTTCTATCTCTTGTTTAATAGAACTTGGTTATTGTATTTCTTTTTCTTTGAATGAAGCGTTCATTTTAAAAGAGGGTGTCGATATTTGTTCTGTTAAATTGAAAAACAACTTGTATGTACTTAAACCGAATAAAACTAAAGCAATTTTAAATCATGAGATTTTAAAACTGCTAATACTCAAAGTAAAATGCAAAGAATTTCTCCAAACAATAATACAAATCTATGGCATCTGAGACTTGGTCATATTAATCTCAACCGGATTGAGAGACTCTCTAAGAATGGACTTCTAAACAAGTTAGATGATGATTTTTTACCTCCTTGTGAGTCTTGCTTGGAAGGTAAAATGACCAAGCGATCTTTTACTGGAAAAGGTTACAGAGCGATAGAGCCCTTAGAACTTGTACATTCGAATCTTTGTGGTCCGGTGAATGTTAAAGCTCGAGGAGGGTACGAGTACTTCATCTCTTTCATAGATGATTATTCGAGGTATGGTTATCTATACCTAATGCATCACAAGTCTGAGTCTCTTGAAAAGTTCAAAGAGTACAAGGTTGAAGTAGAGAATGCATTAGGGAAAACCATTAAAACACTTCGATCCGATCGAGGTGGAGAGTATATGGATTTGAGATTCCAGGACTATATGATAGAACATGGAATTAAATCTCAACTCTCAGCACCGAATACACCACGCCAAATTGGTGTGTCGAAAGGAGAAATAGAACCTTGTTGGACATGGTTCGTTTCTATGATGAGCTATGCTCAATTGTCGCTCTCGTTTTGGGGATACGCAGAGATCAGCAGCTCAAATCTTGAACATCGTTTCCATCAAAGAGTGTTTAAGAAACACCTTTTGAATTGTGGAAGGGGCGTAAACCTAGTTTACAACACTTCAGGATTTGGGGTTATCCAGCACACGTGCTAGTAACAAACCCAAAGAAACTGGAACCTCGTTCAAGATTATGCCAATTTGTTGGTTATCCCAAAGAAACGATAGGTGGTCTTTTCTACGACCCACAAGAAAACAAGGTGATTGTATCGACAAACGCCACTTTCTTGGAGGAAGATCACATGAGAAACCATAAACCGCGTAGAAGCTACAGATAAACCAACAAGAGTTGTTGATCAAGCTGGACATTCATCAAGAGTTGATGGAGGACCCAACACCTCAAGTCAGTCTCGTACTTCTCAATCGTTGAGAATGCCTCGACGCAGTGGGAGGGTTGTTTCCCAACCTACCCGCTACTTGAGTTTAGCTGAAACTCAAGTCGTCATACCTGATGACGGCGTAGAAGATCTATTGTCTTATAAACAGGCAATGAATGACGTAGATAAGGACCAATGGATCAAAGCCATGGACCTTGAAATGGAGTCAATGGACTTCAATTCAATATGGGAACTTGTAGACCAACCTGAAGGGGTTAGACCCATAGGGTGTAAATGGATCTATAAGAGAAAGAGAGATACTGCTGGAAAGGTACATACCTTTAAGGCTAGACTTGTAGCAAAGGGTTTTACCCAAAGGGAAGGAATTGATTATGAAGAAACTTTTTCTCCTGTTGTTATGTTGAACTCTATCAGGATACTTGATAGCACACAAAATGTGTTATCCTTAGGCTTAATTATTGCTAGTTTTATGATGATTTCAGGGCTTTTACGTATTTAATTCATTCAATTTCGGTGACGAGCTAAAACAGAGCTCATGGAGACAATTTGGATCACTCGGGATCAAAACGAGGCTATTTGGAGCTAAAAAGAATACCAATTGGAAGAGAAAGAACCAATCCAAGCATAATGACCCGAGGCAATGGCGCTGCAACGCTGTTTATAGTGTTGCAACGCCAATGTGCAGCCAAGACGCGTTGAAGACTTCAGCGATAGCGCTGGTAACGCGCTTGCAGCAGCAGCGCCGCAACGCTATATCTCGATAAGAAGGCATGCACGAGGAAATCGCGATAGCAGAGCGTTGTAACGCCGCCGCAGCTACGCCGCAACGCCATTTCGGCGCGAGAGCGCGCGTTAGAGTAGCGGCGTTGTAACGTTGCCTCAGCGTTTAACGCGCCATCGATTATTTCCTTAAGTATCGCTTAGCCTAGAGCCGGCGTTGTAACGCTGTCCCTAGCGTTGCAACACTGTGCCGATAATGCCTATAAATACAACATGTTGTTTTCATTACAAAGGGAGCACAATTTGGTAGAGTTTTGCCCTAAATTCGAAACACACCTTGTAAGAAGAGGGAAAAGAGTAATTTTGGGAGCCAAAGCATTCGTGTAATGGTAGTTATCTAGGCAGTTGGAACCATAGTTCTTCGTACCTTGACCAACCCATAGAAAAATCTTCTCTTGTGGACCAATTGAGGGAATATACTTCAGAATTGAAAATTAAAAATTTGGTTCATGAAGAGTTCGAAAGGTTGAATAGGTTAGAAGCTAAAGTGGTAGAACTGTGGGAAATAGTACAGGATAGAACCCAATATCTTAACCAACTAGTAATTTCCCTTAAGGCCTTACAGGAACAATTTATTATCCTTACCACTGAGAGGGTGTCACCCAGGAGGGTATGTTCACATGATAGTGAGGATAGTTTGGGGGAGATTGAGACGCACCATAATCAGGTTAGTGAGGTAGACATCGGTATTATAATCACTTCCACAGAGGAAACCCAGGTGATAGGGTTAGAGGTTGAGAAGTATTCTCCCCTTTATTCTCCAGAAATTTCCTTAATTGTTGATAACCAATTGTCATACACTCACGAGTCATGTTTTGATTTCAGTTCTTTCATTTTATTAAACAAAAATACAAAAAATAATTATGTCTCTGGTGCCCATGAAAAGCAAGATAGCCTTTTAGACTTAGAGGGCTACATTGATTCAAGCAAGAAGGGCCCAGAGAAGTATGAGTAGTTTTATGTGCCTTGATAAGTCACCGTCTAGCTAAAGACGTTAAAGAAAGCGCTTCTTGGGAGGCAACCCAAGTTTTATGTTTTATGTCTTTATTTTCTATTTTATTTTCTAGTTGTTTGTGTTTTTCTTTCTTATCTAATTTCTTTCTTTTTGTTCCTCCAGGTGTATGCCCAAGGGGAGAACTGCAGACTTGCACCCTTTTGATCCTGAGATTGAAAGGACCTGTAGGAGACTCCTAAGGGAAGGAAGAGCAGAACCTCAGGAGATGGCTGATCAGGAGCTCATCAACAACCCTAAACCTATCAGGGAGTATTTCCAACCTGTGTTTAATTCTGAGCAGGCTAGAATAGTCCATGCCCCTATCAATGCTAATAATTTTGAACTGAAAACAGGGCTGATACAAATGGTTAGGGAAGGTGCTTTCAGAGGCCTAGCCACAGAAGATCCTAACTCTCATCTTCAAAATTTTTGGAAATCGTGGTACGTTTAAAATGAATGGTATCTCTCTGCGATAGTATTCGCCACGCCTCTTTCCTTTTTCCTTGCAGGTAGAGCCAAAGAGGCGGCTAGGGTCCCTCCCTCGGGAGTATCACTTCCGGGAGGAGTTGGCCCAAGCCTTCATGACCCAATTCTTTCCACTGTTAAAGCCGCAAAGTTAAGGACCGAGATAGGAACATTCAGCGTGCAAGAGGGAGAACAGATTATTTGAGGTCCGGGAAAGGTACAAGGACATGCTCGGGAGGTGCCCACAACATGGCTACCTGCATCGCCAGTACATTTGTTTTATAATGGTGGAAGGTAAGACCGGGACCATTCTCGATGCTATCTGCTTTGGAGGGGCCTTCATGGCAAAGATCGTGCTGTAAGGCACGTGCCCTCCTTGAGGAAATGTCAATCGCCAACTACTAGTGGCCTCATGACAATAGCAGATCTAAGCCGTGAGTTGGATTGTATCAACCGGATGAGGTAACTTCTCTTAGATCTCATATGGCATCTCTCACTCATGCCCCTGAATAATTTTGCGGGATCACCACAAACAGGATGTCCTCTCAATGCTCCCACCAATAGAGAATCCACTATGGAGCAATTGAACTACATGAACAACAGGAGCAACAGCTATGGAGGGAATCAGAATCAGAATAACCTCCCAACACATTACAATCCAGGTTTGAGGTATCATGAAAATTTTTCCTATGCTAACAACAAAAATGTGTTGAATCTTCCACAGGCATGCTTCTACATCGAGAGGAAACCATCTCTGGAAGACACATTGCACTCCTTCATAGCTGAATCCAGAAGTCGGTCCAACCAGCTGGAGAATGCAGTCACCAATCTATCTGGTATTGTGACCAGTCATGGAGGTGCAATAAAGAATATAGGGACCCAGATTGGCCAAATGAACACATCACTCCAGGCACTGCAAGCAAGGAAAGAAACACCTTGAGGGAGTACAGTCTAGCTAAAAGACGTTAAACAAAGCGCTTCTTGGGAGGCAACCCAAGCTTTACTTACTTTTGTTTTCCTGTCTTTAGCTTGCTTTAGTTTGTTTTTGTTGCTTTTCAATTCTTAGTTAATTGTTGTTTTGCTTCGTAGGTTGTGGAGATGCCTTTCTTCGTTAAAATCCATGCTCCCATTCTGAGGAACTCCAACACACATGCTTTGGCTATCCAAGGAACTCAGAAAGATCTCCATTACCCAGGCCAGTATTGTTCACTCTTACACTTATACTTAAGTTATGCTTAATTCTGCAAACATTGGGGACAATGTTTAGTTTAAGTTTGGGGGTGGGATGTGTTTATTTGTGTTTATTTGTTGTAACCGTCCTGAGTATGTGTTGAATTGGTGATTGTTCCTTTACATGAGTATGATCATGATAGCCTAGGATGAGATTTATTTGAAAATCTTTGTGATTTCTCTTTGAAACTCAGAAAGCATGACATGAATTTGAGTTAATTTAAAAATTTTCTTGAATTTTTCTCGCATTATATGCACATAGCCTTTGTTCTGTAGTTTTGAAATGCTTAGAACAAAGTTATTAGGTTTAGAAGTTTGATGTCACCTCGATAGGTCTCGAGAACCGATTTGAGAGTTAAAACCGCAGGATAGGGTGAGCGACAATATGAAGTGCATAATCTGTATAATATGTGCATTATGTGAAAGGGTTGTAAATCTTTTTGTTGTTATAGAAAAAATTGTGAGGACAAAAAGAGCTACCTTCACTGTGATCAGTTAGGCCACTCATTGAGCGAGTGCTCTGGGTACGGGTCCCTGCAGTGGATGTGTGAAAGCTAGTGTCCTTGCACAAAAAAAAAAGAAGAAAATAGAAAAAAAGTAGCATCAAAAGAGTGATTAAGTGTTGAGTAAAGTTGTTTATTTCTTGAATGTGGAGAGGCTCAAAGATTAGTAATTAAGACCAGTGTAGGGGGAAGTTGAATGGAGAACCTAATAAAGTTGACCCGGGCTTAGTAAAAATGAAGGGAACATAGGCTAATCACACACACACGTAGGAACACTTAGGAAAAGTTTTAAATTGCTTGTTGAAGTGTCATGTTTGAATGATACCTGTAATTGCTAGATTTTCTCTTAAATTTTTTAGGCTTGATTCAAATGTATGTTTAAGAACAACCTAATGTTTGACTCTGTTTTTGCTCGGGACTAGCAAAAGTTTAAGTTTGGGCGTGTTTGATAGCACACAAAATGTGCCATCCTTAGGCTTAATTATTGCTAGTTTTATGATGATTTCAGGGCTTTTACGTATTTAATTCATTCAATTTCAGGTGACGAGCTAAAACGGAGCTCTTGGAGACAATTTGGATCACTCGGGATCAAAACGAGGCTATTTGGAGCTAAAAAGAATACCAATTGGAAGAGAAAGAACCAATCCAAGCATAATGACCGAGGCAATGGCGTTGTGGTAACGCTTTGTTTATAGCGTTGCAACGCCGAATGTGCAACCAAGACGCGTTGAAGATTTAGGCGATAGCGCGTTGTAACGCCGCCTAGCGGCGCCGCAACGCTATCTCGATAAGAAGGCATGCACGAGGAATCGCATAATGGCGCTGTAACGCCGCCGCATGCGCCGCAACGCCATTTTGACAAGGAGCGCGCGTTAGAGTAAGTAGCGGCGTTGTAACGTTGCCCTCGGCGTTGCAACGCCATCGATTATTTCCTTAAGTATCGCCGCCTAGGGCACAAATAAGGTAACGTTTGTCCCCTAAGCGTTGCAACTGCTGCCGATAATGCCTATAAATACAACATGTTGTTTTCATTACAAAGGGAGCACAATTTGGTAGAGTTTTGCCCTAAATTCGAAACACACCTTGTAAGAAGAGGGAAAAGAGTAATTTTGGGAGCCAAAGCATTCGTGGAGGTTCGAGATCGAAGACGGGAGCTCGGAGACGAAGGACCGGCATCGACACCTAAGTTTATTTCTCTTTCTTTCAATCTGTAATAGCGTTCTAAGACGTTTTCTACTTGTTTAGTTTGTTTTTCATGTGATTTAGAGTAGCTAAACATTGTAGTATGATTGATTTATTTGTTAGGACTTTATTACAATATATTGAAGCATGTTTTGTTCTTATCTTTGGCCATTCGCTCTGCACTCCTTAATTCGTTGATTCAAGTGGACTCGAGAGATAATGCTTGAATTAGAGCAAAATTGTCAAAACCCTTAGTAGTCTGACACGAAAGTGACCTAGAATTCTTAGGGAAACACTTAAAGAAGTTACTTAATGCCATGCATGTTGTAGGTTCGTATGGAGACGATGAATTCTATTGCATGTGTGAGGCTCACTAAGAACCGAGAGGTTTTCTTGAGTAATTTACTTCTTGTTTATAAATTCATCTCATGAGGTCAATGCATGTGTAGTTAGGTTATTAATTTGTAAAATCACTTCCTTTAATTCTATCAATTCGTGTCTCCACATGTTTGTTTGTTTGTTTGTCTTTAATTCCTGTTTCATCACCTATCCATGTTATGTTTCTTTAGCTAAAATTGAGAAGTAGTATCTTAGTAATTAATTAATCTAGAAACCCATTCCCGAGGACGATACTTGGACTCATAAATCACTATACTAAAACTTGACCCGTACACTGCGGTATTGCAATATAATTTTACGCAACAATACTCTTGTCCATAGCCGCATTTTATGATTATGAAATTTGGCAAATGGACGTCAAGACTGCCTTTTTGAATGGTAATCTTGACGAGAGCATCTATATGTCTCAGCCTGAAGGGTTCATAACCCAAGGTCAGGAGCAAAAAATTTGCAAGCTCAATCGATCCATTTATGGGTTAAAACAAGCATCCAGATCTTGGAATATAAGATTTGATACTACGATCAAGTCTTATGGCTTTGACCAAAACGTTGATGAACCTTGTGTTTACAAGAGGATCATCAACGACAAAGTAGCTTTATTAGTACTTTATGTGGATGATATCCTACTCATTGGGAATGATGTTGGATACCTAACTGACATAAAGAATTGGTTGGCACCCCAATTCCAAATGAAAGATTTGGGAGAGGCGCAATATGTTCTTGGGATTCAGATCTTCAGGAATCGCAAGAACAGAACGCTAGCAGTGTCTCAAGCGTCTTATATCGACAAAATATTGTCCCGATATTTGATGCAGAATTCCAATAGGGGATTGTTGCCCTACAGGCATGGAGTTCATCTGTCTAAGGAACAGTGTCCTAAGACACCTCAAGAAGTTGAGGATATGAGACGTATTCCCTATGCCTCTGCAGTAGGTAGCTTAATGTATGCTATGTTGTGCACGAGTCCAGACATGAGAGAACTATGCATGAGGATATGAGCTTAATGTATGCTATGTTCATGGACTTCCTGTTTGTTGGGATTTTTGTCCTAATCTCGTGTTTGTAAATTACTGTGTGAAAGTAATAAGAGTTATTTATTTCATCACTTTGTGTCTCGCAATATATACAAACTTTTCCAATAAACTAAGCTCCAGGGTCATTGAATTCATGAGAGAACTAAACTTGAACGGTGTGTATTGGACACACAGGGAGGATCACGTTTGAGTTAATGACCCGAACGGTCTACAGTATATGGATAGGGTTGGAGACCTAATCCTGGATACGCTGTGGATGCGACCCACTTTGTATTAGATACAAACGAGGTGATCTAACTCGTTCATGTGGTTGGCATGCGAGTGGGGGCATCCTGTGCAATGAGATTGTACAAGACCGAACCGTGAATTATTAGACCTACTAATATAACACCGTTGACAGTAAGGACTAATAACTTCGTAGATGACCATTAGTGACTCGACCGAATCTCGAGAAGCGTGTTACGGACTCGCTCATGCGGGTCCGCCCTTTGACTAGTACGGGTGAGAGTGGTCACAGTTACTCGTCCAATATGCCTATCTTCTCAGGGACAGGACCAAGTAGGGAGCTAGGAACTTAACTACGTGAGATGGAATTCACTCGTTCCCGCCATTAGGGAAACTAGAGGGGTTGTTCCCTTAAGTGTTGTCTCCAGGGCTTCGACAACGGGCGTCCACCTTCTCACTGGCCCGAGAAGGGTGTTGTGTATGGTTGGACCATCACAATATGTTGTTCATTAAAGGAGCAGTGGGGACTTAAGGAACAAGAGGTAGACACAGGAGTAAAACGGTAATTTGACCCAGCCTTGTCTACAAACAACCTGTGAAGGGTCGACTCATGGGCATTGGTTATATCAATGGACACGTAATATTCTGCACTGACGGGAGTGCAGCTACAGGCTATAGTGGAGTGTTACCGTAGCTAATGAATGTTAATTAGCCGGGTCAAAGAGTTTAACAGGTTAATCTCGGATCATTGGAGCCCATCACTGTAGGTCCATTAGGTCCCTCGGTTGGCTCAATCTGGGTTAAAAGAAGGGTAAATGTTTTGGTATGAAATTTAAATGTTCAATTTCACTTAAAGGGCATTTATGTCATTTATATGAGATATGAATGATATAATATATAGTTTAATGTGAATGAGATTCATAATAAACTATAGGTTAGCCTAACTGTTGAATTAGGGCTAATTGGAGAAATTAATTGAGAGAAATTAAATTGGATGTGATTCAATTTAATTAAACCACAATTGTTGCAAATGTGATTTGCAATATGACATATGAGATATCTTATATTATGTGGTTATGCAAATGAGATTTGCATAACCTATGGTTGTGGTAAAGTGGTAATAATGTGGAGATTTTAACTTCATGATTATTCCACTATATAATCCCTTCTTGCAAGAAGGAATTCAAGTCAATCTCTCATTTTTTGGATTCTCACCCAAAAAGAAGAGAATTCTCTCTCATTTTCTCTCAACTCTCGTCCCTCTCCAAAACACCAAAAGTCCCACCACTTTCCTTCTTCCAAAGGAAGAACAACCGAGAAGGTCGTTGGTGGTGTTTGAGTTTTGTTCGAGAAAGTGTTCGTTGAGATCGAGAAGCACGAAGTGTTCGTGACCGAGGAAGAAACCTTGAAGAGAGTCTTCAACAAGTAAGTAGTTTTATCTTGCTGTAATTTCTTCCTTCTTTTGCATGTTTAGCCTAGATTTAATAGTTAGATCATTTTAACAAAATTCGAATAGCGTAATGATACCATGACGATTCGATCGTCTTTCGCTTCGCGGGGATTCTCATTCCCTTCAATTGGTATCAGAGTCATTTCGATGGTTCTTCATTATGCATTATTTTTTGTTAAAATAGGTGAGTAATTTACTTTGAATTCATGAGATGAATGTTGGTTTGCAATTTTGGATGTTTCGATTTTTTGGCACTTTTAGATTTATTTTCTGTTTGATGAGATCAAATGTAAAGGGCCCGTGTTTTTGGGCAATTTAGAAAAGAAATCGAGTCTGTAAGTCTGTGCGTTCGTGGCAAGAGTTGCTGTGAAGAAATCGAAGCAAAAACGAGCGTTTTTTGGAGCACGAAAAGCAAAGGTATTTGTTGTACAGGCGACGGCGTTGAGTCGCTGCTCCTTGGTGTCTCAACGCTGTGCCAGCGGGAGCAAGGCGCGCGCTGCAGGACAGCGTTGCAATGCTGGGCGTAGCGTTACAACGCAGCTGGCGTTGAGAACGTTGGGTCGACGCTGGAAGCGACAGCGTTGCAACGCTGCCCACGGCGTTGCAACGCTACACGCGTTGAGAAGCAGTTCGCGAGCAGTTTCCAACCGTGGGCAGTTATGCTTATTAGTGTTCTTCATCCGATTTTATTTTGTATTTTATTTTTATTTTTGTAAAATGTATTTTTTATTTTATAATTTAATTATTTTGTTAAATAATATTAATATAAGTGTTATATTAATGTTATTTAATTAAATAATTGCCCCTAGGTGCCAAAACCAGTCCAATTTTGCTATTTAATTATTTTATGCATGAGATGTATGATTTAATTAATTTCTATGTGCATAATGTATGTCATATAGATTTAAAATCTCACCTTAGGTTAAACATTTCATGCATCATTTATATTATAAGAGTTATAATATATAGTTTGCATGATAGGTTATATTATAAGAGTTATAATATAATTAAAATGCATGTTTAATTTAATTAATATAAGTGTTATATATTTTAGATTAAAGTATGCTTATGCATTTATATTCATGTGAAGAATTATATTATGTTATAGTATATAGTTATTCATGTGATGAATGATCAAGCACTATAACATAGAAATGCATGCAACCTAAGTTAATTATTAGTTTTAAAGAATTTAGAACTTGAATAATTAGACTTAGGTTTTCTATTTTCTAATGAGATTAGAAATTAGGAAATCAAAGTTTAGTCTATGAATGGAGACTGATTAGTAACTCTGTCTAAGGAAGGTTTTGTCTAAGGCTGGGGTATTTAAGTTGACGCTTGCGGAACACCCCTACCTGGAAACCGACCTGGGAGTGAATTCGGTCCGAAGATTCTTAGATTATACTTATCATGAGTGTTGCTAATTAAAAGTGTTTTAATTAACTCACATAGACCTAAGTTATAATTGTTGGGATTTGTGCCCTAAAACTCGTAGTTTGTAATTATGTTCTAATTAATGTAATAAAGTGTTATTGTTCGTTATCTACGAGTTTGCCTTTATTTAAACCCTAAATCCAATAAACTAAACATCCAAGGTCGTTAAATGAATCTTTAACCGAATGTAATGTACATAAAAGGATCTCGGTTCGAGATACTGACCTAAAAGGGTCTATAGTTAGGGGATAAGATTTGGGTACCTTACCCTCGTTAAACTATGGATGTGGCCCACTTTGTATTTGATACAAACACTGTGATCCTAACGTGTTCGTGTAGATGACATGTGAGTGAGGATATCCTATGTAATGAGATTACATAAGACCGAACCACTAAATAGTAACCTTCTAGCAGTCAGAACTCGCTCAGATTGAAAATCTCAATCTCGAAAGCAAAGTTACAAAAACTCTGTTATGAGGGATTGTCCTTTGACTAGTATGAGTGAGAGTGGCGGATTCGCCGACTCAATATGCCTACCTTCTTGGGGACAAGACCGAGTGAGCGGCTGGGAACTTAACTTAGCAAGATGGAATTCACTCCTTCCCACCTACTAGGGTAAGTAGAGGAATGTTCCCTTAAGTGGTGTCTCCGAGACTTGAACAAAGGGTTTGACCTCTCATTGGCCCGAGAGGAACTCTGTTTGTTGGTAGGACCACAAACAAATTGTTCAATAGAGGAGCACTGGTACTTAAGGCACAAGATGTAACCCAGGGGTAAAACGGCAATTTGACCCAGCTGGTGTTACGAACATTCGTGAAGGATTGACTTGTTGTTATTGGTCAATATCCATGGACACAGAAATATATCTGCAGTGAGAAGAGTGCAGTTGTGGGACTTTAGTGGAGTGTTCCCGCAGTTAACGAATGTTGATTGGGAGGTTAATGAGATTAACCTAACAACTTCGTATCGTTGGAGCTTCTGATCTGTAGGTCCATTAGGTCCACCTTCTAGCTCGTAAAGGGTTCTTAGATCATTTGAATTTGAAATGTTCAAATTCATTAGGGAATATATTTAATGTATTTAGATACCGATATAATATATAGTTTTGGAACCATATATTATAAATTTAATGTGGATATGATTCATATTAAATTTTGTGAGAGAATTAAATAGTTGAAAGAGTTCAAATATTAAATGTGAATGTGATTCATATTTGAAAACTATTGCTTAAAACATAATGTGCATGAGATGTACATTAAACTATAGTATAAAGGATAAAATGATTAAATATGATTTAATCATTAAATTAATACTATATTTGAACTAAATATGATTTAATTTAATGAAATTAATTAATTAATTTATTTATTTATATATTATTAATTGGGAACGTGTCAGGAGGACACATTCCCACTACTCCCCAACTCCCCCTCGATAGGGAGTGGGAAGAAGAAGAAGATTGATTGATCGATCATTTTTTATTACACAGAAAGGATACTCTCTCACATTCTCATTCCCTTTTTCTTCCAATTGTTGGAAACCTTCCCACCAAGGAAGATTTAAGAACTCAGAGATATAGAAGGTGTTCACTGTTGGTGGTGTTCTGTTGAAGAAAAACAGAGAACTTAGGAAGTTCCTGTGTTGCTGATTTCTTATAGAGGAGCAAGGAGTTGTTGCAAGTTGAAACTACAAATGTATTTTTCTTCCCTTAGTTTAATTGTTAAACTTAACATATGTTTGCATGTATGCAATCAATCCATGTCTAATAGGATTAGAAATAACATGTTTGTTCTGTATTTTTGGTCAATGTATTGGTTTTTGTTTTTAAGCAAAACAATCAAGTAATTAAGATCCCAAACACGTTTTCGCTGCTCAAGGAGATCAGATCTCCATCAATAATGTGATTATAGACTTAGGTTAATACCATATAAGAGTTATATTGGTAGACTTAGGTAAATTTTTGCCGGTTTATCGAGGTTAATCCCTATTAAAATTAAAGTACTGAGTGGGAGGAAATAAAGTGTATGAGATACATTTGCTTTTCCAACCACAAATCTCCTTTAAGTCCGCACCGTGAGATCTATACTCGGCCTCGTGGCGCAAATGGGAGCGTCCCCCTTCGGGTGGCATTTGTATAGGTCAATATCATCGTGGATGGAGAGAGTACTTATAGTGAGTGGGAGCGGGACTTGTGAAAACGAGACCCACGGTCTCTTCTTTCGATTCACGCCGTGAGCGCGCCTATGATCCGCCCGCTAGTTGGCCCGACTGCACAATCCCTTCGGAGGCTCGATCATGGGAGTCGGAACACCATGAATTCTCGAAAGGGATCTGATTTCTGGTTGGTTTTCCTTCTTGGTTCACCCTTCGGTGGCTATTGTTTGGGACGAATGCTTGAAAACTTAAAGATTGAGGGGTGACACTCACTGAACTCGTTAAGTGTTAATGAATTCGACCAGAACAATGGTAATTGGACGCCTAATGGAATAAGAGTTATTCTGGGATTAGATCGAGAAAGTCTCGTCCTAGAGGAGGAGTGTTCTGTTCACCCTTCGGTGGCGGTCATTCTAAACCATTAGGGTATCATTGCAAAATTTTGAATGACCTAGGGATCATGAAACAATTTTTCTAAAACTTGATTGGATTTCAAAAGTTTTTTGCGAGACTAATATAAAGTTTTCTTAATTTTTCAGCTAAAAATGACTAGCGCAATTATAACTCTACTCGCGTCCAATAAATTAGTGGGAGATAATTTACAAAGTTGGAAAAATAATTTACAAAGTTGGAAAAACAACATAAACACGATTTTGGTAAATGACGACCAAGAGTTTGCGCTCACTGAGGAAGGTCCTCAGGTGCACGGTTCAACAGTCATATTCAACGATCTACAAACCTTCCAGTCCTTGGTGCAAACTAAGGGACAGGAAGCTAAGGCAAGTGTTGCCTTAAGACCTTTTCACAGGGGTTCGATCTCTGGGATAAAGTTTGTAGACTCTTCAGGCCCTAAGGGGAAGAAGGAGAAGTTGAAGGAAGTTAAGGTTGACCGCGCTGCCGCCCAAAAAGGCAAAGAAATCAAGAATGTTGCCAGAAAGTGTTTCTACAACAACGGGGATGGACGCCTGAAAAGGAGTTGTCCCAAGTTCCTTGATGAAAAGAAGATGACAGGTAAATGTGATTTACTTGTCACAGAAATTTGTTTAGTGGAGAGTAATGACTCTGCTTGGATATTGGATTCAATCGCCACTAACCATGTTTGCTCTTCTTTTCAAGGATTAAGTTCCTGGCAGCGGCTGCAAGAGGGTGAGATAACACTCAGGGTTGGATCTGGAGAAGTTGTCTCAGCTGCAGCAATCGGCACGGTGAAGCTACATTTTGGCAGGAACTACATTTTGTTGGACAATTTGTACATAGTTCCAGGGTTTACTAGAAACCTGGTTTCTATTTCCTGCCTTTTAGAACAGTGTATTTCCGTTTCTTTTTATGGTAATAAAGCGTTTATTTCCAGAAATGGTAATCAGATTTGTTCTGCTTCACTTGAGCATAATCTGTATGTTTTGAAACCTAATTCGGTCAAAAGTGTTTTGAATACTGAATTGTTTAAAACTGCAGAAACACGAACTAAGAAAGCGAAAGTTTCTCCTAAGAAAAATGCTCATCTTTGGCATCTACGGTTAGGCCACATTAATCTCAATAGGATTGAGAAACTAGTGAAGAGTGGACTTCTAAACGAGTTGGAAGAAAACTCTCTGTCGGTGTGTGAGTCATGCCTTGAGGGCAAGATGACCAAACGTTCTTTTAGTGGAAAAGGATATAGAGCCAAAGAGCCTCTTGAGTTAGTACATTCTGACCTCTGTGGTCTGATGAATGTTAAAGCTCGGAGCGATTATGAGTACTTCATGTCTTTCATAGACGATTACTCGAGATATGGGTATATTTACCTAATGCACAGGAAGTCTGAAACTCTTGAAAAGTTCAAGGAGTACAAGACTGAAGTTGAGAATCTCTTAGGTAAATCGCTTAAAACACTTCGATCGGATCGAGGTGGAGAGTACATTGACACTGAATTCCAGGACTATATGATAGAACACGGAATTACGTCCCAACTCTCAGCACCTAGTATGCCACAGTAGAATGGTGTATCGGAGAGGAGAAACAGAACCTTGTTGGACATGGTTCGGTCGATGATGAGCTATGCTCGTCTCCCTGATTCTTTTTGGGGTTATGCAGTGGAGACTGCGGTCTATATTTTGAACAACGTTCCGCCAAAGAGTGTTTGTGAAACACCTTTCGAGCTCTGGAGTGGATGTAAAGGTAGTTTACATCACTTTAGAATTTGGGGATGCCCCGCCCACGTGTTGGTGTAAAACTCAAAAAAGTTGAAACCCCGTTCGAAATTGTGTCTATTCGTAGGTTACCCTAAAGAGACTAAGGGTGGTTTGTTTTTCGATCCTAAGGAAAATAGGGTGCTTGTGTCGACAAACGTCACTTTCCTTGAGGAAAACCACGTCAGGGATCATTTACCAAGGAGTAAAATTGTGTTAAATGAAATGGACAGTACATCAGCAAGAGTTGTTGATGGGGCTAGTACGTCAACAAGTGTTGTTGATCCTAACACGTCTAGTCAAATCCGTTCCCAAGAGTTGGGAATGCCTCGACGTAGTGGGAGGACTGTGAGACAGCCTGATCGCTATATGGGTTTAGCTGAAACCTCAGTTGTCACTCCTGATGATGACTGTGAGAATCCATTTACCTATGATCAGGCAACGTTGATGTTGACAAAGACGAATGGATTAAAGATATGGACCAGGAAATGGAGTCTATGTACTTCAATTATGTCTGGGAGCTTGTGGATCAACCGAATGGGGTAAAACCTATTGGTTGCAAATTGATCTACAAGCGTAAACGTGGCGTAGATGGGAAGGTGCAGACCTTCAAAGCCCGACTAGTGGCAAAGGGTTTTACCCAGGTTGAAGGGGTTGACTATGAGGAGACCTTTTCACTGTTGCCATGGTAAAGTCGATCAGATCCTTCCGCCATTGTCGCGTATTATGACTACGCAGGTATGGCAGATGGACGTCAAGACAGGCTTTCTGAATGGCAAACTTGATGAGACCATCTACATGGACCAGCCCAAAGGGTTCATTGCCCAAGGCCAAGAGCAAAAGGTTTGTCGGCTTCATAGGTCCATTTATGGGCGGAAACAAGCTTCGAGGTCTTGGAATATAAGGTTTCATGAGGCGATCAAATCTTATGGCTTTGATCAAAATGTCGATTTAGTCTGTGTGTCTACAAGAAAATCGTTGACAAAGCGTCGCATTTTTGTGTTGTATGTGGGCGATATTCTTCTCATTGGGAATGAGGTAGAATTTCTTACTGACGTTAAGAAGTGGCTAGCTTCGCAATTTCAAATGAAAGATTTGGGAGAAGCTCAATATGTTCTAGGTATCCAGATAGTTCGGAACCGGAAGAACAGAACGCTAGCCTTGTCTCAGACGTCTTATATTGACAAGATGTTGTCTAGATATAAGATGCAGACCGATAAGGATTCTAGGAAATCCACTTCGGGGTCAGCCTTCATTCTGAATGGAGGAGCTGTAGTTTGGCGAACCATCAAGCAAGGATGCATCGCTGATTCCACTATGGAAGCGGAGTATGTTGCGGCTTGTGAAGATGCAAAGGAAGTTGTTTGGCTTAGGAAGTTCATGACGGATTTAGAAGTTGTTCCAAATATGAACTTATCGATCACACTGTTCTGTGATAACAGTGGTGCAGTAGCCAACTCACGTGAGCCTCGGAGCCATAAGAGAGGCAAACACATTGAGCGCAAGTATCATCTGATACGGGAGATTGTGCACCGCGGAGACGTGACAGTCACGCAGATAGCGTCGGAGCACAAAGTAGCTGATCCATTTACAAAGCCCCTCACGGCTAAGGTGTTTGAGGGTCACCTAGAGAGTCTAGGTCTTCTCCGTTGTTTTCTAGGTGAGGGAGGAAGGTGGGTTCCCTTTAGGAGAGGTGAGGTATTTTGAGAGAGATGTGTTCTTTGGACCTCTTCCAACAACACAACAAAAGAGAGCTTGTAATTCCTTACAATGACTTGACCTAGTTGCATCTCATGAAACCATATATATAGGGGAATGGGATGGAAAAGATCATCCTACCCCTCCTTTATTCTCTCTTTAGTATATAGTTTATATATGAATCTAATTCACATTAAAACTATATATTATATCAATTATATCATATATAATTGATATAACACCTCATGTATGAAATTGAACACTTCAATTTCACTCCTAACTTTATACCCTCAATATTACCATATTGAGCCAACGGAGGGATCTAATGGACCTACAGTTCATGAGCTCCAATGATGTGAGATTAACCGATCAAACTCTTTGATCCAGTTAATCAATATTCATTAACTACAAGTCACTCCACTATAGACTTGTAGTTGCACTCGCTCACTTGTAGATAATATTGTGTCCACTGATATAGTCATTACCCATGAGTCGACCCTTCACAGGTTGTTCGTAATCACAGCTGGGTCAAATTACCGTTTTACCCCTATGATTACCTCTTTGCTCCTTAAGCACCACTGATCCTCTAATGAACAACAAGTCTAAGGTCCTACCTTAGACTCATACCCTCATAGAGGGCGGGCCCCATTGTTCAAGACCTGGAGTCAGTTCTTAAGGGAACAACCTATCTAATTCCTTAGTGTAGGAATGAGTGAATTCCATCTTGCACAGTAAAGTTCCCAGCTACCTACGAGGTTTTGTCCCTGAGAAGGTAGGCTTATTGAGTCGGCTACAGGCCACTCTCACCCATACTAGTCTAAGGACAAACCCCTATAAGCAGGAGTTCTTAACTTGCTTAGGATTCAGGTCGAGTCACTAATGACCATCTATAAATTACTAGTCTTATCCTACATGAATGAGTTGGATTACCTCATTTGTACTAATTACAAAGTGGGTCGCATCCATGGTGTTACCAGAATGAGGTTTCCAACCTTATTCTTATACCATAGACCATTTAGGTTATATTCTTGAAGTCAACCCAAATAGTGTCCACTACACTGATTTCAAGATAAATGTTATAACCTTGGAGCTTAGTTTATTGGATTTATTAAAGCAAGACTGTAATCTTATCAAAACAAATAACACTTTATTTAATTGGTCAAATTACACAAGTTTAGGGCATAAATCCCAACACAATACCCATGAGTCGACCCTTCACAGGTTGTTCGTAGACACTGTTGGGTCAAATTATCGTTTTACCCTTGTGTCTACTTCTTGCTCCTTAAGTCTCCACTGCTCCTCTAATGAACAACAACGTTGTAATGGTCCAACCATACCCAATACCCCTCTCGTTCCAGTGAGAGGGTGGGCGCGCGTTGTCCAAGCCCTGGAGACAACACTTAAAGGAACAACCCCTCTAGTTTCCCTAAAGGCGGAAACGAGTGAATTCCATCTCGCGTAGTTAAGTTCCCAGCTCCCTACTTGGTCCTGCCCCTGAGAAGATAGACATATTGGGCGAGTAACTGTGACCACCCTCACCCGTACTAGTCATAGGTTAGACCCCCGTAGACAGGAGTCCATAACACGCTCAAGATTCAGGTCGAGTCACTAATGGTCATCTACGAAGTTATTAGTCCATACTGTTAACGGTGTTACATCAGTAGGTCTAATAATTCACGGTCCGGTCTTATACAATGTCATTGTACAGGATGCCCCCACTCGCATGTCAACCACATGAATGAGTCAGATCACCACGTTTGTATCTTAATATAAAGCGGGTCGCATCCACAGCGTATCCAGGATTAAGTCTCCAACCCTATCCATATACTGTAGACCATTCGGGTCATTAACTCGAACGCGATCCTCCCTGTGTGTCCACTACACACCGTTCAAGTTCTAGTTCTCTCATATATTCAATGACCCTGGAGCTTAGTTTATTGGACAAAGTTTGTAAAATTTGCGGACACAAAATGATGAAATAAATAACTTTTATTAATTTCAAATGTTAAATTTACAAACTAAACGAGATTAGGACATAGATGCCAACAGTAATTCCATGTTATATCATATAGTCCTGGAAAAGGTCCATGTACTCTACACCTCGATCAGATCCAAGTGTTTTGATCGATTTACCTAACTAGTTCTCAATCTAAGTCTTAAACTCCTTGAACTTTTCAAGTGCTTCAGACTTATGGTGCATTAGGTTAACATACCCATATCTTGAATAGTCATCTATAAAAGAGATGAAGTATTCATAGCCTCCTCTGGCTTTAACACTCATCAGACCACAAAGGTCAGTATATAAGCTCCAAAGGCTCTTTGGCTCTATAACCTTTTCCACTATGTCACCACAACCTGAAAATCTAGTGCAACAATCAGTTGAGACTATTGAGGCTCAAACAAAAGGCACAAACTCAAGATCACAACGAGTTAGAAGAAGACCAGCTTGGATGGAAGATTATGAGGTTAGTGGTGATTTTTCTGATGAAACACTTGTCCATTATGCTTTATTATCAGAATGTGATCTATTAACTTTTGAATAAGTTGTCAAATATATGAAATGGAAGCATGTCATGGATGAAAAGATTAAGTTGATAGATAAAAACAACACTTTGAGAGTTCCTCAAGGGCAAAAATTCATTGGTGTTAAATGGATTTACAAGCTGAATAAAAATGGCCAAGTAGACAACTACAAAGTTCGTCTTGTTGCAAAGGGGTACAAGCAACAAATTGGTAATGATTACCATGAAGTTTTTGCTCCAGTTGCAAGACACGATACCATTCGAATGGTAGTAGAATCGACAACACAAAAAAATTGGAAAATTCTTCAAATGAATGTAAAATTAGCCTTCTACAGGGAAACTTGAATGAAGAAGTTTTCATATATCAACCTCCTAGCTATGTTCAACAGAGCAACGAAGGAAAGGTATGTCGATTGAAGAAAGCTTTATATGGCTTGGAACAAGCTCCTAGGGCTTGGTATAGTCGAATTGAGGCCTACTTTATTAAAGTTGGATTTGAAAAATGTGCATATGAACCTACTCTTTTTATTAAATTTCAACCTGCAAACAAGATTTTGATAGTATGTTATATATAGATGATTTGATTTATACAGGCAATGATTCAGTTATGTTTGAAGAATTCAAGCAATCCATGATGGTAGAGTTTGAAATGACAGATCTAATGATGATGCATTATTTTCTCAGCATTGACATAAGGTAATCAACAGCTAGAATTTTCCTGTATCAGAAGAAATATGCACTAGAGATCTTGTATAGGTTTCAAATGAAGAATTGCAACTCAACCATAACTCCAGCTGATCCAGTTTGAAGCTCACAAAGGACCATGAAGTAAAGGAGATCAACAATAGTCTTTATAAGAAAATGGTTGGAAGCTTCATGTACTTGACAACTACAAAGGTCGGATATTATGTACCCTGTAAGTTTAATTTGCAGGTTTATGGAATCTCCAACTAAGCTTCATATTCTTGCTGCCAAACGAATCTTACGTTACCTAAAAGGGGCTTCTGATCTTGGCATTCTTTATTAGGGGTGTTCATCGGTTGGGTTGGGTCGGGTTGAGACACTTTTTAGACCCAACCCAATTGTTCGGGTTGTAAATTTCTTTAACCCGAACAACCCTTATTAAATAATGAACCCAACCCATCCCAACCATGAAACATTTGGGTTGGGTTGGTTCGGGTTGTTCGGGTCATTTATTCAAAATTTTACTTTTAAGAAAAAGTAAAATGTTAATACGTAAATCAACTGTTTATTTTATTCTTCAAACATTGAATTAAAATTAGTCACTTCGTTTTAATTTATATTATGAAAAATTACACTCTAAAGACTTAAGAAAATATATTTTTAAGAGTTATTAAAAAATAAATAATTATGAAATTAAATAAAAATAAATTAAATACATGTATATATAATTGTATGATAAGTAAAAATATAATTTTTAAAATTAAGTTCAGGTTGGTCGGGTCAATCCAAATTAATTTTAGGTGAACCTATGAACCAACTCAACCCATAAATTTTCAATTATTTGAACCCAACCCAATCCAAATAAATCTATAACCCAATCCGACGGGTTAGGTTGGGTTGGTCAGGTTGTTTGGGTTATCGAATTTTTTGAACACTCTTATTCTTTATTAAAAAAAAAGAATTAAATCTCATTGGTTTTAGTGATAGTGATTATGCGGGAGATTTAAATGATAGAAAGATTACTTTAGGATATGTTTTCATGTTTGGTTCAGGAGCTATCTCATGGTCTTCAAAAAAGTAGTCAATCGTCACATTATCTACTACTGAAGTTGAATTTGTAGCAGCAACATCATGTGCATGTCAAGCCATCAAGTTGAAGAACATTCTTGAGAAGTTGCATTATAAGCAACAAGAAACATTTATTATTTATTATAATAACACTTCAATAATCAAACTTTCAAAGAATCATGTATTGCATGGACAAAGCAAACACATTGATATAAGACATCATTATTTAAGGGATCTTACAAATGACAGAATCATCAAACTAAGCTATTGCGGGAGTGAAGATCAAGTTGATATTTTGACCAAGCCTCCCAAATTAGCAACATTTGTCAAGATTCGAAATTTGCTTGGTGTTGTCTCTTTGTCTAGTCTAAACTAAATATTAATGACATCGTTTTAGTTTAAGGGGGTGTTATAGTTATTTTTAATGAAGTCAAATAATTTACCAAGTCGATAGGATAGTTTCCTATTTCTAAGTTTTTTTCTAGTTTTATGGAAGCCTATTTTGGTTTCAGGACTATTCATCATCAATTCTCTCATCACTTTCTTCCTCTCTTTTATTCGTGCTCTCTTCTCATAGAGTAACAAAAATCACAAATATGGTTTGATCATCTTGATTTCAATATCGATTCCATCTAAATATCAATCTCAATATAGATATCGATTTCTCATTCTATGGCCAAAGTTGCAAATATTGATTTAGATATTGATTTATCATTCTCGCAAATATGGCCAAAAATCGAAGACAAAAATGCCAACTCTCAAAAGCGATAGTAAGAGCGAGAATCGACTTCCAGTTCAAAATCCCTTCTTCCATTGCACATTTTAGTTTATGAAAATAGTCACGATTTATGAAAAGAGCAAGTAAATTTGCGAGATCAGAAATGTACATGCTAAAAATATGGCTTTTTCCATGGCTAAAATAATGGCCAAAAGTACTAAAACAATGAAGATTAGAGGATTGAGGGGAATTACATAAAAGCAAATAAGAAAAAGTTTTAATAAAACCATAAAATAATTAAAAATAATTATGAATTTTAATGTTTTTTATCACCATGAAGAAATTCCAAAAAAAAAAAAAAGAAGGAAGAAGAAGAGGAAGGAGAAGGAAGGAGGAATAAGAAAGAAAAGATAATCGTGAAGATGTTAAAACGAAAGGGCAAACCATGGGTAGTAAGCCAAAAAGATGATGTTGAGTATCCTTTTAGGTGTAATGAGATTAGGGAATAGAATTAAGGAATAGGATTACAGATTTTGTACAGGACCCAACAATTCCATATTCATCTAATTGCTAGCAAATATACTATATAATATACACAAATGAGAATAGATAATGAATTCTAAAAAACTGAGTTCGCCTTCTTACTGTATGGTTAAAAATGTACACAATATAGCCTTTTTAAATATCTATAAGTATTTCATTATGCTTATTACATAGGTCTACTAATCTCATGAGCTATTTGACTCTACAATATTTAGTTAGGTAGAAACTCAATAAGATTTTAACCTCCTACATACGTGACCATCATGGGATATGAATTCATTCTCCTAAAAAGTACAATATAATAAGTCTTAACATATGTCTACAATCTCTAAATTCTGAAAAATAGGTCAACAAGAACATAGCTCAACTAACATCAAGTATGACTCATGACCAAGAGGTCATGAGTTCGAAGCCCCCCACCCCAATTGTTGATGTACTCAAAAAAAAAAAAAAAAATCTGAAAAATAACTGATATTGACTTTCATGCATACACAAACGTTTGTCCGACAGATTTTTGTGCTCAAAGTTTCAATGGCTTAGGAGAGGAGAAAGAGACAGAGATGGCAAAAAATAAACAAAAAAGAAGAAAGAAAGGAACCATTACAACTGGAGAGAGTGGTGAGGACCTAGCGCATCTTCATAACCCACAGAGATAAAATCTACTTTTTGATACACTTCTCGTCAGGCCTTTATACGAACAACAAATGAACCTATTTCATAATACAAGCAATTACAGCAGATCATTCTCATTTCTCAACTCAGAAGAAGGAAAGTGGGAATCAAGATCGAAGTATGATTACTTACATGCAGGAAGATTTGAAATATCAGCAGAAACTGCACAAGGAATTCCCAAATTTGAGAGAGCGCCCCTTATGATTCCGCATGGGAAATATAGATGCATACTTGTCGCCTGAGCTGCCTTGTTTTCACCATCTGCAGAATTTTCCTGTGATTCACTTTGCGGAGGATCGATCGACATACGTGTAAGCCAGCGAAATCGATTATCTTGCAAAACAAAGGTGCCCTACAAAACAATTTTCCAAATTTAGGTCAAGTTCAGGTAGGATTTAAAGTACACATGATAAAGAAAGGGCTGCTCCTAGGTTTGGCTTTGGATCTTACTCTATGATTTGTTTTCAAGTTGTCTATCTGCTTTTTGAAGAGTTCAGACCAGAAGTCCTTGCAGATAAATTTGATTGCCTCAAGATGATCAGTGAACCGAGGCCGCTCCATTGTATACCTAATGAGAACAGAGCATAATAGTTAAGTTGCAGTATTTAATCATCAATTAGCATGAAAAAAAAAAAAGTCAATAAATGGGCAAGGAAAAATGGAAGCTAAGACCGGTATTAAGCTAACCCATAATACATAGACTCTAGGCAGAAAATTTAATCTGAAATCAAATACAAGCTAAACCATCACTTGGGAAAGATCAGAGAGTTCCCCTTGCTCTACCAGCTTCTACTTTCCTACCAATGAAAGCATACCCCCCCCCCCCCCCATCTTTACATCTAATATATACTTCTCTTACTGGCGACTTCTCATTCCCCTACAGTCCCATCGTGGGGTGAGATTCTTGCATTAGTATTATGCCCATGCCCACCCCCAACGCATTCTGTCCACAATTGGCACAAAAATTGTGATAGTATCCAACTGGCCTAGAATCATCATAACTCAAATTTTGGGTGCATGTCATTGATCCTTTGCAGTAATTTCAAAAGGATTAGTAGCAACTTCATCAGCTACGCTAACATGATATGGCCAAATACATGTGGGATAGTGCAAACTGACACTTTTTACTATTGGCAACTAACTGATCCTCCCGAAGCACCTGAAGAACTGCCGCAAGAAGCTCAACATGATCCTTCAAATTGGCACTATAGCTAAGAATGTCATTAAAAAAGAACATGACAACCTGTAAGAAGGGCTGGAGGGTATAATCATCAAAGATAGGAAACTTAAGGGAATATCACTCAACCTTAATGGCATTACTATGGATATCCTCTAGTAAGAGCTTAATCTGGGGATACCCTCCAATTTGATTCTGGAAAAGATATTGCCAGCATAGAGTTTGTCTAGCAACTCATCCACAACTCAAATGAGATATTTGTGTGGAATCATAACTCAATTTAAAGCCTTACAACAAACATAAAAATGTAAGTGTTCTCTTAATCAATAAAACGGGGCTTGGAAACAAACTAGTTCTCAGTGGAACAATCCCATCCAATAACATCCCGTTAACCAACTGCTCAACTTCATCCTTTTGAAATTGTGGGAAATTCATCCATTCCTTGCTGGATTTCCTCCCGGGCATCAGTACACAACGTGACAACAATTCCACTTCTCCCTAGGGTAGTCGACCACCATACACTCAGTCCCAAGATCGCAACAAATGAAAGGCCCTACTTTTCTAATTTTTAAGGGAAACCTTAATAACCATTTTTATAAACTTATAGTTGCCAACCAGTAATCTTTAAGTCAGGAAATTTTATAGATCTAGGTTAGATTATAAGTTTGGTCCTATAACTTTCATAGTTGTGTCAAGTAGGTCCTTGACTTTTAAAAAGCGTAAGTTCTTGAACTTTTAAGATCGTGATAATAGGTCCTTGAACTTTTATTTTTTTAATGAGAAAGTTTAAAATGTCGATAGAAATGTGTTAGGTATCCAAACCAGAAAATTCAAGAACAAAAAAGGAACTAATATATTGCAATATCAATTAAGAAAATTACAATAACCAATAGCTTTTCGAGAGGGCTATCTCTCTCCTAAATCCCACAATGGACTTTCTACCAAAATAATTCACCCAAAAAGGGTACCCCTAACACTATTATTTATAATCAAGACACCTTAAACCAATTACCAAAATACCTCTCACCGATATACTAATAATCTACCACTTATACTCCATAAATACCCTACTAGTACTCTCACACTACTCCGCCCTTCAAAGACACCTTGTCCTCAAAGTATGCTTAATAAAACACAAACACACAGTGTAGGGATCTAGAAAACACCTACTGAAGCTTGAAGCCCCTTCCCCTTCACCTCTACTCTTCCGATCGCAAGTCCCGTCGTCCGAAGCCAGCCTCCGCCGCGCCGTCTATCCCGCTGGCCGACGACCTCCCTGCCGGACCGCTAGCCACCTCTACTCTTCCGATCGCAAGACCCGCCGACCCTTCCCCTTCACCTCTACTCAACCATCGCCGCGCCCCTTCCCATTCACCTCTACTCAGCCACCGCCGCGCCCCTTCCCCTTCACCTCTACTCTTCCGATCGCAAGACCCGCCGCCGTCTATCCCGCTGGCCGACGACCTCCCTGCCGGACCGCCGTGTCTCAGCCCTCGCCGAGACTTCTCTCTCCCGTTTCGCGAAACCGTAAGCAACCCAACCCCCCTCACCTCCGCCGCGCCGTCTATCCTGCTGGTCGACGACCTCCCTGTCGGACCGCTAGCCACCTCTACTCTTCCGATCGCAAGACCCGCCGACCCTTCCCCTTCACCTCTACTCAGCCATCGCCGCGCCCCTTCCCATTCACCTCTACTCACCACATGCGCGCTCCCCTTCACCTCTACTCTTCCGATCGCAAGACCCGCCGCCGTCTATCCCGGGCCGGCCGACGACCTCCTCGCCGGACCGCCGTGTCTCTCGACTTCTTGCCGAGACTTCTCTCTCCCGTTTCGCGAAACCGTAAGCAACCCAACCCCCCTCACCTCCTTCTCGTTCTTCTTTCGTCTCGGGTTGCTCGATCCCCCCTCTCACGTTGTCGACCGCCCGAGCCTCGCGATTTTGGGTGCTGCTGTGAGAAGCGAACGACGGGAGGGTGGGTCGAGGGACTGTTAATCGAGCAGTGTTTGTGACGGTTAAGGATTCGGCTCGTTTTGGGGCAACATTCTAGATTGGGGGTTTTAGAAAGGTGAAGAGGTTGTTTCTGGGCGCTTTATTAGTGTGGGTTTTTGGGGTTGGTGGCTGCTCGGCATGAGGCAGCTCAGTTGTTGTGTGGGAGGCAGTGTCTTTTGGGTTTCTTTGGATGGGCCGAGGGTGGTAATTGAAGATTGTGCTCGGGGGGAGACGTCGTTTTGCTCCGTCGATCACGTCCGATGGTTTGCGGTTCACTTTAGTACATTGGGTCGGGATTTCAGTCTTCCTTTTAAACGGAAGAAGTTTAAAGATGAAAAAGCTACGCTGGGTTTGTTTAAGGTAAGAAGGGTCGACGGTTGGTTTGCGGATTGTTGCCTTTGGTCGCCTCGGGGAATGAGCTCCTTCAGAGTGTCGTTGGGGAGCTTCGGGATGGGTTGGAGGGTGTTCAAGGGGTTGTTAGAGGATTTTTTGAAGCTTGTGGACGGTCAGGTAGGTTTGGAGGGTTCTGAAGTTTCTGGCAGCATCGAAGGGGCTGATGAGGTGGGTTTGGACAGAAATGTCGTTGATGTTCGACTTTCTAGAGTGGGTTGTGGTGGAGTTGCTAGCTATTGGGTTAGGAAAGGGGAGGATGCAGTGGATTTAAATTTTTCAGAGTTGTGGGTGGTCTCCAAGTTATTTGCGCATCTTGACTGGGGATTGGTGAAAAGAAGTTTGGAGGCTTTCTTCAAGAAACAAGTGAGGTTGAACCCGTTTCAGGTTGATAAGGCTATCCTGGCCTTCGAGGACGATGTTGATGAGGGTTTGGCTTCGCTGTGTGGAAAGTGGCAGATTGTAGCTACATTTGAAGCTTGAAAAGTGGAATCATGAAGTGCACAATTTGCCTGAATATATTGGGAGCTATGGTGGTTGGATAGCCATTAGAAATCTCCCTCTCAGGCTTTGGAAGAGGCAAGTGTTTGAAGCAATTGGGAATTGTTTGGGGGGGTTGGAGGTTATTGCGTCGGACACTCTGAACTTGATTGATATTCAAGTGGCCAAGTTGAAAGTGGCTAAAAATTTATGCGGGTTTCTTCCAGCCTTCATTCTTATTAAAGATCCGTTGGTGGGGGAAGTGAGGCTGAGTTTTGGTGACGTGGAAGCCTTGGATCCTCCGGTTGTATTGTCGCAGCCTCTAGTCTTTAAGGACTTGTTCAATCCTCTGGATGTGGCAAGGGTGAGGCAGGTCATGAAAGATGAGCGTTTAGGGTGGGTGGATCAAGGGTTGGTTGTGGGCGAAGGAGCTGCTGATTTGTCGCATAAGGAGTTTCTTATGGGAGATAATCTGGGTGTGGTGGTGGAGGACGATAGCTTGGGAGAGGCTTCAGGTGGGGAGGTGGGTGATGGGGCAAGGGTTTGTCCTGTTTCGGGTGTTGGTTTGACGGCAGTTTCTGGGACGTTGCGGGGTGATTCGGTTTCAAAGGGTCAGATGGAGGCCGAGATGGCTTCGCTTTCTTCCCCTTTACCGCAACCTGTAAAGGTAGTACGAGACAGGTTTTGGGACAAGGTTTACGTAAGAAGATCAAGCCAGGATTTGGAGGTGGAGAAAGGATTTTTGATCGGGGAGTTTCTTGAGCAAACGGATGAGAGTTTGGAGTTTCACGGCCACCAACACACGTAAAGCGGGGTCGAAAGTCAGTCCTTGTCGTCCCCCAAGAGGTACGATTGGCATTGTTGAGAAGTGTCAGTTGGGACCTAAGGAGGTTTCCTTTGTTAAGGTCTCTTTCAGCACTGTGTCACCCGGGATAAAGGAGTTGCTTGCTCTCTCGCTTTTTGGGCAAGACTCATCGCTTTTTCGGAGGTGAGTCTCGTGAGTCCGGATTTGAGCTCGATAAAAGGGGCGCGTAATTTTTGGGTGAACTTTCTCTAGTTTTTAATCTTTCTAAGTTGTTTGATTTTGCTGTCTGTGTCTCTCCCTCTGGAAGCAATGCCAAGGATGGATCTCCAAATTGCCCTGTTGGTTTGTCCCAGTTCGCTGCTTTAATTAAAGCAAGCGGATTGCATTTTAAGGAAATCCACGCAAGGGGGTCTCCCGTGATTTCAAATTGAAATTTTCCTTTGGTAGGAAGTGGCTCGAAGAGGGTTGGTTTTAAGAAGTTCCTTCAAACAGTTGTTTCAGAGGTTGTTCTCTTTCAAGCCGAGAGTGAGGAGGCAAGTTCGAAGAAGTATTCTTCCGGTTTGGAAATCGTGGAGTGTAGTTGGAGTCATGGTGAGGTTTTTGGTAAATCAGGATTTTGTTATTGGTGGGAGGAAGCTAAAGTATTGGTCACGGCATTAGTATTGCAAAGGGCGCCTGTTGAAGATTAATGTTTGTTTTCTGATAAGCAATTTTGAAAAGCTTTGAAGTTTGGGTTTTCAGATGGTGTTGTTGGGGTCTCTTTTGGAGGGGTTGTGGGGTTTCAGTGCTTCCTTAGTCGTTGGTTCGAGTGTTTGTGTATTGCAGTGTTGTTTTGTTGTGATTCTCTGTCTTGTATGCACTTCTTTTCTCCATCGGTAGTTTGGGTGTGTGTTTGTGTGGTGCAGTTGTGATTTGTTGTGTTGTGTTTCTCTATGTCTTGTTTTCTTTTCTTACATCCTTTGGAGACTGTATTTTGAGCATTAGCCTCTTTTCATTATATCAATGAAATTCTCTTGTTACCTTGTCAAAAAAAAAAAAAAAACACAAACACACAAAATGAGTAACAAACCCTTCTTTAAAAGGAAACTGGTCGGCACTTCATCGATCATGTTTAGTGGACGGTAGTTGGAATTGTTGGTCGTCAACAACAATAGCAATGGATCGATTGGCGGTAGTGAACAAGGTTGAACCAATCAGAGAATGAAGGTGTGAGGTGAAAAGGACAACCAGACAAAAAATCTTTTGACTACGATATTTGATTCGGTAGACGTCGATGGATGGTAGCTGCAGGACGTGTGGATGGCGGTAGTGGGTGGTGACCGGTGGTGGCAATGGCCAATGGCGTGAGCTTGTCCCGTGGAGATGATCGACAATGTGAGTGTAGAACATTGTACGAGGGAGGCTAGGGTAAATTTCTTCGTGTGGGTAAAATATTGCCATGTTGGGTCAGAATTTGGATTCACAATTAAAGACAACATCCATACCTCCTTTAAAACAGAATGGGCCTCATACAAGATTTTTAGAAACAGCCCATTAAAAGAAAGCATATCAAGCCCCTGCCCAATAAGTCCACAATCCCATCTTCTGGAACCACCTAATTTCCCATTAGGTTTAGTGTTTTTTACCCATTCTTCTTCCTTTTTCCTTCCGTCACTAAGTAACCCAACACATAACAGCGCACATAACTTGCAAAGACAACTTCTGCAGGGATTCATGTCCGGCCATATTGTTTCAACCACCTACATTGGCCTCCTTCGACCGATTCGCTTCTTGTTCCAGTCGAATGGCGATTTTCTTTTATTTTTCTTCCCCTACTCGATAATATCTTAAGCTGTCAATGCCTCCTCTGACTTTCCTCCCAAAATTTCCTCTTCAACAATAATTGTAGGCGATTTTTCCCTTGACATTCCAACTTGGACACCATCCCCTTGAACTTTTTTCTAGCCCACTTGTGCACGGTCTTCGATCTTCGGCAGAATACAGGTTGGGTTCCCTTTGATCGCTTCTCTCTACCCCTTTTTTTCTCAATCGAACTAGTTTCGTCTTCCAACTTCGTCGTTTCGCGACTCTCCTTTTCCACAGTCGTTGAGGACTTGACAGGACTTTGTATTTCTCCAATTCGAGCAACCTGTGTCTTCTTGTGCATTCTCTATCTCTCTTGCCCCCTTTCTTTCTATTTTTTTTCTTTTTCTTCTGCTTCTTCCTTTCATTGTTTTTCTCTTCCTTTTCTGGGTGAATGCCTCCTTGTGATGGCTCTATTCTCACTCTAGACAAACTCTCATTCTTCATCTCTCTTTGTATTTCTCCAATTCGAGCAACCTATGTCTTCTGGTGCATTCTCTATCTCTCTTGCCCCCTTTCTTTCTATTTTTTTTCTTTTTCTTCTACTTCTTCCTTTCATTGTTTTTGTCTTCCTTTTTCTGGGTGAATGTCTCCTTGTGATGGCCCTATTCTCACTCTGGACAAACTCTCATTCTTCATCTCTCTTTGCTTGTGTTTTTCTTTCACGGTCTCGATTTCTCCCATCCTAGAGCTTGCTTGGTACTACGTCGTGATCGTGGCAAAACTTTCTCCTTGTAACTTCCCCTTTCCTGCAATCATCATCACCAGTGCCTTATAGTTCCCTCACATTTCACCTGTTTGTCTCCACATACTTTCTTTTGCTTCTTCCAAACTCCTTTGGTTCTCTTTCCCCCAATTCGATAAAACTCCCATGTTTTTCCTTAGTTCCAAAACCGCTGCCTGAAGGTCGCTAACATCTCTCTTTGTTCCTACTACTCTTTCTTCCATCTGCCTATGTGTCATACTCTTTGTTCTCCCGGGATGTGGCGTGCTCTGATACCAATTTGTTAGGTATCCAAACCAGAAAATTCAAGAACAAAAAAGGAACTAATATATTGCAATATCAATTAAGAAAATTACAATAACCAATAGCCTTTCGAGAGGGATATCTCTCTCCTAAATCCCACAATGAACTTTCTATCAAAATGATTCACACCCAAAAAGAGGACCCTAACACTACTATTTATAATCAAGACACCTTAAGCCAATTACCAAAATACCCCTCACTGATATACTCATAATTTACCACATATACTCCATAGAATACCATACTAGTACTCTCACAAAATGCCATTAAAAGTAAATTAGAGTTTTATAGGGGTATATTAGTAATTAGATAGGGAGGTTGTTATGGTATTTGGTTATAAATAGAGGGAGGGAGAAAGGAGGAAGTTAAGTATTGATTTAGTTGGTTTAGGACTTGAGTGATCTCAAGATAGGGAGGGTCCAAGTACGTCGAACTATTTGATTTATCTTTTAGTTCTTTATCTTTCGTATTTCAATATCATTTTAGTTTTGTTTGGATTTTATCAAATGCGTCTAATAGGTTCTTGAACTTTCAATTTCATATCCCATCAATCCCTAATTTACGAGACACAAAATTCAAGGATCTATTAGGCACAAAAACAGGAAAAAAATCCTAAGTTCAAACTAAAGAGAAAATGGTAAACGAAGATAAATGAAGTTGGCCAATCCATCTCAAGGCTCCTCATTACCATCAACAAACTCAATATCCATGTCATCACTTGCATAATCTGTTAGTGATGAGAGTTCAATAGTACTTGGTAAGTAGTCCGCACTTTAGGAGTCACATAACAGTCAAATCACACATAAATGTATAAATTATAGTATGCACATGCATGCTAGAATCAAACTTATGATCCTAGCTACATACTTTAACTCTTTGAATTATATAACTATACTTTTCAAACACTTAACATAAACTTGCTCAATCCATATCTTGCACTTAGATCATAACTGACCTTATCTCTAATCAGGATGACCTAGGTCCATCATACCTTGAAAACGTTATCTTTGCATAGCATGCATGGCATATTGGTATTTGACCTTTATATCCGGACAGTGATACTTATTTTTGCAGAAAGAATATCAACCTTTGACATCTATACCCAGGCAACCCAATACTTATGTTCACAAAAATGATCTTGGTCCCTTGGTCCCTAACCTTTGTACCTAGATACCCCAATACTTGCTTTATGTTAAGTCTACATTTTTTATCTATCTTGAAGTATTATATATATCAATATAAACACAAATGTCCTAGAAAAAAAATGTCTCCAATGCATCATTGTCCTACTTTTTTAGAAATTAATGTGTCAATGAGTTTGTGCCTATACTTCTTAGTTTTCATCCATATTTTAAAGAATATCCCTCTTCTTTTAAGGTAATTGTTAACTCAACTTTTTGTTGGTGCAAAGACAACCAAGCAATTAAATTTTAAGAGGCAGCCTTATTGACAAAGAGTTAGAAGAATGGTAAGATTTCTCATTGCTCCTTTATTAGGGATGTACAAATAACTCAGTAACCCGCACAACTTGGACTACCCAACTCAAACCGTAATAGTTGGGTTGGGTTAAGTTTTTTTCAGTTTGGGTTGGGTTAGGATTCTGGAGAACCGAAATTTCTGGTCGGTTCTCAAGCCTGGCTTTTTAGGCTCAGGTTGACCCGATCCAATCCAAACCAACCGAACCCAAAATTTATGTTTTTTATAATATAAATATATAAATAAATTATTTGTGAACTTTTAGGGGTTGTTTGGGGCGCAGAGTGAGTAACGTGGATTATAATAGCATGTGGAGTTATATAATCTGTGCTTAGGATGCAGAGTATTTAGTCTGGGAGTTTGTGTTTGGGTGCAGAGTATCCATAAACTATTATAATAGAGGTTATTATAACATACCCCCAAACAGGCTCTTAATGTTTTTCATCTAAGATTGTAACGAAGATTAAGATGTTATGAACTCTGAAGTGTGATATTTTAATTTCATGTGATTTTAATTATTAATTCAAGCGAAAATTATTTTAAATTATTAAGAAGATTATATAATTAAATAAATAAAAAATCGACCCCAGTGACCCAACCCAACTTGAAATATAGTGTTGGGTTGGGTTGCCACCCTTGATCGGGTCATTCGAGTAGCCAACCCGAATTTTCGAGTTGGTCCTAAAAAATCCTTCAATCCAACCCAATTTGTGTACACCTCTATCTTTCATTATGCTTCCTTGATCCTAAAATATGGACTCTTGAGGGATCAAGTAGTTTTTCAGTCAATCAAGTGAAAAAAAATTCCTTCATTCGGACAGATTTTTCTTGAATCTGGCTCTTGGTAAGCTTATTGAGAACACCCATAGACCCACAAAGACTAGATTCTTTCTTTGTGTAGCAGCATTTAATAGCCTAAACACATCTGAAAATGTCATTCGAACCTCTTTCTTTCACTTCAAATTTGCATGTTAAAGCAGTGTGGAAACATCCAAACACCTTTTGGCCC
This sequence comes from Trichosanthes cucumerina, assembly GCA_036507285.1. Taxonomy (NCBI): domain Eukaryota; kingdom Viridiplantae; phylum Streptophyta; class Magnoliopsida; order Cucurbitales; family Cucurbitaceae; genus Trichosanthes; species Trichosanthes cucumerina. The sequence continues at coordinate 32,612,875 of CM071843.1, forward strand.
ACAGTAGCTTTGCGTCACAATGATGAAATTTCATTGGACAGCAGTACTTAACAACCTAAACACATCTGAAAAGGCCATCCAAATCTCTTTCTTTCTCCTCAAATCTGCATGTTTTAGCAACGTGGAAGCTTCCAACCACCTGTTTGTCAACTGTAGCTTTGCCTCTCAAGGGTGGAATTTCGTTTGTCAACATTTTGACTTGGCTTTGTATTTTTTCAACAATGGGAGTCCAGAACGAACAAGATCATCAAGAGAATCGAGGGTTTACTCCCGAATTTCCTTTATGGTGGTCACGATGAGGGTTACCACAAACATTTGATTATATGGGAAAAAGTTCTTCCTAGTGGATTGGGTGTTAATAGTATCAAAGACAAGAATTGGGCTTTATTAGCTAAATGGGCATGGCAATATCAAAAGGAAAAGAGTGCTCTTTGGAGGGCGGTCGTTGATGCAAAATTTGGCACAAAAGCCCACAATGACCATCTGTGTCGTGGCCCTTGGAAAGAAATCTTGAAGCATCAGTCTATAGTTCACACTTACCTAAAGATGGAATGGGGCTTCCACTGATTTTTAGCGTGATCGATGGTTAGGTCAAAGACCTCTTTACTTCTCTTACCCATTGTTATTCTCTTTGTCTAACAGTAAACAGGCCGCTATCAAGGCATTAAGGCACCAGGACTTGGCTCTTTGGGACCTGAAAGTTAGAAGAGATCTTAAGGATGAAGAAATTGTGGAGTGGGTAGATTTATCCTTCGCATAATCAAGCATCCATTTGACTAATGAAGAAGACAATTGGGTGTGGCCTCTCGAAAAGAATGGACTCTTTTAAATGAATTTTTGGCTCAATAATCTCCTTACATCGATAATTGAAGACTAGTCACTTTATAAAAAGGCAATATGGCAGGGTGATTATCCAAAGAAAATCTTTTTTTTTCGTTGGGAGTTGTCTCACAGGACTATTAATACGTATGACAACCTTCAAAGAAGGCTTCCCTATATGATATTATCCCCAAGCCGGTGTATCCTTTGCAAAATTGACACTGTATCACAGTCTCATTTTTCATATTTTGCCACTTTGCACAGTTTTTCTGGAATGACATGAGGACAACTTTCAATTGGGAGATGGCCTTCCCAAAGGATCCATATATTCTCCTAAACCTTGTTTTTTTTTTATTAAAAACCAAACTTTCATTGAGAAAAAATGAAAGAATGAAAGAATACAAGGGCATACAAAAATAAAGCCCACAAAAAAGGGAGACCCTTAGCGAAAAGGACTCCAGTCTAACAAAATGAGATTAAGCGAATAATTACAAAAAAGCTTCGAAACCGAAGCCCAAAGAGAGCTATAAAATCTAAAAAGGGACCACAAGTCACTACAAGATCTCTCGCACCCCATAAACCTTGCCTTTTTGGGTCACCCATTTAGAGAAAGGAAAGAGGTCCTTTAGAAGAATTTGATTCGAGCTTTTTTGTGGTTGATTTGGTTCAAAACAAACCATAGGATCTTTGATTCCAAGTAAAAAACCTATTCAATCTTTTTTGATAGTGTACTTTCCTTGCTATATCTTGGTGTCAAATCGATTCTCTTTTTTCCTCTTATCACTTTTCTTCTCTTTTGTCCACTTGGAAATGTTTATTGTAACTCCTTTAGATCGGGGCTCTTCTCCCCTTTTTTTGTAAGTTTATATATTAATGAAATTGTTTCTAATCAAAAAAATAAATATATTTTTTGACTTAGCTTGGTGCTTTCCAAAAACGGTGGAGAAGTCTTATTGAGTGGCTTTCTGTTTGGTAGTTGAAGGACAAAGCTAGAATTCTTTGGTCTAGTGCAGTTAGGGCGCCTTCCTCTGGCACTTTTAGAAATAAAGAAACTCTAGAATATTCTTAAATAGGTCAAATTCTTTAGTTAATTTTTGTGATCAATTTACACTGTAAAGCTCAAACTAGAGATCATAAATCAATTTACAATATTCTACCTTTCTCATCAACTTAAATTCGAGGCTTTTTGTTTGATTTTTCCCTCTTGGTGTGGGGTCATCTCGTCTCTTACAGCCTATAGGTAGTTTTAAGGTTGATGCATAATCCAAATTCTTTGTTTATTCAAAAATAAAACGTAAAAAACCCTCTTGACCATCTATTTCTTTTCAAATTCCAGCCACACAAGTAGCTTTGATTGAAAGAACTATGAGGAAGTCTTCCGGGAAGGATAGGACCTTGATAATGGGGAGTCACCCAGTTAATTGTAAGACTATGGATTTACCAAAGGATTCCACCAGCTTAGGCGTTGAAAATAGTTAGAGAGATTTTGTTTAGTAGTTGTGAGGAGATACCCAAGGAGGCAACTAGTCCTTGAAAAAAAAAAGTGATTGCTAACAAGTATGGTGAAGACTACCTTAGCTGGTTCAAAGGACACGACCTCCGTAGTAGTTTTAGAGGCCCCTAGCGCGGTGTGGTGGGGCAAGGTTCTATGTTTCTCGTTGGACATCATTGACGCGTTAATTTTGTAATTACTCGTTAGGTCTGATCTTACTTGATTGGAGCCCCTTCTCTAATGGGGTTCCCTTTTGTGGACTTGATTTTTTGGATGTTTGTGTATTCTTTTACTTTCTTTCTCAATCAAAAGTTGGTTCTTTACCCCAAAAAAAAAAAACAAGCAAACAATTACCAAATGTAAACGGCTTTTCTTCTTGACTTACTAAAATTGAGAGATGGCAGTAGGATTAGGTATTGGGAAGATCAATGGAACAATAACAAGGTATTGTGGTAAAATTTCCCAGAATACATATAAACCTTCCCAACATGTCACAACTACACTATAAAGAATGCTCAGAACAGTGAGTATGATTGGTGAATCCTAACTTTGAGAGCAATTTTAGAGAAAGAAATCAGAGAACTTTTGTCCATATCAACATGAGAAGTCCAAGAGCTTCTCCAAAAATTCATGCTTCTCTATTTCATCGATCGCTAATACGAAGCCAGAGGCTCTCTGGTGTAACTATATTATTAACCGTGTATTTACTATGATTTTACCTTCTATAATTTTGGGTTAAGTTTGGGCTTAAAGGCTGCTACTGTTTTTTACCGATTACTAAGTGTATTTAAAGGTGCTGTAGCCCTTTTTTTAATAATAAGAACTTCCTTTCAATTTCTCCAAGAATTCACAAACTGATTACATCAATTTTGGTACTCAGATAGGGGCCTGATGGCTGGGAAAAAGAACCCATCCCAATCCGGTGAAGAATCAGCTTTAACCGAAACCGAAGGATTTAACCTTCAGACTCCTCTTTCGCCTCAAGCCTTAACAAGAAAGGTATTTTCTATTGAAGCTTCTATTAAAGAAATTAACAACATGAGAGAGAAGAATCAGTTTATGAGTTCGATGGCTCAACATTTCGAGAAGTTCTCAATTCAACAATCACAACCCACAATCCAAGAATCAAACAAGATTGAAGCTGGACCATCAAGTCCTCAAGAACCGTACTTACCAGCAAACAGGAGACTCCAATATTCTCAAACTTTACACCAAGAACCATCAAGAACGTATCCACCACAGTTTAGAAGACCAGAAAACCGTAGCAAGTGTTTAAAGCACCTAGAATGGGATAGTTCTAGTGATGAAGAAGAACATTTTTGCGAAATGGCCCTGTTCCAAGGAGAGGAGAAGGACCTTGGCAGTTTCAAAACCCGAATCAAGGAATGTGGCAACCACAATACCAATTTTCTGGAGCCTGGCTATAAGATGAAGATAGATTTACCCACATTCAGAGGAAAACTTGATCTTGAAGCATTTCTTGACTGGATCAAAGAGGTCAAAAATTTCTTTGAGTACACAAGTACACCAGAGGATCAAAAAGTTAAATTAGTAGCCTACAAACTCAAAGGAGGAGCAGCAGCGTGGGATCAATTAAAGATCAATCGATAAAGGTATGGGAAAGGCCCTATTTGGACTTGGCCAAAAATGCTTAGGCTTTTGAAAGCACAGTTTCTATCAATTGATTATGAGCAATTATTGTACCAACCAACTTCAGCATTGTCAACAAGAGAATCGAAGTGTTGCCGAATATACAAAAGAATTCAATCGATTGAGCACCTGCAACAACATTGGAATCCGAGAATCAACAAATTGCAAGATATATGGACGAACTTCTAGAGGATATCAGGAAGAAAGTTAGACAACAACTAGTATACTTTTTACTCGATGCCATTTCCTTAGCTTACAGGGCTGAACAGTAGAGGATGGAAAAACAAAACAGTCAAAGTGGCAAAAGACCCTTATGGGGAGGACCAGATATCAGAAGGAATAGCAATGAGGCTGTCAAGAATGCCACTCCAAACAATATATTTTTTTTTTTTTTTTTGAGAAACATGAGTAATCATTTCATTGATAGTATGAAATGTACAAAAGAAAGGGCTAGGAACCTATTACAAAAGAGATTCCCAACTATTAACAAGAGAAGTGAGACTATAATCACAAAAGTGAGGGGTTAATTTACACCAAGAGATGGCTAAAAAAATGATATAGTCGAAAAGTTTTTGTTGATCTCGAGTGCAGTCTTGGAAGATCCTATTGTTTCTCTCAATCCAGACTGACCAATAGAAAGCTTTTATGAAGTTTTCCCAAATGCAAGCTTTGTAATCCATATAGGGATGGCCCAAGAGAAGGGTCTCAAGAATCACCTCCATCTTGTTTGGGAAAGCAATCTGTAATTTAAAGGCCTTGAGAATCTTGGTCCAGATTTGAGATGTGTATCGGCATGTAGTGAAGAGGTGGATCATGGACTCGTTGTCTTGTTTGCATAGAACACACCAATTAGGAGATGAAACAATCCAAGGAGCCTTTTTTATAAAAGTGTCCGCCGTGTTAATCCCTTCATGACTAACCTCCCATAGAAAGAAGCGGATTTTTTGGTGTAGGCCGTTTCCATATGTTGATGTATAATTCCCTGGATGGATGTCGTGTGTTGGAGACAAGTCTGTGAGAGAGCGATTTCGAAGTGAACAGGCCTGTAGCATCGAGATTCCATCTCCAAGTGTCAGTATTTGTGTGTTGTGTGGGAGGGTGGAAGAAGGGTTGATAGACAAACCCATTCTGCAATTTCATCCTCCCTTAAATTCCGGCGAAAATGCAAGTCCCATGAGCAATTGTCAGCCCCTCTCATGTTCGCAATGGAGTCATATTTCTTCTGGGATAGATGATAAAGTCGAGGGGCTATAGCTCTGATGGTGTTGTCCCCCACCCATTGATCAAGCCAGAAGGAGGTTTGTTGGCCATTTCCCACAACGCAACTCACATTTTCATAGATCAAATTCTTTACAGCCACAATGTGTTTCCATGGACCTCGATGGTATCTAAGCCTCTTGTGGTCTGGGTGAAGATCGAAATGCCTAGTACCAAACTTGGCAGCAATATATCTCCTCCACTGGGATGATTTTTCAGAATGAAAGCGCCAAATCCATTTTGCAAGGAGGCTCTTATTTTTGTCTTTAAGACCAATGAGCCCTAATCCACCCTCTTCCAGGGGACGACAAATAGATTTCCAGCTGATGTAATGAAAACCCCTCTTTTCTTTTGAACCATTCCACAGGAAATGGCGAAAGGGTTTCTCCAAAGAACTGGCAGTCTCGATTGGTAACTTGAATATGGACAAATAGTATGTGGGGAGGTTTGTTAAAGTAGCCTGTATAAGAGTTAAACGGCCGCCTTTCGATAGATAAGTACCCTTCCACCCTTTGAGGCGTCTCTCAACCTTTTCAATAATGGGGGCCCAGAATGATTTAGAGCTTGGCTTACCATTCAAAGGGAGGCAGAGATAAGTCATAGGCCACTCGGCAGACTTGCAACCATATTCCTTTGCAAATTCTAATATAGATGATGATGGAAGATGAGTGCCATTGATTTCAGACTTATGGTGATTAATCGTTAGCCCATATGCTTTTTCAAAGTCTTTGACCGTCTTCATAAGGGCGGCGATATGGTCCTTTGAGGGATCAGAGAAAAGAATGGTGTCATCAGCAAACTGGAGGTAATTGATACTAAGCATCCCATTGCCCACATCAAAGCCACTAATATGGCCTTTTTGTTCTTCAGATGAAAGAAGTCTGCTGAAGCAATCAACAATTAGAATGAAAAGGAAGGGAGAGAGAGGGTCACCTTGCCTAAGCCCTCTAGTAGCCTTAATCTTGCCTCTGGGCCGCCCATTAATAATGATGGAGAAGTTAGCAGATGAAATACAACCCCGAATCCACTTCCTCCAGGTGTGGCCAAAGCCTTTTTTAGTGAGGACAAGGTCAAGAAAATCCCAATCCACCTTATCGAAAGCCTTTTCAAAGTCAAGTTTTATAACAACACCTTGTTTCTTCCGCTTTTGATAATCTTCAATGAGCTCATTCGCAATAAGGGATGCATCTATGATCTGTCGACCAGCCACAAAGGCAAATTGAGATTCTGAGATGGTATGTGGAAGAACCGTTTTGAGACGTTCAGAAAGCACTCTAGCAATCACTTTGTAAAGGCCTGTGGTGAGGCTGATAGGTCTGTAGTCTCCTACAGTTTTTGCATCAACTCTTTTAGGAATAAGGAAAATGTATGTTTCATTCAAGCTTGCATTTATTATGCCCTTCTCAAAAAAATCTTGGAACACCCTCTTTATATCATCCTTGAGGGTGTTCCAAGAGGTAAAGCCATCAGGCCCAGGTGATTTGTTAGAGCCAAGATCCATAACCGCCCTTCTGATCTCATCATCTGTAAAGGGAAGCTCTAAAAGGACAGCTTGTTCTGGTGTAATAGTATCCCAATTGTCTAATTCTGGTAGAAACCTTGGATCAATGTCTTTGGTGCAGAGGGATTGATAAAAATCAATGAATTCCTCCTCAATGTCCTTGTCAGTGACCAGACTAAAGCCAGTTCGTGATAAAAGCTCCACAATTGTGCTTTTCCGTCTTTTGGTAGAGGCAATTCTGTGAAAGAAGGAGCTACTTTCATCCCCTTCTAAAGCCCATTTAAGTTTACATTTCTGTCTCCATGAAATCTCCTCTCGGAAGGATAGCTCTAAAAGTTGTGCTTTGATATCAGTTCTTCTTTGACATATAGACACATCCAAAAGAAGGGCTTCTTCCTGTTGATCAATTTTTGTAAGCTCGTTGGTCAAGTCAACCATCTGGATCTTTGAATTACCAAAGGTGGATAGATTCCATTCCTTCAAAGCGCCCTTAAGCATTTTTAGCTTCCGGATGAAGCCGTGACCTGGCCATCCGTGAGATGGGTTGTTCATCCACCAATTCTTTAGGAAAGGCTCAAATGCCCCATGTTCAAGCCACATATTTTCGAATTTAAAATAACTGGGACCCCATCTTTGCTGTCCAAGAGTCATAATGATGGGGTAGTGATCTGATGTAACACGAGGAAGCCTTTTCACCAGTGCACTACCATATTTATCTAGGCATGGGCCCGTGATAAGGAAGCGATCAATGAGAGACATAACAGGCCTTTCCCTGAGACTAGACCAAGTATATTTGCCGTTCGATAGAGGAGGGCCTATAAGGCCATTGCCTGAGATGAAAGAATTGAAAAGCTTCATACTTTTGGTTTGAGGCTTGCCACTAGATTTCTCGAAGGACCACCTGGGAACATTGAAATCACCACCTAGCAGCCAATGGTCAGTATAGATAATGGATAGATTTTTGAGCTCATCCCAAAAAGCATCTCTAATGGCATCGCGCGAAGGACCATAAATACCAGTCAGCCAGAAACAGTATCCATCTGAGAGAGAAAGGTGTAGGGATAAAGAAAAAGTACCTTCCACAATGTCAATAATCTCAATGCTTGAATCATTCCACATAATAATAATACCCCCAGAAGAGTCATGAGCATTAAGGATAGACCAAGCCACATTTCGTGAGCTCCAAAGGGTTTTGATAAAGAACCTGTCCATGCAACTTTTCTTGGTTTCTTGTAAGATGACGATTGTGGGGTTCAATTTGAGGAGGAAGTCTTTAATAAGGGCACGTTGTCTTTAATACTAAACAAAAGGACGAATCTGGTATTAAAATTAATCCAGTGAAGGGGGAGGAGAATATTACCACGAAAGTTAACAATGTCTACAACAGGCCCACTCTTGGTAAATGTTTTAGGTGTGATCAACAAGGTCACTTATCAAATGAATGCCCTCAAAGAAGGTGTTAGGAACCTAGAGCTTTCCTGTAAAAACACACAGACAAATAGCCAAACAACCCTGGAAAACACTGAGCTATTGTCTTCTCTGCAATAGTCAGTGGCTATTTCATTGATAAGGAAATATCCAATACAAGCAACAATGGAAATGAAGGAAAGAAAACAAGATAACCTCCCAGCTTTTTGAGAGAGTTGGTTCTCTCCAATGCCTCAGCCTTTCATTAACAAAATCCACACCCTACCTCGCTCCCTACCAACACAGATAAACCTCCCCACGATACTCTTCATGGCCCACAAGGTTTCTAACTAACTTAGGAGTCATTTCCCTTTTTACCCTTCCTAGCATATGTATTAACAATCGGGGGCCTCACAATACTCTCCAGATTTTGAGGCACCTTGTCCTCAAGGTGAACGTTGGGAAATTGTTCTCGAATCACCTCTGCAGATTCCCAAGTAGCCTCACAAGCTGACCCTCCTTGCCACGAAATGAGCCACTGTTCTTCATTGTTCCTTTCGTGCCAACGAACCCCCAATCTTGCTGATGGAATAGCGGACCACTCGTATTCTGGGGTAAACAGGGGCGACTGAGATTGTACTCGAACCTCCGGCTTTACAGCCTTTTTCAACTGGGAAACGTGAAAGACATCATGAATCGATGCTTCAGGTGGTAAGGCTAATTTGTAAGCCACGAGCCCAATCCTTTCTATGATTTCATAAGGACCATAATACTTGGGAGCAAGCTTCTCGCAACGACGTTTGGCCATTGACTTCTGTCTATAAGGCCATAACTTAAGGTAGACCAGATCCCTGATCTGAAATTCAATGTCCCTCCTTCTTTTATCGGCCTGCTTCATCCGATCCTGGGCTACTCGCAAGTTTTCTTTCAAAGCTAGTAAGGCACGGTCCCTCTCGGTGAGCAACTGATCGAGGGCATTGTTTGATGTTTTTCTATCTCCATAGGATAATAATGGTGGCGGGTGGCGACCATAGAGGACATTAAAAGGAGTGGTGTTAATGGAGATATGAAAGGTAGTATTATACCAGTATTCAGCCCAATGAAGCCACTGCTGCCACTGTGTTGGTCTTTCGCTGCAAAAACACCGAAGGTAATTTTCGAGACATCGATTTATCTCTCCGACTGTCCATCGGTTTGAGGATGGAAAGAGGTACTACGCCGCAGTTGTGTTCCTTGGAGCTTGAAGAGCTCATTCCAGAAACGGCTAACAAAAATCTTGTCCCTATCCGAAATGATGGTTTTTGGGAAACCATGGAGTCGCACAACCTCTTTGACGAAAACGTCTGCTACTTCTTTTGCGGAAAAAGGGTGATGCAGGGCTATGAAGTGGTTGTACTTGCTCAATTGATCCACAACCACAAAAATCACATTTTTGCCGTGGGATTTAGGGAGTCCTTCGATGAAATCCATGGTAAGTTCCTCCCAGATTGCATTAGGCGCCGGTAATGGTTGTAATAACCCTGCAGGCGAGAGGGAGTCCGTCTTGTTTCGTTTACAAATATCACACTTGTCGACATACTCCTTGATATAGGACTTCATTCCCTGCCAATACAGCTCCCCTGATGAATCTTATAAGTACGTAAGAAACCGGAGTGACCCCCCAAAACGGAATCATGAAACGTGGAGAGTATGGTTGGAAGAAGGGTCGATTGGCTAGATATAACTAAACGATCCTTATACCTTAATTGGCCTTGTTGTAACAAGAGCTTTGGATGTGTTGTCGGATCAGCCTCCACTTCTTTCATCAGTCGTTGCAGCTCGAGATCTTGATCCACCTCTGCACGTATTACCTCATGATCGAGGATGGAAGGGGCTGACAGCATCCGAAGTTCACTCTCTGTTTCCTTGTCTTCATTAATTGGTCCGTGGGACAGGGCATCAGCCGCCTTATTCAACAGTCCAGGGTGATACCGAATTTCAAAATCATACCCAAGTAATCGTGTGAGCCACTTCTGGTACTCTGGTTGTATTTCTCGTTGCTCCAACAAGTGTTTAAGGCCCTCTCAGTCATTCATGATCGTGGAATCGTTGGCCCAGCAAGTAATGACGCCATTTTTGAATGGCTAAGACAATGGCCATCAGTTCTCTCTCATAAACAGACTTGAGACGCGACTTCGTTGACAAGGATTGGCTGAAAAAAGCAATGGGTCGCTGTTTCTGAGAAAGGACTGCTCCCACACCAGTACCCGAAGCATCCATTTCAATCACGAATGTCACTGAGAAGTCAGGCAGAGCTAAAACTGGAAGAGTCGTCATGGCTTGCTTCAACTTTAAAAAAGCTTGAGTAGCTTCATCTGTCCACTGGAAGGCATCCTTCTTAAGAAGTTGATTTAAGGGGGTGCCATTAGGCTATAGTTCAACACGAATCTCCTGTAGTACCCGGTGAGACCGAGAAAACCCCGTAGTTCCTTGACTGACTTCGGTTGGGGCCAATCCAACATTGCCTGCACCTTGCTCCTATCGGCTTCAACCCCCCTTGCAGAGACCCAATGGCCCAGATACTCCACTCGATCTCGAGCAAAAACACATTTGGCACGGTTAGCATAAAGATCATTACGCGCTAGTGTCTCAAAAACTATTGCTAGGTGTTTGAGGTGAGTGACATAATCAGGGCTATAGACTAATATATCATCAAAAAAAACAAGAACGAACCTTCGTAAGAATGGTCGGAAAACTTGATTCATCAATGATTGGAAGGTGGTTGGGGCATTGGTTAAACCAAATGGCATGACTAAGAATTCGTAATGCCCCTCGTGCGTCCTAAAAGCTGTCATGGGTATGTCGGAATCACACATTCTAATTTGGTGGTAGCCCGATTTGAGGTCCAACTTTGAATATATCTGCGAGCCATGGAGTTCATCTAATAATTCTTCAATGACGGGGATCGAAAATTTATCGGGGACAGTAGCTTGATTCAGAGCACGGTAGTCTACGCAAAATCGCCAGCCCCCGTCCTTTTTTTTACCAAGAGTACAGGACTCGAGAACGGACTGTTACTGGATCGAATGATCCCTGCAGCCAACATTTCCCCAATTAATCGCTCGATTTCATTCTTCTGATAGTGTGCATACCTGTATGGTTTGACATTTATTGTAGTATTGTTGTCCCTCAGTATAATCCGACAGTCCACTTTTCTTGTCGGGGGTAACCTTTGAGGAAGGTGAAAAAGGCTCTCGAACTCTTTTAATAAATCACAACGCCATGGTGATGGTTCATCCGCTTTTCGTTGGATCTCGACTCGAATGAAGTTTTCCTCTTCAATCGTTATTCCTCTAAACTCGATTGCATAGCCTTGATCCTGTTCATTCCAGGTCTTTGCCATTCGTTTCAATGATATTTCTGTGATGGTCAGAGAAGGATCACCCTGAATGGTGATTTGAGTGTCCCCTGTCCCTAGAATCATCGTGAGTTTGTTCCAATCTACTCCCATAAACCCCATGGTTCTCAGCCACTGCATTCCGAGGACCACTTCCACGCGTCCCAACTCTAATGGTAAGAAGTTTCCAACAATGGACACTTCCTTTAGATGGGTTGCAACATCCTTACAGACGCCTTTACCCTTAATAGCAACGCCATTACCCATCCCTATTCCATAACTCGCAGTGTTCGTAACCGGCAAGTGCAACTCCTCTACAAGTTTTTCCGAGATAAAATTGTGAGTAGCCCCAGTATCGATTAACACTATGGCTTCCCTCTCACCCACCCTTCCACGGACCTTCATGGTTCCGGGCGTCGAGAAACCCAACACAGATCGTAGGTCCAGTTCCACTGCATCCAACATTTCTAACTGCTTAAGTTACGTTGTTTCCTCCTTTGCGTCGATTTCTTCGCTTCCTCCCTGTATCAACTTTATCTCACCAAATTCACCCACCAACATAACCCTCAGTTCCCTCACTTCACGATTTTTTGCAGCGATGGTTAGCAGAGAACTTTTCGTCACAGCGAAAACACAATCCTTTCTCTCGCTTCGCTTGGAACTCAGCGTCTGATAATCGTCTCGAAGGTTCTCTCTTACCGTAATCCTTCTTCTCAGGGATAGAAATCGATTTCATATAGTCAGGTTTAGTTTGTAATTTCTCCGATGGGTTATAATTTGATTTGCTTGGGCCGCTTGTTGCTTGGGTCGTCATTGACCGGTTCGGGTTCTGGCTCACGCCCTTACTCGTTATCTGGGCTAATGACTGGGCTTCTTCTTCTTGGGCCAGCAATAGGGCTAAGTTGCGGTCCTCCACTAACTGGGCTTGTTTAATTATCTCATCGAGGCCCTTAGGTTCCCTGCTTACCACCTCCGTTCGTATGGACGACCTGAGACCGTTGAGGAAGGTGTTCTGTAACACGTCTTCCGACAGCATCTTCATCACTGGAGCCGAGTAAATCTCAAATTTCTTCCGGTAATCAGCAAGGGAACCTTCCTGTTTAATTGATAAGAAACGTGCACAGAGGCTACCTTCCTGAGTAGGTCGATACCGATCAAAGATCCTGGACTTCATGTCTTCCCAAGATTTCACCGGTGAGCGATTACAAGTATATCGATACCAATCGATTATATCTGGCTCAAAACTCACTATTGAGACGTTGATCTTCTCCAAATCACTCAACTGATGTACTTCAAAATAAGTTTCCGCCCTGAAGAGCCAAGAATCCGGATTAGTACCATTAAACACTGGCATTTCGAGTTTTTTGAACTTACCTCGATCACTTGGAGTTTCTAGTCTCTAATGTATCCCGCCGGTCCCATTCATCATCCCTATCCGGTTATCGGAACTTTCTCCCATCTTTACCTCAGATTGGTACTGAGCGGTTATGGTTGCCGAACTTTCTTCTTGAATCTTACCTTTTCCGGCGATCATCATAACCAGCGCTTTATGATTCTCACGCATCTCCTCTGTATGCTTCTTCAAATTTTCGTGGGTTTCTTCCGAACTTCTTTGGTTCTCGTTAACTCGATCGGAGAGTATTTCCATATTCCTGGTGAGGTCAAGGATCGCTGTCCGAAGGTCGTGCACCTCTTTTTCTGTCACTTCCATCCTCTCCTCAACCTGTCTTTTTGCCATTCCTCTAGTTTTCCCCGGGATGTGACGTGCTCTGATACCAAGATGTTAGGAACCTAGAGCTTTCCTGTAAAAACACACAGACAAATAGCCAAACAACCCTGAAAAACACTGAGCTATTGTCTTCTCTGCAATAGTCAGTGGCTATTTCATTGATAAGGAAATATCCAATACAAACAACAATGGAAATGAAGGAAAGAAAACAAGATAACCTCCCAGCTTTTTGAGAGAGCTGGTTCTCTCCAATGCCTCAGCCTTTCACTAACAAAATCCACACCCTACCTCGCTCCCTACCAACACAGATAAACCTCCCCACGATACTCTTCATGGCCCACAAGATTTCTAACTAACTTAGGAGTCATTTCTCTTTTTACCCTTCCTAGCATATGTATTAACAATCGGGGGCCTTACAGAAGGGTTGTGCCATCCTAGACAATAGTGAAGAGCAAAATGAGGAGGAAGATTTAGAAGATGACATCTCTTACGTAGGAGCAGATGAAAGGGACCAACTTTCTTGTGTACTACAAAGATTATTATTAGCACCAAACATGGAACCTCACATACAAAGACATTCTTTATTCAGAACCAAGTGCACCGTCAATGGGAAGATATGCAATATCATTATTGATAGTGGTAGCAGTGAAAATATGGTATCCTGAAAATTGGTCCAGTCACTTAAGCTCAAAGTCAACCCACATCCCAACCCATACAAAATTAGTTGGATTCGAAAAGGAGGAGAAATAATGGTGAATGAAATCTGCACAGTACCCCTCCCCATAGGATAGTTATAAAGATCAAATAATATGTGATATTCTAGACATGGATGCTTGCCATATATTACTTGGGAGGTCGTGGCAATATGACATTCAAGCCATACACAAAGGAAGGGAAAACACTTATGAGTTCCATTGGATGGGTAAAAAGATTGTACTTCTATCCCTAGTCCAAACATCAGATGAGAGAATGAAGGGAGAAAAAGCTAGCCCTAATCCTCTCTTTACTGTCATCAATGGAAAGGAATTTAGAAACCAAAGCAAAAAAAGAGATTTAGGCCGTGATTAATACTATAACACCGTATACTATGGACAGCACTCAAGGATCAAGATGTGAAGGAACTCCTGAAGGCGTTTCCAAAGATTACCCAAGCTCCAAATACCCTGCCTCCTTTACGAGAAATATAGCACCAAATTGATCTTGTGCCTGGAGCCACTCTACCTTATTAGATTATATGGGTTCTATCTCAAAACCAATTGGCAAAGAGAGGAGTAGCCCATATATCTTATATATTGTGAGGTTTCTCTCCACTTTTCCAATGTGGGATCCTCAACATGGTGCCTCTTTGGGTTCACCATTCTTGGATCGGATCCCAATTTCAATTTTTTTGGACCGAATGCCCATTTAGGCTTAATGGGCTCTGATACCATATTAGATTATATGGGGTTCCATCTCAAAACCAATTAGCAAAGAGAGGAGTAGCTCATATATCTTATATATTGTGAGGTTTCTCTCCACTTTTGTTCATAAACCCAAATGGGTATTCGGTCCAAAAAAAATTGAAATTGGGATCTGATCCAAGAATGGTGAATCTCAAAGAGACACCATCTTGAGGGGGCATGTTGAGGACACTCCTCTCATTACCAATTGGCTATGATACTCCAAGAGCAAGTTCAAGAGTTGCTCGATAAAGGACACATCCAACCAAGTTTAAGTCCTTGTGCAGTACCAGGTTTATTAACCCCAAAAAAGGATGGCAGTTGGCGTATGTGTGTGTAGACAGCAAGGCCATAAATAAGATCGCGGTAAAGTACAGGTTTTCTATACCTAGACTAACTGACTTATTTGATCAATCATCAGGTGCCACATTGTTCTCGACCGTGGATTTGAAGAGTGGGCATCATCAAATAAGAATAAGACACAGGGATGAATGAAAGACTGCATTTAAAACCAACTTTGGACTCTTTGAGTGGTCGGTAATGCCATTCGGCTTATCAAATGCACCAAGCACAATCATGAGGTTAATGACCCAGGTTTTGGAACCCTACCTTAATAAATTCATGGTAATATACTTTGATGATATCATAGTATATAGTAGGACCAAGGAAGACCATTTACAACATCTTCACATACTGTTTTCAACTCTGACTAAACACGAACGGTTTAACCTTTAAAAAATGCTCTTTCATGACATAAAAAATACATTTCTTAGGCTTCATAATTAGTTCACAAGGGATTGAAGTGGATCCTTCTAAAATTCAAGCCATTATGGATTGGCCTACCCCAAAAAAAGAAAGGGGCATACAGAGTTTTCTAGGCTTAGCTTCCTTTTACAGAAAGTTTAGCTCAATTTCAAAATCAATAACTCAATGCCTCGAGAAAGGGTGATTTAAATGGTCTAAAGAGCAAGAAGACAGCTTCAATGTCTTAAAAGAAAAGCCGAGTACCGCTCCTGTTTTAAGTTTCCCTGACTTTGCTAAGCCTTTTGAAGTATCTGTGGGTGCATCAGGTGTGGGAATGAGTTATTTTATCACAGGAAGGCCACCTTATAGAATACTACAGCGAAGACTACAGCGAAGAGCTAAGTGATGCTAGGAAGAAATGGAGCACATATGAACAAGAGTTGTATTCCTTCGTAAGGGCTTTGAAGCAGTGGGAGCACTACCTTTTAGGAAAGGAATTCATCCTATTCACGGATCATTATTCCTTAAAGTTCTTATACACTCAAAGGAGTATAAACAGGATGCATGCTCATTGGATATCCTTCATACAAAGGTTTGATTTTTTAATAAAACACCGAACAGGAATAACCAACAAAGTTGCAGATGCCTTGAGTAGAAAACATGTTTTGCTGACCCAATTAGAAGGAGAAATCACAGCATTCCAGAATTTACCAAATGGATATGAACATGATCCTGATTTCCACGCTATCTGGACTAAATGTTCACACCATCTCCCTGCTAACGATTTTCATTTGGTAAAAGCTTATTAAAAAATCATGCACTATGCATTCACATACATCACTGAGGCTCTAATCAGGGAAGTACACAGTGGTGGTTTGGTTGGACACTTTGGCAAAGATAAGACACTAGAACTTTTAAATTCCAGATTCTATTGGTCGGGTTTCTAAAGGACAACACCAAAATACAAGGCTTTACCAACCATTACCTATCCCTGAAAACATTTGAGAGGATTTATCAATGGACTTTGTTTTGGGACTCCCCCGTATGCAAAGAGGGTATTATTCAATCATGGTAGTGGTAGACCGTTTCAACAAGATGTCACATTTTTTGGCTCGTAAAAAGACCTTTGATGCTACATATGTAGCCAATTTATTTTTCAAAGAGATTGTTAGGCTACACGGAATTCCAAAAACAATTGTCTCCGACTGAGATGTGAAATTTTTAAGCTATTTCTGGAAGACTTTATGGAAGAAGTTTAATACTAGTTTGCAGTTTAATAATCAAACAGAAGTCACCAGCCGAACTCTTGGGAATCTTATTCGATGCTTAAGTAGTGACAAGCCTAAACAATAGGATCTTCATCTAGCTCAAGAAGAATTTGCATATAACCATATGCAAAATAGATCTACAGGGAAGTCCCCCTTTGAAATAGTTTACACAAAATTACCTCGTTTGACTATAGACCTAGCTAGCATTCCTTCTACATTAGATTTGAGTCAGGAAGCTGAATCAATGGTTGAAAGAATTGCGAGGATCCACCGAGAGGTTCACGACCATCTGGAAAATTCCAATGCAGTTTATAAAGGAATGGCTGACAAGCATTGTAGACAGAAGCTTTTTAACGTGGGGGATTTAGTCATGGTACATCTACACAAAAGTTGTTTACCATCTGGAATTCAAGCCAAGTTACATCCTAAAAAGATTGGTCCTTATCCTATTGTACAAAAGATAGGAGACAATGCACACAAAGTGGAATTGCCGCCTTGAGTACAAAATTTCTCCAATCTTCAATGTTTTAGATTTATTTGACTACCATACGCCTGATGGATTTCAACTATCAACTTGATTTGCTTATGAGGAATTGAATTTAACCAACTCAAGGACGCATTTCATTTTAGGGGGAAGGAATTGGTGTAACTATATTATTAACCGTGTATTTACTATGATTTTACCTTCTATAGTTTTGGGTTATGTTTGGGCTTAAAGGCTGTTAAAAGGTTGTTACATTTTTTTACCGATTACTAAGTGTATTTAAAGGTGTTATAACCTTTTTTTTAATAATAAGAACTTCCTTTCAATTTCTCCAAGAATTCACAAACTGATTACATCACACTTGGCTACTTCCACAAGAGAGCTTAGAATTCTGAAGAAAATTGAGATTCTCTCTTTGGACCATGCTCATGGAAAAATCAACTCCCTCAAAAGAATTTAAATAAATAAAACCATTTCGGAGTTTATTGCCACATAGATGGAGTCTATGCGACAATACCAGCCAAATTTAAGAGCACCTTTCCCTTGATGTTATTTCCACCAAAAACTGCAGGATTTCTTCTTCCAGATCTTAAATTAGTACCGGTGGTTCCCTCTCAAGAGTCAAGACAAAGATTCTCTGATCCAAGCTATTTTGGGGCCATTAGCATCTCATTGGGGGAGTACCTCCTCCACGCTTTCTGTATACTGTTTTGGTTATTGAGTTTCTTTCATATCCAAAAACAAAGGTCTATTTCAACTTATCCTGCAAAATTCAACTTTTTGTACTCTGCAATTCTAGTCCCAACCATTGTTCTTCACATGCCCAATTATAAATCTCGCAAACCTGTACATTCAGTAAAATCAAAAACCTAACAAGGAGTAAAGCGGGAAACTGAATCAGAACCCCCCACATAACCACATCGCGATGCAACCAATCATGTTCCATAGATCCATTACCCAACTCTCGAAATCAGAATCTAAGCAACAACCCCAAACAATTCGCAGAAACAAAAAGAAGTACAAAAGTGCGGTAGAGTAATACCGTTCGGAGAGCTGATGGCCAACCTGATAGCCGATTGCCTCGATGCGGCGGGCGGCAAGCTCCGGCTTATTTGCGTAGAATCGATTGCAATATGTGGAAACCATTTCGGTCAATAGACTGTCAACGCAGCTCTCTGATACCTCTCTCCCCATTTTTTCTCTGCGATCAAAGTGGAACGTTGAAACTGAAGTTGAGTTCGATGGAGTCGGAAAGGAAAGCAAGAGCAGCTGAAGGATCGCGTGGATGGAGTCAGTGCCTTGATTCTGCTCTGAATCCAGATTCATCTAGTAAAGACGACATGTCGTATGAATTGATGACGACTGATGAGCACATATGGATTTTTTTTTTCCTTTTTTTTGGCTTAAAGGTATAATGTGACAAAAAAAAGGAGCCTAGAGAGAGATTTAGTCATGGAAGTCGAAATGATTTTAAATCCAATCATTTTAAATTCGAGTAATAATTTTTCACCATTTAGAATGAAAAATATTGTAATAATTTTTGAGGTTTTTGTACGGATGACCTCCTTTCGTTTGTTTTATCGACAGAAGACCCTGTTTTTAAATTTATCGATGGATAACCTTTTAATGTCGTCAGCCGCTCTCGATCTAGTCATATTCGTATGTTTTTTGACAAAACCAAACACTACCGCTCTGGGACCATCGTTAACACCAAGACTAGACGAAAGGAGGTTATCCGTACAAAAACCTTCCATAAGTCACAACATTTCGAATATACTATCATCTGAGGTTCTACCGCATTTAACGTACAGTGCATTGGTCCCTTCAATAATATACCTAAAAACTCGAAAATGTCTTCATACGATAGTTTCTTCAATCTACCCGGTGAGCCCCCATCACATTCCACTGATTGTGATTCGTACGGTTACGGCGGGAAACTCCATCCCATGCGCTCCGACACTACTGAGTACTCCAACGATGAAGATGACCATGAAGAGGTAGATGAGATGCAAGAGGAAGTTGAAGATGAAGATGACGATGAGGACAATGAGGACGAGGATGAAGACGAGGACGAAGGCGACGATGATGAAGAAGAGGATGTGGCCCACTCGCCACCAAAAAGTCCTGACATGGGTGGTGTCTGCAAGCGTCGGAGACGAGATAGATGCTCTGGAGCACGACGATTAATGGACCGTAAGCGCGCTTGCCTGCGACGGAGAGGTCGTGGGCCCTTCTGGCTGGTGTATATCTCTACGAGGTCGATCAAAATATCGTCAGACTCAGAATGACGGTTCGTCTACCGACCGTATAGGATTCAAAATTGTTAATAGTGTTTTTGCAATTTTTTTATTTTTTTGTATGTTTTTTTTTTTTTACTTTTATGTATTTATTATGTGGAATTTAGAAATTAATATTAATTATATATCAATGTTCCTTACTTATCGTACCAAAAATGTGCCCCTACTTATTAATGCATCATTCAAATGGCATCGACTTACTGTTTTAATGAACTTGACGCATAATAAATTAATTGAAGTTAATTACTTATTAATTCGTAAAGATTAAGACGTAGAAGAATTCGTTGGGTCGATGTTCGGCCTGACTATACACATTCGTCGAGAGAAACAATTACACATTTTTCGGTCCGATATCCCGTGATCGAGAGTCTCAGTTTCAGGATTAACAATTACACATTTGTCGCATACTGGAATATCGATCTCGATCCCCCATGATACGTATATGTAGGACAGCTGTTCTGACGTAGGTACCGAGAGCGATAGTCTGACTGACGTATGAGCTGGGAAGTGAAAAGACAAACTAGAGCGAGACGCACATTGTTTTGCATATCAGACCGAGAGCGAGAGTTTGCATTTTTCCTTTTTTTTTAAACGCATCGCCGAACTACGATATTTAAATTGGAGTTTTTGCGAGACTAGAATAATCCCTAAAAAGCTTGTATACGAGACCCTGATTCCTCATATCGCTATCTCTCGTTTCACTTTCCACTTTTTACTATTCAATTGACTCTGTTTTTCACCTTATTCCTGCATCCCCCTCGTAGTTACTGCCACATATCGAACGGTATTCGGATTACTGTTGTAATATAACAGAGGTGTGGTTCTCTCTTTTATAAATCTTCAAGTTCATTTTGAATTGATGTTCAAATACCGTATGTGTAGTCCATGAACGTTAGGGGAAATCATTGTTCATGCAGTGTATGTTAGAATATTTATCGTCTTTCTCTGTTTTTTATAGTTGTAGATGACACCCACGAAGATTAGTGTTGAAGACCATTTTATCCCATAGGCGACATGCCTATCTCATTTGAGTAACACGAACTTGCTGGTGAGATCAAAGCTTAGCAAGACTCAGCTTGAGTTATTCCGTAGTACTACCATATTCGGACCGTATGTCGACTTGGATATAGTTTTTAACAGCCCGCTGGTTCACAATATGCTTCTGAGGGAGGTGGGCGAAACTGTCGAGGGTGGTATGAAATTCGAGGTCAGGGGAACGATCGTTACCTTCACTAAGGAGGAATTTCTCTTGATGATCGGGTTGTGGCACACCCCGACTAGTTCGGAAAACATTCAGGAATCTCACCAGACCGGAGGTCAAAGTTTGAAGGCCAAATACTTCCCGGAGCTAACCACTGATAATAAGGCACAACTTCATCTTTCTACATTCGAGACGAAGTACAAGGAGATCAAGTTCGAGAACGATGAAGACACCGTGAAGATAACCCTCGTGTACTATACGGAGATGGTTATGCTTGGTAAAGATAGGAAGAAGACTGTTGTAGACCAGTCGCTTTTTGATGAAGTCGAGCATTTTGATCGATTCAATAGTCTAGACTAGGGTACAAGAATATGGGATAGGACATTGAAAGGTCTTCAAATCGCTTTACACGGGAAGGTTGACCTATATAAGAAGAAGACCTCTAAGAATAAGGACTATATTGTCAGGTATAGTCTTCCAGGATTCCCACATGCATTTCAGGTAAGTTATTGTGATGATATTTTCATTCCATGATCTTAATTTGCATCCACGAATATCTATATAACAGTAGAATGTGGTTTTAATATGTAGGTCTGGATATACGAGACACTGTCCACGCTGAAAGATTCGGTCGCACGACGATTGAACGATGATGCAATCCCGCGTTTACTCCGATGGTCGTGCGAACGGTCTATCACATTTAAATGGTTGCAGACAAATGTGTTTGACTGTCCTCAAGTAAGTAAATTCACAATACTCTTTGTCTTATGTAATATATTGTTTCACTGAATTTAACTTTACAAACAAATCTTCGTAGACTGTTGTCAATACGAAACTCATAATGTCCGATGCGCGGGCAGCGGTTTCACCACTGGCGATGCGATCGATCGGCAGAGGCGTAAGGTGTGAATGTTTTGGAAGAAGGCGTCAATGTAGACACAATGACAAACATTTACATGACACGAAGTCCTGCAATTCAACCGTTAGACGGTCTGAATCCAGAATCTGAAGGGCCCTATGGAGGTGTTGTTGATGACACCCCCTGTAGGGAGGACGTGCCTCTTCATCAACAAAGTTTTGTCCCTCAATGTACTGAAACTCGGGTTCGGTCCCGTGCATCGAACCGACGTATCCGGACGTCGACTACGCGTGGTACAAGCCAGTTCATGCAACGGATTGAGCGTCGTCTTGGTATGATTGAAGACAGTGTTCAAGAAGTGAAAGACGACGTTCATGTCTTGCGGGCAGAAATGCAAGACATGAAGGACAAACTTGTAGACATGCACGACAACATCAAAATACTTATTTGTAGATTTGACCAACACATTCAAGTACGCAACCGTAATTTCTTGGTATAATCTACTGGCTAGTTGTACTTTTATCGCATTTTCATACGAAAATATTTGATATGTGTTTCAGGTCCCAACCATCGTTCGTACTCCAGAAAATCCCGCAGGACATGCATCGGTCAGACTGACGATCGATGAACCTCCTCCTCCGGATGTCGAAGATGTGGATGTGTTAGTGTGCGATCTTCCCACGTCCGATGCACCACGCGATGGGGTTCAATCAACAGAGGTTGAATGTCAGACCGACGACATTTCAGCTGTTGATCCGGTCCCTTTCGAAAATGTGGACCAAGCAAAAACTGTGTTGATCAGTCATTCGTCAAAGAGGAAGTCAGACGAATTGGAGACTCCAAACCTTCCGTCGAAGAAACATAGGATATCTACGTCGGGAGGTATGTAAGGCAGTCTGTCTGATGGGATGACACCTTCCAATGTACGCAGCATGTACGATCCATTGCATCCCATCCCGACAGATACGAAGGCCATGATGAACTCCTAGCTACGATTGAAAAACACGACCGGTACCCAAGATGAGTACAGGGTATGTGAATGGTCTACATGTGGACCCATAGACAGGATGTTCATACGTTCATTGTCCCGGAGGAACACATGGGTTACTTGTGATGTAAGTTAGTTATTTAGTTCATGCATTCATTGCTTGATATGTACAAAAGTCTTCTCGATTCCATTAGCTGACTCGTTTTCAATATTCCACTCTTTTACAGATGATTAATACGATTTTCATGTTGGTAAAGCGGAAGCTCATTCATGGACATCGCAAATGTACACAAAAATTCACTGTCATCCCTTCCAGTGCATTGGTATGTATACTCGTATGTGTATGTCAGTGGTTACATGCTATACACTCAACACATCTGATGCCTTGTGCAGGATCATCTAAGAAATCGGGACGGGATATATAAAGAAATTGTCAATAAAGACACCAAAGCTTCATGCGTTGTATGGTCGACTGATCCCACGTACGTGGAATACGTTCTAGGTGTTTATCCAGACTACCGTCCAGCATGGTATGCAGTCGACTACGTCTACGCTCCACTGAACATAAAGGAGCATTGGATGTTGCTTGGCTTGGATATGTCCAAAGGTATTATTATAGTACATGACTCCATGCCTTCGTTCATCAGTTAAGAGGAACTCGTGGATGAGCTACAACCATTGGCATACACCATACCATCACTGCTGGAGTATAGTAATTTACCAAATCGTAGTCCAGACACTATGAAGACACCGTGGGAGATTACACGACCATATGATGTTGATCGTCAGTCCGCAGGGACGAAGGAGTGCGGGATTTTTTGTGCGAAATTGTAATCTTATATTATAAACATATTATATATTACATTTGAAGTTTACATGTTTTCTCCGATTTCACTAACTTTATTTCTTTAAAAAACTTAGTAGTTAGTTTTAAATACTCTGACTGTGGTCAAAACATAGCGACGAGAGCGAGAAGTGCGCAATTAGCGGTTTAAATTGACAGCCTAGACTCTCGATCAATCATGGGTAAAAATCCATGACATCGAGAACCATCGAGAGCGGTAGTGTTTGCATCTGAAACGGTGCGATCGAGAGCGGTAGTATTTTGCGTCTGAAACAAAAAAAATTGCTCGTATATGTATGACGGCGTTAAATGGCGTAGGGTTCGTCTAGTCTTGGCGTTAACAATGGTCCCAGAGCGGTAGTGTTTGGTTTCGTCAAAAAACACACGAATATGACTAGATCGAGAGCGGCTGACGACATCAAAAGGTTATCCATCGATAAATTTAAAAACAGGGTCTTCTGTCGATAAAACAAACGAAAGGAGATCATCCGTACAAAAACCCCATAATTTTTCATCATTTAGAATGAAAAATATTTGGCTAATATGAGCATAATTCAACTGGCATCAAGTAAAACTTATGATCAAGAGGTCATGGGTTCGAATCTCCCACCCTCAAATGTTGATGTACTAAAAAAAATAAAAAATAAAAAATATTTGAAAGGAGTGTATTTAAAATTTTGTATTTTCTATTGTAACCAAACAAAAAAAAAACTAAATTATAGAAAACACCCCGAAGCTTATACTTTGTTTCAAAAACACCGTTAAACTTCCCAAAGTTTCATTAATACCCTTGAACTTAAAAAAAAATAAAAAAGTTCAAAAATACTTCTATCATTAATTTTATATGGAAATTTTTAGTACTTAGTTTAAAAAATAAGGGCAGTTTAAAAAATAAGGGCACTTGCATAGATGGAAAAATATTATATGTCAATTGTAAGTGTGTCATTCATATACTGGATTTGCAAAAATAGCAAAATAACAGGCCCAACCCAATCAAACATAACAAAAATAGAAAATGTCCTTTGCACGTTTTTCAATGTAGAGAATATTAGTTTTCTATCAACGATAGTTCTAATAGACTAACGATATACATAACCGAAAAGTAAATACAATATTCTTATTTGAAGTTGATTGATAGTATATCGATAACCAGCATATGATTTATATATAATGTATAATGTATCGTTTGTGCACTATTGATATACTTTATAGTTCACGGATGTTGTTCATAAAAAGTTTTTAGTAGTCTATCAATGGTATATTATTGATAGACCAACAATATACCTAATATAAAGTATATCACTGATAAATTACTGATATGCTTCTATGAAGTTTATCAAGAGTACATAAGTATGTCACATGATATTGTACATATAATACAGAAGATATCATTGATACACTACTGATATATTTTATTTTATATATTTTAGTATGAGGTTTGTCAGTCTATCAATGACATATCGTTGATATAATAATGTTATACTTAATATAATATATATATATAGCTAATATATTGCTAATATACTTATATGAAGTTTATTAATAGTATATAATAATTCACATACGAGTTATACATAATATAGAGTATATCACTGATATACTACTGATATACTTTATTTAGTTTTTTAATGGTTTATACTTACTAGTTTTTAGTCAATATACTTGTTTAATTGATACACTTGATTAGTACTACATAAGAAATTCATATTTAGTATATCAAATATATCTAAAATGAAGTATATCACTAATATACTACTGATATACCCAATATTAGGTATGTCAATGAAATGATCATATCTAAAATGAAATATATCAGTAATATACTAAATATGAAAAATTTTCATGATATGCACTTTATATATCATTTAATGAAAAAATTTCATGATATGCACTTTATATATCATTTAATTGATATACTAAAAAAGTATATCGATAGTATATCAGTAATATATTGCTAATATACTTCGTTTCATGTATATATTACTTGACTAATATACCAAATAAAAGTATATCAGATATTAGGAATGGCAATGGGGCGGGGCGGAGCCGAGATGCACTCTCCATCCCCATTCTGCCCCATTCCTGTTTTGGAGAGTCGGGGTTGGGGTCGGGGAATTGGGTCCCCATGGGAAAAATTCCCCGTTTTCTTTTTTTTTTTTAATTTTTTTAGTACATGAACATCCTGGTGGCACTATGGATACGACTCACTTTGTATTTGATATAAACACAGTGATCCAACGCGTTCATGTAGGTGACATGCGAGTGAGAGTATCCTATGTGATGAGTTCACATAAGACCGAACCACGAAATAGTAATCGATAGATGTAACTCCGTTAACTAATTAGGTTTATATTTCAATAGGATGACCTAGGCAACTTGATCTTAATCCTGAGTAGGTTACGAACTCCTATTTGCGAGGGATTGTCCTTTGACTAGTAAGGGTGAGAGTGGATGAGACGCCAACTCAATAAGCTTAACTTGTTAGGGACAAAACCACGTGGGCAGATGGGGACTTAACCTACCAAGATGAAATTCACTCCTTCCCTAACTTAGGGTAAGTACACGGGTGTTCTGTTAAGTAGTACCTATGGGGCTTGAACAAAGAGCCCTACCCTCTCACTGGCCTGATAACACACAAAATGTGTTATCCTTAGGCTTAATTATTGCTAGTTTTTATGATAATTTCAGAGCTTTTATGTGTTTAAATCATTTAATTTCAGGTTTAGAGCTTAAACGAATCATTTGGAGACATCATGGATTACTCGGGTTCAAATCGAGGCTTTTTGAAGCTAAAAATAATATCAAGTAGAAGAAGAATGACCAAAACTAACTTATGGACCCGAGGTGATGGCGTTACAACGCCCTGCAGGGCATCACAACGCTGTTTGTGCAGATGAAATGCTTAGAAAATTCGTGAAGGCAGCGTTGCAACGCTGCTTTGCAGCGTCGCAACACCATATCGATAAGCAGGCACGCACGTTAGGGTAGCAACGTTGCAACGCTGGCCCCTGGAACTTTCCATGTTCGCCTGACGTCTACGCTACGCCGATTGCACTATAAATATAACCTTTTGCCAAGCTTTGAAGGGAGCCGAAATTGATAGAATTTGTACCCTAATTTCGAAATACACTCTCTAAGAGGAGAAAAAAGAACATTCCTTGGGAGCCAAAGCGTTTGTGGAAGCTCGAGATCG
Source organism: Trichosanthes cucumerina (assembly GCA_036507285.1). Taxonomy (NCBI): domain Eukaryota; kingdom Viridiplantae; phylum Streptophyta; class Magnoliopsida; order Cucurbitales; family Cucurbitaceae; genus Trichosanthes; species Trichosanthes cucumerina. The sequence continues at coordinate 32,639,423 of CM071843.1, forward strand.
TGACGGGAGCTTGGGATCGAGGGACCGACATCTACACATAAGTTTATTTCTCTTTTTTTTAGTTTGTAATTGAGTTTAAAGACTTTTCCTATGACTTTAGCTTGTTTTTAAGGTGATTTTGAGTAGGTAATGTTGTTGTTGGGATTTGATTAACATGTTTTGGATTTATTTAATTATGTACTGAACTTTGTTGTGTTATTTATTTTTGGCAATTCGTTCTTAATTTTATCGATCTTGTTGGTTTAAGTGGACTCGAGAGAAAGAAGCTTAGATTAGAGCAAAGTTGTCAAAATCCTTAGAAATCTGGTACGAGAGTAACTTAGAATTCTTTGAGAAACATATAAAGAAGTTGCTTAATGTCGTGCATGCTTCTAAAATTCATAAGGTAACTTTAGGATTTATCGCTTGCACGAGGCTCACCATGGGTCGAGAGATTCTGTTGAGTATTTTCACTTCTTGTTAATGATGGGGATCTGATCCCCTTGAGCAGCGGAAAACGTGATTTTATGGATCGATTAGCTTGCTTGTTTTGGTTTACTAGAAATACTGATACATTGAAAAAAATAACAGAGAATAAGCAATTCTAATCTAATTAGATTAAGCATGGAACTAATCATGCAAACACATTTGTAAAAGCTTAAACTAAAAGTAAGTAACCATTACCTTTGTAGTTTTCTCAATACGCAGCAACTCCTGCTCCAATTGCACAGCAACACAGCAACTGAAAAATCTCCAACAGGACAACACCACGAGGAAAACCTTCTATCCTCTGAGTTCTTTTGATCAACCTTGGTGGGAAGATATTCCAACTTTTTAGAGAGGAAGAGAGTTTGAGAGGGAGAGCTTTCTTACAACAATTCACTAATTGCTTAAAAAATCGATAATCACACTCTCCCAATTGGAGAAGCAAAATAAGAGGGAAAAACTTCCCCAAGCAAAATAAGAGGGAAAAACTTTCCCCACTCCCTATCGATGGGAAGTTGGAGGGAAGTGGAGAACGTGCCACACATTCCCCTTTATTTATTTATTTATTTCATTCAATTAATAAAATTAATCAAATTAATTTATTAATATAATTAAACTAATTTAATTACATCAAAATTTGATTAAATCACATTTAATCAATTTTTCCTCTATCCTATGTACATTTTATGCACATTAAATTATAACCTATAGTTTTTTAAATATGAATCATATTCACATTTAAATTAATATTTGAACTCTTTCAAATATTTAATTCTCTCATATAATTTAATATGAATCATATTCACATTAAATTTATAATATAAAGTTCCAAAACTTTATATTATAATGTATCTATATACATAAACATTTATTTCCTAATGAATTTGAACATTTCAAATTCAAACGATCGAAGAACTCTTTACGAGCAAGAAGGTGGACCTAATGGACCTACAGATCAGAAGCTCTAACGATACGATATTATTCGGTTAATCTCATTAACCTCCTAATCAACATTCGTTAACTGCGGGAACACTCCACTAAAGTCCCGCAACTGCACTCTTCTCACTGCAGATATATTTCTTGAAGGGAATAAAACTCCCACGCAGCAGAAAATGATCGAATCGTCGCGGTGTTGTTGTGCAACTATTAATTGTTAAAATCAATCTAACACTTAGATCTAGGCTAAACGTGCATAAAATTGGAAGAAAAACAGTAAGTTAAACACAATACTTACTTGTTGAAGACGTGCTTCAAAATTCCTTCCAACGATCCACGAACTCTTCGTGTTTTCTCGAACTCAACGATCTCGAACCCTTCTCACGATCAAGAACGAACACAACCCTTCAGCTTCTCGGTTGTTCTTCTTTTGGAAGAAGGAAGTTGGTGGGAACTTCTTTTGGTGAAGGGAGGAGAGAAATTTGAGAGAGAACTTGAGAGAGAATTTTTTGCTTCTTTTGGTGAAAAATCCAAAAATGAGCAAATGAGTCAGTTCCCCTTCTTGCAAAGGAGTTTAAATAATGGAAATAGGTGGAATTGAAATCTCCACCTATTTACTATTTTACCACAACTATAGGTTATGCAAATTATATTTGCATAACCATATATTATAAGATATCTCATATCTTATATCACAAATCACATTTGCAATATTGTGGATTTATTAAATTGAATCACATCCAATTTAATATCTCTCAACCTAATTTCTCCAATTAGCCCTAATTCAACAATTAGGCTAACCTATAGTTTAATATGAATCTCATTCACATTAAACTATATATTATATCATTCATATCTCATATAAATGACATAAATGCCCTTTTAGTGAACTTGGACACTTCAATTCACACCAAAACATTAACCCTTCTTTTAACCCAGTTTGAGCCAACCGAGGGACCTAATGGACCTACAGTGACGAGCTCCAATGATCCGAGATTAACCTATCAAACTCTTTGACCCGATTAATCAACATTCATTAGCTACGGTAACACTCCACTAAAGCTCGTAGCTGCACTCCCGTCAGTGGAGAATATTACGTGTCCACTGATATAACCAATGCCCATGAGTCGACCCTCACAAAGTTGTTCAGAAACACCGCTGGGTCAAATTATCGTTTTACCCCTGTGTCTACTTCTTGCTCCTTAAGTCCCCACTGCTCCTCTAATGAACAACAACGTTGTTATGGTCCGACCATACACAACAACCCTCTCGAGCAAGTGAGAGAGTGGGTGCCCGTTGTCCAAGCCCTGGAGACAGCACTTAAGGGAACAATCCCTCTAGTTTCCTTAAAGACGGGAACGAGTGAATTCCTTCTGCGTAGTTAAGTTCCCAGCTCCCTACTTGGTTCTGTTCCTGAGAAGGTAGGCATATTGGGCGAGTAACTGTGACCACCCTCACCCGTGCATACTAGTCAAAAGGACAGACTTCGCATGATGCGAGTCCGTAACACGCTCAGGATTCAGGTCGAGTCACTAATGGCCATCTACGAAGTTATTAGTCCTTGTTGTCAATGGTGTTACATCAGTAGGTCTAATAATTCACGGTCCGGTCTTGTACAATCTCATTGTACAGGATGCCCCCACTCGCATGTCAACCACATGAACGAGTCAGATCACCTCGTTTGTATCTTAATACAAAGCGGGTCGCATCCACAGTGTATCCAGGATTAGGTCTCCAACCCCATCTATATTTACTGTAGACCGTTCGGGTCATTTACTCGAACGTGATCCTCCATGTGTGTCCACTACACACCGTTCAAGTTCTAGTTCTCTCAGATATTCAATGACCCTGGAGCTTAGTTTATTGGTCAAAGTTTGTATTAAATGCAAGACACAAAATAATGAAATGAATAACTCTTTATTAATTCCAAATAGTAATTTACAAACATGAGATTAGGACAAAACATCCCAACATTTCTGTGTCCACGGATATTGACCAATAATAGTAAGTCAATCCTTCACGAATGTTCGTAACACCAGCTGAGTCAAATTACCGTTTTACCCCTGGGTTACATCTTGTACCTTAAGTAGCAGTGCTTGTCTAATGAACAATTTGTTTGTGGTCCTACCAACAAACAGAAGTCCCTCTCGGGCCAATGAGAGGGTCGGGCCCTTTGTTCAAGTCCCGGAGACACCACTCAAGGGAACATTCATCTACTTACCCTAGTAGGTGGGAATGAGTGAATTCCATCTTGCTAAGCTAAGTCCCTAGTTGCTCACTCGGTCTTGTCCCCAAGAAGGTAGGCATATTGAGTCAGCGAATCTGGCCACTCTCATCCATACTAGTCAAAGGACAACACTCGCAAACAGGAGTTTGTAACCTACTCAGGATTGAGATCAAGTTGCCTAGATCATCCTAGTGAAATCGAAACCTAGCTAGTCAACGGAGTTACATCTAGTGGTTACTATCTCGCAGTCCGACCTGTAATCTCATTACATAGGATATCCCCACTCACATGTTATCTACACGAACACGTTAGGATTACAGTGTTTGCATCATATACAAAGTGGGCCACATCCATAGTTTTACCAGGGTAAGGTACCCAAACCTTATCCCCTTACTATACACCATTTTGGTTGTATCTCAAACTGAGATCCTTTATATGTACACTACATTCAGTTCAAGAGACATTTTATAGCCTTGGATGTTTAGTTTATTGGATTTATGTTACGATAAATGACAATATCGTAAATAACGAACATTAACTCTTTATTGAAATAATAACTCTTTATTACAATAATTAGAATAAAAATTACAAACTACGAGTTTTAGGACACAAACCCCAACAGTTAATAAATTCGCAACCATAGTTCATTGCATATGTTAAATAAGGATTTAATTTGTGAAATCAATTTCCTTGTAATTTTATCTTATTTGTGTCTCCAATTGTTTATTTACTTTTCTATCTTTGTTTTCACTTCCTATCTATCAAAGTTGTGTTGCTTTAGATATAGTTTAGAATTAGTATCTTGGTACTTAATCAATATAGAAAACCATTCCTGGGAACGATACTTGAAACTTAAATCACGATATTAAAACTTGACTCGTACATTTGCGGTATTGCAATATCATTTATGCAATAAGTTTTTGGCGTCGTTGTCGGGGAATGACAATTATTTAGATTGATTAATATTAGGAGAAAATTCGAGATTTTAGACTAAAGTTTTTCTTTTGTGTTTTTTCCCATTATTTGTGTTTTTTTTTTTTGTTTTTGTGTGTTTTGCCTTATTTTGTTTTTCTTTCCTTATTTGTGTTTTTCCTTATTTGTTTCCTTTTGTGTCTCAAGGTGTTGTCCAAGGATAGAGTTGTAGACCTTCAACCTTTTGATCCTCAAATTGAAAGGACCCACAGAAGACTGTTAAGGAAAAATAAAGCTGAAATCCATATAATGACAGATCAGGAGATTGTCAACAATCCTAAACCCATCATGGAGTATTTCCATCCTGTGTTTAATTTTGAATAGGCTGGAATAGTTCATGCCCCTATTAATGCTAACAATTTTGAACTGAAAACAAGGTTGATTCAGATGGTTAGGGAAAATGCCTTTAGAAGACTGGCCACAGAGGACCCAAATTCTCACTTAAAAATTTGTTTAGAAATTTTTGGTACAGTTAAATTGAATGAAATTTCTCCTGATAATATTCGCTTACGCCTCTTTCCTTTTTCTTTGCAAGATAGAGCTAAAGAATGGTTGGGGGCCCTTCCACCAAGAAGTATCACTTCTTGGGAGGAGTTGGCCCAAACCTGTTGGGATTTAGGCCCTAAACTTGTGTAATTTTGATCAATTAAATAAAGGGTTATTTGTTTTGTTAGAATTACAGTCTTGCTTTATAAATCCAATAAACTAAGCTCCAAGGTTATAACATATATCTTGAACATCAGTGTAGTGGACACTATTTGGATTATGTTCAAGAATATAACCTAAATGGTCTATGGTATAAGAATAAGGTTGGAAACCTCATTCTGGAAACACCATGGATGCGACCCATTTCGTAATTAATACAAATGAGGTAATCCAACTCATTCATGTAGTTGACATGCGAGTGGGGGCATCCTGTATGAAGAGTTCATACACAAGCATGCATCGCAAATTATTAGTCTAACCGATTGTAACACCGTTAAGCGAGGATAAGAATAGTAATTTATAGATGGTCATTAGTGACTCGACTTTGAATCTGAGCAAGTTAAGAACTCCCTTATAGGGGTTTGTCCTTAGACTAGTATGGGTGAGAGTGGCCTGTAGCCGACTCTATAAGCCTACCTTCTCAGGGACAGAACCTCGTAGGTAGTTGAGAACTTAACTGTGCAAGATGGAATTCACTCATTCCTACACTAAGGAATTAGATAGGTTGTTCCCTTAGGAACTGATTCCAGGTCTTGAACAACGGGGCCCCGCCCTCTATGAGGGTATGAGTCTAAGGTAGGACCTTAGACTCGTTGTTCATTAGAGGATCAGTGGTGCTTAAGGAGCAAAGAGGTAATCACAGGGGTAAAACGGTTATTTGACCCAACCGTGATTACGAGCAACCTGTGAAGGGTCGACTCATGGGTAATGACTACATCGGTGGACACAATAATCTCTACTGGTGAGAGAGAGTGCGACTACAAGTCTATAGTAGAGTGACTTGTAGTTAATGAATATTGATTAAGCTGGATCAAAGAGTTTGATCGGTTAATCTCATATCATGGAGCTCATGAACTGTAGGTCCATTTGGTCCCTCCGTTGGCTCAACATGGTAACATTGAGGGTATAAAGTTAGGAATGAAATTGAAGTGTTCAATTTCATACATGAGGTGTTATATCAATTATATATGATATAATAGATATAATATATAGTTTTAATGTGAATTAGATTCATAGATAAACCATATACTAAAGAGAGAATAAAGGAGGGGTAGGATGGTCATTCCATCCTATTTCCCTATATATATGGTTGCATGAGATGCAACTAGGTTAAGTGATCCAAGCTTTTTGTTGTGTTGTTGGAAAGGTTCCAAGACACAAACATCTCTCTCACAAAACACCTCACCTCTCCTAAAGGGAACCCACATTCCTCCCTCACCTAGAGAACAACGGAGAAGATCCAGTGGTCGTGTCTTTGTCCGTTCGTGTTCCTGTTACTGAGATCGTGATCCTGAGAGAGAGGAGTACTTGAAGAAAGGTTCTTCAAAGGTAATGTTTCTTGTTGTCCATTATGTTTATATGCTTAATCTAGTTGTATATGTTCTTGAATATAATCGTTGTAACTAAATCAAGAGCGCGCGATTCACAGTCGCTTCCGCTGCGGGACTCGTATTCCCTTCAATTGTTGTCCTTAGAAAAGTTGTTATTTGATAACATATTGTACTATGTGTTGTTCTTCTTGAGAATTATTTGCAAACGGTTTAATTCAGTTAAAATAGTTTTAACAGTGAATTATACAAAATTGCAAGTACACGAACTAATTTCTCCTAAAGAAAATGCTCACCTTTGGCATCTTAGGTTGGGTTACATTAATCAATAGGATTGAGAGATTGGTAAAAAATGGACTTCTAAACGAGTTAGAAGAAAACTCTTTGCCTGTATGTGAATCCTGCCTAGAAGGCAAAATGACTAAAAGACCTTTTAGTGGAAAAGGTTATAGAGCCAAAGATCCTCTAGATCTTATACATTGAGACCTTTGTGTGGTGGAGTATGAATGTTAAAGCCAGGAGGATATGAATATTTCATCTCTTTTATAGATGATTATTCTAGATTTGGGCATATTTACCTAATGCACCACAAGTCTGAAGCTCTTGAAAAGTTCAAGGAATTCAAGACTGAGGTTGAAAATCAATTAGGTAAAACTATTAAAACACTTCGATCGGATCGAGGTGGAGAGTACAAGGATTTAAAATTCCAGAACTATATAATAGAACATGGAATTGCATCCCAACTCTCGACTCGACACCACAAAGAAAGCGGTGTATCGGAAAGGAGAAATAGAACCTTGTTGGACATGGTTCGATCAATGATGAGTTATGCTCATCTCCCTAGTTCCTTTTGGGGTTACGCAGTGGAGACTGCAGTATACATTTTGAATAGTGTGCCCTCCAAAAGTGTTTCTGAAACACCTTATGAACTCTGGAAAGGACGTAAAGGTAGTTTATGTCATTTCAGAATTTGGGGTTGTCCAGCACATGTGCTTGTGACAAATCCAAAGAAGTTGGATTCACGTTCAAAGTTATGCCTATTCGTAGGATACCCAAAAGAAGCAAGAGGTGGTTTATTCTATGATCCTAAGGAAGAAAAGGTTTTTGTATCGACAAATGCCATTTTCTTAGAGGAGGACCACATAAGGGACCACAAACCAAAAAGTAAAGTAGTGTTGAGTGAATTAGACAGAACAATAGCAAAGGTTGCTAAGAACACTAGTACGTCAACAAGAGTTGTTGATACTGGTTTGTCTAGTCAAGAGAGTCCATCTCAAGAGTTGAGTATGCCTCGACGTAGTGGGAGGGTTGTGATACAGCCTGACCATTACATGAGTTTAGCTGAAACCCAAGTTGTCATACCAGATGACAACTGCGAGGATCCATTGACTTATAATCAAGCAATGGTTGACAAAGACAAAGACAAATGGGTCATAGCCATGAACCAAGAAATGGAGTCTATGTACTTCAATTCTGTTTGAAATCTTGTAGATAAGCCTGATGGGATAAAACCTATAGGTTGTAAGTGGATCTACAAGAGAAAGCGTGGCGTAGATGGGAAGGTGCAAACCTTTAAAGCTAAACTAGTAGCAAAGGGTTATACCCAGGTTGAAGGGGTTGACTATGAGGAGACCTTTTCACCTGTTGCTATGGTAAAGTCTATCCGAATCCTTCTTGCCATTGCCGCATATTATGACTATGAGGTATGACAAATGGATGTCAAGACAACCTTCTTGAATGACAATCTTGAGGAAAACATCTACATGGACCAACCCAAAGGGTTCATTGAACCAGGACAAGAGCAAAAGGTTTGCAGGCTTAAAAGGTCTATTTATGGATGAAACAAGCTTCTAGGTCATGGAATATAAGATTTGATGAGGCAATCCGATCCTTATAGTTTTGACCAGAATGATGATGAACCTTGTGTCTACAAGAAAATCATCAATAGTTCTGTCGCATTCCTAATTCTCTATGTGGATGATATCCTACTCATTGGGAATGATGTAGGTTATCTTACTGACATCAAGGAATGCCTAGCCACGCAATTCCAAATGAAAGATTGGGTGATGCACAGTTTGTTCTTGGGATCCAGATTGTCCGGAACTGCAAGAATAAAACACTAGCCTTGTCTCAAGCATCTTACATAGACAAAGTGTTGTCAAGGTTTAAGATGCAAGATTCCAAAAAGGGCTTGTTGCCTTTTAGACATGGAATCAATTTGTCTAAGGAACAGTGTCCTAAGACACCTCAAGGAGTTGAGGATATGAGACAGATTCCTTAAGCATCAGCTGTTGGGAGCCTGATGTACGCCATGTTGTGTACAAGGCCTGACATCTGTTTTGCAGTTGGAATGGTCAGTAGGTATCAATCTAATCCGGGACTTGAACACTGGACAACGGGTAAAACAATCCTTAAGTAACTTCGGAGAACAAGGAACTATATGCTTGTGTATGGGGCTAAGGATCTGATCCTTACAGGATACACGGATTCTGACTTTCAGACTGATAAAGATTCTCGAAAATCTACATCAGGGTCAATATTCACTCTTAACGGAGGAGATGTAGTATGGCGAAGCGTCAAGCAAGGATGCATCGCTGATTCCACCATGGAGGTCGAATATGTAGCAGCTTGTGAAGCAGCTAAAGAGGTCGTTTGGTTAAGGAAGTTCATGCTAAATTTGGAAGTCGTTCCAAATATGACTTTGCCTATCACGTTGTATTGCGATAACAGTGGTGTAGTGGCAAATTCGAGGGAACCCCGAAGTCACAAGAGGGGAAAGCACATTGAGCGAAAATATCATCTCATTCGGGAGATCGTGCATAGAGGAGACGTGATGGTCACGAAGATAGCCTCAGAGCACAACATTACTGATCCTTTTACAAAGGCTCTCACGACTAAAGTTTTTGAGTCACCTAGAAGGTCTAGGTTTACAAGTCTTCCCCAACTTGGGCAAGTGGGAGTATTTTGTACAAAGGGGTTTAAATGTCCTAGTTTATTGTATTTACATTACTGTAATATTTTTTTTACTCCACAAGATTTAGGTTAAGTGGGAGATTGTTGGGATTTATGTCCTAAACTTGTGTAATTTTGATCAATTAAATAAAGGGTTATTTGTTTTTTTAGAATTACAGTCTTGCTTTATAAATCCAATAAACTAAGCTCCAAGGTTATAACATATATCTTGAACATCAGTGTAGTGGACACTATTTGAATTGTGTTCAAGAATATAACCTAAATGGTCTATGGTATAAGAATAAGGTTGGAAACATCATTCTGGAAACACCATGGATGCGGCTCATCTTGTAATTAGTACAAATGAGGTAATCCAACTCATTCATGTAGTTGACATGCGAGTGGGGGCATCCTGTATGAAGAGTTCATACAAGACCAGGACCACAAATTATTAGTCTAACCCGATTGTAACACAGTTCGCTTAATGGATAAGACTAGTAATTTATAGATGGTCATTAGTGACTCGACTGAAATCTGAGCAAGTTAAGAACTCCCCGCTTATAGGGGTTTGTCCTTAGACTAGTATGGGTGAGAGTGGCCTGTAGGCGACTCAATAAGCTTACCTTCTCAGGGATAGAACCTCGTAGGTAGCTGAGAACTTAACTATGAAAGATGGAATTCACTCATTCCTACACTAAGGAATTAGATAGGTTGTTCCCTTAAGAACTGACTCCAGGTCTTGAACAACGGGACCCCGCCCTCTATGAGGGTATGAGTCTAAGGTAGGACCTTAGACTCGTTGTTCATTAGAGGATCAGTGGTGCTTAAGGAGCAAAGAGGTAATCACAGGGGTAAAACGGTTATTTGACCCAACCGTGATTACGAACAACCTGTGAAGGGTCGACTCATGGGTAATGACTATATCAGTGGACACAATAATATCTACAGTGAGGAGAGTGCAGCTACAAGTCTATAGTAGAGTGACTTGTAGTTAATGAATATTGATTAACTGGATCAAAGAGTTTGATCAGTTAATCTCATATCATTGGAGCTCATGAACTGTAGGTCCATTTGGTCCCTCCGTTGGCTCAACATGGTAACATTGAGGGTATAAAGTTAGGAATGAAATTGAAGTGTTCAATTTCATACATGAGGTGTTATATCAATTATATATGATATAATAGATATAATATATAGTTTTAATGTGAATTAGATTCATATATAAACCATATACTAAAGAGAGAATAAAGGAGGGGTAGGATGGTCATTCCATCCTATTTCCTTATACATATGGTTGCATGAGATGCAACTAGGTTAAGTGATCCAAGCTTTTTGTTGTGTTGTTGGAAAGGTTCCAAGACACAAACATCTCTCTCACAAAACACCTCACCTCTCCTAAAGGGAACCCACATTCCTCCCTCACCTAGAGAACAACGGAGAAGATCCAGTGGTCGTGTCTTCGTCCGTTCGTGTTCCTGTTGCTGAGATCGTGATCTTGAGATAGAGGAGTACTTGAAGAAAGGTTCTTCAAAGGTAATGTTTCTTGTTGTCCATTATGTTTATATGCTTAATCTAGTTGTATATGTTCTTGAATATAATCGTTGTAACTAAATCAAGAGCGCGCGATTCACAGTCGCTTCCGCTGCGTGACTCGTATTCCCTTCAAAACCTTCATGACCAAATTCTTCCCACCTGTGAAAGCTGCAAAGCTAAGGACTGAGATTGGAACATTTTGGCAAAAGGAAGGAGAACAACTATTTGAGGTTTGTGATCGTTATAAGGACATGCTTAGGAGGTGTCCACAACATGGCTACCCAGATTGGCTCCAGGTACAATTATTCTATAATGGACTTGCAGGTCAAACTAAGACCATTATGGATGCCACTGCTAGAGGGGATTTCATGGCGAAGACTGTGCGTGAAGCGCGGGCCTTCCTAGAGTAAGTGTCAACTGCTAGCTACCAGTGGCCCACAAACAATGACAGATCCAAACCAGTTGCTGGACTTTATCAACTGGATGAGGTAACTGCTCTTAAGTCTCATATGGCATCTCTCACTCACGCCTTGAATAAATTTGCAGGAACATCCCAAAAAGTGGTACCCTCTCAATTCTCCCAACTGGTGAAGGGATTGAAATTCCCGCAGCGAAAAATGACATGAAACGTCGTGGTTTTCGTTGTGCAATATGTTTCTTAAAATCAAACTTATGACATAATTTCTAGGCTAAACATGCATAAAGAGAAGAAAAATAGAGAGTAACTTGTTACTTACTTGTTGAAAAACTCTTCTTCAATACTTTTTCTCCTCCGGTCACGAACTACTTCGTACCAACGATCTCCTTTCCTCGCATCGAACAACACAAATACTTACGAAAAAACTTCTCAATTGTTCTCGGTAGGTTGAGGGATAGTGTGTGGGACTCCCTTTGGTTTTGGGTTTGGATAAGAGGTAGAGAGAGTTGAGAGAATTTGAGAGAATTTGGAGATCTCTTGGAACTTGAATTTCCAAAAAATGAGATTAACCCCCACCAAAAGCTTCTCACCAAGCCCTTAAATAATGGTGAGATGTGGAGTTGAAATCTCTACTAAATCACCATTTTACCACAACCTTATGTTATGCAAATCATATTTCCATAACACATATAATAAGGTATCTCATACCTTATTATACAAATCACATTTGTATAATTGTGGAATTTTAAATTGAATCACATTCAATTTAATTTCTCTCAATTCAATTTCTCCAATTAGCACTAATTAATCAATTACACTATCCTATAGTTTATTATGAATCTCATTCACATCAAACTATATATTACGTCAACTATATCACATATAAATGACATAATTACCCAATTAATGAATTTGAACAGTTCAAATCCACACCAAACTGTAAACCCTCAATTTATCCAGTTTGAGCCAACCGAGGGACTTAATGGATCTATAAATGACGAGCTCCAATGATCCGAGATTAACCTGTCAAACTCTTCGACCCCGTTATTCAACATTCATTAGCTATGGTAACACTCCACTAAAGTCCGTAGTTGCACTCCCATCACTGTAGGACAAGTTGTGTCCATCGATATAATCAATGCCCGTGAGTTGATCCTTCACAGGTTGTTCATAGGCACAATTAGGTCAAATTACCGTTATACCCTTGTGTCTACCTCTTGCTCCTTAAGTCCCACTGCGCCTCTAATGAACAACTACGTTGCATGGTCCAACCATAAACAACAACCCTCTCGGGCCAGTGAAAGGGTGGGGCCCCATTGTCCAAGCCATGGAGACAACACTTAAGGGAACAACCCCTCTAGTTTCCCTAATTCGGGAACGAGTGAATTCCAAGCCATTACCCAATTAAGGCATTCTCTGTTGGGATTTGTGCCCTAAACTTGGGTAATTTTGATCAAATAAATAAAGAGTTATTTGTTTTAATAAAATTATATTCTTGCTTTATAAATCAAACAAACTAAGCTCCAAGGTTATAATATATCTTGAACATCAGTGTAGTGGACACTATTTGACTTGTGTTCAAGAATATAACCTAAATGGTCTATGGTATAAGAATAAGATTGGAAACCTCATTCTGGAAACACCATGGATGCGACCCACTTTGTAATTAGTACAAACGAGGCAATCCAACTCATTCATGTAGTTGACATGCGAGTGAGGGCATCCTGTATAAAGAGTTCATACAAGACCGGACTGCAAATTATTAGTCTAACCGATTGTAACAGTTAATGAGGATAAGCCCGATAATTTATAGATGGTCATTAGTGACTCGACCTAAATCTGAGTAAGTTAAGAACTCCTACTTATGGGGTTTGTCCTTAGACTAGTATGGGTGAGAGTGGCACATGCCGACTCAATAAGCCTACCTTCTCGGGACGAGAACCTCGTAAGCGGTGGGGACTTAACTATACAAGATGGAATTCACTCATTCCTACACTAAGGAATTAGATAGGTTGTTTCTCAAGAACCCGACTCGTGTCTTGAACAACGGGTCCCCGCCTCTAAGCGACTTAAGAGGGTATGAGTCTATGGTAGGACCTTAGACTTGTTGTTCATTAGAGGATCAGTGGTGCTTAAGGAACAAAGAGGTAATCACAGGGGTAAAACGGTAATTTGACCCAGCCGTGATTACGAACAACCTGTGAAGGGTCGACTTATCGGTAATGATTATATCAATGGACACAATATAATCTACAGTGAGGAGAGTGCAACTACAAGTCTATAGTGGAGTGACTTGTAGTTAATGAATATTGACTAACTGGATCGAAGAGTTTGATCAGTTAATCTCACATCATTGGAGCTCATGAACTGTAGGTCCATTAGGTCCCTCCGTTGGCTCAACATGGTTATATTGAGGGTATAAAGTTAGGAATGAAATTGAAGTTTTCAATTTCATATATGAGGTGTTATATCAGTTATATATGATATAATTGATATAATATATGGTTTTAATGTGAATTAGATTCATAATTAGACCATATAATAGTGAGAGAATAAAGAAGGGATAGGATGGTAATTTCCATCCTATTTCTCTATATATATAGTTGCATGAGATGCAATTGGTGGTCAAGACTTTTCAACAAAACCCTAGCACTCTCTCACATTGTGTTGGAAAGAGTTCCAATTACAATCTCAAAAACATCTCACCTCACCTAAAGGGAACCCACTTTCCTCCCTCACCTAGAGAACAACGGAGAAGATTTGGTGGTAGTGTCGGTGATCGTTCGGGTTCGTGTTGCTGAGATCGTGAACGTGGGAGAAGGAGCACTTGAAGAAAAGAGTTCTTCAAAGGTAATATCTTGCTGTCCATCTTGTAGAAATACACGCTTAATCTAGTTAGGTTAGTTCTTGATTGTAATCCATGTAATTAAATTAAGAACACGCGATGTACAATCGCTTCCGCTGCGGGATTCGATCCCTTCATTCTCAACTTCAGTTTTAAACTCTTTGAATTTTTCAAGAGCTTCAGGCTTATGTTGCATTATATATAAGTAACCATACCTCGAATAATCATCTATAAATGATATGAAATTGATAATTCTCATTTATGAGGATTATTCATACTTAAACTTAATTATTTTTGTCTATTTTACTGCAAATATTCATAATAAGCCAAGCTAAAAATGTCATTCATGAGTAAAATTGTTCAAGCTTGCTAAACTGAGTGAAGAATAAGAAATTAGTGGAAAATGGTGAAAAACAAGCTAATCTAGTTTGTTTGTGTGAAGGAAAATGAGATAGAAAAAAATGCCAGGGAAATTGTGCATCACATTTTTACCTGCAGAATGCCCAAACCAGACCAGGCAAAATGCTAGCTAACTTGTGGGTTGCATTGCGAGAATCTGCAAAAAATGGAAGCTACAGGAAGTACGAGATTTTTTCTATTTTTGGAACCGTTGATAACCCAGATTCGTGATTGATTGATTCTCATCCATTCATGGGAGTCCAAACAAGGAAACCCTAAAGGAAATCACCTATAAATGCACAAGCAACCCTAGAGAAAGAGGTGAATCGAAAAGAGGAGGCTACTAAGCTCGATTTCTTCTCCATTTTCATTCCAGTTTTCTTCCGTTACTATATTCATCACAACAGTTTATTTTTCCTTTATTTTTCCAGCAACCTTTTTCTTAGTTCTTAGTTAGTAATGAGTCATTGATTGATCCCTCCTTACGAAAGTAGTGGAGGTAAAAACTCTTAACTTCCTTTCAAATTTTGAAGTCGATTAACAAAAGGATTTCTAGATTTCCCTTGTTCATTACGTGTTGCAGTTTTAGTAAGTTCTGTAATTTTAGTTAATTCATTTCATAGTGATTTATGTTTGATTTAAGTCATGTATTAAATAAAAAGCTAGGGTCGAGGCCTCCAATTATTTTTTAAATTTCAGTTTCTTATTTATTTCGCATGTTGTTGAGTTTTATCGTTTATTGAATATGTCTTTTACATTTACAATAAACAAGAAATTATTTTCCTTCACTTTAACCATGAGCTAAATCCTCTCCAGAGGTTCAAGTTGTGAATGCCCTAGAAGAGAGATGCCAAACTTAAATTAGCAAAGTAGTTGTGTCGGCAACCAACTCTAAGTTTGTTTTTATTGAATATTATTTGGGCAACCTTAGTATACCACTAAGATTTGTCCATCAAGCTCGAACTTGATACTGAAAGGGTCAAGGGACAACGAATCTCATAAAAACAACAGAGAAAAGGACTTAGACATAAGATTTGAAACTTCGACTCTAGACATAGGGCGAGGCTCTGAAATCAAGAGGGTTGTGTGCGGAAACCATCTAAGCTCAATTTGCCATAGACATGTAGGTTTAATTTCTTAGTTTCATAAAGGTTTTGGGAGCAAAACTGAATAGGAATCGAACCCGATTTACTTAGATTTGGAATTGTTTACACATTTGCCACCATATTTTCGGTAGCATTTTCTCTGAAGGGATAAAAACACTTGAATTCCCTTCCTTTATCTAGTTATTTTTCTTCAAATTTTAGTAGCACTCTTTTATCACTCAACACACTTTTAAAACCCTTGTTACCATCCTTGTATCTTCATAGAAAATTTTATTTTTCCGAAGTGACTTTGTGAAACCCGTTCCCTGTGGTTACGCTACTCTAGAGTACTCCAGTTTATTACTTCGATCACGTGCACTTGCGTGTTGCATAACGTCGATCAAGTTTTTGCTGCAATTTCCCTGGCATTTTTTTCTATCTCCTTTTCCTTCACAAAAACACACTAGATTAGCTTGTTTTTCACCATTTCCACTAATTTCTTATTCTTCACTAATTTTAGCAAGCTTGAACAATTTTACTCATGAATGATATTTTTAGCTTGCGTTGTTATGAATATTTGCAGTAAAATAGACAAAATAACGAAGTTTTAGTATGAATAATCCTCATAAATGAGAATTATAAAAAATATTTGTTCCCTCTTCTAGCTTTTACATTCATTAGACCACATAGATCCGAAGTATTAGCTCTAAGGGCTCTTTGGCTATGTAACATTTTCCAGTAAAAGATCTTTTGGTCATCTTTCCTTCTTTACTAGTCTCTCAATTCGACTGAGATTAATGTGACCTAGTTTTAGATGCCAAAGATAGGTATCTTTATTTGGAGAACTTCTTTGCCTTTTATTTTGAGTATTAGCAGTTTTAAATATTTCATGATTTAAAAGTGCCTTTGTTTCGATTGGTCTTATCACATACAAGTTGTTTTCACATTTAGCCGAACAAATAAAAACATCATTCTTACTAATGAACGCTTCATTAATATTAAAGGAAATTGAATAACCTTGTTCGATTAAACAAGAGATAGACAAAAGATTTCTTTTAATTTTAGGAACTATGTACATGTTTTTCTAAAAACAGAAATCTATATCTAAAAAAATAACTTAACAACTCCCATTGCACGAGCTGAGACGACGTCTCCCGTTCCGACCCTGAGCGCCATCTCACCCTCTTCAGCTCCCTAAAGGAACTAATTCCTTGTAAAGAAGAACCAACATGATTAGTGGCCCCTGAATCAAGTATTCAGGTGGAATTATCATTTTCCATTAAACAGGTTTCTAGAATAAGCAAATCTAATTTATCTTTTTTCTCCTTGAGCTTGGCTAGGTACTTTGGGCAATTGCGTTTCCAGTGCCCATCCACATTGCAGTGGAAACATTTTCGTTTGTGTACAACCTTAGCTTTCCCTTTGCCTTTATCAGCAACAGCAGAAGCTTTCCCATTTCATCCTCGTCTTCTGTATCTTCTTCAGACCAGAAGATGAGTTGCTAGACTTAGTTCCAGAGGATGAACCCTTCTAGAACCTCTTGGAATGGGCAAACAGATTTGCCTCTCCTTCAATTGGTCCCTTATTTTTTATAAGAGATCGATAAGTCTGTAGCTCATTCAGGAGGGTTGTCAGGTTATATTGAATTTTGTTCATCACTGCATTGTTGCAGAATTATAAGAAACTCTTCGGAAGAGATTCCAGGATGAACGAAACTTGACTTTGCTCGTCTATGACTGCCCCGTTCATTTCGACCACGTTGAAGTGGACCATCAGATCAAGAACATGTTCTTTCACTGGAGTTCCCTCCTTCATGCGCGCGTTATAAACGTACTTGAGAGATTTGTGCTGGATTTGTCGAGACAATTATCCAAACATGTCTTGCAACGAACTCATGATCTCACGAGCTGAGACCATGCCCTCGTGCTTCTTAGCCAATACCTCAGACAAACTAGCTAAGATATAGACCTTGGCTTTGTCATTAGCCTTAGTCTAGCGGTCATAGGCATCCCTAACAGTTTGTGATGCATTACGGGCAGGAATTTGAGGACACTCCTCATATAGGACTAGGGGTGTTCGTCGGTCGGTCGCGATCAATTTTGGGCCTAAACCAACCTCGAAAACAGATCGGTCAATTTCCACTAAAAGAAAGCCGACATCTTTGTGTCGATGGCAAAAAAGCCACCGATCGTAGTGGTCGGGTTTAGTGAGTTTTTTTTTTGCCCAATAATTTTTCTTATAACAAATGATATGTGTTTTCTTCTTGTCTTTTCTTCTTATTTTTAGAAGCCTTCAATTTGCAAAACCCAATATATGCTAATATATGTTATGGCTTTAAATGATAATCAAAATATTAATACTTATTAATAATATCTATGTTCCAAATTTCCAATAGCGTTTCACCTTTCAAGTTTATAAAGACAAGTCTCTAAATTAGTTTATTACAATAAAAGTTTCATTACAAAATAATCTAAGTTCAAATTCAAATGACAACCATCTAATCGATAGAGGTAGATGTCAAGATCGAAAAATCTTCAATGTCTTTTTCTTCATCCATGATTGCTCTAAATTCTACAAAATTGGTTAAGAGCAAAAAGTATTTTAGTAGAAAAGTAATACAAAAGCTTTAAAGCACAACTAAACTCATACCTTCTTCAATTGTTGCATCTTCTTCCAATTCCTTGCAAAATTACAAATCTATCAGTTAGAAATGAGCAAATTCTGAGAGCATATAAGAGCCTCAACCATTTTTGGAGCCAATGAAGAACAAGAAGAGTCAACTATACGTCCTCCAGTACTAAAAGTTGACTCAGATGCTACAGTTGATACTGGAATTGCCAAAATATCTTTACTTATTGCACTAAGAACCTCAAATCGATTACCATTTTGCTTCCACCAAGCTAGTATATCAAAACTACTTTCATCTTTCACCTTAACAAGAATTCCTAGCAGACACACATCAATCTCTGATTCTTTATAAAAAATAGTAGTCTCTACATTTTCGAATGAACGTGCAAATCCATATTTTATCACCCACATTAACATCCATTGATTCCATATTTTGAACTTTATCCAAATTCATACTAGTGGCATTATCAATGTCACTCTCACTGGAAGAATATGAACTATATGCATGGAAGAGATGCCTCAAAAGATGTTCAACTTTATCAGTAATTTTTTTAGCCTCAATTGGACCTAACAAGTTGTTGAAACAAAATGACAAAAGCTACAATTTGTACAATGGATTTAAAATAACCGCAACATATAACAACAAATTAGTCTTCTCATTATTTCCCTAATACTTATCAAATTTAGTCTTCATGCTATTAGTCACATCACAAAGAATTTGGTTTCCAGTTTGCTCAAAATTTTTTGTATGCAATTTCGAACAATGCGAATTTGGTGGAAGACCCTATTAGAAGTGGTATAAAAAGATCCTGAAATTTTTAAAGTGACATCATAAAACACTTCCAAGAACCTAAGCAACATTCTTGCATTTTCTCAATCCTCTTTAATAGGTTGTTCTTCATTTTCATAAGTAGGTTCTTCATCCTCTAATATGTCAAAAGCTCTTTGAAATTTCGTAGCCGCCTCAAGCATAAGATAGGTAGAATTCCATCTAGTGGCAATATCAAGATACACCAAACTCTTACAAGAGATCTTTTGACTTTAATACACCTCTTAAACTTTTTAAAGCGTGCAGGAGAAAATCTCACAAATCTCACAACATTCTGAATCCTACTAATGCATTTATAATGCTCCTTGAAAGCATCACATACATTCAAATTTAATATGTGGGCACAACATCTAACATGCAAAAATTCACCATCTAACAATAACCCACTACCAAATCTCCTAATAAAAAAAGCAACAACAGTATCATTCGAACCTGCATTATCAACAGTCAAATTCATAACTTTATCAATACCCCAATCCTTTAAATTTCTTTCAATGGTCCTACCAATAATTTCTCCCTTATGATTCTCAATAGTAGAAAAATTAAGAATCCTCTTATGTTAATTCCAATCAGAATCAATGAAATGTGTCGTTAATGCCATATAATTCAAATTTTGTCCAAAAGTCCAACAATCAGTAGTGAGAGAAACTCTATATTGCTTTGTCTTAAACATGTCTCTCAAACGCATTTTCTCACTAATATATATTTTAAGCACATCCCTAGCCACATTTATTCGAGATGGAATGAGAAACTTAGGCTTATACAAAGCTATTGATTTGTTTATGAATCTTCTAAAGCCTATATCTTCCACAAACCTAAAAGGCAATTCATCTAAAATAATCATCTCAGCAAGAGTTATTCGACAACTCTCCAAATTAAATGATTCACAACCAAGTTTAGAATCCTCAACACAAATAGCTTCTTTAGGTTTGAAAACTAATTGTTGTTGTTTTGGATCTTTCTTCCTTTGGTAGGGGTATTTGTTACAATTTTCTAAGTGGTGTTTCAAAGTCCCGATTGAAGGGAATCGAATCCCCTTGAGCAACGAAAACGTGGTTTAAAATCATAATTGTTTGTTTTATTTTGGTTTACTTCAAAACCAATACATTGGCAAATAAGAGAGATAAACTATTTAAAACATGGATTAAATTAACTAAGCATGTTGTTGGTTCCTAAACTAAAAGGAATTAGATAATTACCTTTGTAGTTCCACAAGTTGACAACAACTCCTTGCAATTGCAACTCTACAAAACAATAGGAACTCATTCTTCTTTTCTCAGTAAGACACTACCAATAGTGAAAACCTTCTATGTCTCTAAGTGTCTTAGGATCAAAGCTTTTGTGGGAAAGCTTCAACAATTGGGAAGAGAGAATTTGCGTGTTGAGAGAGATCAGAGAAAACTGATTTTTCTCACGCATTCAAATGATCGATCAGTTTCTCCATTAAAAATAATACATTATTTATTTAATTAATAATATAATATAATTAAATTAAATTATATATTAATATTAATTTCAATTAAATCACATTTAACCAAAATTAAACTAAATATCATATATTTAATTATGATTAAATCACATATAATCATTTTCTCTTTAACCTATAACTTTAATGCACATCTCATGTACATTAAATTTTAACCTATAGATTTAAATATGAATCTCATTCACATTTAATAATATTTAAACTCTTTCAAATATTTAATTCTCTCAATTAATTTAATAAGAATCATATTCAAAATAAATTTATAATATAAAGTTCTAATGCACATAAAACTTTATATTATAATGTATCTCCACACATCATGTTTATTCCCTAATTGAATTTGAACATTTCAAATTCAAATGATCTAAGAACCCTTTACGAGCATGAAGGCGGACCTAATGGACCTACAGATCAGAAGCACCAACGATACAAGATTATTCAGTCAATCTCATTAACCTCCTAATCAACATTCGTTAACTGCGGGAACACTCCATTAAAGTCCCACAGTTGCACTCTTCTCACTGCAGATATGTTTCTGAAGGGAATGGATTTCCCGTAGCGGAAGCGTTGTGATATGTCGTTGATTCGTTGTCGTTCTAGTTTTCTTAAAATTAAAAGTATCGCTATACTAATTAGGCTAAACATGCTTTTCGAGAAGGAAAATAGTGAGTAAAAGAATTACTAACCTTTTGAAGAACGCTTCTTCGAATTCCTCCTCGATCACAATCTCTCTCGAATCTCGAACAAAACAAGTTGGACACTTCCACATGATCTTCTCGATTGTTCTTGTGAGGTAGAGGGAGAGTAGTGAAACTCCCTTTGGAATTTGGGTTGGAGAGAAATGTAGAGAATTGAGAGAGAGGTAGAGAGAATTCTTTCTTTCTCTTTTGGTTCAAAATCCAAAAAATGAGAGAATGTCTTGCAAAATGCTTCATAAAGCACCTATTTATAATGGTGTGTGGTGGAGTTAAAATCTCCACCAATTCACCATTTTACCACAACCATATGATATGCAAAACATATTTGCATATCATATAACATAAGGTATCTCATATCTTATTATGCAAATCACATTTGTATAATTGTGGAATTTTAAATTGAATCATATTCAATTTAATTTCTCTCAATTCAATTTCTCCAAATTAGCCCTAATTAATTAATTAGGTTATACTATAATTTATTATTAATATCATTCACATTAAACTATATATTATGTCAACTATATCACATATAAATGACATAAATACCCTTTTCATGAACTTGAACACTTCAAATCCACTCCAAACTGTAGACCCTCATTTTGTCCAATTTGAGCCAACCGAGGGACCTAATGGACCTACAAATGACGAGCTCTAATGATACGAGATTAACCGATCAAACTCTTTGACCCGATTAATCAACATTCATTAACTACGGTAACACTCCACTAAAACCCGTAGCTGCATTCCCATCACTGTAGGACAAGTTGTGTCCATCAATATAACCAATGCTCGTGAGTCGTCCCTTCACAGGTTGTTTGTAGTCACAGCTGGGTCAAATTACTATTTTACCCCTGTGTCTACTTCTTGTTCCTTAAGTCCCACTGCTCCTCTAATGAACAAGTTTGTTGCATGGTCCAACCATAAATTGTTGGGATTTATGCCCTAAACAAGTGTAGTTTTGTAATAATCTTATTTCAATAAATAAAGTTGTTATTTATTATATTCTCGCATATAAATCTAAATCCAATAAACTAAGTTCCCAGGTTATAATGATAGATCTTGAACATTTATGTAGTAGACATAAGTTGGATTAAGTTGTTCAAAGTATAACCTAAAAGGTTTATGGTATATGCATAGGGTTGGGAACCCTGTACTGGTAACACCATGGATGCGACCCGCTTTGGATTTGGTACAAACGAGGTAATCCAACTCGTTCATGTGGTAGACATGCGAGTGGGGGCATCCTATATAATGAGATTATACAAGATCGGACCGCAAATTATTAACCTACTAGAGTAACACCGTTATCAAGATAGGTATAATAATTCATAGATGATCATTAGTGACTTTGTTGGGATGTATGCCCTAAAACTTGTGTATTTTTAATCAAAGAAATAAAGAGTTATTTGTTTTGATAAAATTACGGTCTTGTTTTATAAATCCAATAAATTAAGCTCCAAGATTATAATATATATCTTGAACATCAGTGTAGTGGACACTATTTGGATTGAGTTCAAGAATATAACCTAAATGGTCTATGGTATAAGAATAAGGTTGGAAACCTCATTCTGGTAACACCATGGATGCGACCCACTTTGTAATTAGTACAAATGAGGTAATCCAACTCATTCATGTAGTTGACATGCGAGTGGGGGCATCCTGTATGAAGAGTTTATACAAGACCGGACCGCAAATTATTAGTCTAACCAGTGTAACACCGTTAACAGGATAAGACTAGTAATTTATAAATGGTCATTAGTGACTCGACCTGAATCCTGAGCGAGTTAAGAACTCCTGCTTATAAGGGTTTGTCCTTAGACTAGTATGGGTGAGAGTGGCACAGAGGCGACTCAATAAGCCTACCTTCTCAGGGACAGAATCTCGTAGGTAGCTGGGAACTTAATTGTACAAGATGAAATTCACTCATTCCTACACTAAGGAATTAGATAGGTTGTTCCCTTAAGAACTGACTCCAGGTTTTGAACAACGGAGCCCTGCCCTCTATGAGGGTATGAGTCTATGGTAGGACCATAGACTTGTTGTTCATTAGAGGATCAGTGGTGCTTAAGGAACAAAGAGGTAATCATAGGGGTAAAACGGTAATTTTACCCAACTGTGATCACGAACAACCTGTGAAGGGTCGATTCATGGGTCATGACTATATCAGTGGATACAATATAATCTACATTGGGAGAGTGCATCTACAAGTCTATAGTGGAGTGACTTGTAGTTAATGAATATTGATTATCTGGATCAAAGAGCTTGATCAATTAATTTCACATCATTGGAGCTCATGAACTGTAGGTCCATTAGATCCCTCCGTTGGCTCAACATGGTAATATTGAGGGTATAAAGTTAGGAATGAAATTGAAGTGTTCAATTTCATACATGAGGTATATCAATTATATGTGATATAATTGATATAATATATAGTTTTAATGTGAATTAGATTCACATATAAACCATATACTAATGAGAGAATAAAGAAGGGGTAGGATGGTTATTTCCATCCTATTTCCCTATATATATGGTTCCATGAGATGCAACTAGGTAATGACACTCAAGCCTTTGTTGTGTTGCTGGAAAAGTTCCAAAACACAAAGCTCTCTCTCACAACATCTCATCTCACCTAAAGGGAACCCACCTTCCTCCCTCACCTAGAGAACAACGGAGAAGATCTGGTGGAAGTGTCGGTGAAGATTCGGGCTTGCGTTGCTGAGATCGTGGTCGTGGGAGAAAGAGCACTAGAAGAAAGGTTCTTCAAAGGTATATTACTTGTTGTCCAAATTCTGTTTTTTATGCCTAATCTAGATTATTTAGTTCTTGAACACAATCGTTGTAACGGTATTAAGAACGTGCGATTCACAATCGCTTCCGCTGCGGGATTCGATTCCCTTCAATTGGTATCAGAGCCCAATTGCGTTCTTGATTACGTTCTGGATATTTCAAGAAGGAACGGTTTGCAAATTCGATGTTTTCGATTTTGGCACTTAGATATACTGTTTTGCATGAGATGTATGAACGGTTTGCAAATTCGATGTTTTCGATTTTGGCACTTAGATTTACAATTTTTCCATTGAATTGTTCAATGTAAGGGCCTATTGTTTTGGGCATTTTATTATGTAAATTGAGTCTGTAAGTCCGTGTCGATCAAGGCAAGGTGGTTGCTGAGAAGATCGGAGCGAAAACGAGCAAGGAATAGGAGATTCCACATGCTGTCTGTGTGCAGCGTTGCAACGCTACGCTTGCGGAAGGAGCGCGCAAGTGACGACAGCGTTGCGCAACGCTGCTACTGAGGTGCGTTTCAACCGGCAGAAGAGGACAAACTGCAGCGTTGCAACGCCACAGGCGTTTCACGCGAAGGAGCAACGAGCAGATTTCAGTTTTAATTATATATAATAAATATAAAAACGTTTTATATTTATTTATATTTAATTTATTTAATTTTAATTAATATAATTAGATTATATTAATTGAAATTGAATTTAGGGTGCCAAAATTGGTCTAATTTTGCTATTTAAATTATACAATTGTTGTGTAATTATTGACATGCATAATGTATGCTTTTATTTTAGAAATCTCACCTTAGGTTAAGCATTTTCATGCATCATTTATAATATAAAGAGTTATATTATATTGTTTGCATGATTAATTAATATAAAGTTGTTATATTAATTTATGGACAACATTGACATGCATTATATATCATGAGATGATTATGCTATGAATGTCTTATTATTCATGTGATGAATGATCAAGCACTATAACATAGTATGCATGTCACCTAAGGTTAATTATTAGTTTTAAAATGTTTAGAACTTGGAAATAATATACCTTAGGTTATCTAGTTCTAATTAGATTAGAATTATGAACCAAGTAATTTATAAGCTATGATTAAAAGAGGAACTCTGTCTAAGGAAGGTTCTGTCTAGGTGGGTATTTAAGTCGATTTGAAACGGAACACCCTACTGGAACCGACACGGGAGTGAAATTTAATCAGAGAGTTTATAAATTACAGTAGCGTCAGCGGATTTATTAAGTGGTTAATAAACTAGAAATCCTAGGCTTAATATAAAGAGTTATATTAACAAACTTAGGATAAATCAATATAAGAGTTATATTGATAGAGTTAGGTAAAACCATTAGCCGGGTTTTAGCCTAAGTAAGATTCCTATAACTTTAAAGTATCTAGTGGGAGGAAAAGTGTATATGATACATATTTTTCCACCTACGTTATCTCGTGGAAATTCACACCGTGAGACTCATACTTGGCCTCGCGGCGCAAACGGGAGAGTCCACCTTCGGATGGTGTTTGTATGAGTCAATATCAAGGTGAATGGAGAGGATACTTATAGTGAGTGGGAGCAGGTTTAGTGAAAACAAAACCTACGGTTTGTTTGTTTTTGTTTGGTTTACCGTTAGACCACTATGGTCACCGCTAGTTTGGCTGGACTGGACAATCCCTTCGGAGGGCTTGATCATAGGGGATCGAACACAGTAGACACCCGAAAGGGATAAAGATTTTCTTAGTTTGTTTTTCAATCTAGTCGTCCCTTCGACGGATTTTATTGGATGGAGACTCTGGGGTCAAAAGACAGAGGATTACACTCACGGGGTACATAAGTTGTGTATGTATCCTGACCGAAAAATGGTAACTAAAGCCTATAGGAATAAAAGTTATTCTGGCATTAGGTTTTGGTCAAGAGTGTCTTGATCCAAAGGAGGAGTGTTTTTTTACTACCCTTCGATGTCATACATTCTAAACCTTTGGAGTATCATTGCAAATTATAAATGACCTAGGAATCATTTGATAATTAGCTAAAACATGATTAGATTAGAGTTATAGCAAGAAACTCATACAAGTTTGTTTGTAAATTTTTCAACAAAAATGTCTAGCTCTATTATTTCCTTATTGGGTGCGGAAAAGTTAACCGGAGAGAATATGATGACGTGGAAAAACAAACTAAACACTATATTGGTAGTGGATGATCTAAAGTTTGTGCTAACTGAGGAGTGTCCTCAGGTGCCAGACTCGAATGCGTCACGAAATGTTCGTGATGCATATGATCGATAGATCAAGTCCAATGATAAGGCCAAGGTTTACATGCTGGCAAATATGTCTGACATATTAGCCAAGAAGCATGAGAGCATGATAACCGCCAAGGAAATCATGGATTCTATGCAGGGTATGTTTGGACAACAGTCCACATAGGCCCGACACAATGCCCTAAAGTACATATTCAACTCGAGGATGCAAGAGGGTACATCTGTTCGGGATCATGTCCTGGATATGATGGTGCACTTTAACATCGCGGAGTCAAATGGTGCTTCCATCGATGAATCGAGCCAGGTCAGCTTCATTCTGGAAACTCTTCCAGATAGTTTCCTACAGTTTAGAAGTAATGCTGTTATGAATAAGCTTACTTTTAATCTTAACTCCCTTCTGAATGAACTCCAGACCTTTCAATCTTTGATGAAAAATTCAGGGATCGAAAGGTGAGGCAAATGTTGGCAGTAGGAGTTATCATAAAGGTTCGACCTCTGGTACAAAAACAATGGTTTCATCTTCTTCTAATCTGAAAGGGAAGAAGAAGAACATGAAGAAGGTTGGTAAAGGGAAACGAGCTGACAAACCTGCCGCCCAGAAGTGCAAGAAAGTCAAAGAAGTTGCTGACAAAGGAAAATGTTTCCACTGCAATGAAGACGGGCATTGGAAACGGAACTATCCGAAGTACATTGCAGAAAAGAAGAAGGAAGGTAAATATGATTTACTTTGCCTAGAAGCTTGTTTAGTGGATAATGATAAAACTGCTTGGATACTTGATTCAGGCGCCACTAATCATGTTTGCTCTTCTTTTCAAGGAATTGATTCCTGGCAGCAGCTACAGAAAGGAGAGATAACGCTCCGGGTTGGAAATGGAGAAGTCGTCTCGGTGTAGCGATGAGAGGCACGATGAAGCTTTATTTTGGCAAGAAATATATGTTGTTGGACAATATATTAGTGATACCAGGGTTTACTATAAACCTTATTTCAATTTCTTGCCTTATAGAACAATGTATTTCTGTTTCCTTCTCTATGAATAAAGTGTTTATTTTGAAGAAAGGTATAGAAATATGTTCAATTTCATTAGAAAATGGGTTGTATGTTTTAAGGCCTAATTCAGTCAAAATGGTTTTGAACACTGAATTATTTAAAACTGCAAACGCACAAACTAAGAAACGTAAAATTTCTCCTAAAGAAAATGCTCATCTTTGGCATCTTAGATTTGGTCACATTAATCTCAATAGGATTGAGAGATTGGTAAAGAATAGACTTCTAAATGAGTTAGAAGAAAATACTTTACCTGTATGTGAATCCTGCCTAGAAGGCAAAATGACTAAAAGGCCTTTTAGTGGAAAAGGTTATAGAGCCAAAGACTCTCTAGAGCTTATACATTCAGACCTTTGTGGTCCGATGAGTGTTAAAGCCAGATGAGGTTATGAATATTTCATCTCCTTTGTAGATGATTATTCAAGATTTGGGCATATTTACCTAATACAACATAAGTCTAAAGCACTTGAAAAGTTCAAGGAATTCAAGACTGAGGTTGAAAATCAATTGGGTAAAATAATTAAAACACATCGATCAGATCGAGGTGGAGAGTACATGGATTTAAAATTCCAGAACTATATGATAGAACATGGAATTACATCCCAATTCTCAGCTCCCAACACACTAGAGCAAAACGGTGTATCGGAAAGGAGAAATAAAACCTTGTTGGACATGGTTCGATTAATGATGAGTTATGGTCATCTCCCTAGTTCTTTTTGGGGTTACGCAGTAGAGACTGCGGTATACATTTTGAATAATGTGCCCTCAAAAAGTGTTTCTGAAACACCTTTTGAACTCTGGAAAGGACGTAAAGGTAGTTTATGTCATTTCAGAATTTGGGGTTGTCCAGCACATGTGCTTGTAACAAATCCAAAAAGTTGGATTCACGTTCAAAATTGTACCTATTCGTAGGCTACCCAAAACAAACAAGAGGTGGTTTATTCTATGATCCTAAGTAAGATAAGGTTTTTGTGTCGGCAAATTCCATTTTCTTATAGGAGGACCACATAAGAGACCACAAACCAAAAAGTAAAGTTGTGTTGAGTGAGTTAGACGGAACAATAGCAAAGGTTGCTAATAAAACTAGTACGTCTACAAGAGTTGTTGATACTAGCTTGTCTAGTCAAGAGAGTCCATCTCAAGAGTTGAGTATGCCTCGACGTAGTGGGAGGGTTATAACACAACCTGACCGTTACATGGGTTTATCTGAAACCCAAGTTGTTATACCAGATGACAACTACGAGAATCCATTGACTTATAATCAAGCGATGGTTGACAAAGACAAAGACAAATGGGTCATAGCCATGGACCAAGAAATGGAGTCTATGTACTTCAATTCTGTTTGGGATCTTGTAGATAAGCCTGATGGGGTAAAACCTATAGGTTGTAAGTGGATCTACAAGAGAAAGCGTGGTGTAGATGGGAAGGTGCAAACCTTTAAAGCTAGACTAGTAGCAAAGGGTTATACCCAGGTTGAAGGGGTTGACTATGAGGAAACCTTTTCACCTGTTGCTATGGTAAAATCCATCCGTATCCTACTTGCCATTGTCGCATATTATGACTATGAGGTATGGCAAATGGATGTCAAGACAACCTTTTTGAATGACAATCTTGAGGAAAACATCGACATGGACCAACCCAAAGGGTTCATTGAACCAGGACAAGAGCAAAAGGTTTGCAGGCTTAAAATGTCAATTTATGGACTGAAACAAGTCTCTAGGTCCTGGAATATAAGATTTGATGAGGCAATCAAATCTTATGGTTTTGACCAGAATGATGATGAACCTTGTGTCTACAAGAAAATCATCAATACTTCTGTCGCATTCCTAATTCTCTATGTAGATGATATCCTACTCATTGGGAATGATGTAGGTTATCTTACTGACATTAAAAATTGGCTAGCTACGCAATTCCAAATCAAAGATTTGGGTAATGCACAGTTTGTTCTTGGGATCCAGATTGTCCAGAACCGCAAGAATAAAACATTAGCCTTGTCTCAAACATTTTACATAGACAAAGTGTTGTCAAGGTTTAAGATGCAAGACTCCAAAAAGGGCTTGTTGCCTTTTAGACATGGAGTCCATTTGTCTAAGGAACAGAGTCCTAAGACACCTCAAGGAGTTGAGGATATGAGACAGATTCCTTATGCATCAGCTGTTCGGAGCCTGATGTATGCCATGTTGTGTACTAGGCCTGACATCTGTTTTGCAGTTGGGATGGTCAGTAAGTATCAATCCAATCCAGGACTTGAACACTAGACATCGGTTAAAACAATCCTAAAGTATCTACAGAGAACAAGGAACTACATGCTTGTGTATGAGGCTAAGGATTTGATCCTTACAGGATACACGGATTCTGACTTTCAGACTGATAAAGATTCTTAGAAATCTACATCGTAGTCGTGATTTACTCTTAACAGGAGTCAGTAGTATGATGAAGCGTCAAACAAGGATGCATCATTTGATTCCACCATGGAGGTCGAATATGTAGCGACTGTGAAGAAGCGCTAAAGAGGTTAAATGCAGTTAAGGAAATTCATGCTAAATTTAGAAGTTGTTCCAAATATGACTTTGCCCATCACGCTGTATTGCGATAACAATGGTGCAGTGGCGAATTCGAGAGAACCCCAAAGTCACAAGAGGGGAAAGCACATTGAGCGAAAATATCATCTCATTCGGGAGATCATGCATAGAGGAGACGTGATTGTCACGAAGATAGCCTCAGATCACAACGTTGCTGATCCTTTTACAAAGGCTCTCACAGCTAAAGTATTTGAGAGTCACTTAGAAGGTCTAGGTTTACAAGTCTTCCCCAACTAGGGCAAGTGGGAGTATTTTGTACAAAGGGTTTAAATGCCCTAGTTTATTGTATTTACATCACTGTAATAGTACTCCACAAGGTTTAGGTCAAGTGGGAGATTGTTAGGATGCATGCCCGAAAACTTGTGTATTTTTAATCAAAGAAATAAAGAGTTATTTGTTTTGATAAAATTACAGTGTTGCTTTATAAATCCAATAAACTAAGCTCCAATGTTATAATATATATCTTGAACATCTGTGTAGTGGACACTATTTGGATTGAGTTCAAGAATATAACCTAAATGGTCTATGATATAAGAATAAGGTTGGAAACCTCATTGCAGTAACACCATGGATGCGATCCACTTTGTAATTAGTACAAATGAGGTAATCCAACTCATTCATGTAGTTGACATGCGAGTGGGGACATCCTGTCTGTATGAAGAGTTCATACAAGACCGGATCAAGAAATTATTAGTCTAACCAGTGTAACAATCGCTAATGAGGATAAGACTAGTAATTTATAGATGGTCATTAGTGACTCGACCGAGAATCGAGCGAGTTAAGAACTCCCGCTTTATAGGGGTTTGTCCTTGGACTAGTATGGGTGAGAGTGACTGTGAGCCGACTCTCGATAAGCCTACCTTCGAGTGTGACGAACCTCGTAGGTAGCCGGGAACTTAACTGTGCAAGATGAAATTCACTCATTCCTACACTAAGGAATTAGATAAGGTTGTTTCAAGAACCGACTCAGTGTCTTGAACAACGGGGCCCCGCCTCTATGAGGGTATGAGTCTATGGTAGGACCTTAGACTTGTTGTTCATTAGAGGATCAGTGGTGCTTAAGGAACAAAGAGGTAATCACAGGAGTAAAACGGTAATTTGACCCAGCTGTGATCACGAACAACCTGTGAAGAGTCGACTCATGGGTAATGACTATATCAGTGGACACAATATAATCTACAGTGAGGAGAGTGCAGCTACAAGTCTATAGTGGAGTGACTTGTAGTTAATGAATATTGATTAACTGGATCAAAGAGTTTGATCAGTTAATTTCACATCATTGGAGCTCATGAACTGTAGGTCCATTAGGTCCCTCCGTTGGCTCAACATGGTAATATTGAGGGTATAAAGTTAGGAATGAAATTGAAGTGTTCAATTTCATACATGAGGTGTTATATCAATTATATGTGATATAAACCATATACTAATGAGAGAATAAAGGAGGGGTAGGATGGCTATTTCCATCCTATTTCCCTATATATATGGTTGCATGAGATGCAACTAGGTAATGAGACTCAAGCCTTTGTTGTGTTGTTGGAAAAGTTCCAAAACACAAAGCTCTCTCTCACAACATCTCATCTCACCTAAAGGGAACCCACCTTCCTCCCTCACCTAGAGAACAACGGATAAGATTTGGTGGAAGTGTCGGTGAAGATTTGGGCTTGCGTTGCTGAGATCGTGGTCGTGGGAGAAGGAACACTAGAAGAAAAGTTCTTCAAAGGTATATTACTTGCTGTCCAAATTCTGTTTTTTATGCTTAATCTAGATTATTTACTTCTTGAACACAATCGTTGTAATGGTATTAAGAACGCGCGATTCACAATCGCTTCCGCTGTGGGATTCGATTCCCTTCAGACTTGACCTGAATCCTGAGCAAGCTACGAACTCCTGCTTATGAGGTTTGTCCTTAGACTAGTATGGGTGAGAGTGGCCTGTAGCCGACTCAATAAGCCTACCTTCTTAGGGACATAACTTTGTAAGTAGTTGGGAACTTAACTATGCAAGAAGGAATTCACTCATTCCTGAATTAGGGAATCAGATAGGTTGTTCTCTTAAGAACTGAATCCAGCAGGTCCTGAACAATGGGGCCCCGCCTTATTACTGGCTTAAGAAGGATCAAGTTTATGGTAGGACCATAGACTTGTTGTTCATTAGAGCATCAGTGATGCTTAAGGAACAAAGAGGTAATCACAGGGATTAAACGGTAATTTGACCCAGCTGTGATTACGAACGACCTGTGAAGGGTCGACTCACAAGTATTGATTATATCAGTGGATACAACATAGTCTACAGTGAGGAGAGTGTAACTATGAGTCTATAGTGGAATGACTTATAGTTAATGAATGTTGATTAATTGAATCAAAGAGTTTGATCGATTAATCTTGTATCATTGGAGCTCATGATCTGTAGATCTATTAGGTCCCTCCGTTGGCTCAACATGGAAATAAGAAGGGTTTATAAGTTTGGAGTGAAATTGAAATGTTCAATTTCATGTTTAAAGGGTATATCAATCATATATGATATAATTGATATTACATATGGTTTAAGCCATGGGAAATATATCATGAAAGCACTATAAGGGTAGGATGGTCATTTTCATCCTATTTCCCTATAAATATGTGTGCATGAGATGCACATGTTTTAACCCAATTCAAAAAGGCAACCCTAGTGTTTTTTTGATAAGTGTTGTTTGTTCGAAAAGTTCCAAAGCACTTGTCTTCCTCAAAATCCCTCCCAACTCCAAAAGAGGTTCCACCACCTTCCCTCTCCTAGAGATACAACGGAGAAGATCTAGCGGACGGATCGAAAACTACTTTGTAGTTTGTGGAGAACACGAGATCGTTGAGATCGTGAGAACGAGAGGATCAAAAGGAGCACGTGTTGTTTTGTCTACAAAGGTAATAGTACTGTTGTCCAAATATATATTAGCATGCTTAATTGCTTTTGTTATATGTTTTTTATTAGATCTGTGTAACATCTTACAAGAACACGACGTCTAAATCGCTTCCGCTATGGAATTCAATCCCATCAATTGGTATCAGAGCCAATTGTGTTCTTGTTTTTGTTCTAGATCTATCAAAAAGATAGGTGGGATTGTATTTTGTTTATAAGATGAATGAAGGTTCGCAAAATTAGATGTTTACATTTTTTGGCACTTAGATTTGCAATTTTCATTGAATTGTTCAATGTAAGGGCCCGGTGTTTTGGGTAATTTTAATTGTAAATTGAGTTTGTAAGTCCGTGTCGATCGAGGCAAAATGGTTGCTGAGAAGAACAGAGAAAAACCGAGCAAAAAAAATATGACATCACCATTCTGTTCTGTGAACGGCGTTGCAACGCCACTACGACAGGTGTGCGACTGAGAAGACGATAACGTTGTAACACCGAAGGCGTTGGGCAACGCTGATGGTGAGGCGCGCTTCAACGGTCAGAAATGGACAAAGTACAACGTTGCAACGCCGCAGGCGTTTCATGAAGAGCAGCAACGGGCAGAAAACGTTTTTTAATATTATTTAATATAAAAAATATTTTTATATTAATTAATATTAATTTTATTTATTTTAATTAATATAATTAGATTATATTAATTAAAATTATTTTTAGGGTGCCAAAAATGGTCTAATTTTTGCTATTTATTTTTATGCAATTGTTGTATAATAATATCCATGCATAATATATGCTATTTAGAAAATCTCACCTTAGGTTAAGCGTTTTCATGCATCATTTATAATATAAAGTGTTATATTATATAGTTTGCATGAAATATTAATATAAGATGTTATATTAATTTTGGATAGCATTGACATGCATTATAATTCATGAGATGAATATGCTATGTATGTTTATTATTCATGTGATGGATGTTTTGGGGGTTTGTGCCCTAAAACTCGTAGTTTGTAATTTTGTTCTAATTATTGTAATAAAAGGTTATTATTTCAATAAAGAGTTATTGTTCGTTATTTACGAGATGACTTTTTGTTTTAACCCTAAATCCAATAAACTAAACATTCAAGGCTGTAAAATGTATCTTGAACTGAATGTAGTGTACAGATAAAGGATCTCGGTTCGAGATACAACCTAAAGGATCTATAGTAAGGGGATAAGGTTTGGGTATCTTACCCTGATAAAACTATGGATGTGACCCACTTTGTATATGATACAAACACTGTGATCCTAACGTGTTCGTGTAGATGACATGTGAGTGGGGATATCCTATGTAATGAGATTACATAAGACCGGACCACGAAATAGTAATCACTAGATGTAACTCCGTTGACTAGCTAGGTTTCTATTTCACTAGGATGACTTAGGCAACTTGATCTCAATCCTGAGCAGGTTACGAAATTCTGTTCGCGAGGGATTGTCCTTTGACTAGTATGGTGAGAGTGGTCAAATTCGCCGACTCAATATGCCTACCTTCTTGGGGACAAGACCGAGTGAGTGGTTGGGGACTTAACTTAGCAAGATGGAATTCACTCATTCCCGCCTACTAGGGTAAGTAGATGAATGTTTCCTTAAATGGTGTCTTTGGAACTTGAACAAATGGCCCAACCCTCTCATTGGCCCGAGATGGACTTCTGTTTGTTGGTAGGACCACAAACAAATTGTTCATTAGAAGAGCACTAGTACTTAAGGTACAAGATGTAACCCAGGGGTAAAACGATAATTTGACCCATATGATTTATGATATGATATTTAATTAAATATGATTTAATTAAAATAAATATTAATATAATTAATTTGATTTATTATATTTAATATTCATTAATTAATTAATTATTAATTAATTAATTAGGGAACGTGTCACGATGAAATGTTCCCATCACTCCCCAATCCCTTCTCGATAGGGGAGTGGGGAGTTATCCTTTCTTCAGTACTTCTTCTCCAATGGAGAATATGTAGGTTGGTTGATCGAATTGAAGCAATTGGTGAATTGCTGTAAAAAAAAAATCTCTCTCTCTCTCAAATTCCCTTTTCCTTTCCAAATCAGTTGGAACACCTTCCCACCAAGGTTGATCTAAGTATATACTCAGAGATATAGGAGGTTTTCCTGTTGGTGGTGTTCTGTAAAAATAGAGAAGATATCTTGTTGTTGTGTTGTTGTTTAAAAGAGAGCAAGGAGCAAGGAGTTGCTGGTTTGATCTACAAAGGTATTAAACCTCTTTCTTTTAATTTAACAATTAAAATTGCATATGTTTGCATGTTTAGATCCATGCATAATTAGATTAGGAATTAAGTTGCTTATTCTCTTTAATTTACCAATGTATTGGTATTTGTCTTAAACCAAAACAAACAAGCTTTTCGATCTTTTAACACGTTTCCGCTGCTCAAGGAGATCGGATCTCCATCAAATGGTATCAGAGCAATGCTTGTTATGTTTTGGTTGAAACGAATTTGCATTGGATAGGTGAGAATTGCATTTTGGTTTGCTGTAAAATTGTTTAGGAACTTTTTGGCCTTAGTTTGCTTTGATTTGATCATTTTAAATGTAAAGGCCCCTGCGTTTTTGGGCATTAAAGTGCATAATAGAGTATGAAAATGAGTTGTGAGTCATTCGGGACCAGTTTCGTGCAATTTGAATGAGTATCGAAGGAGAAATTGGTGATTGAAGCTATTGTGTTCGAAGGAATCTACTGTTGCCGAAGCAACAACATTGCAACGTCGTTCATCAGCGTTGCAACGCTGAGGAACGACATCGTAACGTCGAGGCTCCCTATTGAAGTGGAAGATCGAGGGGTTAGCAGCGTTGCAACGCTACCCCGATGCCTGACGCGAGCGCGATGAAGCCGGCGTTGCAACGCCGTGATGCCAACCTAAAGGAGCAGACCGGTCTGGGCGGTTCATGTTGTTTTTGGTCCGATTCGCGCGATTTGAGCCCGGTTCAAGGAGTTTTGGATCGGTTTTGTAATAAAATTAGTGTAATTTTATTATTTTTGCACTTTAGGGGCCAAATTTTTCCTTTTTTACAACTATTTTTCTTTATGAATGTCATTTAGAATATTTTTTCACTTTAGGATAAACATGTTCATGCATTTTTATTTGTATAAGTGTTATATAAATATGGTATAAATGCATGATTAATCTATTTTTCATGAGTAATTAATTATAATTGTTATAATTAGATTATATGGAAAATAAATTACATGGAGCATGAATTACTTAGTTTAAAATAAATATTATTTTATTTAAGTAATTTGCGTTATTCAATTAGTTTAATTTTTTTTATAATTCTAATTTAAAATTATTTGTTGGTTTTATAACATAGTTCTTTGCCAAATGTAATTATTAAATTTATAAAAGTTATAATAAAAGGGGTTTTATAAACCATAACCTATAACAAAGAATTGCATGCAAACATAGGAACTTGGGTTAAATGAAATTAATTTTAAATTGTTTAAAATTAATTTAGACCTAAGTTTAATTTCTAATAGGATTAGAAGTTTTGTCTTACATAGTATTTTAAATGGTTTAGAATATAGTAGGACCATGAGACTTTGGTTATAAGGGAACTTTACCAATGATGTTCTGCCTAAAGCTGGAGGTACTTAAGCTAACGGTTAACCAAACACCTCCTACCTGGGAACTGACCTGGAACTTGAGTTGAATTAACCATTGTTCTGTTTTATATCTAGATAATTAAAATGTTTATTCACCTAGACATAAGGTTAAAAGACCTAGTAATAATAGTTATAATAGGCATAGACTTAGATAGATTCTTTTAGCCAGAATTCGACTAAGTTAAACATATACCCTAACCTTAGGAGCTTCAGTGGGAGAAAACGAGGTGTTCGCATCGAGTTTACTCTCACGTCCTCAAGAGTTCACACCGTGAGTTTCATGCTCGGCTACGCGGCGTCAATAGGGCGTCCCCCTACGGTAAGTGTTTGCATGGTTCAATACTAAGGTGAATAAGGGAAGTATCCATAGTAAATGGGAGCAGGACGCATGTCAACGTATCCTACGGTCTCCTCCATTAGGTCGCACCGTGAGATTTCTATAGTTCGCCTGCTAGGTTGTCTTAGAACAACCAATCCCTACGGAGGGCCTGACTATAGGGGTCGGAATACCGCGAACTCCAAAAATGGATAGGGTCTCTTAGGTAATTTACCAACAATTATTTTTCTTAATAGTAGTTTGTTGGCTCAGACCTATTGGATCTGAAAATGGTAGGGTCACATTTACGGGATGAGTTAAGCTAGTTAACAAGTCCTTGACCAAACAAACGGTAGCTAACAATCATTGAGACATGAGATGTTCTGGTAGTGAGAATTAGCTGAGATAGTCTCAATTCAGGGGAGGAGTGGTTGACCACCCGATGGTGGCTTTTGTTCTAAACCCTTGAAGTATCGTTGCAAAATTAAAGGTTTAATTTAAACACCAGGGTTCTTTAATAATTTTGCTAAAATTGATTGGTTTATAATGGGTTAAATACATAACTAATTAGAACTACTTTTGGAATTTCAGCATGTCACCCTCAATTATAGCCTTACTCAAAAGCGAACATTTAATTGGTGAAAACTATACTACGTGGAAGTCCAACCTGAATACGATTTTCGTTGTTAACGACCTTCCGTTTGTACTAACTGAGGAATGTCCTCAGGTTCCTACTCGAAATGCTCCTCAATCTGTTAAGGATGCGTACGACCGCTGGATCAAGGCCAATGATAAGGCCAAGGTCTACATTCTGGCCAGTGTTTCTGAAGTTCTGGCCAAAAAACACGAGGGCATGGTCTCAGCTCGTGAGATCATGAGTTCGTTGCAGAACATGTTTGGACAACCGTCTGGACAGCTTCGACACGAATCCCTCAAGTACGTTTATAACTCCCGTATGAAGGAGGGGTCGTTGGTGAGAGAACACGTTCTCGATCTGATGGCCACTTCAACGTGGCTTAAATGAACGACGCGGTCATCGACGAGCAAAGTCAGGTGTCGTTCATCCTGGAATCTCTTCTGAAGAGTTTCCTGTAATTCCGCAGCAATGTGGTGATAAACAAGATAGAGTACAACCTGACTACTCTCCTCAATGAACTACAAACTTTCTAGTCTCTTATGAAGAATAGGGGACAGGCTGATGGAGAGGCAAATCTGTTTGCCCATTCCAGAAGGTTCCAGTAGGGTTCATCCTCTGGGACTAAGTCTTGTGGTCCATCTTCTGGGCTTAAGAAGACTCAGAAGAAGAAGATAGGAGGGAAAGGGAAGGCACCTGCTGCTGATAAGGGTAAGGGAAAGGCCAAGGTTGCAGACAAAGGAAAGTGTTTCCACTGCAACGTGGACGGGCACTGGAAACGAAACTGCCCAAAGTACCTTGTTGAGCTCAAAGAGAAGAAAGGTAAATTTGATTTACTTGTTCTTGAAACTTGCTTAGTGAAAAATGATGATTTTACCTGGATACTTGATTCAGAAGCCACTAATCACGTTTGCTCTTCTTTTCAGGAAACTAGTTCGTTCAAGGAGCTCGAAGAGGGTGAAATGACGCTCAGGGTCGGAACGGGAGACGTCGTCTCAGCTCGTGCAGTGGGAGATGCCAAGCTGTTTTTTAGAGATAGATTTTTATATTTAAAAAATCTGTACATAGTTCCTAAGATTAAGAGAAACTTAATTTCTATCTCTTGCTTAATTGAACTTGGTTATTGTATTACCTTCTCATTTAATGAAGCGTTCATTTAAAAAAAAGGTCAATATTTGCTATGATAAGTTATAAAACGACTTGTATGTACTTAAAACGAAACAAACTAAAGCAATTTTAAATCATGAGATGTTTAAAACTGCTAATACTCAAAGTAAAAGGCAAAGAATTTCTCATAATAATACCTATCTTTGGCATCTTAGACTTGGTCATATAAATCTCAACCGGATTGAGAGATTATCTAAGAATGGACTTCTAAACAAGTTAGAACATAATTCTTTACCTCCTTGTGAATTTTGCTTGGAAGGCAAAATGACTAAGGGACCTTTTACTAGCCATAGAGCCCTTAGAGCTTATACATTCGGATCTTTGTGGTCCGGTGAATGTTAAACCTCGTGAAGGGTACGAATATTTCATCTCATTCATAGATGATTATTCGAGGTATGGTTATCTATATCTAATGCATCATAAGTCTGAGGCTCTTGAAAAGTTCAAACAGTATAAGGCTGAAGTAGAGAATGCATTAGGAAAAATCATTAAAACACTTCGATCCGATCGAGGTGGAGAGTATATGGATTTGAGATTCCAGGACTATTTGATAGAACATGGGATTAAATCTCAACTCTCAGCACCTAATACACCACAACAGAATGATGTGTCAGAAAGGAGAAATAGAACCTTGTTAGACATGGTTCGGTCTATGATGAGCTATGCTCAATTGCCTGCCTCGTTTTGGGGTTACGCAGTAGAGACTGCGATTCAAATCTTGAACACTATTCCATCAAAGAGTGTTTTAGAAACACCTTTTGAATTATGGAAGGGGTGTAAACCTAGTTTACAACACTTCAGGATTTGGGGTTGTCCGACACATGTGCTGGTGACAAACCCAAAGAAACTGGAACCTCGTTCAAGATTATGCCAATTTGTTGGCTATCCCAAAGAAACGAGAGGTGGTCTTTTCTACGTCCCACAAGAAAACAAGGTGATTGTATCGATAAACGACACTTTCTTGGACGAAGATCACATGAGGAGCCACAAACCACGTAGTAAGTTAGTATTAAGTGAAGCTACAGATGAGTCAACAATAGTTGTTGATCAAGTTTGGCCTTCATCAAAAGTTGATAAAGAAGTCGACACATCGAGTTTGTCTCGTCCTTCTCAATCATTGGGAATGCCTCGACGCAGTGGGAGGGTTGTTTCCCAACCTGACCGCTACTTGAGTTTAGCTGAAACTCAAGTTTTCATACCTGATGACAGTGTAGAGGATCCATTGTCCTATAAACAGGCAATGAATGACGTAGATAAGGACCAATGGATCAAAGCCATGGACCTTGAAATGGAGTCAATGTACTTCAATTCAGTATGGGAACTTGTAGACCAACCTGAAGGGGTAAGACCCATAGGATGTAAATGGATCTATAAGAGAAAGAGAGGTACAACCGGAAAGGTACAAACCTTTAAGGCTAGACTTGTAGCAAAGGGTTTTACCCAAAGGGAAGGAGTTGACTATGAGGAAACTTTTTTCCCTGTTGCTATGCTTAAGTCTATTACGATACTCTTGTTCATAGCCGCATTTTATGATTATGAGATTTGGCAAATGGACGTCAAGACTGCCTTTTTGAATGGTAATCTTGACGAGAGCATCTATATGTCTCAGCCAAAAGGGTTCATAACCCAAGGTCAGGAGCAAAAAGTTTACAAGCTCAATCGATCCATTTATGGGTTGAAACAAGCATCCAGATCTTGGAACATAAGATTTGATACTGCGATCAAGTCTTATGGCTTTGACCAAAACGTTGATGAGCCTTGTGTTTACAAGAGGATCATCAACGACAAATTAGCTTTCTTAGTACTTTATGTGGATGATATCCTACTCATTGGGAATGAAGTAGGATACCTAACTGACATAAAGAATTGGCTGGCGACCCAATTCCAAATGAAAGATTTGGCAGAGGCGCAGTATGTTCTTGGGATTCAGATTTTCAGGAATCGCAAGAATAAAACGCTAGCACTGTCTCAAGTATCTTATATCGACAAAATGTTGGCCCGATATTCGATGTAGAATTCCAAGAGGGGCTTATTACCCTTCAGGCATGGAGTTCATCTGTCTAAGGAACAGTGTCCTAAGACACCTCAAGAAGTTGAGGATATGAGACGTATTCCCTATGCCTCTGCAGTAGATAGCTTAATGTATGCTATGTTGTGCACGAGGCCAAACATTTGTTATGTAGTGGGAATAGTCAGTAGGTACCAATCCAATCCAGGGTTAGACCACTGGACCGCAGATAAAAATATCCTCAAGTATCTTAGGAGAACGAGGGGCTATACGCTTGTTATGGGACTAAAGATTTGATCCTTACCGGATACACTGATTCTGATTTTCAGACCGATAAGGATCCTAGAAAATTCACATCGGGATTAGTTTTCACCCTTAACAGGGGAGCTATAGTATGGCAAAACATCAAGCAGGGATGCATCGCTAACTCCACGATGGAGGTTGAGTATGTCGCTGCTTGTGAAGCAGCTAAAGAGACTGTTTGGCTAAGGAAATTCCTTACTGATTTGGAAGTTGTTCCAAATATGGAATTTCCCATCACCTTATACTGTGACAATAGTGGTGCGGTAGCCAATTCGAAGGAACCTCGCAGCCTTAAGCGAGACAAGCACATCGAGAGGAAATATCACCTGATACGAGAAATAGTGCAACTGTCACACCCCCTCCCGAACTACTCACTACTTAGCTCGGAGGACGGCGTGAAGCCAACAAACATTGTTTACCTCTTAACAATACCTGTTGACCCTGTTTTACCTGATAAACATACTATGTTCGCATATGGAACACTTTAACATAACATAGTGGAACTTGACAACTACTAAACATACATAAGGAGAAACACTTCTTAAGTCTCTCTTGAAAACTAAAACGGGCAAAAGCATCAGAACCACAAACAGGCCAAACCATTAATAACACAACCACAACCTCTAAAACACATACAACTATAACTACATAGTCCCCTCAAAATTTACTACAACACATATGGACTTGCTATACAACACCACCCACGTACAAAATATCAAGCTCGTGGAGCTTCTAGTAGACTATGGCAGGATGTCAGGCACTGGGAGCTCGATCTCTACCTAAAAAGTGGGAAAACACTGAAAGAATGAGCTATGAAGCTCAGTGAGTGACTTGAGTTTAAAAGAAAACTATTAACTCGTAAATCATATCACCTGACCATCTATGAGCATATGCATCTGTAATCAAACGTTAAAAGTAACCGTGTAATCATAATAGTTTTTCAGAAAACCAACAAGTATGTCGTTAAAATCTCGTAAGGCATATGAATGATAGGAAACCTTTTAAGACATGTCACTCACAGTGTTAAACTAGAACCCTGGCCCGTATACTCGACCTATTTCTTCTTGGCCTGCCAAATAAACCAAAACCATGTTTTAGAACCTCGAGCTCATGGATTTTAACCTTGAAATTACAATAAAACACACCATTCAAAATTCCACCATTTACAGATTTCATACCCTGTTTTCAGACACTCATAAATTCTTCATTACTTAGCCAAACAGGGTGTACTTTATACCTAACTCTTCCTTTTTGAATCTTCTAAAACTCATAAGAAGAAATGAAAT
Organism: Trichosanthes cucumerina; assembly: GCA_036507285.1. Classification (NCBI taxonomy): domain Eukaryota; kingdom Viridiplantae; phylum Streptophyta; class Magnoliopsida; order Cucurbitales; family Cucurbitaceae; genus Trichosanthes; species Trichosanthes cucumerina. Next base: position 32,681,876 of record CM071843.1, read on the forward strand.
TGAAATTCCCAACGGATTTGCTCGAAAATACCTCAAAAGCAGCTTCTCCAAAAACAGACTTCTGTTGTTTCCAGACTTAATTTCCTGCTGCACCACAAATTTGTCCTGCGATTTAAGACATATTCCAATCGTTTTCTACTCACGATTTCTTCATAAAAGTTGTAGAAAATTGAATAATCTTTCTAACCATACCTATTAGAGCTTCTGACTCCAACTCTACAGATCAGCACGACCCAAAAATCAGAGGCTTCTCAGATTTGACAACAAAATCTGTTCTCTGCCTTCCTCTTCACAAATCAGTAACTTATGATCAGAATTGGCTCGAGCTTCCTTCATGAATTTTGTTCAAAAATGAATTAACTTTCATAAAACCAAACCTTAGCTCTTACCTCTTCTTATTGAGTTCAAAATGATCAAAACATCAGAACATGGTTGAATTGATTACCTTGCTGCTATACCAACAAACTTTGAGTTCTCCTCCTTTATTCTGCAACTTCAACTCCAAAAATCACTTCCTTCCTCTTCCTTCGTTCTTCCTCCACGAAACCCTCAGATTTCTTTTGTTAAAATGAGAAGGAAATGGAGATAAATTAGTTACTTAAAGAAATATTAGACGGTGGGTGGAAGTTGTCTTTTCCCTTTTTGTCATTTTCCTTAATTCTTTTCCTTTTTCTTTTCTTTTCTTTTCTTTCCTTTTTAAAAACAAAACCTTACATATCAAATACCTTAATAGACATTTCCTTTCTTCTTTTCTTTTGTTTATTTTTTTTTTAAAGAAAATTTTGAAAGAAAGACCTCGGGTTTACAGCAACGAAGAGATGTGACGATCACGAAGATCGCTTCAGAGCACAACATTGTTGATCCATTTACAAAGACTCTCACCGCTAAAATGTTCAAGGGTCATCTAGAAAGTTTGGGTCTACGAGATATGTAATATGTTAATCTAGGGTAAGTGGGAGATATGTAATGGGTATATGGATGCCCTAGTTAATTGTATTTGTATCTCTGTAACCACTGTTTTAGATTATGATATACCCCACTGGAGTTTTAGTTCAAGTGGGAGTTTGTTGGAGTTTTGTGCCCTAAAACTCGTAATTTGTAATTTTGTTCTAATTATTGTAATAAAGTGTTATTGTTTGTTATTTACGAGATTGTTTTTTGTTTTAACCCTAAATCCAATAAACTAAACATCCAAGGCTGTAAAATGTATCTTGAACTGAATGTAGTGTACATATAAAGAATCTTGGTTCGAGATACAACTTAAAGGGTCTATTGTAAGGCGATAAGGTTTGGGTACCTTACCCTGGTAAAACTATGAATGTAACCCACTTTGTATATGATACAAACACTGTGATCCTAACGTGTTCGTGTAGATGACATGTGAGTGGGGATATCCTATGTAATGAGATTACATAAGACCGAACCGCGAAATAGTAACCACTAGATGTAACTTCGTTGACTAGCTAGGTTTCTATTTCACTAAGATGACCTAGGCAACTTGATCTCAATCCTGAGAAGGTTACGAACTCCTGTTCGCGAGGGATTGTCCTTTGACTATTATGGGTGAGAGTGGCCAAATTCGCCGACTCAATATGCCTACCTTCTTGGGGACAAGACCGAGTGAGCGGTTTAGGACTTAACTTAACAAGATGGAATTCACTCCTTCCCGCCTACTAGGGTAAGTAGATGAATGTTCCCTTAAGTGGTGTCTCTGGGACTTGAACAAAGGGCCCAACCCTCTCATTGCCTATAAATAGTGGTTGTATTGGCTCTTGAAAGAGAGATTCATTTGGTGAATTTTCCCAATCTTCTTCATTCTCTCTCACTTTCCCTTTTAGTTTTTATTTAACTTGCCATAATTTTCTACTATCTTAATATTATATTATATATATATCCCACTTTCATTTCTATTTCCATTTTCTTTTATTATTATTATTATTCTAATTATATACTTATCATTATTATATTAGTATTTAAACATTGATAAAATTATACCCGGTTTCCATCCTATTTTCACAACAATAACTTCCATAGTTAAAACGATGTGTGAGAAAAATCTCTATGATCTCTACCTATGCTTCTTCCTCTGCTGGAACTTCCTCGCCCTCCTTTAAATGAAGAAGTTTGAATATATATATATATATATATATATTTTTTTATCGTTTTTTAAGTTGTAGTTGGTATACTTCAATTCTAGTGCATGATGTTAGAAAAATCTTATTAAGCTATTCATGAAGTGAGTAGACTAAGCTTCATGGATCCTTCAATTATTAGTTTAATGTGTTCATATCTTCTAGTCGCACTTTTAAAGATCTTTTCGACGATTCTATGATCATCAATCATTTCTCCATTCAATCTTAATTGATTAAGAATGGTAAGATTCTTCAACAATTCAACTTCTTTCATTCTAATTGTATTCAACTACAACATCTTTCATTCTAATTGTGTGTTTATAGTCTTACTATTTTTTCCTTTTCTTCTCCTTTGTACAAACTCCGCAATGCATCCCATATTGCTTTAACTATTGCGACTCCTAAAATTCTTTAAAGATATTTTCAGTTACAACTTGATAGACAAAAAAAGTACCTTTTGGTCTTTCTTTCTAGCATCTTTCTATCCATTGAGTATTGAGAAAAATGTTCCCACGTTTGTGCTCCAAACATCTTCTATTAACAATATTCTAAAGAAGTTGATTCATGAATAATTTTCATTCATATAAGAAAGTTCATAGCCTAACATATTGTTGGATAACATCTCTTAACTATATGAGCACAACTTATCAAGTATTGTGCGGTTCACTTTCTACCACAATTTTTTTTTATGTAGTTATAAAATGGGCTAACTTTTACTCAAAAATATCTATTTGTTGAGAGTATTAACAAGCTATAGATAAGTATTGGCTCTAAATCTCACCCTTCTAAAGAAAAAAAAAATTGTATTACGTTTGAAGTGATTACCATTTCTTCGTAAACGTAATCTACTAAGAGACCCACCTCTGATGCAGTAATTCAGTTCCGTAATCGAATTACACCTAAAAGGGTACTCAATCTAATTACGGATGAGTATTACGTGGGCCCACCCATATTTTTAATTTACTTTCCGCTCTTTGCCTCTCAATTATTTTTTCTTCTTCTTCCTCTTCTTCCCTTTTTCTTCATTCTTCCTCCACATCCTTCGTCTTTCTTTTTTATGTAATTTCTTCCGGTTGATAAAGACCCATAACTAATATTTTTATGGCTTTATATATTGAAAATTTTCTCATTCGTTTTCTGAGATCGATATTTTCTTTATGCAGGAGTTTTGGCCAAACATATTTTCATCGTACATTTGTTTTTGTCCAACATATTTCTTCATTCTTCCTCTTCTCTCATTCTTTTTTATTTTTCTGGAATTCTCATATTTCTTCGTCTTCTTTTCTTACTTCTTCCTCTTTATTTTATGGAATTTCTTGAAATTGATAAAGAGAACCCATAATCATTTTTATAGTTTTATTAAAGTTTTTCATTCGTTTTCTATGATCGATATAACATATTTTCATTGTATGTGAGTTTTGGTCTAGCATATTTTAATTTGTGGTCAAACCATATTTTTATGTCTATCAATATCGAATGACATATTTTTGTTATATCCATAATCGATAACGATGATCGAGTTTTGGATTTTGGTCATCGAATTTGGCAAACCCTATTTTTTTATTGATAAGCTAATAAGCGTAACGGTAACGATAACTAAATGATAATAATATCGATAATGATAATAACATTTTTTTATGTGGATTTTGGTCCGACCATATTTTTATTGATAAGGTCATAGCGATAACCAAACAGTAATAATATTGATAACGATTATAACATATTTTTTTATGCAAATTTTGGTTTGACCATATTTTTATTGATAATCATATTATTAACGATAATCCAAACTATAATTGAAACGATAATTTTTTTTTAATACGTGAGATTTGACCAGACTATTTTTTCAATCGATATACAAATAATGGGATATTTTTGCGATTAGGAAATAAAATTATTTAAAAAAAATGAAAAATTATATTTTTGATTCAGGTACATTTTAGTTCCATGAAAATCAGTTATGATCTTTGGATAATTTTTTTACATTATTTTTTCGTTTGAACCGTTGAAAAAAATTATATTATAAATATTTGAATAAGAAATAAATTTATAATATAAAAATTTGAATAAATAAATAAAATTAAAGAAAAAGATGTTAATTATGATGACATATTATTATATTTTAATTAATTATAAATATAAGAGAGCATAATTAATTATTTAGAAAGTTTGAATTAATTAATTACTAATTACGATTAATAAAAACGTAATTCAATTACCATTACCCCAACAATCTTATTATAACGACACTCAAATCCATTAATCAAGACTTAGTTGTGTTTCAAAAGATCCGAAGTCTCCCTCATTCACATGGCAACTAATTCAACAACGAACTTTTGGCGCTATTTATTTATACTCTAAATAATTCCAAAACAAAAACTTCATTTCCTCGTCGTTTCACTGTCTCTTCTTCGTCCACAACACGGACAGGTTTCATTCTCTTTCCGAATCGCTTCTATTCTTCTTCACTTTTCTTTATCCCTTTTCCGATCTCTTTCACGCCTTTGGATTTATATGATGAAACTCTGTTCGCTGCTTTTTCTTTTCCCCTTTTTTTAATCAGAATATTCCATAACTTTGTGCTTTACAATGGACTGGACTGTGTTTTGTTCGCATGGCGTTCCAAATACTGACCCAGTTCATCCACTCATCCACCCTTTTCTTCTTCTTTATTCAACTTTTTGAGTTGATCGGTTGAATTCTGGTGATTGAGCGAACTCATTGTGTGATCATTCTAGAAAATTTCTTGTTGATCGCGAGTTTTTATACATTCAACTGTATAGAGCTGAATTACGAACATTACAATAGTTTAGTCTGAAAGTGATTTTAGATTTTTTAGTCATTGTTTATTGTAGAAATCCTTAGGGTTTTTTATTTTTTTTAAAAAAATATTTGATGGGGTTCGAATAATTTAATTCGCTTGTTTGTTCGCATATGGATGCACGCCTTTTGTTATTTTGTTTATTCTCGGCTTCAATGATTAAGTTCGATTTGTGCCTTTTCTTTACACAGAATACACTACTCCCCAAAAGTCTCTGTTTTGATCTTTCTTGTCTTTTGTAATTCGATTGTGCAGGGAAATTGTTTGATTCAATAGCGGAGTGAACTGCTTTTCAATTTGAGTTAAGTATGGATATGAGGCTTCTGGAAGTTCATCCTCAGGAATTAAAGTTCATTGGTAAGTCTACAGAATGAATCAATTTTTCTCTTTAAAATTTTGATTTGTTGTTTTCAATGGGCTGTTTGCCGATTATCTCTGGAAACATCACTGGAAATTAGTTGCTGCTCTCTTTCCTTCCTATGAACCGTTTGATCATTTGTGTCAAAAGAAAAACGATTTTCTTGTTTGGATGTTTTTAAGTACTTTATAGCTTTTGAATTTATGTTTTATTCTCTCATTTGTACTCTGTATGCTAGTGATCCCAGCTGAAGGGTGAGTTTGGGATTTCTAGAATGGTAAGGAAGTGCCTTTGGGTAAATAACAATCTTTTTCAAATTTTTGTTGGTATTTTGGTTGTATAGGACAACATGTTTTTATAAATTCAAAAGACACTTAAAAAGTACTTTTAGAAGCACTTAAATGACTTTTGGATGTAGTGCTTTTAGGCAGAACACATTTTTGTAAGCACTAAAAAGGTTTGCTTTTGAAGTATTATAGCACACTTTTCCAATAATTTTAAAAGCACTTTTGACTTAATCAGTCCCCGTAAATTTTAAAAAGTATTTTTAATTAGTTAAAAGTATTTACACTCTTCTAAAAGTGATATTAAACTCAACTTTAGTGCTTTTCCTAAAAGTACTTATTAAAAGTTATCCCAAGCTCACTTTTGTGCGATCAGTATGAAATGCATTGATGTATAAGATTATCTATGATGTCTGCTCTGGTATTTAATTACTAAGCTATATCAAATGAATTGTCATGTCGTGTCTGTTTTTCTAAATATATTTTCTGATTTGCTACTAGGACATTGATTAGTTTAGATTTTTTTTTTTTTTTATGAACAGGGTTTTGTATGTTTCCATTTCGTTTTGCATTCACTTCCTTTTCCAAATCTGAACTAATATCGTTCATATTTTCCTTCTATTGCCTCCAGTTGAACTAAATAAACATAGCTCGTGCTCAATTCAACTAACAAATAATACGCTCGGGCATGTTGCTTTTAAGGTATGTATCAATCATTCTCTGTCTCTGTCTCTTTTTCTTCTCCCTCTCTTTTACTTTTTTTTAAAAAAAAATAAAATTCTATTAAACTGATTTACAACACATTATGTAGAGATAACATGTTTAGTTGCATGCAAGATAATGGACAGAGTTTCTTTTTTAGGTTAAGACCACATCCCCCAAGAATTACTATGTCCGACCAAAGGTCGGAATCATCGAGCCAAACTCAACTCGTGAATTCACAGGTATTTACTTCTGACATCTAGTTAAGGCTTTATCTTTTCTTTCATTTTTGTCCAGGAGGGGAAGGGGGGATGTATGCATGGTTATTTATTTATTGATGTTGAAACATTGAAGTCATCAGTCTTCTTCCATCCTAAGTAGCTTTAATGTGGCTTGATTGAGGCTATATTCTTCTTCTCCTTCTAGCATCTCTGCTTGATTAGCTTTATCATTATTTTTTCTATGCTTCCGTTTCATGTCATAGTCTATTTGATGTACTTCTATATTTGTTCTACTTATCATTATGAAACTGTAAAACTCTTTTTTTCATTGTTTCCATCTTAAGGTAGTATGGCCTGTCTAGTTTGACATGCCTAAGATCTTTAGTTCAATAATTATATTGATCATTTTGCAATGGAATTAATTGTTCATGATGAAATACTTGATGTGTTGATAATTTTCTAACTGATATTTTGCATCCTTATCTTCTATTTTTCTTTCTTATCTCAATCCAACTACTTTGACATCAGTGATTGGCTCAAGTGCTTGCAATAATCATCGCTATCCTTTGTCTTATCATACTGCTCACATTCTTTGATCATCCCTTTCTCTGTTTCTTTTTAAGTTCTGCACTTGTCTAAATTTTTCATGCTTTCAAAATTTTATATAAATGTTCTTAATGTAGTTAGGATGCAAGCACAAAAGATGGCTCCACCAGATGTGCTATGCAAAGACAAGTTCTTAATCCAGAGCACAGTAGTTCCTGCTGATACAACTGATGAGGACATAACCTCTAACTTGGTAAATGCTGTTAGTACTATTTATGTTATATAATTGGCTATCTATTATGGCATTTAACATTTTTATTGTTTTTTTTTAGTTTGCCAAAGATGGTGGGAAGTACATAGATGAACAGAAGTTGGGTGTAACCGTTGTTAGCCCATCCAATTCCCCAGCGTTTTCCCCAATTGATGAAGCATTAAAGGCAGAAGTGGCTCTTGGAGTTCCAGAACCAAATTATCTATGTACAGCAGTAGAGGAGATTGTAGACCAGGAACCTTCAAACAAAAACGATGAAATGTCTAATGGAGTTGATATGCTGCCTCCAAAATGCATGGTTAAAATTTCTCAACACATGTCCTTTCTTTTTGCTTGGTGTTCAAATTGCATGTACTTTTATCCTGAGTGGAGTAGAATACTTAGATTAGCATTCATGATAGAGTGTTTTGAGAATGCATTGGAGGCTTAGAGCATGAAAACTGCATAACGCATTCAACTCTAGCACATCACAATAGCTAAATGTTTTGTTGAATCTGTGCTGAATTGAATATCTCGTCCAATCTAGTTGTAACCACTTTTCTTTGCTTATCGAACTACAAAATTTCGGCTGTCCTATGCATTGTACCAGGTTCCTGGTGCTCCTATGGAGCCTAGAGATGTCAATGAAGAGGAGCCTGAACCACCAAGTTTAGCAGACGACTTCACAGATGGCAATGAGGAGGAACTGGAAATGATAAAGCATCTCGAGGAGTTGAAGTTAAAACTGAGTGAACTCGAATTAAAACTTTGTCAGGTCAATCTTCACAAAATATAGCTCATGATGAAGTGGAAAAACTGTCCAAAAACCATATTTTACTGTTAATTGAAAAGGTTCTGCTAAATGGTAATGTGAATTCATTAACTTTCTTTACAGGCTCAAAATGCCATTTCGAAGCTAAAGGAGGAGAAGAAAATAAGCATCCAAGAAACCAAATTCTTGCAGGAGAATTTTGTAATTTCCTATACCATTTTATTTTCTCTCGAATGTATACTTTCTTATGTTACATCACAAGGCCGATTTCTTTTATTGTTGCCTAGGGGTGTTCAAAAAACCCAATAACCCGACCAACCCGACCAACCCAAACCAACCCGACAGGTTGGGTTGGGTTATGAATTTATTTGATTTGGGTTGGGTTCAAATAAATTAAAATGTATGAGTTGGGTTGGTTCGTGAGTTCACCTAAAATTAATTTGGGTTGACCCGACCAACCCGAACTTATTATTAATTTTAAAAATTATCTTTTTACCTACCATACAACTATATATACATGTATTTAATTTATTTTTATTTAATTTCATAATTATTTATTATTTAATTGCTCTTAAAATACATTTTCAAGTCGTTAGGGTGTAATTTTTCATAATATAAATCAAAACTAAGTGGCTAATTTTAATTGAAAAACAAAGAGTTTTTGTTTTAAATGATGACGATTTATTTAAATGTTTCTTGGGATAATTGTAAATTTGTAATAGAATATTTATGTTTTATGATTGTTATTTAGTATAAAGACATTTGGAGTTTTTTAATTCTTGAATTTTTTATATTTATATTAATTTTTTATTTTTTAATTTTTATTTTTTATTTTAAAAAAAAGATAAAAAAAAAGTTAACCCGATGACCCAACCCAACCCAACCCGAAAATGTTGGGTTGGGTTACCCTCATGAATAGGGTTATTTGGGTTGAAAGAATGACCAACCCGAAAAATCGGGTTGGTCCAAAAAACTAGCATGACCCGACCCAACCCGGCTTATATACACCCCTATGTTGCCTATGATATAACATGAAACGAGATCTGACGACAGTTTATAATTTTGAAACTGTCAGTCAGCTGAAGTCCAAAAATAGTTTTTTCTGTCAATATCCTTAGATCCCTAAACGAACTTTCCTCCAAGTTTTCTAAATTTAATCCATGAACTTTGATAGTGATATCTAGTACGACCTTACTTGAACAGGATCTGTTCTATAGGTTGTATAATTGTGTCGTTGATAGTGATATAGTTAGTCCCTAATTATACCTCTAAACTTTGAATTATGGATTATGACGCAGTGGTTAATGAATAAATGTTGGCTGCTTTACCAGAATATGGCAGACAAATGATTAAGGGAGTGGATAGTAGGAGAAAATAAGGCGTCATGGTCTATTAAAGAGATTTGCTGATACATTGCTTCAACTATTAGACATATTGCTTTATTTTTTCTCGGTGTGTAAGGGGTCATGTCAAATCAGCCCATGTTTTTTTTCCCTCATGGGTATGCCAATATCATCATTTAGTTAATGTTGTTATTAGAAACTACATAGATTACAGTTTCAAAAGTTCAATTCAGATACATAATTGAAAATTTTTAAAATTCAAGGACTGAAAAGAAGATTGAACTTTGAAATATTGTACCAATACCTGTTACGTCCCGAGGATGGTCGGTTCCAGCCGATACCAAACTATCTAACCATTGGCTCCTTTGCCCCAACCAAAGTCCAAGAATGCGGAGCCATTTTTTGTTGGATTCTTGTTAAATTGAACATCTGATGAGCAATATGATTATATGTTCTAGTTTTATTGCTGCAAATTTGTTGAACTATGCTTTGCTTTGTAACTCAAATTCATGAGGGCTGTGCATTTTTTTTTTGTTTGAATTTTTGCAGTCAGAGTTGAGGAAGACAGAGCTCAAAAGTGTTCAAGTTGGGTTTCCTGTTCTATATCTTTACATGGTGGCACTTGTATGTACTTTTCTTGGACGCCTCTTGAGGTAATAAAGATATTTAGTGTTATTATGTGAGTTTCATCTACGGCATAATTTCAAAGGAGGAATTGGTATATAGCTTGAAGTTAGAACAATTTTATGGGTTCTATTCCTCTCGTAGGGTGATCGAGTGTGTAATTCTCTCCTTATATAAGTGGGGTTCGATACTGTTGCTGTGAATTTGAGCATAACTTAAGTAGTTTGATATTAATGCCTTTTCCAACTTGAGTATAGCGTAAGTGGCAAGGCATTAATGTCTCTCATAATGAATGTTCTATGTAATATTGTAAATAATAACAATAAAATATGTTTTTATATTATTACTTTATTTTTGGTTAAAGTGCAAATTAAGTTTCAATTACGTTCTTAAACATTTAAATATTGTTTAATGGATTCTACTATTAATTTTGTTGGTTTAATGCTTAAAAGAAATTTTTTGGACGCTGAGTGAGTTATAATACTTGGGGGTTATAATAATCATGAAACATATAATATTATTTAAAAAATACAGTAGTATAATTCGGAGTTATAATAGTCTGTGCCAAAGTGCAGAGTATTTCACAGGTTATAATAACCAGTGGGCCAAATAGACCCTAAGTGATATAATGATGGCATTTAGGGATGATGTGATGTGACAACTAAAGCATACTAAGTAGACTGAATGAGGCTGAAATTTTTTGAGAAATTAGGATAGATAAGCCACTTTTTGTGAAATTAGATTTCCGTTCTGAAATATAGCCATATTTTTTAAAACATCAAACAAAATGATTTAGAATATTTACATTTGCATCTGTTCCCTTTTTTGCTTCTTATTAAGATAAAATCAGATATTTGTATTTGTTATTCAAAATTTAATTCGATTTAAATCTTATCTTACAATTGGATTTTATATAGTAACAAAAAATTTGATCAGATTTTGTCCAAGTGTAGATTGTTTATGAATATATGTTACTAGTTATTTACTTGCAGGTTTCTTTTTGTTTATTTCTACATGTTTATAAGTATACACATTATACATGTAAATTATTTAAGTATATGTAATTTGTAATGACCACCCTCGATTGCTACTTAACGCTTACTCAACAGCGACCTTACCTACGAACAAGGAATTCAAAACAACTCTCAAACTAGATTAGGTAAACAATTCACAAAATCTACTTTATTTTGAAATCCCAATTCAAAACAAATAACTCTTACAAAAACATTTCGAGGACATTTGGCATGCAGAGATGGGCGGATCTATATGGGGAAAAGGCCCCCTAAAAATTTTAAATTTAGTACCCTATAGTATGTAACGGTTTGGTTTAAAAAAATAACAGATATATATATAGTTTTGTGGAATGCATCTTAAGAAAAGAAGTATTCTATTGTCCCAATGGTAAAACACTCTCTCTAATACTACTAGTGTCTAAGTTCAAATTCTATTGGCCGCATTTTTCATATCAGATGCATTTTTCATATCAGATTCATTTAAAGTTTAAGAAATGATTATAGTAAAGTTTAAACACTTATTATATACTTTTTAAAGTTTATATAAAATTTATATTTATTAAATAATAATTTTCAGCTCCCCAAACATTAGTTTATATTTATTAAATAATAATTTTCAGCCCCCCAAACATTAGTATCTGGGTTCGGGGCCCCTAATTGAGTTGGGTTGAGCATAGTTAGTTTGTCATTTAGTTCAAAAGTCTATGTTTGGGATGCAAAGTTGAATTATGTTGAGTTAGAAAGTCTGTGTTTGGACTGCAGAGTTGAGTTGAGGTATCTTATGTAGTTTTTTGTCACCTAAATTAGACTGATTTTTAGTTGACTTTTTTTGTTTCTTTTATTCTTATTTTTTCCAATCATTCATCTAGAAACATATTTTTTCATATTTGCAACATTGAATTCAGATGCCCACTTTAAAAAAAAATGCATATATATATATATATATATATATATATATATATATATTTCAAAGATTGATTTCTTTTTTAAAAAAACATCATTCTTTATCTTTCTTTTTTTAGAAATTTACTTTTTTCAAACTATAAGTAATATAACAATGTTTCATCTTTTCAATACATTAAACTTCTTTCAATTTATTTTTCATAAAAAAAAATTTCTTTCAATTTATAGAAATCACATATTTGTAGTATACATCAAATTTTATTTCAATTTATAGAGATTAAATGTTGTATTTTTTATAATAACAAATAACAATTGACAAATGAGAAAAAGACAATGTATCTGTTTTTTTTCTTCTTTAAAAACAAATTGAACTTGTATTAACATATAGAAATTTACAGTTTCATTTTTTAAACATATATTGAACATCTTTGAAATTTACAAATGATGAACTTATTATGACCTTTTCTAATTACTAATAGGGTTATTTTTTTAAAAATACATTGACCATTACTTTTTTTTTTTTTTTTGCAAAGTAACATTATTTGTTTACATTTGTTAAATCACATGTATGAAATTGAACATTTTTTAAAAAGAGAATGTCATTATTTTATTTTTTAAGATGACAATAAAACAAAGATATATTTGAACATTAATGTCATGTAGGAGTTAAATATTCACAAAATATTAATAGGTTATCATGAACCTCTTTACATGATTTCACAAAACATAATTATAGTTCACAAAATATAAGTAATGACAAAAAATAGGGTGTTTGTAAGTCCGGAGAAAGATTGTTGGAGTAGAGAATACATGTGCATTTCATATTATTTTGAATCATGGGAGTGTTGTCAGTCGCTGAAAATTATTATCGGCGATACTCGTCGGAGAAAGTGATTGCTAGATAAGGTCGCCAACAATGGCTGTCAATCGTCAGAGAAGATAGTCAACAGTGGTTGTTAATAGTTAGAGAAGGTCGCCAGCAGTGGTCATCGGTTGTCGGAGAAGGTTATCGGAGGTGGTCGTCGGTCGCCGAAGATGGTCATTGGAGGTGGTTTTCAGTCGTTGGAGGTAGTCGGAGGTCGTTGGAGATGGTCACTGTTCACCGGAGATGGTCATCGGAGGTGGTTGCCAATCACCAGCGTGGTCGTCGGTTGTTGGAGAAGCAGTAATAAAATATGTTAATATGGTTACTGTACAAGTCAGTAGAGTTAATATCCTAACACTGTAGCAAATCAGTAGAGTTGAGTTACTTTCTCCATGGGCCAAACGTTGAGTTGGGTTTAAAACCCAACTCAACTCAAGGGGGCCAAATGCCCCCTTCAGTTTAAGATAAATTGCCACAAATAATAGTAAAGCAAAAACATGACTAAAAACACTAAGGAAAGGAAAATATCAATATAAGGAAACAAACAACTCTACAATCCTAGGGAATAAGGGTCGCTATATCTCCTTAACCTTTCTTGTTAAGCCAATGCCTCTACCACGTGCAGTTGGTATAAAAACGTATGAATCTATTGACCACTTGAAAAGACAAAAACAGTATAAAAAATATATTTAGTAAAACACTTAAAGTCCAAAGGTCCACAACACCATCACAACTATAAAACATTTACACTTCTGATCACACTCAAGTTCTATACTCTCGTAGTTAAGTGATCACCTAACCCACCCGACCTACGGTATAACCTCATTGTCATACCCTTGAGCCATCTCATCCTTGGGGATTCACCCCTCCAACTAGCATACGACAAGTAGGAACACAATCCTAAAGTCCACACAAGCTCTCTAGCTAGCATCTGCAATGAAGGCTACAACCCTTATGCCATCATATTGTAAGGTACATAACCCTCTAGCTAGCCTCTATAATGAAGGACACACCCTCTATGCCATCTCATCATAGGGTACACAAACCCTCTAGCTAGCATCTGCAATGAAGGACACACCCTCCATGCCACCACGTCAGGGTACACAAATGGGAAATTACCAAAAATTGGACAAACTTGAGGGTATTAAAGAGATTTGGGATAGTTTTTATTTTAAAAGAATTTTAGGATTTCTAAGGGTGTGAAATTACTATTTTGCCCATTTAAAAAAATCACTTTTACCTTTTGCCCTAACTTCTTTCTCTCTCTTTATGATCTCCCATTCACGATTGTCTTTCCCTCTCTAAAGCACGAACAAAACAGAGCGATCTCCTATTTACGACGACGACAATTCACAGCGAGTCTCGATGACGACAAACGTAAGTCTTGACGACGACGAACACTCGACGCTTGACGATTGACGAGGACACTCGACCCTTGACGAGTGACGAACACTTGGTGCTTGACGATTGGCGAACACTCGACGATTAACGAGGACGACAAACGATTCAGCGCTTGACGACAACAGGGAAAGATTCGATGATTGAAATCTCAATCTCTGCCCACAAAAAATTACAGTAAGGTCTCAAGCATATCTCTATCTCTACCCCTTTTCCTATCCGAGCGATGCTTAAAAAGATACTATGTTTGTTATTAGAAGTGGATATGCAAAAAGAATAATCTCATAGATAAATTACTTTGCCAGATATAATGTGTTGATATGAAGTTCCTGACAGTTAAAATGTAATGACTAATTTACTTTGTGTAGATATTCGTTGACATAATTTACTTTGTGCAGATATATGTTATTAGAAGTGGATATGCAGAAAGAATAATCTCACAGATATATGCTTGTTGCTACTGTATATGGTCATTTTCGAAGTTGGTTTAATCTCATTTAAGAATCAAAACTTGGCTGGTTATTACTCTAATTTGTTGTGTTTTCTATAATTTGGGGTGTGAACATCTCAGAATCATTGCTCATTTAGTTTGAAGTTTTGAGAAAGTGTATTGCTTGATTCAGTAAGTAGTTTTTTTCATCCACATGATTCTTGTAGGATGTATAGTTGTGATTTGGTGTTGGTATGTCGATTTATAGGGTTGCCCTTTACTTTCATGCATTGTTTCTTAGTTAAGTGCCATTACGAGAAATTGCAAGAAAAAAAAATTGCATAATGAGTGACTTGCATTGCTATTTTACTTTTGTTATGTCTATTTTGCAATGTCTAGCTAGGTCTTGGAGTTGGATAACTCTATTCTTTTGCATTGTTTCTTAGTTACAAGAAATTGCGAGAAAGTATATTGCTTGATTCAAAAACTAGTTTTTTTTTTCCATCTATATGACTCTTTTTAGGGTGTTTAGTTGTGATTTGGTTCTGATACGTCGATTTATAGGGTTGTCATATACTATGTTGCATTGTTTCTTAGGTGCGAGAAAACACGAGAAACAACGAGAAAAAATACAGATTTATGACTTCTTAGCATGATTACCTCTTGGACTAGTTGTTTGCTTGTTGGTTTGAGTATGTTATCTGAACTAGTGACTCATGCTTATTTTTGGAACTACGTAATTGTGCATGTTGTGGATTTCTGACTGTTGTGCCCCAACCATGCATATTTGAAGTTAGTGGGAGGTTTGGAGGATTGATTTGATTAAAGAGTTTTTTTTTTGGCAATTAGGTCCCTAGAATTTTTTGGGATGTCCTAGTAACGTCGTTATGTTGTCGAAATTTTTCCAAAAATACGAGAAAATTGAATGCTTGGTTGGAAATCTAGTTCTATTTCATCCATATGATCATTTTAAGGTTGCCTAGTTGTTTTTTAGTGCCGACCTTTGATATATAAGTTTGATCTCGAAAAAAAAATATAATGCAAACCTAGTCTATTCCTTTAGTTATTTGCATTTGCTAGGTTCATTTATGCGTGTCTAGCTAGGTCTTGGTGTTGAGTCCTTCATTTTATACGTTTATTCTTGAATGACTTCTTTTCTAGGTACGAGAAAGTACGAGAAAGTTGAATGCTTGATTCAAAATGTAGTTTTATTTCAACCATATGAGTCTTTTTAGGTTGTCTAGTTGTTGTTTGGTGTTGGCCTTTGTTATATAGGTTGGATTTCTACAATTTTTGAATGGTTTCGTAGGTGCGAGAAATTGCGAGAAAAGTGCGAGAAAAAACAGAATGCAAACCTAGTCTATTTCTTTGGTTCTTTACATTTGCTAGGTCCATTTAGGCGTGTTTTACTAGGTCTTGGTGTTGGGTGCTTCATTTTATATGTTTATTCTTGAATGACTTCTTTTCTAGGTACGAGAAAGTACGAGAAAGTTGAATGCTTCGTTCAAAATGTAGTTTTCTTCAATAATGAGTCATTTTAGGTTGTCTAGTTGTTATTTGGAATGACTTTTGATTTATAGGTTCGATCCCTACAATTTTTGTATGGTTTCTTAGGTGCGAGAAAGTGCGAGAAAAAAAAAAAAGAATGCAAACCTAGTCTATACCTTTGGTTTTTTGCATTTGCTAGGTCCATTTATGTGTGTCTAGCTAGGTGTTGGTGTTGGATCCTTTATTTTATATGTTTATTCTTGAATGACTTCTTTTCTAGGTACGAGAAAGTACGAGAAAGTTGAATGCTTTGTTTAAAATGTAGTTTTCTTTCATCCATATGAGTCTTTTTAGATTGTCTAGTTGTTATTTGGTGATGACTTTTGATTTATCGGTTCGATCCCTACAATTTTTGTATGGTTTGTTAGGTGCGAGAAAGTACGAGAAAGGTGTGAGGAAAAAAAACATAATGTAAACCTAGTCTTTTACTTTGGTTCCTTACATTTGCTAGGTCCATTTAGGCGTGTCTAGCTAGGTCTTGGTGTTGGTACTAAAGGAGTCTATATTAAGAAAGCAGAAGCAATTTAGGATCTTGAACACTCTAATTTGATCAATTTTGCAAAATAAAATGCATGCTCAAAGCTGAAGAAACAGGGAGTTAAGAAACACACCTTTAAAAATTAAATTCTGTTCACCCGGTAGACGATTTGCAACATGAACACTTCGTGGACCACTTCTAGTGTCTTCCCTACTATCCTCAGGCTTTAGAACGGATTGAGGGATCTTAGATTAAGAGAATTTGGAAGAAAAAATCTTCAAAGCTCACAAACCGAGAATTAAGAGAATTAAATAAAGCTTTATTAAGATTTACTAAAGTAACAACACATGAATGATGAGGATGATTGAAGAAAGAGGTGACTAATTTTGGATAAGATGAATCACCATGGACAATTGGGCAAGTTGCATTCAAGATAAAACTTGAATATTCCCTTCTTTTTCATTTAATTTTAATTCAAAAATCAATATAAAATTGATTTTAAATTAAAATTAATTTAATTAATTAATTTTTAATTTAATTTAATATCAAATATTATATTAAATAAATTATCCAATACCGATCGATTTTTTGAACACGAATCCCTATTCATGCTATAAACCGTTCTAATATTTAAATCATATTTAAATTTGTCTACATCTTTTTAATCATAGTTTAATTCATAATTAAGCTATGACATGTTAAATATATTGAATATAGTTAACGCTTTCTCCCAAAACCGAATTTGACAATTCAAATTCTTCTCTCAAAATGTTACAAGGCTCAGTCCGAGCTAGTAAGGAAAACTTAATGGACCTACAGATCATGAGCTCCAATGATACGAGATTAACCGACCAAACTCTTTTGCCTAGCTAATCAACATTCGTTAACTACCGAGACACTACACTAAAGTCCAATGGCTACACTCTCCTAGATATACTTATGTCCACTCGATATAACCATTATTAATAAGTCGATCTTTCACAGGTCGTTCGTAATTACAGCTAGGTCAAAATTACCGTTTTACCCCTATAGTTACTTATTGTTTCTTAAGTCCTACTGATCCTCTAATTAACAATTGGTTTGTAGTCCAACCAACAAACCAAATTTTTCTCGAGCCAATGAGAGGGGTGGACCCTTTATTCAAGACCCGAAGTCATCTACTAATCCCTAAAGTGGGTAGGAGTGAATTCCATCCTGCAAAATTATGTTCCCAGCTATCTACCCGACCTTATCCCTGAAATGGGAGGCTTATTGAGTCGGCAGTCTCGAGTCACTCTCACCCATGCAAATCTAAGGATAATCCGAATAAACATGAGTTTATAGTATGCTCAGGATTAAGGTCGAGTTTCCTAGGTCATCGTATGAATATAGTCAGTTATAAAGTCTAAGTAACTATTTCGCGGTCAAGTCTTATGCAAACTCATTGCATAAGACGCCCCCACTCGCATGTCTCCACATGAACGATTCATGATCATATCGTTTGTACTTTATAAAGTGGGCTGCGTCCATAGTGTCCCCATGATAAGATATCCAACCCTATCCTTATACTATAGACCGTTCTGGCTATAACTTGAACTTGATCCACTTTTATGTCACACATAAAGTTCAAGCATTCATCCTATAGCCAAGAGTTCTTTATTAGATTAGGGTTACACAATACACAATTCACTTTATTCAATAACACCTTTACTGAATAAATTTCGACAACATCTTTATTGCAAAATAGAATATACATTTAGTTTACAAAACCACGAGTTTTAGGACATAAAACCCAACAGGTACTTCATGTTATACGTTTATTCTTGAATGACTTCTTTTCTAGGTACGAGAAAGTTGAATGCTTCGTTTAAAATGTAGTTTTCTTTCATTTATATGAGTTCTTTTAGGTTGTCTAGTTGTTATTTGGTGCTGACTTTTTTTATATAGACTGAATCCCTACAATTTTTGCATGGTTTCTTGCGAGGAAGTGTGAGAAAAGTGCGAGAAAAAAACAAAATGCAAACCTAGTCTATTCCTTTGGTTCTTTACATTTGCTAGGTCCATTTAGGCAACTCTAGCTAGGTCTGGGTGTGGGGTATTTCATTTTATACATTGAATTCTTGAATTACTTCTTTTCCAGGTACGAGAAAGTTGAATTCTTGGTTCAAAATGTAGTTTTCTTTCATCCATATGAGTCTTTATAGGCTGTCTAGTTATATTTGGTGATGACTTTTGATTTATAGGTTCGATTCCTACAATTTTTGCATGGTTTCTTAGGTGCGAGAAAGTGTGAGATAAGTGTGAAAAAAGTGCGAGAAAAGAAATAGAATGCAAATGTAGTATATTCTTTTGTTTTTTTACATTTGCTAAGTTCATTTAGGCGTGTCTAGCTAGGTCTTAGTACTGGGTTCTTCATTTTATAATTTATTCTTGAATGACTTCTTTTCTAGGTACGAGAAAGTACGAGAAAGTTGAATGTTTGGTTCAAAATGTAGTTTTCTTTCATCCATATGAGTCTTTTTAGGTTGTCTAGTTGTTTTTTTGT
Organism: Trichosanthes cucumerina; assembly: GCA_036507285.1. Taxonomy (NCBI): domain Eukaryota; kingdom Viridiplantae; phylum Streptophyta; class Magnoliopsida; order Cucurbitales; family Cucurbitaceae; genus Trichosanthes; species Trichosanthes cucumerina. The sequence goes on from CM071843.1 coordinate 32,701,088, forward strand.
GCTGACCTTTTTTTAGAGGCTTGATCCCCACAATTTTTACTTGGTTTCTTAAATGCGAGAAAGTGCTAGGAAAAAAAAGAATGAAAACCCACTCTATTATTTGGTTATTTACATTTGTTAGGTCTATTTATGCATGTCTAGCTAGTTCTTGGTGCTAAAACTTCATTTTATACTTGTATTCTTAAATTAATTGCTCCTTATATTGAATGTTGAATCTTTGTTTGTTTTTACATTTTAGATATCAATGACGGTGAACACCTCCCCCAACAAGTACTTAATAAAACCATCAGGTAACTTTCGAGCTCAAGTGAAAGTTAGATTCATTATTGGGAAGACAATTGAGAGTATCAAATCAAATCAAAGTTCAACTCTGCTCAACAAGAATGTTTTAGATACACTCACTTTGGCCACTTCTTTGATGTTGATCTCACATTCAATGGGCAACCCATCCACTACCTTTAATTGAGAGAAGTGGAAGAGAAGAGGGATAATTGCATTACCCTTAAGGTAGGAGAAGAGGTTGTAACCTTCAGACAAGTAGAGTTTAATATAGTTACTGGTTTCTGACCTAGTTCTAAGAGTTTTTCTCTACCACAGAAAGTAAACCATAGAATTCGAAAAACACTTTTTGGAGATAAGACTACGATTATGCTAGTGAGTTAGAAAACTTATTTTTGAATGATGAAGGCAATGACGAGGATGGTGTCAAATTGGTGTTAATATACCTTATAGAACTAGGACTGGTGGGAAAAGAGAAAAAACTTAAAGTAGACACCACGTTATCGGGATTCGTTGATGATTGAGATATCTTCAATAGTTATGATTGAGCCTCTCATTTTTGAACGTACATCATGAGGGTTGAAAAAAGCCTTGACCAAGACGAAAGATAAAATGAAAGACACTATTGATAGATATACCATAGTAGGATTTTCTCATGTGTTATAGGTACGTTCAACACTTTACCTAAATTTTAGATGTTTAGCTTATTTAAATACTTATGTTGGTTATCTATGATAGATATGAGCGTACGAGTCTATATCAACCTTAAATGGTTGCGTCGCGAAGAAAAATAAGTGACGATGCTATACCACATATGTTACGGTGGCTTGCTTGCAATTTACCTCCTCCAACATTATACATAGTCAGGTGTTTGACTTACAGAATGTATAACACAATGTATTGTAAATTTCGTATATTCTTATGTTATTTAACTATGGTGTTTATACTTACTTTCTACTCTATCAACTTTCTAGATGAAAATTAAAGTTTTTCTTGAGACAACGGTTGAGAAACAATATTGTTGATCCTTTTACAAAGGCTCTCACGGCTAAAGTATTTGAGAGTCACCTAGAAGATCTAATTACTAGTCTTTCCCAACTAGGGCAAGTGAGAGTGTATTGTACACAGGGTTTCAGTGCCCTAGTTTTGTATTTTACATTATTGTAATGTTTAAATTATGTACTCCACAAGTTTTAGGTCAAATGAGAGATTGTTGGGATATGTGCCCTAAACTTGTGTAATTTTAGTCAAATGAATAAAAAGTTATTTGATTTGATAAAATTATCTTATTGCCTTATAAATCCAAGAAACTAAGCTCCAAGGTTATAATGAATCTTGAACATCAGTGTAGTAGACACTATTTGGATTGTGTTCAAGAGAATAACCTAAATGGTCTATGGTATAAGAATGAGGTTGGAAACCTTATTCTGGTAACACCATGGATGCGACCCACTTTGTAATTATTACAAATGAGGTAATCCAACTCATTCATGTGGATGACATGCGAGTGTGGGCATTTTGTATGAAGAGTTCATACAAGACCGGACTGCAAATTATTAGTCTAAAGCTGTCGCCACGTACCTGCGACGCGGAGCGGTCGACGCCGTCATAAAAGGGAAGATTTAAAAAGAAGTCGCCACCAACCGTTTTTATGGTGTGATTGGGCACCAAAATAGAATAAAATAATTTTTTTGAAAAAAAAAGATATGCGAAAACCAGATTGAGATTCGGGAGTTGTTTGTGTATGGGGAAAGTGTTAGCACCCTACAACACTAGCACCCCACAACACCCGTTTAAAACGATGGGTAAATTTTAATCTTGAATTGCAACAAAAAAATGATTTAAGAAAAAAAAAGTTTATTTAGGTAAAAGAGATTTTTTTTAAAGAAATAATGTATTATTTTACCCCTCATTACTCCAATATTTGGAGTCATGATCCCATCAAATAAGTGGATTAAAATCCATCAATTTGGCTATATTGAAATTATTCCCAAGATTTTGGAAATAATATCACCTCAAGAATATGAGAAAATTTTACAATTTCTCAAATCCATCATACAATAACCTCTTATAAAATAAAGTTTTTTTTGTAAAAAAAAATTAATTAAAATTCATTTGATCTTGAGACCAAAATCTCGGACTCCAAAAAATAATGATCCTTCACCTCATGAATTCTAGAAAATCGGACTAGCAAATTGTAACGACCCTAAAATTCAGAGACGAATCTACGTTAGGGAAGTTGCTCCGCTACACCGTTCACGCCGAAATTTCGGTAGCATAACGGCGTAGCAAGGAGAAAACCAAAATTTTCCTGGAACCTAATAAGCATAAAAACACTTCAAAGGAAACAAGAATGCCCAACCCCCACCCAACTACAAACAGAAAATGGGTTGGGCTACAACCAGAGTTCCAAAGCACGATCTCTTAGATATAACAATCATACAGCGGAAACAGAACTCAATAACTAAGAAGTACTAGTGAAAAAACAAAGTGTCGCACGACCAGACATTTAAAATAAAAACCAAAACAGGACAATGACAAATGACAACTCTAAGCCAAAGAAAACGGGAAGGAAACAGGGTCCCACAGCCTCAACAGGTCGTCGTCGTCGTCATCCACCTTAGGCTTTCCTACCTGCAACCAAAAACAACAAAGTAGACGGGTGAGTATAAAAATACTCAGTAAGTAGCCCACTCACGTCCAACGAAGCAAAACAAACAACCAAACAAAACTCAACTTCCCAATCACCCAACTCCAAACAGGTCTCACAAAAAGCACACTTCACCCTGAGCCCACCTGTGGTAATAACTCGAGCTCTACCTTCGGTCTTGGAACTTTGATTGACGATGCAATCAGAGAAAGCAACTCTCACTCCACACGCCGGTATAGAGCAGGTACGTATCCTACACGCCCTATGGGGAATCGCCCCTAAATCGGCCCAGGATCATGGAAAGCAACCACTACCTGGTGGGGATACACCCCAGGCTCTCATAATACATAATACACTAGCATGGTGCAGTGCGGTACGTAACCAACACGCCCATTGGGGAATCGCCCCTAGGCTAGTGCGGGATAATGGAAAGCAACCACTCCCGATGTCAACGGGGACGCACCCCAATCTCACGAGCCTATATATATCGTCAACCTAGAGGTTCCGACTCGCCCAGGCGAAATTCAGGGTTTAGTAAGTGTTGGATTCAGCGCTTTGTGAGATTACTTAGGGTTTTATCTAGGTATTTCTAACATCCTCGACCCAGTCTCAAGGGTCTCAACTTTAGCTAGGTTCTCTCTTTTGGCCAACACCTCAAACTATCCAAATCCACTGTCAGATCACGCTCAGTTAGAAGTCTGGCTTAGCCTTACCCCAAGTTCACTCAAGTTTACTTAGCTCCTTGCTTCACGTTGGTAAGCGTCTCCCTGACTAGCATTCTAACATAGCCCAGACCCGCTCCGCAGGACGCTCGTAAGCTATGTCCCACTCCGAGTCTGTTGTCACCCTCATAGTGACTCACCTCGAAGCATCATCGTCTTGGGTCTGTCGCCATGACTACTATGGCTCACCACAAGACATCATCGCCTCGTCTATTGCCACACACACCTTTGGATGACCACGAGACATCATCATACACATAATCCATGCTAGTTCCTCGCCACACAAGTCCGTAGGATGACGTCACCTAAACAAGGAGTAAGGTAGGGGCTTCAAGACTGAGGGGTTACCTGACACAACCTTCCTGACTGATACTAAAACCATACTCGAACATACGTTCTAACAACTATGCGAGCAATACACGCTGCATAGCGAAAATGTGCCTCAACCACACATAAGCAAACTCATTCACAATCAGGACCAACCACTTAGCACACACGAGGTTTAATCCACAAGCTATACAAACAAGCTCATGAGCTCATGAGCTCAATTACCGGATCTAGTCGGCTACAAACAACGCTTCAAGAATCCACAAAACAACCCCTTCCTTCGAAAGTCAAACACAAGCTCGCCCAAAACCATTCCAAGGAGATGAGAGGTCACAAACGTTGCCTAGAGCTCACCCTAAACGCCCTCCAATGGTTATAGTGATCTAAACAACTTAAATACTAGTCGGACTTAAGGCGTTACGCTCAGCGGACACACTTGGCCCAAACCTCAGTAACCAAACATTAGTTCATAACCTCAAGCCCTTTTTAAGAACCACTTCACACTTAAACGATCTTAAGCCCAACACAGTAATCCTCTAATGGGTTTGGTCAACCACGCTTTGCCGCACTCGCCCATTTAGGGTTGATACAAAATTCGCAACGTTTGCTCTCAACTCGATACGATCAAAGGCTTTAAGTCTCACTCTTAACTTCAAGCCTTAAGCCCCTATTCCCCTATAGATTACTTCCTTAGACCATTAGCAGTACAAGCAATACCAACACGAACCCAAACTCATACATAAGCATCACAACGTGATTTTCGTGCATTGAACATAATTTACAGATTACCACATGCATACAAATCGAATAATAACTTAAGGGGCTTAATCCAAAGGACTACTTACTTGGATGACGAAGGCTTCGATCCCGAGCTCCCCGTACTTCCTTAACATGTTCAAACCCTTAAACAACAAACAACGACTTAAAACATGCTTCTAACAATCATAAACAACTAATTTGACTTGAATGACCAAACTAAAGCATGGAGAATTAAAACGGGATCGAGGAAACGAAGTCGACTGGTTATACCTATTCGGCGGCGGCGACGAAATCCGGCGAGTGGCGGCGCGTGGAGCATTGATCGGGAATACCCATGACCCGATCTATTCAAAACCAACAACCATTTTAAGAGAATCGATCTAAAAACGCTCGAACCGATTGAACCAAAACTAAATGATTTGAGGAAAGACTCACCAAATGATGAGGCTACGGGCGGCGATCAAGCGCGGCGAGCGGCGAAAGCGCGTAAGGAGCGCAAGGCGCACTGGCGGCGCTAGAGTGGAGTGACGGCGCGAGCCCTGCGCGGCGGCGCGGCGCGCGGGCGCGCTGTGGCGGTGGAGAGCGCGCGGTGTGTGCTATTGTGGCGTGTGAGTGCTGGGCGGCGGTCAGTGGCGCGGGCAGCGTGGGCGCGGGTCGGTCGGAAGAGGAGAAGAAGAAGAAAAAAATGAGGAGGAGGAGAAGAAGAAGAAAGAAGAAAAAAGAAAAAGAAAGAAAAAGGAAAAAAAAAAATAAAATAATAAGATTTTGGTTATTTGAGTCTCCGAAAATACTGGGTGTCACACAAATATTTCTAGATTCCGTCGTAGGAATTTTTTTAGAAATAAATACGGTTTTAAAAACCACAAAAAGTTGGAAATAACATTTTTAGTTATAAAACTTTTAAAGATTAAAAAAAAGAATATTAAAGATTTAAAAATAAGTTTGCAATAAGGAAGAAAAAAAGTAAAAAAAAAAAAGATTTGGAACCATGGATGATAATCAAGATAAATCAATTCTAATCATAATATGCAAAATGCAAATTAAAAATAGATCATGTTTTGCATAACAAAATTGATCAAAACAAACAATCAAGTAAATATGCTAACAAATTTACGAGAAAAAAATATATTGAAATCGATATTGGACTTCCATAAAACTAGAAAATCGGACTCCCAAATATTTCTACATTTCGTCCTCGACATTTTTTCTATAAACAATATAAAAAAAATCATAAATCACATAATAAATGACATCAAACTTCTAATGAAAAATGTATTTATTTTAACCACATAAACATAACACACAATAATAATAAAAATAAAATCTTTAAACCTAAATAAACAAGTCTCCTATTTTTTCTTATATAAAAAAAACACATGAAATAAGTAGAGAAAAAAAACGAATTATGATAAACTAGAAAATAAAATTAAAAGAAAAGAAAGAAAAAAAAATTATGATAGAGTGAAATGACATATATAAAATAAAATAAATAAAAAAAACTAAAGCTTGCGCACTGCACTGACGCAACAGAGAGGTGTAGAAGTAATTTTTTTATTTTAAATAATAAAAATAAAAATAAAAATAAAAATAAAAAAAAAATAAAAAAATAAAAGGTTTAATATATATATATATATATGTAATGAAAGAAGGTGATGGGCGGCAAAACTGCGCCCATCTGCAATTTGTTTTTAAAAAAATAAAAAAATAATAAAAATAAAACTTACACACTTTTCTTCCTTGAGCAAATCTCATCTTTCATTTCTCAATCTCCAACAAAACTCTACTTTTCTCTCTTCTTCTCCCCCCACAAAACCTCTATTTTCTTCTCTTCTCCTCTCTCAAATACAACCGTTTTCAACTTATTGACTTTTTTTTTTTTATTTCAACAACATACTTCAGAACATAAGCAAAAAATTCTTCCCACGAACGAAGGTATGTTATACTTTCTTTTAGTTTGACACTATACGACTTTCTCTCTTTCTTTTTTTTTTTTTCTTTTAGCCTCATAACTGTTGTTCCTTTAGAACTCCAACCCTTTTTTTTACTTCCCAAGATCTAAAAACAAAAAATGAAAGAGATGAGAAGGAAAGTAAAGAAAATAAAGAAAAAAAACAGTAACGAAAAAATAACAAAAATAAAATTTAAAAAAAGGTATCATAAGTAACGATTTATGGACAAAGCAAATGAAAATAAGCAAATATTTGCAGTAAAAAAAGATGCATTTTGTAATAAAATGAAAGTAAAAAAAAAAAAAAAAAGATAACAAACCATTACTCAACTACTGTTTTTCAGGGGTACTTTGAAGAGAAGAAGAAGATCTAGCGATGGGGGAGGCGAAGAAAACATGATTTACTCGTTGTTTGAGATGCGGATCCTTGGGTGAAAAACCCTACCAAGTGTATCTCCAACTGAGTTAAAGTTGTTCTTAGGTTTCTTGCTTTTTTTTTTGTAAAGGATATCTCTAAGAAAAAGGAAAAAAACTTACTTTGTGACTGTTTTTTTGTAGGATTTTTTTGCTGTTGAAAAATAAAACCCTTTAGGGTTAGGAAAATAATACTTATAAAGCAAAAGTCCTTTCTTCTTTTAGGCAAAAAACAAAACAAGCAAATTTTTTCTAAAATGGGCCATTACTAGAAAGGAAGGAATAAAAAAAAAAAAAGAATTTGATACTAAAAAGCCCTCAACTTTCCTCATTTTTTCAAAATCCCTAACTCTCACACTTAGCAAAAATTAGCAAAATGCCACAAACAAAGACCAATTAAGATGCTTGATTGATGATTAAAATACGCAAGCCAAAAAAAAAAAAATAGGTGGCTACAACATGCCCCCCTTCGTACATTCTTGTATAAGTAGAAGGTGGACGAAGGTAGAGACACTATTTTGTCTAGCGAAGTTTGTATGCAAACATGAACATATTATGAAAGTGAAAAACCAAAAAATACAACCGATACTATGTATAATATATAAGGTAAACGCTGGGGCCAGGGATAAACAAGTGTCACTGCAGCAAAAAAGGTGTCAAGTGTTGGGATTTTTGTCCTAATCTCGTGTTTGTAATTTACTGTTTGAAATTAATAAAAGTTATTTATTTCATTATTTTTTGTCTCACAATATTTACAAACATTTCCAATAAACTAAGCTCCAGGGTCATTGAATTTATGAGAGAATTAGAACTTGAACTGTGTGTAGTGGACACACAGGGAGTATCACGTTCGAGTTAATAACCCGAACGGTCTACAGTATATGGATAGGGTTGGAGACTTAATCCTGGATACGCTGTGGATGCAATCCGCTTTGTATTAGATACAAACGAGGTGATCTAACTCGTTCATGTGGTTGACATGCAAGTGGGGGCATCCTGTGCAATGAGATTGTACAAGACTGGACCGTGAATTATTAGACCTACTGATGTAACACCGTTGATGTGAGGGGCTAATAAGCCGTGAGATGACCATTAGTGACTCGACCTGAATCTCGAGCGTGTTACGGACTCCTGTCTGCGGGGGTCTGTCCTTTAACTAGTACAGATGAGGTCATAGTTACTCGCTCAATATGCCTATCTTCTCAGGGACAGGACCAAGTAGGGAGCTGGGAACTTAACTACGCGAGATGGAATTCACTCGTTCCCGCCTTTAGGGAAACTAGAGAGGTTGTTCCCTTAAGTGCTATCTCTAGGACTTGGACAACGGGCACCCACCTTCTCACTGGCCCGAGAAGGGTGTTGTCTGTGGTTGGACCATATAACATTGTTGTTCATTAGAGGAGCAGTGAGACTTAAGGAACAAGAGGTAGACACAGGGGCAAATTGGTAATTTGACCCAGCCGTGTCTAGGAACAACCTGTGAAGGGTCGACTCACGGTTATTGGTTATATCAGTGGACACGTAATATTCTGCACTGACGGGAGTTCAACTACGGGCTTTAGTCGAATGTTACCGTAGCTAATGAATGTTGATTAACCGGGTCAAAAAGTTTGATAGGTTTATCTTGGATCATTGGAGCTCGTCACTGTAGGTCCATTAGGTCACTCAGTTGGCTCAATCTAGGTTAAAAGAAAGGTTAATGTTTTGGTATGAAATTGAAGTGTTGAATTTCAGTTAAAGGGCATTTATGTCATTTATATTAATATGAATGATATAATATATAGTTTAATGTGAATGAGATAAGCAAGCGCCACTGCAGCAAAAAAAGGTGTCGAGGGCCAGGGATAAACAAGCGCCACATGACAAAGTAAAAGAGACACGCTGAAGGTCAGGGATAAACAAGCACCACTGCAGCAAAAAAAAGGTGTCGAGGGCCAGGGATAAACAAGCGCCACATGACAAAGTAAAAGAGACACACTGAGGGTCAGGGATAAATAAGCACCACTGCAGCAAAAAAAGGTGTCAAGAGTTAGGGATAAACAAGTGCCACATAAGTAAAAGAGACACGCTAAGGGTCAGAGATAAACAAACACTACTACAGCAAAAAAAATGTGTCAAGGGCCAGGGATAAACAAACGTTACATGACAAAGTCACACGCTGAGGGTCAGGGATAAATAAGCACCACTGCAACAAAAAAAGCTGTCAAGGGCTAGGGATAAACAAGCGCCACATGACAAAGTAAAACAGACACGCTGAGGGTTAGAGATAAATAAGCACCACTGCAGCAAAAAAAGGTGTCAAGGGCCAGGGATAAACAAGCACCACATGATAAAGTAAAAGAGGCACGTTGTAGTTAATGAATATTAGTTAACCGGATCAAAGAGTTTGATCAGTTAATTTGTAACGCCCCTAAACTTCAAGTATCTTTAATTGTATTTTTGGGAGTATTTTAAGGGAAATCAAATTATTTGGACATTAAAGTTTTGTAATACAAGGAAAGATTACGTGGATTATGAATTTTATATGACTAAAGACCCTTTTAAAGGCATTTAATTGAGCTTAAAAACATTTTTTTTTTGTAGTTAAGAGTTGAAAGGAATGACATTTTCGTAATTCTGACTTAAAGAAAGATGTTAGGGTTTTCATTCATTGGGGGAGGCACGTTATTCGAGAACCACTTTCATCCTCCTTCTCTTCTGCGTCCAGTCGCACGACAAGAAACCAACAACTGGAGGTTCTCAGGCCAGCCGCTGATGACACTCAATGGCGCGCGAAGCCGTTCGTGTTTCAGCCCTCCGCCTCTTTGCTCGTCCAAGCCGCCAGTTGCTACACGTCGAAGGCCACACCGCCATGAGAAGCGTTGCAGAGGGGTCGTCCACGCAAAGTCGTTCCGATGCTAATGAGCGTCACTGTGAAGAGCCGGCTACTCGTCAGTTCTTCCGCGAGCCGAAGACGTCTGTCGTCGTAATGTCGCCGCCAATCACTGGAAAAAGAGGAGAAACTTCCGTCGATCAGATGGCCAACCACCGCGAATAGAGTTTTCGTTTTGCTCCTTTGGTTCGAAGTTTTGACAGGTCAGCTGATCGATTTTCGAGGGTCTAAGATTGGTTTTGGATAGATCGGGGTACAAGGATTCCAACGACATGCTTCATGCTCTGAGACGCGCCGCCACACGCGCCGCCGCTCGTCGGAATATGCCCAATCTCATCCGTTTCGACTCTCAAGTCCGTTTTATGCCTCCGTTTGGGTAAATCCGCTTGATTATTACTTTATGTTTCAAGGATTTGCCATTTAGATTCTAAGTTATGAGTATATGATTTAATTAAAGAATGAATGAAATTGATTTAGGAGACTTGAGTTTTGACCTGACATAAAGGATTGCACTGTCAGAGATTTAAGTATGGTATATCTCGGAACTAAGGCTAAGGTAAGGGATTTTCTACAAATGATCTTAAAATGGGAAGTAAATATGATTTCTTGAAAGATTTATTTGAAAAGATGAAATTCGAGGACTTATTTTAAAAGGGCGAATTTCCAAGACTTATGCTCAGGACTTTAGAAAAGTAATATTTCATAGGGTTTTGGAGGATCATGAGTAAATGATTTTCAAACGATTTAGAAAGGAGCTTGAATGATTTAAGGGTTTAGGGAGGACCTGAACGGAAATGATTTCAAAGTATTTAAAACGAGCCTTGACACAGTTATGTATAGTTATGCATATTGAGATTTTCAGTTATGTCATTGTGTTAATTATGTATCTTAAATTATAAACGTACTTATTACTTATGATCGATTGACTCTAGATTAAAGTTATGAAAGTTATGTCATGATTTTATGTTTTATGTGATTGCTGCATCATCCTGAATGTATATGTATATGTGTTAGAAGAATGGGACCTCATGCATATTGTATGTATATGAACATGTCATATAGGCTGTGGCAATTGGTCTCCTGAGAATTTATGCATGGTAAAACATACATCAGAGACCCTATGGGTCACACTTATAGGAGTCTGTGAGGGACTCAAGCTTATAGGGGTCTGTGAGGGACTCAAATCTTATAGGGGTCTGTGAGGGACTCAAACCTATAGGGGTCTGTGAGGGACTCATTATGAAAAGACTCAGGTTGACCCAATTGACCACGCATAGCCAAAGAGAGAAGTCATGATTTTATGAAAGAACGTTTTAGGTCCCACTACATAAAGTTTTATGATTTCAAAGGTCACGAACAACAGTCATGTTTAGAAGCCATGTTTGAAAGGAAGTTATGTTGCATGTGTTTGCATTTCCCGACCCCCACTTACTGGGTATTTTATGATACTCACCCCTTTATCCTTTGTTTTGTTTTCTCCGCTTTTAAAAAAGTTTTCAGGTAAAGGCGAGGGCATACCAGACGAGTGACGGGGATGCGCTACAGAAGCCATGAGAACCAAGTCAAGATTTTCCGCATACATGATTTAGAAAGTATTTGTAACTGATTTTAAATTCCACTTTTGTAGTATAACGATTTTTAAAATTGAGGCCAAAATTAGTTAGTTTGTAAATGTTTTGTATTTACGAGATCCCAAATTAAATCAATTTTTAATTATCAATTTTTACTTATTTAAAGTATTTAGGGCCTCGAATGCATGCATGAGTAGTAATGTCCCTAGGAATTTATGCTATAAAAGTAGGGCGTTACATAATCTCACATCATTGGAGCTCATGAACTTGTAGGTCCATTAGGTCCCTCCGTTGGCTCAACATGGTAATATTGAGGGTATAAAGTTAGGAATGAAATTGAAGTGTTCAATTTCATATATGAGGTGTTATATCAATTATATGTGATGTAATTGATATAATATATAGTTTTAATGTGAATTAGATTCACAAATTAATTATATACTAATGAGAGAATGAAAAAGGGATAAGATGGTAATTTCCATCCTATTTTCCTATAAATAGTTACATAAGATGCAACTTTGAGTAAGGCTATTGGGTGCAACCCTAGAGTTCCCACATTTGTGTTGTTGGAAAGAGTTCCAAACACACATCTCTCAAACCTCCACATCTCATCCTAAAGGAACCCACATTCCTCCTTCACCTAGAGAAAAATAGAGAAGATCTAGTGGTAGATCTTCATACGTGTCGGGTTCGTATTGCTAAGATCGTGATCATTGGAGAAGGAATACGTGAAGAAAGTGTTATTCAAAAGTATGTTATCTTGCTGTCCTAATTAGATATGCATGCTTAATGTTTAGTATTTAGTTCTTGTTATAGATCTATGTAATGAAATCATGAACACACGATTCACAATCATTTCCGCTGCAGGATTTGATCCCTTCAATAAGATGCAGAACTCCAAGAAAGGCTTGTTGCCTTTCAGGCATGGGGTTCACTTGTCTAAGGATCAATGTTCTAAGACGCCTCAAGAGGTTGAGGATATGAGATGAACCCCTTATGCTTCAGCTGTAGGGAGCCTCATGTATGCCATGTTGTGTACTAGGCTCACCATCTGTTATGCAGTTTGGATTGTCAGCAGGTATCAATCCAATCCAGGATTAGACAACTGGACATCCGTAAAGGATATCCTCAAGAATCTTAGGAGAACGAGGAACTACAACCTTGTGTATGGAAGTGGGGATTGGATCCTTACGTGATACATAGACTCTGACTTTCAGACCGATAAGGATTCTAGGAAATCCACTTCGGGGTCAGCGTTCATTCTGAACGGAGGAGTTGTAGTGTGTTAAAGCATCAAGAAGGGGTGCATCGTTGATTCCACAATGGAAACCGACTATGTTGCGGCTTGTAAAGCTGCAAAGAAAGCTGTTTGGCTTAGGAAGTTCATGATGGATTTGGAAGTTGTTCCAAATATGAACTTGCGAATTACCCTGTTTTGTGACACTAGTGGTGCAGTAGCCAACTCGAGAGAACCTCGGAGTCATAAGAGAGGCAAGCATATTGAGTGGAAGTATCACCTGATACGGGAGATTGTGCACCGCGGAGACGTGACAGTCACGCAGATAACATTGGAGCAAAACGTTGCTGATCCATTTACAAAAGCCCTCACGACTAAGGTGTTTGAGGGTCACCTAGAGAGTCTAGGTCTTCGAGTGCTTCCTGACTAGGGCAAGTGGGAGTATTGTAAAGGGGTATTCAATGCCCTAGTTTATTGTATTGTTACTGTACATTTGAGAAATGTATTATGTACTACACTAGCTTAGTTCAAGTGGGAGTTTGTTAGGATGTATGTCCTAATCTCGTGTAAGTTTGTAATATTTTTTATTGAAATAAATAAGAGTTATTTCTTTCATCACTTTATGTCTCGCATATTTATAAATTTAATCCAATAAACTAAGCTCTAGGGTCATAGAATTATGAAGAGAACTAGAACTTGAACGGTGTGTAGTGGACACACAAAGAGTATCACGTTCGATTTAATGACCCGAACGGTCTATAGTATACGGATAGGGTTAGAGACCTAATCTTGGATACGCTGTGGATGTGACCCGCTTTGTATTAGATACAAACGTGGTGATCCAACTCGTTCATGTGGTTGACATGCGAGTGGGGGCATCCTGTGCAATGAGATTGTACAAGACCGGACCGTGAATTATTAGACTTACTGATGTAACACCATTAACAGTATAGGACTAATAACTTCTTAGATGACCAATAGTAACTCGATCTTAATCCTAAGCGTGTTACGGACTCCTGTCTGCGGGGGTCTGTCCTTTGACTAGTACGGGTGAGAGTGGTCACAGTTACTCATCAAATATGCCTATCTTCTCAGGGACAGGACCACGTGGGGAGCTGAGAACTTGACTACGCGAGATTGAATTCACTCTTCCCGAATTAGGGAAACTAGAGGGGTTGTTTCCTTAAGTACTGTCTCTAGGGCTTGGACAACGGACACCCACCCTCTCACTGGCCCGAGAGTGATGTTGTTTATGGTTGGACCATGCGGCGTTGTTGTTCATTAGAGAAGCAGTGGGACTTAAGGAGCAAGAGGTAGACACATGGGTAAAATGGTAATTTTGACCTAACTGTGACTACGAACAACCTGTGAAGGGCGGACTCACGAACATTAGTTATATCGATGGACACAACTTGTCCGACAATGATGGGAGTGCAGTTACGGGTTTTAGTGGAGTGTTATCATAGTTAATGAATGTTTAATAAACGGGTCAAAGAGTTTGACAAGTTAATCTCGAATCATTGGAGCTCGTCATCTGTAGGTCCATTAGGTCCCTCGGTTGGCTCAAACTGGATAAATTGAGGGTTTACGGTTTGGTGTGAATTTGAAGTGTTCAAATTCATTATTTGGGTATTTATGTCATTTATATGTGATATAGTTGACATAACATATAGTTTGATGTGAATGAGATTTATAATAAACTATAGGTTAGTCTAATTCATTATTTAGTGCTAATTTGAAGAAATTGGATTGAGAGAAATTAAATTGATTGTGATTCGATTTGAAATTCCACAATTATACAAATGAAATTTGTATAATAAGGTATGAGATACCTTATTATATGTAATATGCAAATATGATTTGCATATTATAAGGTTGTAGTAAAATGGTGATTTGGTGAAGATTTCAACTCCACCGCTTACCATTATATAAAAGCTTGATGAGAAGCGTTTTGTACTTCACTTGTTCATTTTTTGGATTTGGCATCCAAGAGAAGAAAGTTCTCTCTCAAAATCTCTCCCCTCTCACCAAATTCTCTCCAACCCAAAAACCAAAGCGAGTCCCACAACTCTCCCTCAACCGATCTAGAACAACCGAGAAGTTCTTTTGGAGGTGTACAAATAATTCAGTTCGAGAGATCGTGTGTAGAGATCATTGTTGCGAAAATGTTTGTGACCGGAGAAGAAAACATCGAAGAAGTGTTCTTCAACATGTAAGTAGATTTACTCTCTGGTTTTCTTCTAATTCAACATGTTTAGCCTAGGATTAAAGTAGTTTAATTCAATTTTAAGAAAGGAATTGCATAACGAAAACCACGACGTTTCATGTCGTTTTCCGCAGCGGGATTCCATTTCCATCAGCAATGCCATCCCTGTAGCGTTACAAAGCCATTCCTAGCATTGCAACACTTTGTTAAGGCTATAAAAAAGAACCTTCGAGTACGAATTTGGAGTTTTTTTGGGATGCCATCAACCCTAATTTCGATTGGAGTACTGTCTAAGGGGCTAGAGGAGAGTTTTGGAGAGCCAAGGAGGGGACTCGGGGCTCAGAATTGTGAACTATGTGTTGGGGACGAATGTCAGCGAACGACCTAATCATACTTATTTCTCAAAATTGGACTTGGGAGAGACAATTGAGGTTGGGAGAGACAATTAATATTTTAGTAATTTGTGGTTATGTTGTATGGAATATATTAATCATACTTATTTCTCAAAATTGGACTCCAACCTTGTAAATAGTAGTTTAGGACCTTATAATTATGCTTTTCTCTGAGTTGGATTCTCTAAATAAAATTGGGTATAAGTAATTGTAGTACTTAATTAATCTAAGAAAATAAATCACTAAAATCGACCATGGGCACTTATACTGCAAATTTAAGAGATTAGGTTAAATAATAAATTTTATTTGGTCGGGCCTTCGACAAGCACTTCGTCAAATTATCGTCGTTGCTAGGGATTGATGTATATTTTAGATTGATTGATATCGTGATGAATGTACCTGATCTTAGTTTACAGTGTAAATATTGTACAATGTATAGTTTATTCTTTTATTCTCTAATTATGTATAATAGTGTAAATTTTAGTGTTGTATATTTTTGTAAAATTGTATATTGTTTTTTCCTTTGTATATTTTTGTAAATTTTTGTACCCTGTAATTTAAGTTTGTAAATTATTTTTGTACGTTTAATTGTTGTATGTTGTTGTAAATTATTTGTGTATGTTTTAGTTGCTGTATTTTAGTTGGTGCATGTTTTTTTTTTCTTGTTATTGTAATTTTAGTGGCATAGTTAGTAAGTTTAGCTATTACTAGTAAATAATTTATTTTTCATGTACTATTGAAAAATTTATTGTTTTTGTGCGAGGGAACGAGAAAAACAAGAACTTCGATGAAATTGACATTATTTGGAGGCATGATCTTAACTAATAGGAGTTTAGAAAAAGAAGATTGAGTTCTTGAAACATCACTAGTAAGGAAAGTATTATCCTCCTTCTAATTATTTTCTACATCACTCCTGTTGGAAGTTATTGCATGATTGTTCTAAAAAAAAGTTTCTTTGTAGATGTTTCTTCATTTATCATCCTTTAATTAACTACATTGAGGACAATGCAAATTTTAAGTTTGGGGGTGTGGGTCTTGATTTGACTATATCAATAATTTTGAAAATTTTGAAAAACAAATTGAGCTTAATTTGTTGCTTTGATTGTGATGATCTTTGGTGGTACTTAGCCCTAAAATAAAGAATTTCATTATTAGGATTTGTGAGTAGGGAATGGAGGCAAGTTAGAGATAAATTAAATAATGAATTTCCTTGAACCTTTATTGCACTTGACTTTTGCTTGGTTGGTTTTTAATTCTCGAATCAGGGTTATTTTGTCTAGGAATTTGTTATCACTCCGATAAGTTTAAGATTTGATTGGGAGGTGGTCTTTCATGATTAGGAGAATGAATTGATCCTAGGAAGTTAAAAAAAAGTAAAATACAAATAGTAGAAAAAATAGTTGAATAATTGAAAGGTACTCATACTTCTAGAGTAGATTTAATAATTAGGGGTAGTCATGACACACATGATTTCCACTACATGAAAATTTTACTTAAGATGTGGTATGCTTAGACAATTAATAAGTGACCTGTGTTTGTAGTCAGCTACTTTCACCATTGTTGAAGTGATG
This sequence comes from Trichosanthes cucumerina, assembly GCA_036507285.1. Classification (NCBI taxonomy): domain Eukaryota; kingdom Viridiplantae; phylum Streptophyta; class Magnoliopsida; order Cucurbitales; family Cucurbitaceae; genus Trichosanthes; species Trichosanthes cucumerina. The sequence continues at coordinate 32,718,036 of CM071843.1, forward strand.
GTAGATGTGTGCCTAAAGGATCATTTGAAGGTAAAAAGTGTAAATAGAATAAAAGGCCAGTTTGGGGTTGTAAAAATGAGGAATTATCTAGGTAAAAGTAAAACCTTTTAATCATGACAAGTGAACTGAAATTTTGAATCTTAGGCTAGTGTAAGGGAAAGATGAATGAAGCATTTAATAAAACTTATTTAGGGATTGGGAAGACTATTCCCAAAAAGCTATCACACATACTCAAGGAATGATCGAATTCAATTTTTAGTTTCTTGAGAATATTTTCTTTATAATGAATCTTGATTTTGTAATTCTTAATTTTTGGAATTTATGAAATTGGAATCAATAACATTATCTTTTGAATTGAAATTTATCCTAGGATTTGCTCGGGACTAGCAAATATTATGTTTGGGGGGTATTTGATTAGAGAAATTTATGTGGTGTTTATAGGGCTATTTTAGTGCATTCTTAGAAACCTCATTGAATACTTTAATTTAATTCAATGTTTAATTAAAGGAAGCAAGCATTTTAGAATAAACGAGCTAAAGGAGATGAATTAGGGGCAAAAGGGTCATTTTGGAGGCTATATTTGGTAATTGGACATGAAGAGAACAAGGAGCAAATCATTTGACTCGTGAGGGTGGCGTTGCAACGCAGTTATATCGTTGTAACACTGCTACAAAAACGTGCTAGAAAAGAAAATGGGGGTGGCGTTGCAACGCTATCCCTGTAGCGTTGCAATGCTATTCTTAGCCTTTGCAACGCTGAATCAAGGCTATAAAAAGGAACCTTTGGGTAAGAAATTGAAGAGTCGTTTTGGGATGTCATCAACCCTAATTTCAATTGGAGCACTATCTAAAAGGCTAGAGGAGAGTTTTAGAGATCAAAGGAGGGGACTCAAGGCTCGGGATCGTGAACTACGTGTCAAAGACGAACATTAATGAACGACCTAAGTTCTTCTCTAATTCCTTATCTTTTTCTCGACTTTAGGAGTTTTTGGTTGGTTGTTTTGTATTGTAATACTTGTGTATTAGACACTTTCATGGTTGTATATATTTTTGAATTCTGTGTACTTGTAATCAATTGAATATAACTACTTTTATGCATCTCGTGCTTGAATGTCTTAACCTTAGGCCGAGTTTTTGTATGTTTAACTAAACTTAGCTTGGGAGAGTGAGTTTAATTAGAGAGCATTAGATGCATAGGTTTGATTTATTGTATGGGAATATGTAAATTAATCCTAGAACCTTAAGCAAATAACATAATGTCATGTGTAGCAATAAAAATAAAATAAGAGTTTGGTTTATTGTTATGCATGAATTCAATTGAACTTGGGAGAGTCAATTGATATTTCAATAATTAGTGGTTAAGTTATTAATGTTTAATTAATTTATGAATTAATACAAGTTGCATGGAATATATTAATCATGTTTATTTTCCAAAATTGGACTCCAAGTTTGTAAATAGTAGCTTAGGACCTTAATTATACTTTTCTTTGAGTTGGATTCTCTAAATAAAATTGGGTATAAGTAATTGTGGTACTTAATTAATCTAAGAAAACTAATCTCTGAGGTCGACCCTAACCACTTATACTGCAAATTTAAGAGGTTAGGTTAAATAATAAATTTTATTTGATGGGGTATTCGGCAAACCCTTCATCAGTCTCAAACTTCTAAACCCCTGAAATAAAGAAGTTCTCTATTTATAAAATTCTTTCGGGCCTCTTGGTGGACTTGGGCTTATTGGATTGGGGTCAGTTGACTTTGGGCCAACCATTTAGATTTGGTCTTGTTGGCTTTGAACCAACCATTTTGGATTGAGCCTTATTTACTTTGGGCCCGCCTCTAGATTGAGTTTGGTTGATTTTGGGTCTTGCCTCGTGACTGGCATGGACCTTTCTAATTGGGTCTTCAAATCAGACTTTTGTTTTCCAAATTTTAAAGAAACCAATTGTATAGTTTGATTCACCATAATTTACTTTAGAGATCCTTGTAATTTTAATTACATCCTAATTAAATAAAATTTTGTCGTGAGTTTTAGGTAATGACGTGACAATTTCTGGTGGGTTGAAACTTTTATTCCAACACAACAAAAAAAGAATTTTGCTTAAACAAAGCTTAAATCATATGAAACCTTTTTCTTTAACTCTTACGTTCTTGATTTCAAGCAAATTTTTTGCTCTTCAGTACCTGAAATGAAGTTTTAAACACTTAGATGTTCAATCGAAACGTAAACTATAATGCAACATTATTTAAACGAACAAAAACTAGACTTAAAAAGGGCTAGACGATAGAGATTTAAGATTATATGCATAAAAACTTGTAGGAAAGGATTGACGCAGCGGATTCAAAGTTTAGGCCAGCCCATGGCCAAAGAAGGGAAATTCATCCCAAAGAGAGGAAACTCTCCAAAAGAACTATAATGTTCTATTCAAAAGGGTTTAAAAAGCTTCTTACAACTCTCACAAAGGGTTATATATAGCCTTACAAAGAAAAGACCTAATACACATTAATCTAAAATTAACACTAAACTAATAATAATTAAACTAAACTAAATAACCAACAATTCATCCTACATCAGATTCACTCCGACTTTAAAAAAAAAATGACTCGTCCTTGAGTCGAGGTGATAAAAAAAAAAAAATTCTTTCTCAATCTTTGTGAGTGTGATAAACTCCAATTGAAAAATCCAGACGTACACTTTCCCGAATCCATAATGAGACTAAAGCAATATTCCATGAAAGTGCCTTCAAAATTAAATAAAAATGATGCTTTGAATGATTAATGAGTGTGCCAAAGGAGGGTGAGAAGGGAAGATTTATGGAATCTGAATTTGTTGGGTTTTATGTCCTAAAACTCGTGTGTTTGTAAACTGAATGTATATTCTATTTTGCAGTAAAAATGTTATTGAGATTTATTCAAATAAAGGTGAAGTGAATTATATATTTTGAAACCGTAATCCAATAAACAACCCATGGACTATAGGATATATACTTAAACTTTATGTGTGACATAAAAGTTGATCATGTTCAAGTTATAGCCAGAATGGTCTATAGTATAGGGTTAGGGCTGGGTACCTTATCCTAGGGACACTATGGGCGCGATCCACTTTGTAAAGTACAAACGATGTGATCCTCAATCGTTTATGTGGAGACATGCGAGTGGGGGTGCCCTATGCAATGAGTTTGCATAAGACTGGACCGAGAAATAGTCACTTAGACTTTATAACTTCGTTTACTGTCTTAACTGACTATATTCATACGATAACCTAGGTAACTCGATATTAATCCTGAGCATGCTATGAACTCCTGTTTATTCGGATTATCTTTAGATTTGCATGAATGAGAGTGGCCCGAGATTGCCGACTCAATAAGCCTCCCATTTTAGGGATAAGACTTGGTTGATAGATGGGAACATAGTTCTGCAAGATAGAATTCACTCCTACCCACTTTAGAGATTAGTAGAGAGGTTGTTCCCTTAAGTGTTGACTCCGGGTCTTGAACAAAGGGCCCACCCCTCTCATTGGCTCGAGAGCGATTCAGTTTGTTGGTTGGACCACAAACCAATTGTTTATTAGAGGATCAATAGGACTTAAGGAACAAGAAGTAATTACAGGGGTAAAACGGTAAATTTGACCTAGTTGTAATTACAAACGACCTGTGAAGGATCGACTTACTAATAATTGTTATATTGAGTGGACAGAAATATATGTACAGTCAGGAGAGTGCAACCACTGGGCTTTAGTGGAGTGTCCCGGTGGTTAACAAATGTTGATTAGCTAGGCTAAAGAGTTTGGTCGGTTAATCTCATATCGTTGGAGCTCATGATCTGTAGGTCCATTAGGTCCTCCTTACGAGCTTGGGCTAAGCCTTGTAACAATTTGAGAGAAAAAAATTTGAATTTTTCAAATTTGATTTTTGGAGAAAACATTAATTATATGTGATATACCTAACGTGTCATAGATTAATTATGAACTAAACTATGATAAGGAGGAGGTGGGCATATTTAAATATGATTTAAATATTGGTTCGGTTTATAACATGAATAGGGATTCATGTTCGAATGGTCGATTTAAGAAGTCGGGATTGGTCCAATTATTTAATTTGATATTTGATATTAAATTAAATAATTAATTAAAATTAATTAATTAAAATGTTCAATTAATTAAATTAAAATTTATTTTGTATTAATTTTGAATCAAAGTTAAATGAGAAATTCAAATTTATTTTTGATTTCAAAATGGACCAAGTACATCATTTAGTGAATAACCTTCTTGCTTTGTCAAAATTCACTAAAATTGAATGCCTCCTACTTAAATCATACTCATCACACATTTGGTGGCATATTCTAAAAGCTTATTGAAGCTTTATATGAAGGAGTTTTGAGGTGATCAAAGAGAATTTTGGCAGATTTTTCCATTACACTTGGTTTTGAATCATTCTCCTTCTGTTTTCAAATTATCTCAATCTAAGATCCCACAATCTGTTTCAAGGCTGGAGGATAGTAGGGAAGACACTAGAGGTGGTCCACAAAGTATATGTGACAAGAGATTGTCAACGAATTTGAAGTTTTTAGAGTTTGAAAGGTATGTGTTCTTACTCTCTGTTTTTCGAGATTTGAGCATGAATTTTATTTTGCAAAATTGATTAACTTAGAGCACTCAAGATCCTTAATTTCTTCCACTTTCTTAATGTAGACTCTTTCAATTGGTATCAGAGCAATTTTGAGCACTCAATTTGATCTATTTTGTTCTGTGGTAGGTATTTTTTGAAATCTAATTTTTTTGGGCGTCTAAAGTATTTTTCTAATTTTGGCATTTAAATTGAGCATCAATTCGTGTTTTATTTTCAAATTGCTCAAGTGTGTTTAAGCATTAATGTGTGAAGAAGAGTTTGTAAAAGTTTCGAGTCGATTGGAGTTCGGGAAGGCTTTCAATTTGAAGCTCGAAGCTGTGAAGGTCACTGAAATAGAAAACATAGGTTGCACTGTGTTGTTTTTCTTTTTGGTTTTCTCCAACCCACTGCTTCAGCCCGTGATTTTCAAATAGTTTGAAGAAGAAGTTGACTTTGACCGATTCAAGCCCAATTTCATTGACTTTGACCGATAGAAACTTTTTTGGATCAGTTCGACTCGATTTTGGTTCGGTTTGGTTTAATTTAAACCGGTTCTGACTATTTAGAGCTCAGTTTTTTCGTTTTGGAGGCCCGTTTTTCCAATTGGAGCCCCAATTCATCCTTTTACAACCCGACTCAGCCTTTTGAGGTCCGGTTCGCACATTTGCAAGCTGGTTCACCCGAAATTTGAAGGGTTCGAAGTGGGTCGATATTATTTCTAGATTATTATTGTAATAATTTAGTTATTAGCTAGCATTAGATGTCAAAACCAGTCCACTTAGTGTGTTTAATTAATTATGCAACATGTGAATGTATGGTTGTAATTAAAATCTTTGATTGTATGCGCATAAAGTATGTCATATAGATTTTGAAATCCCACCATAGGAAGCATGTTGCATGCATTGAAAGTATGTTATAAGTGTTATAATATATAGTATGCACCTTTTAGGTTTCATAAGAATTAATTTAAGAGTTATATTAATTTATGAAATAAATATTATATATTTTAATTTATAATTAAATAAGGGTTATATTAATTAAAAATTAAACATATAATTGCTATGCATTTATTCATGTGATGGATCTATTATAAATGTATATGTATTCATGTGATGAATGATCAAGCACTTTATAACATAGAAATGCATGTAACCTAAGGTTAATTAATTAGTTTTAAAATGATTTTAGAATTAAAAATTAATTAGACCTTAGGTTATCTAGTTCTAATAAGATTAGAATTAGGAAACCAATAATTTATAAATTATATATGATTAAAGAGGGACTCTGTCTAAGGAAGGTTTTGGCTAGGCTGGGGTACTAAAACTGATGTAAACGGAACACCCCTACCTGGGAACTGACCTGGGAGTGAATTTAATCTAGAGGCTTATAAATTATTTTTCATGAGTGGCGTTTATTAAAAGTTAATAAATTGAACTCATAAACCTAGGTTTACTAAAAGGTTAATAGACTTAGGTAATTCTAGTATAATTGTTATATTGATAGACTTAGATCATATTGTTTTATCTGGAATATGCCTAAATAAAAGTATACCCAAACTATTTAAAATACTTAGTGGGAGTGAAAAAGGTATATAAGATATATCAATTTCCTCTTACGTTCTCCACGAAGTTCACACCGTGAGATTTATGGTTCGGCCTCGTGATGTCAATAGGGCATCCCAATTCGGATGGTGTTTGCATAAATCAAGAGCAAGGTGAATGGAGAAAGTATTTATACTAAGTGGGAGAAGGAAGTGTGTCAACACATCTGCGATCTCCTCCATTAGGTTGGACCGTGAGATTCCCATGTTGCGCCTGCAGGTTGCCCGTAGTAGCACCATCCATTCGGAGGGATGTAACATGGGATTCGAAACAACTCAAACTCTAGAAATGGATAGGGTCTCTTAGGTCCATTCCCAACTTTGACTTTCCAATTCGGTAGCATTGTTGGGGCTGACCTATGAGGTCTGAAAATGGTGGGTCACACTCACAAGAATTACTCAGTGTTAGTGAATTCTTGATCAAAGTAGCGATAACTAGAATGCTATAAGAATAAGAGTTATTTCGGTATTAGTATTTAGTCAAGAATGTCTTGGACAGTGAATGAGTGATTGACTGCCCCTCAGTAGCGGTTGCTCTGACTCACTGAAGTATCGTTGCAAAATAATAATGAATTAATGAGTACATTATTACTTTTGCTAAAATCTTAATTGGATAAGTTACAAGCAATTCACTATTAGAACTCATTTTTTTTCAGAATGTTGAGCTCTTTAATTAAGTTACTCGCCTCTGATAAATTAAACGAAAATAACTACTCGACTTGGAAATCAAAGTTGAATACGATTCTTGCCATCGATGATCTAAGGTTCGTCTTAATGGAGGAATGTCCTCCCCCACCCAGCTCGTCTACAACCCAAATTGTTCAGGATTCATTTGACAAATGGACTAGGGTTGATGATAAGGCCCGAGTCTACATCTTGGCTAGCATAGATGATGTGCTAAGTAAGAAACATGAGGGGATGATCACCACCAAGGAGATCATGCATTCATTACGGATGATGTTTGGACAATCGTCCTCATCGGTCCGTCATGAAGCCCTCGAAGATGTTTATAACTCCCATATGATGGAGAGGAAAGCTGAGAAGACACAACAAAGTAAATATGATTCACTCGTTGTTGAAACATGTTTAGTGGAGCATGATGATTCAGCCTAGATACTAGTATCCAGGAGCCACTAACCATGTGTGTTCTTCTTTTCAGGAAACTAGTTCCTGGAAACATCTTGCTCATGGTGAGATAACTCTCAGGGTTGGAATAGGAGAGGTTGTCTAAGCCAGAGTAGTGAGAGGGGTGAAGTTGTTATTTAGAGGTAGATTCATTTTATTAGAAAATGTACTTTGGTTCCTAGAATTAATAGAAATCTTGTATCTATATTTTGTTTACTTGAACATATGTATAAAGTATCTTTTGATTATAATGAAGCGTTCATTTGCAAAAGAGGTGTACGAATATGTTCTGCTAAACTGAAAAATAACTTATACGTGTTAAGACCAACAGAAGTAAAAGCTATTTTGAATAACGAGATGTTTAAAACAATTGATACTCAAAATAAAATGCAAAATCTTTCTCCGAGTACCTATCTTTGTCACTTGAGACTAGGTCACATCAATCTCAATAGGATTGAGAGATTGGTTAAGAGTGGTCTCCTAAGTCAGTTAGAGGACAACTCTTTACCACCATGTGAGTCATGTTTTGAGGAAAAAATGACTAAACAACCTTTTTCTGAAAAAGGTTATAGGGTCGAAGAACCCTTAGAACTCGTGCATTCGGATCTCTATGGTCCTATGAATGTCAAGGCACGAGGAGGGTATGAATATTTCATCAGTTTTATTAATGATTATTCAAGGTATGACTATCTTTACCTAATGCATCATAAGTCCGAAACCCTTGAAAAGTTCAAGGAGTATAAGGCATAGGTTGAGAACACATTAGGTAAAACGATTAAAATACTTCGATCAGATCGAGGTGGATAGTATATGGATTTGAGATTCCAAGACATCGAGGTGGAGAGTATATGGATTTGAGATTCCAAAACTATATGATAGAACATGGAATTGTATCCTAACTCTCAGCGCCTGGTACACCGCAACAGAATGGTGTTTCTGAGAGGAGATATAGAACCTTGTTAGACATGGTTCGAACCATGATAAGTTATGCTCAACTGCCTAGTTCGTTTTGGGGATATGCAGTAGAAGCTGCTGCATTATTTTGAATATGGTTCCCTCTAAGAGTGTTTCAGAAACACCCTATGAGTTATGGAAAAGACTGTAAATGTAGTTTACGTCATTTCAGGATTTGGGGATGTCCGACACACGTGTTGTTGTCCAATCTAAAGAAATTGAAAACATCATTCAAAATTATGCCTATTCATAGGATACTCCAAAGAAACAAAAGGTGGTCTGTTTTATGATCCTCAAGAGGACAAGGTGCTTGTGTCGACAAAAATCACGTTCTTAGAGGAAGACCACATGAGAGATCATCAACCTCGTAGCAGGATTGTCTTGAGCGAAATTTCTAGGTTAGCTATAGATAAATCAACAAAAGTTGTTGATCAAGCTGGTCCTTTTCAAGAGTTGAGAATGCCTCGACGTAGTGGGAGGGATGTTAGACAACCCGACCGTTACATGGGTTTGACTGAAACCCAGGTCGTCATACCTGATGATAACTTTGAGGATCCATTGACTTATAAACAGATAATGAATGATATAGATAGGGACCAATGGATTAAAGCCATGGACCTCGAAATGCAGTCAATGTACTTCAATTTAGTCTGGAAACTTGTAGATCAACCAGATGGTGAAAGAACTGTCTGTTGCAAATGGATCTACAAGAGGAAACGAGATCAAGCCGGTAAGGTGCAATCCTTTAAGGCTTGACTGGTGGTAAAGGGTTATACCTAGAGGGTAGGGGTGAACTATAAAGAAACTTTATCCCCTGTTGTCATGCTTAAATCCATTAGAATACTCTTGTCCAACCACATTCTATGACTACGAAATATGGCAAATGAATGTCAAGACAAGATTTCTAAATGACAATCATGAAGAGAGTATACATATGGATCATCCACAAGGGTTCATAGTTCAGGGTCAAGAGCAAAAGGTTTGCAAACTTAAATGATCAATCTATGGATTGAAAAAGCATCTACATCCTAGAATATAAGATTTGATAATGCGATCAAATATTATGGCTTTGAACAGAATATTGACGAGTCTTGTGTCTACAAGAAGATAGTCAATACAACTGTAGCTTTCTTAGTCTTATACGTAGGCGATATCCTGCTCATTGGGAACGATGCAGGATTCATGACTGACATTAAACAATGGCTAGCAACCCAATTCTAAATGAAAGATTTGGGAGAGCCTCAATTTGTCCTTGGAATCCAATTTTTTTGGAATCGCAAGAACAAAACTCTAGCACTGTCTCAGGTATCTTATATTGACAAGATGTTGGTTAGATATAAGATGCAGAATTCCAAGAAGGAATCATTACCTTTTAGGCATGAAATTCATCTGTCTAAGGAACAGTCCCCAAAGACACCTCAAGAAGTTGAGGATATGAGACACATTCCTTATGCATCTGCTGTCGGTAGTCTAATGTAGGCCATGTTCTATACTCGACCCGACATATGTTATGCAGTAGGAATTATCAGCAGGTATCAGTCCAATCCAGTACATGATCATTTGACTGTCGTTAAAAACATCCTCAAGTATCTTAGGAGAACGAGAGACTATATGCTTGTATATGGCGTAAAGAATTTCATCCTTACAGGATACACTGACTCTGATTTTCAGATTGATGTAGATTCGAGCAAATCCACATCGAGATCAGTGTTCACTCTTAACGGAGGAGCTATAGTATGGAGGAGTATAAAGCAATGTTGTATTGTTGACTCCACCATGGAGGCTGAATACGTTGCAGCTTGCGAAGAAGCGAAGGAGGCTGTATGACTTAGGAAGTTCTTGACTGATTTGGAAGTTGTTCCAAAATATGAATTTGCCTATCACCTTTTTATTGTGATAATAATGGTGTAGTGGCAAATTCTAAAGAACCTAGAATCCATAAGCACATAAAGCACATTGAGCGTAAATATCATCTCATCAGAGAGATTGTGCAACGAGCAAACGTGAACGTCACATACATCGCTTCGGAGCACAATATTGCTGATCCGTTTACAAATCCCCTCATGGCTAAAGTGTTTGAGAGACACCTAGAGAGTCTCAGGACTACGAGTTGTACAGTAGGGCATTTTTTTACTCAGCATGTTTAACTCCACTGACGTTTTAGACCAAGTGGGAGTTTGTTGGGTTTTATGTCCTAAAACTCATAGGTTTGTAAACTGAATGTATATTCTATTTTGCAATAAAGATGTTATTGAGATTTATTCAAATAAAGGTGAAGTGAATTGTATATTTTGGAATCCTAATCGAATAAAAAACCCATGGCTATAGGATGTATACTTGAACTTTATGTGTGACATAAAAGTGGATCAGGTTCTAGTTATAGCCAGAATGGTCTATAGTATAGGTATAGGGTTGCGTACCTTATCTTGGGGACACTATGGACACGACCCACTTTGTAAAGTACAAACGATGTGATCCTTAATCGTTCATGTGGAGACATGCGAGTGAGGGCACCCTATGCAATGAGTTTGCATAAGACTGGACCGAGAAATAGTCACTTAGACTTTATAACTCTGTTTACTGTCTTAACTGACTATATTCATACGATAACCTAAGTAACTCGATCTTAATCCTGAGCGTGCTATGAACTCCTGTTTATTCGGATTTTTCTTAGATTTGCATGGGTGAGAGTGGCTTGAGATTGTCGACTCAATAAGCCTCTCATTTCATGAAGGGAATGAAAATCCCCGCGAAGCGGGAGACGATCGAATCGCCAAGGTATCATTACGTTACTTACAATTTGTTAAAATGATCTAACACTTAGATCTAAGTTAAACATACAAAATTAAGGAAGAAAAACATCAAGAAGAATATACTTACTTGTTGTAGACAAAACTTCAAAGTTTCTTCCTTGATCACGAACACTTCGTGCTTCTCAATCTCAACGAACACTTCCCTCGAACAAAACCCGAACACCACCAATGGCCTTCTCGGTTGTTCTTCCTTTGGAAAAATGAAAGTTGTGGGACTTTTTAGTTTTGGAGAGGGAGGAGAATTTGAGAGAAAATGTTGAGAGAGTTCTTTTCTTTTTGGTGAAATCCAAAAAATGAGAGTGTAAGTGTAATTTCCTTCTTGCAAGAAGAGATTAAATAGTGGAGTTAAAATCTCCACATTATTACCATTTTACCACAACCATAGGTTATACAAATCATATTTGCATAACAATATAATATGAGATATCTCATATCTTATATTGCAAATCACATTTGCAATAATTGTGGATTAATTAAATTGAATCACATCCAATTTAATTTCTCTCATTTAATTTCTCCAATTAGCCATAATTCAACAATTAGGCTAACCTATAGTTTATTATGAATCTCATTTACATTAAACTATATATTATATCATTCATATCTCATATAAATGACATAAATGCCTCTAAGTGAAATTGAACACTTCAACTTCATACCAAAACTCTAACCCTTCTTTTAACCCAGATTGAGCAAACCGAGGGACCTAATGGACCTATAGTGATGGGCTCCAATGATTCGAGATTAACCTATCAAACTCTTTGACCCGACCAATCAACATTCATTAGCTACGGTAACACTCCACTATAGCCCGTAGCTGCACTCCCGTTAGTGCAGAATATTACGTGTCCACTTATATGACCAATGTCCATGAGTCGACCCTTCACTGGTTGTTTGTAGACACGACTGGGTCAAATTACCGTTTTACCCCCGTGTCTACCTCTTGTTCCTTAAGTTCCCACTGCTCCTCTAATGAACAACATATTGTGATGGTTCAACATACACAACACCCTTCTCGGGCCATTGAGAAGGTGGGCGCCCGTTGTCCAAGCCCTGGAGACAACACTTAAGGGAACAACCCCTCTAGTTTCCCTAAAGGCGGGAACGAGTGAATTCCATCACACTTAGTTAAGTTCCCAGCTCCCTACTTGGTCCTGTCCCAGAGAAAATAGGCATATTGGGCGAGTAACTGTGACCACCCTCACTCGCACTAGTCAAAGGACGGACCCCGCAGACAGGAGTCCGTAACACGCTCAGGATTCAGGTCGAGTCACTAATGGTCATCTATGAATTTATTAGTCTCATCACCAGCGGTGTTACATCGTGAGGGTCTAATAATTCACGATCCGGTCTTGTACAATCTCATTGCACAGGATGCCCCCACTCGCATGTCAACCACATGAACGAGTCAGATCACCTCGTTTGTATCTACAAAGCGAGCCGCATCCACAGTGTATCCAGGATTAGGTCTCCAACCCTATCCATATACTGTAGACCGTTCAGGTCATTAACTCGAATGTGATCCTCTCTGTGTATCCACTACACACCGTTCAAGTTATGGTACTCTCATAAATTCAATGACCCTGGAGCTTAGTTTATTGGAAAAGTTTGTAACTATTGCGAGACACAAAGTAATGAAATAAATAACTATTATTAATTTCAAACAACGATTCACAAACACGAGATTTGGACAGAAATCCCAACAAACTCCCACTTGGACTAAGCTAGTGGAGAAAATACATTTCTGAAATGTACATAAATTACAATGAAGTAATACAATAAACTAGGGCATTGAATACCCGTTTACACATCTCTCACTTGAAGGGAATCGAAGTCCTCGCAGCGGAAGCGATTGCGAATCGCGCGCTCTTGATTTAGTTACAACGGTAAATTTAAGAACATGAAAAACTAGATTAAGCATATATAACAGAATGGAAAGCAATAATTTACCTTTGAAGAACATTTCTTCAAGTGCTCCTTTCTCCCACGATCACGATCTCAGCAACAGGAACTCCAACGTATGAAGACACGACCACCGAATCTTCTCCGTTGTTCTCTAGGTGAGGGAGGAATGTGGGTTCCGTTTAGGGAGGTGAGGTTTTTGTGAGAGATGTGTGTTTTGGAACTCTTCCAGCAACACAACAAGAGACGGCTTGTAATTCTATGAATAACCCTTAACCTAGTTGCATCTCATGCAACCAATAGGGGAATGGGATGTAAATGACCATCCTACCCCTCCTTTAACCTCTCTTTAGTATATAGTTTATATATGAATCTAATTCACATTAAAACTATATATTATATCAATTATGTCATATACAATTGATATAACTCCTCAGGTATGAAATTGAACACTTCAATTTCACTCCTAACTTTACACCCTCAACCTACAGATTATGAAGTCCAATGATGTGAGATTAACTGATCAAACTCTTTGATCCAGTTAATCAATATTCATTAACTACAAGTCACTCCACTATAGACTTGTAGCTGCACCCTTCTCACTGTAGATATTATTGTGTCCACTGATATAGTCATTACCCATGAGTCGACCCTTTACAGGTTGTTCGTAATCATAGCTGGGTCAAATTACCGTTTTACCCCTGTGATTACCTATTTGCTCCTTAAGCACCACTGATCCTCTAATGAACAACAAGTCTAAGATTCTACCTTAGATTCATACCCTCATAGAGGGCGGGGCCCCGTTGTTCAAGAGACCGAGTCGATTCTTAAGGGAACAACCTATCTAATTCCTCAAGAGAGGAATGAGTGAATTCCATCTTGCACAGCTTAAGTTTCCAGCTACCTACGAGGTTCCGTCCCGAGAAGGTAGGCTTATTGAGTCTCGCCACACAGCCACCCTCACCTATACTAGTCTAAGGACAAACCCCTATAAGCGGGGAGTTCTTAACTTGCTCGAGGATTTCAGTCGAGTCACTAATGACCATCTATAAATTACTAGTCTTATCCTCGTTAACGGTGTTACCTTTGGTTAGACTAATAATTTGCGATCCAAATCTTGTATGAACTCTTCATACAGGATGCCCCCAATCGCATGTCAACTACATGAATGAGTTGGATTACCTCATTTGTACTAATTACAAAGTGGGCGCATCCATGGGTGTTACTGAATGAGGTTTCCAACCTTATTCTTATATCATTGACTATTTAGGTTATAATCTTGAACTCAACCCAAATAGTGTCCACTACACTCGATTTCAAGATAAACGTTATAACCTTGGAGCTTAGTTTATTGGATTTATAAAAGCAAGACTGTAATCTTATGAAAACAAATAACACTTTATTTAATTGATCAAAATTACACAAGTTTAAGGCATAAATCCCAACACCACTTGTCCTAGTAAGGAAGCACTCGAAGACCTAGACTTTCTAGGTGACCCTCAAACACCTTAGCCGTGAGGGGCTTTGTAAATGGATCAGCTACGTTGTGCTCCGACGCAATCTGCGTGACTGTCACGTCTCCGCGGTGCACAATCTCCCGTATGAGGTGATACTTCCGCTCAATGTGTTTGCCTCTCTTATGGCTCCGAGGCTCTCGTGAGTTGGCTATCGCACGCCATTGTTATCACGAGCGATGTGATCTACAAGTTCATATTTGGAACAACTTCCAAATCCGTCATGAACTTTCTAAGCTAAACGCTTCCTTTGCAGCTTCACAAGCCGCAACATACTCCGCTTCCATAGTGGAATCGGCGATGCATCCCTGCTTGATGTTTCGCCATACTACAACTCCTCCATTCCGAATGAAGGCTGACCCCGAGTCAATTTCCTAGAATCCTTATCGGTCTGAAAGTAAGAATCTGTGTATCCCGTAAGGATCAAATCCCCACTACCATACACTAAGCTGTAGTTCCTCGTTCTCCTAAGATACTTGAGGATTGCCTTTGCGGCTGTGCAATGATCTAATCTGGATTGGTGATATCTCACCGACAATCCCTCTTTGCATAACAGATGTCGGGCCTAGTACACAACATGTCATACATCAGGCTCCCTACAGCTGAAGCATATGGGATCCGTCTCATATCCTCAACATCTTGAGGGGTCTTAGGACACTGATCCTTAGACAAATGAACTGTAACGACCCTAAAATTCTAGACGAACCTACGATAGGGAAGTTACTCCGCCACTCCGTTCGTGCCAAAATTTCGGCAGCATAACGGCATAGCAAGGAGAAAACCAAAATTTTTCCTGGAACCTAACAAGCAGAAAACACTTCAAAGAGTCTCAAGAAATGCCCAACCCCCACCAAACTACAATTAGAGAACGGGTTGGGCTACCACCAGAGTTCCAAAACACAATCTCTTAGACAAACGAACACACAACGAAAACAGAACTCAACCAGAATGAAAATTCACTAACTAAGAAGTACAAGAGAAACATAGGGCCAAGCGACCAAGCAAATAAAACAGAAACTAAAACATGAATGTGACAAGCGAGAACTCTAAGCTAAGGATACAGGAAGGAAACAGAGTCCCACTCTCGCGTGGTCGTCGTCGTCATCAACCGCCTCAGGATTTCTTACCTGCAACCAAAAACAACAAAGTAGATGGGTGAGTATAAAAATACTCAGTAAGCAGCCCACTCGCGTCCAAACAAACTAACAAGCAACCAAACAAGACTCATTTTCTAAACTCACTTAACCCCAAACAGGTCTCACACTTAACACACTCCGCCCTGAGCCCTCTTACGGTAATAACTCGAGCTCTACCTTCGGTCCTGGAACTTTGATTGATGATGCAATGAGAGAAAGCAACTCTCACACCACTACACCCTGGCATAGAGCAAAGCAGGTACGTATCCTACACGTCCTATGGGGAATCACCCCTAAGCCAAAGACGGATAATGGAAAGCAACCACTCCACGGCGGGGACGTACTGTGCTCTCACAACGCAACACGCTAGCATAGTGCAGTGAGGTACGTAACCAACACGCCCTATGGGGAATCACCCCTAAGCTAGCACGGGATAATGGAAAGCAACCATTCCCGGATCTCAACGGGGACGCCTTTTGCCTCACGAGCCTATCATTTATCGTCAACCTAGAGGTTCCGACACGCTCAGGCGTAACTCAGGGTTTAGTAAGTGCTGGGTTTTGCGCTTCATAAGGTTATTTAGGGTTCTAACTAGACATTTCCAGTATCCTCGACCCATTCTCAAGAGTTCCAAACTCAGCAAGGTTCTCACTTGCAACCAACACCTCAAACTACCCAAATTCCAGTTTCAGACCACACTCAAGTTAGACGTCCGACTTAGCCTTACCCTAAGCCCACATAGGTTTGCTCAACTCCTTGCTTCACGTCGGTAAACGCCTCCCTAACTAGCATTCTGACATAGCCTGGACGCCCGCGAGCAGACGCCGTAAGCTATGTCTCACTCCGAGTCTGTTGCCACACTCATAATGGCTCACCTCGAAGCATTCTCGTCTTTGGTCTGTAGCCATGACTACCATGGCTCACCACAAGACATCGTCAATACACATGCTCCATGCTAGTTTCTCGCCACACAAGGCTGTAGGATAACGTCACCTAAATAAGAGTAAGGTAGGGACTACTAGCCTGAGGGGTTCCATAACACGACTCTCTTGACTTGGTACTAAGGCCACAATCAAAGATACATTCTAACAATCATGCGAACGCTACAAACTGCATATCGCTTATGATCCTCAACCACACACGCATGAACTCAATCACGGTCAGAACCAACCCCTTTAACATACACGTCAACACAAGGTTTCAATCCACCAACCATGCAGACAAGCTCTCTCACTTATGAGCTCGCTCGAATCAAGTTGGCTACCTACAACGATTCGAGGGTCCATGAAACAAACTCTTCCTTCAACACGATCAAACACAAGCTCGCCTAACACAATTCGAAGGAAAAGACTGACCACTAGCGTAGCCTAGGGCTTGCCTTTAACACGCAACTAAGTTAGTTATAGCATTCCAATTAGCTCAAACACAAGCCGAAGTTTTAGGCATGCACCCAATGGTCACGTTTGGCCCAAACCACCGAAACTGAAGCTTTAGTTGCAACCTCGAACACTTAAACAAGAATAGCCTCACGCTTAGGCGACCATGAGCCCAACGCAGTAATCCTCTATTTAGCAACTACGCTTTGCCACACTTGCCCATCTAGGGTTTACTCGTGGCTCACAAATTCCAACTACCAACCTCGGGGTGGGACATGAGCATAGAGCCACCTTTCAACTCCGTCAAACCTGGACTCACAACGTTCTCTCTCAGCTTAGTACGATCAAAGGCTTAAAGTCTCACTCCTAACTTGAAGCCTTAGTCCCTATTCCAACATTAACTACTTTCTTAATCCATTAGTGGTACAAGTGATACCAACCCAAACCCGATCTCAACCATAGGCATCATAACGTGATTTTCGTGTATTAAACACAACTCATAGCTTACCACATTCAGACAAGATCGAATAATAATTTTAAGGGGTTTAATCCAAATAACTACTTACCTCGATAGCTAAGGTTCGGGAGTTCGATCCCGAGTTCCACGCGCTTCCTCAACACGCACGAGCCCCTATTCAATAAACAAAGACCTTAAAACCACGCTTCTAACAATCATACACGAACTACTTTGACCTAAATGACCAAACTAATGCACAGAGACTTAAAATGGAATCGAGAAAATGAAGTCGACCGGTTATACCTATCCAACGGCGGCGGCGACGGCAGAATCCGACAAGCGGCGGCGGTGACAAAAGTTTCGGCGAGTGGCGGCACGTGGGGCATAGATCCGAGATGCCCGTGGCCCGATCTATTCAAAACCAAACTCTAATTTATGAGAACCAGACTCAAAATATACGAACCAAGCAAACCAAACTAATGGGTTTTTTAGAGGAAAACTCACCGGTATGATTTGGGCTTGTTGTCGACGAGGAGAGAACGGAGAAGATGAAGAGCAGTCGGCGGCTTCATGGAGAGGAGAAGAAAAGAGAAATAGCAGCGAGCGATGCTTGCTATCAGCGTCGGGTTTGCGGGAAGGGTGGTTGGCCTCGACTGCCGGCGACGAGGAGACGAGAGAGGAAAAAGACGGCGGCTAACGGAGTTGCCGGCGGTGGATGACTTCGCGAGGGAGGAGACGCCGAAGGAGGCTATAGGCTGCGGCAAGAGGAAGAAGAGGAATCGAACGGGGGAGGGGGGGAAGCGTGCGGCTGGGCTTCTTTTTTTTTTTTTTTTTTTTTTTTTTTTTACACGGGCGTTACATCCTTCCCACCTTAAGAACTTTCGTCCTCGAAAGTGGCTAAACCCTGAACAACTCGGGGTGGTTCGCCCTCGCCTCGTCCTCACGCTTCTAAGTATCCTCCTTTAGCTGATGGTTTTGCCACAAGACCTTGACAAGGTTGATTTCTCTGTTCCTCAACACTTTCTTTTCACGGGCTAAAATTTCCACTAGTCTTTCCTCGTTACTCAAATCCTGATCAACCTATAGTGGCTCGAAATCCAGCACATGAGATGCATATGATACATAGCCTTGCAGCATCGACACAAGGAAACACATCGTGCACGACTGCTAAAGATGGCGGCAAGGTCGAAACGTACGCCACCGAGCCAATCCGTCCCAAAATCTCGAATGGCTTGATGAACCTAAGGCTCAAGTTTCCTTTCCTTACAAACCTCAACACTTCTCGCATAGGTGCAACCTTAAGAAAAAAACATAGACCCCCAACTGCAAACTCTAAGACACAAGCTCGAGGCATGTCCTCTGAGATCTTATTCAACCTCTCAATCTGTTCACCTATCTGTGGGTGGAACATCGCGCTGAAAGTACACTCAGCCCCTAAGGCTTTCTGAAAGCTCAACTAGAAGCCGAATGCAAATCAGGACTCCATGTCGGAGACTATCCGAACTGGAACTCCGTGCAACCTGATAGTCCCCTCCATAAACAGCTTTGTCTTTTCTCCACTGCATAAGCCAGCTCCCCAAAAAGGAAAAGCGCTGACTAGACAACTTGTCCACTATCATCCAGATCACTGCGAATCCTTTAACTGTTCGGAGAAGGCCAAGAAATGAAACCCATCGAAGATCTTTTCCATTTCCACTGCGGTACCCCTAAGGTTACAACTCTCGATCTCATAATCTTTCACTGGCTCCATTCATCTGTGTTGTCTCATACTCAGTTCCTTCTGAGTAACCAAGTACTTCAAGCTCTTGTGACCTGTAAACATTTGACTTTCCTCACCGAAAAGGTCACTCCCTAGGTTTTCAAAGCAAAGACTACCACAGTTAGTTCCAAGTCATGAGTCGGGTATCTCCACTCATAGCCCTCCAACTGACGGAACATAGGCAATGACACTCCCATGTTGCATCAAAACACGACCCAAACCTTTCTTGGAAGCATCATTGTACACCACGAAAACTCTCGAGTCATCAAGCTCTGAGAGTACCGGTCGTTGAGGTCTTTTGATTCAAACCTGGATACTCGTATCACACGTGTCACTTCATACGAGAGCATTTTTTTGGTCAACTGGGTGAGAAGTGTAGCAAACTTGGAGAAGTCTTCCACGAACTACCGGTAATAGCTGACTAAGCCCAAAAACTACAAACCTTGGTAATGTGACCTTGGGTCGAGGCCATTCTCGAAACCACTTCCACTTTTGTCGCGTCT
This sequence comes from Trichosanthes cucumerina, assembly GCA_036507285.1. Taxonomy (NCBI): domain Eukaryota; kingdom Viridiplantae; phylum Streptophyta; class Magnoliopsida; order Cucurbitales; family Cucurbitaceae; genus Trichosanthes; species Trichosanthes cucumerina. Next base: position 32,737,778 of record CM071843.1, read on the forward strand.
CATCGAAACTCCTTCCCAGGTACAACGTGCCCCGCATCGAGGATGTCGCCAAAAGCACGATGACGAAGGTACCCAAGAATTCCATGAACGTCCTATTCATCAGGTCCATAAACTCAGTCGGGGCGTTCGTCGACCCGAACGACATCGCAGAAAACCTGAAATGTCCATACCTGGATCTGAAGCCTGTCTTCGGGATGTCTTCCCCTCTTAAACTCAACCGGTGGCAGCCCGAGCACAAATCAATCTTGGAGAACAAAGTTGCTTCCTGTAACTGGTCGAACAGATCGTTGATCATGGGAAGCGGGTACTTGTCCCTTGCAGTTACTTTGCTCAACTCTTTGTGATCAATGCTTAAGCGCATCGACCCATCTCTCTTTTCCACAAAGGGTACCGGCGCACCCCATGGTGAAACATTGGGGCGAAAGTAACCTCTAACTAGCAGCTCCTGAACTGGATCTTGAGTCCTTTCAACTCAGTTGGTTCATACGATACAGGGCTCTTGATAGAGATGCGGTGCCCAACTCCAGCTCGATATTAAAGTCCACCTCCCTTACTGGAGGTAGGCCAGGTAAAACCTCGAGAACACATCCGCACACTCTCTAATTATCGGGACCGCCGACGCGCGCCCTCTTCTCGTTTCTCAAAGTTCGACATACTTGCCAAGAAGGCCTAAGCCACTTGGCCAACAAATCGGCTTGCCTTTAGGGCTAAAATAACCCTTGGAACCAATCCTGACTCGATCCCCTTGAACTTGAAGCTCTGTTCTGATGGAGGTTTAAACACGACCCCCCTGAACACCCCGGCCACGCCTGCCGGCGACATCCCTTCCACGAGCCCATAACCTGAATTTCAAGTAAGCAAGCAAGCAATTCACGGCTACCCACCTTAAGAGCGAGGTTAGAAAAGATTCAACGCATAACAATGTAAGAACAAAAAGATGAGCAACACATTAGTCCCTATCTACTTTATTAATTACTTAACAGATACCAAACCTGGCAGCGACGAGACGACTTCCCAGTGAGAGGCTGTGAAGAACAGGATGCTCACGATGTGAGCAAGTCTACAAAATCTAGAACCTACGCTCTGATACCAACTGTAACGACCCTAAAATTCGAGAAGAATCTACGATAGGGAAGTTACTCCGCCACACCGTTCGTGCCAAAATTTCAGCAGGCTAACGGCATAGCAAGGAGAAAACCAAAATTTTTCCTCGAACCTAAGAAGCAGAAAACACTTCAAAGAGTCTCAAGAAATGACCAACCCCCACCAAACTACAATCAGAGAACGGGTTGGGCTACAACCAGAGTTCCAAAACACAATCTCTTAGACAAACGAACACACCACGAAAACAGAACTCAACCAGAATGAAAATTCACTAACTAAGAAGTACAAGAGAAACATAGGGTCAAGCGACCAAGCAAATAAAACAGAAACTAAAACATGAATGTGACAAGCGAGAACTCTAAGCTAAGGAAACATGAAGGAAACAGAGTCCCACAGCCTCGTCGGGTCGTCGTCGTCATCAACCGCCTCAGGATTTCTTACCTGCAACCAAAAACAACAAAGTAGATGGGTGAGTATAAAAATACTCGTGAAGCGCCACACGCGCCCAAACAAACTAACAAGCAACCAAACAAGACTCGTCTTCTAAACTCACTTAACCCCAAACAGGTCTCACACTTAACACACTTCGCCCTGAGCCCTCCTACGGTAATAACTCGAGCTCTACCTTCGATCCTGGAACTTTGATTGACGATGCAATGAGAGAAAGCAACTCTCACGCCACTACACACTGGCATAGAGCAGAGCAGGTACGTATCCCACACGCCCTATGGGGAATCGCCCCTAAGCCAGATGGGATAATGGAAAGCAACCACTCCCCGACGGGGGCGTACCCCAGGGCTCTCACAACGCAACACGCTAGCATAGTGCAATGAGGTACGTAACCAACACGCCCTATGGGGAATCACCCCTAAGCTAGCACGGGATAATGGAAAGCAACCATTCCCGGATCTCAATCGACGCCTTTTGATCTCACGAGCCTATCATATATCGTCAACCTAGAGGCTCCGACTCGCTCAAAGCGTAACTCTCGGTGGTTTAGTAAGTGTGGGTTTTTGCGCTTCATAAGGTTATTTAGGTTCTAACTAGACATTTCAAAGATCCTCGACCCATTCTCAAGAGTTCCAAACTCAAAGAAGGTTCTCACTTGCAACCAACACCTCAAACTACCCAAATTCCAGTTTCAGACCACACTCAAGTTAGACGTCCGACTTAGCCTTACCCTAAGCCCACATAGGTTTGCTCAGCTCCTTGCTTCACGTCGGTAAACACCTCCCTAACTAGCATTCTGACATAGCCCAGACCCGCCCCGCAGGACGCTTAGCTATGTCTCACTCCGAGTCTGTTGCCACACTCATAATGGCTCACCTCGAAGCATTCTCGTCTTTGGTCTGTAGCCATGACTACCATGGCTCACCACAAGACATCGTCAATACACATGCTCCATGCTAGTTTCTCGCCACACAAGGCTGTAGGATAACGTCACCTAAATAAGAGTAAGGTAGACTACTAGCCTGAGGGGTTCCATAACACGACTCTCTTGACTTGGTACTATGGCCACAATCAAAGATACATTCTAACAATCATGCGAACGCTACAAACTGCATATCGCTTATGATCCTCAACCACACACGCATGAACTCAATCACGGTCAGAACCAACCCCTTTATCATACACGTCAACACAAGGTTTCAATCCACCAACCATGCAGACAAGCTCTCTCACTTATGAGCTTGCTTCCTGAATCAAATTGGCTACCTACAACGATTCGAGGGTCCATGAAACAACTACTTCCTTCAACAGTCAAACACAAGCTCGCCTAATACAATTCGAAGGAAAAAACTGACCACTAGCGTAGCCTAGGGCTCGCCTTTAACACACAACCAAGTTAGTTATAGCGTTCCAATTAGCTCAAACAAAAGCCGAAGTATTAGGCATGCACCCAATGGTCATGTTTGGCCCAAACCACCGAAACTGAAGCTTTAGTTGCAACCTCGAACGCTTAAACAAGAATAGCCTCACGCTTAGGCGACCTTGAGCCCAACGCAGTAATCCTCTATTTAGCAACTACGCTTTGCCACACTTGCCCATCTAGGGTTTACTCGTGGCTCACAAATTCAAACTACCAACCTCGAGGTAGGACATGAGCATAGAGCCACCTTTCAACTCCGTCAAACCTGGACTCACAACGTTCTCTCTCAGCTTAGTACGATCAAAGGCTTAAAGTCTCACTCCTAACTTGAAGCCTTAGTCCCTATTCCAACATTAACTACTTTCTTAATCCATTAGTGGTCAAGCGACACCAAGCCAAACCCGATCTCAACCATAGGCATCATAACGTAATTTTCGTGTATTAAACACAGCTCATAGCTTACCACATTCAGACAAGATCGAATAATAATTTTAAGGGGTTTAATCCAAATAACTACTTACCTCGATAGCTAAGGTTCGGGAGTTCGATCCCGAGTTCCACGCGCTTCCTTAACACGCACGAGCCCCTATTCAAAAAACAAAGACCTTAAAACCGCGCTTCTAACAATCATACACAAACTAATTTGACTTAAATGACCAAACTAATGCACAGAGACTTAAAATGGAATCGAGAAAATGAAGTCGACCGGTTATACCTATCCAACGGTGGCAGAATCTGGCAAGCGGCGGCGGTGACAAAATTTCCGGCGAGTGGCGGCACGTGGGGCATAGATCCGAGATGCCCGTGGCCCGATCTATTCAAAACCAAACTCCAATTTATGAGAGCCGGACTCAAAATATACGAACCAAGCAAACCAAACTAATGGGTTTTTGAGAGGAAAACTCACCGGTAAGATTTGGGCTTGTCGTCGACGAGGAGAGAACGGAGAAGATGAAGAGCAGTCGACGGCTTCACGGAGAGGAAAAGAAAAGAGAAATAGCAGCGAGCGATGCTTGCTATCAGCGTCGGGTTTGCGGGAAGGGTGGTTGGCCTCGACTGCCGGCGACGAGGAGACGAGAATGGAAGAAGACGGCTGCTAACGGAGTTGCCGACGGTGGATGACTTCGCGAGGGAGGAGACACCGAAGGAGGCTATCGGTTGCGACAAGAGGAAGAAGAGGAATCGAACGGGGGGGGGGGGGAAGCGTGGGCTGGGCTTTTTTTTTTTTTTTTTTACACGGGCGTTACATGAACCCCATGCCTGAAAGCCAGCAAGCCCTTCTTGGAGTTCTGCATTTTATATCTAGACAACATCTTGTCAATATAAGACGCCTGAGACAAGGCTAGCATTCTGTTCTTTCGGTTCTGGACTATTTGGATACCTAGAACATACTGAGCTTCTCGCAAATATTTCATTTGGAATTGCAAAGCATGCCACTTCTTAACGTCAGTAAGAAGTTCTACCTCATTCCCACTGAGAAGAATATCATCCACATACAACACTAAAAATGCAACAGTTTTGTCAACGATTTTCTTGTAGACACAAGGCTCGTCGACATTTTGATCAAAGCCATAAGATTTGATCGCTTCATCAAACCTTATATTCCAAGACCACGAAGCTTGTTTCAGTCCATAAATAGACCTTTGAAGCCGACAAACCTTTTGCTCTTGGCCTTGGGCAATGAACCCTTTGGGCTGGTCCATGTAGATGGTTTCATCAAGTTTGCCATTAAGAAACGTTGTCTTGACATGCATCTGCCATACCTCGTAGTCATAATATGCGACAATGGTCAGAAGGATCCTGATCGACTTTACCATGGCAACAGGTGAAAAGGTCTCCTCATAGTCAACCCCTTCAACCTAGGTAAAACCCTTTGCCACTAGTCGGGCTTTGAAGGTTTGCACCTTCCCATCTACGCCACGTTTGCGCTTGTAGATCCATTTGCAACCAATATGTTTGACCCCATCCGGTTGATCTACAAGCTCCCAGACAGAATTGAAGTACATCGACTCCATTTCCTGGTCCATAGCTTTAATCCATTCGTCTTTGTCAACATCAACCATTGCCTGATCATAGGTTAATGGATCCTCACAGTCATCATCAGGAGCGACAACTGAGGTTTCAGCTAAACCCATGTAACGATCAGGCTGTCTCACAGCCCTCCCACTACGTCGAGGCATTCCCAACTCTTAAGAACGGATTTGACTAGACGTTCTAGGATCAACAACACTTGTTGACGTACTAGCCCCATCAACAACTCTTGCCGATGTACTGTCCATTTCGTTTAACACAATTTTACTCGGTAAATGATCCCTGACGTGGTCTTCCTTTAGAAAAGTGGCGTTTGTCGACACAAGCACCCTATTTTTTTTAGCATCGAAAAATAGACCACCCCTAGTCTCTTTAGGGTAACCTACGAATAGGCACAATTTTGAACGGGGTTCCAACTTTTTCGGGTTTGACACTAACACATGGGCCGGGCATCTCCAAATCCTGAAATGGTGTAAACCTACTTTACGACCATTCTAGAATTCGAAAGGTGTTTCACAAACACTCTTCGATGGAACGTTGTTCAAAATATAGACCGCAGTCTCCATTGCGTAACCCCAAAATGAATCAGGGAGACGAGCATAGCTCATCATCGACCGAACCATGTCCAACAAGGTTCTGTTTCTCCTCTCCGATACGCCATTCTGCTGTGGCATACTAGGTGCTGAGAGTTGGGATGTAATTCCGTGTTCTATCATATAGTCTTGGAATTAAGTGTCCATATACTCTCCACCTCGATCCGATCAAAGTGTTTTAAGCGATTTACCTAAGACGTTCTCAACCTCAGTCTTGTACTCTTTGAACTTTTCAAGAGTTTCAGACTTCTTATGCATTAGGTAAATATACCCATACCTCGAGTAAACGTCTATGAAAGACACGAAGTATTCATAACCGCCTCGTGCTTTAACATTCATCGGACCACAGAGGTCAGAATGTATTAGCTCAAGGGGCTCTTTGGCTCTGTATCCTTTTCCACTAAAAGGACGTCTGGTCATTTTGCCTTCAAGGCATGACTCACACACCGGTAAAGAGTTTTCTCCCAACTCGTTTAGAAGTCCACTTTTCACTAGTTTCTCAATCCTATTGAGATTAATTTGGCCTAACCGTAGATGCCAAAGATGGACATTTTCCTTAGGAGAAATTTTCTCTCTCTTAGTTCGCGTTTCTACAGTTTTAAATAATTCAGTGCAAAACACTTTTGACCGAATTAGATTTCAAAACATACAGATAATGCTCAAGTGAAGCATAACAAATAAGATTACCATTTCTAGAAATAAACACTTAATTACCATGGAATGAAACGGAAATACACTGTTCTAAAAGGCAGGAAATAGAAACTAGGTTTCTAGTAAACCCTGGAACTATATACATGTTGTCCAACAAAATGTAATTCCTGCCGAAGTGTAGCTTCAGCGTTGTCGACCGCTGCAGCAGAGACAAGCTCCCCGGATCCAACCCGTAGAGTCACCTCACCCTCTCGCACTTCTTTGCCAGAATCAATCCTCAAAAGAAGAACAAACATGGTTAGTGGCGCCGAATCCAATATCTAGGCAGAGTCACTACTCTCCACTAAACAAAGTTTCATCACACAAGTAAATCACATTTACCTTGATTCTTCCTCGGCTAGGAATTTGGGATAGTTTCTCTTCCAGTGTCCGCCCCCATTGCAGTGGAAACACTTTCCTTTTTCTGCAACTTCCTTGACCTTCTTGCCCTTTGGGGCGGCAGCTCGGTCAGTTTTACCCCTCTTCATCATCTTCTTCTCTTTCGGGCGTGAAGGAGCAACAGGTTTAGTCCTAGAGGTCGAACCCCTGTGATATGACCTATAGGCAACGTTTGCCTCAGAATCTGGTGCCCTGATCCTCATCAAGGACTGGAAATTCTGTAGCTCATTGAGGAGGGTAGTCAGAGTTTAGCTAATTTTGTTCATAACAGCATTGCTACGAAACTGAAGGAAACTCTTCGGAAGAGTCTCCAAAATAAAATTGACATGGCTCGACTCGTCGATCGAAGCCTCGTTCATCTCAGCCAGATTAAAGTGGGTCATCATGTCTATAACATGTTCATGGACAAACGACCCCTATTTCATCCGTGCGTTGAAGACGTATTTGAGTGAGTCATGTCAGACTTGAAAAGACTGTTGTCCAAACATTTCCTGCAAGGACTACATGATCTCGTTAGCGGTGACCATCAGGTCATGCTTATTTGCCAAAACATCAGACATGCTGGCAATAATATAGACCTTGGTCTTTTCATTGGCCCTGATCTATCAATCGTATGCATCACGAACACTTCGCGATGTAATCGAGCCCGACATCTGAGGACACTCCTCAGAGAGCACGAACTTAATGTCGTCAGTTACCAAAATTGTGTTTATGTTGTTTTTCTAAGTTTGGCAATTATCTCCCACTAGTTTATCACACGCGAGTAGAGCTATTATTGATCTAGACATGTTTTAAGCTGAAAAATTAAGAAAACTTTGTGTTAGTCTCGCAATAAAATTTTGAAATCCAATCAAGTTTTAGCAAAAATTGTTTTATGATCCATAGGTCATTCAAAATTTGCAATGATATCCTAAGGGTTTAGAATGACTGCCACCGAAGGGTGAACAGAACACTCCTCCTCTAGGACGAGACTCTCTCGATCAGACCCTAATCCCAAAATAACTCTTATTCCATTAGCCGTCTAATTACCATTGTTCGGTCGAATTCATTAACTCTTAACGAATTCTGTGGGTGTCACCCTCAATCTTTAAGTTTCCAAGCATCCGTCCAAACAATACCCACCGAAGGGTGAACCAAGAAGGAAAACCAACCAGAAAATGTATATCTTTTGGAAATTCATGGTGTTAGACTCCCATGATCGAGACCCTCCAAGGGATTGTCCAGTCCAGCCAAACTAGCAGGCGAATCATAGGGGTCTCACGGTGTGAATCGAAAGAAGAGACCGTGGGTCCCGTTTTCACAGGTCCCGCTCCCACTCACTATAAGTACTCTCTCCATCCACGATGATATTGACCAATACAAATGCCACCCAAAGGGGAACGCTCCCATTTGCGCCACGAGGCTAAGTATAGATCTCACGGTGCGGACTTAACGGAGATTTGTGGTCGGAAATTAAATGTATCTCATACACTATATTTCCTGCCACTCAACCCTTTAATTTTATTAGGGATTAACCTAGATAAACCGACTAAAATTTACCTAAGTCTACCAATATAACTCTTATATGGTATTAACCTAAGTTTATAATCACATTATTACTTAGGTATATGTGAGTAAATTAACACACTTTTAATTAGCGGTACTCACGATAAGTATAATCTAAGAATCTCCGGACCGAATTCACTCCCAGGTCGATTTTTAGGTAGGGGTGTTCCGCAAGCGTAAACTTAAATACGGGCCTTAGACAAAGTTACTAATCAGTCTCCATTCATAGACTAAACTTTGATTTCCTAATTTCTAATCTTATTAGAAAAAAGAAAACCTAAGTCTAATTATTCAAGTTCTAAACTCTTTAACACTAATAATTAACTTAGTTTGCATGCATTTCTATGTTATAGTGCTTGATCATTCATCACATGAATAACTATATACTATAACATAAACTAATTCATCACATGAATATAAATGCATGAGCATACTTTAATCTAAAAAATATAACACTTATATTAATTAAATTAAACATGCATTTAATTATATTATAACTCTTATAACCTATCATGCAAACTATATATTATAACTCTTATAATATAAATGATGCATGAATATGTTTAACCTAAGGTGAGAAATAAATCTATATGACATACAATATGCACATAGAAATTTAATTAAAACATACATCTCATGCATAAAATAATTAAATAACAAAAATGGACCGATTTTGGCACCTAGGGGCAAATATTTAATTAAATAACATCAATATAACATTTATATTAATATTATTTAATAAAATAATAAAATAAACAATTAAAATACAAATTTATAAATAAAAATAATAATAATTTCGGAAAAAACTGTCTCGTGGTGTTGCAACGCTACGTCTAGCGTTGCAATGCTGTTCAGCAGCCAAGCCAGCGCCCGGAAGGATAGCGTTGAAACGCCGATGAACAGTGTCTCAATGCCATCGACAGAACAACAAACTCCTTTGCTATTCTTCATCAAATTTCACCGTTTTCGCTCCGATTTCTTCACAGCAACTCTTGCCACGAACGACTCGGACTTACAGACTCGATTTACAACAAAAATGCCTAAAAACAACGGGCCTTTACATTGATCTCATCAACATAAAATTGTAAATCTAAAATGCCAAAACCGAAAAAATCTAAATTCGTAAACCAACATTCATCTCATGAAATAAGGTAAAATACCCACCTATTTTAACAAAACTCAGTGCATAACGAAGAACCATCAACTTGGCTCTGATACCAATTGAAGGGAATGAAAATCTCCGCGCAGCGAAAAACGATCGAATCGTCAAGGTATCATTACGCTACTTGAAATTTGTTAAAATGATCTAACACTTAGATCTAAGTTAAACATACATAATTAAGGAAGAAAAACATAAAAAAGAATATACTTACTTGTTGTAGACAAAACATCAAAGTTTCTTCCTTGATCACGAACACTTTGTGCTTCTCAATCTCAACGAACACTTCACTCGAACAAAACTCGAACACCACCAATGGCCTTCTCGGTTGTTTTTCCTTTGGAAGAAGGAAAGTTGTGGGACTTTTTAGTTTTGGAGAGGGAGGAGAATTTGAGAGAAAATGTTGAGAGAGTTCTCTTTTTTTTGGTGAAATCTAAAAAATGAGAGTGTAAGTGTAATTTTCTTCTTGCAAAACGAGATTAAATAGTGGAGTTAAAATCTCCACATTATTACCATTTTACCACAACCATAGGTTATGTAAATCATATTTGCATAACCATATAATATGAGATATCTCGTATCTTATATTGCAAATCACATTTGCAATAATTGTGGATTAATTAAATTTGAATCACATCCAATTTAATTTCTCTCATTTAATTTCTTCAATTAGCCCTAATTCAACAATTAGGCTAACCTATAGTTTATTATGAATCTCATTCACATTAAACTATATATTAATTCACATCTCATATAAATGACATAAATGTCTCTAAGTGAAATTGAACACTTCAACTTTATACCAAAACTCTAACCCTTCTTTTAACCCAGATTGAGCCAACCGAGGGACCTAATGGACCTACAGTGACGGGCTCCAATGATTCGAAATTAACCTATCAAACTCTTTGACCCGACCAATCAACATTCATTAGCTACGCTAACACTCCACTATAGCCCGTAGCTGCACTCCCGTTAGTGCAGAATATTACGTGTCCACTGATATAACCAATGCCCATGAGTCGACCCTTCACAGGTTGTTCGTAGACACGACTGGGTCAAATTACCATTTTACCCCCGTGTCTACCTCTTGTTCCTTAAGTCCCCACTGCTCCTCTAATGAACAACATATTGTGATGGTCCAACCATACACAACACCCTTCTTGGGCCAGTGAGAAGGGGGGCGCCTGTTGTCCAAGCCCTGGAGAAAGCACTTAAGGGAACAACCCCTCTAGTTTTCCTAAAGGCGGGAACAAGTGAATTCCATCTCGCGTAGTTAAGTTCCCAACTCCCTACTTGGTCTTGTCCCTGAGAAGTTAGGCATATTGGGCGAGTAACTGTGACCATCCTCACCCGTACTACGCTCAGGATTCAGGTCGAATCACTAATGGTTATCTACGAATTTATTAGTCCTTACTGTCAACGGTGTTACATCAGTAGGTCTAATAATTCACGGTCCGGTCTTGTACAATCTCGTATGTCAACCATATAAACGAGTCAGATCACCTCGTTTGTATCTAATACAAAGCAGGTCGCATCCACAATGTATCCAGGATTAGGTCTCCAACCCTATCCATATACTGTAGACCGTTCGATTCATTAACTCGAACGTGATCCTCCCTGTGTGTCCACTACACACCATTCAAGTTCTAGTACTCTCATAAATTCAATGACCCTGGAGCTTAATTTATTGGAAAATTTTTTAAATATTGCGAGACACAAAGTAATGAAATAAATAACTCTTATTAATTTCAAACAGTGATTTACAAACACGAGATTAGGACAGAAATCCCAACATTTCAGGGATAAGATTGGGTAGATAGTTGGGAACATAGTTCTGCAAGATTGAATTCACTCCTACCCACTTAAGGGATTAGTAGAGAGGTTGTTTCCTTAAGTGTTGACTCCGGGTCTTGAACAAAGGGCGCACCCCTCTCATTGGCCCGAGAGGGATTCGTTTTGTTGGTTGGACCACAAACCAATTGTTTATTAGAGGATAAATGGGACTTAAGGAACAAGAAGTTATTAAAGGGGTAAAACGATAAATTTGACCTAACTGTAATTACGAACGACCTGTGAATGATCGACTTACTAATCATGGTTATATCGAGGGGACATAAATATATCTACAGTGACGAGAGTGCAACCACTGGGCTTTAGTGGAGTGTCCCGATGGTTAACAAATGTTGATTAGCTAGGCTAAAGAGTTTGGTCGGTTAATCTCGTATCGTTGGAGCTCATGATCTGTAGGTACATTAGGTTCTCCTTACGAGCTCGGGCTAAGCCTTGTAACAATTTGAGAGAAAAGAATTTGAATTTTTCAAATTCGATTTTGGGAGAAAACGTTAATTATATGTGATATACCTAATGTGTCATAGATTAATTATGAACTAAACTATGATAAAGAAGAGGTGTACATATTTAAATATGATTTAAATATTGGTTCGGTTTATAACATGATTAGGGATTCATGTTCAACCAGTCGATTTAAGAAGTCAAGATTGGTCCAATTATTTAATTTGATATTTGATATTAAATTAAATAATTAATTAAAATTAATTAATTAAAATGTTTAATTAATTAAATTAAAATTTATTTTATATTAATTTTGATTTAAAATTAAATGAGAAATTCAAATTCATTTTTTATTTCAAAATGGATCAAGTACCTCATTTAGTGAATAACCTTTTGCTTTGTCAAAATTCACTAAAATCGAACACCTCCTACCCAAATCATCCTCATCACACATTTGATGGCATCTTCTCAAAGCTTATTGAAGCTTTATATGAAGGAGTTTTGAGGTGATCAAAGAGAGTTTTAGCAGATTTTTCCATTATACTCGGTTTTGAACCATTCTCCTTCTCTCTTCAAATTCTCTCAATCTAAGTTTCTACAATCTGTTCCAAGGCCTGAGGATAGTAGGGAAGACACTAGAGGTGGTCCATAAATTGTTTGTGACAAGAGATTGCCCACAGATTTGAAGTTTTTAGAGTTTCAAAGGTATGTGTTCTTACTCTCTGTTTTTCCAGATTTGAGCATGAATTTTATTTTGTAAAATTGTTCAACTTAGAGTGCTCAAGATACTTAATTTCTTCCGCTTTCTTAATGTAGAATCTTTCAGAAGTTTGGCCCAATAATAGGCCCAATGCCATGCCCAATGTGGCTTCACTTAAAATCAGGGTTGTTATACTGCAGAATTCCATAATTGCCCTTATTTTTATCTTACTTTCTTCTTCACCGTGAGCAACTCCCACGCCTCCAACCACATTATGTCTTCTTTTTTGTTTTCATCTTCAATAAGTTGTCGGCAACCTTTCTCCTTCAACCCATTTTACGCCAGTGAAGCTCTAGCGTTCTACGACTCCTAAGCGGCCAAATAGTACTTCTCTGGCAAGGCTGTAACTAAATCTCCCCCAGTAAGGGAAGCTCCCCTATTCAACAGATCTTCAACAAGCATCGTGTGTCCATGCTCGATAGGATTCGAAAAATCGACATCGACCGCTTCCGACCATGCTAAAACTGAAGGAAATGAAAATCTCGCATTGAAAAACGACATGAAACATCGTGATGTTCGTCGTGCTACTGATTTCATAAAATCGAACTTAACTCTTAAATCCGAGGCTAAACATGCAATTTAGAAGAAGAAAACAGAAAGTAAATGTAATACTTACTTTTTGAAAAACTCTTATTCGATGTTTCCTTCTCTGATCACGAACTCTTTTCGTTCAAACGATCTCTACACACGATCTCTCGAACCAAGAAACAGTGACACTTCTAAAAAGTCTTCTCGGTTGTTATCGATCGGTTGAGGGAGAGTTGTGGGACTCCCTTTGCTTTTTGGGTGGAGAGAATTTTGGAGAGAGTAGAGAGTATTTTGTGAAAGAACTCTTTTCTCTTGGACGTCAAATCCAAAAAAGGACAAGACATGTCCCAAGATGCCATTGAATGCATCTATTTATAATGGTGTGTGAGGGAGTTGAAATCTCCACCAAATCACCATTTTACCACAACCTTATCATATGCAAATCATATTTGCATATTACATATAATAAGATATCTCATACCATATTATACAAATCTCATTTGTATAATTGTGGAATTTAAATTGAATCACATTCAATTTAATTTCTCTCATTTCAATTTCTCCAAATTAACACTAATTAATCAATTAGGCTAGCCTATAGTTCATTATGAATTGCTAGCCTATAGTTCATTATGAATCTCATTCACATCAAACTATATGTTATGTCAACTATATCACATATAAATGACATAAATACCCAAATTGTTGGGGTTTCTGCCCTAAAACTCGTAGTTTGTAATTATGTTCTAATTAATGTAATAAATTGTTATTAATTTAATAACGTGTTCTTATTCGTTATTTACGATATTGCCATTGTTTTAACCCCAAATCCAATAAACTAAACATCCCAGGCTGTAAAATGTATCTTTAACTGAATGAAGTGTACATATTAAAGATCTCGGTTCGAGATACAACCTAAACGGTCTATAGTAAGGGGATAAGGTTTGGGTACCTTACCTTGGTAAAACTATGGATGTGGCCCACTTTGTATATGATACAAACACTGTGATTCTAACGTGTTCGTGTAGATGACATGTGAGTGGGGATATCATATGTAATGAGATTACATAAGAGCAGACCACGAAATAGTAATCTCTAGATGTAACTCCGTTGACTAGTTAGGTTTCTATTTCACTAGGATGACCTAGGCAACTTTATCTCAATCCTGAGCAGGTTACGAACTCTTGTTTGCGAGAGATTACCCTTTGACTAGTATGGGTGAGAGTGGCCAGATTTGCCGACTCAATATGCCTACCTTCTTGGGGACAATACCGAGTGAGCAGCTGGGGACTTAACCTAGCAAGATGGAATTCACTCCTTCCCGCCTACTAGGGTAAGTAGAGGAATGTTCCTTTAAGTGGTATCTTCAGGACTTGAACAAAGGGTCCGACTCTCTCATTGGCCCGAGAGAGACTCTGTTTGTTGGTAGGACCACAAACAAGTTGTTCATTAGAGCAACACTGGTACTTAAGGTACAAGATGTAACCCAGGGGTAAAACGGTAATTTGACCCAGCTGGAGTTACGAACATTCGTGAAGGATTGACTTGCTGTTATTGGTCAATATCCGTTGGACATAGAAATATATCTGCAGTGAGAAGAGTGCAGTTGCAGGATTTTAGTGGAGTGTTCCTGCAGTTAACGAATGTTGATTAGGAGGTTAATGAGATTAACTAAATAATCTTGTATCGTTGGAGCTTCTGATCTGTAGATCCATTAGGTTCACCTTCTAGCTCGTAAAGGATTATTAGATCGTTTTGAATTTGAAATGTTCAAATTCATAAGGGAATAAATTTAATGTATATAGATACGATATAATATATAGTTTTGGAACTATATATTATAAATTTAATGTGAATATGATTCATATTAAATTAAATGAGAGAATTAAATATTTGAAAGCATTCAAATATTAAATTTAAATGTGAATGTGATTCATATTTAAAACTATAGGTTAAAATTTAATGTGCATTTAATTGTGCATTAAAACTAGGTCAAGGAATAAAATGATTAAATGAGATTTAATCATTATTTATAATATGTTATTTTAATTAAATATGATTTAATGAAATTTATTTGATTAATTAAATTAATTAATTAATTGGGAACGTGTCACGATGACACGTTCCCATCACTCTCCATTTCCTTATCCATAGGGAGTGGGGAGTTACCCCTTGAGTTCTGCTTCTTCTTCTCCAATGGGGAGAGGTGTAGATTGATAGATAAATTTGAGTGCAATTAACGAATTGATAAAAAAAAAACTCTCTCTCTCGAAATTCCCTACTTCCAATTGTTGGATTCCTTCCCACAAAAGAATTGATCAAAAGCATCCAGAGAATAGGAGGTTTTCCTATTGGTAGTGTCCTGTTGGAAAAACAGAGAAGTTTAGTGTTCCTGTGTTGCTGAGTTGCTGGATTCTTTTGAAGCAAGGTGTTGCTTGGAGACTAAAACTACAAAGGTAAATTACGAATTCTCTTTTAGTTTAGTTTAATTTACATAACATGTTTGCATGTTTATATCCATGTCTAATTAGAATATAAATGTATGCTTGTTCTGTTTTTGTTTTCAATGTACTGGTTGTTACTTTTCAACAAAAAATAAACTTGCAATTACGATTCCAAAAATACATTTTCGCTGCTTAAGGGGATCATATCTCCATCAATTGGTATCAGAGCGATGCTAGTCTTGTTTTGATTGAAACAAAATTGCATTGGATTAGGTGGGAATTGCATTTAGTTTGCTGTAAAACTGTTTAGGAATTTTTTGTCTTACTTTACTTTTGATTTGATCAAATTAAATGTAAAGGCCCTTGTGTTTTTTGGCAATTAAGTATATTATCGAGTTTGTAATCGAGTTAAGAGTCGTTCGAGACAAGTTTCATGCGATTTGGATGAGTATCGATGGAGAATTTGACGTTTGAAGCTATTGTGTTCGAAGGAAAAAGTTGTTGTCGAAGCAACAACGTTGCATCGCTACCAGCAGCGTTGCAACGGCGTTCGTCAGCGTTGCAAAGCTGAGGAACGACATCGCAACGCCAGGCTTCCATATCGATAAGGTTTCCCAGGGGGTTAGCAGCGTTGCAACGCTACCCCTCAGCGTTGCAATGCTACCCCGATGCCAGGCGCGTGCGGACGAAGTCAACGTTGCAACGCTCCCATCAGCGATTTTTTTTCGATCCGGTTCGAGCGGTTCGAGCCCGATTCAAGGAGTATTAGACCAGTTTTTGTAATAAAATTAGAGTAATTTTATTATTTTTGCACCATAGGGGCCAAATTATTCCGGTTTTACAATTGTTTTTCTTTATAAATGTCATTTAGAATTTTTCCCACCTTAGGATAAGCATGTTCATGCATTTTATTTGTATAAGTGTTATATAAATATGGTAGAAATGCATGATCTAATTTATTTTTCATAAGTATTTATTTATAATTATTATAATTAGATAAATGTGGAAAATAAATTGCATGTAGCATGAAATTACTTAGTTTAAAATAATTGTTATTTTATTTAATTAATTTAATTATTCAATTAATTGAATAATTTTATAATTCCAATTTGAAAATAATTGTTGGTTTTATAATATAGTTCCTTATCATAGGTTAATTATTAAAATTTATAAGTATTATAAATTAAAGGGGTTTTAGAAACCATAACCTATAACAAAGAATCAAACATAGAAACTTGGGTTAAAAATTAAATTAGTTTTAAATTGTTTAAAATTAATTTAGACCTAAGTTTTAATTTCTAATAGGATTAGAAGTTAGTCTTATATAGTATTTTAAATAGTTTAAAATATAATAGGACATTAGAACTTTTGTTATAAGGAAATTCTGCTGGTGAAGTTCTGTCTAAGGTTGGGGGTACTTAAGCTACGGTTAACGAAACACCTCCTACCTGGGAACTGACCCGGAGCTTGAGTTGAATTAGCCATAGTTCTGTTTATATCTAGGTAATTAAAATGTTTCTTCACCTAGACATAAGGTTAAAAGACCTAATTATAATAGTTATAATAGACATAGACTTAGATAGATTATTTTAGCCAGAATTCGACTAAGTTAAACCTACACCCTAACCTTAGCAGCTTCAGTGAGAGAAAACGAGATGTTCGCATCAAGTTTACTCTCACGTCCTCAAGAGTTCACACCGTGAGTTCCACGTTCGGCTACGTGGCGTCAATAAGGCGTTCCCCTACGATAAGTGTTTGCATGGTTCAATACCAAGGTGAATGAGGGAAGTATCCATAGTAAATGGGAGCAGTACGTGTGTCAACGTATCCTACGGTCTCCTCCATTAGGTCGCACCGTGAGATTTCTATAGTCCGCCTGCTAGGTTGTCCTGGAACAACCAAACCCTACGAAGGGCCTGACTATAGGATCGGAATACCACGAACTCCAAAAATGGATAGAGTCTCTTAGGTAATTTGCCAACAATTGTCTTTTTTAATAGTAGTCTGCTCGGACCTATTGAATCTGAAAGTGGTAGGGTCACATTTACAAGATAAGTTAAGCTAGTTAACAAGTCCTTGACCAAAAAAACGGTAGCTAAGGATCATTGGGACATGAGATGTTTTGGTAGTCAAAATTGGGTGAGAAAGTCTCAATTTAGGGGAGGAGTGATTGACCACCCGACGGTGGCTTTTGTTTTAAACCCTTGAAATATCGTTGCAAAATTAAAGGTTTAATTTAAACACTGGGTTTAGTTTAAACATTAGGGTTCTTTAATAATTTTGCTAAATTTGATTGGTTTATAATGGGTTAAAAGGCATAACTAATTATAACTATTTTTAGAATTTCAGCATGTCGTCCTTAATTATAGCCTTACTAAAAAGCGATCGATTAACTGGTGAAAATTTTACTACGTGGAAGTCCAACCTGAATACGATTCTTGTTGTTGACGACCTTCAGTTTATATTGACTGAGGAATGTCCTCAAGTCCTTGCTCGAAACGCTCCTCAATCTGTTAAGGAGGCATACGACCGCTGGATCCAGGCCAATGATAAGGCCAAGGTCTACATTTTGGCTAGTGTTTCTGAAGTTCTAGCCAAAAAGCACGAGTGCATGGTCTCAGCTCGTGAGATCATGAGTTCGTTGCAGGATATGTTTGGACAACCGTCTGGACAACTTCGACACGAATCCCTCAAATACGTTTATAACTCCCGTATGAAGGAGGGGTCGTCGGTGAGAGAACATGTTCTTGATCTGATGGTCCACTTCAACGTGGCTGAAATGAACGGCGCGGTCATTAACAAGCAAAGTCAGGTCTCGTTCATCTTGTAATCTCTTCCGAAGAGTTTTCTTCAATTCTGCAACAATGCGGTAATGAACAAGATAGAGTATAACCTGACTACTCTCCTTAATGAACTACAAACTTTCTAGTCTTTTATGAAGAATAAGGGACAGACTGATGGAGAGACAAATCTGTTTGCCAATTCCAAAAGGTTCCAGAAGGTTCCAGAAGGGTTCATCCTCTGGGACTAAGTCCTGTAGTTCATCTTCTGGGCTTAAGAAGACCCAAAAGAAGTAGATAGGAGGGAAAGGGAAGGCACCTGTTGCTGATAAGTGCAAGGGAAAAGCCAAGGTTGCAGACAAAGGAAAGTGTTTCCATTGTAACATGGATGGGCACTGGAAGCGAAACTGCCCAAAATACCTTGCTGAGCTCAAAGAGAAAAAAGGTAAATTCGATTTACTTGTTCTTGAAAATTGTTTAGTGGAAAATGATGATTTTACCTGGATACTTGATTCAGGAGCCACTAATCACATTTACTCTTCTTTTCAGGAAACTAGTTTCTTCAAAGAGCTCCAATAGAGTGAGATGACGCTGAGGGTCGGAACGGGAGACATCGTCTCAGCTCGTGTAGTGGGAGATGCCAAGCTATTTTTTAGAGATAGATTTTTATTTTTAGAAAATCTGTATATAGTTCATAAAATAAAGAGGAACTTAATTTCTCTCTCTTGTTTAATAGAACTTGGATATTGTATTTCTTTTTCCATTAATGAAGTGTTCATTTTGAAAACGGGTGTCAATGTTTGTTCTGCTAAATTAGAAAATGGCTTGTATGTACTTAAACCGAATTGAACTAAAGCAATTTTGAATTATGAGATGATTAAAACTGCTAATACTCAAAGTAAAAGGCAAAGAATTTCTCATAATAGTACCTATCTATGGCAATCTTAGACTTGGTCATATAAATCTCAACCGGATTGAGAGACTCTCTAAGAATGGACTTCTAAAAAAGTTAGAAGATGATTCTTTACCTCCTTACGAATCGTGCTTGAAAGGTAAAATGACTAAGCGACCTTTTACTGGAAAAGGTTACAGAGCCATAGAGCCTTTAGAACTTATACATTCAGATCTTTGTGGTCCGGTGAATGTTAAATCTCGAGGAGGTTACGAATATTTCATCTCTTTCATAGATGATTATTCGAGGTATGGTTATTTATACCTAATGCACCATAAGTCTGAGGCTCTTGATAAGTTCAAAGAGTATAAGGCTGAAGTAGAGAATGCATTAGGGAAAACCATTAAAACACTTCGATCCGATCGAGGTGGAGAGTATATGGATTTGAGATTTCAGGACTATTTGATAGAACACGGAATTAAATCTCAAATCTCAACACCTAATACACCACAACAAAATGGTGTGTCAAAAAGGAGAAATAGAACCTTGCTAACATGGTTCGTTATATGATGAGCTACGTTCAGTTGCCTGCCTCGTTTTTGGATACGCAGTAGAGACTGCAGTTCAAATCTTGAACACTGCTCCATCAAAGAGTGTTTCAGAAACACCTTTTGGATTGTGGAAGGGGTGTAAACCTAGTTTACAACACTTCAGGATTTGAGGTTGTCCGACACACGTGATAGTGACAAACCTAAAGAAACTGGAACCTCGTTCAAGATTATGGCAATTTATTGGCTATCCCAAAAAACGGAAGGTGGTCTTTTCTATGACCCACAAGAAAACAAGGTGATTGTATCGACAAACACTACTTTCTTGGAGGAATATCACATGAGGAACCATAAACCACGTAGTAAATTAGTGCTAAATGAAGCTACAAATGAACCAATAAGAGTTGTTGATCAAGCTGGACCTTCATCAAGAGTTGATGGATAAGCCAACACCTCAAGTCAGTCTCGTTCTTCTCAACCGTTGAGAATTCCTCGATGCAGTGGGAGAGTTTTTTCCCAACTTGACCGCTACTTGGGTTTAGCTGAAACTCAAGTCGTCATACCTGATGACGGCGTAGAAGATCCATTGTCTTGTAAACAGGCAATGAATGACGTAGATAAGGACCAATGGATCAAAGCCATGGACCTTGAAATGGAGTCAATGTACTTCAATTCAGTATGGGAACTTATAGACCAACCTGAAGGGGTAAGACCCATAGGGTGTAAATGGTTCTATAAGAGAAAGAGAGATGCAGGCGGAAAGGTACATACCTTTAAGGCTAGACTTGTAGCAAAGGGTTTTACCCAAAGGGAAGGAGTTGATGTTGGGATTTTTGTCCTAATCTAGTGTTTGTAAATTACTGTATGAAATTAATAATGAGTTAGTCATTTTTTCATTTTGTGTCTCGCATTTAATACAAACTTTGACCAATAAACTAAGCTCCAGGGTCATTGTATTAAAGAGAGAACTAGAACTTAAATGGTGTGTAGTGGACACACATGGAGGATCACGTTCGGGTTAATGACCGGAACGGTCTACAGTATATGGATGGGGTTGGAGACCTAATCCTGGATACATTGTGGATGCAGCCCGCTTTGTATTAAGATACAAACGAGGTGATCTGACTCGTTCATGAGGTTGACATGCGAGTGGGGGCATCCTGTACAATGAGATTGTACAAGACCGGACCATGAATTATTAGACCTCACGATGTAACACCGGTTGTGATGAGACTTATAACCGTAGATGACCATTAGTGACTCGACCTTAATCCCGAGAGTATGTTACGGACTTACTTTTGCGGGTCCGTCCCTTTGACTAGTACGGGTGAGAGTGGTCACAGTTACTCGCCCAATAGGCCTATCTTCGCAGGGACAGAACCAAGTAGGGAGCTGGGAACTTAACTACGCGAGAGGGAATTCACTCGTTCCTGCCTTTAGGAAAACTAGAGGGGTTGTTCCCTTAAGTGTTGTCTCCAGGGCTTGGACAACGGGCGCCCACTCTCTCACTAGCATGAGAGAGTTGTTGTGTATGGTGGGACCATTACAACGTTGTCGTTCATTACAGCAACAGTGGAGACTTAAGGAGCAAGAAGTAGACACATGGGTAAAACGGTAATTTGACCCAACAGTGTCAACGAACAACCTGTGGAGGGTCGACTCATGGGCATTGGTTATATCAGTGGAAACGTAATATTCTGCACTGACGGGAGTGCAGGTACGGGCTTTAGTGGAGTGTTACCGTAGCTAATCAAGGTTGATTAACCGAGTCAAAGAGTATGATCGATTAATCTCGGATCATTGGAGCTCGTCACTGTAGGTCCATTACGTCCCTTGGTTGGCTCAAATTGGGTTAAAAGAAGGGTTAATGTTTTGGTGTGAATTGAAGTGTTCAATTTCACTTTAGGGCATTTATGTCATTTATATGAGATATGAATGATATAATATATAGTTTATTGTGAATGAGATTCACAATAAACTATAGGTTAGCCTAATTGTTGAATTAGGACTAATTGGAGAAATTAAATTTAATGTGATTCAATTTAATAAAACCACAATATTGAAAATGTGATTTGTAATATGAGATATCTTATAATATATGGTTATTGAAATATGATTTGCATAACCTATGGTTGGGGTAAAATGGTAATAATGTGGAGACTTTAACTCCATCATTTTCCATTATTTAAACCCTTCTTGCAAGAAGAAAATTCTAATCATTCTCTCATTTTTTGGAATTCTCACCAAAAAGAAGAGAAATCTCTCTCTCATTTCTCTCTCAATTCCTCTCCTCATTCACCAAAAAAAAAGTTCCCACCAACTTTCTTCTTCCAAAAGAAGCATAACCGAGAAACCATTGGTGGTGTTCTTGTTCGTGAGAAGAGTTCGAGTTTGTAGAGACCGAGGAGCACACGAAGAGGGTCTTTTACTTGTTGTTTTTCTTTCCTTTTTATATGTTTAGCCTAAACTATTAGATAGTTGATTTTAGTGAAATCGAGTAGCATAACGATACCACGACGATTCGATCGTCTTCCGCTGCGCTGGAATTTTCATTCCCTTCAAATGGTATCACAGCCAGGTTGTTGGTTCTTCGTTGTGCACTGTTTTTCATTAAAATTAGGTGGGTAAAGGCTTAATTTATGTGATAAATTGTTGGTTTGCAAAAATTGGATGTTTTCGATTTTGGAACTTTTAGATTTATTTTCTGTTTGATGAGATCAAATGTAAGGGCCTGGGTTTTTTTGGGCAATTTAAAAAATAAATCGAGTCTGTAAGTCCGTGTCATTCGTGGCAAGAGTTGCTGTGAAGAAATTAGAGCGGAAACGGGCAGAAAACAACGAAAAACAGCAAGAGGAGCTTGTTGTTCTATCGACAGCGTTGAGACGCTGTTCATCGGTGTCTCAACGCTGCCATTGCGGGTGGAGGCTTTGTGTTTGCTTAAAAGGGGTGTATTAAATTATCAAGAAAATATTCCTAAACTGTGCAAGTATACACAATCTAAGCAGCAAGTGATAAGTAAATTTAATCGTCTCCTCAGGGATTAGTTGTAGAAATTACACAAGGTTGAGTTGAATTTAATGAGTAAAGGGTAACCAACATAAATGAAATGAATATTGAAATTAGAAATTAAAAGTAACAATTGAAATGCTAAAGTAATGCAGAAGAGGATTAATAAAAGTAAGGCAGCAACAACTCAAGTTTAACCAAAAGAGTAAGGCAGCAGCAACTCAAGTTTAACCAGAGCTCAAAACAGTTTAATTCGCGAAATCTTCCCAGAATTCCTTGCGAGTTAGGCATTCAATTCCCATTGAACACCTTTAATTTAGCTCCTAAGTGTTAACACTAGGTGAGTAACTATTCCTAGACTCCTCAATCCCCTGAGAGAAGTAAATCTCTTAATCAGAACTAGTGTCATGCCTTGAAATCGGTTTATTCTTCCCTTTCCCAAGTTGGAATAAACAATACTAAGATGAGATGACCAAACAAACCTTAGTTAAGCAGTAAATCACAAGGCACAAGAGTGAGATTGTATCAAATTACTCTTTCATTAAA
The DNA here is from genome assembly GCA_036507285.1 of Trichosanthes cucumerina. Taxonomy (NCBI): domain Eukaryota; kingdom Viridiplantae; phylum Streptophyta; class Magnoliopsida; order Cucurbitales; family Cucurbitaceae; genus Trichosanthes; species Trichosanthes cucumerina. Next base: position 32,760,965 of record CM071843.1, read on the forward strand.
GTTGCATCCACATAAAGTCTCCTAATCCTCACCCCAATGGTGATTAGTTCATGATAATAAAAGAAGACAACAATAAAACAGTAAACCTAGTGCTAAACATGCTTAAATGGTCTTAGTTACAATGTAGAAGAGTAAAGAGCAAGAAAAACAAAAGAATAAACAGATGGGTGAAGTTCCAAGGCCTCCTTTGGTCCACTCCAGCCTCTTTCCAGAAGAGGAATGCTTCCAAAATTGACTCCTCTTGATTTTCTCTTGTTGTCTCCTCTCCCAATTGAGTTTTCTTTTTTTTTCCTCTTGCCCACTCTCCTCCTTGCCCTAAAAATGGTTAAGAAAGCCTTTATATCACACCCATATGGAAATGAGGGCTGAATAGGCAAGGAAAAGCGTCTCAGCGTTGCCCATTGGTTCTCGGGTGATGTGGCGGTTTTCGCCCGTACTCAATTAATCGATCGCCCCACGCGCGTATTCTCGCGAATCGGTACAGAATTTTTGCTCTAGCAATCTTGATCCTTCAGCAATTGCACAACTACAGCAGCTCGAAGCATACCTTCAGCACTTCATAATATCCATCTTCCCAAAAACTCCTGAAAACATGGCCAAAATGACAAAATTCAGAAATGAAAAGTACTTCAATGGCTTTAAGGTACTTCAAAAGTAATTTGTAAATATTAACACACAAAAGTACCTAATCAAGGGGTTAAAATAGTCAAGAAATCTCAAAATACCAAGGAATAATCACAATAAAAGCTCAATCTTAGCTCTCATTCTAAGAGCTAACAAACCCCCAAACTTAAATCATTACTCGTCTTTGAGTAATGCTTAAACATTCTAATTCCACCAAGAAGTAACAACTACCAATGTGCTCAAGAAAAATTGATTCAGCAGTCGAATGAAACAAGTAGTTACTGATATAGCAGTCCCATTTCTTTTTCTTACAAAAATTCATCAAAGCTTAGCCTTCACAAGGTTTGCCATAATCAATGTGTTTTTCTTTCAAATCAAAAGTAGCAAGCTTCACAAACAACCCCACGACTCCACTAGCACTTAATCCATCTTTGAATTCACTATGCACCCCATAAACTCACAAAAAGAAGAATGAGTTCTACTGCCTTTAGTTTTTTTCTTTCAACAAAGCATTTTTTTTTTACAGCAACAAGAGCCATCACTCCTAAGAATCCTACAAAGTTAACCTTATGCTTAAGTAGGCAAACATTCATTCCCTTAGGTTTCTCCTAGCCACTCACCTATGCATAAACTTCTCCTTAGTTCTTAGAATGGCTACATTGATGATGCAACTCACCTAAGCAGCGAGAACTTTTATACTAGGCTTTAACTTTCCTCTTCTTTTTTTTTTAAGAACTTATTTCACTAAAAAAGTTAGGGAGAACCCTTTTTGTAAACAGAACCTTCGATTTAAGCACCAACATTTGTGATGAAGGCTACCTAACAGTGAGCACTGCTACTAAATTAGGTTGCCAAGGCATATTCATATCCCTTTATTACTGTTCAACTCAAAGGTGAGCATGGGTGTCATGTCCAACTCTGGTCTAATAAGCAACTTGGGTAGAGGAATAACTCTCAAACTTTACTTTTTTTTTTCTTTTTTTTAAAGAGGAGGCATAAGTCCTAAAAAGAAGAGGAATGCTCCTAGGAGTGATAACTTTTATTACTAGGGTGCCTTACCCCAAAACTTAAATTGCTCATTGTCCCCAATGAGTAAAGAATCAAGGGAAGGAACCCCCAAACATAGTTATTTTTCTGTAAAAAAACTAAAGGCAAGGAGCATCCAAACTCTTTAATCTAAGTTTAAAGGAGCAAATTCTCAAGAGTTGGTAGCTAACAAGCTAGGGGCACCATAAAGCTGCTACAAGTATTGTGTTACATTAAAAGGATTATGGCAAACAATTAAGCACAACTAAACTCATCAGAAGCAAGAAAGAATTGGAGGAAGCTAGGCAGGACTATTTATTTCATTTCAACTAAAGTGGCAAGCTTACAACTTTTTTTTTTTTTGTTCAAACCAAGCAAAGACAAGATTTAACAACTAAAAGAAGCCCAACAACAAATAAAACAAAGCAAAACAAACTAACATAACCACAACTACTGAACTTAAACTTAAAACAACAAAAACAAACATTTATTTCACAACCAACAACTCAAAAGGACAGAAACTCACCTTTCTTTTTAACCTTCATATTGTTGGGAATGAAAATCCCGTGGAGCGGAAGACGATTGAATCGTCGATGTATCAATTATGCAAACCGTGTTTATTAAAATTGATCTAACACTTAGATCTAGGCTAAACATGCTTAAAGAAGAAGAAATTTACAGCAAGAAGAATTTACTTACTTGTTGAAGACTTTCTTCAAGGTTTCTTCTTCCAAATCACGAACTCTTCGTGCTCCTCGTACACAACGAACGCCTCCAACAAAAGTGATTGAACACTACCAAAACGCCTTCTCGATTGTTCTCTTTTGGAGAAAGGAGGTTTGTGGGAACCTATGAGTTTTGGTGAGGGAGGAGAAGTGAGAGAGGATAGAGAGAGTTTCTCTTCTCTCCTTTTTTTTTGAAATTCTAAAAAATGAGAGAATTGTCTCATCCTTCTTACAAGAAGGGTTTATATAGTGGAATTGGTGGAGTTAAAAAATCCACTTAATTACCACTTTACCACAACCATAGGTTATGCAAATCTCATTTGCATAACCACATAATATAAGATATCTCATATCTCATATTGCAAATCTCATTTGCATTAATTGTGGATTAATTAAATTGAATCACATCCAATTTAATTTCTCTCAATCAATTTCTCCAATTAGCCCTAATTTAACAATTAGGCTAACCTATAGTTTATTATGAATCTCATTCACATTAAACTATATATTATATAATTCATATCTCATATAAATGACATAAATGCCCTTAGAGTGAAATTGAACACTTCAATCTCATACCAAAACTTTATCCTTTCTTAAATCCGGATGGAGCCAGCGAGGACCTAATGGACCACGATGGACGGCTCCAATGATCCGAGATTAACCTCCCAAACTCTTTGACCCGGTTAACCAACATTCATTAGCTACGGTAACACTCAACTATAGCCCGTAATTTGCACTCCCGTCGATCTGAGAATATTACGTGTCCACCGATATAACCAATGCCCATGAGTCGACCCTTCACAGGTTGTTCAGAGACACGATCGGGTCAAATTATCGCTTTGCCCCCTGTGTCACCTCTTGTTCCTTAAGTCCCCACTGCTCCTCTAATGAACAACATATTGTGATGGTCCAACCATACACAACACCCTTCTCGGGCCGGTGAGAAGGTGGGCGCCGTTGTCCAAGCTGGAGACGAAGACTTAAGGGAACAACCCTCTAGTTTTCCTAAAGCGGGAACGAGTGAATTCCATCTCGCGTAGTTAAGTTCCCAGCTCCTACTTGGTTCTCGCCCACGAGAAGATAGACATATTGGGCGAGTAATCGTGACCACCACACCCGTACTAGTCAAAGAACAGATCCTCGCAGACAGGAGTCCGTAACACGCTCAGGATTCAGGTCGAGTCACTAATGGTCATCTACGAAGTTATTAGTCCTTACTGTCAACGGTGTTACATCAGTAGGTCTAATAAATCACGGTCCGGTCTTGTACAATCTCATTGCACAGGATGCCCCCACTCGCATGTCAACTACATGAACGAGTCAGATCACCTCGTTTGTATCTAATACAAAGCGGGCCGCATCCACAGTGTATCCAGGATTAGGTCTCCAACCCTATCCATATACTGTGTCCACTACACACCGTTCAAATTCTAGTTCTCTCATGTATACAATGACCCTAGAGCTTAGTTTATTGGAAAAGTTTATAAATATTGCGAGACACAAAGTGATGAAATAAATAACACTTATTAATTTCAAACAATATATTACAAACACGAGATTAAGACAAAAATCCCAACAAACTCGCACTTGGACTAAGCTAGTGGAGAAAATACATTTCAGAAATGTACATAAATTACAGCGAAGTAATGCAATAAACTAGGGCATTGAATACCCGTTTACACATCTCCCACTTGCCCTAGTCAGGAAGCTCTCGAAGACCTAGACTCTCTAGGTGACCCTCAAACACCTTAGCCGTGAGGGGCTTTGTAAATGGATCACTACGTTGTGCTCGACGCTATCTCTGCGTGACGAAATCACGTCTCTCGCGGTGCACAATCTCCCGTGTCGGATGATACTTGCGCTCAATGTGTTTGCCTCTCTTATGACTCAGAGGCTCACGTGAGTTTAGCATCGCACCACCGTTATCACATAACATAGCAGTGATGATGGGCAAGTTCATGTTAGGAACAATTTCCACTCGTCATGAACTTCCTAACCCAAACGACTTCCTTTGCGACTTCACAAGCCGCAACATACTCCGCTTCCATAGTGGAATCGCAATGCATCCTCGCTTGATGCTTCGCCATACTACTGACTCCTCCATTCAAAATGAAGGTGACCCAGTGTGGATTTCCTTGAATCCTTATCGGTCTGAAAATCGAGAATCAGTGTATCCCGTAAGGATCAAATTCCCACTACCATACACTAAGTTGTAGTTCCTCGTTCTCCTAAGATACTTGAGGATTGCCTTTACTACGCTTGGTGATCTAATCTGGATTGGGTGATATCTCATCGACAATTCCCTCTTGCATAACGGATGTCGGGCCTAGTACACAAAGATGGCATACATGAGGCTCCCCTACGGTGAAGCATATGGAATCCGTCTCATATCCTCAACATCTTGAGGAGTCTTAGGACATCGATCCTGCAGACAAGTGAACCCCATGTCCGAAAGCGGCAAGCCCTTCTTGGAGTTCTCGTGCATCTTATATCTAGACAACATCTTGTCAATATAAGGCGCTTTGAGACAAGGCCGGCTCGCTCTTCTTAGGTCCGGACTATCTCGGATACCTAGAACGTCATCGAGCTTCTCCCAAATCTTACATTTGGAATTGCGAAGCTAGCCACTTCTTAACGTCGAAGAAATTCTACCTCATTCCCAATGAGAAGAATATCGTCAACATACAACACCAAAATGCGATGCAGTTTTGTCAACGATTTTCTTGTAGACACAAGGCTCGTCGACATTTTGATCAAAGCCATAAGATTTGATTGCCTCATCAAACCTTATATTCCAAGACCTCGTTCTGTTTTAGTCCATAAATGGACCTATGAAGTCGGCAAACTTTTTGCTCTTGGCCTTGGGCAATGAACCCTTTGGGTTGGTCCATGTAGATGATCTCATCAAGTTTGCCATTCGAGAAAGGTCGTCTTGGCGTCCATCCGCCATACCGTAGTCATAATACGCGGCAATGGCCGAAGGATCTCGATCGACTTTACCATGGCGGGTGAAAAGGTCTCTCATAGTCAACCCCTTCAACACGGTAAAATCCTTTGCCATTAGTCGGGCTTTGAAGGTCTGTACCTTCCGATCTACGCCACGTTTACGCTTGTAGATCCATTTGCAACCAATAGGTTTTACCCCATCCGGTTGATCCACAAGCTCCCATACAGAATTGAAGTACATAGACTCCATTTCCTGGTCCATAGCTTTAATCCACTCATCTTTGTCAACATCAACCATTGTCTGATCATAGGTCAATGGATCCTCACAGTCATCATCATGAAGGGAATGAAAATCCCGTGCAGCGGAAGACGATTGAATCGTCGGTGTATCAATTACGCAAACCGTCTTTGTTAAAATTGATCTAAAACATAGATCTAGGCTAAACATGCAATTAAGAAGAAGAAAAACAGTAAGAAAGGATTTTACTTACTTGTTGAAGACTTTCTTCACAATATCTTCTTCAAATCCACGAACTCTTCGTGCTCCTCGTACACAACGATTTCCTCCAACGATTGAGAGTCAAAACACTACCAAGAAGCCTTCTCCGTTGTTCTCTTTTGGAGAAAGGAGGCTTGTGGGAACCCTTTTGGTTTTGGAGAGGGAGGAGAATTTGAGAGAGAATAGAGAGAATTTCTCTTCTCTTTTTGTGTAAAAACTAAAAAATGAGAGAGTGAATCATCATCCTTCTTGAAAGAAGGGTTTATATAGTGGATTAGTGGAGTTAAAAATGTCCACATATTTACCACTTTACCACAATCATAGGTTATGCAAATCTTATTTGCATAACCATATAATATAAGATATCTCATATCTCATATTGCAAATCTCATTTGCAATAGTTGTGGATTTATCAAATTGAATCACATCCAATTTAATTTCTCTCAATCAAATTCTCCAATTAGCCCTAATTCAACAATTAGGCTAACCTATAGTTTATTATGAATCTCATTCACATTAAACTATATATTATATCATTCATATCTCATATAAATGACATAAATGCCCTTAAGGTGAAATTGAACACTTCAATTTCATACCAAAACTTTATCCCTTCTTAAATCCATATGGAGCAAACCGAGGGACCTAATGGACCTACAGTGACGGGCTCCAATGATCCGAGATTAACCTGCCAAACTCTTTTGGACTGGTTAACCAACATTCATTAGCTACGGTAACACTCCACTATAGCCCGTAGTCGCACTCCGTCGGTCTGAGAATATTACGTGTCCACCGATATAACCAATGCCCATGAGTCGACCCTTCACGGGTTGTTCGTAGACATGGTCGGGTCAAATTACCGTTTTACCCTCGTGTGTCTACCTCTTGTTCCTTAAGTCCCTCCGCTCCTCTAATGAACAACATATTGTGATGGTCCAACCATACACAACACCATTCTCGGGCGGTGAGAAGGTGGGTGCCCGTTGTCCAAGCCCCGGAGACAACACTTAAGGGAACAACCCTCTAGTTTCCCTAAAGGCGGGAGCGAGCGAATTCCATCTCGCGTAGTTAAGTTCCCGACTCCCTACTTGGTTACGTCCTTGAGAAGATAGACATATTGGGCGAGTAATCGTGGCCACCCTCACCCGCACTAGTCAAAGAATGGAGACCTCGCAGCATGTGGAGTCCGTAACACGCTCGTGGATTGTGTCGAGTCACTAATGGTCATCTACGAAATTATTAGTCCTTCTCACACAGCGGTGTTACATCGCAGAGGTCTAATAATTCACGGTCCGGTCTTGTACAATCTCATTGCACAGGATGCCCCCACTCGCATGTCAACTACATGAACGAGTCAGATCACCTCGTCTGTATCTAATACAAAGCGGGCCACATCCACAGTGTATCCAGGATTAGGTCTCCAACCCTATCCATATACTGTAGACCGTTCGGGTCATTAACTCGAACGTGATCTTCCCTGTGTGTCCACTACACACCGTTCAAGTTCTAGTTCTCTCATGTATTCAATGACCCTGGAGCTTAGTTTATTGGAAAAGTTTATAAATATTGCGAGACACAAAGTGATGAAATAAATAACTCTTATTAATTTCAATCAAGATATTACAAACACGAGATTAGGACAAAAATCCCAACAAACTCCCACTTGGACTAAGCTAGTGGAGAAAATACATTTCAGAAATGTACATAAATTACAGCGAAGTAATGCAATAAACTAGGGCATTGAATACCCGTTTACACATCTCCCACTTGCCCTAGTCAGGAAGCTCTTGAAGACCTAGACTCTATAGGTGACCCTCAAACACCTTAGCCGTGAGGGGCTTTGTAAATGGATCACAGCTACGTTGTTGTTCTCCGACGCTATCTGCGTGATCATCACGTCTCGCGGTGCACAATCTCCGTGTCGGATGATACTTGCGCTCAATGTGTTTGCCTCTCTTATGGCTCCGAGGCTCACGCCGGTTGCCATCGCACTCACCGTTATCACATAACAGTGTGATGGGCAAGTTCATGTTAGGAACAACTTCCAAATCTGTCATGAACTTCCTTAGCCAAAAGCGACTTCCTTTGCGGCTTCACAAGCCGCAACATACTCCGCTTCCATAGTGGAATCGATGCATCATCCGCTTGATGCTTCGCCATACTACGACTCCTCCATTCGAATGAAGGTGACCGAGGTGGATTTTCTAGAATCCTTATCGGCCGAAAATCGTAACTGTGTATCCCGTAAGGATCAAATCCCCACTCCCATACACTAAGCTGCAGTTCCTCGTTTTCCTAAGATACTTGAGGATTGCCTTTACGGCTGTCCAGGGATCTAATCCTTGATTGGACTGATATCTACTGACAATTCCTACTGCATAACAGATGTCGGGCCTAGTACACACGACATGGCATACATCAAAGCTCCCTACAATTTGAAGCATATGGGATCCGTCTCATATCCTCAACATCTTGAGGAGTCTTAGGACACTGATCCTTAGACAAGTGAACCCCATGCCTGAGAAAGGAAGTAAGTCCTTCTTGGAGTTCGGCATCTTATATCTAGACAACATCTTGTCAATATAAGACGCTTTGAGACAAGGCTAGCGTTACGTTTCTTAGGTTCTCGACTATCCGGATACCTAGAACATACTGAGCCTCTCCCAAATCTTTCATTTGGAATTGCGAAACTAGCCACTTCTTAACGTCAGTAAGAAATTCTACCTCATTCCCAATGAGAAGAATATCGTCCACATACAATACCAAAAATGCGACAGTTTTATCAATGATTTTCTTGTAGACACAAGGCTCGTCGACATTTTGATCAAAGCCATAAGATTTGATTGCCTCATCAAACCTTATATTCCAAGACCTCGAAGCCTGTTTTAGTCCATAAATGGACCTATGAAGTCGGCAAACTTTTTGCTCTTGGCCTTGGGCAATGAACCCTTTGGGCTAGTCCATGTAGATGGTCTCATCAAGTTTGCCATTCGTAAAGGTCGTCTTGGCGTCCATCCGCCATACCGTAGTCATAATACGCGGCAATGGCCGAAGGATCCGATCGACTTTACCATGGCAACAAAGAAAAGGTCTCCTCATAGTCAACCCCTTCAACCCGGTAAAACCCTTTGCCACTAGTCGGGCTTTGAAGGTTCGCAGACCGCCCATCTACGCCACGTTTACGCTTGTAGATCCATTTGCAACCAATAGGTTTTACCCCATCCGGTTGATCCACAAGCTCCCATACAGAATTGAAGTACATAGACTTCATTTCTTGGTCCATAGCTTTAATCAACTCGTCTTTGTCAACATCAACCATTGCCTGATCATAGGACAATGGATCCTCGCGATCATCATCGGGAGTGACAAGCGAGGTTTCAATTTAAACCCATGTAGCGATCGGTCGTCTCACAACCCTCCCACTACGTCGAGGCATTCCCAACTCTTGAGAACGGATTTGACTAGGCGTGCTAGGATCAACAACACTTGTTGACGTACTAGCCCCATCAAGCAACTCTTGGCGATGAAGCGCCCATTTCATTCAATACAATCTTACTCCTTGGTACATGATCCCTGACGTGGTCTTCCTCTAGGAAAGTAGCGTTTGTCGACACAAGCACCCTATTTTCTCTAGGATCATAAAACAGACCACCTCTAGTCTCTTTAGGGTAACCTACGAATAGGCACAATTTCAAAGCGGGGTTCCAACTTTTGGGTTTGACACCAACACATGGGTCGGGCATCCCCAAATCACGAAGTGATGTAAAAGCGCTTTACGTCCACTCCAGAGCTCGAAAGGTGTTTCACAAACACTCTTCGAGGAACGTTGTTCAAAATATAAACCGCGATCTCCGCTGCACCCCAAAAAGAATCGGGGGAGACGAGCATAGCTCATCATCGACAGAACCATGTCCAACAAGGTTCTGTTTCTCCTCTCCGATACACCATTCTGCTGTGGCATACCAGGTGCTGAGAGTTGAGACGTAATTCTGTGTTATATCATATAGTCATGGAATTCAGTGTCCATGTACTCTCCACCCCGATCCGATCGAAGTGTTTTAAGCGATTTACCTAAGAGGTTCTCAACCTCAGTCTTGTACTCCTTGAACTTTTCAAGAGTTTCAGACTTCTTATGCATTATGTACCCATATCTAGAGTAGTCGTCTATGAAAGACGCAAAGTACTCATAACCGCCTCGAGCTTTAACATTCATCGGACCATAGAGGTCAGAATGCACTAACTCAAGAGGCTCTTTGGCTCTATATCCTTTTCCACTAAAAGGACGTTTGGTCATTTTGTCCTCAAGGCATGACTCACAGACCGGTAAAGAGTTTTCTTCCAACTCGTTTAGAAGTCCACTCTTCACTAGTTTCTCAATCCTATTGAGATTAATGTGGCCTAACCGAAGATGCCAAAGATGGGCATTTTCTTTTGGAGAAACTTTCGCTTTCTTAGTTCGTGTTTCTGCAGTTTTAAATAATTCAGTATTCAAAACACTTTTGACCGAATTGGGTTTCAAAACATACAGATTATTTTCAAGTGAAGCTGAACAAATCACATTCCCTTTGAAAGAAATAAACGCTTTATTCGATTCAAAAGAAACTGAAATACATTGTTCTATTAGGCAGGAAATTGAAACAAGGTTTCTAGTAAACCCTGGAACTATGTACAGATTGTCCAACAATAAGTACTTCCCGCCAAAGTTTAGCTTCACTGTGCCGATCGCTGCAGCAGAGACAAGCTCCCCGGATCCAACCCGTAGAGTCACCTCACCCTCTCGCAGCGGCTGCCAGGAATCAATCCCCTGAAAAGAAGAACAAACGTGGTTAGTGGCGCCCGAATCCAATATCCAGGCAGAGTCACTACTCTCCACTAAGCGAGTTTGATCACAAGTAAATCACATTTACCTTGATTCTTCTTTCGGCAAGGAATTTGGGACGATTTCTTTTCCGGTGATCGCCTCATTGCGGTGAAAACACTTTTCTTTTCTCGCAACCTCCTTGACCTTCTTGCCCCTTGTGGGGCGTGCTCGGCTGGCCGCTTTTACCCCTCTTCATCCTCTTCTTCCCTTTCGAACGTGAAGGAGCAACAGGTTTCGTCCCAGAGGTCGAAGCCCTGTGATAAGACCTGTAGGCAACATTTGTCTCAGATTCCCGACCCTATGCAAGGATTGGAAATTGCAGAGCTCATTGAGGAGGGTTGTCGGTGTGTAGCTAATTTTGTTCATAACAACATTGCTCTTGGCGAAGGAAACTCTTGGAAGAGTCTCCAAAATAAAATCGACTGGCTCGACTCATCGATCGAAGCCCCGTTCATCTCTGCCAGATGGAAGTGGGTCATCATGTCTAGAACGTGTTCACGGACAGACGACCCCTCTTTCATCCGTGCGTTGAAGACGTATTTGAGCGAGTCATGCCAAACCTGAAAGGACTGCTATCCAAACATTTCCTGCAGAGACTCCATGATCTCCTTAGCGGAAACCATCAGCTCGTGCTTCTTTGCCAAGACATCAGACATGCTGGCAATAATATAGACCTTGGCCTTTTCATTGGCCCCGATCCATCGATCGTATGCATCGCGAACACTTCGCGCGACATTTGTCGAGCCCTGCATCTCGAGGACACTCCTCTCGAGATAACACGAACTTTATGTCGTCTTGTACCAAAATTGTATTTATGTTGTTTTTCCAACTTTGATAGTTATCCCCCACTAATTTGTCCGAAGCGAGTAAAGCTATTATTGCGCTAGACATTTTTAGCTGAAAAATCAAGAAAAACTTTGTATCAGTCTCGCAAAAACTTTTGAAATCCAATCAAGTTTTAGCAAAATTTGTTTCATGATCCCTAAGTCAATCAAAATTTTGCAATGATACCCTAAAGGTTTAGAATGACCGCCACCGATGGGTGAACAAAACACTCCTCCTCTAGGACGAGACTTTCTCGATCAGACCCTAATCCCAGAATAACTCTTATTCCATTAGGCGTCCAATTACTATTGTTCGGTCGAATTCATTAACACTTAACGAATTCTGTGAGTGTCACCCTCAATCTTTAAGTTTCCAAGCATCCGTCCAAACAATAGCCACCGAAGGGGTGAACCAAGAAGGAAAACCAACCAGAAATCAGATCCCTTTCGGGAATTCACGGTGTTCCGACTCCCATGATCAAGCCCTCCGAAGGGATTGTCTGGTCCAGGCCAAACTAGCAGACAGATCATAGGGGTCTCACGGTGTGAATCGAAAGAAGAGACCGTGGGTCTCGTTTTCACAAGTCCCGCTCCCACTCACTATAAGTACTCTGATACGAATCCTACCATGCTATGCAAGATGAGAGAAAAGCTTCAAAATGGAGTTGAAATAAATGTTGTCCAACTTTATTTATGGCGAACTAAAGATGCATTTAATGAACTCAAGTGCAACCCATGCTTCATTAAAGACAACCCAAACTTCATTTATGCAACTAGAGTTTCAAGCTACTCCAAGTGTGGATCTATTTATGCATGGAAGGTTACAAACTTTATGTAGGTTGATCAAAAACTCAATTCTCGGATTTATGGCTAATTTGATGTAATTTTCAGTTTTAAAGTCTTGTTTTCAATGTTTTATGTTACAAATTAGTTAGTGGACATTATGGTATTGATGGGGATGTAAGTTACCATTCTTAAATGTCCATAGGTTATCTTTAGGGTTCAATTTTGAAGGCTATAAATAGCCACATGTAATCCATGAGGGAGGGAAAAAGAAAAAGATTAAAAATGTAATCAAAAGAGGCCTTGAGCTTTTTTATAGCCTTTGAGCTATGTCTTTGCAATTCTATGTAGATTAGGTTGCATGCTTAGAATCATTCAAGCTTGACTTGATCAATCTTGCTTGTGGAGTGATTCGGATCTCATACAAGTTCTCTTGCCTTGAGATGTTTGATCGACAAGGTAATCCGATTTTACTTTCCTTGAGTTGATTTTCAAAATTGGTTTTGGGGTCTTTGGAATTGAGTTATCTAAAGGTCTTGTTTATTTAAGCAAGGTTGTTAGATCCAATTGTCAAGGATTACTTAACATTTTGATATTAGAATTCTTTGGCTTCTTTGATTTCATTTTGGTTTTGAGATTTTTGGGTGTTTAGATCTAATAGTCTTGTTTGTTCCATAACAAGATTGTTGATATTTTAAATTCTTCTTAAAGTTCTCATCATTGGCTTCTTTGATTACATTTTTAATCTTTTTCTTTTTCCCTCCCTCATGGATTACATGTGGCTATTTATAGCCTTCAAAATTGAACCCTAAAGATAACCTATGGACATTTAAGAATGGTAACTTACATCCCCATCAATACCATAATGTCCACTAACTAATTTGTAACCTAAAACATTGAAAACAAGACTTTAAAACTGAAAATTACATCAAATTAGCCATAAATCCGAGAATTGAGTTTTTGATCAACCTACATAAAGTTTGTAACCTTCCATTCATAAATAGATCCACACTTGGAGTAGCTTGAAACTCTAGTTGCATAAATGAAGTTTGGTTTGTCTTTAATGAAGCATGGGTTGCACTTGAGTTCATTAAATGCATCTTTAGTTCGTCATAAATAAAGTTGGACAACATTTATTTCAACTCCATTTTGAAGCTTTTCTCTCATCTTGCATAGCATGGTAGGATTCGTATCATACTCTCTCCATCCACGATGATATTGACCTATACAAATGCCATCCGAAAGGGGACGCTCCCATTTGCGCCACGAGGCCGAGTATAGATCTCACGGTGCGGACTTTAAAGGAGATTTGTGGTTGGAAATTCAAATGTATCTCATACACTTTATTTCCTCCCACTCAGCACTTTAATTTTTATTAGGGATTGACCTAGATAAACCGGCTAAAATCTACCTAAGTCTACCAATATAACTCTTATATGGTATTAACCTAAGTTTATAATCACATTATTAACTTAGGTCTATGTGAGTAAATTAATTAACACTTAATTAACGGCACTCACGAGAATATAACCTAAGAATCTCCAGACCGAATTCACTCTCAGGTCGGTTTCAAGGTAGGGGTGTTCCGCAAGCGTCAACTTAAATACCCCAGCCTTAGACAAAACCTTCCTTAGACAGAGTTACTTATCAGTCACCATTCATAGGTTATATTTGATTTCCTAAATTTCTAATCTCATTAGAAAATTAGAAAACCTAAGTCTAATTACTCAAGTTCTAAACACTTTAAAACTAATAATTAACTTAGGTTGCATGCATTTCTATGTTATAGTGCTTGATCATCCATCACATGAATAATACTATATACTATAACATAATATAATTCATCATATGAATTTAAATGCATGAGCATGCTTTTAATTTAAAATATAATTAAAACATGCAAACATTATATTATAACTCTTATAATATAATCCAATCATGCATACAATATATTATAACTCTTATAATATAAAAAATGATGCATGAAATGTTTAACCTAAGGTGGGATTTTAAATCTATATAACATACAATATGCACATAGAAATTAATTAAAATATACATCTCATGCATAAAATAATTAAATAGCAAAAATGGACCGATTTTTGGCACCTAGGGGCAATTATTTAATTAAATAACATTTATATAACATTTATATTAATATTATTTAATAAAATAAATAAATAAAATAAATATTACATTTTATAAATAATAAAATAAATAAAACATGTAAAAAACGCCCAACTTGTGCCTTGAACCCACGTCCTCGCGTAACTGCCGCGAACTGCTCCTCAACGCGTGTAGCGTTGCAACGCTGTCGCCTCCTGCGTCGACCCGCGTTCTCAAAGCCAGCGGCGTTGCAACGCTGTTCTGCTGCAGGGGCTCCATCCGCAAGGATAGCGTTGAGACGCCATTGGGCAGCGTCTCAACGCCATCGACAGAACAACAAACACCTTTGTCGTTTTTTTTTGTCGATTCACTGCTTCGCTCTCGATTTCTTCACAAAGAACACTTGCCACGAACTACACGGACTTATAGACTCGATTTATTTTCTAAAATGCCCAAAAAAATACGGGCCCTTTACATTTGATCTCATCAAACAGAAAATAAATCTAAAAGTGCCAAAAATCGAAACATCCATTATGCAAACCAAGACATTCATCTCATGAATCATAGCAAAAACCCAACAAATTTTAATAAAACAGTGCATAATTGAGAAACCATCGAAATGGCTCTGATACCAATTGAAGGGAATGAAAATCCCGTGGAGCGGAAGACGATTGAATCATCGATGTATCAATTATGCAAACCGTGTTTATTAAAATTGATCTAACACTTAGATCTAGGCTAAACATGCTTAAAGAAGAAGAAATTTACAGCAAGAAGAATTTACTTACTTGTTGAAGACTTTCTTCAAGGTTTCTTCTTCAAAATCACGAACTTTTCGTGCTCCTCGTACACAACGAACGCCTCCAACAAAAGTAATTGAACACCACCAAAACGGCTTCTCGATTGTTCTTTTTTGGAGAAAGGAGGTTTGTGGGAACCTATGCGTTTTGGTGAGGGAGGAGAATTGAGAGAGGATAGAGAGAGTTTCTCTTCTCTTCTTTTTTTTTTTTGAAATTCTAAAAAATGAGAGAATTGTCCCATGTTTCTTACAAGAAGGGTTTATATAGTGGAATTGGTGGAGTTAAAAAATCCACTTAATTACCACTTTACCACAACCATAGGTTATGCAAATCTCATTTGCATAACCACATAATATAAGATATCTCATATCTCATATTGCAAATCTCATTTGCATTAATTGTGGATTAATTAAATTGAATCACATCCAATTTAATTTCTCTCAATCAATTTCTCCAATTAGCCCTAATTCAACAATTAGGCTAACCTATAGTTTATTATGAATCTCATTCACATTAAACTATATATTATATCATTCATATCTCATATAAATGACATAAATGCCCTTAGAGTGAAATTGAACACTTCAATCTCATACCAAAACTTTATCCTTTCTTAAATCCAGATGGAGCCAACCGAGGGACCTAATGGACCTACAGTGACGGGCTCCAATGATCCGAGATTAACCTGCCAAACTCTTTGACCTGGTTAACCAACATTCATTAGCTACGGTAACACTCCACTATAGCCGTAGCTGCACTCCCGTCAGTGCAGAATATTACGTGTCCACTGATATAACCAATGCCCATGAGTCGACCCTTCACAGGTTGTTCGTAGACACGGCTGGGTCAAATTACCGTTTTACCCCTGTGTCTACCTCTTGTTCCTTAAGTCCCCACTGCTCCTCTAATGAACAACATATTGTGATGGTCCAACCATACACAACACCCTTCTCGGGCAGTGAGAAGGTGGGCGCCGTTGTCCAAGCCCCCGAGACAAAGACTTAAGGGAACAACCCCTCTAGTTTTCCTAAAGGCGGGAACGAGTGAATTCCATCTCGCGTAGTTAAGTTCCCAGCTCCCTACTTGGTTCTGTCCCTGAGAAGATAAACATATTGGGCGAGTAACTGTGACCACCCTCACCCGTACTAGTCAAAGAACAGATCCTCGCAGACAGGAGTCCGTAACACGCTCAGGATTCAGGTCGAGTCACTAATGGTCATCTACGAAGTTATTAGTCCTTACTGTCAACGGTGTTACATCAGTAGGTCTAATAAATCACGGTCCGGTCTTGTACAATCTCATTGCACAGGATGCCCCCACTCGCATGTCAACTACATGAACGAGTCAGATCACCTCGTTTGTATCTAATACAAAGCGGGCCGCATCCACAGTGTATCCAGGATTAGGTCTCCAACCCCATCCATATACTGTAGACCATTCGGGTCATTAACTCGAACGTGATCTTCTCTGTGTGTCCACTACACACCGTTCAAGTTCTAGTTCTCTCATGTATACAATGACCCTGGAGCTTAGTTTATTGAAAAAGTTTATAAATATTGCGAGACACAAAGTGATGAAATAAATAACACTTATTAATTTCAAATAATATATTACAAACACGAGATTAGGACAAAAATCCCAACACATATCCACAAAATTTCCAAATATGTCCAAGAGATATCTTCCCTAATTAAAGAGGACTCCTGATCGCTTATGGGTGAAGCGTTGATTGCACCTACAAAACTGAAAAGAAAAACAACTAGATGAAAAGAAAAGAAACTAAATTAAACCGATAAAGCAAAAACAAAACAAGTAAATCAACGAAATAAAATTAATTGCTTGGAGCATATAAGAATTATCAAGAATTACACAAGCTCCCTGAAAATGTTCTTCTCAAGTATCTGTTGAACTGATAGAGGCTATGCCTCTTTGGAACTTCTCTTTCCAATAGTGTTTAGTTCTCATCCCATTTTCTTTAAATTCTCCCTCATCCTTGCCAACACAATGTCTAAAAACAAATGGATCATCCAAAAAATAAAACTTCACCTCATGGAGAAAAGATTTCAGTTGTTGTTTTGATAAACCAAGAGGCAAAATTCCATAAGCAAGATGGTTGGCAAGGTCATCATACCAAGGTTTTCCCACTTTCCTAATGTGATCTACTATAAATAACTGCTCATCAATGAAAGAATTCTTACGTTTCGGTTGCTGGAGCAATTTCAATAGTGAAATATCATTTTTCAGTAGCAAACTTACTGATGTGATTATTGAAAAATTTTCCTTCTCACCTAGGTAGAAATACCTTGGATTTGTGGGCAAAGACTTTAACTCACAGACTGGGAGTTCTTTGATAGATGGGTGCAATGATGATGTTTTCTTTTCCCTTAATTTTAGATGTTAAAAAACTCTCTTGGAGTTAGAAATTTCAGAAAAATTCTTACCATTTTCTTCTAAACTGCTGTTTTCCAAACTCTTTGTTATTGTTCCTCCAACAGATTGAACATAATGCTCCAGCCTTTCCAGCTCAGTGTTCTCTCTAATCCCTTCTTCCAACACTTGAATCAGAGAACACTCATCCACATTAGTTGGGTACTTCATTGCATCAAAAATACTGAACTTGATCTCTTGATCATGTACCCTCATTGTAAGTTCACCTTTTTGAACATCAATTAAAGTATTCCCTGTTGCCAAAAATGGTCTCCCTAAGATAATAGGCACATCTTTATCAGCCTCATAATCCAAGATTATAAAATCTCACTGAAATATGAATTTATCCACTTGTACCAAGATGTCCTCTATCTTCCCCTCAGGATAAGTAATGGATTGGTTAGCTAACCGTAATGGAACTGTGGTGGGCCTCGCTTCACCTATGCCTAATGTTTTGTAAATGGACAATGGCATAAGGTTAATGCTAGCTCCTAAGTCACACAAAACTCGCCCTAACTCCTTACCTCCTATGGAAATGGGAATGGTGAGTGATCCAGGGTCTTGGAGTTTAGGAGGAATTGAGTTTGTTACAATGGAGCTACACTCACCTGTCAAAGGGACAACTTCATACTCAACTTGTTTCTTCTTCTTAGTCAACATATCTTTAAGAAACTTCACATAATTCGGCATTTGTTCTAAGGCTTCAACAAAAGTTATATTTATGTGAAGTTGTTTAAAGACATCGAAAAACTTCTTAAATTGAGCATCTTGAGTATTCTTTTTCTCCAACCTTTGAGGGAATGGTGGAGGAGGTGGTTTAAACTCAGGAGTAGTAGTAGGAATGCACTCATATGGTTTTGAAGTTTGTGCTCTAGGTATCTTTTCAATCTCCTCATTTCCTACTTCCCTAGGTTCCAACTGGTCCTTTTTTTTCTCTTCCTCAACTTGCACTACAAAGTCCTTCTCTTTTTGTTTCTTCTTACTGATTTCCTCAGGCTTAGTCAATGTTTTCCCACTCCTTAACTCTATGGCTAGCACTTGTTCTTTTCCTTCTCTTTTTGGAATTTCAGTATCAGAAGGAAGTTTACCTTGAGGCCTTGATCTTATTTCGTTGGCAAGTTGGCCCAATTGCATTTCAAAGTTTCTCATTGAAGCTTGTTGACTTTGAATAACAACATCATTTTTAGCCATATATTCCTTCAACAAACTTTCAAGAGAAGTACCTGGAATATGTTGTGGGGATGCTACTGTCCTTTGATGCTAGAGCATTGTTTGCTGATTTCCATAGGTATGCTAATTCTGATGCCCAAAACCTGGTGGGTAATTCACCTTTTGCTGCATTTGAGGGGCTTGAGAATTACTTCCTTGACCTCCCCAAGCAAAGTTAGGGTGATTTCTCCAACCTGGGTTCTAGGTATTAGAATAAGGATCGTTCCTTTGATTAACTTGGTTCCCAACATAGTAAACTGAGGCTGGATTACTAGGAAAAAATTCAAATGTGTGTCCTTCACCACAATAAACACATGACTCAGTACTTACTACTTGGTTCACCATGGCTGCATTCTGAGCATTAGGGGAAATCTGGGCTGCGTTTCCAACAGTTAGGTTTTCAGCATATTGGCCATTGATGCCATTTGGGCATTAAGAGCGGTTAAAGCATCTAACTCTAACATTCCTTTGTTCTTTTTGCCTTGGGAGATCCTTGAATCAACCCACTGACAGTTGTTTGAGGATATTCTTTCCAGTATCTCAAATGCTTCATTATAGGTCTTTGATAAAAGAGCCTCATTTGCCGAAGCATCAACAACTTGTTTAGTAGCTGTATTCTACCCATTGTAAAATATCTCCATTTGAATACAATGAGGGAGTCCATGATGAGGACACTTCCTAAGCAAGTCCTTAAATCTCTCCCAGGCCTCACTTAAGGATTCATCATCAAAGCTCATTTGAAAAGCCACAATTTCATTTCTAAACTTAGCATTCCTAGTTGGTGGGAAATACTTAATGAGGAATTTTTCAGCAAGGGTGTTCCAAGAATCAACTTCCCCAGGAGGAAGTGTATTCAACCATGTCTTGGCTGCATCTCTAAGGGAGTAAGGGAACAAACTCAACCTTAGGGCATCCTTAGGCACTCCTTGCAGTATAAAAGAATCACTAACCCCTAGGAAGGATTTTAAATGCAAGTGAGGATCTTCAGATGATAGTCCATGAAACTGTCCTATGGTTTGGAGCATTTTGAACATGACAGGTTTAAGCTCAAACGTTGGGGCTTGAATTTCTGGCCTAATGATCCCAGGATTTAACTCTTCAACCAAGGGATTGGCATAAGTTCTAATAGCTCTCTCCCTGTCATCTGCTAAGACAATAACATTGGCAGGGACCATAGCTTGGGGTTCAACTAAACGTGGTCTAAAGCCTCCTTGGCCGTGTGGTTGGTTTCCAGGGTTATTCTGAGGATTATTAGGATCTGCAGGACCTCCACGAAAATCTGCCATTCTTTCCTTTTGAATCCTCCTTCTTCTATGAAATGTTCTCTCAGGTTCAGGATCTAAGAAAAATTCTAAACCTTGGAAATCATTCATGCACAATTACAACACCTGAAAAACAGAGAAACGCCTTAGTTAGACCTTTCTTTCAGCTCAAAAATCACTAAAAACAACTCAAACAAAGTAAAAATCAAACTAATCCCCGGCAACGGCGCCAAAAACTTGTTTGCGTAAAAGGGGTGTATGAAATTATCAAGAAAATATTCCTAAACTATGCAAGTATACACAATCTAAGCAGCAAGTGATAAGTAAATTTAATCGTCTCCTCAGGGATTAGTTGTAGAAATTACACAAGGTTGAGTTGAATTTAATGAGTAAAGGGTAACCAACATAAGTGAAATGAATATTGAAATTAGAAATTAAAAGTTACAATTGAAATGCTAAAGTAATGCAGAAGAGGATTAATAAAAGTAAGGTAGCAGCAACTCAAGTTTAACCAAAACAGTAAAAAGGGGATAGGATTAGGGATGAAATTATGCTTCAGCAATCTTAATGCTAGAGCTCAAAACTACACCAGAGCTCAAAACAGTTTAATTCGCGAAATCTTCCCAGAATTCCTTGCGAGTTAGGCATTCAATTCCCATTGAACACCTTTAATTTAGCTCCTAACTGTTAACACTAGGTGAGTGACTATTCCTAGACTTCTCAATCACTTGAGAGAAGTAAATCTCTTAATCAGAACTAGTGTCATGCCTTGAAATCGGTTTATTCTTCCCTTTCCCAAGTTGGAATAAATAATACTAAGATGAGATGGCCAAACAAACCTTAGTTAAGCAGTAAAATCACAAGGCACAAGAGTGAGATTGCAGCAAATTACTCTTTCATTAAAGTTGCATCCACATAAAGTCTCCTAATCCTCACCCCAAGGGTGATTAGTTCATGATAATAAAAGAAGACAACAATAAAATAGTAAACCTAGTGCTAAACATGCTTAAATGGTCTTAGTTACAATGTGGAAGAGTAAAGAGCAAGAAAAACAAAAGAATAAACAGATGGGTGAAGTTCAAAGGCCTCCTTTTGTCCACTCCAGCCTCTTTCCAGAAGAGGAATGCTTCCAAAATTGACTCCTCTTGATTTTCTCTTGTTGTCTCCTCTCCCAATTGAGTTTTCTTTTTTTTTCCTCTTGCCCACTCTCCTTCTTGCCCTAAAAATGGTTAAGAAAGCCTTTATATCACAGCCATATGGAAATGAGGGTTGAATAGGCAAGGGAAAACGGTCCGGCGGCTGCCCATTGGTTCTCAGCGGCTGATGTGGTGGTTTTCGTCCAGCTCAATTAATGAGATCTGTCCCACGTGCGTATTCTGCGAACTGGTACCAGAATTTTTTCTCCAGCAATCTTGATCCTTCAGCAATTGCACAACTACAGCAGCTCGAAGCATACCTTCAGCATTTCATAATATCCAACTTCCCAAAAACTCCTGAAAACATGGACAAAATGACAAAATTCAGCAATAAAAAGTACTTCAATGGCTTTAAGGTACTTCAAAAGTAATTTGTAAATATTAACACACAAAAGTACCTAATTAAGGGGTTAAAATAGTCAAGAAATCTCAAAATACCAAGGAATAATCACAATAAAAGCTCAATCTTAGCTCTCATTGCTAACACTTTGCTGCAGAGAAACGTTGCAACGCTAGGCGTAGCATTGCAACGTCGAGGCGTGGAGCGCGCGGGGCGCAACGCTGAGCACGACAGCGTTGCAACGCTATCCACGGCGTTGCAACGCTACGTGCGTTGAGGGCGGTTCCAGCGCCATGTTCGCGAGAAAGTGGGCGTGCACCAGTTTTTTCAAGACGTGGGCATCGTTTTTTTTATTTTTATTATTTGTAAAATTAATTTCTTTTATTTATTTATTTATTTTATTGAATAATATTAATATAAAAGTTATATTAATGTTATTTAATTAAATAAATTGCCCCTAGGTGCCAAAACCGGTCCATTTTTGCTATTTAATTATTTTATGCATGTGATGTATGATTTAATTAATTTCTATGTGTATAATGTATGTCATATAGATTTAAAATCCCACCTTAGGTTAAACATTTCATGCATCATTTATATTATAAGAGTTATAAATATATAGTTTGCATGATAGGTTATATTATAAGAGTTATAATGTAATTAAATGCATGTTTTAATTTAATTAATATAAGTGTTATATTATTTAGATTAAAGTATGCTCATGCATTTATATTCATGTGATGAATTATTTTGTTATAGCATAGTTATTCATGTGATGAATGATCAAGCACTATAACATAGAAATGCATGCAACCTAAGTTAATTATTAGTTTTAAAGTGTTTAGAACTTGAATAATTAGACTTAGGTTTTCTAGTTCTAATAAGATTAGAATTAGGAAATCAAAATATAGTCTATGAATGGTGACTGATTAGTAACTTTGTCTGAGGAAGGTTTTGTCTAAGGCTGGGGTATTTAAGTTGACGCTTGCGGAACACCCTACCTCGAAACCGACCTAGGAGTGAATTTGGTCTGAAGATTCTTAGATTATACTTATCGAGAGTGTCGTTAATTAAAAGTGTTTTAATTTACTCACATAGACCTAAGTAATAATGTGATTATAAACTTAGGCTAAATACCATATAAGAGTCATATTGGTAGACTTAGGTAAATTTTATTCGATTTATCTGGGTCAATCCCGAAAATTATATAGTGTTGAGTGGGAGGAAATATAGTGTATGAGATACATTTAATTTCCAACCACAAATCTGCGTTAAGTCTGCACTGTGAGATCCATACTCGGCCTCGTGGTGCAAATGGGAGCATCCCCCTTCGGATGGTATTTATATGGGTCAATATCAACGTGGATGGAGAGAGTACTTATAGTGAGTGGGAGCGGGACCTGTGAAAACGGGACCCATGGTCTCTTATTTCGATTCACACCGTGAGACCCCTATGATCCGCCTGCTAGTTTGGCCTGGACCAGACAATCCCTTCGGAGGGCCTTGATCATAGGAGTCGGAACACCGTGAATTCCCGAAAGGGATATAGTTTCCTTGTTGGTTTTCCTTCGTGGTTCACCCTTCGGTGGCTATTGTTTGGACGGATACTTGGAAACTTAAAGATTGAGGGTAACACTCACGGGATTCGTTAAGTGTTAATGAATTCGACCAAATAATGGTAACTAGACGCCTAATGGAATAAGAGTTATTCTAGGATTAGGGTCTGGTCTTGAAAGTCTCGTCCTAGAGGAGGAGTGTTTCTGTTCACCATTCGGTGGCGGTCATTCTAACCTTTAGGATATCATTGCAATTTTTATATGACCTAGGGATCATAGGATTAAATTTTGCTAAAACTTGATTGGTTTTCAAAAAGTTTATGAGAGACTGACACAAAATTTATTTGATTTTTCAGCTAAAATCATGTCTAGCTCAATTATCGCTTTATTAGCTTCCGACAAATTAGTGGGAGATAACTTCCAAAAATGGAAGAATAATATCAACACGATCTTAGTAACTGACGACCTGAAGTTCGTGATTACTGAGGAATGTCCTCAGTTGCTGAGCTCGACTGCATCACGAAGTGTTCGTGATGCTTACGATCGATGGATCAGGACCAATGAAAAGACTAAAGTCTATATAATTGCCAGCTTGTCTGAAGTCTTGGCAAAAAAGCATGAGTTGATGGTCACCGCTAAGGAGATCATGGATTCGTTGCAGGACATGTTTGGACAACAATCCTTTCAGGTCAGGCACGATTTACTCAAACACGTCTTCAACGCCCGAATGAAAGAAGGGTCGTCTGTCCGAGAACACGTTCTAAACATGATGACCCACTTTAATTTGACGGAGATGAACGGGGCTTCGATCGACGAGTCGAGCTAGGTCAGCTTTATTCAGGAGACTCTTCCGAAGAGTTTCCTTCAGTTTCGTAGCAACGCCGTTATGAACAAGATTAGCTACACACTAACTACCCTCCTCAATGAGCTACAGAATTTCCAGTCCTTGATGAGGATCAGGGCACCAAAATCTGAGGCAAATGTTGCCTACAGGTCTTATCACAGGGGTTCGACCTTTAGGACTAA
Source organism: Trichosanthes cucumerina (assembly GCA_036507285.1). Taxonomy (NCBI): domain Eukaryota; kingdom Viridiplantae; phylum Streptophyta; class Magnoliopsida; order Cucurbitales; family Cucurbitaceae; genus Trichosanthes; species Trichosanthes cucumerina. The sequence continues at coordinate 32,785,178 of CM071843.1, forward strand.
ACTTGTTGCTCCTTCACAACCGAAAGGGAAGAAGAAGATGAAGAGGGGTAAAGCTGACCGAGCTGCCGCCCAAAAGGGCAAGAAAGTCAAGGAAGTTGCAGAGAAAAGAAAGTGTTTCCACTGCAATGGGGACAACCACTGGAAGAGAAACTGTCCCACGTTCCTTGCCGAGAGGAAGAATCAAGGTAAATGTGATTTACTGGTAACTGAAACATGTTTAATGGAGAGTAGTGACTCTGCCTGGATTTTAGATTCGGGCGCCACTAACCACGTTTGTTCTTATTTTCAGGCAATTGATTCCTGACAGCCGATGCGAGAGGATGAGGTGACTCTACGGGTTGGATCCGGGGAGATACTCTCTGCTGCAGCGATCTGCAAAGTGAAGCTTTATTTTGGCAAGAATTTTTTATTGTTGGACAATATGTATATAGTTCTAGGGTTTACTAGAAACCTTGTTTCTATTTCCTGTCTCATTGAACATTGTATTTCAATTTCCTTTGATTCTAATAAACCATTTATTTCTTTCAAAGGCAATTTGATTTGTTCAGCTTCACTTGAGTCTAACTTGTAATGTTTTAAAGACAAATTCGGTCAAAAGCATTTTAAATACTTAATTGTTTAAAACTGCAGAAACACGAACTAAGAGAGTTAAGGTTTCTCCGAAAGACAATTCTCATCTTTGGCATCTAAGGTTAGGCCACATTAATCTCAATCGAATTGAGAGACTAGTGATAAGTGGACTTCTAAGTCAGTTAGAAGAAAACTCTTTACGGGTGTGTGAGTCATGCCTTGAAGGCAAAATGACCAAACGTCCTTTTAGTGGAAAAGGATATAGAGCCAAGGAGCCCCTTGAGCTTATACATTTTGACCTTTGTGGTCCGATGAGTGTTAAAGCATGAGGTGGTTACGAATACTTCGTATCTTTCATTGATGATTATTCGAGGTATGGGTATATTTACCTAATGCATAAAAAGTTTGAAACTCATGAAAAGTTCAAGGAGTACAAGACTAAGGTTGAGAACCTGTTAGGTAAGACCATAAAAATACTTCGATCTGATCGAGGTGGAGAGTATATGTACACTGAATTCTAGGACTATATGATAGAACACAGAATTACGTCCCAACTCTCAGCACCTAGTATGCCACAGCAGAATGGTGTATAGGAGAGGAGAAACAGAACCCTGTTGGACATGGTTCGATCGATGATGAGTTATGCTCGTCTCCCTGATTCCTTTTGGGGTTACAAAGTGGAGACTGCGATTTACATTTTGAACAACGTTCCATCGAAAAGTGTTTGTGTAACACCTTTCGAAAACTCCGGACTGGATGTAAAGGTAGTTTACACCATTTCAAAATTTGGGGATACCCGACCCATGTGTTGTTGTCAAACCCAAACAAGTTGGAACCCCGTTCAGAATTGTGCCTATTCGAAGGTTATCCAAAAGAGACCAGAGGTGGTCTGTTTTACGATCCTAAGGATAATAGGGTGCTTGTGTCGACAAACGTCAGTTTCTTTGAGAAAGATCATATCAGGGATCATGTACCTAGGAGCAAAATCGTGTTGAACGAAATGGATAGTACATCAACAAGAGTTGCTGATGGGGCTAGTACGTCAACAAGTGTTGTTGATCCTAGCACGTCAAGTCAAGTCCGTTCCCAAGAGTTGAAAATGTCTCGAAGTAGTGGGAGAGTTATGAGACAGCCTGAACGTTACATGGGTTTAGCTGAAACCAAAGTCGTCAGTCCTGATGATGACTGCGAGGATCCATTGACCTATGATCAGGCAATGGCTGATGTTGACAAGGACGAATGGATTAAAGCTATGGACTAGGAAATGGAGTCGATGTACTTCAATTCTGTCTGCGAGCTTGTGGGTCAACCGGATGGGGTAAAACCTATTGGTTGTAAGTGGATCTACAAGCGTAAACGTGGCGTAGATGAGAAGGTGCAGGCCTTCAAAGCATGACTAGTGGCAAAGGGTTTTACCCAAGTGAAGGAGTTGACTATGAGGAAACCTTTTCACCTGTTGCCATGGTAAAGTCGATTAGGATTCTTCTGGCCATTGTCGTGTATTATGACTATGAGGTATGACAGATGGATGTCAAGAATGCCTTTCTGAATGGAAACTTTGACGAAACCATCTATATGGACCAGCCTAAAGGGTTCATTGCCCAAGGCCAAGAGCAAAAGGTTTGCTGGCTTCATAGGTCTATTTATGCACTGAAACAAGCCTCGAGGTCTTGGAATATAAGGTTTGATGAGCCAATCAAATCTTATGGCTTTGATCAAAATGTTGACGAGCCTTGTGTCTACAAGAAAATCGTCGACAAAACTGTCGCATTTCTGATATTATACGTAGATGATATTCTTCTCATTGGGAATGAGGTAGAATTTCTTACGGACGTAAAGAAATGGCTAGCTTCGCAATTCCAAATGAAAGATTTGGGAGAAGCTCAGTATGTTTTAGGTATCCAGATAGTCCGGAACCGGAAGAACAAAACGCTAGCCATGTCTTAAGCATCTTATATTAACAAGATGTTGTCTAGATATAAGATGCAAAACTCCAAGAAGGGCATGCTATCTTTCAGGCACGGGGTTCACCTGCTAAGGATTAGTGTCCTAAGACTCCTCAAGAGGTTGAGGATATAAGACGAATCCCCTATGCTTTAGCTGTAGGGAGCCTGATGTATGCCATGTTGTGTATTAGGCCCGACATCTGTTATGCAGTAGGGATTGTCAGTAGGTATCAATCCAATCTAGGATTAGATCACTGGACAACCGTAAAGGCAATCCTCAAGTATCTTAAGAGAACGAGAAACTACAGCTTAGTATATGGCGGTGGAGATTTGATCCTTACGGGATACACAGATTCTGACTTTTAGACCGATAAGGATTCTAGGAAATCCACTTCGGGATCAGCCTTCATTCTGAATGGATAAGCTATAGTATGACGAACCATCAAACAGGGATGCATCGCCGATTCCTCTATGGAAGCGGAGTACGTTGCGGCTTGTGACGCTGCAAAGGAAGTTGTTTGGCTTAGGAAGTTCATGACAGATTTGGAAGTTGTTCCAAATATGAACTTGTCGATCACACTGTTTTGTGACAACAGTGGTGCAGTAGCCAATTCTAATGAGCCTCGGAGCCATAAGAGAGGCAATCACATTGAGCAAAAATATCATATGATACGGGAGATTGTGCACCTCGGAGACGTGGCAGTCACGTAGATAGCGTCGGAGCACAACGTAGCTGATCCATTTACGAAGCCCCTCACGGCTAAGGTGTTTGAGGGTCACCTAGAGAGTCTAGGTCTTTGTGTACTTTCTAACTAGGGCAAGTGAGAGATATGTAAACGGGTATTCAATGCCCTAGTTTATTGTATTACTTCATTGTAATTTATGTACATTTCAGAAATGTATTTGCTCCACTAGCTTAGTCCAAGTGGGAGTTTGTTGGAATTTTTGTCCTAATCTCGTGTTAGTAAATTACTGTATGAAATTAATAAAAAGTTATTCATTTCTTCATTTTGTGTCTCGCATTTAATAGAAACTTTGACCAATACACTAAGATCCAGGGTCATTGAATATTTGAGAGAACTAGAACTTGAACGGTGTGTAGTGGACACACAGGGAGGATCACGTTCAAGTTAATGACCTGAACGGTCTACAGCATATGGATGGTGTTGGAGACCTAATCCTGGATACACTGTGGATGCGACCCGCTTTGTATTAAGATACAAACGAGGTGATCTGATTCGTTCATGTGGTTGACATGCGAGTGAGGGCATCTTGTAAAATGAGATTGTACAAGACTGGACCGTGAAATATTAGACCTACTGATGTAACACCGTTGACAGTAAGGACTAATAACTTTGTAGATGACCATTAGTGACTCGACCTTAATCTTGAGCGTGTTATGGACTCCTGTCTGCGGGGGTGTGTCATTTGACTAGTACGGGTGAGGTGGTCACAGTTACTCGCCCAATAGGCCTACCTTCTCAGAGACAGAATCAAGTAGGGAGCTAAGAACTTAACTACGCGAGACGGAATTCACTCGTTCCCGCCTTTAGGGAAACTAGAGGGGTTGTTCCCTTAAGTGTTGTCTCCAGGGCTTGGATAACGGGTGCCCACTCTCTCCCTTGCACGAGAGAGTTGTTGTGTATGATGAGACCATTACAACGTTGTTGTTCATTAGAGGAGCAGTGGGGACTTAAGGAGCAAGAAGTAGACACAAGGGTAAAACTGTAATTTGATCCAGTAGGGTTTACGAACAACCTATGGAGGGTCGACTCATGGGCATTGGTTATATCAGTGGACACGTAACATTCTACACTGACGGGATTGCAGCTACGGGCTTTAGTAGAGTGTTACCGTAGCTAATGAATGTTGATTAATCGGGTCAAAGAGTTTGATAGGTTAATCTCGGATCATTGGAGCTCGTCACTGTAGGTCCATTAGGTCACTCGGTTGGCTCAAACTGGGTTAAAAGAAGGGTTAATGTTTTGGTGTGAATTGAATTGTTCAATTTCACTTAAAGGCATTGATGTCATTTATATGAGATATGAATGATGTAATATATAGTTTAATGTGAATGAGATTCACAATAAACTATAGGTTAGCGTAATTGTTGAATTAGGACTAATTGGAGAAATTAATTGGGAGAAATTAAATTGAATATGATTCAATTTAATAAAACCACAATATTGCAAATGTGATTTGTAATATGAGATATGGGATATCTTATAATATATGGTTATGCAAATATAATTTGCATAACCTATGGTTGTGGTAAAATGGTAATAATGTGGAGATTTTAATTCTATCATTTTTCATTATTTAAACCTTTCTTGCAAGAAGGAAATTCAATTAATTCTCTCATTTTTTGGAATTCTCACCAAAAAGAAAAGAAAGCTCTCTCTCATTTCTCTCTCAATTCCTCTCCTCTTTCACAAAAACAAAAGTTCCCACCAACTTTCTTCTTCCAAAAGAATCATAACCGAGAAGCCATTGGTGGTGTTCTTGTTCGTGAGAAGAGTTCGAGTTTGTTGAGATCGTGGAGCACACGAAGTGTTCGTGAATCTAGAAAGGATTTTGAAGAGGGTTTCAACAAGTAAGTATCTTTTACTTGCTGTTTTTCATTCCTTTTTATATGTTTAGCCTAAACTATTGATAGTTGATTTTAGTGAAATCGAGTAGCATAACGATACCACGATAATTGGATCGTCTTCCGCTGCGCTGGGATTTTCATTCTCTTTAGTTGACTATGAAGAAACTTTTTCCCCTATTGCTATGCTTAAATCTATTAGGATACTCTTGTCCATAGCCACTTTTTATGATTATGAAATCTGGCAAATGGACGTCAAGATTGCCTTTTTGAATGGTAATCTTGACGAGAGCATCTATATGTCTCAGCCCGAAGGGTTCATAACCCAAGGTTAGGAGCAAAAATTTTGCAACCTCAATCGATCCATTTATGGGTTGAAACAAGCATCCAGGTCTTGGAATATAAGATTTGATACTGCGATCAAGTCTTATGGTTTTGACCAAAACGTTGATGAGCCTTGCATTTACAAGAGGATCATCAACGAAAAATTAGCTTTTTTAGTGCTTTATGTGGATGATATCCTACTCATTGAGAATGATGTAGGATACCTTACTGACATAAAGAATTGGTTGTCGACCCAATTCCAAATGAAATATTTTGGGAGAGGTGCAATATGTTCTTGGGATTCAGATGTTCAGGAATCGCAAGAACAGAACGCTAGCTCTGTCTCAAGCATCTTATATCGACAAAATGTTGTCCCGATATTCGATGAAAAATTCCAAGAGGGGCTTATTACTCTTCAAACATGGAGTTCATCTGTCTAAGGGACAGTGTCCTAAGCCACCTCAAGAAGTTGAGGATATGAGACGTATTCCCTATGCCCCTACAGTAGGTAGCTTAATGTATGATATGTTATGCACGAGACCAAACATTTACTATATAGTGGGAATAGTCAGTAGGTACCAATCTAATCTAGGGTTAGACCACTGGACCGCAGTTAAAAATATCATCAAGTATCTTAGGAGAACGAGGGACTATACGCTTGTGTATGGGACTAAGGATTTGATCCTTACATGATACACTGATTATGAATTTCAGACCGATAAGGATTCTAGGAAATCCACATCGGGATCAGTTTTCACCCTTCACCGGAGAGCTATAGTATGGCGAATCATGAAGCAAGGATGCATCGCTGACTCCACGATGGAGGTTGAGTATGTCGCTGCTTGTGAAGCAGCTAAAGACCCTGTTTGGCTAAGAAAATTCCTTACTGATTTGGAAGTTGTTCCAAATATGGAATTTTCCATCACCTTATACTGTGACAACAGTGGTGCGGTAGCCAATTCGAAGGAACCTCGCAACCATAAGCGAGGCAAACACATCGAAAGTAAGTATCACCTGATACGAGAAATAGTGCAACGAAGAGATGTGACAGTCACGAACATCGCTTTGGAGCACAACATTGTTGATCTGTTTACAAAGACTCTCACGGCTAAAGTGTTCGAGGGTCATCTAGAGAGTCTAGGTCTACGAGACATGTACATAAGCTAATCTAGGGCAAGTGAGAGATATGTAATGGGTATATGGATGCTCTAGTTTATTGTATTTGTATTTCTGTTACCACTGTTTTATATTATGTACCCCACTAGAGTTTAGTTCAAGTGGGAGTTTGTTGTGTTTTGTGCCCTAAAACTCGTAGTTTTTAATTATGTTCTAATTAATGTAATAAATTGTTATTACTTCAATAAAGTGTTATTATTCGTTATTTACGATATTGCCATTGTTTTAACCCTAAATCCAATAAACTAGACATCTAAGGTTGTACAATGTATCTTTAACTGAATGTAGTGTACATATAAACGATCTCGGTTCGAGATACAACCTAAAGGGTCTATAGTAAGGGGATAAGGTTTGAGTACTTACCTTGGTAAAACTATGGATGTGGCCTACTTTGTATATGATACAAACACTGTGATCCTAACGTGTTCATGTAGATGACATGTGAGTGGGGATATCCTATGCAATGAGATTACATAAGAGCGGAACACGAAATAGTAACCTCTAGATGTAACTCCGTTGACTAGTTAGGTTTCTATTTCACTAGGATGACCTAGGCAACTTGATCTCAATCCTGAGCAGGTTACGAACTCCTGTTTGCGAGGGATTGTCATTTGACTAGTATGGGTGAGAGTGGCCAGATTCTCCGACTCAATATGCCTACCTTCTTTGGGACAAGACCGAGTGAGCAGCTGAGGACTTAGCCTAGCAAGATGGAATTCACTCCTTCCCGCCTACTAGGGTAAGTAGAGGAATGTTCCCTTAAGTGGTGTCTCCGGGACTTGAACAAAGGGCCCGACCCTCTCATTGGCCCGATAGGGACTCTGTTTGTTGGTAGGACCACAAACAAATTGTTCATTAGAGAAGCACTGATACCTAAGGTACAGGATGTAACCTAGGGGTAAAACGGTAATTTGACCCAGTTGAAGTTACGAACATCCGTGGAGGATTGACTTGCTGTTATTGGTCAATATCCGTTGGACATAGAAATATATCTGCAGTGAGAAGAGTGTAGTTGTGTGACTTTAGTGGAGTGTTCCCGTAGTTAACGAATGTTGATTAGGAGGTTAATGAGATTAACCGAATAATCTTGTATCGTTGGAGCTTCTTATCTGTAGGTACATTAGGTCCACCTTCTAGCTAGTAAAGGATTCTTAGATCGTTTTGAATTTGAAATGTTCAAATTCATGAGAGAATAAATTTAATGTATGTAGATATGATATAATATATAGTTTTGGAATTATATATTATAAATTTAATGTGAATATGATTCCTATTAAATTAAATGATAGAATTAAATATTTGAAAAAGTTCAAATATTAAATTTAAATGTGAATGTGATTCATATTTAAAACTATAGGTTAAAATTTAATGTGCATTTAATTGTGCATTAAAACTACAGGTCAAGGTGTAAAATGATTAAATGGAATTTAATCATTATTTATAATATGTTATTTAATTAAATTTGTTTGATTAATTAAATTAATTAATTAGTCATTGAATTAATTAATTAATTGGGAACGTGTCACGATGCACGTTTCCATCACTCCCCATTCCCTTATCGATAGGGAGTGGGGAGTTACCCCTTGAATTCTGGTTCTTCTTTTCCAATGGGGAGAGGTGTAGATTGATAGATGAATTTGAGTGCAATTAACGAATTGCTAAAAAAAAATCTCTCTCTCTCGAAATTTCCTACTTCCAATTGTTGGATTCCTTCACACAAAGAAACTGATCAAAAACATCCAGAGAATAGGAGGTTTTCCTGTTGGTAGTCTCCTGTTGGAAAAACAGAGAAGTTTGGTGTTCCTATGTTGCTGAGTTGCTGGATTCTTTTGAAGTAAGGTGTTGCTGGGAGACTAAAACTACAAAGGTAAATTACAAATTCTCTTTTAGTTTAGTTTAATTTACACAACATGTTTGCATGTTTATACCCATGTCTAATTAGATTAGAAATGTATGTTTTTTCTATTTTTTTTTCAATGTACTAGTTTTTGCTTTTCAACCAAAAACAAACTCGCAATTACGATTCCAAAAACACATTTTCGCTGCTCAAGGGGATCAAATCTCCATCACAAATAATGAATTTGAACACTTCAAATTCACACCAAACTGTAAACCCTCAATTTATCAAATTTAAGTCAACCGAGTGACCTAATGACCCTACAGATGACGATCTCCAATGATTCGAGATTAACCTGTCAAATTCTTTGACCCGATTATTCAACATTCATTAGCTACGGTAACACTCCACTAAAGCTCGTAGCTACACTCCCATCACTGTAGAACAAGTTGTGTCCATCGATATTACCAATGCCCGTAAGTCGACCCTTCACAGGTTGTTCGTAGACACTGTTGGGTCAAATTACTGTTTTACCCCTTTCTTTATCTCTTGCTCCTTAAGTCCACACTGCTCCTCTAATGAACAACTACGTTGTATGGTTCGACCATAAACAAAATCTTTCTCGGGCCAGTGAGAGGGTGAGTGCCCATTGTCCAAGCTCTAGAGACAACACTTAAGGGAACAACCCCTCTAGTTTCCCTAATTTGGGAACGTGTGAATTCCATCTCGCATAGTCAAGTTTCCAGCTCCCCACGTGGTCCTGTCCCTTAGAAGATAGGCATATTTGATGAGAAACTCTGACCACCCTCACCCCGTACTAGTCAAAGGACAGATCCCCGCAGACATGAGTCCGTAACACGCTCAGGATTAAGATCGAGTCACTATTGGTCATATACGAAGTTATTAGTCTTATACTGTTAACGGTGTTACATAAGTAAGTCTAATAATTCACGATCCGGTCTTAAACAATCTCATTAGACAGGATGTCCCCACTCGTATGTCAACTATATCAACGAGCTGGATCACCTTGTTTGTATCTAATACAAAGCGGGTCGCATCCACAACGTATCCAGGATTAGGTCTCCAACCCTATCCGTATACTGTAGACCGTTCGGGTCATTAACTCGAACGTGATCCTCCATGTGTGTCCATTACACATCGTTCAAGTTCTAGTTCTCCCATGATTCAATGACTCTAGAATCTAGTTTATTGGATTAGGTTTATACATATGTGAGACACAAAGTGATGAAAAAATAACTCTTATTTATTTTAATAAGGAATATTACAAACTTACACGAGATTAGGACATACATCCCAACAAAAACAGCAAAAGCCTTCTCTTCTCTATCTACTTGTGGCTCTTTTCCGTTGTTTGCCCTTTCACTGTAGACTATGGTGTCGTCGACAACCATCTCTCCTTCATTTTTTTTCTCTTTTTCGATTTCTTCTGCAACGTCATAGTTTCCGACCTCTTTTTCAGCATCATCAATGTTGTTTTCTTTTATTGTTTAGATAATCTATGGACGCCAATGAATATGATTTTTTCTATTTTTTTCTGGTTCAATTTCTTCCTGTGAAGCTTTGTTTTTGGATTCATAAAACCTTTTTTTTGCCCTATCTATTGTTTTGCTGATTGTACTGGAGGCAAGATTTTCACTGAGAGCATGTAACTTGCCACTGATTTTTTGAAGTTCTTTACCTAAGATATTATGGTTGTAGATTTCATTAACTTTTGTTTTCTGAATTTTTGGTTTGGATGGAGGATGAGAATGATGAAATGTTGAATAGGTGTTATGTAACTTTAATTTGAGTTGTTTGGAAGTATAAAGATAATGGGATGAAGATTTATAAAAATGGTGAGTTGAGGGTTGGGTGTACTGTGAATTTTGTTTGAATGGCTTGGTTTTTCTGTAACTTTGGTTGATGGTGGGTTGAAAGAAGATGATGTAGTTGGTAAATACCTAGATGAAGAATAACTTTCTTGGTGTGTAGTCCACCGTTGAGGTTGTCGTCTCCAACCATCGTCCATGGTTTTGTAGCTTTTCGGGAACATCGAGGTTCGTCTGAGGCACTGATACCAATTGACGTAGCGGATTCAAAGTTTAGGTCAGTCCATGGCCAAAGAAGAGAAATCCATCCAAAAGAGAGGAAACTCTCCAAAAGAACTATAATTTTTTATTCAAAAAGATTCAAAAAGCTCCTTACAACTCTCACAAAGGGCTATATATAGCCTTACAAAGAAAAGACCTAATATACATTAATCTAAAATTAACACTAAACTGATAATAATTAAACTAAACTAAATAACCAACAAATCATCCTACATCAGAAAGGTACAACGAACTTTTAAGAAAGTGCTCTCATCATGAGTCGCCTCGATAGATGCAAATATAAAATTTTTATAATGGGTTAGATGGTGGTACAAGGACCAAAATTAATGTAGCTTGAGAGGAGCATTCATGAGTAAAATGAAAAATTAAGCTCCGTTTGATAACCATTTGGTTTTTTAAAATTAGGCTTATAAATACTACTATACTCAATAGTTTCCTTATTCTGTTATCTACTTTTTACCTGTGTTTACAAAAACCACCTAAATTTTGAAAACTAAAAAAAGTCATTTTCAAAAACTTGTTTTTGTTTTTAGAATTTGCCTAAACATTCAAATGTTTTCTTAAGAAACGTGAAAGACATGGTAGAGAAATGATAATAAAAGAAGCACAATTTTCAAAAACAAAAAGCAAAAAATGAAATGGATTCAAACGAGGCCTAAACTTTTGAATTTTTGGAGGACAGGACATCAAGTTACTATGATGGCCAATTGAGAGATTAGTTTAGAAAAATGTAATGAGGGTTAATGAGGTGAATGTTATCATTGTTTTGATTGTGCAAATTGTCTCACTTACTAAGCAATTTCAATCAAGCCTACTGAGGGTAAATACTAGACAATAGCGATTATCTATGTAGAATTATTTCACTTCTAACACACATCTAATGCAATCAAATATTCAAAAAATGAATATTTGATGAACTTCAATTGATCCAAGACAAGTACCCAAGATGAACACACATTATATTTAATGAAATTCAAATAGTGACTAGAGATTTCTCATCAACTTGGAGGTAGAACATTCATTAGAGCTAGATTCCAAAAGAAATTAACGTTCCTAATCCTTTTTTTTTTCTTAAAGAAAACAAAAAAGACAACACAAGGGAGCTGGAAAAAAAATGCTCAGAACAAAAACTCATTCATTACTCAATAATATTAGGATCAAAATTTAAAATCAATATCTTCTCAAACCTTTCCTTAATTCCCTTGAAGTCTCTTTTATTCAATAATTCTAAGCCCCTAATCATAAATTTTAATCCTACACTCCTACTTTAATAACAACGTCCAAGTAAATTAAGAATGCACTACAAATAATAATTTGGATCAAATATGATCCTGTTGTGAAAATAGGATAGAAATCGGGTATAATTTTATCAATATTTAAATACTAATATAATATATTTATAATAATAATATAAGTGTTTGAAAATGTAACATATATAATATAAAATTAGAGATAGTGGAATTATATGGCAAATTAAATAAGAGCTAAAATTGAGAGAGTGGAGGAAAATGGAGAAGATTGGAGAGTATCTTCACCAATTGTGTTATATTCATGATCCACCAAATGCCACTATTTATAGGCAATTTGGCAAGGATGAGTTGGTACATTTGGACACTAAGCATTGGTAAGAAATGGACACATGGAGGACACTATGGCTATGGAGGGTTTGCCATTTGGCATGAGTATTAAAAGGCATGTGGAATAAGTATTTACATGTGTTTGTTTACAATACTCCCCCTTAAATGCTCATTTTATATAAAATATGCCTCCTTAAAACCTTACTAGGGGAAAAACCCTATAGGATAAAAACCCTAGTGAAGGAAAAAGAGTACATATTTTGTATAATACATTTACTCCCCCTCATGGCGACATCACTTGAGATCTCTGAGTCGTCGCATCCCAATACTGTGAATCAATTTCTCAGATGTTGTAGTTGGTAATGCATTTGTAAATATGTCTGCCAAGTTATCCTTCGAACAAATCCGTTGTACTGAGATGTCGTCATTTTCCTCAAGGTCATGAGTATAGAAAAGTTTTGGAGAGATATGATTCGTTTTATCTCCTTTAATATATCCTCCTTTGACTTGAGCTATACACGTTGTGTTTTCTTCGTATAATATTGTTGGAAGAGGTTTACTCGAAAACAAGCCACATGTCTCACGAATGTGTTGTGTCATCGATCTTAGTCATACACATTCTCGACTTGCCACGTGAATTACGAGGATTTCAACATGATTCGAAAAATTTGTCGTGATATTCTGTTTCACTGATCGCCATGATATAGCAGTTCCTCCACATGTAAATAGATAACCTATCTGAGATCTAGTTTTATGTGGATCAGATAGATAACCAGAATCTGCATAACCAACTAGATCAAAATTGGTTTTGTTAGAATAAAATAAACGCATATCAATCGTCCCTCGAACATATCGGAGTACATGCCTTAACTCTATTCTAATATCTTTTTGTAGGACATGAACTATATCTAGCTAATAAATTTACTGAAAATGCAATATTTGGTCTTGTGTTATTAGCCAAATACATAAGTGCACCAATTGCACTAAGATATGGTACTTCAGGATCAAGTAGTTCTTCATTGTCATCTCGAAGTCGAAATATGTCTTTCTTTACATTCAGTGAACGAACTTTCATTGGAATGTTCAATGGATGTGCTTTATCCATATAGAATCTTTTTAAGATTTTCTCTGTATAAGTTGATTGATGAACAAATATCCCATCTGCTAAATATTCAATTTTCAAACTAAGACAAAATTTTATTTTTCCAAGATTTTTCATCTTGAATTCTTTCTTAAGATATTCTATTGACTTGGATAACTCTTCAGGAGTTTCAATTATATTTAAGTCATCAACATATACAGTTATAATAGCAAATCCTGATTGAGATTTATTTATAAAAACACACAGACATATTAGATTATTTTGATATCCTTCTTTCAACAGATATTCACTCAGACGATTATACCACATTCGTCCTGATTGTTTTAATCCATATAATGATCTCTGTAACTTTATTGAATATAATTCCCGAGAACTTGGTTCATATGGCCCCGTTTGATAACGTTCCTGTTTCTTGTTTCCTGTTTCTTGTTCCTTGTTCCCTGTTTCTTGTTTCTCATTTTTTAAGAATAAGAAACAAGAATATGTTTGATAACTATTTCTGTTTCTTGTTTATTTGAAAACAAGAAATAGAAACATAAACTTGTTTGATAACCGTTTCTTGTTTATTGTTTTTAAATATTTTCTTTATCTCATTTTTTTTTGGTCAATTTTTATAGTTTAAAAAGAATTTAGTTATATAATATAAAATATATAACATGTATTAAAATATATAAATATACAATTAATTATAACAAATTTATATTATCAAATACCAACAAGTCTCGATGCAAAATTAATCAATAATAAAAGTAAATAAATAAAATTATTTTATTCTTCAAATGTTGTTCAAATTTGATCTGCAATCATATCTCTTACTCGAACCATTCGTCGTAAATGATGTCGACTTAGATCAACAATTATATTGATAAATGTTGTAGTTTGTAAAATATTAAAATGAGGTTAAAGACATGTTTTAGTGAACAAAATTTATTTATTACAAAATTACAAAATAAAATTCAAATAATACACACACACATATATATATATATATAATTTCAAATTAAAATAATATAAATATGGAGATTGTAAAATGAAGAAATGAAATAAAAAAAATAAATTTATATAATAATAATATAAATTTATGTATAAAAATTAAAACTATATATATTGCAAAAAAAACAGAATTGATAAAAAAGAAAATAAAAAAGTTGTACTAACCAAGGATCGAACTTGAGGCTTAAAATGGAAAGAGTGTAGGTTTGACATGCATTTCACCAATAGGCTAAAAGCTAAGGATGGAAAATTTGGGAAACATTCAATATAAAAAAACAATAAAACAGAAAGAAACTACTATTTGAAGTTTCTCAAATTTAGTCCAAATTTTAGAAACGTTTCTCAAATTTTGGGAACAAAAAACAGGATGGATTATCAAACAAGTCTGTTTCTTAAAAAATGAGAAACAGAAACAAGAAACAGGAAACAGGAACGTTATCAAATGGGCCCTATGTTTCTAGTATTTTAAATCCTTCTAGGATTTTTATATAAATGTCATTATCTAGAGATCCATATAAATACGTCGTGACCACATCTATTATATGCATATCAAGTTTTTCATATACAGTCAGGCCAATCAAATATCATAACGTTATTGCATCCACCACAGGAGAATATGTCTACTCATAATCAATATCAGGCCTTTGCGAGAATCCTTGTGCAACAAGTCTCGCTTTATGTCTTGTGACTTCATTCTTTTCATTTCTTTTCCTTACAAATACCCATTTGTATCCCACAGGTTTGACACCTTTTGGTGTTAGGACTACAGGTCCAAAAACCTCACGTTTTGAAAGTGAGTTCAACTCTGCTTGGATTGCTTATTTCCACTTTAGCCAATCCTTTCTACGTTTACATTCTTCGATAGATTTTGGATAAAAATCATCATTTTCATGAATAATATCGTGAGCAACATTATAAGTAAAAATGTTGTCAACAATGATATCATTTTGGTTCCATCTCTTTCCTGTTGTAACATAATTTATAGAAATTTCATTATTACCCTCAAGCGTTTGATTTTCATCAATACTCTTTTGAGTAGTTGTATTCTGGATTTTTTCTGGGACATGCATACCTTTCATTGAATAATTTTGATTCTCAACTACTTTTTTTTTCGAGGATTTTTATCTTTGAAACCCATAGGTCTACCACGGTTCTGGCGTGCTCCAAACTCATTATTGACAACTTGTTCCTTATGGATATCAATTTTTGATAGAGCATTTGCTGTTGGTATATATGATTTAATCACTCTTTTAGCATCTGTGAATGCATCTGGTAATTGATTTGCTATATTTTGCAAATGAATTATCTTTTTAACTTCAAGTTCACATTAATCTCTACGAGGATCTAGATGAGATAATAATGATGCATTTCCATGTAATTTCTTTTTCCAACTTCTTAATTTCTCCCCCTAATGTTGGAAGATTTCTCTCATTAAAATGACAATCAGCAAATCGTGCAGTAAATACATCATCCGTCAGGGGTTCAAGATATTTAATAATTGATGGGGAATCATAACCAACATATATTCCTAACATCCTTTGAGGACACATCTTAGTACGTTGTGGTGGAGCAATTGGAACATATACTGCACATCCAAAAATTCTCAGATGAGATATATTCAGCTACTGGCCATAAGCTAACTACATAGGGTAATATTTATTATAGGCTACTGACCTAATACGTAATAATGATGCAGCGTGCAAAATAACATGATCTCAGACCGATGTAGGAAGTTTAGATCTCATAAGCAATGGTGTTGCAATTAGTTGCAGACGTTTTATAAATGATTCTGCTAGATCATTTTGTGTATGAACATGAGCTACATGATGTTCAATACTTATCCCAATTGACATACAATAATTATTAAAAGTTTGGGATGTAAATTCACCAGTATTATCAAGTCGAATGGTCTTAATTGTATAATTAGGAAGTTGTACTCTTAACTTAATTATTTGAGCAAGTAATCTTGCAAATGCAAGATTTCGACTTGATAATAAGCATACATGTGACCATCTGCTGGATGCGTCAATTAATACCATAAAATATCTAAATGGACCACTTGGTGGATTAATAGGTCCACAAATATCAGCTTGAATTCGCTCTAAAAATGCAGGTGATTCAATCCCTACTTTAGCTGGTGATGGTCTAATAATTAATTTCCCTTGAGAGCAAGCATCACATGACAACTCATTTGATTGAAAAATCTTCTGGTACTTTAAAGGATGTCCATGTGAATTCTCAATAATTTTCCTTATCATTATCGATCATGGATGACCCAGTCGATCATGTCAAACACTGAATATTTCTGGATTCATGAACTTTTGGTTCATTGTTGCATAACTTTCAATTACTCGTATATGAGTATAATATAATCCAGAAGAAAAAGCTGGCAGTGTTTCTAATATACGTTTTTCATGTGAAACAATAGATGTGATATAGAGATATTCTATATTAATTTTACGATCAGTTTCAACATGATAACCATTGTTACGTATATATTTGAAACTCAATAAATTTCTTTTTGATTTACTAGAGAACAAAACATTATTAATTGTAAATTGTGTTCCTCTGGGCAAGATAAAACTTGTTTTTCCAAAACCTTCAATCAAGTCTGCATAACCTGATATAGTATTGACTTTTGCTTCCAGCATTGTCAATTTAGAAAAATACTTTCTGTTTATAAGTATTGTGTGCGTAGTTGTGTTGTCTGCCAGACATAGATCTTCATTATTCATTTTTGAGTCATTCAACATATGAAAACTGTCTAAATTTCTTTTTTAAAAAATAATTACAATAAGAGATACATAATACAAAAATTTAAAGCTAAAAGGAACATAAAACTGAACATTAGTATTAAAAATTCTCAAAATCAAAAGAAGTACTTGCTATTCCATCAATTGTTTCAATCTTCTCTTTAGAAGATGCAAATGAATCAGCCGCATCCCAATTTTCATACTGGATTGGTTGAATAATCATTATCCTAATAAACAAGATTTGATTCTACATTTTTCTTTGTTATTTCAGGAAAGTTTAATAGAGATTAACAGAGTGTTTGGGCGTACAACAGGTACGTGACTAATGTTTAGTCATTTCGCATCGGAAACATTTATGTTCATCACCTTTTGAACTCCTATCTTGTGGAGTCTTTCGTTTATGATCATCACTTCGTGTGATTTTCTTAAAATTACAATGCTCACCACGAAAATAGGTATTTCTTCCTCTACTGCGATCACGACCTCGACCACGACCACGACCTCGACCACGATTATTAAAATTTACAACATTCACTTCAGGGAATGGTGTTGCTTTAGTTGGTCGAGATTCATGATTTTTCATTAATAGCTCGTTATTTTGCTCAGCCACGAGAATACATGAAATCAATTCTGAATAATTTTTAAACACTTTCTCTCGATATTGCTACTGCAGGAGCATATTCGAGACATGAAAAGTGGGAAATGTCTTCTCTAACATATCAACATCATTAATCTTTTCTTCGCGAAATTTTAATTTTAAACTAATTCTAAATAGTGCAGAATTATATTCACTTACTGATTTGAAGTCCTGCAACATAAGGTGCATCCAATCATAACGAGCTTTTGGAAGAATAACTGTTTTTTGATGATCGTACCTTTCTTTCAAACCTTGCCATAGGATGTAGGGATCTTTTATTGTAAGATATTCAATTTTCAATTCCTCGTGAAGATAATGACGAAGAAAGATCATGACTTTTGCTTTTTCTTGATTTGATGCATTATTTCCTTCTTTAATTGTTTCTCCAAGATTCATGGAATTTAAATGGATCTCAGCGTCAAAAACCCATGACAAGTAGTTATTTTCATTAATATCCAAGGCCGCAAATTCTAATTTTTGCAAGATTTGTCATAGTAAAGCTATCAAGAGGCATTATATTTATATTAGAAAATTAATATAAACTAGACATGTAAAATAACATTAAAAAAAATGGCTTACCCGGAAGGATTTACCTTCAGTGGAAAAACCGGCAGAGCTTCGTGCTGATAACGTGTTGTGAAAATAGGATAGAAACCGGGTATAATTTTACCAATATTCAGATACTAATATAATATATTTATCATAATAATAATAATAACAAGTGTTTGAAAATGGAATATATATAATATAAAATTAGAGATAGTGGAATTATATGGCAAATTAAATAAAAGCTAAAATTGAGAAAGTGGAGGAAGATGGAGAAGATTGGAGAGTATCTTCACCAATGGTGTTATATTCATAATCCATCGAATGCCACTATTTATAGGCAATTTGACAAGGATAAGTTGGTACATTTGGACACTAAACATTAGTAAGAAATTGACATATGGAGGACATTATGGCTATGAAGGGTTTGCCATTTGACATGAGTATTAAAATACATGTGGAATGGGCATTTACATGTGTTTGTTTACCATACATCCAACATTGATTCTAACAAGACTTGGCACAAGATGTACAAAAGATATAAAATAATAACAAAAGTTTAACAAAATAAAATATAATTTAACCGAATCGACTGAAGAATTGAGTTGTAGACCAATAATATTTTTGAAGAAGCAAATTCCGTTGTAGTCTAGTTGGTTAGGATACTCGGCTCTCACCCGAGAGACCTGGGTTCGATTCCCGGCAACGGAATTATTTTGTTTTTTTTTGTTTTTAAATTAAAAGAGTTGTGAATATAATTTTAATGATAAATGTATACTTTTTTTTTTTAAGGTTTCTAATAACTTTGAAAAGAAAATGATATTTTTATAGATAAAATATTTTAATAAATATATTCTCTTTCTTTAAAGTTTTTTAAGAACCTTTTGAAAAAAAATATATTTATTAAATGTTTTCTAAATATTTTTGATAAAGATATAATAATTTTCCATAGATTGTAATATCCTTTGATAAATATAATATTTTTTTTAATGGTTAAGAAATTTCAATAAAAAGTGGGCATTTTTTAATGATTTTTTTAATACTTTTGACGAAAAACATATTTTTCAAAGGTATTTAAAAATCCTTTGATGAATGTATCTTTTGGTAGTGGCGGATCCATAAATTTTTTCGAGAGGGCTAAAATATAAAATTGAAAAAAATATTTAAAATTATCCATACTAAAACTTGATAGGAAGCTAGAGACATACTAACCACTAAGCCAATTTTTTTTTTTTTTAATTTGATTTTTTCCTATACATATTAAAAATTTTGAGGGGGCTCAAGCCCTTTGGGACTTAACTAAATCCACCCCTGATTGTGGAGAAATGACAATATAATTATGGGGGTAAAAGTATGGTCCGTAAAAAATAAATTATGTTTGACGTTGTTTACTAATTACGAGTAGTAATGGTAATTCAAACTTTCCAAATATGTAAGATTACCATTATACCCTCTTATATTTGTAATTAATTAAAATAAAATAATATCATACTCGAGATCTCCTTTTTCAATTTTATTTACTTATTCAAAATTTTCTAAAATGATTTTTAAAATTTTAAATGATTTTTTTGTGATCGTTTAAACCAAAAATCATAATGGATTTTCATGACCAAATTATAGTATGACCAAATAAAAATTAGGTAGCAAAATTAATATCGTTTTTTTTATTTTATTTACTCATTCAAAATTTTCTAATCATTTTTCAAGCTTTTTAAAATAATTTTTTTTTATAGATGTTCAAATAAAAAACAAGGTATAAAAATGCTTCAAAAATCATAGTAGATTTTATGTTATATCCATGGAATAATATAACCTAAATATAACCTGCCAAAATCTAATGCATAAAAAATAAAAAAATATAAATATTTTATCGATTAAAATATAGTTAGTCAAAGTGTAATAGTCAGTGCTTTCAAAAAAAAAAAAAGGAAAAGAACGAAAGAATCGGGACGACCTTCGCCCTACCTCTCTCCCCCGTCGCACGCCTCAACGAAGCGGTCACTGGTCGTTTCGGCCAGCGAGGCCGCTTCGCCATCTTCTTCTCCTTCTTCCGTCTTCCTCTCTCGAACTCACCTTTTTTTTTCTCTTCATTCGCAGGTCTCTCTCTCTCCCTCTCTCGCGAAGCGTTTCTCTCTTTCCCTCACCATTTGCCTCAGTTTTGACGTTCTAGCCGTTCGCCGATCTAGCTTGCCGCCCGCATCACCCTCCGTCGAAGCCGTCTCTTCGCCGCGAAGCCAACCACCGATCAAAGAGATTTGTGAAACCCACGTTTGGTTCAGCCGGTTTAAGCATTTTTCAACGGGTTTTCGACGATCCTAGACCTATTTTGGATAGATCGAGTCACTAGGATTCTAGATCTGTTGCCCACGCGCCACCACCGCCATCTTCATGCGCCGTCGCCGCCGCTGCCACTC
The DNA here is from genome assembly GCA_036507285.1 of Trichosanthes cucumerina. NCBI lineage: Eukaryota > Viridiplantae > Streptophyta > Magnoliopsida > Cucurbitales > Cucurbitaceae > Trichosanthes > Trichosanthes cucumerina. The sequence goes on from CM071843.1 coordinate 32,805,751, forward strand.
GTTGTCGGTGACACGCGCCATCGCCGATCGTCTCCTCTGTGCAGTCGCCTCGGTCCGTTCCTTAGCTCGTTTGGATCTCTGTTGGGTGAGTTTTGCTCCTCTTAAGTCTTTAGGGTCGCGTTGTATTCGGTTTATTAATCTTGTGCGTGTTTTTTATTAGGAGCTTTATTTTGGAGGTAGAAGCACGTTTGGAGCACGCCGCGTTTCTCAAGTTGCTCGTTGTTGTTGGATTATAGGTAAGTAATCATTTGGACTATACCACGCCCAAGTGTAGGGCTTAGGAGCACGTTGCATGCATTTACCTGATTGAAAGTAGACTTAATGATTTTGTTGTAGTAGCATGTTAGGATGTGAGAATTACAGTTGTGCCTGATTCAAGTTCATTTGATTGTGTTTGATGTTTATCTGTGCTGAAACCCGAACTTGTTGGTTCAGGGTCTAGTTTGTCTGTTAGTCCTATGTGATTTGTAACTAGTACAACCATAGTAAGCTTGTGTTGAGGATTCTGAATGTACTAACGTGACTAAGGATGTCTGTTCCCCCTAGTAGGGGCCTGATAGTCTCGTGCTTAGTTTGGAAGTAACCCGGGAAGTGCTTTGGAGCCTTAGGACCGTAGTTAACACAACAAGTCCTAGCGTAGGCCCAAGTTACTGTGTAACCCTTAGCAGGCTGAGACTTGAGGTTGGTGAGATGACGATGTTGATATGGGATTTGGTGGTTCGTCGCCCATCTAGATGTGCAACTAGGAAAATGATTCGAAGAGTCATAAATGGGTTGGATAGAGTCCTTCGCCCTAGTACAGGCTCGGGAACGAGCCCGTGGTCGATTGTGCGCGGTTAGTACCACATTCGATGCTTTATGGGACGTGGTGGTCTGTTCTTCATCCAGTTGTGCGACTCGGGTGTGATCCTCAGAGTCAGAGGGGTTGGATAGAGTCTTTTGCCCTAGTGTAGGCTCGGGAATGAGTCTCGTGGTCAATTGTGCCAACCTGGTTCAGAAGCTAATGGTAGGATAACACTGAGCAATCTGAGTGAGAGTTAAGGCCAAGATGCTTGTTGAGGTTTTGTGGTGGGCTCGGTGTCGTGCTTAGCTAGGTCTAAGGTTTTTGTGTTGTGTTCTTTATTCTTGGACGAAATGGGCTGCTTCCTGAGTATTTTGTACTCATCTCTCATTTATTTTCTTTTGTTGCAGGTAAGACAAACAAGTGAGATGACCATCGACCGCGAGACCCTTACGAGGCTATGGAAGACTTGTAGGATTTAGTTAGGAGTTGTTTTAATTTCTTTTTCTCTGTTGCACTCTATTCCTTTTAGTTCATGCTTAAACCTTAGCCTGGTCAGTTTTGTTATCTATCGTAATCGAATCATGTGTTGTTGTCTTGTGGTTTTCTGTTAACTCCGAGGGACTGGAGCCCAACCTGTCGGTTTCTTTGTAGTTTGGTGGAGGTTGGGTGCCCTTGTGAACCTTATTGAAGTGTTTTTGTTCAGGTTCAGGTTTTATAAATTTTTGGTTTGTCCAGGTTGCGTTGTTATACTGCCGGATTTTCGACGCGAGCAGTACAACTTGGAAGTAACGCCCAGAGTAAGAAATGTTCAAATTACAGGGTGTTACACAAAGCTTCATGTAAATAACCTTTACCGTTATCAGTATCATTAGGGTTATCAGTAAAAATATATAAAAAAAAGTTATCAATTAAAAATAGGGCCCTATGGATAAAAAAATGTCATGGCCAAAATTTTATTGTATCATTACCACTAACGTTTGTCGATAAAAAAAATTAAAAAAGTATCGATTAAAATACCACCCTATCGATAAAAATAGGGTTTGACCAAAACTTTATTAGTCCTAAAAATATAAAAGAAATTATTGATTGACATATGACTTTATCGATAAAAATAGGGTTTAACCAAAACTTGTATAAAAACAAAATTGATTATTGTTATCAAATATGCCTGGACAAAACTCGCAGACCAAAACTCACGCATAAAAAATATGGATCTAAAAAATTTTAATATAACAATAAAAATGCATTTTGTTTATGAACTTCAAGAAATTCCAAAAAAAAAAAAAGAGGAGAGAGGAGGAAAAAGGAAATAGAAGAGAAATACGATGACCCAAGACTCACCCACCATGAAAATATGTTTGACTAAAACCAAATCATAAAAAATATGATCTCAAGAATGAGAATGTAACACCCAAAAAAAAAACAACTATGCTACTAGGGGTGATACTCCAAAGTTACATGCAGCTTTCATGTAGAAATTTCAAGAAACATAATGACATAACTAGGACTATTCCAAAAATTTCACTGTCACCTGAGTAAGATAAACACTTCCAAAGCACAACCTCACGGGGTACCCAGCCTCCACCGAACTACAATAACCACAGAGGCTGGGTTCCAGTCCCCCGGAGTTCACAGTCAACCACACTTGCCTAAAACATGCTTTCTAACTTAGTTGGCAAAAACAGACAGTCATTATCAAATATGACATACTTAAATGTACAAACAGAACAACACATGCAAGTTTATCTCAACATTTAAAACGATTCAACAAAGAGCAACATAGTAAAAAGAACGGTCAACCCTCAAAACAAGAGGACAACCCTAACTAAGCCTAACGCATCCTTCCATAGCCTTGCAAAGCCTCGCCCACACCCTGGTCATCTCAGTGTTTCGCCTTACCTGCAAACAAAACACACAAAACGAGGGGGTAAGTATAAAATACTCAGTAAGTAGCCCGCTTCGTCTAACCTGAAACAGTACAAAGAAAAACAAGATCGAGTCCTTGACTCAGCTAGTACACGACTTGTTCCGTCCTACAGATTTCCACTTTCTCTCTGACCCTGACTTACTCAAGTTCTATTTCTGCCTCACCCTTGGCTTCTGGACTAAGTTGGCAACAATAGCGGTGCTCCCGCCCACGAACTCACGACCACAGGCTTTCCCGGCCTCATCTAGGGTGAAGGAACATGTCCAACCCCTCTGCAACTCCGGGAATCACTCCCTGAGCCTCAATCCAGGACGAGGAACGTGTCCAGCGTCTCCTACATTTCGGGAATCACTCCCTGAACCACGAAGTAGGGTAAGGAAGTATCCACTACCCTCTACACTCTAGGAATCACTCCCCGAGCCTCTCTATTAGATGGAGGGCAAACCCCACATCTCATATCAATTTGCCAACCTAGAGTCACAGCCTGCTAAGGGTTATACAGGACTTGGCACATGAACGCGATTGGGTGTGTTAACCTAACCTAGGCTACACAATGCCTCCTCGGCCATCACATAACTAAACATATCTCTACACACGCCCATACTTGAGGGTACACACAATCACAATCATCATGCTTAATAATTTGCCACGAGGTCTATATCAAACATAATAGGATATTTCAAGTTCCGACATATGAGAATAAGCAAGCAAGACATATATTTCTACAGGGCCTAGAGTCGAACTACCTCTATGATCTGACATTCAATTATCAAGATCACAATCATACACAAACCACGAAAGTGTAGCATACACATACAGTGAAATCCCTAAGCCCTACACTTATGGGTGGGATAGTCCAACGACTACTTACCGGAACTCCAACGATAACGAGCAAAAATGAGGGGCGCGGCGTGCGCTCCAAGGTACTTCCTATTCCAAATAGTCCCTAATGCAGAAACACACACAGTTTAATAAATCGAAACATAAACGAGGCCTTAAACGCTTTCGAGGAGCAAAAACATACCCAACGGAGACCCAAACAGATTGAGGCGATCGCACGGAAGGAATGCGATGCAGATCGCAGCGCGGTAGCGTGGGATCGCCGGCGGCTGCGTAAGAACCAGATTTGGCCTCTTCGTAGCCCGATCTACCCGAAACCGGCCTCTGTTTGTCAAAAACCAACCAAAAATGGCTTGAACCGGACGGAAGAACTCTCATGGTCTCATGATTTGGGCACACGGCGTCGGCTTGGTGATGACAGAGCGCCGGTGGCTTCATTGCGAGAGATCGAAGCCGGCTTCACCGTTTCGCTCGGAGTAGGCTGAGAGAGAGAGAGAGAGAAAAAAAATAAAAAAATAGAGAAAAAGAAGGAGAAGAGAAAGTCGCGAGAGAGAGAGGGAGAGAGAGAGAGAACCCGATCGTGGAAGAGAGGAAAAATGGAGAAGAAGGAGAAGAAGGAAGGCCGAGAGGGAGAGAGAGATGGGCGTGCGTGCGCGTTTCGGCCGACGGCCGTTTCGACTGCAGACGCGCGAGGAAGACGAAGAAATCCCTTTTTTTTTAATTTTTTTTAGCACCAACCGTTACAGTCTACTCACCTTAGGAGCTTTCGTCCTCAAAAGTTATTAACTTGCGAACAGGTCTGGATAACTCGTCCGCATGTCGTCCTCACGCTCCCAGGTTGCTTCTTTGAGGTGGTGGTTCTGCCATAGGACTTTGACCAGCTTAATCTCCCTGTTCCTCAGTACCTTACTGTCCCGAGCGAGAATTTGCACAGGCTTCTCCTCGTAACTCATGTCACTGTCTACCTGCAAGGGCTCAAAGTCAATCACATGCGAGGCATCTGGCACATACCCTCGCAGCATAGATACATGAAACACATCATGAACAGAAGCAAGGGACGGTAGCAAGGCTAATCGATAGGCTACTGGGCCGATGCGCTCCAAAATCTCGAACGGTCCAATGAACCTAGGGCTTAGCTTTCCCTTTTTACCAAATCTCAGGACACCTTTCATAGGTGCGACCTTCAGAAATGCATAGTCTCCAACAGCAAACTCCAAATCCCTTCGCCTCACGTCAGCATAACTCTTTTGCCTACTTTGAGCCGTTAGCATTCTTGCCCTAATTCTCTCCACGACCTCGTTTGTCACCTGGATCAATTCAGGCCCTAATAACTTCCACTCACCAACCTCTCCCCAATACACTGGGGTTATGCATCTTCTCCCATACAGAGCTTCGAAAGGGGCCAAGCCGATCGTTGCCAGATAGCTATTATTATACGCAAACTCCATCAAGTGGAGGTGTGAATCCCAACTCCTTGAGAAGTCTAATGCGCAAGCTCGAAGCATATCCTCTAAGATCTGATTCACCTTTTCTCATCGCCCGTCGCTTGCTCGAGGGTGGAACGCCGTACTGAAATTGCACTCAGTCCCCAAGGCGTTCTAAAAACTTACGCAAAAGTTCGAGGTGAACCTGGGCTCCCTATCGGGTACTATCTTCACTGGAACTTCGTGTAATCTTACTATTTCCTCCATGAACAGACGTGCCCACTTCTCAACCGTATAAGTAGGCTTCCCAGGCAAAAAATGGGCTGACTTAGTTAGTCTATCCACGATCACCCAAATCACAGAGAATCCTTTGGCCGTTCGGGGCAATCCAGAGATGAAATCCATGGAGACTTCTTCCCACTTCCACTGAGGTACTTCCAAGGGTTGCAATAACCCTGCGGGTTTCTGCCTCGGGGCTTTGACCTGCTGACACACCAAACATTTACTGACAAACTCTGCCACTTCCTTCTTCATTCCACGCCACCAATAGAACTGTTTCAGATCCTGGTACATCTTGGTGCTCCCTGGATGCACTGAAAAAGGGGAGTTATGGGCATCCACCAAGATCTCCTCCATGAGATCACTCTTGACGGGCACGCACAACCGTCCCCTGAATGGAAGTCCACCATCCATTGCCACAGTAAACTCACCCTCCTGATTAGCTCTTGCTTGTCTCCAAAAGTCCTCGAGGCTCGGGTCTCCCTGCTGAGCCTCCACTACTCGCCGTCTCAAGGTCGGTCGTACATATAACCGATTCAGTTGGGCTGTGACCCGATCTAAAACCACTGCTATCTCTGTGTGTTCCATCTCAAAATGCAACCTGGCTTGTCTCATAATCAAGGCTGAGGTATGGGTCACCTTCCTGCTAAGGGCATCGGCGACCACATTCGCCTTGCCTGGGTGGTACAATATCTCAATCTCGTAGTCTTTCACCAATTCTAGCCACCTGCGTTGTCTCATGTTCAACTCTTTCTGAGTGAAAAGGTACTTGAGGCTCTTATGATCCGTGAACATCTGAATTTTCTCTCCGTACAAATAATGTCTCCACATTTTCAGGGCAAAAACCATGGCAGCCAACTCTAAGTCATGAGTTGGATAATTGCGCTCATAGTCTTTCAACTGACGAGAGGCATAGGCGATCACCTTCCCGTTCTGCATTAACACACACCCTAGCCCTTTCTTGGAAGCATCACTGTAGACCACAAAGTCTCCTGAGCCATCCGGAACTGCAAGCACAGGAGCTGAGACCAGCCTATGTTTGAGATCCTGAAAGCTTGCCTCACAAGCATCACTCCACAAGAAGGCATTACCCTTCCGGGTCAACTGAGTCAAAGGTGCGACTATTTTTGAGAAGTCCTTAACAAAATGTCTATAATAACCTGCCAGACCCAAGAAACTTCGCACCTCTGTGACTGTCTTAGGGCGAGGCCAATCCGTGACTGCCTCTATCTTGGCGGGATCCACTGCTACACCGTCTTTGGACACCACGTGTCTTAGGAATGCTACTTGCTGCAACCAGAACTCACACTTAGAGAATTTCGCATATAACTGGTTGGTCCTCAAAGCTGACAACACCTCCGCCAAATGGATCTCATGCTCTTCTTTCGTCTTAGAATACACCAGAATATCATCGATGAAGACGATCACAAATGTGTCAAGGAACTCCTTGAACACCCTGTTCATTAATTCCATAAAAGCGGCTGGAGCATTAGTCAAACCAAAGGACATCACCGTGAACTCGTAATGTCCGTACGTGGACCTGAAAGCAGTCTTCGGGATGTCCTCGTCTTTGATACGCAACTGATGGTACCCCGATCGCAGGTCAATCTTAGAAAACACCGTCGGCCCCTGCAATTGGTCAAACAGATCATCGATTCTAGGAAGAGGGTACTTATTTTTTATTGTTACCTTATTCAACTCTCGGTAGTCAATGCACAACCGCATCGATCCATCCTTCTTCTTTACGAATAGAACTGGCGCGCCCCACGGTGAAACGCTAGGACGGATGAATCCTTTATCCAGGAGTTCCTGCAACTGGGTCTTAAGCTCCTTCAACTCTGCTGGAGCCATTCTGTAGGGAGCCTTAGATAACGGAGTCGTTCCAGGCTCGAGTTCAATGCTAAAGTCAACCTCTCAAACTGGAGGTAATCCGGGCAACTCCTCTGGGAACACATCGGTAAACTTTCTAACAATAGGGACCGAGGTCACCTCAGGTCCCTTACCCTTCGTATCTGACACGCTAGCCAAGAAGGCCCACGCTCCTTTACTTACCAACCTCCTTGCCTTCAGAGCTGAAATCATCTTCGGGATCTCTCCAGCCTCAGTTCCCCTGAACTTAAAACTAGACTCAGTCGGAGGTCGGAACACCACCTCTCGCTGATGACAGTCGATGTTGGCATGGTTCGCAGACAACCAGTCCATGCCTAAGATTACATCGAAGCCGTCCATGTCTAGAACTACGAGCGTCACATCTATCACACGATTCGCCACAACTACCTGCCCAGACTTAACCTTTTCTCGAACAACTAATTCCATACCTATCGGGGTAGCAACTGATAGATCAAAATCTAGCGGTTCTACCTCTAACCGAGCTTGACCGACAAACACAGCAGAAATAAATGAGTGGGTACTACCCGAATCAAACAAAACAAAGGCCAGGTGGCCTAGAACGGGTAGCGTACCTATCACCACTGAGCCAGACCCTCCTGCATTCCTGTTCGCGGTTGCATAGACTCCGCTCTTCTGACGGTCCCCCTGGTTCGCTTCATCCTTTTTCACCGTGCAAGCCCAAGCGAGGTGCCCTGGTTTACCACACTTGTAACAGATCCTCTGATCTCTGATCCCCTGCTTGCACACAGACGATAAGTGGCCCACCTTTCCGCAGTTGTTACATACCTTATTAGTTGCATGACAGGCTCCAGTGTGTTGTCCTCCGCACCGATAACACGAACCTCTGCCTGGGGTCTGCTTCATCTGTTGACCCTGCACTCCGGGTCGAATAGGCCTAGCGAAAGCCTGCTCAAACCTCCTCTTCTGGCCTACCCCTGAACTCTGGCCAGCCTCGGGTGCCTGACTAGCACTGGCTCCCTTCGTCTTTGGAGTACAAGCGTTCAACAGGGAGGCCACTCGGATGGCTGCAGCGTAAGTCTTTGGTTCATGGGCAACCACAACCCCCTGTATATCACTGCGCAACCCTGCTAGGAATCGATCAATCTTCTTCTTTTCTGTATCCACCAAATCAGCAGCAAAGCGGGACAACATGGTAAATTCATGCTCATACTCTTCCACTGGTTGACCCAACCCTTGCTTCAACTGAATGAACTCATGCGCCAGGAGCCTAGCCACAGCCGGGTAGTACTTCTCGAAAAATACCTCATGAAACTTCACCCAGGTCACTAGTCCCAGATCGACATCAATGGACCGAAGCGCGCTTTTGCCACCAAAAAAGAGCACGACCTCTGAGCGCGTAAATGGCACACTGCACCCTCTGGTGATCGGGGCAGCACATGCGCTCAAATACTGATTCGACCGCTGCAAACCACGCCTCTGCAGCCATGGGGTCTACATTCTGTCCATCGAATAGGGGTGGGTCGCACTTCTTAAAGTCTCTGAGGTACCTTGCCTCCTCAGTCGTCGCCCCATGGGTCTGGGCTGACGCGACTCCCTGGTTTTGAACATCCGCTAGGCCCTCATTCTGGCTTGTTATAACTCCCAGGGCTTGGGTGAGCAAAGTCGACTGACCTGCCAGAGTCATCTAGACGAGCTCCTGGAGGTTGGCTAAGAATACATTGGTCATCAGTGGATCTTGCTCGCCCCTTTGCTCACATACTCCTTCATTTTGCCCCCCCGACTCCTCGACGGTCGAAGCATCCTGATTTAGCCCCTCCTGATGCTCGAAGCGCTCGTCTGCTGGTGCCTCAACGGTCGGGTTTTGACCTCGGGCCCCTCGGCCTCGGCCTCTACGTCCACCATGGCGACCTCGACCGCCAGTGGCCGACCTACCACGTCCTCTAGCACGTGCCATAATCTGGTTTACAATTTATCAAAGGTCAACTTCGTAACCACAGGAGGCATTCTGACAATAACTCATACAACACAATAACGACCCGAAAAGAGGCAATATCCCCTACTAGATAATAAAAAGCAAACTTGATGATGACCGGGCGAGTTTCTTGCAGAAGGCTATGGAGGACAAACACCTACGACGTAGGCAGTATACAGAACCTAAAACCGTTCTCTGATACCAACTGTAACACAAAAAAAAAACAACTATGCTACTAGGGGTGATACTCCAGGTTACGTCGCTCGCGCCGAAATTTCGGCAGCATAACGGCATAACTAGGACTATTTCAAAAATTTCCATGTCACCTGAGTAAGATAAACACTTCCAAAGCACAACCTCACGGGGTACCCAGCCTCCACCGAACTACAATAACCACACATGCTGGGTTCTAGTCCCCCGGAGTTCACAGTCAACCACACTTGCCTAAAACATGCTTTCTAACTTAGTTGGCAAAAACAGACAGTCATACTCAAATATGACATACTTAAATGTACGAACAGAACAACACATGCAAGTTTATCTCAACATTTAAAACGATTCAACAAAGAGCAACATAGTAAAAAGAACGGTCAACCCTCAAAACAAGAGGACAACCCTAACTAAGCCTAACGCATCCTTCCATAGCTTTGCAAAGCCTCGCCCACACCCTGGTCATCTCAGTGTTTCGCCTTACCTGCAAACAAAACACACAAAACGAGGGGGTGAGTATAAAATACTCAGTAAGTAGCCCGCTTCGTCCAACGTGAAACAGTACAAAGAAAAACAAGATCGAGTCCTTGACTCAGCTAGTACACGACTTGTTCCGTCCTACAGATTTCCACTTTCTCTCTGACCCTGACTTACTCAAGTTCTATTTCTGCCTCACCCTTGGCTTCTGGACTAAGTTGGCAACAATAGCGGTGCTCCCGCCAACGAACTCACGACCACGGGCTTTCTCAGGCCTCATCTAGGGTGAAGGAACATGTCCAACCCCTCTGCAACTCCAGGAATCACTCCCTGAACCACGAAGTAGGGCAAGGAAGTATCCACTACCCTCTGCACTCTGGGAATCACTCCCCGAGCCTCTCTATTAGATGGAGGGCAAACCCCACATCTCATATCAATTTGCCAACCTAGAGTCACAACCTGCTAAGGGTTATACAGGGTTTTCGGCCTGTAACGCGACAGGATGTGTTAACCTAACCTAGGCTACACAATGCCTCCTCGGCCATCACAGAACTAAACATATCTCTACACACGCCCATACTTGAGGGTACACACAATCACAATCATCATGCTTAATAATTTGCCACGAGGTCTATATCATACATAATAGGATATTTCAAGTTCCGACATATGAGAATAAGCAAGCAAGACATATATTTCTACAGGGCCTAGAGTCGAACTACCTCTATGATCTGACATTCAATTATCAAGATCACAATCATACACAAACCACGAACGTGTAGCATACACATACAGTGAAATCCCTAAGCCCTACACTTATGGGTGGGATAGTCCAACGACTACTTACTGGAACTCCAACGATAACGAGCAAAAATGAGGGGCGCGGCGTGCGCTCCAAGGTACTTCCTATTCCAAATAGTCCCTAACGCAGAAACACACACAGTTTAATAAATCGAAACATAAACGAGGCCTTAAACGCTTTCGAGGAGCAAAAACTTACCCAACGGAGACCCGAAATGAACTGAGGCGACTGCACGGAAGGGTACAGTCGCGGCTCTGCAGGCGGCGGCGCGTGGGATCGCCGGCGGCTGCATAAGAACCAGATCTGGCCCCCTCGTAGCCCGATCTACCCGAAACCGGCCTCTATTTGTCAAAAACCAACCAAAAATGGCCTGAATCGGACGGTAGAACTTGCGGGTCTCGCGGATTTGGGCACGGCGTCGGCTTCGGCTGTGACGGAGCGCCGGCAGCTTCACTGCGAGAGATCGAAGGCGGCTTCACCGTTTCGCTCGGAGTAGGCTGGGAGAGAGAGAGAGAGAAAAAAAATAAAAAAAATAGAGAAGAAGAAGGAAAAGAGAAAGCCGCGAGAGAGAGAGAGGGAGAGAGAGAGAGAACCCGATCGTGGGAGAGAGGAAAAACGGAGAAGAAGGAGAAGAAGGAAGGTCGAGGAAGACGAAGAAATCCTTTTTTTTTTTTTTAGCACCAACCGTTACAGTGGCTGCAGACGCGCCGTTACAGAGAAAGATTTCATTAAAGTCATATAAATAATTATGAGTTTTCTATAACTTGAAGAAATTCCAGAAAAAGGAAAAAGAAGGAGAGAGGAGGAAGAAGGAACAAGAAGAGAAGATGAAGAAAAAGAAAAAATAATGGGAGAAAAGCGTGGAAAATAAATATAAAAGATAGGTGGGGTGTTGCACCATACTCATCCGTAATACGATTGAGTACCCTTTTGGTGGTAGTGTCATTACGAGATTGGATTACCATGTCACAAATGGGACCCTTAGCTAATTGTGATTACAGAAGTCGGTAAATGCAATCAAACGTAATGCAGTGGGACCCTCTTTTCGTATTGTGTTTAATTCATTACCTTTGCAGTTTGGTAAACACGACCTTAATTTAATTTTTTTCATCCAAAAATATCTCAATTAGAAATTAGATATTAAAAATTTTGGCACACAAATCTGAAATTTTTACCATAAAAATAAATAAAATGGAAAATTGAAAAGGAAAAGAAAAGAAGCATTGATAATATTACTTTGGCTTACATGTTGGGGGAATGTATTGATGTAATTTTTTATTGTTTCCTTAGGCATGTTTTTAAGTATTTTCAATGTATATTAATGTAAAAAGTCTATAATTTTATAAGTCACTTTATTACATATAAAAAACAATATTATTAAGGGGAAAAAAACGCTTATAGTCGGTAAAGTTTCTATTTGGTCTTTATGTCTCAAAATCTCATACTTTTACCTCTGACATTTCAATAATGTTCAATTTTAGTTCTTGAGATAATAGAACCGTTAGCGACTTAACATAAAGTGTTGACTAGGATGATTAGACTAATTTTAAACTTCAAATACATTGATGATGTGGCTATACCATGGAAAAAAGTTAAATATATATAGGGAAGTAACTATAAAAAGGAAACCAAAGAGACTGCCCATGTGCCAACAACAGCATACCTCAACTGACCTGAAGTATGATTTATAATCAAGAGTTCATGGTTCGAATCCCTGCACTCCAAATGTTGATAATGTACTAAAAAAAAAATGTTGCCCATGTATTAGGAAGCTAGCCAAATTTTCTTGTTCAGAGGAAAGAAGTTGACTTTTTTCATCTCTAAAGGAAGAAACTTCATTTTTAGATGGAAGAAGTCGTGTGACTTTTTTATTATTGAGAGGAAGAAGGAATGTTGGATTTTATAGAAAACAAAATAGGAAAGAAAGTGTTGATTTGAAACATCAAATTCAATTGATGTTCATGTTACTTAAGTTTAAATTCAAAAGTTTCAAAATGGTTTGAAACATCCAAATGTGTTGATGTTTTTTTATACAAATTTAACTTAAAAAGTTAAGTTTGTGAGTTTTGTTTGAATTTCAACAAGTAACTACACAATTGAGTTACTTTTGATTTATGTTTCATTTTATTCATATTAATTTGATTTTAGAAAGTTACTAAGTTGCTAGCCTATAAATAGCAACTTGTTTCTTCATTTCGTGTATCCCATTCCATTTTGGAATATCTCATTCCAAGTTAATAGTTTTGTTTCTTTTGTTTCTTCTCTTTAATCTTGAGTCAAGTTGAGAGCAAGTGTCCAAGAGTTCTGCTAGATCCGAGTAGTTCGAGGTTGCTGTTCTATCAGAGTTAGTCGTTGTATCCTGCTGAGGCGATCGCTGTAGTCTGCTTGCAACCCGTGCAGAGCGAATAATTGTTTTCAGGACAGCGCTTAGTAAGCGTATCTCGACTATTTACAATTCTTTGTTCTTGAGTTTTGAGTTGTTATATACAATACATTGTAATTGTATGTAGCCAGTTAAGTTGTAATCTATTTGCTAGTGTTACTCAGTTTTATACACAGCAAAGTAGCATTATTATTTTCCCAACATTCTGAAGACAATTATCAAAATGGCTGCACGCTCCTCCACTATTGGTGTTGCTCCTACAATGATGGGATCAACCATCCTCAAAACACATGCTGAAAAATCAGAGAAATTCAAGGGAGAAAACTTCAAGAGATGGCAACAAAAGATGATCTTCTATCTCACAACATTAAACTTTTCTCACATCTTGAAGGAAGAATGTCCAATTACCCCACCAGAAGCTGTCACTCCTAAAACTGAAGTTGCCAAACAAGCATGGATGCATTCAGACTTTTTATGTCGCAATTATATACTAAGTGGTCTTGAAGACACCTTGTATAATGTCTACTGCAATGCCTATAATACATCAAGGCAATTGTGGGAGGCATTAGACAAGAAGTATAAGCTGAAAGATGTTGGTACTAAGAAATTCCTTGTAGGAAAATTCTTAGATTATAAAATGATTGATGCCAAATTGGTAGTCAATCAGATGGAAGAATTGCAAATTATCATTAGTGATTTGCAAATTGAAGGATTGGACATCAGTGAACCATTCCAAGTTGCTGCTGTGATTGAGAAGTTGCCTCCTTCCTGGAAGGACTTCAAATGCTATCTCAAACACAAGCAAAAGAAATTATCCATGGAGAATCTTGTTGTTAAACTCCGAATAGAAGAGAATAATAGGAAAAGAGATAAAAGTTCGCTAGAAGTTGAAGCCAGAGCTGATGTTGCTGAGGCTTCAAGGCGTGAACCCAAGAAACAACAATCCAAGAAGAAAAATGTGAATCTTGGACCAAGGAATGACGTCAACAAACGCATTCGTGGAAATTGTTAGGTTTGTGGTAAGTCTTGCCATACAGCTGCAGCTTGTCGACACAAGAAGGGACAAAGCTCCATCATCAGGCCAATGTTGCAGAAAATGACGATCTAGTTGCTGTCATTTTTTAGGTAAATATAGCTTCTGATACCAAAGGTTGGTAGATTGATACTGGTGCTACTAGGCACATTTGTAAGGACAAGTCATTTTTCACCTCGTATGAGAAGCTAGATGGTAGCGATAAGCTATCCATGGAAAATGCTTCGACTGCCTCTGTTGAAGGCAAAGGGAAAATCCTGCTGAAATGGACTTCTGGAAAGATACTTACCCTCAATAATGTGTGGCATGTGTCAGAGATTCGAAAGAATCTAGTGTCAAGAACTCTACTTAATAAGAATGGGTTCAAGCTTGTATTTGAGTCAGATAAATTTATTCTGACAAAGGGGGGTATGTATGTGGGAAAAGGCTATCAAATGATGGCATGTTCAAATTGAATGTATTGGCACAATTTCCCAAGAATAATAATAATAATAGCAACTCTTCTGCTTATATCTTTGAGTTGTGTGATGTATGGCATTCTAGGCTAGGGCATGTCAATTATCATTCTTTAAGGAGAATGATAAATTTAGCACTATTGCCTAGTTTTAACATTGATAATAGACACAAATGTGAAATTTGTGTTGAATCAAAATTTTCAAGAAAATCATTTTCTTCTGTAGAAAGAAGTAATACGGTTCTTAATTTAATCCACAGTGATGTATGTGACATGAAAAGTACCCCTACAAGAGGCGGTAAGAAGTATTTTGTCACATTCATTGATGATGTAGCAAATATTGCTATGTATATTTATTACATAGTAAAGATGAAATCTTAAATATTTTTAAAGCATATAAGGCAGAAGTTGAAAATCAACTTGAGAAGAAAGTAATGGTGCTTAGATCATATAGAGGTGGTGAATATGAATCATCATCACTTTATGAATTCTGTGAAGTTAATGGTATAATCCATCAAACTACAACACGTTATACACCACAACAAAATGGTGAGCTGAAAGAAAGAACCGAAATTTAAAAGACATGGTTAATTGCATGTTAAATAGTTAAGGTTTACCCCATAATTTGTGGGGGGAAGCTTTGCTTACAACAAATTTTATCATAAATAGAATTCCACATAAAAAGACTGATAAGTCACCTTATGAAGTATGAAATAGGAAATTACCCTCATATAAAATGTTGAAAGTGTGGGGGTGTTTGGCAAAGGTACAAGTTCCTTTACCAAAAAGGACCAAACTGGGACCTAAGACAACTGATTGTGTATTTATAGGTTATGCAATGCATAGTGCCACTTATAGATTCCTAGTAGTTAAATTAGAAATACATGATATTAACAATAATACTATCATGGAATCTATTGAAGCTGAATTCTTCGAGGATATATTTCCTTTGAAAGAGGAAAGATACACAAGTAGTGGTATCAAAAGGAATTATGAGGCTAGCTCCTCGAAAGGTAAAGACGATCAGAAAACTGAGTCTGAACCTAGAAAAAGCAAAAGAGTTAAGAAAGCTAATTCTTTTGGACCTGATTTCATAACTTATATGATTGAAGGTGAGACTCAAACTTTTCAAGAAGCTGTGTCATCTCCAGATGCACCCTATTGGAAAGAAGCTATCAATAGTGAGATAGAATCCATTTTGCATAACAATACCTGGGTATTGGTTGATTTACCTCCTGGAAGTAAACCAATTGGTAGTAAATAGATTTTTAAAAGAAAGCTAAAGGTTGATGGCACTATTGATAAATACAAAGCTCGTTTAGTAGCTAAAGGCTTTAAATCAAAAAGAAGGGTTAGATTTCTTTGATACCTATTCTCCGATGATTGAGGATTACATCTATAAGGATGTTAATCGCAATAACAACTTTACAAAATTTGGAAATACACCAAATGGACGTAAAAACTGCG
The DNA here is from genome assembly GCA_036507285.1 of Trichosanthes cucumerina. Classification (NCBI taxonomy): domain Eukaryota; kingdom Viridiplantae; phylum Streptophyta; class Magnoliopsida; order Cucurbitales; family Cucurbitaceae; genus Trichosanthes; species Trichosanthes cucumerina. The sequence continues at coordinate 32,821,654 of CM071843.1, forward strand.
TTTTTAAATGGAGATTTAGATGAAGAAGTATATATGGAACAACCTGAGGGGTTTGTTGTAAATGGGCTTGAAGACAAATTTTGTAAACTAGTTAAGTCTCTTTATGGGTTGAAACAAGCACCCAAACAATGGCATGAAAAGTTTGATCACACTATGTTATCAAATGGATTCAAGATAAATGAGTGTGATAAATGTGTCTATGTTAAAACCATAGATCAAGACTATGTCATTATTTGCTTATATGTAGATGACATGTTGATAATGGGCACAAATAAAAGTGTCATTGATTGCACTAAAGGGATGTTAAAATCTAACTTTGATATGAAAAACCTTGGTCTTGCTGATGTTATACTTGGAATCCATATAACTAGAAACTCTAGTGGATATATACTTTCTCAATCTCACTATATAGAGAAAGTGTTGAGAAAATTTGATCAATTTGAGAGTAAACCAGCTGTTACTCCATTTGATCCAAATTGTAAGTTAAAGAAGAACAAAGATGAAGGTGTGTCTTCTCTAGAATACTCTAGAGTTATTGGTAGTTTAATGTACATAATGAATTGTACAAGACCTGATATTGCCTATTCAGTAGAAAGGTTAGCAAGATACACCAGCAATCCTGGGTATGATCATTGAAATGCATTAGTCAGAGTTTTAAGGTACTTGAAGTACACTTTAGACTATGGATTTCATTATACGGGGGGATCCATATGTACTGGAAGGATTTAGTGATGCTAATTGGATTTCTGATAGCATGGAGACTAAATCAACCAGTGGGTATATATTTACCTTAGGTGGAGCAGTTGTATCATGGAAATCTTCAAAACAAACGTGTATAGCACGCTCGACTATGGAATCAGAGTTTATAGCTCTTGATAAAGCTGGAGAAGAAGCTGAATGGCTTAGAAACTTTCTTGAAGATATTCCATTATGGCCAAAGCCTGTAAGCGCAATATGTATTTATTGTGACAGTTTGGCGGTGTTGCGTAAATTTTGCAATACCGCAAGTGTACGGGTCAAGTTTTAAATAGTGAATTTGAGTACGAGTATCGTCCACAGGATTGGGTATTTAATTCAATCAATTCCTATCAATAACACCACTCAATTTTATCTAGAAAATTAGACTTAAAGTTAGGTGAAACACAAAATCAAAGAGTGAAAATTGAGAACAATCAGGAGAGACGAATATCTTAGGGACTAGATTTCACCAATTAATTAACTATTTTATTGACATCATGCTAATGGGTTATTGCACTGCTTTTATAAACCAAGAAACTAAGATAACAAATAACCTCTCTCGAGGCAAGTGAATCTCATGCAAGATATAGAATTAAACATCTCTATTCAACCTAAAAATCAAACATGGCACTAAGTTCAATTCTTACGGGTTTCTAATAGCACTTCAATCATTCTCATGTCAAAGTAACTATCAGTCATGCAAAAGAGATAAGATCTAAAGTATCTTTCTCAAGAATAAATTCAGACCTAAGAACAAATAAACCGTGATCAAGAGTCTATAAGCATTAAGGATGCATTTGCATGAATAAAAGCATTACAATAAACCAAAGGCAGTCAATTCAACAAAATAACATAATTAAAAGGCTACATATATCCCTAAGATAACAAGTTTAGCTACTCATGTCCACTATAAATCCTATTAAACTCAAATACAAAACCATAGTTCAACAATAAAAGTGAAAAGAACAAAGAAAGAACTCTCGTTGCGTGAATGACAACGATCCCGACACCTATCACGAACCCCGAGGTCCAAAAAGTCTTCTTCTTGAAATCTCCCAAAAATCCTCTTACAATCTCTCACAATAGTGTTTAAACAATGGTGTCAAAGTCTCTCCAAAAAGGTTCCCTCATCCAAGATGCATATTTTCCTTTTTATATCAATAGCACGGCGTTGCAACGCTGGGCATGGCGTTGCAACGGCGTGCCCTAGCGAATAAATCATAAATGGAAAATATCAGGCAGCGTTGCAACGCTGAGGGAAACGTTGCAACGCTGCTACCCTTGCGCGCGTTTGCTAATCGAAGTAGCGTTGCAACGCTGAGGGAAGCGTTGCAACGCTGCTACCCTTGCGTGCCTTCTGCTATCGAAGTAGCGTTGCAACGCCATCGCCACGGATCTTCAAGGCGTAGTTGCTGCGTGTTGGGCGTTGCAACGCTATCGACATGAATTCCTATGGTTGAATGGATGCAATCAGAGCGTTGCAACGCTCTGAATGGCATTGCAACGCCATCTCCACGGATTTGATGGCTTGGTTTGGCATTCCTTCTTCCATTTAATGTCAATTTTGGCTCATTTTTCACCCATAATTCTCCATCCATTCTCATATTGCTCTTTAACCTGAATTTCAACAAATTAAATACGTTAAATCCCTGAAATTATCATAAAACTAACATAATTTAAGCCTAAGGATAGCACATTTTGTGTGCTATCAGGCGGCCTCTTTGAGGGCCAAGAATAATGTCTATAATGGAAAGTCACGACATATAAGACGTAGACATAATACGATAAGACAATTGCTCTATAATGGAGTTATTTCCATTGATTATGTGAAATCAAAAGAGAATATTGCAGATCCTTTAACGAAAGTATTGTCAAGAGAGCAAGTGACATATACATCAAAGGAAATGGGGCTAAAGCCTATGAAATAAATTATCTGATGGTAACCTAACCTAGTTGACTGGAGATCCCAAGATCTAGGTTCAATAGACAAACTAGTTGGATAATTTATAGTTGACACACTAAGAAACTTATGGTTTCTTCCCATTTTTATGATGTTGTAGAGTGTGTGATCTGTTGATGTTGAGGTCATGTTGATATCTCATTTACAAGAGGAGTAATGACAGAATACTTTTCAATATCACCTATGTGAGAGTAGAAGTGGGGTCGCTTCTATGAGGACTTTTCAAATGGCTTATGTTCTCTAAAGCTCTCATGAATTCAGGATTTTGTCCAGGACCAAAATGGACACAAACGTATAGAACTCAAAGATACAAGATGAGTTATGTGTGATGTCTGTTGTCTCAATTTACCAATGAGAAGGATAGTTCGAGAGCTAGTCTCACTATTTTTTCGGTAAGTTCGATAGATATTCACTAAGAAAGATTCAAGTCCAGAAGACACCTATCCTGATGCATAGCTTATTTGTTTGCTCTCAACGATTGTGTTTTGATTTTCAAACTTTCTTTCATGTGGGGGATTGTTGGATTTTATAGGAAACAAAATATGAAAGAAAGTGTTGATTTGAAACATCAAATTCAATTGATGTTCATGTTACTTAAGTTTAAATTCAAAAGTTTCAAAATGGTTTGAAACATCCAAATGTGTTGATGTTTTTTATACAAATTTAACTTAAAAAGTTAAGTTTGTGAGTTTAGTTTGAATTTCAACAAGTAACTACACAATTGGGTTACTTTTGATTTATGTTTCATTTTATTCATATTAATTTGATTTTAGAAAGTTACTAAGTTGCTAGGATATAAATAACAACTTGTTTCTTCATTTGGTGTATCCCATTCCATTTTGGAATATCTCATTCCAAGTGAAAAGTTTTCTCTCTTTTCTTTCTTCTCTTTAATCTTGAGTCAAGTTGAGAGCAAATGTCCAAGAGTTCTGCCAGATCCGAGTAGTCGAGGTTGTTGTTCTATCAGAGTTAGTCGTTGTATCCTGCTGAGGCGATCGCTGTAGTCTGCTTGCAACCCGCGCCGAGCGAATAATTGTCTTCAGGACAGCGCTTAGTAAGCGTGTCTCGACTATTTCCAATTATTTGTTCTTGAGTTTTGAGTTATTATATACAATACATTGTAATTGTTTGTAGCCAGTTAAGTTGTAATCTATTTGCTAGTGTTACTCAGTTTTATACACAACAAAGTAACATTATTATTTTCCCAACAAGGAAAACAATCTGTGAGAGAATGAAAGTTTTTTTTTTAAATTTTTTTTTATTCATTCGCGTATTTCACACAATTCTACTTCTTCTAGCATATATGCGAGTCTCTCTTGGTCTAGATAGAGTTAAAATAACAGTAAATGTTGCTTTTGCTCTTTTCTTTCTTTTCTTTTTCTCGTTCCTCATTTTTTTGTGGTTCACCACGTTGTGAGCATACCCATAGATGTAACGTCCAAGGCCTAGGATTTGGACCAGCATTGAAATTTGGGTTCAATCCTCTTTGTTGGTTCCGACATTTTCCTACATCTTCTGCGACCCAACCACATCACTATACTAATCGTTTGTTGCTTGGGAGAGTGGAGACTATCCTCACGAACCGACAGGATTCTTTTCAGCATGTTTTGTTCTCATTCACATGTTTCTTAGAAAAATTTTCAAGAGGTTGCCCAACATAGGATTGCGCTCCAAGCCAAATACTTTGATATCCCTCTCATTCAAATGTGGTATCGATTCATTCATGTACCCCTGCTTATCTCGAGCATTACAATATACCTATTGTATTTAGTTTTCTTAGATTATTTTGAATATCCCAATCCCATTTCATCTTGAATTTTATTATATATTTACATAAATTGTAATAAATGGGTAGTATATATGTTTTGAGTTAGTATATGAATACATTTTGTGAGGGAGGTTTCAGTTTTGAACTTTTATGTAGTCAAAGTCAAAAGTAATTTAGTGGGATATTATTGTAATGACCTAATTTATGTGCTAGGTAAAAAGTGGCAGACGTTTTGTTGTGTGATGAAAAATATCTTTTTACAGTCGCAATATTGGTGCAATAATGATAAATCCACATTGGTTCTTTTAACGGGCACTTGCCTGAATAGAAAAACAAAATATAAACATTACACCCATGCCACTCCTTAATTCAATTTGCAAATATAACAACAGAAAAAGACCCAACCCAAACGGATGGCGTGCAAAGTAAAAAATACCCTTATATTTTTCGCGCACGTTTTCCAATCTGAAGTATATTAATAGTCTATCAATAGTCTTTCAAAAACATACTGATGATGTACTTATGATATACTATTGATATACTAATGATATACCTAAAATGAAATATATTATTGATATACTACTGATATACCAAATATAAATTATATCAGATATACTGTTGATATACTATTGTATTTAAAAAATTATTGCTAGATTTACAAATACCTTCTCCGTGTTGTTCAATATCAAGAAAATCAGTAGTCTATCAACAATAGATCTAATATAGCAACGATATATCTAACCAAAAAATAACTGCATGAGTAATATACTACTAATTCTGTTGATTTCACAAATACTAAGTATATATCAATGTGATATACTACTGATATACTTGTTGGGATATGTGCCCTAAACTTGTGTAATTTTAATCAAATGAATAAAGAGTTATTTGATTTGGTGAAATTATATTCTTGCTTTATAAATCAAATAAACTAAACTCCAAGGTTATAATAAATCTTGAACATCAGTGTAGTTGACACTATTAGGATTATATTCAAGAGTATAACCTAAATGGTCTATGATATAAGAATAAGGTTGGAAAGCTTATTCTAGTAACACCATGGATGCGTCCCACTTTGTAGTTAATACAAATGAGGTAATTCAACTCATTCATGTGGATGACATGCGAGTGGGGGCATCCTGTACAAAAAGTTCATACAAGACCGGACTGCAAATTATTAGTCTAAGCAGTATAACACCGTTAACAAGATAAGACTGATAATTTATAGATGGTCATTAGTGACTTGACCTGAATCCTGAGCAAGTTAAGAACTCTTACTTATAGGGTTTGTCCTTAGATTAGTATGGGTGAGAGTGGCCTGTAGCCGACTCAATAAGCCTACCTTCTCGGGGACAAAACCTCGTAGGTAGCTGGAAACTTAACTCTACAAGATGAAATTCACTCATTCTTATACTAAGGAATTAGATAGGTTGATCCCTTAAGAACTGAGTTCGGGTCTTGAACAACGGGGCCTTGCCTTCTAGACTAGCTTAAGACGGTTTGAGTTTATGGTAGGACCATAGACTTGTTGTTGTTCATTAGATGATCAGCGGTGCTTAAAGAGCAAGAGAGAATCACATGGGTAAAGCGGTAATTTGACCCAACTATAATTATGAACAACTTGTGAAGGGTCGACTCATGGATAACGATTATATCGATGGACACAATATAATCTACAGTGAGAAGAGTGCAACTACAAGTCTATAGTGGAGTGACTTGTAGTCAATGAATATTGATTAATTGGATCAAAGAGTTTGATCAGTTAATCTCACATCATTGGAGCTCATGAACGTAACTGTAGGTCCATTAGGTCCCTCCGTTGGCTCAACATGGTAATATTGAGGGTATAAAGTTAGGAATGAAATCGAAGTGTTCAAATTCATATACGAGGTGTTATATCAAATATATGTGATATAATTGATATAATATATAGTTTTAATGTGAATTAGATTCACAAATTAACTATATATTAATGAGAGAATGAATGAGGGATAGGATGGTAATTTCCATCCTATTTTCCTATAAATAATTGCATGAGATGCAACTTTGGTAGATGCCATTTTGTGAAACCAAAATAGATCATTCCTTTGTGTTGTTGGAAAGAGTTCCAAAAACACACATCTCTTAAAGTGTTGCAACATTGTCCTCATTGTTGCAACGTCGCGGAGTAACGCAGTTGTTTTCAATGGGCATAAACGTTTTTTTATTATATATTAAAAATAAAAACTTTTTATATTTAATTTTATTTAATATTATTAATTTTAATTAATATAATTAGATTATATTAATTGAAATTAATTTTAGGGTGCCAAAAGTGGTCTAATTTTGCTATTTAATTTATGCAATTGTTGTATAATTATTGTCATGCATAATGTATACTTTTATTTTAGATATTCCACCTTAGGTTAAGCATTTCCATGCATCATCTATAATATAAAGTGTTATATTATATAGTTTACATGAATAATTAATATAAGGTGTTGTATTAATTTTGGACAGAATTGACATGCATATTATTCATGAGATGAATGTGTTATGTATGTTTTAATTATTCATGTGATGAATGATCAAGCACAATAACATAGAATTGCATGTCACCTAAGGTTAATACATTAGTTTTAAAATGTTTAAAACATAAAATTAATAGACCTTAGGTTATCTAATTCTAATTAGATTAGAATTAGGAACCATGTAATTTATAAACAATGATTAAAAGAGGAACTCTATCTAAGGAAGGTTCTGTCTAAGTTAGGGTACTTAAGCTGACGGAAACGGAACACCCCTACCTGGGAACTGACCTTGGAGTGAATTTTAATAAAAGGGTTTATAAATTATAGTAGCGTCGTCAACTGGTTTATTAACGGGTTAATAAACTAGAAATCCTAGGTTTAATATAAAGAGTTATATTAGCAAACTTAGGATAAGATCAATATAAGAGTTATATTGATTATCAGGATAAAATTTATATTGATAAATTTAGGTAAAACCGTTAGTCGGGTTTAACCTAAGTGAATTTCCTATAAGAGTTAAAGTATCTAGTGGGAGGAAAAGTGTATATGATACATATAATTCAACCTACCTCTCTCCAGAGAAGTTCACACCGTGAGACTCATACTTAGCCTCGTGGCGCAAACGGGAGCGTCCCCTTTCGGATGGTGTTTGTATGAGTCAATAGCAAGGTGAATGGAGAGGGTACTTATAGTGAGTGAGAGCAGGTTTAGTGAAAACAAAACCTATGGTCCCTTTTGTCGGTTCACACCGTGAGATCACTATGATCAACTTGCTAGTTTGGCCTAGACCAGACAATCCCTTCGGAGGGCTTGATCATTGGGGATTGAACACAGTGGACACCCGAAAGGGATAAAGATTTCCTTAGTCTGTTTTTCAACCTGGTCCTCCCTTTGACGGATTTTGTTGGATGAGGACTCTGAGATCTAAAGATAGAGGGTTACACTCACAAGATACATAAGAAGTGTATGTATCCTGATAGTAATAAGAGTTATTCTGGCATTAGGTTTTGATCAAGAATGTCTTGATCTAGAGGAGTAGTGTTTTCGATTACCCTTCGGTATCATATACTCTAAACCTTTTGGAGTATCATTGTAAATTATTAATGACTTAGGAATCATTAGATAATTAGCTAAAAGTTGATTGGATTAGAAAGATTCTAGCGAGAAACTTATACAAGTATTTTGTATTTCAGTAATATGAATAGCTCAATGATTTCCTTATTGGATGTCAAGAAATTAAAAGGGGAAAAATATGGTGACTTGGAAGAAAAGACTCAATATATCTTAGTTGCATATGATCTTAAGTTCGTTCTCAATGAGGAGTGTCCTCAATTCCCTGCTCAAAACGCACCTCAATCTGTTAAGGATGTGTATGACCGTTGGATCAATGCCAATGAGAAGGCAAAAACCTACATCTTGGCTAGCATATCTGATGTTTTCGCCAGGAGGCTGGAGGGAAAGGTTTTAGCTCGTGAGATCATGAATTTTATGCTAAATTTGTGTAGACAACCATCCAAACAAATTCGACATGAAACCCTAAAGTACGTTTACGACGCGCACATGGAAGAGGGAACGTCAGTAAGAGAACATGTTCTCGATCTGGTGGCTCACTTCAACATAGCGGAAATGAACTGGCGGTCATAGACGAGAAAAGTCAGGTATCGTTAATCCTAGAATCTCTTAGAAGAGTTTTTACGCAATTCGCAAAGAATGCGTGATGAATAACATAGAGTATGATTTGACTTCTCTGCTAAATAAGTTGCAAACTTACCAGTCTCTTATGGATGATAAGGGACAAGAGAGTGGAGAGGAAAATCTGTTTGCCCATTCCAAAAGTTTTCAGAAGGGTTCACCCTCTGGAACTAAGTACTGCAGTTATTCTTCTGAAGTTAAGTAGATACAGAAGAAAAAGAAAAATGAGCAAATAAATTGCAGAAAAATGTTGTTATGTGATAACATATATGTACTTCCAGGGTTTATTAGAAACCTTATTTCTTGCCTTATCGAACAATGTACTTCAATTTCTTTTCAATTAAATAAAGTGTTTATTTCTTTGAAGAAATATTGAACTATGTGTTGCTCTTCTTGAGAATTATTTTCAAAGGTCTAATTCGGTTAAAATAGTTTTAAACACTAAATTATTCAAAATAGCAAATACACGAACTGGTAAGAAACGTAAAATTTCTCCTAAAGAAAATGTTAATCTTTGGCATTTTAGGTTGGGTCACATTAACCTCAATAGGATTGAGAAATTGGTAAAGAGTAGACTTCTAAATGAGTTAGAAGAAGATACTTTACCTGTATGTGAATCCTGCCTAGAAGGCAAAATGACTAAAAGACCTTTTAGTGGAAAAAGTTATAGAGCCAAATAACCGCTTGAGCTTATACATTCAGACCTTTGTGGTCCGTGAATGTTAAAACCAGAGGAGGTTATGAATATTTCATCTATTTTATAGATAACTATTCAAGATTTGGGCATATTTACCTAATGCATCATAAGTTTGAAGCACTTGAAAAGTTCAAGGAATTCAAGGAAATCAAGGCTGAAGTTGAAAATCAATTAGGTAAAATGATTAAAACAGTTCAATCAGATCGAGGTGGAGAGTATATTGATTTAAAATTCTAGGGTTATATTGAAGGAATGAATATTTCATGCAGCGGAAGGGCGATTGAATCGCCGTGATATTGTTCCGAAAAATGCATTCTTAAAATTTAAACTATCATATAGTATCTAGGCTAAACATGCATTAGAAGAGAAAAGTAGTAAGGAATACTTGTTGAAGAATCGGTCTTCACGTGTTCCTCCTCCGGTCACAAACCCTTTGTGTTCACGATCTCAACGAACTCGATCTCCTCGAACAAACGAACGAACCGGACATGCTCCGAAAGGCTTCTCGGTTGTTCTCTTTTAGGTAGAAGGAGAGTATGTGAGACTCTTTTTTGGTGAAATCGGAGGAGAGAATTGAGAGAAGGTTGAGAGAATTTTGCACTGCTCTTTTGGTGAGAAATCCAAAAAATGAGCAACTAGCTTAAGAAATTCTTTTTGCAAATGGTTTAAATAATGGTGATAGGTGGAGTTGAAATCTCCACCTATTTACCATTTAACCACAACCATAGGTTATGCAAATCATATTTGCATAACCACATATAATAAGATATCTCATATCTTATTATACAAATTACATTTGTATAATTGTGGATTTCTAAATTAAATCACATTCAATTTAATTTCTCTCAATCTAATTTCTCCAAATTAGCCCTAATTAAGCAATTAGGCTAACCTATAGTTTATTACGAATCTCATTCACATTAAACTATATAATCTGTGAATCATATCTCATATAAATGACACAATTACCCTTTAATGAACTTGAACACTTCAAATTCACACCAAAACTGTAAACCCTCTATTAATCCAGTTTGAGCCAACCGAGGGACCTAATGGACCTATCGTGACGAGCTCCAATGATCAGAGAATAACCTGTCAAACTCTTTGACCCGGTTAATCAACATTCATTAGCTACGGTAATACTCCACTAAAGTCCTTAGCTGCACTCCCGTCACTGTAAGACAAGTTGTGTCCACTGATATAACCAATGCCCATGAGTCGACCCTTCACAGGTTGTTCGCAGACACTGTTGGATCAAATTATCGTTTTACCCTTGTGTCTACTTCTTGCTCCTTAAATCCCCACTGCTTCTCTAATGAACAACAACGTTGTAAGGGTCCAACCATACACAACACCCCTCTCGGGCAAGTGAGAGGGTGGGCGCCCGTTGTCCAAGCCCTGAAGACAACACTTAAGGGAACAACCCCTCTAGTTTCCCTAATGTCGGGAACGAGTGAATTACATCTCGCGTAGTAAAGTTTTCAGCTCTCCACGTGGTCTTTTCCCTAAGAAGATAGACATATTGGGCGAGTAACTGTGACCACCCTCACCCGTACTAGTCAAAAGAAAGACCCCTGCAGACAGGAGTCTGTAACACGCTCAGGATTCAGGTCGAGTCACTAATGGTCATCTACGAAGTTATTAGTCCCATACTGTTAACGGTGTTACATCAGTAAGTCTAATAATTCATGGTCTAGTCTTGTACAGTCTCATTGCACAGGATGCTCCCACTCAAATATCAACCACATGAACGAGTCAGATCACCTCGTTTATATCTGATACAAAGTGGGCCGCATCCACAGCGTATCCAGAATTAGGTCTCCAACCCTATCTATATACTGTAGACCATTCGGGTGATTAACTCGAACGTGATCCTCCAGTGTGTCTACTACACACCGTTCAAGTTCTAGTTCTTTCATAAATTCAATGACCCTGAAGTGTAGTTTATTGGACAAAGTTTGTAAAATTGCGAGACACAAAAACGATGAAAGAAATAACTTGTATTTATTTCAAATAGTAAATTACAAACAAATACGAGATTAGGACATACATCCCAACAAACTCCCACTTGGACTAATCTAGTGGAGTAAACATACATTTCTCAAATGTACAATAGATTACATTAAAGTAATACAATAAACTAGGGCATTGAATACCCTTTACAATACTCCTACTTGTCCTAGTCAGGAAGCACTCGAAAACCTAGACTCTCTAGGTGACCCTCAAACACCTTAGCCGTGAGGGCCTTTGTAAATGGATCAGCAACGTTGTGCTCCGACGTTATCTGCGTGACTGCCACGTCGCCGCGGTGCACAATCTCCCGTATCAGGTGATACTTCTGCTCAATGTGCTTCTTATGACTCCGAGGCTCTCTCGAGTTGGCTACGGCACCACTGTTGTCACAAAACATCGCGATCGGTAAGTTCATATTTGGAACAACATCCAATCCGTCATGAACTTCCTAAGCCAAACAACTTCATTTGCAGCTTCACAAGCCGCAACGTACTCAGCTTTCATAGTGGAATCAACGATGAATCCCTACTTGATGTTTCACCATACTACAGCGCCTCCATTCAAAATGAAGGCTGACCCCGAAGTGGATTTCCTAGAATCCTTATCTGTCTGAAAGTTAGAATCTATGTATCCCGTAAGGATCAAATCCCCACTCGCATACATTAGGTTGTAGTTCCTCATTCTCCTAAGATACTTGAGGATTGCCTTTACGGTTGTCCAGTGATCTAATCCTGGATTGGATTGATACATGCTGACAATCCCAACTACATAACAGATGTCGGGCCTAGTACACAGCATGGCATACATGAGGCTCCCAACAGCTGAAGCATAAGGAATTCGTCTCATATCCTCAACCTCTTGAGAAGTCTTAGGGCATTGATCCTTAGACAGGTGAACCCCATGCCTGAAAGGCAACAAGCCCTTCTTGGTGTTCTGCATCTTATATTTAGACAACAACTTGTCAATATAAGACGTTTGAGACACATGGCGTTACTTTCTTTCGGTTTAGGACAATAACGGATAACTAGAACATACTGTGCTTCTCCCAAATCTTTCATTTGGAATTGCGAAGCCAACCATTTCTTTACGTTAGTAAGAAATCCTACCTCATTCCCAATGAGAACGATATATCCACGTACAATATAAGAAATGCGACAGTTTTGTCGACTATTCTATTGTAGACACAAGGCTCGTCAACATTCTGATCAAAGCCATAAGATTTGATCGCCTCATTAACCTTATATTCCAAGACCTCGCGGCTTGTTTCAGTCCATAAATGGACCTATGAAGCCAGCAAACCTTTCACTCTTGGCCTTGGGCAATGAACCCCTTGGGCTGGTCCATGTAGATGGTCTCGGTAAGGTTGTCATTCAGAAAGGCGGTCTTGACATCCATCTGTCATACCTCATAGTAATAATATGCAGCAATGGCCAGAAGGATCGTGATCGACTTTACCATGGCAACAGGTGAAAAGGTTTCCTCATAGTCAACCTCTTCAACCTAGGTAAAACCCTTTTCCACTAGGCGTGCTTTGAAGGTTTGCACCTTCTCATCTACGCCACGTTTACACTTGTAGATCCATTTGCAACCTATAGATTTTACCCCATCCGGTTGATCCACAAGCTCCCAGACGGAATTGAAGTACATCGACTCCATTTCCTGGTCCATGGCTTTAATCCATTCGTATTTGTCAACGTCAACCATTGCCTGATCATAGGTCAATGGTATCCTCACAGTCACCATCAGGGGTGACGACTTGGGTTTCAGCTAAATCCATGTAACGTTCAGGCTGTCTCACAGCCCTCCCACTACGTCGAGGCATTCCCAACTCTTGGGAACGGACTTGACTAGACATGCTAGGATCAACAACACTTGTTGACGCACTAGCTCCATCAGCAACTCTTGCTGATGTATTGTCCATTTTGTTTAACACGATTTTGCTTCTAGGTAAATGATCCCTGGCGTGGTCTTCCTCAAAGAAATGTGGTGTTTGTCGACATAAACACCCTATTTTCCTTAGGATCAAAAAATAGACCACCCCTAGTTTCTTTTGGGTAACCTATGAATAGGCACAATTTTGAACGGGGTTCCAACTTTTTCGAGTTTGACACCAACACGTGGGTCGGGCATCTCCAAATTCTGAAATGGTGTATACTGCCTGTACGTCCATTCCAGAGTTCGAAAGGTGTTTCACAAACACTTTTCGATGGAACGTTGTTCAAAATATAGACCACAGTCTCCACTTCGTAACCCCAAAAAGAATCAGGGAGACGAGCATAGCTCATCATCGATCGAACCATGTCCAACAAGGTTCTGTTTCTCATCTAAGATACACCATTCTGCTGTGGCATACCAGGTGCTGAGAGTTGGGACGTAATTCCATGTTCTATCATATAGTCCTGGAATTTAGTGTCCATATACTCTCCACCTCGATCCGATCGAAGTGTTTTAATAGTTTTACCTAACAGGTTCTCAACCTCAGTCTTGTACTCCTTGAACTATTCAAGAGTTACAGACTTCCTATGCATTAGGTAAATATACCCATACCTTGAATAGTCATCTATGAAAGATACAAAGTATTTGTTGCCACGTCGTGCTTTAACACTCATCGGACCACAGAGGTCAGAATGTATAAGCTCAAGGGGCTTTTTAGCTCTATATCCTTTTCCACTAAAATGACTTTTGGTTATTTTTCCTTCGAGGCATGACTCACACACCGGTAAAGAGTTTTCTTCCAACTCGTTTAGAAGTCCACTCTTCACTAGTCTCTCAATCCTATTGAGATTAATGTGGTCTAACTTTAGATGCCAAAGATGGACATTTTCTTTAGAAGAAACTTTTACTCTCTTAATTCGTGTTTCTGTCGTTTTAAACAATTCAGTATTCGAAACACTTTTGACCGAATTAGGTTTCAAAACGTACAAGTTAGACTCAAGTGAACCAGAACAAAGTAAATTGCCTTTGAAAGAAATAAACGCTTTATTGTATTCAAAGGAAATTGAAATACAATGTTCAATTAAGCAGGAAATAGAAACAAGGTTTCTAGTAAACCTTGGCACTATGTACAAATTACCTAATAATAAGTACTTCCGCCGAAATAAAGATTCACCGTGTTGATCGCTGCAGTAGAGACAATCTCCCTGGATCCAACCCGTAGAGTCACCTCACCCTCTCACACTCGGTATGCCTCAGCAAAATGGTGTATCGAAAAGGAGAATTAGAAACTTGTCAGACATGGTTCGATCATTAATGAGTTACGTTCATCTCCTTGTTTCTTTTTGGGGTTATGCAGTAGAGACTGCGGTATACATTTTGAACAATGTGCCATCAAAGAGTGTTTCTGGAATACCTTTTAAACTCTAGAAAGGACGTAAAGGTAGTTTATGTCATTTCAGAATTTGGGGATGTCCAGCACATGTACTTGTGACAAACCCAAAGAAATTAGATTCACGTTCAAAATTGTGCTTATTTGTAGGCTACCCAAAAGAGACAAGAGGTGGATTATTCTATGATTCTAAGGAAGACAAGTTACTTGTGTCGACAAATGTCACTTTCTTAGAGGAGGACCACATCAGGGACCATAAGCTAAGAAGTAAAATTATGTTGAGTGAGTTAGACGGAACAACAACAAAAGCTGCTAATAATGCTAGTACGTCAACAAGAGTTGTTGATACTAGATTGTCTAGTCAAGAGTGTCCATCTCAAGAGTAGAGAGTGCCTCGACATAGTGGGAGGATTATAACACAACCTGACCGTTACATGGGTTTATCTGAAACTCAAGTTTTACAAGATGATGATTGTGAGGGTCCATTGATGTGAGAGATTAACTGATCAAACTTTTTGATCCAATTAATCAATATTCATTAACTACAAGTCACTCCACTATAGACTTGTAGTTGCACTCTCCTCACTGTAGATTATATTGTGTCCATCGATATAATCATTACCCATGAGTCGACCCTTCACAAGTTGTTCATATTACAGCTGGGTCAAATTACTGTTTTACCCCTTTGATTATCTCTTGCTTCTTAAACATCACTGATCCTCTAATGAACAACAACAAGTCTATGGTCCTACCATAAACTCAAACCCTCTTAAGCTAGTCTAGAGGGATCAACCTTGTTGGGATTTGTGCCCTAAACTTATGTAATTTTTTATCAAATAAATAAAGAGTATTTGTTTTGATAAAATTGTATTCTTGCTCTATAAATCCAATAAACTAAACTCCAAGGCTATAATTAATCTTGAACATCAGTGTAGTAGACACTATTTGGATCGTGTTCAAGAGTATAACCCAAAGGGCCTATGGTATGAAACCTTATTCTTGTAACACCATGGATGCGACCCCCTTTGTAATTAGTACAAATGAGGTAATCCAACTCATTCATGTGGTTGAAATGCAAGTGGGGGCATCCTATATGAAGAGTTCATACAAGATCGGACTGCAAATTATTAGTCTAACCAGTATAACGCCGTTAACAGGATAAGACTGATAATTTATAGATGGTCATTAGTGACTCGACCTGAATCTTGAGCAAGTTAAGAACTCCTGCTTATAGGGGTTTGTCCTTAGACTAGTATGGGTGAGAGTTGCCTGTAGCCGACTCAATAAGCCTACCTTCTCAGGGACAGAACCTCGTAGGTAGCTGGAAACTTAACTATGCAAGATGGAATTCACTCATTCCTACACTAAGGAATTAGATAGGTTGTTCCCTTAAGAACTGACTCCAGTTCTTGAACAATAGGGCCCCGGCCTCTAAGAGGGTATGAGTCTATGGTAAAACCTTAGACTTGTTGTTCATTAGAGGATCAGTGGTGCTTAAGGAACAAAGAGGTAATCACAGGGGTAAAACGGTAATTTTACCCAACTATGATTACGATCAACCTGTGAAGGGTCGACTCATGGGTAATGGTTATAACAATGGGCACAATATAATCTACAGTGAAGAGAATGCAACTACAAGTCTATAGTGGAGTGACTTGCAGTTAATGAATATTGATTAACTGAATTAAAGAGTTTGATCAGATAAGCTCACATCATTGGAGCTCATGAACTGTAGGTCTATTAGGTCCCTCCGTTGGCTCAACCTGGTAATATTGAGGGTATAAACTTAGGAATGAAATTGAAGTGGTCAATTTCACATTTGAGGTGTTATATCAATTATATGTGATATAATTGATATAATATATGGTTTTTATGTGAATTAGATTCATATATAAACTATATAGTAATGAGAGAATGAAAAAGGGATAGGATGGTAATTTCCATCTTATTTCCCTATAAATAGTTTCATGAGATGCAACTTTGAAGTAGATGCAACTAATCCTTGGAAACCCTAGATTATCATTTTGGTGTGTTGTTGGAAAGGTTCCACAAACACATTCTCTCATAACTTGCACATCTCTCTTTAAAAGGAACCCACATTCCTCCCTCACCTACAGAACAACGGAGAAGATCCGGTGGTGGTGTCTTCATTCGTTCGGATTCAAGTTGTTGAGATCGTGACCGTGGGAGAAGGAACATTTGAAGAAAGAGTTCTTCCAAGGAAATCTCTTGTTGTCCTAAGTAGAATTATATGCTTAATCGAATTTATATTGTTCTTGATTGAAATCCATGAGACAAAATAAGAACACGCGATTCACAATCGATTCCGCTGTGGGATTCGATCCCCTCAATTGGTATCAGAGCGCAATTGTGTTCTTTATTTTGTTTTGGATTTATCAAAATCATAGGTGGGATTTACTGTTTTTTCATGTGATGAATGAACGGTTTGCAAATTAGATGGTTTCAATTTTGGCACTTAGATTTACATAATTTCGTTGAATTGTTCAATGTAAGGGCCTATTGTTTTGGGCATTTTATTATGTAAATCGAGTCTGTAAGTCCGTGTCGATCGAGACAAAGTTGATGCTGAGAACAACGGAGCAAAAATGAGGAAAATTGGTGAAGGAGAGTTTGTTGTCTGCGTGTAGCGTTGCAACGCTGTTCATTGGCGTTGCAACGTTACGCTTGCGGGAGAAGGCGTGCATCAGAGGCAGCGTTGCAACGCTGAAGACGTTTCAACAGCTTTCAAACGGGTGAAAAACGTATATTTTATTATATATTAAATATAAAAAATGTTTTATATTTAATTTATATTTAATTTATTTAATTTTAATTAATATAATTAGATTATATTAATTAAAATTAATTTTAGGGTGCCCAAATTGGTCTAATTTTGTTATTTAAACTATGCAATTGTTGTGTAATCATTCCCATGCATAATGTATGCTTTTAATTTAGATATCCCACCTTAGGTTAAGTATTTCCATGCATCATCTATAATATAAAGTATTATATTAATTTTTGGACAACATTGACATGCATTATGGTTCATGAGATGATTATACTATGTATATTTTATTATTCATGAGATGAATGGTCAAGCACTATAACATAGTATGCACCTGAGGTTAATTATTAATTTTAAAATGTTTAGAACTTGGAATTAATAAACCTTAGGTTATCTAGTTCTAATTAGATTAGAATTAGGAACCAAGTAATTTATAAACAATGATTAAAAGAGGAACTCTGTCTAAGTAAGGTTCTGTCTAGGCTGGGGTATTTAAGCTGAAGGAAACGGAACACCTCTACCTGGGAACTGACTTGGGAGTGAATTTTAATCAGAGAGTTTATAAATTATAGTAGAGTCAGCGACTTTATTAAGGGGTTAATAAACTAGAAATCCTAGGCTTAATATAATTAGTTATATTAGCAAACTTAGGATAAAATCAATATAAGGGTTATATTGATTATCAATATAAGAGTTATATTGATAAGTTTAGGTAAAACCATTAGCTGGGTTTCAGCCTAAGTGTTGCGTAAAATATTTATGATATTGCAATACCGTAGTGTACGGGTCAAGTTTTAGTATAGTGATTTATGAGTCCAAGTATCGTCCTTGGGAATGTGTATCTAGATTAATTAATTACTAAGATACTAATTCTCAATTTTAGCTAAAGAAACATAACATGGATAGTTGATTGAAAGTAAAAACAAGCAAACAAACAAACATGTGGAGACACGAATTGATAGATTTGTAGGAAGTGATTTTACAAGTTAATGACTCAATTAACACATGCAATGAACCAATGAGATGAATTTATAAACAAGAAGTAAAATACTCAAGAAAACCTCTCGATTCTTAGTGAGCCTCACACATGCAATAAACTCCATAGCCTCCATATGAACCAACGACGTGCATGGCATTAAGCAACTTCTTTATGTGTTTCCCTAAGATTTCTAAGTCATTCTCATGCTAGATTTCTAAGGATTTTGACGATTTTGCTCTAATTCAAGCTTTATCTCTCGAGTCCACTTGAACTAACAAATTAAAAAGTAAAGAACGAATTGCCAAAAATAAAGACAAAACATGCTTCATTACATAGCAAGAAAGTCATAACAAGTAAATCAAATCCTAGCTACAATGATTAGCTACTCTAAATCACATGAAAATCAAGCTAAACAAGTAGAAAACGTCTTAGAACGCTATTACAAATTGAAAGAAAAGGAAATTAAACTTATGTGTCGATGCCGGTCCTTCGTCTCCGAGCTCCCATCTTCGATCTTGAACCTCCACGAATGCTTTGGCTCCCAAAAACGCTCTTTTCTCTCTTCTTACAAAGTGTATTTCGAAAATAGGGCTAAAAACTATCAATTTCGGCTCTCCTTTACACAATTGCACAATGTTGTATTTATCAGCATGATCGGCACAGCGTTGCAACGCTAGGGACAGTGTTGCAACGCTGCACCCTAGGCGGCTGGCAATTAAGAAAATAATCGATGGCGTTGCAACGCTGAACGCGCACGCTCCTTGTCGAAATGGCGTTGCGACGCTGTGATGCAGCGTTGCAACGCCCGCTGTGCGGCTCCTCGTGCATGCCTTCTTATCGAGATAGCGTTGCAACGCTCTAAGGCAGTGTTGCAACGCTATCGCTGTAGTCTTCAATACGACTTCGCCTTGCGCTCGGCGTAACGCGCTATGTCTGAGCGTTGCAACGCCATCACTTCGGTCTATTAGCTTGGTTTGGTCCTTTCACTTCCAAATGATGTTATTTTAAGCTCCAATTAGCCTCGTTTTGATCCCGAGTGATCCAAATTTTCTCCAATAGTTCTGTTTACGCTCTTATCCTGAAATTGAATGAATTAAACACGTAAAAGCCCTGAAATCATCATAAAACTAGCAATAATTAAGCCTAAGGATAACACATTTTGTGTGCTATCAAATACCCCCAAACTTAAACTTTTGCTAGTCCCGAGCAAAAACATAATTAAACATTAGATTGTTCTTATACATACATTTGATTTAAGCCTCAAAAATTTAAGAGAAAATCTGGTAATCACGGGAAACACTCAAACATAACACTTCAAGAAGCAATTTAAAACTTTTCCTTAGTGTTCCTACGTGTGTGTGTGATTAACCTATGTTCCCTTCATTCTTACTATGCCTGGATCAACTTTATTAGGTTTTCCATTCATCTTCCCCCTACACTGGTCATAATTAGTAATCTTTGAGTCTCCCCATATTCAAGAATTAAATAACCCTACTTAGCACGTAATCACCTTTTATCATTTTTTTTTTATTTTCTTCTTTTTTTATGCAAAGACACTAGCTTTCACACATCCACTGTAGGGACCCTTACCAAGAGCACTCGCTCAATGAGTGGCCTAACTGATCAAAGTGAAGGTAGCTCTTTTTGCCCTCACGATTTTATTTTTTAACAAACAAACAACAAAAACAAAAAAAACTCTTTCAAATACTGCACATAATATACATATCATGCACTTCATATTGTCATTCACCCTATCCTGTAGTTTAACTCTCAAATCAGTTCTCAGACCTATCGAGGTGACATCAAACTTCTAACCCTAATAACTTTGTTCTAAGCATTTCAAAACTACAGGAACACATGTTATGTGCATAATAGTGCAGGAAAAACTCAAGAAAATTTTTAAATTAACTCAATTCATGTCATGCTCTCAAGTTTCAGCAGAATCACAAATATTTCAATTAAATCTCATCCTAGGCTATCATGATCATACTTATGCAAAAGATCAATCAACAATTCAGCACATACTCAGGACAGTCACAACAAATAAACAACATCCCACCCCCCAAACTTAAACTAAACATTGTCCCCAATGTTTGCAAAAATAAGCACAAATTAAGTATAAGGGTAAGAGTGAACAATACTGTCCTGGGTGATGGAGATCTTTTTGAGTTCCTTGGGTAGCCAAAGCATGTGTGTTGGAGTTTCTCAGAATGGGAGCATGGATTTTAACGAACGATGACATCGTCACAACCTACAACCTACAAAGCAAAACAAACAAACAATTAGTAAATACTAAGAACTGGAAAAAAAACAACTAACTAAAAACAGAAAATAGAGAAAGAAAGGAAAAAAATGAAAAAGCTTGGGTTGCCTCCAAGAAGAGCTTTCTTTAACGTCTTTAGCTAGACTGTACTCCCTCAAGGTGTTTCTTCCTTGCTTGCAGTGCCCGAAGTGATGTGTTCATTTGGCTAATCTGGGTCTCTATATTCTTTATTGCAGCTCCATGACTAGTGACAATACCAGATAGACTGGTGACTGCATTCTCCAGCTTGTTGGACTGACTTCTGGATTCAGCTATGAAGGAGTGCAATGTGTCTTCTAGAGATGATTTCCTTTCTGATGTAGAAGCATGGCCTGTAGGAGGATTCAACACATTTTTGTTGTTAGCATAAGAGAAATTCTCGTGATACCTCAAACCTGGATTGTAATGTGTTGGTAGGTTATTCTGAGTCTGATTTCCTCCATAGGTATTGCTTCTGTTTTTCAGGTAGTGCAATTGCTCCATAGTGGATTCCCCATTGGGTTGGGAGCATTGAGAGGACATCCCTTTTTGTGGTGATCCTGCAAAATTATTCAGAGCATGAGTGAGAGATGCCATATGAGATCTAAGAGAGGTTACCTCATCCAGTTGATATAGTCCAGCTACTGGCTTAGATCTATCATTTTCTCAGGCCCCGGTAGCCGGGCGGTTGACACTTCCTCTAGGAGGGCCCGTGCTACAGCACGAGTCTTTCGCCATGAAAGCCCCTCCAAAGCGGTGGCATCCGAGAATGGTCTGGTCTTACCTTCCACCCATTATAAAACAAGCTTGGTTGTACACAAGCCAATGGGGGTAGCCATGTTGTGGGCACCTCTTGAGCATGTCCTTATACCTTTCCCAAGCCTCGAATAGTTGCTCTCCCTCCTGCTGCCTGTTGCATATAATTATATTGCAATACCGCAAGTGTACGGGTCAAGTTTTAGTATAGTGATTTATGAGTCCAAGTATCGTCCTTGGGAATGGGTTTCTAGATTAATTAATTATTAAGGTACTAATTCTCAATTTTAGCTAAAGAAACATAACATGGATAGTTGGTTGAAGTAAATACAAACAAACGAACAAACATGTGGAGACAAAGATTGATAGATTTGGGAGAAGTGATTTTACAAGTTAAAGACCTAACTAGCACATGCATTGAACCAATGAGATGAAATTATAAACAAGAAGTGAAATACTCAAGAAAATCTCTCGATTCTTAGTGAGCCTCACACATGCAATAAACTCATAGTCTCCATATGAACCTATAACATGCATGGCATTAAGCAACTTCTTTATGTGTTTCCCTAAGATTTCTAGGTCACTCTCGTGCCAGACTTCCAAGGGTTTTGACAATTTTGCTCTAATTCAAGCTTTATCTCTCGAGTCCACTTAAATCAACAAATTAAAACGTAAAGAACGAATTGCCAAAAATAACGACATAACATGCTTCAATACATCACAAGAAAGTCATAACAAGTAAATCAAATCCTACTACAATGTTTAGCTACTCTAAATCACATGAAAAACAAACTAAACAAGTAGAAAACGTCTTAGAACGCTATTACAAATTGAAAGAAAGAGAAATAAACTTAGGTGTCGATCCGGTCCTTCGTCTCCGAGAGCTCCGTGTATTCGATATCGAACCTCCACGAATGCTTTGGCTCCCAAAATCACTCTTTTCTCTCTTCTTACAAGGTGTATTTCGAATTTAGGGCAAAACTCTACCAAACTGTGCTTCCCATTGCAAGAATCATAAGGTTGTATTTATAGGCATCAATGGGGCAGCGTTGCAACACTAGGGACAGCGTTGTTGCGCTGGCTGTACCTAAACGCATGGTAAATATGGAAACTATCAGCAGCGTTGCAACGCTATCGGCGATGATCTTCAAAGTTGTTTGGTTGCACGCTCGCGCGTAACGCGCTCATATGGCGTTGCAACGCCATCACCTCAGTCTTGAGCTTGGTTTGGTCTTCTCTTTTCCATTTGATGTTATATTTAGCTCCAAATAGCCTTGTTTTGATCCCGAGTGATCCAAATTGTCTCCAATAGCTCCGTTTAAGCTCTTAACCTGAAATTGAATAAATTAACCACGTAAAAGCCCCGAAATCATCATAAAACTAGCAATAATTAAGCCTAAGGATAACACATTTTGTGTGCTATCAAACACCCCCAAACTTTGGCTTTTGCTAGTCCCGAGCAAAAACAGAGTTAAACATTAGATTGTTCTTAAACATACATGTGATTCAAGCCTCAAAGATTTAAGAGAATATTTTGCAATCACAGGAAACACTTAAACATAACACTTCAACAAGTAATTTAAAACTTTTCCTAAGTGTTCCTACGTGTGTGTGTGGTTAGCCTATGTTCCCGGTTCTCCATTCAACTTCCCCCTACACTGGTCTTAGTTACTAATCTTTGTGCCTCTCCACATTAAAAAATAAACAACTTTACTCAGCACTTAATCACTCTTTTGATGCCACTTTTTTTCTATTTTCTTCTTTTTTTTTTTTTTGTGCAAGGACACTAGCTTTCACACATCCACTGCAGGGACCCTTACCCAGAGCACTCGCTCAATGAGTGGCCTAACTGATCACAGTGAAGGTAGCTCTTTTTGTCCTCACGATGTTTTTTTTCAAACAGACAACAAAAATTAACTTTTTCACATAATGCACATATTATACAGATCATGCACTTCATATTGTCATTTACCCTATCTTGCAGTTTAACTCTCAAATCAGTTTTCAGACCTATCGAGGTGACATCAAACTTCTAAGCCTAATAATTTTGTTCTAAGCATTTCAAAACTACAGGAACAAAGGCTATGTGCATATAATGCAGGAAAAACTCAAGAAAATTTTTTAAATTAACTCAAATTCATGTCATGCTTTCAGGTTTCAGCAGAATCACAAAGATTTTCAATTATATCTCATCTTGGGCTATCATACTCATACTGATGTGAAAGATCAACCAACAATTCAAAGCACATACTCGGGATATCACACAACAAATAAACACAATCCCACCCCCAAACTTAAACTAAACATTGTCCCCAATGTTTGTAGAAATAAGCATGTGGCAAGTATAAGGGTAGAAGTGAACGATACTGTCCTGGGTGGTGGAGATATTTCTGAGTTCCTTGGATAGCCAAAACATGTGTGTTGGAGTTCCTCTGAATGGGAGCATGGATTTCAACGAAGAAGGGCATCTCCACAACCTACGAAGTAAAACAACAACTAACTAAGAATTGAAAAACAACAAAAACAACTAAAGCAAGCTAAAGACAGGAAAACAAAAGTAAGTAAAACTTGGGTTGCCTCCCAAGAAGCGCTTTGTTTAACGTCTTTAGCTAGACTGTACTCCCTGAAGGTGTTTCTTTCCTTGCTTGCAGTGCCTGGAGTGATGTGTTCATTTGGCCAATCTGGGTCTCTATATTCTTTATTGCAACTCCATGACTGGTCACTATACCAGATAAACTGGTGACTGCATTCTCCAGCTGGTTGGACCGATTTCTAGATTCAGCTATGAAGGAGTGCAATGTGTCTTCCAGAGATGGTTTCCTCTCTAATGTAGAAGCATGCCCTGTAGGAGGATTCAACACATTCTTGTTGTTAGCATAAGAGAAATTCTCATGATACCTCAAACATGGATTGTAATGTGTTGGTAGGTTATTTCGAGTCCGATTTCCTCCATCTTTGGTTGCTTCTATTGTTCAGTAGTGCAATTGCTCCATAGTGGATTCTCCATTGGGTGGGAGCATTGAGAAGACACATCCTGTCTCGTGGTGATCCTGCAAAATTATTGAAGGCATGAGTGAGAGACGCCATATGAGATCTAAGAGAGGTTACCTCGTCCGGTTGATATAATCCGACATCGGCTTAGATCTGTCATTTTCTCAGAGGCCACCGGTAGTTGGCGAGCTGACACTTCCTCCGGAGAGGGCACGTGCTTCCGCACGTCTTTGCCATGAAAGCCCCCAAAGCAGAGTAGCATCCGAATGGTCCCTGGTCTTACCTTCTAGTCCATTATAAAACAGTGTGCAGAGTCGAGTGCGGGTAGCCATGTTGTGGGCATCTCCGAGCATGTCCTTGTACCTTTCTCAAGCCTCAAATAACTACTCTCCTCTCTTTGCTGAATGTTCCTATCTCGGTCCTCAACTTTTGGCTTTAATGGTGGAAAGAATTTGGTCATAAAGGCTTGGGCAGCTCTCCTCCCAGAAGTGATACTCCCGAGGAAGGGACCCTAGCCATTCTTTGGCTCTCATCCTGCAAGGAAAAAGGAAAGAGACGTAGCGAATACTATCACAGAGATACCATTCATTTTAAATGTACCATGATTTTCAAAAATTTTGAAGATGAGAGTTAGGATCTTTCGTGGCTAGGCCTCAAAGTACCTTCCCTAACCATTTGTATCACCACTGCTTTCGGTTCAAAGTTATTAGCATTGATGGGGCATGGACTATTCCACTGCTCGTAATTAAAACACAGTTGGAAATACTCCCTTATAGGTTTAGGGTTATTGATGAGCTCTCGATCGACCATTTCTTGAGGTTTCGCTCTTCATTCCCTTAGGAGTCTCCCTACAGGTCCTCTCGATCTCAGGATCAAAAGGGTGCAAGTCTGCAGTTCTCCCCATGGGCATACACCTAGAGGAACAAAAAGAAAGAAGTTAGAAAAAAAAAAAAGGAAAAACACCAACAACCAGAAAATAAAACATAAAATAAAGACATAAAACATAAAACTTGGGTTGCCTCCCAAGAAGCGTTTTCTTTAACGTCTTTAGCTAGACGGTGACTTATCAGGGCACATAAAATTGCTCATATTTCTTCGGGCCCTTCTTGCTCGAATCGATGTAGCCTTCTAAGTCTAAAAGGCTATCTTGCTTTTCTTCATTTACAGTGAGAAAAATTATTTTTGGGATTTTTATTTATCAAAAAAAAGAATGAAATCAAAGCAAGACTCGTGAGTGTAAGACAAATGGTTATCAAAAATAAAGGAAATTTCTGGAGATAAAATAAAAGAAGACTTCTCAGCCTCTAACTCTATCACCTGGATCTCTCCTGTGGAACTAAGTGTATCACAAGTGTCCTCCTCACTAACTTTGATCATGGTGTGCCTCGGTCTCCCCAAACTATCCTCACTAAAATCTAAACAAATCCTCCTAGGTGGCATCTCCGAGTAGTAAGGAATATAAATTGTTCTGTGCGGCCTTAATGGAAACTACTAATTGATTAAGATATGGGATCTATCCCGCACTATTTCCCAAAGTCTTACCACCTCGACTTCTAACCTATCGAACCTTTCGAATTCATCATGAACCAAATTTTTAATTTTCAATTCTAAGGTATATTCCATCAATTGGTCCACAAGAGAAGATTTTTCAAGGGGTTGGTTAAGGTATGAAAAACTATGGTTCCAAGTGCCTAAATAACTACCCTCATGTGAATTTTCATATATGTCAGCATGAATGGTAAAAATTAGACACATGGTATTCAGAAAAATCATGATGCACAAAACTAGGGTCCTGAGAGGAGTAATAGAATGATGGAGAAAAATCATGCAAAGTCATGCTTGAAAAATTACTAATTCAGACAAGACTTCTACACAATAGCAACACAACCAAAAAAACAGGGGACAAAGACTCAAAAACACACAAAACTAAAATAACACAAATAAAGAAACAAACAATCACACAAAACAATTAAGGAAAGACAAACAGACAAGCTTTAGTCTAAAATTTCAAATTTTCTCCTAATATTAATTAATCTAAATAATCGCCATTCCCCGGCAATGGCGCCAAAAACTTGTTGCGTATAATTATATTGCAATACCGCAAGTGTACGGGTCAAGTTTTAGTATAGTGATTTATGAGTCCAAGTATCGTCCTCGGGAATGGGTTTCTAGATTAATTAATTATTAAGGTACTAATTCTCAATTTTAGCTAAAGAAACATAACATGGATAGTTGGTTGAAGTAAATACAAACAAACGAACAAACATGTGGAGACACAGATTGATAGATTTGGGAGAAGTGATTTTACAAGTTAAAGACCTAACTAGCACATGCATTGAACCAATGAGATGAAATTATAAACAAGAAGTGAAATACTCAAGAAAATCTCTCGATTCTTAGTGAGCCTCACACATGAAATAAACTCATAGTCTCCATATGAACCTATAACATGCATGGCATTAAGCAACTTCTTTATGTTTTTCCCTAAGATTTCTAGGTCACTCTCGTGCCAGACTTCCAAGGGTTTTGATAATTTTGCTCTAATTCAAGCTTTATCTCTCGAGTCCACTTAAATCAACAAACTAAAACGTAAAGAACGAATTGCCAAAAATAACGACATAACATGCTTCAATACATCACAAGAAAGTCATAACAAGTAAATCAAATCCTACTACATTGTTTAGCTACTATAAATCATATGAAAAACAAACTAAACAAGTAGAAAACGTCTTAGAACGCTATTACAAATTGAAAGAAAGAGAAATAAACTTAGGTGTCGATGCTGGGTCCTTCGCCTCTCAGAGCTCCGTCTTCGATTTGAACCTCCACGAATGCTTTGGCTCCCAAAATCACTCTTTTCTCTCTTCTTACAAGGTGTATTTCGAATTTAGGGCAAAACTCCACCAAATTGTGCTCCCCATTGCAAGAATCATAAGGTTGTATTTATAGTTATCAATGGGGCAGCGTTGCAACGCTGTACCCTAAACGCGTGGTAAATATGGAAACTATCGGCGTTGCAGCGGTAACGCGGCGTTACCGCTGCTGTAACGCCGCTACCTTAACGCGCGCCGCTTATCGACCGGCGTTGCGATGTCGCAAGGCGGCGCGTTGCAACGCCCTCTGGCGCTTCTCATGCGTGCACCCTTATCGATCTAGCGTTGCGGCGACGCTGCTGCAGCGGCGTTGCAACGCTATCGATTAATGATCTTCAAAGTCGCTTGGTCGCACGCGTTCGGCGTGTAACGCTCTATATGGTGTTGCAACGCCATCACCTCAGTCTTGACTTGGTTTGGTCTTCTCTCTTCCATTTGATGTTATATTTAGCTCCAAATAGCCTTGTTTTGATCCCGAGTGATCCAAATTGTCTCCAGTAGCTCCGTTTAAGCTCTTAACCTGAAATTGAATAAATTAACCACGTAAAAGCCCCAAAATCATCATAAAACTAGCAATAATTAAGCCTAAGGATAGCACATTTTGTGTGCTATCACTGCCTGAATGTTCCAATCTCAGTCCTTAACTTTGCAGCCTTCACAGGTGGAAAGAATTTGGTCATGAAGGCTTGGGCTAACTCCTCCCAGGGAAGTTATACTACCCGAGGGAAAGAGACCCTAGCCATTCTTTGGCTCTCACTCTCAAAAAGAGAAAGGAAAAGACGCGTAGCGAATACTATCAGAGAGATACCATTCATTTTAAATGTACCACATATTTCTAAGAAATTTTGAAGATGAGAGTTAGGATCTTCTGTGGCTAAGCCTCTGAAAGCACCTTCCCTAACCATTTGTATCAGCCCTGTCTTAAGTTCAAAATTATTAGCATTGATAGGGGCATGGATTATTCCAGCCTGCTCAGAATTAAACACAGGTTGGAAATACTCCCTGATAGGTTTAGGGTTATTGACGAGTTCCTGATCAGCCATAATTTTAGGTTCTGCTTTTCCTTCCCTTAGGAGTCTTCTACAGGTCCTTTCGATCTTAAGATCAAAAGGGTGCAAGTCTGCAGCTCTCCCCTTGGGCATACACCTGGAGGTACAAAAAAGAAAGAAAGAAATTAGGCAAAAACACAAATAATAAAAAAAATAACATAGAAGAAGACAAATAAAAAAAAAACATAAAACATAAAACTTGGGTTGCCTCTCAAGAAGCGCTTTGTTTAACGTCTTTAGCTAGACGGTGACTTATCAGGGCACATAAAATTGCTCATATTTTTTCGGGCGCTTCTTGCTCGAATCGATATAGCCTTCTAAGTCTAAAAGACTATCCTATTTTTCTTGAGCCCCAAACAGATAATTATTTTTGGTATTTTTGTTTATCAAAATATAAGAACAAAAATCAAAACAAGACTCCTGAGTGTAAGACAATTGGTTATCAAAAATAAAGGAATTTTCTGGGGATAAAAGGAAAGAAGACCTCTCAGTCTCTAACTCTATCACCTGTGATTCCTCTGTGGAGCTAAGTGTATCACCAGTGTCCTCCTCACTAACCTGATCATGGTGTGCTTCAGTCTCCCCCAAACTATCCTCATTATCATCTAAACAAATTTTCACACCCCGTCCCGAACTACCTGCTCACTTAGCCCGACAGACGACGTGAAGCCAACAGTCATCGTTCACCTCTCTAACGATACCTGTTGACCCTGCTTTACCTGATAAGCATACTATAGTTGTATAAGAAACACTTTAAACATAACACAGCGGAATATAGACAATTACGTAACCTACGTAAGGAGAAATCCTACTTAAGACTCTCTGGAAAACTGAAACGTATGTGAACATCACAACCAAAAACATACCCAACCATGGTTTACACAACCACAACCTAGAGTGTACACATAAACATAAGTTCATAGTCCTTCTTCTATACATATAGACTTTCTATACAACTCCACCCACGTACAACATATCAAACTTGTGAAGCTTCCAAAGCAGATTATATGGGTTTTCGTGCACCAGGAGCTCGATCTCTACGAAAAGTGGGAAAACATGAAAGAATGAGCTATGAAGCTCAAAGTGAGTGACTTGAGTTTAAAAGAAAGCTATTAACTAGTAAATCATATCACCTGGCCATCTATGAGCATATGCATCTGTAATCAAACGTTAAAAGTAACTGTGTAATCATAATAGCTTTTCATGAAAACCAGCAAGTATATCGTTAAAATCTCGTAAGGCATGTAAATGATATAAACTTTTTTTTAAAACATGTCACAATCTACGTTGTGTAGGGCACGCCCAGTACAACCAACGTTTATTCTACGATGTAGTGGGGCCCGCCAAAGACTCCCATCGTCTTTTTCGTAGTGGGGCCCGCCCAACACTCACGACAGTATTTGTTGTCACGGAGTACACTCAACGTCGACAACGAAATGATGACTGTGCACACTGCGGTACCATAAAGCCTCGAGCTCAATATCTCAGAAGTTCACATGAAAACATTTGAACATGCCTGCTTATCTTTTCTTTCATAAAACTCAAGCTTACTTAGCTTGTTCATAAAACTGGAAATCTTTAAAAACATACTTGCTCGAAATCATAACATTTCCATAAACTTCGGAAAATTCAATAAACATATGCTCGTGTATAAATTTCATCTAGACATTTAGGCTCATCATGAACACTTTAAAACATTTCTAAGGAATCATGAATGCTCATAAACAAGTGTTCAAGGAAAACAATAAACATCTAAACCCTTTTCATTCAAGCAAAACTTGTATTTCTTAAAACTTAATTCAAGCATATAGAACATTTTTGAAGTTCGTTTTGTCACTCACAGTGTTAAACTAGAACCTTGGCCCGTACACTCGACCTATTTTCTCTTGGCCTGTCAAACAAACCAAATTCAACCATTAGAATCTCAAGCTCATGCTTTTTAACCTTAAACATACAAGAAAACACACTTTCAAAATTTCCAGCATTTTCAGATTTTATGCCCTGTATTCAGATAGCCATAACTTCTTCATTACTTATTCAAAAATAATGTATTTTATACCAAATTCTTCCTTTCTGAATCCTCTAAAAATTATATGAAGACATGAAGTTGAGATTCTCAACAGATTGATTCAAAAATACCTCGAAGTCTTCTTTCCCAGGAACCAACTTCTGCTATTCCAGATTCGATTTCCTGCTGCAACCCGAAACTTGACCTGATATTTACAACATCTTCCAATAATTTTATATTCACGATTCCTTCATGAAAGTTGTAGAAAATTCAATAAGATTTCCAACCATACCTATTAGAGCTTTTGATTCCAACGCTACAGATCAGTACAACCAAAACACCATAGACTTCTCGGATTTGACAGCAAATTCTGTCTTCTGTCTTCCTCTTCACAAATCAGTAGCTTAAGATCCGAATTTGCTCGAGCTTCCTTCACGAATTTTGTCCCAATATGAGTTAACTTGCACGAAACAAAACCTCAACTCTTACCTCTTCCTGTGGAGCTCGAGATGAACAAAAAACCAGAATAGGATTGAATTGATTAGCTTGTTGTTATAAAGACATACCTTTAGTTCTTCTCCTCTCTTCTGCAACTTCAGCTCCAAAAACCACCTTCTTCCTCTTCCTTTCTGCTTCTCCCACGAAAACTCTTGCTTTCCTTTTGATAAATGAAGAAGAAGATCGATGGAGGAAGTGTTTTTAAAAAGAAAACAAAGGTGGGGGTCCCACCTCCCACTTCCTCTTTTTCATTCTTTTCCTTTCTCCTTTCTTTTCTTTTCTTTTCTTTTCTTTTCAAAACAAATCTAACCATAATACATTAACCTTTTCTTTCTTGAATTCCGAAGAATGATCTCGGGTTTACAACTTACCTCCCCCTTAAGAAATTTCGTCCTCGAAATTTAGCAGTCTTTAAGTGAAAATCGTCGGGTACTTCCTCCTCATTTGGTCCTCAAACTCCCAGGTTGCCTCTTCCACTCCGTGATGCCTCCAACGAACCTTCACAAGTGGGAACGTCTTGTTTCTTAAAACGTTTTCTTTCCTGTCGAGGATTTGAACTGCATCCTCTACGTAACTCATGTCTTCTTTAAGCTCAATGGGTTGTGCTTACAGCACATGTGTCGGATCTGGAATATACTTTCTCAACATGGACACATGAAAAACATCATGTACTCGAGATAGTTCTGCACGGCAACTCCGCTTGTGTAGGTCTTGGCCCAACTCGTCCCGTTACTTGATAAGGACCAATATACCTAGGGCTTAGTTTACCTTTCTTGCCAAGCGAAGGACACCTCTCCACGGAGATAATTTCAAGAAAACTTGATCTCCGACTCGGAATTCTAAGTCCTTTCGTCGCTTATCTGCATAACTCTTCTGACGGTCTTGAGCTACCTTCAAATTCTCCTTGATTACCTTAATATTATCTGTCGTAATTTGCACCAACTCAGGACCGATTAGCTTCCGCTCTCCTAGTTCATTCCAATATACGAGCGTTCTACACGGTCTTTTATCCAGAGCCTCAAATGGTGCCATGTCAAAACTAGACTGATAATTGTTATTGTAAGCGAATTCCATAAGTGATAGGTGTGTATCCCAACTTCCCTTAACTTGAAGGATACATGCTCTCAACATGTCTTCTAGGGTCTGGATGGTCCTTTTTGACTGACCATTTATCTGAGGATGGAGCGCTGTACTAAAATTCAACTTTGTTCCCATAGCCTTCTGTAAGCTAGGCCAAAACTTAGAAGTAAATCTTGGATCTCTATCTGAAACTATGGACACTGGCACTCCGTATTGACTCACAATCCTATCGACGTATAGCTTAACAAGCTGATCAAGGGTAGACATCGATTTTAATCGGTATAAACCTTGTTGTCTTAGTGAGTCTATCGACCATTACCATATACCATCATGTCCACTTGGAGTATGATGTACAAACAATGAGGAAATCCATAGTGATATGCTCTCATTTCCACTCCGACACGGGTAATGGATTAAGGAGTCCTCTCGGTCTCTGTCTAATCGGTTTAACTTGGTCGATGTGATTAAACATCTATCAACATAATCAACTATCTCCCGCTTCATCCCGTGCCACCAATAAGTCCCATTCAAGGTTTTATACATCTTGGTGCTTCTGGATGCATAGCGTAAGTTTGAATTGTGAGCTTTCTCTAGAATAACATCTTTAAGCTCTCACTAATACTGGGACACATAATCTTCTCTCTTTGAACTATGGTTCCATCTGTTCTCATTTTGAATTATGCCTCTGGGCCTGTTTGGACATTTCAAACATTTTCTCGCAAGTTACTATTCTCTCGATTGTCTTCTCACAATCTCACATACAGTGAAGACTGATCTCGAAATTAAACTAAAAGACCCTCTCAATTCTCTGCGATTATAAAGCGCCTTAGAATCCCTTAGAGTACATAAAAATGTTGCTCGAATACCACACAAGGCATCTCTAGGAAGTCTTGACTTCCTGCTCAATGCATCTGCTACCACATTCACCTTACCAGGATGGTATTCTATGGTACAATCATAATCTTTAATCATTCTAACCATCTTCTCTATCTCATATTCAACTCCTTACGATCAAAGATATATTTTAGACTCTTATGATCTCAGAAGATTTGACACCTCTCACCAAACAAATAATGTCTCCAAATCTTCAATGCTAAAACAACTGCTGCTAGCTCAAGGTCATGGGTAGGGTAATTACATTCGTGCTTTTTCAATTGCCTTGACGCATAAGCTATTACTTTTCCTTCTTGCATGAGCACACACCCTAAACCTTGCCTCGAAGCGTCACAGTAAATCACATACTCTTTTCTATTCTACAGGAAGTGCTAGTATATGTCTCAGTAACTAATCTCTTTTCACTCACGAAAAACTCATTCACATTTATCCACCATTCAATCTTAGCATTCTTCCTTGTTAAAACTGTTAAGGGTAATACTAATCGTGAGAAGTTCTCAACAAATCATCTACAGTATCCTGCCAAGCTTAGGAAACTACGTACCTCTGTCGCATTAGTTGGTCTCTCTAAGTTGACCATAGCTTTTACTTTATTCGGATCAACACTAACTCCATTTGCTGAAACAACTTATCTCAAACACTACCTGATTCAACTAAAACTCACATTTGGTGAATTTAGCATACAACTGTTTATCTCGTAGTGTTTGTAGAATAATACTCATGTATTCCTCGTGGGCTTTCCTGTCAACCGAAAAAAACTAGTATATCATCAGTCAATACTATCACAAACTTATCCAAATACTGGTGGAAAACATGTCCATGAGGTCCATGAAAACTGTTAGTGCATTGTTAAACCGAATGGCATTACTAAACACTCATAATGCTCGTACCTCATTCTGAATAATGTCTTAGGAATGTCTGATTCTCTAACCTTTAACTGATGATATCCTGATCTTAAATCAATCATACCAAACACCGATGCACCTCTTAACTGCTTAAACAAGTAATCTATTCAGGGTAAAGGATACTTGTTACGTATCGTAACTTTGTTTAACTGTGTAAAATAAATGCATAAACTAAGGGTACCATCTTTCTTCTTCACAAATAACACTAGAGCTCCCCAAGGCGATACACTAGGTCTGATGTATCCCTTATCAACTAATTCTTGTAATTACATCTTTAGCTCCTTGAGTTCACTTGGAGCCATTCTATACGACGCTTGCGAAATAGGTGTTGTCAATAGTGAACTCAACCTCCTTATCAGGTGGCAACCCTGACAGTTCTACTGGAAAAACATCAAGAAATTCGTTCATAACAAGAACATTGTCTGGTTTTAGCTTTTCCTCCTTCACCTCTACTACATTTGCAAGAACGTCGTGCAACCTTTCCTCAATAACTTCTCAACTTTTAATGCTAAAATCAAACTCGTAGGGATAGTCTTTCTTTCATCCCATAAAACTACTTCAGCTAATCCTGGTTTCTTGAAAACAACTTCCTTTATATGGCAATCTCTGGAAGCATAATGAGTAAATATGAAATCCATCCTTAAGATTGCATCTCACACCTGCAAGTCTAGTGGAAGAAGATTCACTAACATATTGAGACCTTCTACTAAGACCTCACAGTCCCGCAACACTGCATTGACTAGTAACACATCACCAACTAGAGTGTATATAACTAACCTTTTACATAAAGGTTCTAGCTTCCCATTCAACTTAGTCAAGAACATACTAAAAACAAAAATGTGTGTAGCACTGGTTCTATTAAAGCAGTGCGAGTGTACATTACAAATACTAATCGTACGAGAATGACATATGATGCATCTTCTGCTTCTTACTGAGTGATAGCGTAGACCTTTCCGTGTTGCCTAGGTCTCCCTACAATTCTCTTTAGTCTGACACCGTTGGTGCCCTCTCTTGTAGCTACTGAAACTCTTGGTTGCTCAACTGTCTGGGACTCAACTCCCTAGTCCCTTTGTGCGGTTGTCCATAGCTGTGGACAATCCCTCTTAACATGTCCTGGTTGTCCGCACTGGTAACACACATCAACACAAACGAGACAGTGATCTCATTGATTCTTTAAGTCCTGACGACTTAGAACATTTACTTTAGGTGTGAACCTGCTCTGCTGCATTCACGACCGTAAAACGCATTTGTTGTCAAAGGCCGATAACTAGGCTCCACTACTAATTTTATCTCTGTTATACTGCTGCTCAACACGTAGAAAGCGGCTCTCTATTAGTGAGAAAAATCTCTCCACTTAGAAATAGTCAGAATCGGGTACGTATCTCGGGACATAATTCTCTTTTAAACTTTCGACACTGTCACTCTCGGATGCCACAATCACATCAACATACCGCGACAACTCGGTATACCTTCTCTCTCATACTCATCGGCACTGAAAGTGTCCCTTGCTTTGATTCTAAAAATTCATCCCTTTTTGCCTCTCGGTACGTTCTAGCGTAATATTTATCTTCAAATATACTTCTGAAAGTTTGCCAATCTAAAGTTCGTGCATCACTACAGCTGGCTAACATCGATTTCCATTATCCTTCTGCCTTCTTCAGTAGCAAGAATGTGGCCAACTTAACTTTTCGCTCCTCAGAGCAACTCATCACATTAAAACATTTATCAAGCTTATTCAGCCAAACTTCAGCGTCAGCTGGATCTTTGGAACCCTCAAACACTGTGGCTCCTAATTCTTTTAGGTGATCTATTCTATATGTCTTATCCGGATTACTTAGCCCTGCTCTCTATGGCTTTACCTACCTCCTGTGAGGAATTAACATGCTGCTTAATTCTGGCCCCTATCTGCAGATCCCCTCTCAGAATGGCCTTGGGTAGGATCCTGCGTCCCGTCCTGATCCTGTCTGCATCGTCTACTAGTACGTGGTGGCATGACTTCTATTACATATCAACATACTAGACATGTAACGAATACTTTCAAATGCACAATTCTAGACTTGTATTTACATTCTAGTCCTGACTGAACTTACCATTATCCTTATTTGGACCATACTCTACTAGTTCGATCTGAACTAACTCAATAACTTGCTATATACTTTTCAGTTTCTTCTAGAGCTAACTTGCTCTGTCTCATTCCCATGGAGCTAACTGCTCTGATACCAAGTTGTCACACCCCTTCCCGAACTACCTACTAACTTAGCCCGGCAGACGGCGCGAAGCCAACAGTCATCGTTCACCTCTCTAACCATACCTGTTGACCCTGCTTTACCTGATAAGCATACTATAGTTGTATAAGAAACACTTTAAACATAACACAGCGGAATATCGACAATTACGTAACCTACGTAAGGAGTAATCCTACTTAAGACTCTCTGGAAAACTGAAATGTATGTGAACATCACAACCAAAAACATACCCAACCATGGTTTACACAACCACAACCTAGAGTGTACACATAAACATAAGTTCATAGTCCTTCTTCTATACATATAGACTTTCTATACAACTCCACCCACGTACAACATATCAAACTTGTAAAGCTTCCAGCAGACTATGGCAGGTTTTCAGGCACCGGGAGCTCGATCTCTACCTGAAAAGTGGGAAAACCACTAAAAGAATGAGCTTTGAAGCTCAGTGAGTGACTTGAGTTTAAAAGAAAGCTATTAACTAGTAAATCATATCACCTGGCCATCTATGAGCATATGCATCTGTAATCAAACATTAAAAGTAACTGTGTAATCATAATAGCTTTTCATGAATACCAGCAAGTATATCGTTAAAATCTCGTAAGGCATGTAAATAATATAAACTTTTTTTTAAAACATGTCACAATCTACGTTGTGTAGGGCACGCCCAGTACAACCAACGTTTATTCTACGATGTAGTGGGGCCCGCCTAGCACTCCCATCGTCTTTTTCATAGTGGGGCCCGTCCAGCACTCACGACAGCGCTGTTGTCACGGAGTACACTCAACGTCGACAACATAAATGACCTGTGTGCACACGGTACCATAAAGCCTCAGGCTCAATATCTCAGAAGTTCACATGAAAACATTTGAACATGTCTGCTTATCTTTTCTTTCATAAAACTCAAGCTTACTTAGCTTGTTCATAAAACTGGAAATCTTTAAAAATATACTTGCTCGAAATCATAACATTTCCATAAACTTCAGAAAATTCAATAAACATATGCTCGTGTATACATTTCATCAAGACATTTAGGCTCATCATGAACAATTTAAAACATTTCTAAGGAATCATGAATGCTCATAAACAAGTGTTCAAGGAAAACAATAAACATCTAAACCCTTTTCATTCAAGCAAAACTTGTATTTCTTAAAACTTAATTCAAGCATATAGAATATTTTTGAAGTTCGTTTTGTCACTCACAGTGTTAAACTAGAACCTTGGCCCGTACACTCGACCTATTTTCTCTTGGCCTGTCAAACAAACCAAATTCAACCATTAGAACCTCAAGCTCATGCTTTTTAACCTTAAACTTACAAGAAAACACACTTTCAAAATTTCCAGCATTTTCAGATTTTATGCCCTGTTTTCAGACAGCCATAACTTCTTCATTACCTATCCAAAAATAATGTACTTTATACCAAATTCTTCCTTTTTGAATCCTCTAAAAATCATATGAAGACATGAAGTTGCGATTCTCAACAGATTGGTTCGAAAATACCTCGAAGTCTTCTTTCCCAGGAACCAACTTCTGCTATTCCAGATTCGATTTCCTGCTGCAACCCGAAACTTGACCTGATATTTACAACATCTTTCAATAATTTTATATTCACGATTCCTTCACGAAAGTTGTAGGAAATTCAATAAGCTTTCCAACCATACCTATTAGAGCTTCTGATCCTAACGCTACAGATCAAGACAACCAAAACACCAGAGACCTCTCGGATGTGACAGCAAATTCTGTCTTCTGTCTTCCTCTTCACAAATCAGTAGCTTAAGATCCGAATTTGCTCGAGGTTCCTTCATGAATTGTGTTCCATTATGAGTTAACTTGCATGAAACAAAACCTCAACTCTTACCTCTTCCTGTGGAGCTCGAGATGAACAAAAAATCATAATAGGATTGAATTGATTAGCTTGTTGTTATAAAGACATACCTTTAGTTCTTCTCCTCTCTTCTGCAACTTCAGCTCCAAAAACTACCTTCTTCCTCTTCCTTTCTGCTTCTCCCACGAAAACCCTTGCTTTCCTTTTAATAAATGAAGAAGAAGATCGATGGAGGAAGTGTTTTTAAAAAGAAAACAAAGGTGGGGGTCCCACCTCCCACTTTCTCTTTTTCATTCTTTTCCTTTCTCCTTTCTTTTCTTTTCTTTTCTTTTCTTTTCAAAACAAATCCAACCATAATACATTAACCTTTTTTTTCTTGAATTCCGAAGAATGATCTCGGGTTTACACAAATCCTCCTAGGAGGCACCTCCTGAGTGATAAGGATAAGAAATTGTTCCTGTAAGGCCTTAAGGGAAACTACTAGATGGTTAAGGTACTGAGCTCTATCTTGTACTATTTCCCAAAGTCTTATCACCTCAGTTTCTAACCTATCCAACCTCTCTAATTCACTATGAACCAAATTTTTAAATTTTAATTCTAAGGCATATTCCGCCAATTGGTCCATAAGAGATGATTTTTCTAGGGGTTGGTTAAGGTACGAAAAACTATGGTTCCAAGTGCCTAAATAACTACCATCATAAGCATTTTCATCAAATTTAGGTACAGAATAGTGAAAATTAGACACATGGTGTTCAGATAAATCATGATGCACATACCTAGGGTCCTGAGAGGGACAATAGAATGGTAGAAACTCAAAATCATGCAAAGTCATACTAAAAAAAATCAGAAATTCACACCAAGACTTATACAATAGCAACACAACCAAAAACAGGGGACAAAGACTAAAAAACACACAAAACTCAAATAAAACAAATAAGGAAACAAACAAACACACAAAGAACAAATAAGGAAAAAAAAACACACACAAACAAGTTTTAGTCTAAAATTTCAAATTTTCTCCTAATATTAATTAATCTAAATAATCGCCATTCCCCGACAATGGCGCCAAAAATTTGTTGCGTAAAATATTTATGATATTGCAATCCGCAGTGTACGGGTCAAGTTTTAGTATAGTGATTTATGAGTCCAAGTATCGTCCTCGGGAATGAGTTTCTAGATTAATTAATTACTAAGATATTAATTCTCAATTTTAGCTAAAGAAACATAACATGGATAGTTGATTGAAAGTAAAAACAAGCAAACAAATAAACATGTGGAGACACAAATTGATAGATTTGGAGGAAGTGATTTTACAAGTTAATGACTCAATTAACACATGCAATGAACCAATGAGATGAATTTATAAACAAGAAGTAAAATACTCAAGAAAACCTCTCGATGCTTAGTGAGCCTCACACATGCAATAAACTCCATAGTCTCCATATGAACCAACGACGTGCATGGCATTAAACAACTTCTTTATGTGTTTCCCTAAGATTTCTAAGTCATTCTCATGCCAGATTTCTAAGGGTTTTGACGATTTTGCTCTAATTCAAGCTTTATCTCTCGAGTCCACTTGAATTAACAAATTAAAAAGTAAAGAACGAATTGCCAAAAATAAAGACAAAACATGCTTCATTACATAGCAAGAAAGTCATAACAAGTAAATCAAATCCTAGCTACAATGATTAGCTACTCTAAATCACATGAAAATCAAGCTAAACAAGTAGAAAACGTCTTAGAACGCTATTACAAATTGAAAGAAAAGGAAATTAAACTTATGTGTCGATGCTGGTCCTTCGTCTCCGAGCTCCCGTCTTCGATCTTGAACCTCCACGAATGCTTTGGTTCTCAAAAACGCTCTTTTCTCTCTTCTTACAAAGTGTATTTCAAAAAAAGGGCTAAAAACTATCAATTTTGGCTCTCCTTTACACAATTGCATAATGTTGTATTTATAGGCATGATCGGCACAGCGTTGCAACGCTAGGGACTGCGTTGCAACGCTGCACCCTAGGCGGTTGGAAATTAAGGAAATAATTGATGGCGTTGCAACGCTGAGGATAGCGTTGCAACGCCGCTACCCTAGTGCGCGTGCTCCTTGTCGAAATGGCG
Source organism: Trichosanthes cucumerina (assembly GCA_036507285.1). Lineage (NCBI taxonomy): Eukaryota > Viridiplantae > Streptophyta > Magnoliopsida > Cucurbitales > Cucurbitaceae > Trichosanthes > Trichosanthes cucumerina. The sequence goes on from CM071843.1 coordinate 32,861,643, forward strand.
TTGCGACGCTGCGATGCAGCGTTGCAACACCCGTTGTGCGGCTCTTCGTGCATGCCTTCTTATCGAGATAGCGTTGCAACGTCGGGCGTTGCAACGCTATCGCCTGTAGTCTTCAATACAGCTTCACAGCACGCTCGGCGTTGCAATGCTATGGACAGCGTTGCAACGCCATCACTTTGGGTCCATTAGCTTGGTTTGGTCTTTTCACTTTCAAATGATGTTATTTTAAGCTGCAATTAGCCTCATTTTGATCCCGAGTGATCCAAATTGTCACTAATAGTTCTGTTTACGCTCTTATCCTTAAATTGAATGAATTAAACACGTAAAAGCTCTGAAATCATCATAAAACTAGCAATAATTAAGCCTAAGGATAGCACATTTTGTGTGTTATCACTAAGTAAATTTCCTATAGATTTAAAGTGTTCAGTGGGAGGAAAAGTGTACATGATACATATTTTTCCACCTACGTATCTCTGGGAAGTTCACACCGTGAGACTCATACTTGGCCTCGTGGCACAAACGGGAGCGTCCCCCTTCGGATGGTGTTTGTATGAGTCAATATCAAGGTGAATGGAGAGGGTACTTATAGTGAGTGGGAGCAGGTTTAGTGAAAACAAAACCTATGGTCTTTTCTGTCGGTTTACACCGTAAGATCACTATGGTCAGCCTGCTAGTTTGGCCTGGACCAGACAATCCCTTCGGAGGGCTTGATCATAAGGGATCGAACACAGTACACACCCGAAAGGGATAAAGATTTCCTTAGTCTGTTTTTCAATCTAGTCCTCCGTTCGGTGAATTTTATTTGATGGGGACTTTAGGGTCTAAAGACAGAGGGTTACACTCACAAGATACATTAGAAGTGTTTGTATCCTGACCGAATAATGGTAACTAAAGCATATAAGAATAAGAGTTATTCTGGCATTAGGTTTTGGTCAAGAGTGTCTTGATCCAGAGGAGGAGTGTTTTTTATTACCCTTCGGTGTCATACATTCTAAACCTTTGGAGTATCATTGTGAAGTATAAATGATCTAGGAATCATTTGATAATTAGCTAAAACATGATTGGATTAGACAATTAAAGCAAGAAGCTTATACAAGTTTATTTATTTTTAGGCAAAATGTCTAGCTCAATTATTTCCTTACTGGGTGCGGAAAAATTAACTAGAGAGAACATAATGACTTGGAGGAATAAACTCAACATAGTCTTGGTTGCACATTGATCTTAAGTTCCTTCTCAATGAGGAGTGTCCTCAATTCCCTGCTCAAAACACACCTCAATCTGTTGAGGATGCATATGACCGCTGGATCAATGCCAATGAAAAGGCAAAAGCCTATATTCTGGCCAACATACCTGATGTTTTAGCCAGGAGGCTAGAGGGCAAGGTCTTAGCTCTTGAGATCGTAGATTTTGTGCTAAATTTTTCTAGACAATCGTCCAAACAAATTCGGCATGAAGCCCTAAAGTACGTTTACAACGCGCACATGGAGGAGGGAACGTCAGTAAGAGAACATGTTCTCAATCTGATGGCTCACTTCAACATAGCGAAATTAAACGGGGCGGTCATAGATGAGAAAAGTAATGTTTCGTTCATCCTAGAATCTCTTCCGAAGAGTTTTCTGCAATTTGCAGCAATGCAGGGATGAACAACATAGAGTATGATCTGACTTCTCTTATCAATGAGCTGCAGAACTATCAGTTTCTTATGGATGATAAGAGACAACAGAATGGAGAGGCAAATCTGTTTGCCCATTCCAAAAGTTCTCAGAAGGGTTCATCCTCTTGATCTAAGAACTGCAGCCATACTTCTAAACTTAAGAAGATACAAAAGAAAAAGAAAAGGAGCAAATAAAGAGCAACTGTCTGGCAGGAAAAGCTGTTATTTGATAACATGTATGTAGTTTCAGGGTTTATTAGAAACCTTATTTCTATTTCTTGCCTTAGCGAACATTGTACTTCAATTTCTTTTCAATTGAATAAAGTGTTTATTTATTTGGAAAAGTCTTGAACTATGTGTTGCTCTTCTTGAGAATTATTTGCAATAGTTTAATTTAGTTAAAATAGTTTTAAACACTGAATTAGTCAAAATAGAAAATACACGAACTGATTTCTCCTAAAGAAAGTGCTCATCTTTGACATCTTAGATTGGGTCACATTAACCTCAATAGGATTGAGAGATTGGTAAAGAATGGACATCTAAATGAGTTAGAAGAAAAATACTTTACCTGTATGTGAATCCTGCCTAGAAGGCAAAATGACTAAAATACCTTTTAGTGGAAAAGGTTATAGAGCCAAAAAAGCTCTTGAGCTTATACATTCAGACCTTTGTAGTCCGATGAGTGTTAAAGCAAGAGAAGGTTATGAATATTTCATCTCGTTTATAGATGATTATTCTAGATTTGGGCATATTTACCTAATGCATTATAAGTCTGAAGCACTTGAAAAGTTCAAGGAATTCAAGACTGAAGTTGAAAACCAATTAGATAAAACAATTAAAACACTTCGATCAAACCGAGATGGAGAGTATATGGATTTAAAATTCCAGAGCTATATGATAGAACATGGAATTACATCCCAACTCTCAGCTCCCGGTACACCACAACAAAACGGTGTATCGGAAAGGAGAAATAGAACCTTGTTGGACATGGTTCGATCAATGATAAGTTATGCTCATCTCCCTAACTCTTTTTGGGGTTACACAGTAGAGACTTCGGGATACATTTTGAACAATGTGCCATCAAAAGGTGTTTCTAAAATACCTTTTGAACTCTGGAAAGGACGTAAAGGTAGTTTATGTCAATTCAGAATTTGAGGTTGTCCAGCACATGTGCTTGTGACAAATCCAAAGAAGTTGGACTCACGTTCAATATTGTGCCTATTCGTAGGCTACCCAAAAGAAACAAGAGGTGGTTTATTCTATGATCCTAAGAAAGATAAGGTTTTTGTGTCGACAAATGCCACTTTCTTAAAGGAGGACCACATAAGAGACCACAAACCAAGATGTAAAATTGTGTTGAATCAGTTAGACGGAACAATAGCAAAGGTTGCTAATAAAACTAGTACGTCAACAAAAGTTGTTGATACTAGCTTGTCTAGTCAAGAGAGTCCATCTCAAGAGTTGAGTATGCCTCGACGTAGTGGGAGGATTATAACACAACCTGACTGTTACATGGGTTTATCTGAAACCCAAATTGTCATACCAGATGACGACTATGAGGATCCATTAACTTATAATCAAGTAATGGTTGACAAAGACAAAGACAAATGGGTCATAGCCATGGACCAAGAAATGGAGTCTTTGTACTTTAATTCTGTTTGGGATCTTGTAGATAAACCTGATGGGGTAAAACCTATAGGTTGTAAGTTGATCTACAAAAGAAAGCGTGGTGTAGATGGGAAGATGCAAACCTTTAAAGCTAGACTAGTAGCAAAGGGTTATACCCAGGTTGAAGGGGTTGACTATGAGGAAACCTTTTCACCTGTGGCTATAGTAAAGTCTATCCGTATCCTACTTGTCATTGCCGCATATTATGACTATGAGGAATGGAAAATGGATGTCAAGACAGCTTTTTTGAATGGAAATCTTGACGAAAACATCTACATGGACCAACCCAAAGGGTTCATTGAACCAGGATAAGAGCAAAAGGTTTGCAGGCTTAAAATGTCAATCTATGGACTGAAACAAACCTCTAGGTCCTGGAAGATAAGATTTGATGAGTCAATCAAATCTTTTGGTTTTGATCAGAATGATGATGAACCTTGTGTCTACAAGAAAATCATCAATAGTTTTGTCGCATTCCTAGTTCTATATGCGAATGATATCTTACTCATTGAGAATGATGTAGGATATCTTACTAACATTAAGAATTGGCTAGCTACGCAATTCCAAATGAAAGATTTGGGTGAAACGCAGTTTGTTCTTGGGATTTAGATTGTCTGAAACCGCAAGAATAAAACACTAGGCTTGTCTCAGACATCTTACATCGACAAAGTGTTGTCGAGGTTTAAGATACAAGACTCCAAAAAGGGTTTATTACCTTTTAGATATGGAGTCCGTTTGTCTAAGGAACAATGTGCTAAGACACCTCAAGGAGTTGAGGATATGAGACGGATTCCTTATGCATCAGCTGTTGGGAGCCTGATGTACGCCATGTTGTGTACTAGGCCGGATCCGCATTTTGCGGTTGGAATGGTCGATGAGAGGTATCAATCCAATCCAGGACCTGAACACTAGACAACGATTAAAACAATCCTTAAGTATCTGCGGAGAACAAGGAACTACATGCTTGTGTATTGAGCTAAGGATTTGATCGTTATAGGATACACGGATTCTGACTTTTAGACTGATAAAAATTCTCAAAAATCAACATCAGGGTCAATATTTACTCTTAACGGAGGAGTTGTAGTATGGTGAAGCATCAAACAAGGATGCATCGATGATTCCACCATGGAGTTCAAATATGTAGCAGCTTGTGAAGCAACAAAAGTGGTCGTTTGGTTAAGGAAATTTATGTTAAATTTGGAAGTTGTTCCAAATATGAGTTTGCTCATCACGCTGTATTGTGATAACAGTGGTGTTGTGGCAAATTCAAGGGAACCCCAAAGTCACAAGAGGGGAAAGCATATTGAGCAGAAATATCATCTCATCCGGGAGATAGTGCATCTAGGAGACGTGATCGTCACGAAGATAGCCTAAAAGCACAACATTATTGATCCCTTTACAAAGGCTCTAACGACTAAAGTATTTGAGAGTCACCTAGAAGGTATAGGCTTACAAATCTTACCCAACTAGGGCAAGTGGGAGTATGTTGTACAAAAGGTTTAAATTTCGTAGTTTATTGTATTTACATTATTGTAATGTTTTAATACTCCACAAAAGCTTTAGGTCAAGTGGGAGATTGTTGGGATTTGTGCCCTAAACTTATGTAATTTTTTATCAAATAAAAAAAGAGTTATTTGTTATGATAAAATTATATTCTTGCTCTATAAATCCAATAAACTAACCTCCAAGGTTATAATGAATCTTGAACATCAGTGTAGTAGACACTATTTGGATTGTGTTCAAGAGTATAACCTAAAAGGCCTATGGTATAAGAATAAGGTTGGAAACCTTATTCTGGTAACACCATGGATGCGCCCCACTTTGTAATTAGTACAAATGAGGTAATCCAACTCATTCATGTGGTTGACATGCGAGTGGGGGCATCCTGTATGAAGAGTTAACACAAGACCGGACTGCAAATTATTAGTCTAACCAGTATAACGCCGTTAACAGGATAAGACTGATAATTTATAGATGGTCATTAGTGATTCGACCTGAATCCTAAGCAAGTTAAGAACTCCTGCTTATAGGGGTTTGTGCTTAGACTAGTATGGGTGAGAGTGGCCTGTAGCCGACTCAATAAGCCTACCTTCTCAGGGACAGAACCTCGTAGGTAGCTAGGAACTTAACTATGCAAGATGGAATTCACTCATTCCTACACTAAGGAATTAGATAGGTTGTTCCCTTAAAAACTGACTCCAGGTCTTGAACAACGGGGACCCGCCCTCTATGAGGGTATGAGTCTATGGTAGGACCTTAGACTTGTTGTTCAATAGAGAATCAGTGGTGCTTAACGAATAAAGAGGTAATCACATGGGTAAAACGGTAATTTGACCCAGCTGTGATTACGAACAACCTGTGAAGGGTCGACTCGTGGGTAATGACTATCTCAGTGGACACAATATTATCTACAGTGAGGAGAGTGCAGCTACAAGTCTATAGTGGAGTGACTTGTAGTTAGTGAATATTGATTAACTGGATCAAAGAGTTTGATCAGATAATCTCACATCATTGGAGGTCATGAACTGTAGGTCCATTACGTCCCTCCGTTGGCTCGACATGGTAATATTGACGGTATAAACTTAGGAATGAAATTGAAGTGTTCAATTTCACATATGAGGTGTTATATCAATTATATGTGATATAATTGATATAATATATGGTTTTTATGTGAACTAGATGCATATATAAACTATATACTAATGAGAGGATGTAAGAGGGATAGGATGGTAATTTCCATCCTATTTCCCTATGAATAGTTGCATGAGATGCAACTTTGAAGTAGATGTAACTAATCCTTGAAAACCCTAGATTATCATTTTGGTGTGTTGTTGGAAAGGTTCCACAAACACAATCTCTCATAACTTCCACATCTCTCCCTAAAAGGAACCCACATTCCTCCCTCACCTACAGAACAAAGGAGAAGATCCGGTGGTGGTGTCTTCATTTGTTCGAGTTCAAGATGGTGAGTCGTGACCGTGGGAGAAGAAGCATTTGAAGAAAGAGTTCTTCAAAGGTAATCTCTTGTTGTCATAAGTAGAATTATATTCTTAATTGAATTTATATTGTTCTTGATTGAAATCCATGAGACAAAATAAGAACACGCGATTCACAATTGCTTCCGCTGCGGTATTCGATCCCTTCAAACCTATCTAATTCCTTAGTATAGGAATGAGTGAATTCCATCTTACAGAGTTAAGTTTTCAGCTACCTACGAGGCTCTGTCTCCGAGAAGGTAGGCTTATTGAGCCAGCTACAGGCCACTCTCACCCATACTAATCTAAGAACAAACCCCTATAAGCAGGAGTTCTTAACTTGCTCAAGATTCAGGTCGACTCACTGATAACCATCTATAAATTATCAGTCTTATCCTGTTAACAGCATTATACTGGTTAGACTAATAATTTGCAGTTCGGTCTTGTATGAACTCTTGATACAGGATGCCCCCACTCGCATGCCATCCACATGAATGAGTTGGATTACCTCATTTGTCCTAACTACAAAGTGGGATGTATCCATGGTGTTACAAGAATAAGGTTTTATATCATAGACCATTTAGGTTATACTCTTGAATATAATCCAAATAGTGTCAACTACACTGATGTTCAAGATTTATTATAACCTTGGAGCTTAGTTTGTTGCATTTAGAAAGCGAGAATATAATTTCACCAAATCAAATAACTCTTTATTCATTTGACTAAAATTACACAAGTTCAGGGCACATATCCCAACAATCTCCCACTTGACCTAAAGCTAGTGGAGTACATAATAAACATTGCAATAATGTAAAATACAATAAACTAGGGCACTGAAACCCTTTGTGCAATATACTCTCACTTGCCCTAGTTAGGGAAGACTTGTAAACCTAGACCTTCAAGGTGACTCTCAAAAACATTAGCCGTGAGAGCCTTTGTTCCAAATATGACTTTGCCCATCACACTGTATTGCGATACTTGAGTGGTGGTGCGAAGGGCAAATTCGAGGAACCCCAGAAGTCGCAGAGAGGGAAAGCACATAGAGCGGAAGTATCATCTCATCCGGGAGATCGTGCATAGAGGAGACGTGATTGCCACGAAGATAGCCTCAGAGCACAACATTGATGATCCTTTTACAAAGGCTCTCACGGCTAAAGTATTTGAGAGTCACCTAGAAGGTCTAGGTTTACAAGTCTTCCCCAACTAGGGCAAGTGGGAGTATTTTGTACAAAGGGGTTTAAATACCCTAGTTTATTGTATTTACATTACTGTAATGTATAGTACTCCACAAGCTTTAGGTCAAGTGGGAGATTGTTGGGATTTATGCCCTAAACTTGTGTAATTTTGATCAATTAAATGAAGTGTTATTTGTTTTGATAAGATTACAGTCCTACTTTTATAAATCCAATAAACTAAGCTCCAAGGTTATAACATTTATCTTGAAATCAGTGTAGTGGACACTATTTGGGTTGAGTTAAAGATTATAACCTAAATAGTCTATGGTATAAGAATAAGGTTGGAAACCTCATTCGTAACACCATGGATGCGCCCACTTTGTAATTAGTACAAATGAGGTAATCCAACTCATTCATGTAGTTGACACATGGGTGTGGGGGCATCCTGTATGAAGAGTTCATACAAGATCAGATCAAGAAATTAATAGTCTAACCAGTGTAATACGATTAATGAGGATAAGACTAGTAATTTATAGATGGTCATTAATGACTCGACACGAATCCGAGCAAGTTAAGAACTCCCCGCTTATAGGGGTTTGTCCTTAGACTAGTATGGGTGAGAGTGGCCGTAGACGACTCAATAAACCTACCTTCTCGGGGTGTGACGTAACCTGCGTAGCTGGGAACTTAACTATGCAAGATGGAATTCACTCATTCCTACACTAAGGAATTAGATAGGTTGTTCCCTTAAGAATCGACTCGTGTCTTGAACAACGGGCCCCGCCTCCATGAGGTATGAGTCTAAGGTATGACCTTAGACTTGTTGTTCATTAGAGGATCAATGGTGCTTAAGGAGCAAAGGTGTAATCACAGGTAAAAGCGGTAATTTGACCCGGTTGTGATTACGAACAACCTGTGAAGGGTCGACTCGTGGGTAATGACTATCTCGGTGGACACAATATTATCTACAAAGTGAGGAGAGAGTGCTACAAGTCTATAGTGGAGTGACTTGTAGTTAATTAATATTGATTAACTGGATCAAAGAGTTTGATCAGTTAATCTCACATCATTGGAGCTCATGATCTGTAGGTCCATTAGATCCCTCCGTTGGCTCAACATGTTAATGTTGAGGGTATAAAGTTAGGAGAGAAATTGAAGTGTTCAATTTCATACGTGAGGTGATATATCAATTATATATGATATAATTGATATAATATATAGTTTTAATGTGAATTAGATTCATATATAAACTATATACTAAAGAGAGATTAAAGGAGGGGTCGAATGGTCATTTTCATCCTATTTCTCTATATATATGGTTGCATGAGATGCAACTAGGTCAAGCAATTTTACAAGCTCTCTTGTTGTGTTGTTGGAAGAGTTCCAAGAATACACATCTCTCTCAAAATACCTCACCTCTCCTAAAGGGAACCCACCTTCCTCCCTCACCTAGAGAACAACGGAGAAGATCCGGTGGTCGTGTCTTCGCACGTTGGAATTCCTATTGCTGAGATCATGATCGTGGGAGAGAGGAGCACTCGAAGAAAGGTTCTTCAAAGGTAATTTCTTGTTGTCCATTCTGTTTTACTTGCTTAATCTATGTTTTATGTTCTTGAATTAATCGTTGTAGATTCGTAATCGCTTCCGCTGCGGGGACTTCGATTCCCTTCAGCTAGTACACAACATGGCATACATCAGGCTTCCAACAGCTGATGCATAAGGAATCCGTCTCATGTCCTCAACTCCCTAAGATGTCTTAGGACACTGTTCCTTAGAAAAAAGAACTTCATATCTAAAAGGTAATAAACCTTTCTTAGAGTTTTGCATCTTAAACCTCAACAACACTTTGTCGATGTAAGATGTCTAAGACAATGTTAGAGTCTTGCATCTTTGATTTTGAATTGTGTAGCTAGCCAATTCTTAATGTCAGTAAGATAACCTACATCATTCCCAATGAGTAGGATACCATCCACATATAGAACTAGGAATGCGACAAAACTATTGATGATTTTCTTATAGACACAAGGTTCATCATCATTCTGGTCAAAACCAAAAGAGTTTATTGCCTCATCAAACCTTATATTCTAAGATCTAGAGACTTGTTTCAGTCCATAGATTGACCTCTTAAGCCTGCAAACCTTTTGCTCTTGTCCTGGTTCAATGAACGTTTTGGGTTGGTCCATGTACATGTTCTCGTCAAGATTGTCATTCAAGAATGTTGTCTTGACATCCACTTGCCATACCTCATAGTCATAATATGCAGCAATGGCAATTAGGATACGGATAGACTTTACCATAGCAACAGGTGAAAAAGCTTTCCTCATAGTCCACCCCTTCTACCTGGGTATAACCCTTTGCTATTAGTCTAGCTTTTAAGGTTTGCACCTTTCCATCTACACCACGCTTTCTCTTGTAGATCCACTTATAACCTATAGGTTTTATTCCATCAGGTTTATCTACAAGATCCCAAACAGAATTGAAGTGCATAGACTTAATTTCTTAGTCCATGGCTATGACCCATTTGTCTTTGTCTTTGTCAACCATTGCATGATTATAAGTCAATGGATCATCACAATCATCATCTGGTATGATAACTTGAGTTTCAGATAAACCCATGTAACTGTCAGGTTAGGTTATAACCCTCCTACTACGTCGAGGCACTCTCAACTCTCGAGATGGACACTCTTGACTAGACAATCTAGTATCAACTGTTGGGATGTATGTCCTAATCTCGTACTTGTTTGTAATTACCTATTGAAATAAATAAGAGTTATTTCTTTCATCATTTTGTGTCTCGCATATTTACAAACTTTGTCCAATAAACTAAGCTCCAGGGTCATTGAATTTATGAGATAACTAGAACTTGAACGGTGTGTAGTGGATGGGGATCACGTTCGAGCTAATGACCCGAACGGTCTACAGTATATGGATAGGGTTGGAGACCTAAACCTGGATACGTTGTGGATGCGGCCCGCTTTGTATTAGATACAAACAAGGTGATCTGACTCGTCCATGTGGTTGACATGCGAGTGGGGGCATCATGTGCAATGAGATTATACAAGACGGGACCGTGAATTATTAGACCTACAGATGTAACACCGTTAACAGTATGAGACTAATAACTTCGTAGATGACCAATAATGACTTGACCTTAATCCTGAGCGTGTTACGGACTCCTGTTCGTGGGGGTCTGTCCTTCAACTAGTACGGTGAGGGTGGTCACAATTACTCGCCCAATATGCCTATCTTCTAAGGGGCAGGACCACGTGGGGAGTTCGGAACTTAACTACGCGAGATGGAATTCACTCGTTCCCGACTTTAGGGAAACTAGAGGGGTTGTTCCCTTAAGTATTGTCTCCAAGGCTTGGACAACGGGTGCCTACCATCTCACTGGCATGAGAGGGGTGTTGTATATGGTTGGACCATTACAATGTTGTTGTTCATTAGAGCAGCAGTGGGGACTTAAGGAGCAAGAAGTAGACATAAGGGTAAAACAGTAATTTGACCCAGTAGTGTCTACGAACAACCTATGAAGGGTCGACTCAAGGGGATTGGTTATATAAGTGGACACAACTTGTCTAATAGTGACGAGAGTGCAGCTACGGGTTTTAGTGGAGTGTTACCGTAGCTAATGAATGTTGATTAACCGGGTCAAAGAGTTTGACAGGTTAGTCTCGGATCATTGGACCTCGTCACATGTAGGTCCATTAGGTCCTTCGGTTGGCTCAAACTGAATACATAGAAGGTTTACAGTTTGGTGTGGATTTGAAGTGTTCAAATTCATTAAAAGGGTATTTATGTCATTTATATGAGATATGATTGACATATTATATACTTTAATGTGAATGAGATTCATAATAAACTATAGGTTAGCCTAATTATTTAATTAGGGCTAATTTGGAGAAATTGAATTCAGAGAAATTAAATTGAATGTGATTCAATTTAAAATCCACAATTATACAAATGTGATTTGTATAATGAGATATGAGATATCTTATTATATGTGGTTATGCAAATATGATTTGCATAACCTATGGTTGTGGTAAAATGGTAAATAGGTGGTAACACCTATCATCATTATTTAAATTCCTTTGCAAGAAGGATTACTCACTTGAAAGTTTATTTTTTTGGATTTCTCACCAAAAGAACTCAAGAATTCTCTCTCAATCTTCTCTTAAATCTCTCCTCCCTTTCACCAAAAGGAGTACCACCTACTCTCCTTCTACCTAAAGAGAACAACCGAGAAGCCCTTTTGGAAGTGTCTGGGTAGTTCGTTTGTTCGAGGAGATCGAGTTCGTTCAGATCGTGAACACGAAGAGTTCGTGACTGGAGAAGGATTTCGTGAAGAACGATTCTTCAACAAGTAAGTAATTCCTTACTATTATTTCCTTCTAAAAGCATGTTTAACCTAGTTTCTATAGGATAGATTCAATTTTGAGAGAACGATTTTCATAACGAAACCACGACGATTTAATCGTCCTTCCGCTACGTGTGATTTTCATTTCCTACAATTGGTATCAGAGCCAATCGTTGGCTTTTTTGTTGTGCAAATGTTTTTCTTAAAATTAGGTGGGTAATGCTTCAATTTCATGTGATGAATTATTGGTTTTGCGAAATTGGATGTTTTCGGTTTTGACATTAGTTTTAAGTTTATTTTCTGTTTATGAGATCAATGTAAAGGCCCATGTTTTTGGGCAATTAGAAAATAAATCGAGTCTGTAAGTCTGTATCTTTGTCGGTAAGAGTTGTTGTGAAGAAATCGGAGCGGAAACAGGCGAGAAACGACGAAAAACAGCAAAGGAGTTTGTTGTTTTGTCGACGACGTTGAGACGTTGTTTTTCGGCGTCTCAACGCTGTCCACGCGAACAAAGGTTGTGCTGCAGAGAAGCGTTGCAACGCCAAGACGTGGAGCACGGAGGTGCAATGCTGAGCGCTGCAGCGTTGCAACGCTGGCCACGGTGTTGCGACGCTACGTGCGAGATGGGCGGTTTTCAGCAGCAGTTGCGCGAGAATGTGGCTTGAAGGAGTTTTTCCAAATCGTAGGGCATTTAATTATTTTTTATTTTATTTAATTTATTTGTAAAATGTATTTTATATTTTATTAAATGTATTTTATTAATTAATATTAATATAATAGTTATATTAGTGTTAGTTAATTAATTAAATAAATGTCCCTAAGTGTCAAAACCGGTCCAATTTTTGCTATTTATTTATTTTATGCATGAGATGTATGAAATGTTTAATTCTATGTGCATAATGTATGTCATATAGATTTAAAATCCCACCTTAGGTTAAACAATTCATGGATCATATTTATAATATAAGTGTTATAATATATAGTATGCATGATAGGTTTATATTATAAGTGATATAATATAAAGTATGCATGTTTTTAATTTATTTAAATATAAGTATTATATTTTTTAGATTAAAAGCATGCTCATGCATTTAATTCATGTGATGAATGTATGTTATAGTATAGTATTATTCATGTGATGAATGATCAAGCACTATGACATAGAATGCATGTAACCTAAGTTAATTATTAGTTTTAAAATGTTTAGAACTTGAATATTTAGACTTATGTTTTCTAGTTCTAATAAGGTTAGAATTAGGAAATCAAATATGACCTTTGAATGGTGACTGATAAGTAGCTCTGTCTAAGGAAGGTTCTGTCTAAGGCTGGGGTATTTAAGCTAACGCTTTGCGGAACACCCCTACCTAGGAACCGACCTGGAAGTGAATTCGGTCCGGAGATTCTTAGGTTATATTATCGTGAGTGTCGTTAATTAAAAGTTTATTAATTTAATCACATAAACCTAAGTTAATAATGTGATTATAAACTTAGGTTAAATCAATATAAGAGTTATATTGGTAGACATAGGTAAATATTAGCGGATTTATCTAGGTCAATCCCGAATAATTTAAAGTGCTGAGTGGGAGGAAATAAAGTGTACAAGATACATTTGATTTTTCGACCAAAAATCTCTGATAAAGTCCACACCGTGAGATCCATACTCGGCCTCGTGGCACAAATGGGAGCGTCCCTCTTCGGATGGTATTTGTATGGGTCAATATCAAAGTGGATAGAGAGAGTACTTGTAGTGAGTGGGAGCGGAACCTATGAAAATGGGACCCACGATCTGTTCTTTCGATTCACACCTTGAGACCCCTATGATCCGCCTACTAGTTTGGTCTGGATCAGACAATCCCTTCGGAGGGCCTTGATCATAGGATTCAGAACATCGTGAATTCTCGAAAGGGATACAGTTTCCTTCATGGTTCACCTTTCAGTGGCTATTGTTTGGACGGATACTTAGAAACTTAAAGATTGAGGGTGACACTCACGGGATTCATTAAAAGTTAATGGATTCAGACCGAAAAATGGTAACTGGACGACTAATGGAATAAGAGTTATTCTGGTATTAGGGTTTGATCGAGAAAATCTCGTCCTAGAGGAGGAGTGTTTTTGTTCACCCTTCGGTGACGGTCATACTAAACCTTTGGGATATCATTGTAAATTTTTAATGACCTAGGGATCATAGAATAAATTTTTTCTAAAACATGATTGGATTTCAAAAAGTTTTTTGCGAGATTGACACAAAGTTTTTACTTGTTTTTCAACAAAATGTCTAGCTATATTATAGCTTTACTTGCTTCCGAAAAATTAGTGGGAGATAATTTCCAAACCTGAAAAAATAATATAAACACTATTCTAGTAACTGACGACCTTAAGTTCGTGCTCACTGAGTAGTGTCCTCAGGTGTCAGGCTCGACCGCATCACGAAGTGTTCGTGATGCGTACGATTGATGGATCAAGGCCAATGAAAAGGTCAAGGTATACATCATTGTCAGCTTATCTGAAGTATTGGCAAAAAAGCATGAGCTGATGATCACCGCCAAGGAGATCATGGAATCCTTGCAGGAAATGCTTGGACAACAGTCATTTCAGGTCCGACATGATTCGCTCAAACACGTCTTCAACGCGCGGATGAAAGAAGGGACGTCTGTCCGTGAACATGTTCTAGACATGATGACCCACTTTAATCTGACGGAGATGAACGGAGCTTCGATCGATGGGTCGAGTCAAGTCAGCTTTATTCTCGAGACTCTTCCGAAGAGTTTCCTTCAGTTTCGTAACAGTGTTCGTATGGACAAAATTAGCTACACTTTGACCACCCTTCTAAACAAACTACAGAACTTCCAGTCCTTGATGAGGATCAGGACACCAAAAGCTGAGGCAAACGTTGCCTTCAGCTCCTTTCACAAGGGTTCGACCTCTAAGACAAAATCTATGGCTTCTTCTCACCCGAAAGGGAAGAAGAAGAAGATGAAGAAGGACAAAGTTGACTGTGTTGTCGCCCAAAAGGAGAAAAAGGTAAAAGAATTGTAGAAAACGTAAAGTGTTTCCACTACAATGGAGACAACCACTGGAAGCGTAAGTGTCTCAAGTTCCTTGCCAACAGGAAGAATCAAGGTAAATGTAATTTACTGGTTAAAGAAACCTTTTTAGTGGAGAGTAATGACTCTGCCTTGATATTGGATTCGGGTGCCACTAACCATGTTTGTTCTTCCTTTCAGGGAATTAGTTCCTGGCAGCAGCTGCGAGAGCGTGAGATAACACTATGAGTTGGTTCCGAGTAGGTTCTCTCTATTGCAGGGGTCGACACGGTGAAGTTTTATTTTGGCGGGAAGTACTTATTATTAGATAATTTGTACATAGTGTCAGGGTTTACTAGAAACCTTGTTTCTATTTCCTGCCTTATTGAACATTGTATTACTATTTCCTTTGAATCTAATAAAGCGTTTATTTCTTTCAAAGGCAATTTACTGTGTTCTGCTTCACTTGAGTCGAACCTGTACGTTTTGAAACCTAATTCGGTCAAAAGTGTTTTGAATACTGAATTATTTAAAACAACAGAAACACGAACTAAGAGAGTGAAAGTTTCTCCTAAAGAAAATCTCATCTTTAGCATCTAAGGTTAGGCCACATCAATATCAATTGGATTGAGAGACTAGTGAAAAGTGGACTTCTAAGCGAGTTGGAAGAAAACTGTTTACCGGTGTGTGAGTCATGCCTTGAAGGCAAAATGACCAAACGTCCTTTTAGTGGAAAATTATATAGAGCCAAAGAGTCCCTTGAGCTTATACATTTTGACCTCCTTGGTTCGATGAGTGTTAAAGCACGAGGCGGTTACGAATACTTTGTATCTTTTATAGATGACTATTCGAGATATGGGTATATTACCTAATGCATAGGAAGTCTGAATCTTTTGAAAAGTTCAAGGAGTACAAGACTAAGGTTGAGAACCTGCCAAGTAAAACAATAAAAACACTTCGATCGGATCGAGGTGGAGAGTATATGGACACATAATTTCAAGACTATATGATAGAACATGGAATTACGTCCCAACTCTTAGCACCTGGTCTGCCACAGCAGAATGACGTATCGGAGAGGAGAAACTGAACCATGTTGGACATGGTTCAGTCGATGATGAGTTATGCTCGTCTCCCTGATTCTTTTTGGGGTTACGCAGTGGAGACTGCAGTGTATATTTTGAACAACGTTCCGTCGAAGAGTGTTTGTGAGACACCTTTCAAACTTTGTAATGGACGTAAAGTCAATTTACACCATTTCAGAATTTGGGAATGCCCGACCCACGTGTTGGTGTCAAACCCGAAAAACTTGGAACCCCGTTCAAAATTGTGCCTCTTTGTAGGTTACCCAAAAGAGACTAGGGGTGGTCTGTTTTATGATCCTAAGGAAAATAGGGTGAAAGAGTGTAGATTAAGAAAGTGGAAGCAATTTTGGATCTTGAACACTGTAAGTTGATCAATTTTACAAAATAAAGAGCATGCTCAAATCTGAAAAAAAACAGAGAATATGAACACATACCTTTGTTGTTCAAAATTCTCCTAATCCGTGGGTAATTTCTTGTCACAAACACTTTGTGGACAACCTCTAGTGTCTTCCCTACTATCCTCAGGCCTTGGAACAGATTGTGGGATCTTTGATAGAGAGAATTTGAAGAAAGATGGGAGAAAGGTCTGAAAAACGTGAATCCGAAAAAATCTGATAAATCCTTAAAATCCATGTGTTTTTTTTTCAATTAAAGCAAACCAAAAGCTTCTTCAAGCTAGGAGAAGATGACAGTATGAAAATGATGAGGATTTAGCAAGAACGAGGTGCTCAATTTGTGTGAATTTGAAAAAGGAAAATGGTGATTCACACTTTTGATTTTGGTCCAATTGAAAACCCAAATCCAATTTTTAATTTTCATTTATTTTTTAATTCAAAATTAATATAAAATTAATTTTAAATTAAAATTAATTTATTAATTTAATTAATTAATTAAGTTTAAATACTTTATTTAATTTAATATCAAATATCAAATTAAATAATTGGACCAATCTCTATTTCTTAAATTGACCGTTCGAACATGAATCCCAATTCATGTTATAAACCGAACAAATATTTAAATCATATTTAAACATTTTCACCTCTTATTTATTATAATTTAATTAATAATTAAACTGTGACACGTTAAGTACATCATATATAATTAACGTTTTCCCCCAAAACCGAATTTGAACAAATTCAAATTATTTTCTCTCAAAATGTTACAATACTTAGTCTGAGCTAGTAAGGGAACCTAATGAACCTACAGATCATGAGCTCCAACGATACGAGATTAACTGGCCAAACTCTTTAGCCAAGCTAATCAACATTCGTTAACCCCCGGGACACTCCACTAAAGCCCAGTGGCTGCACTCTTCTCACTGTAGATATATTTTTGTCCACTCGATATAACCATGATTAGTAAGTCGATCTTTCACAGGTCACAACTATGTCAAAATTACCGTTTTTACCCCTGTAATTACTTCTTGTTCCTTAAGTCCCACTGATCCTCTAATGAACAATTGGTTTGTGGTCCAACCAACAAACCGAATCGCTCTCGGGCCAATGAGAGGGGTGGGCCCTTTGTTCAAGACCCGGAGTCAGCACTTAAGGGAACAATCTCTCTACTAATCCCTTAAGCGGGTAGGAATGAATTTCATCTTGCATAACTATGTTCCCAGCTATCTACCCGGTCTTATCCCTGAAATGGGAGGCTTATTGAGTCGGCAATCTCAGACCACTCTCACCCATGCAAATCTAAGGATAATCCGAATAAACAGGAGTTCATGGCACGCTCAGGATTAAGATCGAGTTACCTAGGTCATGGTATGAATATAGTCAGTTAAGACAGTAAACGGAGTTATAAAGTCTAAGTGACTATTTCTCGGTCCAGTCTTATACAAACTCATTGCATAGGACGACCCCACTCGCATGTCTCCACATGAACGATTCAGGATCACATCGTTTGCACTTTACAAAGTGGGTCGTGTCCATAGTGTCCCCAGGATAAGGTACCGAGTCCTATCCCTATACTATAGACCATTCTGGCTATAACTTGAACCTGATCCACTTATATGTCACATATAAAGTTCAAGTATACATCCTATAGCCACGGGTTCTTCATTGGATTAGGGTTTTTAAAATATACAATTAACTTTATTCAATAACACCTTTATTTGAATAAATCTCAATAACATCTTTATTGCAAAATAGAATATACATTCAGTTTACAACACCACGAGTTTTAGGACATAAAACCCAACATAGGGTGCTTGTGTCGACAAACGCCACTTTCTTTGATGAAGACCACATCAGGGATCATTTATCTAGAAGCAAAATCGTGTTAAACGAAATGGACAATACGTCAGCAAGAGTTGCTGATGGGGCTAGTACGTCAACAAGTGTTGTTGATTCTAGCACGTCTAGTCAAGTCCGTTCTCAAGAGTTGAGAATGTCTCAACGTAGTGGGAGGGCTGTGAGACAGCCTGAACGTTACATGGGTTTATCTAAAACCCAAGTCGTCACCCATGATGATGACTGCGAGGATCCATTGACCTATGATCAGGCAATGACAAACATTGATAAAGACGAACACTACAAAAAAAATTGACCTATTTCGACAATTTTTTATTGAAGGTTCTAAAAAACCTTTGAAAAATATATACATTTATCGAAGGTATTTAAAAAAACCTTTGAAAAATATCCACTTTTTATCAAAGGTTATTAAAAATCTTCGAAAAAGATGTGTATTTATCAAAGGATTTTAAAACACATTTGAAAAATATATGATCATTTATCGAATGTATTTAAAAACCTTTGAAAAATATATAGTTTTTAACAAAGGTTTTTAAAAACCTTTGAAAAAAATATTATATTTATCAAAGGACATCAAAAACCTTTGGAAATAATATGATCATTTATCGAAGGTATTTGAAAAACCTTTGAAAAATATCAACTATTTATTGAAGGTTATTAAATACCTTTGAAAAAGATATTATATTTATCAAAGGATATTAAGAACCTTTTAAAATAATATGATCCTTTATCGAATGTATTTAAAAAACCTTTGAAAAATATCAACTATTTATCGAAGGTTATAAAAAACCTTTGAAAAAGATATTATATTTATCAAAGGTAACCAAAAGCCTTTGAAAATAATATGATCCTTTATCGAAGGTATTTAAAAAAACCTTTGAAAAATATAAACTCTTTATCAAAGATTATTAAAAACCTTTGATAAAGATATAATATATTATATTTAACCTTTTATCGAAGGTTCTTAAAAACCCTTGAAAAAAGCATCATATTTAACCTTTTATCAAAGATTCTTAAAAGTTCTTGAAAAATACATTATATTTAACCTTTTATCGAAGGTTCTTCAAAACCTCAAAAAGATAAGATAGATTAAAATTTTTAAAAATATTTAATATTATATTTAAATATTGATCCGACTCAAACACCCCGAGTTACATAGAAAATCATGAATTCACTCAACTTAAACCGACCCCAGCACGTTCGGGTTGCCAATCACAAAATGGTCGGTCAATCCGAATCCATGAAACTAAGCCAATCGATCGAAACCAAAGAAAACGAAACCGACCTTTGGGATTTTCGTATTATCCTTGAACTCCAAGGCGACTCTTTAACAATGTCGGTCCAGGTTCGTCTCCTCCCAATGCCCTAGCTCTCTCAGTTTTGTTTCTTCTTCCTCCCGCCCATCTCATCTCATCTCATCTCATATTACGTTGATTTGTCCGTTCTGTTTAGCCCTAGTTGTTGTTGCACAACTCTTCGTACTCGATTTCGACGGGAATTTGTTGATATATCCATAAAAGAAACCTACGGGATTCCATTCCAACTTCAGCTTCTCAGGCCCTGCTAGTTTTTTCGTGCCGAGTGGAATGAGAACCGTTCAGGCTGCTTTGCGAATCCTTGGCGTTGGCTTAACGCAGAGATTTAAGCAACCTTCTGCCCTTAGAAACCTTTCCACAAACGCCGCTCAAGGTAATTTTCACCTATTTCGAATTTGAATCTATGAATTTTGTACTTATACTGTGATTGTTTGAAGTTCTTTAGTTATTGATTTGAGCGGAGGTTCCTTAGGTTTATTCAGAGATCATGTTGCTGAGATATACGTTTCGATTTAGACCTTGTTTGTCCGAGTTTTTGAGTCCAGAACCTCATGTTTGGTTGTGTAATTGTTAATGTGCTTTGAGCCATCCTTTTACATCTTCCGTGTTTAAAACTTTTAAACAGATAGTAGCTTCGATGATAAGGGAAAGTCTGATTCGTTTGAGTCTGCTGATGAATTTGAACGGCGAATATTTGGTGGTATTTCTTTGGGCGATTCTGGAAATGATGCTTTCTAACAATAGGTTCAAGGGTATGGTTGAGAGCTTGAGTTGACATTTAGGTTCGTATGGTTGAGAGCTTGAGAAAAGGGACAAGGAATTACAGAAGAGGGACAAGGAATTACAAGGAATTACAAGGAATTCGCTTCATTCATCCCTTTTAGAGAGGGGTTTTGCATTCTTTTTTTTTTTTTTTTTTGTAAATATTGTTTGATCTTGAGAAAGAATGTTATTGACCATTATTTATTTTTGGACATAAACCCTCATTACTTTATTTTTGTTTCATCCAAAAGGCCTCATACCTATTAGAAATAATTGTGTCCTCATTTTTATACCTTGAATCTCTTCTAAGAAATAGACATACTGAATCAAAACCATACCAAAGAAATACCACCAAATATCTGACGTTCCTGTTTTGACGTTTGAGTCTGCTGCTGATGACTTTGAAAGTGTGAAATGACTGCATCACATTGTTGAGAGCTTGAGTTGTGTTTTAAAGGACATGGTTGAGTGGGAAAAAGGAAACTAGGCTTCTATTTTGTCTTGCAGATATGGCTAGGTTGGACTTGGAGCCGGTTTCTTCAACATGGATGAACAGAAGTCTGAAGTCTATCGTCTACTGATAAAAGTCTGATAAGAAAATTAGTTATTGGTCTGAAATCTATCGAACTACAGGATGTTTTATGAAAATTTAAGAACAAGGCCCTCTGCCTCTGCCCCCTCTGACACACAATAACTTTTTTGTTCTTATTGTCTTAAAATCCAATTCTCTGCATAAAAAGATAAACAATAATCCCCCTTCTCTTCTCTTTCTATTTGTGTTTTTTATTTGTATGTATAATTTAATTGCATTGTCTTCTCTTTCTCTCTCTGTGATTTTTCTTTCATGTTTTCCAATCTTTATTGATCGAAGTTTAATATCCAAAGTCATTTCTTCTCTTTTCTTGGATGAACAGGTTAGTGCTCATTTCAGTTTTGGACCTCTATGTACATACTTAGTCGTAAACTACTTGGATCATTTCCTCTCCACCTACGATCTACCGGTAAGGACAATTGCCCTAAGTTTTCTAGTCAACCATTACTCAATGTCGAAATACTTATGTCCAGATGCCAATTGATAAATCTCTTTTTTAGACATTTTTATCTCACAAGACATGTTACCTTTGTAGTGTTTAGTGTAAAACCTACGCTTTGAGGTAGGTACAACTTATGATTAATTACAGAAAATAACTCACTAAACAAACAAATT
This sequence comes from Trichosanthes cucumerina, assembly GCA_036507285.1. Taxonomy (NCBI): domain Eukaryota; kingdom Viridiplantae; phylum Streptophyta; class Magnoliopsida; order Cucurbitales; family Cucurbitaceae; genus Trichosanthes; species Trichosanthes cucumerina. The sequence goes on from CM071843.1 coordinate 32,883,111, forward strand.
GAATGAATTATCCCCTGTGCCTACTTCAACTTGTGTGACAGATGGGCAACTGAGTCTAGTCCTTCATTGTCTCCCTGTGCCTACTTCAACAAGGTTTATGGTTGTATGCTTCAAATAGTCACATAAAATTCAAATATTTCTCTTCAACAACAAATCCTCCTAAAAGATTGAATGAAACTTTGAAGGAAAAAAACTAAACAACCACACCATTTTTGATACAGTTCTAACAGGAAAAAAATAAATCAATGAAACTCAATACATTTTGTAGGGCTAAGAAGGATTGAACCTCAATACATTGTTGTAGGGTTTCAAAGAGGGATTGATAGACTTACTTGAGGACAACACTAATGACGGAATAAACAACGCCTAAGTTCGAAGTTGAGTATACTAGAGCAGTGAGAACTTTATACCAATAAATGACGGTGGTTATCTTTTTCCTTAATTTGTATGCTCTAATTTCTTTTCCAGGGGCAGGTGAAAAGTGTAATAGAACTTGGAGACTCATGTGGTTTATTGTGAGTCAATTCAAAAGGTGGAGAAAATGGCAGAGGATGGGGTGATTATTGAATTGGAGGAAGAAATAATTCCAAATCATACAAAGAAAAATATGAATTTAAAGACGACGTAAATGCAGGTTTATAGAATTTGGAAGGACAAAAGGCTTCTACTAGTAGTGAGTGAACTTGGTTTTGATCCTTAGATATGATTCTTGAGGCGGAAAACATTATTTTATTTAAAATTTTAGTTTCCAGTCATTTTTTCACAGATGGTGGAAAATATCTTCCTTGATCTCTATCTTAGTTTCCAGTTATCTTATGGTACATCAATTAGCTATTTGTTTGATTATAAGTTATTTCTAGTATTTGATTCTTGTCTGTTATTTTATTTTTGATCAAAATTTGTGAGGTCAATTTCTAATGGTACTATTTGAGAACTGTGGTTTTGTTGTAGGATCTACCTAGATGGAAAGCTAATATGATAAACTAGTGTTGTGATGATTGATGATATATTATGTACACTCTTACGTAATTGTTATTTATATGATAATAGCGCAAGCAACTGATATTTTAAAGTTACATTGTTGCAGGTGTTTTGTTCTTGATCCACTAATGAGGAATTCTTCCAAGTGTGATGCAAAGGTAACTCTTCAAAACTATTCTTTTGTTTTTTTTATACCAAAATACATTATAACTTCATGTCATATCTCTAATTATGCTAAATAAATGGTTAGATTTTACTGTGATTATGTGTAGTTGTGTATAATTTTCTAGCTTTCAGCTTTATTGATAATTTTTCAAGCAAGGTTTTTTGGTTATAAATTTTGTTTTTTAAAATTTGTTGCTACAACTGTTAAATATAACTGTTTTTTACCTTTTAAAATCTTGTTAATAGAAAGGCAACTAGCTACAAAGAAATATCAATTTTGGGTGAAGATCATGTTCAGGTTGGACAATTGAGGTTTTGACATAACTTCTAAATTTTCTCAACGAGACACATAAATTCATTTGCAACTGTGGAAAGTGTTATCCTTTTTATGATCACAATTGTTTGATGAATATGCTATTATATTCACAAGTAGTGTAAGTTTGTATCTTTTGTCTAGTTTTTGCAAAATTTAAAGCAAAATTTTGACTCAGGTGCAATTTAATTGATGCAAGCTTTTTGTGTCACCACGTATACAAGCAACATTTAACTAAAATTGTTATCAATTGACTCCTTTTGCAATGCAAGCTTTTCCTACAATTTTTATTGACTCCTTCTTTAAGTAGAGGCATTTTGGATTAGTTGCAGTTTCCTCAAATCTACTTTCGCAATAGGATTCTGGATTGTTTCATGGTTTACATTGATCTTTTTTTTTCCCTCTTGCTTTGTGTTTTCTATGAAATTATCTATATCTTTTGCTATTCTGTAACTACAAGTGAGGTTAAAATTAAGAGTTATGTGTTACGTTCGTTCTTTTTCTTTCCTTTGAAGTTGTTAGTTGCATATAAGTGTTAGTTAAAGTTGTGATCATGTTGAATTCCGCTTTATTGGAGTATTTTACGATTTGTTGGAAGCCCAACCATTTGTTCAATGTAATTTGGAAGAGGTAGGATATTTTGTAAATCTTTTGGAGTGTTTTTATGTTTAAAACAGTCAAGAAAAATGTGGGGTTTATCTTAGCAACGCGCAGTTATGTTGCCAAAATTTTGGCAATCGACGATGTTGCTTAGTAACTTACCGATTTGGGCACGAAAACTAGGGTCGTTACACCTTATTTTGGGTGAGGAGTGATAGCTAAGATCTGTAAGAGCATAGTAATTCTCAATATGAGGTGGAGAATGATGATGAGGAACTATTTGAAATGAATTAGGTTGAAATTCATTATGAGAGGACATGGAAGGTATGGTTCGAGATGCTAGGAGGAGGATAGCTTGTGAACTTCTTTACAGTTTTTATTCCATGAAATTTCTTTACAGTTTTTATTGATTCATGGTTTGCATTGACGCTTTTTTTCCTTTTGCTTTGTGTTTCCTATGTAATTATCTATCTTTTGCTTCTCTGTACAAATGAGGTTACTTTTGATTTTGTATTTGTAGTCTGAACTCAAATCATATGCTTCTCAAGTAGTTGATGGTACACTTGACATGAACGAGGACGAGATTCTTGTGCAAGTTTTTGGACCAGAGAAGCATGGAAAACAAAAACTTGTTGGCATATATGCGAAAAAAATTATATATATGCAAAAACAATTTTGAACTCAAATCATATATGATGGCATGCATATATGCAAAAACAATTTGTTACTAACTAATTATGTTGTAGTTAAATGTTCTAGAACTTTTGTAGTTATTTTGTCTATATAAAAAATTTATGAGATATGTCAAAATTATTTTGTCTATATCTTTGTACTTGCAATTCAGGGAATTATATGTAAGTAGCTATTGTATTGAAGTGATAAAGCTTTTTGCTAGAGCTTTTTCGAAGGATATATGAATCTCGATAAAAAAGTATTTCTGAAGGTTTTAAAGTCTTTGAAAATAATACTGTAAACCTTTAAAAATAATAAAAACCTTCGAAAAAGATAATTGAAAATGAATAATTATCGATAAACAATTTGATAATTTTCGAAGATATATGACCTTTGAAAAATAATCATTTTCGAAGGTGAGTGTACCTTTGATAAAAGCTTTTTCGACAGGATCTATTTCGACACTTTTTGAAGGTTCTGTTAACCTTCGAAAAATGATTTATCGAAGGTTTGTTTAGTATTTTTTCGAAGGTTATGACCTTCGAAAAAAGTCAATTTTCTTGTAGTGGAATGGATTAAAGCTATGGACCAGGAAATGAAGTCGATGTACTTCAATTCCGTCTGGGAGCTTGTGGATCAACCGGATGAGGTAAAACCTATAGGTTGCAAATGGATCTACAAATGTAAACGTGGCGCAGATGGGAAGGTGCAGACCAAGCACGGCTAGTGGCAAAGGGTTTTACCCAGGTTGCAGGGGTTGACTATGAGGAAACCTTTTCACCTGTTGCCATGGTAAAGTCGATCAGGATCCTTTTAGCAATTGTCGCATATTATGACTATGATGTATGGCAGATGGATGTCAAGACCGTCTTTCTAAATGACAAACTTAACGAGACCATCTACATGGACTAACCCAAGGGGTTAATTACCCAAGGCCAAGAGAAAAAGGTTTGCCGGCTTCATAGGTATATTTATGGACTGAAACAAGCCTCGAGGTCTTGGAATATAAGGTTTGATGAGGCGATCAAATCTTATGGATTTGTTCAGAATGTTGACGAGCCTTGTGTCTACAAGAAAATCGTCAACAACACTGTCGCATTTCTGATATTGTATGTGGATGATATCCTCCTCATTGGGAATGAGGTAGGATTTCTTACTAACATAAAAAAAATGGCTAGTTTCGCAATTTCAAATAAAAGATTTGGGGGAAGCACAGTATGTTCTAGGTATCCAGATAGTCCGAAACCGGAAGAATAGAACGATAGCCATGTCTCGGGCGTCTTATATTACAAGATGTTGTCTAGATATAAGATGCAGAATTCCAAGAAGGGTTTGTTGCCTTTCAGGCATGGGGTTTACCTGTCTGAGAATCAATGTCCTAAGACTCCTCAAGAGGTTGAGGATATGAGACGAATCCCTTATGCTTCAGCTGTTGGGAGCCTCATGTATGTCATGCTGTGTACTAGGGTCGACATCTGTTATGCAGTTGGGATTGTCAGTAGGTATCAATCCAATCAAGGATTAGATCACTAGATAGTCGTAAAGACAATCCTCAAGTATCTTAGGAGAACGAGGAACTACAACCTTGTGTATGGGAGTGGGTTTGATCCTTACGGGATATACAGATTATGGCTTTTAGACCGATAAGGATTCTAGGAAATCCGGTTCGGGGTAACCCTTCATTCTGAATGAAGGAGCTGTAGTATGACGAAGCATCAAGCAGGAATGCATCGCTTATTCCACTATGAAAGCAGAGTATGTTGCAGCTTGTGAAGCTGCAAAGGAAGCTGTTTGGCTTAGGAAGTTCATGACAGATTTGGAAATTGTTCCAAATATGAATTTGTCGATCACTGTTTTGTGACAACAGTGGTGTTGTAGCCAACTCGAGAGAGTCTCGAAGTCATAGGAGGGGCAAACACATTGACTAGAAGTATCACTTGATACGGGAGATTGTGCACCGCGTCGACGTGACAGTCATGCAGATAGCGTCGGAGCACAACGTTGTTGATCCATTTACAAAGGCCCTCACGGCTAAGATGTTTGAGGGTCACCTAGAGAGTCTAGGTTTTCGAGTGCTTCCTAACTAGGGCAAGTGGGAGTATTGGGTATTCAATGCCCTAGTTTATTGTATAACTTTATTGTAATCTATTGTACATTTGAGAATATGGGTTTCAACCTCGAGATGACAATGAAAAACTACTTGGTCTTGAAGTACCATATCTTAGTGCAATTGGTGCACTCATGTATCTGGCTAATAACACAAGACCAGATATTTTATTTTCAGTACATTTATTAGCTAGATATAGTTCATGTCCTACAAAAGACATTGGAATAGAGTTAAACATGTACTTCGATATCTTCGAGTGATGATTAATATGGGTTTATTTTATTCTAACAAATCAAATTATGATCTAGTTGGTTATGCAAATTCTGGTTACCTATCTAACCACACAAAACTAGATCTCAGACAGCTTATCTATTCACATGTGGAGGAATTGTCATATCATGACAATCAATGAAACAAACCATAACAACCACTTCTTCAAATCATGCTGAAATCCTTGCAATTCACGATGCAAGTCGAGAATGTGTATTACTAATATCAATGACTCAACACATTCGTGAAACATGTGGTTTGTCTTCTAGTAAACATCTTCCAACAATATTATACGAAAACAACACAACATGTATAACCCAAATCAAAAGAGTGTATACCAAAGGAGATAGGACAAAGCATATCTCACCAAAGTTTTTCTACACTCATGATCTTGAAGAAAATGGCGAAATCACTGCACAACAAATTTGTTCGAAGGATAATCTGGAAGATTTATTTACGAAGACATTACCAACTGTAACTTTTGAGAAATTAGTACAATTAGAATGCGACGGCTCAGAAACTTTAAATGATGTCGTATTATAGTAAACTATAAAAAATATGTACTCTTTTCCTTCATTAGGGTTTTTCTTCCTATTGGGTTTTTCCTGTTCTTGTATCGGCTAGATCAATTCGGGCGCTGGTGAATGTGAGCGTCACTTTTAACTGGAGAAAATGTAAAAGGAAGCCAATCGAATTGCTCAGAGCTCTCTATGGCAATGATTACTCAATTTGCAGGTTTCAGGTATTAATTTCTTCATTGTTTCCATTAATTGTTAAAGTCATTGATGTCTTTTGTCTTCTCTCTTACTAGTTACAATTGTTTAGGTCATTTCTCTTACATTTTGAAGAAAGAGATCTTCTCCAGTTTATTTTTGTGTATTTTGGTTGGTTTTTCTTAATTCGAGGATTAATTGAAATGAACATTGTTGTCTTATGATGATAATTTCTTTGTTTGTTATAGCTATTGCAACAATTAATTTCTATCGTGTGTTGATGATGGTTGAGTCGTCTTATAGCCGTGAAACTAAAATTCATCGTATGATTATATGATAAGAAACAAGAATCAATAAAGTATCCAATTCATCGTCTTGTCTCACTTATCAAAAGAAAATGTAAATGTTAAATGTGTCCAATGAAACTGGGAAAATGTAGAATTTGAGTGTTGGAATCCTTTTTGGGACAAATTGATGAGGAACTATTAGCAAAGCTTGGTTGTGCTTTTTTCTTCAATACTAGATTTATTGTGTTGGTTTGGCACAATAAAACTAGTATTGAACAAAAAAAAAAATTGATTGGTTCAAAACTCGAGTTGTAGCCTATGCAGATTTACAGTATTTGAAAGTTCTTGAGCAAGACATACTTAGATTCCTTGCTGGTTAGTTGAAGAAAGCTAACTCCATTTGCTTCTCTTAATTTTCATTCGTTTTATTAGCTATGATTATTTTAAAGTTGTTCAATCATGATACTCAAAATATGAATGAATAGTCCTTTTTTTTTCTATATTCTTCCACCATGTATCTCAATATAAAAAAAAAACATTTCAGGACGATGCAATTTAGAGTACGAGACGATTGAGAGTACATGTCAAGAGGTATTATATTTTGGCCTTGAGTAGAGTGTTCATTAACCCTTATTAGTTGCAAGAATTAGAATTTAGGACAGTTCCAGAATCTGGAAAGATAAGAACTGAGAATTTCCTTATATTCATTTATTATTGATGTTTTTATGAAAAAAACCTTGTGTCCTCCCTAGTTTGAACACCTTCTTACTTTCTTAAGTTGTTATCTTTAATAGGTCAAAAATGTTAATGGGGTCCACTTATTTTGTAAATGCAGTATACATTGACAAGTAAAAACATACCAATTAAAAGATGTTGGGATTTATGCCCTAAACTTGTATAATTTTGATCAATTAAATAAAGTGTTATTTGTTTTGATAAGATTACAGTCTTGCTATTATAAATCCAATAAACTAAGCTCCAAGGTTATAACATTTATCTTGAAATCAGTGTAGTGGACACTATTTGGGTTGAGTTCAAGAATATAACCTAAATGGTCTATGGTATAAGAATAAGGTTGGAAACCTCATTCTGGTAACACCATGGATGCGGTCCACTTTGTAATTAGTACAAATGAGGTAATCCAACTCATTCATGTAGTTGACATGCGAGTGGGGGCATCTGTATGAAGAGTTCATACAAGATGGATCGCATGAAATTATTAGTCTAACCAGGTGTAACAATCGTAACAGGATAAGACTAGTAATTTATAGATGGTCATTAGTGACTCGACTGAATCTCGAGTAAGTTAAGAACTCCCGCTTATAGAGGTTTGTCCTTAGACTAGAATGGGTGAGAGTGGCTCAGAGCGACTCAATAAGCCTACCTTCTAAAGGACAGAACCTCGTAGGTAGCTGGAAACTTAACTGTGCAAGATGGAATTCACTCATTCCTACACTAAGGAATTAGATAGGTTGTTCCCTTAAGAATTGACTCCAAGTCTTGAACAACGGGGCCCCGCCCTCTATGAGGGTATGAGTCTAAGGTAGGACCTTAGACTTGTTGTTTCATTAGAGGATCAGTGGTGCTTAAGGAGCAAAGAGGTAATCACAGGGATAAAACGGTAATTTGACCCAGCTGTGATTACGAACAACCTGTGAATGGTCGACTCATGGGTAATGACTATATCAGTGGACACAATAATATCTACAGTGAGGAGAGTGCAACTACAAGTCTATAGTGGAGCTCATGAACTGTAGGTCCATTAGATCCCTCCGATCGCTCAATATGGTAATATTGAGGGTATAAAGTTAGAAGTGAAATTGAAGTGTTCAATTTCATACATGAGGTATTCTATCTATATATGATATAATTGATATAATATATAGTTTGAATGTGAATTAGATTCATATATAAACTATATACTAAGGAGAGATTAAAGGAGGAGTAGGATGGACATTTCCATCCTATTTCTCTATATATATGGTTGCATGAGATGCAACTAGGTAAAAAAAATATTCTAAGGAATTACAAGCTCTCTCTTGTTGTGTTGTTGGAAGAGTTCCAAAGCACACATCTCTCTCAAAAATCTCACATCTCCTAAAGGGAATCCACCTTCCTCCCTCACCTAGAGAACAACGGAGAAGATCCGGTGGTCGTGTTCGTACGTTGGAGTTCCTGTTGCTGAGATCGTGATCGTGAGAGAGTTGAGCACTTGAAGAAAGGTTCTTCAAAGGTAATTATCTTGTTGTCCATTCTGTTTTACATGTTTAATCTAGTTATATTTGTTCTTGAATTTATCGTTGTAACTAAATCAAGAGCGTGCGATTCGCAATCTCTTCCGCTGCGGGGACTTCGATTCCCTTCAAAAGAATAGCGCTCAGAGGAAGTTACTGAAGTAAAGTCAGAGTTCTGTTTTGCTAGTAATGCCTTGGCACTGCAAAATTCTGAAAAAAAAAATGTATTGGTTGTTTTGAAAGAGAAGACATGGTAGCATTGAATGAATTTAAAAATATTCAGTAAGTAGCTCACTTAAGACCAATGCTCCCACTTCTCCATACAAACAAACTCTTGACTTTCCAGTTCTGCACTCTCTTAGCTGTGTGACCACCTAAACTACTCGACCTACTTTATAGTCTCATTAATAAAACCCTAGAGCCATGCTCCCGATCTGTGGGCTTCATCACCATAACTAACGTAGAGCAAAAAGGTTTGTAACCCTTAAGTCACGCTGGCTAGCACCTATTGACAACCATATAGTCCACAACCCTCAAGTCACACAGGCTAGCACCTGCAATAAAGGAGACATCCTCTATGCCATCACAAAATAGGGTACATAACTCATCATCACTTACGTCACATAAACATCAAGGTAAACATGCATGCTCTAGGTGAAGTAGTAGGTGTCACTAGCCAAGGATCCTATGTCGTCATTCCCGAACCTCTACCAAGGTTCTTAAGACCTTACAACATCATAAACACATCATCACGAAGGTCAGAGTAATTAGGGCCTTAAGATTTACTTTTCAACTCCAACAATACAAAACTAACAAAAATACCCATACCATTAGTTTTTGTATGTCCGTTATATTCAAGTATTATTAAATTCAAGTTTTGAATTTAATTTCTCAAGAAAATTCATATTTTAAATCAAATTGGAATTTTATTATTTTATTGTTTAGGATATTTTAATGTTTAGAAATCTAATTTGTGCACTATTGTAGTTTTATTTAAAGTGAGGTGCATTTTGTGGAAAAAGCATATTTAGACCTAGGGTTTGCAAAAAAGAAGGAGTGATTTTGTCCTTTGTGAGCACGCAAACCATGGAGCCATCTTCCTCATCTTCTTCACCTCACTCTCACCGGCGTATTAGACTATAATTAACCTTTTTTGATCATCTTATCTAAAAATTAAGACAATATTTTGATGTTAATGCGGATGAAAATATTGATGCGAACATAAATTTTAGAAAAAATATAAAGAAATTGATTAAAAGTATTTGAATTATTTCATGAAACTTTAATTGTGGCTTGTTTATAGAAAAATTGTTCATTTTTAACTATCATATCTAAAAAAGGTATAATATTTATTCTGAAATTGTTGAAAGTGTTGTGATAATTCAAAGAGACTTTAATTGTGGATTAATTAGGCGATAATTGACCATCTTTTTTACAATATGTAGGGTGAAAAATTTAAACCTCTGACATCTTGGTTAAGAGTATACATTTAATGCAAGTTGACCTATATGCTCATAATGGTCATAGTTGACCATTTTTAATCATTATACTTAAGCATATAAATTTTATTTATATAAAAATGTTGATATCAACATAATTTTCTAAAAAAAATATATAGAATCATAATATTTATTTGAATGAATAAATAAGAGCTTCATTGTCTTAAAGGTAAAGTTGATAATTAAGAAATAATTGACTATTTTTAATTATCATGAGATATTAGTCTAATATATAGATAGATAGATAATAAAAATGAAGAGTAGTTTGGTGACATATAATGAGTTAATTAAAAACTCCACTATTTGATAGCAATATTTGATAACATAACAATGATATTATTGTGAATGCACAATAAGAAATTAACAATTTTCATTAAATCAGACTTCATAAATAAAAAAAACATCTTATTTTATGAAATGAAAGAAGAAATAAAAAAGCATCTTATTTAATTCAAATTTATAAATAAGATAAACAAATGATTAAAAGTAAATAAATAAGTACTTAAGAGTTAAGAGAGAGGGAAGACGGAGGAGATTTAAAAGGGAAGATAGCACTCGAGAGAGTGTGGGATTGAAAAGTTAAAGACTTGTGGTAAAATATTTTTCCAATTATTTTTGTCCCACATGGTTAGAATCAAAAGGAGAGGAGGAAACTTTTAGTATAAATATCTTTGTCTGCACATCACCTCCTTGCAAGTTGCAACTCAAAGAAGGCCTCTTTGTTGGATAACTAGAGTGGGTTTTAATAATGGGCTGGTCTCAGTACAATCAATAGGTCAATTTTAGTATAATATTTAAACTGTTGATGACATTTTGTTTAAATGTCACGATATTTTAATATTGAGCTAAATTTTCTTCCTTTGACTATATCAAAAGTAAATTTAAATTTAGAAGAAATTTTGTATGTTGTAAAGTTCATATCATAATTCATAATACCTTTCTTGTTGAAGTACTTCTTTGTAAGTAACATTTTTTATAAATGTGATTTGTACTCCAGTAGGAAAGTCTTATTTCTCGAGTACCTTAATTAGTTGTTGACGAGTTGAAGTTGGATAATGCCACATATAACTGTTCTTGAGAGACAGCTTGTTTCAGCAAATACACTCCAACATGTGGTAGGTTTGGCTTTTCTGACTTATTTATTGTCATTGCAAAATAAAGTCCTTCAAAAAAACTGTTTTCTTTTCAATTTGAATAGATAGTCTTCATCTTTTGATAGACTAGTATGAATTCAAGGGAGGAAAACTTGTTCATATTTGTAACGACCCTAAAATTCTGAGACGAATCTACGTTAGGGAAGTTACTCCGCTACACCGTTCACGCCGAAATTTCGGCAGCATAACGGCGTAGCAAGGAGAAAACCAAAATTTTCCTGCAACCTAATAAGCAGAAGAAACACTTCAAAGAAACAAGAATGCCCAACCCCCACCAAACTTCATCACATAAAATGGGTTGAGCTACAATCAGAGTTCCAAAGCACAATCTCTTAGATAAAAAAAACATACGCGAGCGAAAAGGAAACTCAATAACCAAGGAATACAAGTGAAAAACAAAGTGTCGCACGACTAGACATATAAAATAGAAACTAAAACAGGACAATGACAAATGAAAACTCAAAGCGCAAAGGAAACAAGACGGAAACAGGATCCCGCAGCCTCATCAGGTCGTCATCGTCGCCACCCGCCTCAAGGTTTCTTACCTGCAACCAAAAACAACAAAGTAGACGGGTGAGTATAAAAATACTCAGTAAGCAGCCCACTTACGTCCAAACAAACTAACATGCAACAAAACAAGACTCGTCTCATAAACTTACTCAACCCCAAACAGGTCTCACACTTAGCACACTTCACCCTTAGTCCCCCCTGCGGTAATAACTCGAGCTCTACCTTCGGTCTTGAAACTTTGGTTGACGATGCAATGAGAGAAAGCAACTCTCACGCCACTACACACTGGCATAGAGCAGAGTAGGTACGTATCCTACACGCCCTATGGGGAATCGCCCCTAAGCCAACACGGGATCATGGAAAGCAACCACTCCCGATCTGAACGGGGACGCACCCCAGGCTCTCATAACACACTAGCATGGTACCGTGCGGTGCGTAACCAACACGCCCATTGGAGAATCACCCGTAAGCTAGTCCAGGATCATGGAAAGCAACCACTCCCGAATCTAATCAGGGACGCACCCCAAACTCACGAGCCTATCATATATCGCCAACCTAGAGGTTCCGACTCGCTCAGGCGTAACTCGGGGTTTAGTAAGTGTTGGGTTTTGCGCTTCATAAGGTTATTTAGGATTCTAACAAGACATTCCTAAAAATCTCCGACCCATTCTCAAGGGTCCCAAATTCAACCAGGTTTTCACTTTTAGCCAACACCTCAAAGTATTCAAATTCCACTTTCAGACCACACTCAGCTAGATGTCTGACTTAGCCCTACCCCAAGCCCACACCAGATTGCTCAGCTCCTTGCTTCACGTCAGTGGCGCTCTCTAACTAGCATTCTCGACGTAACCTGCATCGCCCGTAGGACGCTCGTAAGCTTAGTCCCACTCCGAGTCTGTTGCCACCCTCATAGTGACTCACCTCGAAGCATTCCCGTCTTTGGTCTATTGGCATGACTACTATGGCTCACTACAAGACATCACTGCCCCTGTCTATTGCCACTCACACTGTGACTCACCACGAGACATCGTCATACACGTATTCCATGCTAGTTCCTCGCCACACAAAGCCGTGGGATGACGTCACCCAAACGAGGAGTAAGGTAGGGACTTTAAGACAGGGGGGTTACCTGACACAACTCTCCTCTCTGGTACTAAAACCGTACTCGAACATACGTTCTGTCAACTATGCGAGCAATACACGCTGCATATCGAAAAATACCTCAACCATCCATAAGCCAACTCATTCACGATCAGAACCAACCACTTTAACACTCACGAGGTTCAATCCACAAGCTATGCAAACAAGCTCATTCGCTCATGAGCTCGATTACCGGATCAAGTCGGCTACAAACAACGCTTCAAGAGTCCACGAAAGAACCCCTTCCTTCAAAAATCAAAAACAAGCTCGCCCAAAACCATTCCAAGGAGATGGAAGGTCACAAACGCTGCCTAGAGCTTACTCTTACCGCCCACCAACGGTTATAGTGATCTAGACAACTTAAATACGAGTCGAACTTAAGGCAATACGCTCAACGGACACACTTGGCCCAAACCTCGGTAACCAAACCTTAGTTCATAACCTCAAGCTCCTTTTAGGAACCGTTTCACACTGAAACGATCTTAAGCCCAACACAGTAATCATCTAATTAGATTGATCAATTATACTTTGCCGCACTCGCCCATCTAGAGTTTAGTCAAGACTCATAAACCAAGTGTAAACCTCGAGGAGGAACCCAAACATAGTACTATTTTTCCACTGCATCCATCTCAAACCCACAACATTTATTCTCAACTCATCACGGTCCAAGGCTTTAAGTTTCACCTTTAACTTCAAGCCTTAAGCCCCTATTCCCCTATAGATTACTTCCTTAGTCCATTAGCGGTACGAGCAATACCCACACGAATCCAAACTCATACATAAGCCTCGCAACGTCATTTTCGTGCATTAAACATAATTCATAGCTTACCGCATACAAACAAATTGAATAATGGCTTTGAGGGCTTAATCCAAATGACTACTTACCTGGATGATGAAAGCTTCGATCCCGAGCTCCCTGTACTTTCTTAACATGTTCGAGCCCTTAAACAACAAACAACGACTTAAAACATGTTTCTATCAACCATAAACAACTAATTTGACTTGGATGACCAAACTAAAGCATGGAGATTTAAAACGGGATCGAGAAAACGAAGTCGACAGGTTATACCTATCAGACGGCAGCGGCGGCGGCGGCAAATTTTCCAGTGAGTGGCAGCGCGTGGAGCATAGATCCGGAATTCCCATGACCCGATCTATTCAAAACCAACCTTAAAATCACGAAAACCAGACTAAATACCAATGAACCAGTTGAACCAAGCCTCTAAGGACTAAGGATTCTTGAAAAAAAACCTTACCGACGAAGGACTACGACCACCGGAGAGAGGCAGCGCGTGAGCGCTTGCATGGGCGTGGGCAAGACGGTGGTAGACTCCGGCGTGAACAACCGAACTACGGCGATCGTGCGGCGCGTTTGCGTGCGCGGGTCAGGCGTGACGGAGAGGTCGATTTCTTTGAAGGGGCGGCGGCGAGAAACGCTTCTTGCGTTTTCTCTTTTTTTTTTTTTAACCGGGCGTTACAATATTGCACTTTAAAAAGTAGTAAAAAAAAAGTTAATTGAAAATAAAAATTCATACCTTGAGTTTATTACATTTTTTGATTCTTGATATTCATAATTGGTTTCACAACTGTCACAATTCCAATGACATCTGTAACAAAATAAAAGGATAAATATTAAATATAAAAACTGTATAAATAATTTAATGTTATTTATTAAGAAAAGAACATATCTATTGTTTTCTTTTTATTCAAAATACCGATCATTTGCTTAAAATCAAAATTTTCTTTTGAAATTATATCAATGGTTTCTCGGATCTTAGTATTAGGTGATATAGATATATCTTTGTTGATATTAAGAGATTTATCGTCAATTGGTTTCACATTTCCACATCCAGATTTCTTCAAAGTGTGCTCCAATCATAAAATAGGTTCATTATACATCACAACTTGAATTTGAGTTCCCTACAAAAGTAAGTATTAGAATGGTTAAGATATAAAAAATATCCCTGAATTATGGAGTTGATTTCAATTATATCTCTGAATTTTGAAAAGTTTCATTTTAATCCTTAAATTTTGAAGTTTTTTTCAAAATAACTGTTGGAGGCTTTTTTTCCGTTAAATTCATGGACGGAAAATGTTGTGTTTTCATTGTTGCTTATGTGAACATATTTGAACATATACGTCGAAAAAAAATCAAAGCATATTCAAATACATCATTTTTCGTTCATAACTTTAATCGAATCAATGATTGTTTAGAAACAAACGTCAAAATTTAAGAGTTAAAATGAAACTTTTCAAACTTAAAGGTATAATTGAAATCAACCCTATAGTTCAGAGGTATTTTTTTATAATTTAACCTATTAGAATAGAACATTTTTATATATTTTTTTTAAAAAAAACTATTATGAATAAAGAACTACGTCTTAATTCTATTTAGAGAAAAAGGTTACATCTTCATCAACCATGGAAACCAACTTCAAGACTTGAAGTGGACCCTCTCAAGTTCAAGGGCAGCATGGGTCTCTATTGTTCCTCTTCGAATTACGAAGACTTTTACTGTTCATTCCTTTTGAGAGTGTTCTAAATTTTTTTTATCAAAATATAATTTTCTGACATAGTGTTATGAAATTGAGAGTAGGGGGGAAAATGACCAACTGTGAAGGAATGTAAATAAAAGGTAAGAAAAATGGTTTTAAAGGAAGTGACATTTATGTGGGTGTGAATTAATGGAATTGAGGAGGTTAGAGATATGAGTGAGGGAGTGAGAGAGAGGTTTTTTCTAGTAAATAATTATTATGCGTTGATATTTAAAAATTAATTGAGGATGAATATAACTACTCTAATCAATTTTTCATATTATAGTACTGTACTATACTATTTGATATTTAATAATGTTGATGCCGGAATTTGGATAGACGCATCAACGGTGAATTTGTATCGTTGGGGACAACGATCTCCTGCAAGAAAGAAAACTAACACCGGTGTGGTGCTCTACCACACGCACTCCGACGCTCAAGTTAGAGAAGATAATTTCGCATGGAAGTAAATCTCAAGCTAGAACACAGGCTCAAAATGATTGCTTTCCTTCGTTGGGCTTTCCATCGAGTTAATATAGACCTCATATTTATAACGGTTTTTCAAGGTTTTATTATCCATTAACTCTCCATAATTGAGCGTGCTTAATGACGGCGGTTACGGGAAAGGAACCGTTTCACGGCGCCCTTGTTTCTCTTCCTATCCGTCATAACAACGTTCGCGACAGCGGACCCTCTACGACCGGGTCGACCTCGCGGGTCGGCCTCCAGTCTGACCGCGGAGCGAGCCGGCCTTCTGGGGTCCGATAAAGGTCGACCCATCTTCGGCCGGCCGACCCCCCCCAGGGGTTGGCCCACCACCGACAGTGGGTCGGCCTCCGGCCGAACCGGCCCCATGGGGTCGGCTCCTTGGCCGGCCGAATTTCAGGGTCGGCCTCGGTCGAGCCGACCCATGGGGTCACTCTGAGTCGGGCCGACCTCGTGGGTCGGGCCCACCTTCGACCGGTCGACCCCTTGGGGTTGGCCTCGGTCGGCCGGCCGAACCAACCAGCCGACCCTGTGGGTCGGCCTCGTCGGCTCCTTGAACCGGCCGACCCCTGGGGTCGGCCCACCTCGGACGGGCCCGACCCTTTGGGTCGGCCCGGCCTGAGCCGACCCCAAGGGGTCGGCTTCGACCCACCGATTTTAACCGGTCGACTACTCATTCGCCTCTCTTCGACGTTGTCGGACCGGATCCTATTTTTGGCCATAACACTTGCCCTCACTTCTAGTCTAACTTGTTCTCCTCTTATAGTTTAGACTTGAAGTAAGTGGACATACCCCTCGGACGATCCTCGTTCCACCTCGATAGGCGTGTCTGTAAGGCTTTAAAAGCTCATCTAAGCTTCATTCTTTTCACACCTTCAATCCATTCCAAAACCTTAGTTTCAAGATCATACTCTCCCCCGACTTCTTTGGCGTTTCGGTCAAGGCGCCTTTCCAGGTAACCCCACTTACATTTCTGAGCAATGGCTAGTAGTGTACCTCTCGCTGTCCACGCCAGTTCTTCTGATCCGAAAGACGTAGATTTCAGTCCTAATCCACCCCCTAGAGTCCGAAACCCTCGAGTCTCTAGGAGTCTGCCTGGTAGAGCTCATAGTAGAGTTAGAACAATTACCGACTCCGCTTTAGGAGAGCTCCGTTCTTTCTACGGCATCCCAAACTATGTTACCATTAGGGTTTCTATCTTGACATGCTGGCTAGTGGAGTTAGGTTGCCTCTTATTCCCATAGTTCAGAATTTCCTTATTCTCACTAGACTGGCACCTTTTCAGATACTACCGAACTCCTGGTGCTCACTCATGGGATGTTGTGTCCTTTGGCATCAGACTGGGAACCCGACTCCCATGTCGGCCATTGACTTCCTTTCCCTTCATATCTTCAAACAGAAAGACAGATCCAAGCCCTGCTACTATACCTGCCCCCCGTCCTACGTCGAGGCTATCGTCAAGGAGCCCAAATCAGTCAAACACTGGAAGAAACCATGGTTCTTTGTGGGTGGGCTTTGGCTATGTCCTGACGAGGCAGGGTCTACCCTCCGAGTTCCAACCAGCTTCGGAACGTTAGGCGAGTCCGCTTTTGATGCGCGAACGAGACCGTTACCCTGCCGTTTACGACTCTACTTTATGGTTTTATTTTTCTCGTTCTTTGATACTATGCTAACTGACTTTCTTTTTCCTCGGCAGCTGACGTCAGACCGGAGCCGACTCCTACTGCGCTTGCCTTTCGAGCTTCCGCTTGGAGGATTGCCGAGTCTCGACGGTGGGGTCCTGAGTTAGTTACGAACGAATTCCTTTCAACGTGCAATCTTATTCCTCCTCTAATTGACACACCAGAAGGTTAGGCTCTCTCTCTCTACAATGCCTTTGCACGACATCTTCTTATTACATTCTTTCACGATACTCTCTTTCTACCAGAGATGACGTCGAATTTGGTGGAACAAGAGCAGGAGCTCCTGACTGAACGGGAGCTTGCGGTAACTGGGGGCGTCCCTCGAGCCAGTCATGTTTCAAACATCGATAATCATGCCACAAGGCGTCCTTGCAGGCGATCGTCCCCCGCACGCTCCTCTTTCCCGGAGATCTTACCTGATCCTGTCCCTCCTCCTACCAATCTGGGGAGTAGGTCTGACCAACCTGATCCTCTTAGGGATATCGGCAGCAGGGGCGCTCTCCGCCTCACCTACGCTGGACCTTATGATTCTCCTTTTGATACGACTGTCGAAGTTGAGCGAGCCTTCGCTCTATGGGGTGGCCTTTCTGACAGTGGCTCCTTTCGTGGTTCTTCCGAGCGCTTTGATGTCAATCACTGCCCAGAGTCTATTCTGAATGCCGCAATACATTACACTCGCGAGGTGAGCACCTTTTTTCATCACCTCCCTTCTCTTCTTCACTTTCTGCTAATTTTGCCTTCTATGTGCAGGCTTTCATTCTCACAACCTTGGCTTCTCGTCGTATGTCGAGCGAACTCGTTCACCTCCGTCAGAACCGCGTCTCACGGGTTGAGCTGGAGCAAGCCCAATTCCTTCATGCCCAAGCAACACAGTCTCTTCAATCTTTGCAAGCGAGATTCGATTCTCTACAGGCTGAGCATCAGGACTATCATACGCGTACTGAAGGTGAGTTGTCCTCTCTTCGGTCTGAGCTATCCTCGCTCCGATCTCAACTGAAAGGGATCGAAGATAAGCTCAACGACATTGGCTACCTGACCGAAGCCTTCAAGCGTTCTGATGCGTACAATGACTTCTCGAATAGAGCTATGCTTTGCGGCGTAAATTGGTCGATCGGAAGGTTCGAGAACGACATCCTGAGACTAGCATGGGTGAAATCTTCCTTCTTGGAGTGCATTGAGGCTTGTAATCCCCCCTGGATTTGACATTGGCCAAACTTCTGGATCTAGGGGTCCGAAACACTCGCTCAGAGAATGTGGTTCTAGACGAGAACTTCCTCGATGACATCTCCATGGACCAACTGCCTGGCCCCTAGATGCATCTGAGTACTTCGGTCGAATTAGCGTTGTCTTTGATTGTCTTCTTCCTTTTTTTTTTGTATCTCTTTCATGTATCTTGTATCTCTTTTAATGGACTTCTTTTGTTTGTACTCTTATTGTGTCTTGATTGAACTCTATCTTTATTGCAACGTCCCTACCCCCCACTCACGCAGTTTTGATTCAAAGCAAATTGCTTGAGTAGAACGTTTTACATTAATAATAACCAACAAATCCGAATACACAACAAAATAAAGAAAAGAAATACGGAACTACTGATAATAAATCTTTAGATGTTCTGCATTCCATGGGTGTGGCATCCGTTTTCCGCTCATGTCAACAATCTCATAAGTTCCAGGACGAACTATCCTTGTAATCTTGTATGGGCCTTCCCAATTGGGACCCAAAGCGCCAGAGGTCGGATCTCTGGTGTTCTGCATAACACGGCGGAGTACGAGGTCACCTTCGCTGAAGCTACGCTGCTTCACACGGGAGTTGTAGTACCGAGCGATCCTACACTTGTACTCTTCTGTCCGCAATCAGGCTTTTTCCCTCCATTCTTCCAATAGATCTAGGTGCAGACTCAGGAAATCAGGATTCATACTGGGGTCAAAATGTTCTACCCGGGGAGATGGGAGTCCAATCTCCACGGGATAATGACTTTCATGCATCGACGGGAGTGAAAAGGAGTCTCCCCAACCGAATTTGAGACGTGCTGCTCAGTAAGCCCATAATACGTTAGGCAATTCCTCCGCCCATGAGCCCTTCAACCCTTCAAACTTGGTCTTGAGGTTTCTCTTAAGGATCTTATTCACTGCTTCCACTTGACCGTTGGCTTGTGGGTGGGCTGGAGAAGAGAAGAAATGCTTGATATTCAACTCCGAGCAAAACTTTCGGAATGCTTCATTGTCAAACTGGCGTCCGTTATCTGTCACTAAGGCATAAGGTATGCCGAATCGGCATATGATGTCTCGCCATATAAAATTAGTCACCTTTTTCTCGGTAATAGTTGCGAGTGCTTCTGCCTCTGCCCACTTCGTAAAGTAGTCTACTGCGACCACTGCAAACTTTGTTTGTCCCTTACCTGCGGAGAGGTCCAATGAGGTCTACCCCACCGAGCGAAGGGCCGAGGACTCATCACACCGTGAGCGGTTGAGGAGGTTGTCTCTCAGATACCGCAAATCGTTGGCATTGGTCACACGACTTGCGAACGAACGTGCATCGTTATGCATCGTGGGCGATGAGTAGCCCCGCCGCATTGCTTTCGCGCAAGAGACCGAGCGCCCGAGTGATTACCGCATATTCTCCGTGTATCTCCGTGAAGACATATGTCGCCGTCGAGCTCAAGACATCGAGGAGCGGCATAGAGAAGCTTCTCCGATATAACTTATTGTCTTGTAGGACATATCGCGCCGCCTTATATTTTAGCCGACGTGCTTCAAGTTTGTCGGAAGGGAGTCTCCCGTCCTTAAGGAACTCGACCAAAGGGGATATCCAAGTTCGCTGCTCGGTGGACGTACCATCCAACTCCATGACTTCACTCTCTTCGACACTTGGTTCATCCAAGATCTCAGCCGGGACGGTTCTTCGTAGCTCGATTGTCGATATCGCGCCAATCTTGCGAGCGAGTCAGCGTTGGCATTCTCAGATCTTGGGATCCGTCTGATTTCGAACTTATCGAAAGTCCCCAGGTACTGTTTTGCCTTGGTTAGGTAGGCGACCATGCGTTGTTCTTTTGCCTGATACGCTTCCGCTACCTGGTTCACGACAAGTTGAGAGTCGCTTAGAATGATCAAGTTTTTTACCTCGAAAAGTTTGGCGATTCTCAGCCCTGCTAGTAATGCCTCATACTCTGCTTCGTTGTTCGACGCTCGAAACTTGAACCTTAAGGCGTACTCGAACCTTTCCCCGTTCGGAGATATCATAAGCAATCCTGCTCCGCATCCACGACTGTTTGATGATCCATCGACGTACAGTCGCCAAGGTAGATCAGCGTCCTTCTGTAGTTGGACTAAATTTATCTCCTGCGAAGGGGTCATCTCAGCTACAAAATCTGCTACGGCTTGCCCTTTCATGGCAAATCGAGGTCGAAACGAGATGTCATACTCGCTGAGTTCTACCGCCCATTTCATCAGTCGTCCGGAAGCCTCTGGCTTTTGTAGAACCTGTCTCAAGGGATAGTTGGTCGGTACTGCTATCTTATGAGCTTGAAAATAAGGGCGAAGTCTCTGTGCAAAAATTACTAAGGCCAAGGCCAACTTCTCTACCTGCAGATATCTTGACTCCGCCCCCATCATGGACTTGCTCGTGTAGTAGACAGGGGACTGTCGACCGTCTACCTCCTTTATTAGGACGGAACTTACAGCAGTGTCGGAGGTGGCTAGGTACAAGACGAGCTCCTCCCCTGGCGTTGGTTTGGACAGCAACGGAGTTGAACTAAAGTATTTTTTTAGTGACTCAAATGTCTCTTCGCATTCGTCCGTCCATTCAAAATTAGCTTTCTTGCGTAAGAGTTTAAAAAATGGAAGACATTTATCTGTCGCTCTACTTAAGCGATTTATTTATACTGCGATCTTTCCATTCGGACTCATGAATGCTTCATAGTTTTTGGAGACTCCATCTCCAATTGCTCGGATTTTGTCGGGGTTCGCCTCGATTCCTCTTTGGTTTACCATGAACCCTAAGAACTTACCAGAAGTTACTCCGAAAGCGCATTTGTTGGGATTCAGCTTCATCTGGTACTTCCGTAACGTTGCGAAGGCATCCGCAAGGTCGATCTGGTGTAGATCAGCATGTCTACTCTTGACGAGCATGTCATCGACGTAGACCTCCATACTCCTGCCAATAAGATGAGAAAACATCTTGTTAACTAGCCGTTGATATGTTGCCCCCGCGTTTTTTAACCCGAAGGGCATAACGTTGTAGCAATACAATCCTCTGCTAGTAATGAAGGATGTCTTCTCCTGATCTCGAGTGTACATCCGTATTTGATTATACCCGGAGTACGCGTCCATGAAACTGAGCATTTCGTGGCCTGTCGTCGCATCCACCAGCTGATCGATCCTTGGTAGCGGGAAGCTGTCCTTTGGACACGCTTTGTTCAGGTCGGTGAAATCTACGCACATTCGCCACTTCCCGTTAGCCTTTTTCACTAGTACCACGTTGGAGAGCCACTGGGGATAATTAACTTCCCGGATGAACTCGGTCTCCAAGAGATCCTTGACTTGCTCAGCTACAATCTCATTTCGAGCGTGGTTGAAGGCCCGTCGTTTCTGTCGAACAGGCTTGTAGTCTCTGTCGACATTCAATCGATGTGTGATCACCTTTGGATCTATGCCTGGCATATCACATGTCTTCCATGCGAATACATCGACATTCCTTTGGAGAAACTCGATAAGATTCGCTCTGCAGTCGGTCGTGTGACTTGGTTCCAATGTTCACACATTGCTCCAGGATAGCGATCGTCAGACTCCGGTGGCCGGCGAGCTCGCCCGCTCGAATGTGGCGATTTCCGGTCATCCTCTCACGGCACGGTTCACCGATCTGGTGCCGAGATGTCAATGTCCATCTCGGCCTCTCCTGCACCGCCAAACTTTTCTGGATGCCCTTCTATGGCTGCCACCTCTTCTACCTCCCCGTTTGATTCTCTCATAGCATTGTGGTAGCATTCCCGAGACATTTGTTGTTCTCCATATACCACCCCGACTCCGCTGGGAGTTGGGAATTTCAGCATCTGGTGGTAAGTCGAAGCTATTGCCTTCATAGCATGTATCGTGGGACGTCCTAAGATGGCATTATAGGCTGAGTCGTGATTTACCACCAAGAACTCTACCATAGTCGTTACACATGTCGATCCGCCGCCAAACGTCACCGGCAGTTCAATGCTCCCCTCGGGATACACCTTACTTCCCCCGAATCACACTAAGGGAGATATGCTAACCTTGAGCCGATCTCGTCCTATCTTCATGGCGTCATAGGCACTTAAGGATAGCACGTCAGCGGAACTGCCCCCGTCGACCAGGATACGACGGACCTTGATGTTGGCAATCAGTAGAGAGATCACCAACGCGTCGTTATGAGGTTGGTGCAATTTGACTGCTTCCCCCTCTGAAAAACTAAAAATCTCGTTAGATAAAGAAGTTGAACAAACCTCCCAGTCGGCCGGCGGGGACCGGGCGGCCCGGGCCTTCGCCTTCCTTTTTTTGTTTGAGTCGCCTCCGGCTGATCCCCCAAGAATAGTCTGGATTTCTCGGGGAGGGGGTGACCCTCCTCCCTTGTTGCTTGGCTCCTGCTGATCCGACCTGGTCTCACGTCGTCCACTTCCACCGACGTATTCTTTCAGCTGTCCGGTCTGGATCAATGCTTCTATGGCCTCCTTCAGGTCGTAGCAATCTGAAGTTGAATGTCCATGGTCGCGGTGGAATAGACAATAATTTGTCCTTATTCCTCCTATGAGATCCGGCCTTCAACTTAGCGGCCATTTAAGAATATTCTTGTCGCGTACTTCCATTAGGATCTTGCTCGATAGGTACGCTTGTCGGGTGTACCGCTCAAATCTGCTCGGTGGCAAACCCTTCCTCACGGGTTTCTCGCTAACGCCGGACCGCTCCTCGTGCTTTCGCGCCGAGAGTCGCCGATCTTCCTCCGACCGACCCTTATTTATTTTTCTCAGCCCCTGTTTTTTGCTTGTCGTCCCGCCGCGCGCCTCGAAAGCAAGCATTCCCCGCACTCATGTATTTTTGAGCTCTAGTTAGTAACTCAACGTAACTCGTAGAAGCTTTCTTACTCAGTGACCACAAGAACCTTTCGTCCCGCAAACCGGCTACGATAGCTGTTAGGACTGCCCCATCGGTATACCCTTCAATCTGTAGGGCCTTGCTGTTGAAACGAGACACATACTCCCTCAACGTTTCGTTATTGCCCTGCTTGATGGTCAGGAGGTGTGTCGCAGGACGTCGCTGATCCCTTCCTCCGAGGAATTGAGTCACAAAGGCTCGAGCCAACTCCCGGAAGGAAGCGATCGACTTCCTCTTTAGCTGTATGAACCACTTTCGAGCTGGTCCCGTCAATGTAAACGAGAATGCCCTGCACTTGATCGCATCCCGGACTCCATGGAGTTCCATCCATGATCGAAATGTGTCAAGGTGCTCCATTGGGTCTTTCGATCCATCGTAGGCCTTGATTGTCGGTAGTTTGAACTTCGGGGGGACTTCCTCCTGCATTATTTTGTCAGTAAAAGGAGGGTCTACCTGGTCAACAAGATTCTCCAAGTCCAATCCGTCGTGGTCTTGAGCCTTCTTCATATCTCCGAGCTCATTCTAGATCCTCCGTAGTTCTGACGCCCAAGGTTGACTTTCGACCACCACTTCTTTTCTCTTCTGGTTGATCAATTCTCTAAGATCTGACCCCGTGCTAGGTCTCCTTGATCGGTCGTCCCTCCGGTCATGCTGTCGCTTGACTTCAGACGCATGGTGGTTGTTGTATTCTCGGTTCCCGTGGATCACCTGAGTCCTGACTTGGGACTCTCCCACTCGAGATGCGGCCTTCTGCTGCTCCGCATGATGGGATCGCCCTTTGCTGCCTCCCAACCGTAGCTTGTCATCAGACTTACACGGTGGGACCCGAGATTCGCCCGCCTTCTTCTTCCGCGGCCCTTACCTTTGGCCCGGTCTCTGGCCTCAAGGTAAGGACTTACGTGGTGTCGGAGCATTAACCTGTTCTTCGTTCCGGACGCCGTTAAGATTCTGTTCCGGTCCATCTTTTAGAGCCTCCACGATTGGGTTTGGACGATTCAGTATCTCCAGAATTCTGGCGATGTTTTCGTCCAAGCCTCGAACCCGCCGCTCGGTCTTTGCGTCTCGATCCGCCCCTGCCGGAAAGTGCGTTGGTTAACTTCCTCGGGTTGGGCATTCTCAAGGCGTCCTTGCGGAATCGGCGAGGATGTCGGTCATTATCCGACTCTTCTCCATCGCTCATCGGGTTGACTTGATTCGGATGGTTACTCATGGTGAAGCGGTGTTAGGGTTTCAAAACGCGCGTGGCACTTTGCAAGATGAAATTGTCCCACAGACAGCGCGGCGCCAACCGTTGATGCCGGAATTTGGTTAGACGGATCAACGGTGAATTTGTATCGTTGGGGACAACGATCTCCTGCAAGAAAGAAAACTAACACCGGTGTGGTGCTCTGCCACACGCACTCCGACGCTCAAGTTAGAGAAGATAATTTTGCACGGAAGTAAATCTCAAGCTAGAACACAGGCTCAAAATGATTGCTTTCTTTTCCAACGAGTTAATATAGACCTCATATTTGTAACGGTTTTTCAAGGTTTTATTATCCATTAACTCTCCATAATTGAGCGTGCTTAATGACGGCTGATTCACGGGAAAGGAAGGCAGTTTCACGCGCCTTGTTTTCTCTTCCTATCCATCATAACAACGTTCGCGACAGCGGAACCTCTACGACCGGGCCGACCTCAAGGGGTCGGCCTCCTGGTCCTGAACCGGTCGGAGCCAGCCCTCGGGGTCTGATAAAGGTCGACCCATCTTCGACCGGGGCTGACCCCCTTAGGGGGTTGGCCTCCCGGTTTTGAACCGATTGGCTCCTCGATCGGGCCGATCCCAAGGGATCGACCCACCCTCGACTGGGGGTCGGCCTCCCGGTCTTGAACTGGTCGGAGCCGACCCCGAACCGACCCTATGGGGTCGGCTCCTTGAGCCGGGCCACCTTCGACCGAGGCCGACCCCAAAGGGTCGGCCTCCGTCGAGAGCCGACCCACTGAGGGTCGGCCGACTCCGATTTCAACCGGTCGACTACTCATTCGCCTCTCTTCGACGTTGTCGGACCGGATCCTATTTTTGGCCATAACAAATAATATAATGTAACACCCCAAAAACACGAACACGACTAAACGAGGCATTACTTCCAAGTTAGACTGCTTCGCGAAAATTCGCAAAGATAACGGCGCAACTGGACAAACCCAAAAATTTCAAGGAAACTGGACCTAACAAGAACACTTCAAAGACTCACGAGGTACCCAACCTCCACCAAACTACACAGAAACAATAGGTTGGGCTCCAGTCCCTCGGAGTTAGCAGAGAACTCAAACAGCAGAATAAGCTTGAATATGAAAGATACAACAGAACATGCTTTAAATCCAAAAGAAACAGGAACGATACAATCTAAAATTTACATAACAAAATGGTTAAAACGCAACGAAAGGAAAGAAAACGAGAGAACTACTCCTAACGCAACCCCTAAAATCCTACAAGTCTTCCATAGCCTTGCAGGGGTCTCGTCGCCGGTGGTCATCTCACTGGTTTGCCTTACCTGCACGAAAAAGAAATAAAGAAGGGGTGAGTATAAAAATACTCAAGAAGTAGCCCACTTCGTCCAAGAATAAAGAACATAAGAACGGCCCTAGACTTAGCTAACACGACACCTAGCCCGCTAAACAACCTCAACACGCTTCACGGCCCTACTCTTGCTCACTTTTCTCGGCTTTTGTCCTACCCTTAGCTCCTAGATCTGGTTGGCAAAGACGTGGCCACGAGACTCATCCTCGGGCTCGCACTAGGGCGAAGGACTCTATCCAACCCTCTCGACTCTAAGGATCACACACCCGAGTCGCACAAGGCTGGATGGGGCGACCACCACATCCCATAAGCATCAAAGCGGTACTACTACAGCGCACAATCGACCTCGGGCTCATTCCGGGCCGGCACTAGGGCGAAGGACTCTATCCAACCCTCTCGACTCTAAGGATCGTACTTCGAAGTCGCACAACTGGATGGAGGCGGACCATCACATCCCATACATCATCTCGCCAACCTCGAGTCTTAGTCTCTACTAGGGGGTTACACAGATACTTAG
The DNA here is from genome assembly GCA_036507285.1 of Trichosanthes cucumerina. Taxonomy (NCBI): domain Eukaryota; kingdom Viridiplantae; phylum Streptophyta; class Magnoliopsida; order Cucurbitales; family Cucurbitaceae; genus Trichosanthes; species Trichosanthes cucumerina. The sequence continues at coordinate 32,909,642 of CM071843.1, forward strand.
GACTTGGGCCTGCACTAGGGCTAGTTGTGCTAACTACAGTCCTAAGGCTCAACGGCACTTCCCGAGTCACTACGACTAAGCACGGGACAACTAAGGCACGGGACAAACAGTCATAGCAACTGGCACAATCAGAGTTCTCAGCACAAACTACTTCGACTCTATAAGCTACTATTCACATAGGATTAACAGACAATTGACCCCTGAACCAACAGGTTCGGGTTTCAGTATAGATATGCAACGAACATCAAAAGAGAATGAGTTAGGCACAGTTACACTTCTCATATCCTAACATGCTACTACGACCCAAAACAACTTTCAAACAGGTGAATACATGCAACGTGCCCCTAAGCCCTACACTTAGGGTAGTTTAGTCCAAACGACTACTTACAGTGGAAGAAAACGACAACGAGCGACTTTGTGGCGTGCTCCAAACGTTCTTCTACTTTCAATTAATCCCTAACGAAGAGCAATCACGACAAGAATCAATAAATCGAACACGACGCAACGAACCTAACATAGAAACTAAAAGAGAGGAGCGAAACTCACCCCCGAAGTCTCAAAACGGACTAAGGAACGGATCGAGGCGATCGGATGGAAGAGAACAGCTGGCGGCGGCGCGTGAAAGTGACGGCGGCGGCGCGTGGGTGGCAGATCTGGAATCCTCGCGGCCCGATCTATCCAGAACCGGACTCCGTTCGTCGAAAACCGGCCAAAAAGGGCTCGCATCGGCTGAACCAAAACAGTGGGTCTTGCAGATCTGGGCACGCCGGTGGCTTGAATGCAGCGGCGTTGCGGCGGCTCGGCTGGGCACGTCTGCTCGTGGCGGCGGCGGAGACCTGAGGCGAGAGAGAGAGCGAAAGCTTAGAGAGAGAGAGACGCCGGAGAGGATGAGAGAGAGAGACGGTGAGGAGAGAATGGGAGAGAGAGAGAGAGAGAGATAGAGACAGAGGTAGAAGAATCGAAGGGAGAAGAATGGGAGAAGAGGGGGAGAGAGAGTGCGCGGGTCGGCGGCCGCTTCTCACGCGGCGCGAGAAGAGGACGGGGGGGGGGGAGGGGGTCGTGCGACTCTTCTCCTTCTTCTGTAATTTTTTTTTTTTTTTTTAAAAGAAATTACTGGACCGTTACAGTCTACCCACCTTAGGAACTTTCGTCCTCGAAAGTAGCTAGCTCTCAAACAACTCTGGATAGCTTGCTTGCATCTCCTCCTCGCGTTCCCAGGTGGCTTCCTTGAGATGGTGGTTCTTTCAAAGGACCTTCACAAAGCGGATTTCCCTGTTTCTCAGGACTTTGCTATCACGAGCAAGGATTTGCACAGGTTTTTCCTCATAACTCAGATCCCTGTCTAACTTCAACGGCTCAAAGTCAATAACGTGCGAGGCATCTGGCACATATGCTCGTAGCATCGACACATGGAACACGTCGTGGACCGACGCAAGGGACGGCGGTAGGGCCAACCGATAAGCCACTGGTCCAATGCGTTCCAGAATCTCGAAAGGACCAACAAACCTCGGGCTTAGCTTTCCTTTCTTACCGAACCTCAGGACACCCCTCATAGGTGGAACTTTCAAGAACACAAGGTCCCCAACGGCAAACTCCAACTCTCGGCGCCTGACATCAGCATAACTCTTCTGCCTACACTGTGCCGTTAACATCCTTGCCCTTATCTTCTGTATGGCCTCGTTTGTCACTTTGACCAACTCGGGTCCCAACAATTTCCTTTCACCAACCTCGCCCCAACACACCGGGGTCCTGCACCTTCTCCCATAAAGGGCTTCAAAATGGGCCATACCAATAGTCGTCTGATAACTATTGTTGTACGCGAACTCCATCAGGTGAAGGTGCGAGTCCCAACTACCTGTGAAGTCCAATGCACACGCCCGAAGCATATCCTCCAGAATCTGGTTCACCCTTTCCGTCCTGCCACCGGTGCTGGGTGAAACGTCAGACTAAAGTTACTCTGAGCCCCTAGGGCTCTCTGAAAACTCACCTAGAAGTTCGAGGTGAACCGAGGATCCCTATCAGACACGATCTTCACTGGGACTCCGTGCAACCTTACTATCTCTTCCATGAACAGATGTGCCCACTTCTCAACTGTAAAGGTAGGCTTACCAGGCAGAAAGTGAGCGGACTTGGTTAGTCTATCCACAATCACCCAGATCACTGTGAATCCTTCGCTGTTCGGGGCAATCCCGAAATAAAGTCCATGGAGATCTCTTCCCACTTCCACTGGGGTACTTCCAGCGGTTGCAACAATCCTGTCGGTTTCTGTCTCGGTGCTTTAACTTGCTGGCACACCAAGCATCTCACGACAAACTCGCGCACATCTCTTTTCATTCCACGCCACGTAAGAATGATTTCAAGTCCTGATACATCTTAGTGCTTCCAGGATGCACTGAAAAAGGAGAGTTATGAGCATCACCCAAAATCTCCTCCTTGAGACCACTATCGGCCGGAACACACAAACGTCCTCTGAACAGTAGTCCACTGTCTGCTGTTACAGAGAACTCACTTTCCTCGCCACTTCTTGCCTGGCGCCAACAGTCCTCAAGACTAGAGTCTCCTTGTTGCGCCTCAATAACTCGTTGCCTCAAGGTCGGCCGTACCGACAACTGATTCAGCTGAGCTGTGACCTGACTCAACACAACTGCTATCCCTGCACGTTCCATTTCTGAACGCAAAGGAACTTGTCTCGTGACTAGGGCTGAGGTGTGAGCCACTTTCTCGCTAAGGGCATCAAGAACAACGTTTGCTTTGCGGATGGTACTGAGATCTCAACCTCATAGTCTTTTACTAACTCCAAGCATCTGCATTGTCTCATGTTCAACTCCTTTCGAGTAAAAAGATACTTGAGGCTCTTGTGGTTCGTGTACATTTGAATCTTTTCCCCATATAAGTAGTGACGCCAAATCTTGAGAGCGAAGACCACACTACAGCCTAACTCCAAGTCATGGGTTGGGTAATTCCGCTCGTAATCTTTCAATTGACGAAAGGCATAGGCTATCACCTTTCCATTCGCATCAACACACAACCCAAACCCTTCTTGGAAGCATCATCAGAGACCACAAAACTTCACGAGCCATCAGTAATCGCAAGCTGCAGTGCGAGAAACTAACCTATGCTTCGAGGTCCGAAAACTTGCTTCTAAGCTTGCACCACACGAATCGATTTCCTTTTCGAGTTAATCTGGGTCCGGGGGTGTGGTTATCTTGGAGAAATCCTTAACAAATCTCCTGTAATAACCGCCAAACCCAAGAAGCTTCGCACTTCGTAAACAGCTTTTAGGGACGAGGCCAATCGCCACTTCCTCAATCTTAGCAGATCCATTGTCACACCTTCTTTAGACACCACGTGTCCTAGGAAGGCAACTCGCCGCAACGTAACTCACACTTGGAGAACTTTGCATACAATCTGGTTGGTCCTCAAAATCATCAACACTTCCTCAAATGCACTTCATGCTCTTCCTCCGACTGAGTACACCAAAATATCGTCGATGAAGACGATTACAAAGGTGTCTAAGAACTCCTTGAATACCCTGCTCATTAGCTCCATAAACGCCTTTTGGGCATTAAATCAAAGCCAAAGGACATCACCGTGAACTCATAGTGTCGTGCACGGACTCGAAAAGCGATTTTGGAATGTCCTCATCCTTGATTCTCAATCGATGGTACCCGACCGTAGGTCGATTTTTGAAAACTTGCCGCGCTCCTTGCGCTTGGTCAAACAAGTCATCGATCCTCGGTAAAGGGTACTTGTTCTTCACTTTGTCACCTTGTTCGCTCTCGGTAGTCAATGCATAACCGCATCGACCCATCTTTTTTTCTTTACAAACAAAGACGCGCGCACTCCCAAGGTGAAACACTTGGGACAGATGAACCCCTTGTCTAGAAGTTCCCCTGAATCGAGTCTTAAGCTCTTTCAATTCTGCTGGCGCCATTCGGTAGGGAGCTTTAGACAACTGAGTCGTTCGCACTCAAGCTCAACATGAAATCTACCTCGCAACCGGGGTAGACTGTGCAACTCTTCGTGGAAAACATTCGCAAACTCTCGAACAAACAGGGACCGAGCTCAACTCGGTCCTTTGTTCTTTGTATCAGTAACACTCGCCAAGAGAGTCCAAGCTCCTTCACTTATCAACTTCTTTGCCTTAAGAGCTGAAATCATCTTCGAAAACTCTCCAGTCTCAATTCCCTTGAACTTGAAACTGGATTCTGTCGGAGGTCGAAACACCACCTCCCGGCAATGACAGTCGATGTTGGCATGGTTCGTAGACAACCAATCCATGCCCAGAATTACATCGAAGTCGCTCATATCAAGCACAACCAACGTCACATCTAGCACACGACCTGTTACTACTACCTGACCAGACTTAACTTTTTCCCGAGCTACTAACTCTCTACCCACCGGGGTAGCTACTGTCAGGCCAACATCTAAAGGTTCTACCTCTAACTGGGCTTGCCTCACAAATATAGCACAAATAAAAGAGTGCGAGGAACCAGAATCAAACAGAACAAGGGCCAAGTGGCCAAGAACGGGTAGTGTACCTGTCACCACAGCACCGGAACCTCCTGCGTTCCTATTTGCACTCGCATAAACTCCACCCCTTTGGCGATTTCCAGACTCGTCTTTCTTCTTTGCAGTGCGAGCTTTGGCAGTGCAAAGCTTTCCACGCTTATAACAAACTCGTTGGTCTCGACTCCCCGCACGCAACGACAAGTGCCCCGTCTTTCCACAGTTATTGCAGACCTTATTAGCTGCATGACAGGTTCCACTGTGTTGAACTCCACACCTGAGACATGAGCCCCTGTTTGGTGCTGCTTGGGTGATGTCCCCGAAGTTCAGTGTCTATTTGGCCTAGTAAAGGCCTGCTCAAACTTCCTCTTACGGTGGTTCCTAACTCGACTGCGCCGACTCGACTCGCCTCGAACTCGATCAAAACGAACCCATGCGGTCTCAGTCTCAGATCAATCGGGGATGCCACTCGAATCGCCGCTGCACAGACGCCTTGGGATCGTGAGCAACTGTCGACCCACGTACACCTCCTCGCAAACCTGTGAGGAAACACTCAACCTTCTTCTTCTCTGTATCTACCATATTAGGGGTGAACTGAGACAATGAAGTAAACTCATGCTCGTACTCTTCAACCGTCTGGTTCGGCCCTTGCTTGAGTTGTACAAACTCGGCTTTCTTGTCGATTCTAAGCACAGCCGGGTAATACTTCTCGTAGAACACTTCTTGGAACTGCGCCCAAGTTATCGGTCCTGCACTGACATCTATGGACCGTACAGCAGCTCGCCACCAAAGGAGAGCACTTCCCCTTAACGCATAGACTGCGCACTGAACTTTCTGGTGCTCGGGGCAACCCATTCGACTTAGGATGTCGTCCACTGCCGCAAACCATGCTTCGGCAACTACATGGTCTACCGGCCCATCAAAGAAGGGCGGGTCATACTTCTTGAAATCCTTCAGGTATCCCGCTTCTTCTGTCGTTGCCCTGAACGTAAAGGTCGGTGCAACCTCGGATTCTCGCGCAGTGCCGCTCTCGACTTCGGGATGCCAGGGCCTCCATGGCCTGAGTGAACATAGCCGTCTGGTTAGCTTGACTCGCTATATTCGCCTGAATCAGTTGCTGAATGCCTGCCACGAGTTCAGCAACTGGCGACGGTCCTTGCATGTTCGGTACTTGGACATTTGCCCTTTCCTGGGCTCCTACGTTCTGTCAAGCTGATTCCTCGACCACTGGAACATCCTGGTTGAGCCCCGATGCTCGGAGTGCTCAACCTCTGGTGCATCGTCGGTCGATTCCTGGTCTCGGGCCCTTCGACCTCGACCCCTGCGACCACTCCGACCTCGACCACCAGCAGCTGCTTTAGCACGACCTCTACCACGGGCCATAATCTAAAACGAAAAGCAACAGAGCACATCAACAACAGTACAAGAAGTGTAGCACTAAGGAAAGCACCTCAATTTTAACAACGAACCTCTTACCACTTACTAAGTAAAGCAAACCTGTTGACGATCCGACGAGTTCCTTGCGAGAGGCTATGAAGGACTAAACACCTACGATGTAGGCAGTATACAAGATCTAAAACTACGCTGTGATACCAACTGTAACACCCCAAAAATACGAACACGACTAAACGAGGCATTACTTCCAAGTTGTACCATTCGCGCCGAAAATTCGGCAGCATAACGGCGCAACCTGGACAAACCCAAAAATTTCAAGGAAACCTGGACCTAACAAGAACACTTCAAAGACTCACGAGGGTACCCAACCTCCACCAAACTACACAGAAACAATAGGTTGGGCTCCAATCCCTCGGAGTTAGCAGAGAACTCAAACAGCAGAATAAGCTTGAATATGAAAGATACAATAGAACATGCTTTAAATCCAAAAGAAACAGGAACGATACAATCTAAAATTTACATAACAAAATGGTTAAAACGCAACGGAAGGAAAGAAAACGAGAGAACTACTCCTAACGCAACCCCTAAAATCTTACAAGTCTTCCATAGCCTCGCAGGGGTCTCGTCGCCGGTGGTCATCTCACTGGTTTGCCTTACCTGCACGAAAAAGAAATAAAGAAGGGGTGAGTATAAAAATACTCGAGTAAGTAGCCCACCGCCCAAGAATAAAGAACATAAGAACGACCTAGACTTAGCTAACACGACACCTAGCCCGCCAAACAACCTCAACACGCTCCACGCCCTACTCTTGCTCGTTTTCTCGATTCTGTCCTACCCTTAGCTCCTAGATCGGGTTGGCAAAGACGTGGCCACGAGACTCATCCTCGGGCCGCACTAGGCGAAGGACTCTATCCAACCCCTCGACTCTAAGGATCACACCCGAGTCGCACACCCGGATGGGGCGGACCACCACATCCCATAAGCATCAAAGCGGTACTCTCGCGCACAATCGACCTCGGGCTCATTCCGGCCGGCACTAGGGGCGAAGGACTCTATCCAACCCTCTCGACTCTAAGGATCGTACTTTCAGTCGCACAACCCGGATGGAGGCGGACCATCACATCCCATACATCATCTCGCCAACCTCGAGTCTTAGTCTACTAAGGGTTACACAGATACTTAGGACTTGGGCCTGCACTAGGGCTAGTTGTGCTAACTACAGTCCTATGGCTCAACGGCACTTCCCGAGTCACTACGACTAAGCACGGGACAACTAAGGCACGGGACAAACAGTCATAGCAACTGGCACAATCAGAGTTCTCAGCACAAACTACTTCGGCTCTATAAGCTACTATTCACATAGGATTAACAGACAATTGACCCCTGAACCAACAGGTTCGGGTTTCAGTACAGATATGCAACGAACATCAAAAGAGCATGAGTTAGGCACAGTTACACTTCTCATATCCTAACATGCTACTACGACCCAAAACAACTTTCAAACAGGTGAATACATGCAACGTGCCCCTAAGCCCTACACTTAGGGTAGTTTAGTCCAAACGACTATTTACAGTGGAAGCCAACGACAACGAGCGACTTTGTGGCGTGCTCCAAACGTTCTTCTACTTCCAATTAATCCCTAACGAAGAGCAATCACGACAAGAATCAATAAATCGAACACGCACGCGCAACGAACCTAACATAGAAACTAAAAGAGAGGAGCGAAACTCACCCCCGAAGTGTCAAAACGGACTAAGGAACGGATCGAGGTGACCGGACGGAAGAGAAACACCCGCGGCTCAGAGGCGGGCGCGTGTCGCCGGCGGCGGCGGCGGCGGCGCGCGGCGCTGGACGGCGGCGGCAGCGCGGCGGCGCGCGCGTGAAAGTGGCGGCGCGGCGGTGTGGTGGCGATTCGAATCTCGCGCCCGATCTATCCGAGCCGGACTCGTTCGCCGAAAGCCGGCGGAAAAAGGGCTCGAATCGGTGAACCAAAAAAGTGGGTCTCGCGGATCGCACGCGCGCGCGGCGGCTTGAGCTAATGCGGTGGCGTTGCGGCGGCTCGGGCTGGCGCGTCGCTCGTGGCGGCGGCGAGAGACGAGAGTAGAGAGAGAGAGGGAAAGCTTAGAGAGAGAGAGACGAGAGGAGGATGAGAGAGAGAGACGGTGAGGAGAGAATGGGAGAGAGAAAGAGAGAGATAGAGGGAGAAGAGTCGAAGGGAGAGAAGAAGGAGAAGAGGGAGAGAGAGAGCGTGGGCGGCGGCCGCTTCTCGCGCGCGCGAGAAGAGGATGGGGGAGGGGGTCGTGCGACTCTTCTCCTTCTTCTGTAATTTTTTTTTTTTTTTTTTAAAAAAAAGAAATTACTGGACCGTTACATATAATATCTAGAAAGTTGATATTGTAATTATTATATCAAAATGATATCAATAATATCTTCATCTTTGTTTTTCTCCATATTTCAAATATCGAAGCATATTTGATATCATGGTACGGAGGATTATAGCAATTATAATATTCTAAAACCTTAAATATAATATTATCTAAAATCTATATATCATTTGATATTTAAATATTAATGTATGAGAAGAAAGGAAGAGAGAGACATAGGAGAAATTGAGAGATTATTTATCTATGCCTAAAAAGAGGGAAGTGAAGGCCATGTAGTTCAAAAAGAGAGAGTAGTATTAGAAAGGTAGAGAGAGAATATTATAGCGAGATTTAAAAAAAAAAACTCTTAAATGAAGAGGGGTAGTTTAGATATTTTGTAAAATAATATTATTTAAGTACTTTTATATATACTAGTTTGAAACTATGTACGTTCCACGTGTTTAGTAAAGTTTAAAATATAATTTAATTTAAAAAGTCAAAATGCAAACTTTTGATTAAATATCATTCATATGTAAGTTAAAATTTACTTTTTAACCTTCACAATAGGCATGTTATCTAATATCTTACTTTAACTCATTTAGAGCATAACACTACTCTCAAGAAACAAATAAAACCCAACAATGTTTTTACCAATTCTTCAATCAATTGACCCAAAGATCAATATAATAGCTCTTCAAGTTTTAAAGAAAAAAAAATTAAAAGAATAAAAAAATAAAAAATATCAACCATTAGAAATAGAAATTAAGCACATTAACTCAGAGAAAGAACAAAATAAATCTTTGTATTTATATATTAGTCTCTAATGACCTGGATCTTTTAGTTGTAGACATTTTATATACTATTGTCGTCACTTTTTAAATGTATTTCTTAAATGTATCTAAAAAATACATTTTGTTAAAAACATATTATAGTTTTCATTTCAAATTTATTGTTAAAGATTATATGAATTAACCTAAGAAATTATTAAATTAGTACAAAAAAAAAGGTAAAATGAAAATAAAACTTTTTCCTTCTAAATCCTTTGTTAAGATTGAAGGTATACTACACTATTTCTACAATTTTTACATTAAAAAATCATGAAATATAGTTGGGTTGAGCTTTTTTTTATTGTTTTTTTATTTGCAATAGGTAAATTGAAGTATGATTGGAATTGAAATAAACCATTGAAATTTTAAATTGAAGTCTACAAAAAAACTCTAAAAAAAACTAAAATAAACTTAGTACAAAAGAAATTTAAAAATATATATGCTTACCAAAATAAAAAAAATAAAATAAAAGTTAATCAATCAACTTGGAATAAAATAGAAGCAATTCTTATTTTCTTAGCAATGATGTCTTTATAAATACATGAAATTATTTATAAGAAATACATGAAACTATTTATAGGGAAAAGAATGTGTCTATTTATAATGAATCATTCTTTTTGGGAAACCCAAAAAGATTTAAAGAATAATTTAAAGGTTTTAAAATATGGAAAGAGTATATCAATCAATTGAAAAAATAATATAATTAAGAACGAAAACCTTTTCAATTTACACCAATGGAATTTGTAGAGAAGACATCAATTCATCAATTAATTGAAAGTCTTTTCAATTGACATTATTTAAGTTATAGAGAATAGAGAAAGTGCCAAATTAATTGAAATTCATGATAGTTAAATACATATATATAAAATAAAGAAGGAAAAAAATAACATTTTTAGTGGCTTATAGTTATCGCGTGTCACTAGTAGAAATTCGAGATTTTATGACATTGAAAAAAATGTCATAAACACATTTTGTGACATTTTTTATCCATCCTAGAAGCCACCATCAAGTAAACTCCATGCATGACACATTTAAAATATTGTTATAATTAACTATTCTATGACAATTTTATTTTGTCAAGAAAGCCGTATACACGACATTTTTTAAGTGTCATGGTAAACTTTTGTATGACAATTAAACATTGTCAAGAAATAACCCGTCCATCCTAATTTTCCGTCAAGATATATCAAACAATGACAGATTTTAAATGTCATAGAAATTATGTCTATGACAGAAAATTAGTGTCAAGCATATTGTTTAGATGACAATATTTTCATGTCAAGTTATTGCCTACTTTGATAGATTTTCATTGTCATAAATACTTTTTCGGTGATAGTTTTGAATTGTCGTGTATTTAGTTTGTAACGCCTGTAAATCAGGTTTGTGCATTTTGGACTTTGAAGTTATTTTTTCCTATTTTTGTGATGGTTTAAAAATCTAAATGTATAGTAGGTTTGACTTAGTCTTGGGGCTTATTGTGATTAAAAGGAAAGATAGGGGCATTTTAGTAATAAAATACCATTAGGATTTTGAGAAGAGAGTTTTTTTGTCCTTTTAAACACGCATAACGCAGGCAAATTTCATCTCACCACTTTTTTTCTTTCACAACAAAGAAGGCCTCCTAGCCGCCGCCACGACCGGAGCTTCGCTAGGCACCATCGGAGTCCTCGCAACCGCCGCCTGTCGCTGGAACTTCGGAGTCAACCGCACGTGGAGATCGCTCGCGCCGCTCGTGTTGCCGTCGGACGAATCTTGCGCCGCGAACCAGCATTTAAATCGCTCGCCACACGCCGTCGACGACGGCTCGCGCGCCGCTGCAGACGAACCTCGCCACCGCCGACGTCGAGCCGCTCGCGAGAATCTCCGTCGGCCGCACGTTGAAGCTGCTCGCTACCGCAATCCAGAAGTCGCCGCCGCGATCCCTCTGCTGTCGCCGGCCGCTGGCTCGCACGTCTGTCGCCGGAGATATCTTGGCCTTCGTCAGATTCGCGGTGAGTGAGTTTGCTATCGTTTGTGAATGGCTAGAATTTTGAGACTGGTTTAAGACTGAGTTTGGTTAACCCATGGTTGTGTTAGGTGTTCGTTGGGGTTGTGGGAAATTACAGCGGAATCTAAGCGAGATAGTCACTATCTCGTTTTTTCTGTCGAACGGAGATTCAAGTCGGGACACGTAGGAGGAGTTAAAGACTCAATTGTTAACCGAGGTTAAGGTAAGGGAACCCACACAAGATTTTAAATCTAGATTGAAAAGCTTGCTGAAAATGTCCTATATGGTTGGAGATTTTTGATTTAAAAGCCATGTTGGATTGAGTTCTGGTTTTCTGTTAAACAATGTGAATGCCATGATTGGACTGGACTGCCAACCATCCCAAAGCCATGATTGATATATTTTTGTCGTTTCTATAGTTATGCATGTTGATTTGATTTATGCTAATGCCATGAAATTATTTGTACTTGAAAATGTATTGTTTTTGCATTTGGGGCCCTTAGTATGTGTTTCATTGAAATGTTTATTAAGGTCGTGGTGAAATCTTCCGATGATATTATTGCATATTTTATGATTCTTGGAGTCGACCCACATTTGAGGCCATGTTCTGGGAGAAATTAGTTTTCCACTAGAGGCCGAAGAGGAAATTTATTTTTTAAATGAAAACGTTTGCGAAGGCCTGGCAACTAAACTTCCAATAATGATTGTATGCATGATATGTGAGTCATAAACGACTTAGGGTCGACCCAGAATAGAGGCCATGGAACAGGAAGTTTAATTTCCCACAAATAGCCGAAAAGAAAAGCCATGAATGTTGTTTATGCGTTTTTGGGCCCCATGTTTCTTGAAACCCTAGTTGTGGGGTCTCTTACTGAGTGTTATGTATGTAATACTCACTCTTTCCTTTTCAAAAAAAAAATGTTTTCAGGTAAGGGCAAAGGCAAGCTGGTTGAATGACAAGGAGCGCTATATAAGCCATGGGATGATGAGGAGCAAGATTCCGCACATTTCAAATCTCAAATTTTCTTTCATTTATTCTATTTTACTAAAATGTCATTACTTAAGTTCCATTCTTTAAAGCAGTTTAGGGAGGCCAGACGAAACTTGATGTTCTTATTGAAATAAATTTTGTTTTCATTTTCACACTACAAGAATTTTTAGATTTTCCGACGCCACAAATGGTCGGGAAAACCCCAAAATATGGTTGGCAAATGTATTCCCGATGGAAAAAAGCTCGTCGGCAAAATGGTCGGCTTATCCTCGTCGGGAAAACTTTTTCCGACCAACTTTTTTTATGGTCGGCATTTCTTCGAAAGACCGACCAAACCTTATTTAGTCGGCATTGTAAAGAAATGTCGACCAAAAAAGTTCGGTGGGCATATATTCGAAAGACCGACCAAACCTTTTTTGGTTGGCATTTCAAACGAAATGCCGACCAAACCTTATTTAGTCGGTATTGTAAAGAAATGCCGACCAAAAAAATTTGGTCGGGGTTTCGAATAAATGCCGACCATAAAAAAACTTGGTCGGCAGTTGGAAGAAATGTCGACTAATCTGTGTTGGTCGGCCTATCAAAGAAAGGCCGACCATATTTAAAATGTAGTCGGCATTTGTAAGCTCTACCAACCACCTTATTTTGGTCGGTAGAGCTAAGAAATGCCAATCAATATTTAACTATAGTCGGAATTTCTTTGATAGGCCGACTAACTTAGTTTTGGTCGGCATATCTTTAAAATGCCGACCAAAATTTTAATTATGGTCGACATATATTGGAATTGCCTATTGTTTCTATTTGATACTTTACCTATTCAAATAGGTATTTATTTGGATTTTCACTATAATTTCAAACTTGATGTACATGAAATAAAATATACACAAATTGAATAAAAAATTTACTTGCATTAAATTAAAGTTAATTACACTTTGTTCATACAAAATAAAAATATAGTTTTTGACCAAAGAACCCAATCTACGAACAAAATTTTATATAGTAAACTCAAGTTAACTACACGTTATCTTCATGGCGATATTCGTGTTGCTTTGAGAGCAATGTCGAGTCGATCCACCTATATGAAAAAAACATGAATCTAAGATCAAAACTATATAAACATATAACAACGAAAATAACATAAAAAAATCAAATGAAGAAACTAAACCAAATCACAATTACAAACTTACCAAACTAGATATATAAGTATCATTCTCACTCACACAACACAAAAATCACAATTACAAACTTACCAAACTTACTAAAACATAGGAGCATAGGAGCATAGAAACAAACCTTAGCTTCAATCCAGCAACTAAACACATAAAACACAATTACAAACAACACTTAATACACTTAACTAAATCTAAAATTATACCAAATGAACAATTACAAACAACACTTAGCAAAAAAATTATACCAAATGAACAATATAAACAAGCTTTAACTAATACTTAAATTTCAGCGTATAGATTTCAAACGACTTTAAGCCCCAACATAATTCAAACAAAAAAAGTTAAACAATAAAGTTCTACTTACTCTTCCTATACATAAGTATCATTCCCACTCACATAACACAAAAATCACAATTACAAACTTACTAAAACATAGGAGCATAGAAACAAAACCGACAACTAAAAACATAAAACTCAATTACAAACAACACTTAATACGCAAACATAAAAAGTATCACATCTAAAAACCCAAAGTGAGAGATCACAATAGAATTACTTAGAATTTAGCTAAGACTTCTCAAAATTTATTAATATAAATGACATTATCCGAATAGATTTAGCAAACATTCTAAACTAACATAACAAAAGTCCTAAACTAAACGCTAACATAACATTTCAAAACTACTGAACAAACATAACATTTCAAAAGTTCTAACTTAAACTAAACTAATATTTCAAACGTACTAAACTAACCTAGCATAACATTTTTAAACGTACTAAACAAACATAACATTTCAAAAGTTGTAAACAAACATAACATCTCAAAAGTTCTAAACTAAACTAAACTAACATTTTCAAACGTACTAAACTAACTTAACATAACTTAACATTTTCAAACGTACCAACCTAACCTAACATAACAAAAATACTAAACAAACATAACCTTTCAAAAGTTCTAAACTAAACTAAACTAACGTAACAAAAATCCTAAACTAAACTAACATAACATTTCCTAAACTAAACTAACATCTCAAATTTTCGGCAGCATAACAACGCTACCCGAAGAAATCCAAAATCTTTCGTAACCTAAAATAAGCCTGTAAACACTTCAAAATAAATCAACTACGCCCAACCTCCTCCAAACTACGAAAAAATCACTAGGCTGGGCTCCAACAGAGTCACAAAAAATATGAAAAGCAAAACAACTCAATTAAACTCGATGACTATCTTTACTGCAGGATAGTCATCGACAACATGTAGTAGATAGAAAATTACCTATGTCGACGGTCCTCCCTGTGAGTTTAGTAGTTGTGTAAGCATTGATCGAAGGTTGACCAACTCATTTGTAGTTCGGGTTTCAACTTCATCTAGTTTCGCTCTCATACTCGTGATTTCATCTTTCACACGATTTAACTCTTCCTTTGTCTCATTCAACTCCGCCGCTTGATGTGCATTCTCATCTCGTAATTTAGCCAATTCTATGTTCAACTCATGTTCTCGTTGGGTCTCTTCAGTAGATGATGAGTTCTTTTGTCGTTTCAACTTTGGCCCCCAACCCATGCCTTTCACTTGGTTGGATCCACTACCCAGGACAGTTTGGACAATCACACCCTCCGCAATTGGTATAGCCCCTTCTTGAGTGGATTTCTCCTGCAACTCTATCATTTGACTCTGTGGACCAAATTAAAATAAGTATTATTCAAGATACAAGTTTATTAATACAAGTTTATAATGCAACTTTAGAAGTAGAAAACTTACATGAGTATTACCAGTTGCTGGATTCACTCACCCTTTGCCTTCTTTATACCTGGTTTGTTTGAATAACTCAATGGGTCCTACATCAACACCTTTTGATTTCTGTAAATCCCAAGTGTTTAAGTTATTTCTAATGATGGTAAACAAGAAGTAATAAGTAAAACATTTGTATGAGAGGTAAGACGTTCAAGTTTCCCAGGTTCTAAATTGGCGTTATGGATTTTAGACAACACCCTCTGCGCTGAAATTTCGGCAGCATAACGATGCTACTCGAAGAAATCCAAAATTTTTCTTAACTTCAAATAAGCCTGCAAGCACTTCAAAATAGTCCAACTACGCCCAACCTCCTCCAAACTATAAGAAATCACTAGGTTGGGCTCCAATAAAGTCACAAATAGCAGGAAAGCAAAACAACTAGAAGCAAGTAGAAACCAACCATTAAATAAGTCTATATAAACTTAAGACTTTCGAAAACTAACTTTTCTCACATATCGCGAACCTGTTGTCTGAACAATGGATCACTGATATTGCAACCATGTTTTAGTTATTGCTGTGACGCCCCTACTTTTATAACATAAATTCCTAGGGACATTACTACTCATGCATGCATTCGAGGCCTTAACTGAGCTTAAAATAAGTAAAAGTTGATAAATAAAAATCAATTTAATTTGGGATCCCATAGAAATACAAAACGTTTACAAGAAACATAATTAAGTTCGGCCTCTAGTTTCAAAACTCTGTACTACATAAGCGGAAGACAATAATCTTTTAAAATTCTTTCTAAATCTTGGATGCGGAATTCATGACTTGGTTCCCATGGCTTCTGTAGCGCATCCATGCCACTCGCCTGGTATGCTCTCGTCTCTACCTGAAAACATTTTAAAACAAAGAAAGACACAACAAAGGTAGAGGGATGAGTATTATAAAATACCCAGAAGTGGAAATTCGGGATATGCATACACATACAATCATGACTTTTTAAACTTGTTCAAAATGTACATATGCGGGACCTAAAACTTTCTCATATTGTCAGGTCTTTAATCCATGACTTCCTTTTTACATATTGTCAGGTCTTTAATCCATGACTTCTTTTTTTTACATATTGTCAGGTCTTTAATCCATGACTTCCTTTTTACTTATGTGACCGATTGGTCATCCTGAGTCATTTCGTTTTGAGTCCCCTCATGGACCCTGTAATCATTTGAGTCCCTCACTGCACTCTGTATGGTTTGAGTCCCTCATGCACCCTCAGATAAATTGACCCATAGGGTCTCTAATGCATGTTTGACCATGCACATAATGCACTCAGGAGACCAATGTCCACATTTTTCATTAAATCATTTCATGACATACATACTATGCATGAGGTCCCATTTTCCAACATAATCATAGCGTACATGCCACATCCATTATCATTGGTATGCAATCATGACTTTTCACATCAGATAGGATATCATACTCACATATATAATCAGACAATATTCTCATAGAAAATACTGTAATATCCTCAAATAAAATACTAAATTATTCTTACATAGAATGCAAGGATATTTTTCGCATAAAATACTAGATTATACTCACATAAAATATTGAGACATCATTACATCGAATATCAAAGCATTCTCACATAAAATCTTGAAACATTCTCGTATAAAATCTTTAAGTCTTTTTAAGTAAACTAACGTACTAATTTCACATAAATACCAAATTCGTTTTCTTTAATCCCATTTAAAAGATTGGCACAAGGTCCCTTACTAAACCTTTTGAAAATCATTCACTCGAGATTCTCGAGAAACCCTTTGAAATATTCGTTTTCTAAATTCAAGCCCTAAGCATGAGTTTTGAAAATTCACCTTTTGAAATAAATCCTCAATTTTCATCTTTTAAAACAAATACATATTTCAGAAATCGTATTCACTTCCCTTTTAAGATCGTTTGTAGAAAATCCTTACCATAGCCTTCGCTTAAACTCCTCATGTCTGCGTTCCTAACTCGAGGTTCTTATCGGACTTGCTTTCAGACTCGAATTCCTTCAATCCAATCCATTTTCCTAATTAAACACATAATAAGTAAACTTATTTTTCACATCCAATAAAAGATAAGTCGAATTACTACTCACTGAGGTGGAAACGAACTCGTGGAATCAAAAAGTGGGTGGATCGAGCAAGCCCGCGAAGCTGGCGTGCGGCGCGTGGCGTGAAAGGCGCGCGCGTGAGGTGTCAGAAAACTGCGCGCTGCATCGGCGCGTGAACATCGATCTGGGGACGCCGTGAGCCGATCTATCAAAACCGACCTCTCTCTCTCAAAACCGCTCGGAAAGGCGATGAACCGACCGAACCAACAATGCTCGATCCGGTGGCTTGCGCCCCGCGCGAGTACGACGTCTCAGAAGCGCGCGCGCAGCGCTTCAACCCCAGCGGCTTTGTGTGATGGGTGTGCGCGCGCTCAAGCTCGATCGATGGCAACGCGACGCGCTCACCTGCGTAATCGGCTGGCGGCGAGTTCGCGCTCGTGGCCGCGACGGTGAACTGCAGCAGCTCGAGTTCGACAACAAGGCGGCGACTCGACAGCGGCTGGTCGGAGATCGGCCCGACGGCGGCTGGCGGGTGGTCGGCGCGACGCAAGGTCCAGCGGAGAGGCGGGCGCCCCTTCCCATGGTGCTTATCGTGAAGGTGGTTGAGAGGAAGAAGATGATGAATAGTCCCCCTAGGGTTTTGTGCCCAAATAAGACAAACTTGTCTCCATCCACCCCTAATTCCTTACTTTTTTTACTAAAATGCCCTTCCTTTTCTATAAAACCACAAAAATGCCCTTGAACTTTACTAAACACCCACAAAAGCCTACTTTTTCTTAATTGTACTAATTTAATTAGGACAAACAAGAAATTCTAAAACTCAATATAAACATAATCTCCAATACGTTAATCCCAATTCTCAAATAACACAATATTGTCTTAAATCTGAAACTTCAAGGTCCAATTAATTCAAATTCCACTAAAATAGACCAAAACACAAATTTAAAAGGTGTTTATAGTTCTGGGGCGTTACAATCTTCCCTCCTTATGAACTTTCGTCCTCGAAAGTTTCTAATCTTATAAGACTTTGGGAAAACTTGCTCACACTCGTTTCACTTGGTTACGACGAGTCTTCGGTCCTTATGCAAGAATTAGCACTAGCTGCTCCTCAAGTGTCCCATCTTAGCGTAAACTTATTACCCAACAGTCTCATAGCTTTAACTTGAGCTCGTTCTCTTCACTGGAGTCTTCCTACTAAGGCCTGCATAAGTGAGGCCCTTGACTCGGATTCTACGTTTGGAAAGTTCCAGGTTCAAATTCTTAGATAACTCGGGATATTTAGCTCGTATTTCCTTCTCTAGTCCTTTAGTTAGTTTCTTTTGTTTCGTGACTTTAGGAAGGGGCTCTTTGCTAAAATCATTACATTGTTGTTGAGTCACAAAATCCTCTTTAAGGTTTCTTTTGCACACTACTAGCATTCATTTCAAGACATGACTAGATCATTCCGACTGACCATCGTTTCCATAACTTTAACACCTTTCTAAGAGATGCGACTTCAAGGATAAAGTTAGCAACTTTGTCCGGCTGTTCGAGACTCTTCACATTAATGGCTAACCTTTCGCTACTCTCAACGACCTTTTAGTAAACGTCGTAGTAACAAACCCACTCGCATACTTAGTGAACTTTGGGGCTTTCTATTGCAATCAAAATTCGTTGAGAGTCTTCAGTCACGGTGGGAGTAGCCCAAGCTTAGGTGTCCTTTGGTTGTCGTGACACATGAAGTGTTCCGTACAACTCTGTCATTCTTATTACAAGAATGCCCTGAAAATTTCGGCAGCATAACGGCGTAACTACAACAATACCAAAATTTTCTCGAACACCTGTTTGATAGAAAAATGCACTTCTAACATCAGACAACCAACCAATCATGCCTCCAAACTTCATTTCAGGTTACTCAGAGATTAGAACACACAATCCATAATGTTGAACCACCAATATGAATGAAACACAATTTCTTTAGTTGTAAACAAGAATTCTTTAAGGGCAAGGAAATCTAACAATCAGGTCACAACCCTAACTTTAACACAAACATTAAAAGGAGTTAACAAACTATTCTTGTCTTACCTTGCCTTAGAACCAAATCAAATATAGATTAACACACTAAGTGTCAAGATTTTCATTATAAGTTCTAAGTCATGAATGAAGAAACTTAATTCGACCCATCTTATGTCCCACTATCTTACGTGAAGCGTAAAATGGACTTTTAATGCTGCATTGATGCACAAGTTCGTACCTCTATGGAGACATCACTGTAGACTCATAATGTCCATCGCGTGGCTCAGACTCTATCTTAAGATATCTTAACTCAAATTCCTGATTGGCGATAACTCGTCCTCATATTCATCATGGAGGATGTGTATATATATATATATATATATATATATACTTCTTTTTAAAAACAAGTTATTCATGAAACAACTCGTACTTTAATTAACCTTTCCTCAGTCTATGGCACAACGCAACAGTCATTCATATCACTCCCCTTAATATAACTCGACCGATAATAACCTCGATATTAAGCGGTCTCGCGAAAAGGGATTTAGTCTTTTACAACTCAGTCTCCCTTTAACCTTCACTCCTTTAAATATCCTGCTCAAGTAATCACTTGAATGTAATGAAACTTTCTTAACACTAATAGGGTTTTATACTTTATAAAGGCATCCACTACGTTTCCTAACTTTTTCGACTCTTTTGTCATGAAATCCTAACATTCAAACCTTGAATACGAATACTTTATTCCACACCTCTAGACTTTGAACTTTTCAAGAAATTATAAGATTTCTCTGACAAGGCTCTACTCCCGGAATTTAGTTGCTCAAAGTTTTATGGAAAGCTTTCACACCGCAATGTCCACTCTTTCCCTCTTTTGTTCCAACTAGCTCTTTTAATAGCGTACAGTTGAGTGTTTAATCTTGACCAAGTTTCTCTTAAGCCTTACATCTTTAACTCAGACATTTCCTTTCTAACGCCAAACGCCTAAGGTCACCTATTCGTCTCTTCTTAGCTCAACGAATTTCATTATGCGCAACTTTTGAAATTTACTTGGACACATAACTCTTTGGTGACCTTTCAACTACCTTTCTCCCTTAGAACTCGCTCTTCCCTCCTTTTGCCTAAAGCAATCCTTCTAAATTATTCTTTCTGCTTCTTCTTAGACTTGGTTTAACTAGAATGTCTCTGGTGACTTAATCACCACCATGTTTTACTCTTTTCGTGAGTACTAAGTCCATCAAGTCTATAAACATTAGGGACACTTAAGTCAGATCTCTATAATCTTCATGATGTGGTTTGAAAATCGTCTCGGGACATCTAATCCCTGGTTCCTGACAGGTGCTAACTTGACTCCAAAATCACCTTAAGGGACACTATGCTCCTCGGACTGGTGGAATAGGTCGTTCATCAAAAGACGAAGGTATTTGTTCTTAGCAACCACTTTCTTCCACTTCTCATCTCCTATGCACAAGCATAAGGATGCACCTTTCTCCTTTACGCACCACACTAAAACTTCTTATGGCGATAAACTACTATTAACTCTCACATAGAAGGTTATGCACCTATGACTTGAGTTCTTTTACTTTACTGGCGCATTCTGCAAGGAGTATTAGAAATTATTTATTACTCTCTACTTTCAATTCCATACTTAAGTCCTGTCTCTTGTGTTGGGGTAACTTCAAAAGATAAAACATTCCTTATCAAACACTAACGCATTGTTCCTCATGTTCACTCTCCTTAAACTTGACTTTGTTCTTTTAGTAAAATTAAGGACTTTCTCAACTATTTGTACTCATTTGGCTATAATGTCAAATTCACTAAAACCTCTCTTAAGAACCATCAACCTAGCCTTTACTAAAGGAACCTTATAGCTTCATGTTTCTAATGGTCGTTCGACCACTACCACTATACACTTTACCAATTGAAAAAAAAAGGAGTTCCTCAACTTGATTGCTACATAGCGAAGAAGAGATTCAGAGCACTTTCCTCTATTAACCGAATTCTCTCTCTTTAATCCTCTGATCGGGAAAAGGAAACTTTACTACCTAAGAGTTCAAGGTTAACATCTCAGGCTATCGCTTTCAAGTTGTACACATATATCTAGTCCAACAGGTAGAAATTAGTGGCAAGGTTCCTTATACACATTCCACAAGCGTGAACACACCAGTGATCAAATGAATGCCTATTCGTGCACAAGTTTCTGGAGTCCCGACAATCAATTCTTTTGTGTTCTCAAACTAAAACCCTAACTCCTTACTTTTCTTCTTTATACTTGTCTTTATTACGTTTATTTAACTTATTGATTCGCCACGAAACTTCAGTATCATGCCCACTGCAGAACACATTAATTGTGTATATCCTTGTGGCTCTCCTATCGTGAGCAATGGTAAAAAAATAAAATCGAAGTGTTTCAAGTATTTTGAAAAAGACTAATTTTCATCTCAACATTAACAACCTATTTTTCCTTTTACAACTCGAGCCCATTTTCAAAACACTTTTGCTCTCTTTACTTTTCAACTCCTTAAATACTATAGTTATGTAACCACTTGAAGATGAAGAGACTTTATTCAGGAGCCAACAAGGTCGAAGACTCCAAAGTGGTACGTTTACTAAATCTCATACCTTTCTATCCAATTGATCTAGCATGAATGAATGAGACCACTAACCTCTTACCGAACACATTCAAACTTTGAACTTCTCATGAGTAGTCTTAACTTTTATTATTGAAAACTATACTTAAGTAATCTAGTTTCTTAGCAACCTTTAACACTCTAACCTCTTAAGTCTTACTCTTTACTCCCTTGGTCAAAGCGGACCTTTTTAATAATCCACAACATGTGTTTTATGGCTATAAAACTTCATTTTTAGCGTAAACATTCTTAACTAAAACATTTTTCCTTTCTATCATCAATAGTAGGGATCACATGTGTTCTCTTTCCTTTCGGCGTAAGATCCCGTCAACTCTATAACATATACACATATAGATTCACATATAAGCATTTCATTTATGCATCTCCTTTTCGTAGACATATAGTTTAGCTCATACATTCTCATTCTTTCTTAGTTTGGAAATTCATCAAACTCGATTTTTATATAAAAAAAAAATATTTTCTCATAGAATGCTAAATTCTCTTTTCATGAACAAATAAAACTTTTAGTTCGAAGGCATACCTGGCGGTGACTGGAGTTGCTACTTAGCCATGGGATACTTGTTCCTTACTCTGTAAGCGAGTCTACAAGACCTATAACCTTGGGCTCTGATACCAACTGTGACGCCCCTACTTTTATAACATAAATTCCTAGGGACATTACTACTCATGCATGCATTCGAGGCCTTAACTGAGCTTAAAATAAGTAAAAGTTGATAAATAAAAATCAATTTAATTTGGGATCCCATAGAAATACAAAACGTTTACAAGAAACATAATTAAGTTCGGCCTCTAGTTTCAAAAAACTCATACTACATAAGCGGAAGACAATAATCTTTTAAAATTCTTTCTAAATCTTGGATGCGGAATTCATGACTTGGTTCCCATGGTTTCTGTAGCGCATCCATGCCACTACGCCTGGTAGTATCTCGTCTCTACTGAAAACATTTTAAAACAAAGAAAGACACAACAAAGGTAGAGGGATGAGTATTATAAAATACCCGAGTAAGTGGGGGTCGGGATATGCATACACATACAATCATGACTTTTTAAACTTGTTCAAAATGTACATATCACGGGACCTAAAACTTTCTCATATTGTCAGGTCTTTAATCCATGACTTCCTTTTTACATATTGTCAGGTCTTTAATCCATGACTTCTTTTTTTACATATTGTCAGGTCTTTAATCCATGACTTCCTTTTTACTTATGTGGCCGATTGGTCATCCTGAGTCATTTCGTTTTGAGTCCCTCACTGGACACTCTGTAATCATTTGAGTCCCTCGCTGCACCCTGTATGGTTTGAGTCCCTCATGGACCCTGTATAAATTGACCCATAGGGTCTCTAATGCATGTTTGACCATGCACATAATGCACTCCAGGAGACCAATGTCCACATTTTTCATTAAATCATTTCATGACATACATACTATGCATGAGGTCCCATTTTCCAACATAATCATAGCGTACATGCCACATCCATTATCATTGGTATGCAATCATGACTTTTCACATCAGATAGGATATCATACTCACATATATAATCAGGCAATATTCTCATAGAAAATACTGTAATATCCTCAAATAAAATACTAAATTATTCTTACATAGAATGCAAGGATATTTTTCGCATAAAATACTAGATTATACTCACATAAAATATTGAGACATCATTACATCGAATATCAAAGCATTCTCACATAAAATCTTGAAACATTCTCGTATAAAATCTTTAAGTCTTTTAAGTAAACTAACGTACTAATTTCACAAATCATCAAATTCGTTTTCTTTAATCCCATTTAAAAATATTCGCACAAGGTCCCTTACTAAACCTTTTGAAAATCATTCACTCGAGATTCTCGAGAAACCCTTTGAAATATTCGTTTTCTAAATTCAAGCCCTAAGCATGAGTTTTGAAAATTCACCTTTTGAAATAAATCCTCAATTTTCATCTTTTAAAACAAATACATATTTCAGAAATCGTATTCACTTCCCTTTTAAGATCGTTTGTAGAAAATCCTTACCATAGCCTTCGCTTAAACTCCTCATGCTCAGCTCCTAACTCGGGGTTCTTATCGGACTTGCTCGCATTACTCAATTCCTTCAATCCAATCCATTTTCCTAATTAAACACATAATAAGTAAACTTATTTTTCACATCCAATAAAAGATAAGTCGAATTACTACTCACGGAGGCTGGAAACGAACTCGGGGAATCAAAGCAGTGGGCCGGGAGCGCTCCGGTGGCGGCGTGGCGTGGGCGTGGCGAGCGTGGCGCGCGTGAGGTGTCGAAACCGCGCGTCTGCGTGGCGTGAACATCGATCCGGGGACGTCGTGAGCCGATCTATCCAAAACCGACCTCTTCTCTCTGAAACCGTTCGGAAGGCGATGAACCGACCGAACCAACAATGCTCGATCTGGTGGCTTGCAGCTCCGGCGAGTACGACGTCTGTAGCGGCGCGTGCAGCAGTTCAACCCCCGGCGGCTTTGTGTGATGGAGTGTGCGGTGGCTCAAGCTCGACTGAAGGCAACGACCGCTCGGCGCGGCAACTGGCGGCGGAGTTCGCGTCTGGTGGCCGCACGGCTGAACTGCAGCAGCTCGAGTTCGACAACAAGGCGGCGACTCGGCGGCTGGTGGTCGGAGATCGCCCGACGGCGTGGTGGCGGGTGGTCGGGCGCGACGCAAGGTCCGGCAGATGGGCGTTCCCCTTCCCATGGTGCTTGTCGTGAAGGTGGTTGAGAGGAAGAAGATGATGAATAGTCCCCCTAGGGTTTTGTGCCCAAATAAGACAAACTTGTCTCCATCCACCCCTAATTCCTTACTTTTTTTACTAAAATGCCCTTCCTTTTCTATAAAACCACAAAAATGCCCTTGAACTTTACTAAACACCCACAAAAGCCTACTTTTTCTTAATTGTACTAATTTAATTAGGACAAACAAGAAATTCTAAAACTCAATATAAACATAATCTCCAATACGTTAATCCCAATTCTCAAATAACACAATATTGTCTTAAATCTGAAACTTCAAGGTCCAATTAATTCAAATTCCACTAAAATAGACCAAAACACAAATTTAAAAGGTGTTTATAGTTCTGGGGCGTTACAATCTTCCCTCCTTATGAACTTTCGTTTTCATTCGTTTCCACAAACTTTTATTTTAAATCACTAGAGGCCTCAAGCCATGCATGTTCAGTTAAGACCTAGGAACAGGTCTTGTTGACTTAGGGTCTTTACAGTTGGTATCAGAGTCAGGTTCATGGGTTCTGTAGACTTACTTAATTATAGATAACGAAATCCGATGGCTAGTAGCGACTCTCAGTCATTGCCAGGTTTGTTCTAAAATAGTCGAAAAACCCTGCGCCGGATCCACCACAAGCCCCACAAAATAACTAGGGGAACATTCCTCTAGTCGCGTCGGTTATGGGCCAAGCCAACCCCGCGATGCCTACGATGTTGGAGACTATGCAAGCAATGATACAAGCTGTTGTGACGTCTCAATTAGCTCAGATGGGCCAAGGACAAGTAAATGCGACAGTGGAGGCCTGGTACCTGAAGGATTTCAGGAAGTACGACCCCCGACCTTTTGATGGGTCTTCTGGGTACCTCACAGTGGCAAAGCTGTGGCTGTCGTCGATAGAGAATATCTTTCGACTCATGAGTTGCCCTAAGGAGTACAGGGTGTCTTGCGCTGCCTTCATGCTGAGAGATGGCGCCTTCATGTAGTGGGAGTCAGCCTAGAGAACTGTGGGCACTGAAGGAGGTTTGGTGACATGGGCCCAGTTTAGGGAGGCCTTCTGGCGAAAATTTTACCCTGTGGCAGCCCGTTACAGGAAGCAGGAGGAATTCTTACAGCTTCGTCAGAACAAGCGGTCTGTGGAAAGCTATGAGTGAGAATTTTCGCGACTGTCGCGTTTCGCTCCCGAACTAAAGTACAGAAGCCATGAAGATTGAACGTTTTGTTATGGGCTTGGATGCTAATATTAAGGGCACAGTGCAAGTCTTGGAGCCTTCTGATTATGCTGCAGCAGTTAGAGTCGCCGAGTTTATAGGCGACCAACAACAAGGAGACCAACAGGTGATCAGTGACCCAAATCAACCCCCCTCTGGTCAGAAGAGGAAATGGAATTAGACTAGCTCGAGTTCACACCGCCTCCAGCAAAACTCCAAGGGAATAGGTAGGTTTTGTCTAGCCACGGGTCAGAGACATCAGTGAGGTAGACAAGGAGGCAACGGTGGGGACAAACCCCGTTGCAACAACTGTGGGAGATCTCATTGGGGCAAGTGTTTGGCCCGAACATGAGCTTGTTTCAGATGTGGTCAGGAGGGGCACTTTTCTGGGAATTGCCCAAACAGGGCAAATGACAGTCACCCCCAGGGCTCTAGTGGGGTGGGGCCATCGAAACCAGGGATTCAACCCAGAAGGGCCTATGCAAGCACAAGCCGAGATGCCAGCAACTCCGACTCTGTAGTTACAAGTACACTCCCGATACTTGGGCATCTCGCTTTTGTATTGTTTGATTCAGGGTCTACGCATTCTTTTATTTCTGCATCTTTTGTGAGCCAAGTTAAGCTTGAGTTAGAACCTTTGGTTGTCATTTTATTTGTTGCCACCCCTGCGAGGGTGAGTTTGTATGCTACTGAAAAAGTTAAAGCATGTAAGTTGTCGGTCTCGGGCCGCGAGCTAAAAGTGAATTTGATAGTCCTGGATATGACCGAATTCGATGTTATATTAGGCATGGATTGGTTAGCACGAAATCATGCTAGTATAAATTGTTATCATAAGGAAGTGGTGTTTACACCACCCGTCGTAAGAGCTACTGCTTCGAGGAGAGCAGGAGTAGGGTCACACCCCTCAGGTGGTGTCCGCGCTCAAGGCAAGGGAAGTTGATCCATCAGGGAGCGTGGGGCGTGATAGCGAGTGTATTTGATTTGGGGCACACTAGGGATGTACTGTCCTCAGTGCCTGTAGTTAACGAGTTTCCCGACGTGTTTCCTTAGGATCTTTCAGGACTACCGCCGGTGAGGGAAGTGGATTTCAAAATTGAGCTCGAGCAAGGGACAACACCTATTTCTAAGGCTCCATACAGAATGGCGCCGACCGAATTAAAGGAACTTAAGTTGCAGTTGCAGGACTTGTTAGACAAGGGGTATATACGCCCTAGCGTTTCCCCATGGGTGGGCGCCTGTGTTGTTCGTTAAGAAAAAAGACGGATCTATGCGCCTGTGCATAGACTACAGGGAGCTGAATATGGTCACAGTCAAGAATCGGTATCCCCTCCCCAGGATAGACGACCTCTTTGACCAGTTGCGAGGAGCTTCTGTCTTCTCAAAGATTGACCACAGGTCGGGCTACCATCACCTGAGGATCAGGGAGGAAGATATTCCCAAGTCCGCCTATAGGTCGCGTTATGGGCATTACGAGTTCACTGTGATGTCGTTCGGATTGACCAACGCGTCTGCGGTTTTTATGGACCTTATGAACCGAGTATTCAAGGAATTCCTGGATACGTTTGTTATAGTGTTTATAGACGATATCCTGGTTTATTCGAAGTCCGAAGGGGAACACAGAGAACACCTTCTAAGGGTTTTAGAGACCTTGCGAGAGCACAAGCTATTTGCCAAGTTCTCGAAGTGCGAATTTTGGCTCCGTCAGGTGTCATTTTTGGGGCACGTGGTGTCCAAGGAAGGAATCTCTGTGGATCCTGCCAAGGTTGATACAATTATGCAATGGCCTCAACCGTTTATGGTTACCGAGGTACGTAGTTTTCTTGGACTTGCAGGTTATTATAGACGCTTTGTGCAAGCTTTCTCCACGATAGCAATGCCCTTGACACAGTTAACCAGGAAAGGTATCGCATTTGTTTGGGATGATGCCTGTGAGGAAAGCTTCCATAAGCTCAAGTAGAG
Source organism: Trichosanthes cucumerina (assembly GCA_036507285.1). Lineage (NCBI taxonomy): Eukaryota > Viridiplantae > Streptophyta > Magnoliopsida > Cucurbitales > Cucurbitaceae > Trichosanthes > Trichosanthes cucumerina. The sequence continues at coordinate 32,937,264 of CM071843.1, forward strand.
CTTAGTTACAGCACCAGTCCTTACAGTGCCAGATGGTACGAAGGATTACGTGATCTATAGTGATGCCTCAGGGAAAGGTCTGGGTTGTGTCCTGATGCAGCATGGGAAGGTGATAGCTTACGCGTCTCGCCAGTTGAAAACTCATGAGAGGAACTATCCAACTCACGATTTGGAGTTGGCAGCCGTAATGTTCGCGCTTAAAATATGGAGGCATTACCTGTATGGCGAAAAGATCCAATTTTTCACCGACCACAAAGAACTGAATATGAGGCAACACAGGTGGTTAGAACTGGTGAAGGACTACGACGTGAAGATCCTGTACCATCCAGGTAAAGCTAATGTAGTTGCAGATGCCCTTAGTAGGAAGTCAGTTCATTCTTCCTCTCAAGTCACTGATCAGGCGAAGTTGCAGTCAGAGTTCGAGCGTGCAGAAATTGCAGTCTTGTTGGGTGAAGCAACTGCACATTTGGCACGGTTGACAGTTCAACCAACCTTGAGACAACGTATCATAACTTCTCAACCGACGGATTCTGGACTTTTGGAGAAGTTTCGTCGGGTGAGCTCAGAGAAGGAACAAGAGTTTTCCCTGTCCTCAGATGGGGGACTGTTAGTTCAGGGTCGGTTGTGTGTCCCCAACGTTGGGGCACTCAAAAACAAGATTTTAGCAGAAGGTCACAAATCACCATTTTCTATGCATCCAGGTAGTACTAAGATGTACCCAGATTTGAAGCAACTTTTCTGGTGGCAGAATATGAAACGGGATGTGGCAGATTATGTCAGTAGATGTTTGGTTTGTCAACAAGTGAAAACGCCAAGACAAAGGCCAGTGGGTCTGTTGCAACCGTTGGACATTCCGCAGTGGAAGTGAGACAAAATTTCTATGGACTTCATAGTAGGTCTACCCAGGACCTTAAAAGAGTTTACCGTGATTTGGGTCGTGGTCGACAGACTAACTAAGTCGATACACTTCTTACCCGGGAAACCTACTTATTCCACAGATAAATGGGCACAGTTGTACTTGGAGGAGATAGTCAGGTTGCATGGAGTTCCTGCTAAAATTGTTTCAGATAGAGACCCTCGATTCACCTATAAGTTATGGAGAAGCTTGCAGAAAGCGCTAGGGACTCAGTTAAACTTCAGTACCTCGTTCCACCCTCAAACAGATGGTCAGACGGAACGCCTTAACCAGGTGTTGAAGGACATGCTACGAGCCTGCGCCTTTGATTTTCCAGGTAGTTGGGATGCCCATTTGCATTTGATGGAATTCTCTTATAATAACAGTTACCAAGCGACTATAGGTATGGCACCATTTGAGGCATTGTACGGAAGGAGGTGCAGAACTCCCGTTGGCTGGGACGAGGTTGGTGAACGCCAGTTATTGGGACCTGAGTTAGTCCAAGTTACAAATGAGGCAATACATAAGATTCGAGCGAGAATGCGAACTGCTCAGAGTAGGCAGAAGAGCTACGTTGACTCAAGAAGGAAGGACTTGGAATTCGAGGTGGGGAACCATGTGTTCCTTAAAGTGGCACCAATGAAAGGGGCTATGAGGTTTGGTCGTAGGGGAAAGCTGAGCCCACGCTTTATAGGACCCTTTGAGATCCTTGAGCGGATTGGCCCAACGGCGTATCGGTTGGCGTTGCCGCCATCCCTATCTTCAGTTCATAATGTTTTCCATGTTTCCATGTTGAGGAAATACGTGTCTGACCCCACACATGTGGTTGGTTTCGAACCCTTGCGATTGAACGAGAACTTGAGTTACGAGGAGCGACCAGTGCAGATTCTCGACAGGGACCAAAAGGTTCTCTCAGAATCGAACTATCGACTGGTAAAGGTCTTGTAAGAGAACAGTAAAGCAATGGAAGCTACTTGGGGGCGAGAGGAGGAAATGCGAGCCAATCACCCAGAGTTGTTCAAGGATTGGGAACTTTCGAGGACGAAAGTTCTCAAGGGGGAAGATTGTAACGCTTGTAAATCAGGTTTGTGCATTTTGGACTTTGAAGTTATTTTTCCCTATTTTTGTGATGGTTTAAAAATCTAAATGTATAGTAGGTTTGACTTGGTCTTGGGGCTTATTTGGATCAAAAGGAAAGATAGGGGCATTTTAGTAATAAAACACCATTAGGGTTTTGAGAAGAGAGTTTTTTTGTCCTTTTAAGCACGCATAACGAGGCAACCCCCATTTCACCACTTTCTTCTTTCACGACAGCAACAACCCTAGCCGCCCGCCGCTAGTCCTCGCCGCCGACCGGAGCTTCGCTAGGCACCGCCGGAGTCCTCGCAACCGCCGCCTGTCGCTGGAACTTCGGAGTCGGTCGCATGCCCGCATCCGCACGTGGAGATCGCTTACGCTGCTCGTGCTGCCATCGGACGAAGCTTGCGTCGCAGCCAGACGAAACCGTCTTGCTCGCCGCCACCGCCACCGGCTTCGTCGTCTTTGCAGTAAACGAACCTCCGCCACCGCGACGTCAAGCCGCGTCGCTGAATCTCCGCCGCCCGCACGTTGAAGTTGCGCGCGGCGCCGCAGCCTCGACGTCGCCGCGCGCGACCCTCTCTCTGTCGCGCCCGCGGCCGGCCGCTCGCACGTCAGTCGCCGGAGATATCTTGGCCTTCGTCGGATTCGTGGTGAGTGAGTTTGCTACCGTTTGTTAATGGCTAGAATTTTGAGACTGGTTTAAGACTGAGTTTGGTTAACCCATGGTTGTGCTAGGTGTTCGTTGAGGTTGTGTGAAATTACAGCAGAATCTAAGCGAGATAGTCACTATCTCATTTTTTTCTGTCGAACAGAGATTCAAGTCAGGACACGTAGGAGGAGTTAAAGACTCAATTGTTAACCGAGGTTAAGGTAAGGGAACCCACACAAGATTTTAAATCTAGATTGAAAAGCTTACTGAAAATGTCCTATATGGTTGGAGATTTTGGATTTAAAAGCCATGTTGGATTGAGTTCTGATTTTCTATTATACAATGTGAATGCCATGATTGGACTGGACTGCCAACCATCCCAAAGCCATAATTGATAGATTTTTGTCGTTTCTAAAGTTATGTATGTTGATTTGATGTATGCTAATGCCATGAAATTATTTGTACTTGAAAATGTATTGTTTTTGCATTTGGGGCCCTTAGTATGTGTTTCATTGAAATGTTTGCGAAGGCTGTAGTGAAATCTTCCTGATGATATTATTGCATATTTTATGATTCTTGGAGTCGACCTACATTTGAGGCCATGTTCTGGGAGAAATTAGTTGTCTGCTAGAGGCTGAAGAGGAAATTTATTTTTAAATGAAAACGTTTGCGAAGGCCTGGCAACTAAATTTTCAATAATGATTGTATGCATGATATGTGAATCGTAAACGACTTAGGGTCGACCCAGAATAGAGGCCATGGAACAGGAAGTTTAATATCCCACAAATAGCTGAAGAGAAAAACCATGAATGTTGTTTATGCGTTTTTGGGCCCATGTTTCTTGAAACCCTAGTTGTGGGGTCTCTTACTGAGTGTTATGTATGTAATACTCACTCTTTCCTTTTCAAAAAAAAAAATGTTTTCAGGTAAGGGCAAAGGCAAGCTGGTTGAATGATAAGGAGCGCTATATAAGCCATGGGATGATGAGGAGCAAGATTCTGCACATTTCAAATCTCAAATTTTCTTTCATTTATTCTATTTTACTAAAATGTCATTACTTAAGTTCCATTCTTTAAAGCAGTTTAGGGAGGCCAGACCAAGCTTGATGTTCTTATTGAAATAAATTTTGTTTTCATTTTCACTTGGGATCCCAATAAAATAATTGTTTCGTTTTCATTCGTTTCCACAAACTTTTATTTTAAATCACTAGAGGCCTCAAGCCATGCATGTTAAGTAAAGACCTTAGGAACAGGTCTTGTTGACTTGGGGTCTTTACATTTGTAAATTTAGAAATTGGTAAAAATAAAATCTAATTAAATAATGTTAAATGAAAAAAAAAACTAAATTCATATAATTGCATCATGTTTATTGTACAATTTGCTACATTAGTAGATTATTTAAAAATTGTATAAGTTACTAAGAAACTATTATGGTTAGTTACATCAAGAGAGCGAAAGTAATTTAAGATTAATTAAAAAGAAACTTTTCATATTCTAAATTGTATAACCACTCTTATTATTCTTAATATATTTGTTATTTAAAACCATTATAATTAAAATTAGTAATTATATAAATAAAAAAGAAATTTTTTCATATTTTAACATTTAGACTATATATATATATATATTTTATAATAAGTAGTGACATCTTTGTAAACTTAGTTACATGATTATTTTCTCACCAAAAACAACATAAAACTTGTAATTGATCAGTAGATTTTTTTTCTTTCAGCAAATATATTTTAAATAATAAAAACAATAGACTAATTATAGAAGAAGAACAACAACAAAAATGAACAATAACAAAAAATTATGATCTCAGATATCTAATTTTTTTCAAATAGATTTTCTCACTTGACAATTGATAGATAAACTTTGTAATCCAGCTTCATAAAAAATTGTTGAGTTGTAATGTTGCAAGCCTTGGGTCCGGGATGTAGATACGACACATGCATCCTTTGCAACTTGAATGTAACACCAACATCTTGACATGCTTTGAAATTGAAGAGACATTGAGAGAAATGTATAGAGAGTAGGGGTGTACATAAGCCGGGTTGGGTTGGGTTGAGGGAGATTTTTGGACCAACCCGAAAATTCGGGTTGGTCATTCCTTCAACCCAACCAACCCTATTCATGAGAATAACCCAACCCAACCCAACCCAATATTTTCGGGTTGGGTCAATGGGTTAACTTTTTTATTTTTTTAATTATTTTTAAATTATTTAAAATATTTTTTCTAGAATTAATAACTAAAATCACATAAAATTCAAATATCAAACTTCAAAATCCATAACATCAAAACATTTTGTTAGAAGTCTAGAAGAAAACATAAGAAATTGACAAATAATTCATTTATAAGTACATATTTAATTAAAATAAAATTAAAAAAATATAAACTTTGAGTTGGGTTGGGTTGGGTTGGGTCAACCCGAGCCTAAAAGTCCCAACCCGAGAACCGACCCAAACTTTTCGGTTCTCCAAACTTCTAACCCAACCCAAACCGAAAAAAAATCTAACCCTACCCAACCCTTACGATTTGGGTTGGTTAGTCCGGGTTGGTCGGGTTACTGGGTTACTTGTACACCCCTAATAGAGAGAAGAAAAATAAACAAAGAATGAAGTTCTAGGTGTTAGTGAAAAAATGGCGAAGAAAACTCATTTTTATAGTAGTAGAATGTGAGAGTCACAAAAACTTTTTGAATTGTATAACTTTTAAATTTTCATTTTAATTTAAATTAGAGAAACAAAAATTTTAAGTGGTAGGAAAAACCTTTAACATTCTAACCTTTATGTTATATATTTATAGATAATTAACTATTAATTTATTTAGTTATCATTTATATAAAAAAAAGATTTTAAGTGGTATGAAAAATCTTTAACATTCTAACCTTTATGTTATATATTTATAGATAATTAACTATTAATTTATTTATTTATCATTTATAATTAATTATTAATAACATATTTTGTAAATATATAAATTAAAAAAGGGGCATAATTGTCCAGAAAAGTACTTTAAGGATGGCAGGTTTTTAATATATTATAAATTATAGATATTTTTCTTTCGTTTCATATTGTTTTCTTTCCATATCTCACTTCACCAATGTGTTAGTTAAATTCATGTAAATGTTCTGCCTATGCAGCGTGAAAAATACACACATTTTCTTGGAACTGTTTAATACAATACTCAATTATAAACATGAACACTTGTATAGAAACGACGAATTTCGGAGAGGATTTGGGCAGGGTAAGTTGTCACAGCCACGACGGCGAAGGAAATTCGAAGGGAGGGGATAAAGGGCACAATGGGATAGTGAGAACAGGAATAGATTTAGTTAAGGTTAAGGCGTTTGAGCTTCTCAATTTTTTCTCAAATTTACTCGCCTCCTTTGTTCAGCACCCGAGGATTCTATCGATTACGGCTCTGGGGCGTGGCTCTGATACCACTGATAAGGACAACGACCCTCCACATATCTCCACATTGGTATGATATTGTCCACTTTGGGCATATGCCCTCATGACTTTACTTTTGGTTTCAAAACACTCATATACCCATGATCTTCCCCTCCCAACAATCCCCTCAAATAGTCATCCATCCGTCTAGCTCTTATCCTGGCCAACTCCTTTACCCGGGGCACACCGCCAGCCCAGGCCAACTCCTTTTACCTTCAAGGCTCGCCTCCTTTGTTCAGCACCCGAGGATTCTATCGATCACGGCTCTGGGGCGTGGCCCTGATACCACTGATAGGGACAACGACCCTCCACATATCTCCACATTGGTATGATATTGTCCACTTTGGGCATATGCCCTCATGGCTTTGCTTTTGGTTTCACCCAAAAGACCTCATTCCAATGGAGATACTATCCCTCACTTATATACCCATGATCTTCCCCTTCTCTAGCCGATGTGGGACTTTGATCGCACTCCCAACGAGAACAACCTTAAATAATTAAAATTAACACTCATCATCCAAGCCAACATACCGTGTTAACAGTTCTATTATCTCAATTACTAAAATTGAACATTATTGAAATGTCAGAGCAAAAGTGTTAGATTTTTTGACCAAATAGAAATTAGACCCAAAATTTAAGGACTAAAAGGTATTTTTGTTTTCTATTATTAAATACCATTTTCCAAACTGGGAAATCAAATCCCATAATTTAAATAAAATCTTAAAATCGATTTTAAAAAATTGAATAACTAATTAAAATCTACTTTCTAATGAATAAAAAAATTGACTCCCATTTGGAAATTAAATTCCCAATCTCACACGTCTCTCTCATCTCTCCAATTCCAAAAGGAAAAGGGATTTTGTTTCTTCCTTTTTAAAGTTTACGTCTCTCTTATAAATTCGCTTTTTCATATTTTTTCTATTCCACCAAATTTCTTCCTAAAAAAAACAACACTCTCAAATCTCTCGCAATTATGAGCATAAATTCAGAGCTTCCACAGCATATTATTGAACTCATATTATCAAAACTACCAATCATGAACTTGCCCACCTTTAGATCCGTTTGTAAAGCTTGGAATCATATGATTTTAGATGCTAATTCTACTTGTAAATTTGTTCCAAACACTTTCTTTGTTTGTAGAACAAGTATTAATTCATTGTGCTATAATCTCACAATGCATTGTATTGACTTGAATCACAAGCAATTGAATTTGATGGGCATTTTTTCATTTAGGTTTGATTCTAATTGGTCCCATATAAGGATTGCCAATTCTTGCAATGGATTATTGTGTATTGTAGAAAAAACTTGTGTTGGCATATTAAATCCCATCACAAACGAGTACCTCAAAGTTCCTCAAGAAGAAGAATGTTGCTACCAAATTTATGATTACGGATTTGGTTTTAGCCCTAAGATGAAACAATACAAAGTTGCTAGATTTTCCTTTGATAGACAAAATTATAGTTGCATTCTAGAGATTTTCACATTAAGTGGAAACAATAATAAATGGAGGCGCGTCAACTTTAATAAGTCTAATATTTTCTATAGTAAGTGTGTATACTTCAATGGAGCTCTTTATATGGTTGGAAAAGACCTCGAAACAATGACGAGTGTCATCGGTCGCTTGGATGTCGACGACGAGAAATTTGAAGAAATTTCTCTTCCTGAAGTCGACTACTCTTGCAACAATGTCGACATTGGGGCCTTTAATGGCAATTTCTATGTCAATTTTAGCGATGAATATTTTAAGTTTGAGGTGTGGATGATGCGAAGTAAAGAAAAGAAAGATTTATGGATAAGAGAATTTTGTATTGATGGAGTGCAAACAAATTGGGTTTGGCGTGGTCGAGGGAAGCATCTGCAACTCATCAAAGCATGTGAAGATGGAGAGATTTTGTGTCTTGTTAATCGACTCTATCTATTTAAGTATAATCCAAAGACTGGGAAGATGAAAAAATTGAAACAAAATGAAAAAGGAAACAAATTCAAATCTTTATGGGTTCAGATTGAGTCTTTGAATTTTAATTCACTTGAAAAGATTTTTGCAGGAGATGTCGGTTGATGTCTGCAAAAACTTTTTTTTTTTTTAGAAAAATAAAATTAAGATTTGAACCTCTTATCTTTTGACTATCGTTCATGATTCAATAAACTATGTTTTAGTGGGATGAATTACTTAATGTTTTGATTGGCTGTATTAGACGGTTATTTTAATAGATGAAAATTTTTATACACTTAACTTTGATCATTGTCTTTTTCTTATGTACTTGTTCTTCATTTTATTTTGTTCTTGGGTAAAGTATATACTAACTAAATTTCCATGTGGTTCTAACACTTTTGATATTAAGATTTGATATAGTTTGTATTGGGTTGTTGAAAGTTTCAAAAGTGACATGTTGGGAGTCTAAATTTGATTTCTAATTAGCTCTAAAAGTTTGAATTTGGATCCTAAATGGTTTTAGCAGAGTTAATGTTAGTTTGAATTTAGATCCTAAATGGTTTTTAGTAGAGTTAATGTTAGTTGACCCTAATAAAAATGATGACATGTTATAGTTAACTAACATATAGTTAATAGGCCAACAAGAGTATAACTCAATTGAGATCAAGTATAACTCATAACCAAGAGGTCATGGGTTCGAATTCTCTTATCCCCTAATTGTTGATAAATACTAAAAAAATATATACATAGTTAATAGAATTTTTTTATATTTATTTTTTAAATGAGTTTGAATCTTTAATATATATATTCTAGTTTTTATACTCAATGACCAATTAAAAATAAGTTTCAAAATCTATGAACCAATTAGAAATCAATTTCAAATTTATGAACCAAAAGCTAAATTCAAACTTCAAAAACTAAATATGACATTTTTGAAACCTGAAAGACCAAATAGAATCTAAATTCAATTTTCATAGTTTTGAAAATTTAAAAATCAAATAGAAATTAATTTCAAATGTTAGAGATTATAAAGGCATTTTATCTTTAATTCTATTATTATTCAGGATGCAGTACTATAAACATGGGTGACAATGCAAATAAAAGAAAATTATAAATATTGTTATTATTTTACCAACAAATTCTTATATGTTTCTTTAATTTATTTTTATATGATTTTTTAAATTCCAGAGGAAATTGAAATCTAAATAATTAAAAATGAAATGTTTGTTTTTTATAATTTTTGAAATGTGACTAAAATTTAAAAATATTGATAAACAATGAAAAAATAAATAAAGAATAGAAGTCTGTAAATAATAAATTAGAAGCATAATTTTGGAAGAAAAGAAAACAAAATTAATAGAGGGTTACGTTTAATGACATAGAAGTGGAATGACCCGTATCTTCCTGCCCGCCAGTTTGATTTGGGAAAAATGAGAGTAATTTGGAAATCTGTTAATGAGGTAATAATGTTTCTTTTTATTTATTTATTTTGAGTTAGGCAATAATATTGTATTTGATTGAATAATTACAAAAGTCAGTAGGACCGAAGATATTTATACACACAAAAATACACTAATTATAAGGAAGGAATCAAAGGAAACAACCTAAGCAGTACATTTGTAGCTAACAAATAGAATGATGTAGTTGTGAGGTTGTGTAACCATTCGTAAATTTTGTATTTTTTTTAACTAATGAATTAAGTTTCTTGAATTAAATACAAAAACATTTTATTAATCAAAGTGGTAATTTCAAAATGAAATAATTAGTTTAAGTTTTAGTCTAAAAGATAATTGCCTTATCAATTAGATTTGTTTTAAATTAAAAAAAAAAAGTACTTCCTATTGGAAGTTGGAGTTCAAAAAAGAAATCCCGTTAGAAGTTGGAATTTGATTAGAGGATCCTATTGAAGGTTGGAATTAGAAAAGGAAACTTTTTATTCTATTGAGTTATTCAAATTTAAATTAAAAAAAAATAAAACAAAAATCTACTTAGTTGCATATAACTAATTAATTATCTTTATGCCAACAAAAAACATAGTTCAACTAACATCATATAAGACTTATAACTAAGAGGCCATGAGTCCGAATCTCCCGCTCTCAATTATTGATGTATTAAAAAAAATAATTATCTTTATAAGTTACGAAATCAATATTGGTTCATTATTAGGAAATGTAAATGTAGCTACATATATAGTTTTAAAAACCTTTTGTAAGTTTCAATATTGGTAATTATATTTAATTTGAGATTAATTAAATTTGTATGATCCTTAAATTAAATTACATATTTAGTTTTAAAAATCTTTTGTAAGTTTCAATATTGGTAATTATATTTAATTTAGGATTAATTAAATTTGTAAGATGCTTAAATTAAATTATGACAAATCTAGGCACACATTTGAGTTCTTTAAAAATTTGGAATACCAAAACCCAAATTCCATTGAAGTTTTCAATATCCAGAACAAGTATGATTAAATACTAGATATTGTACTCACACCTGAAATTAATACATATACAAAGTATTTAACTTTCTAAGCATTACGTACCTCACTAGCAACCGAAGCAACACTATTTTGATATCAGTTTCAAGTGTGAAATTAGACCTCAACCCATCAAATATTTTTCTTATGATTTTCTTTTATTATTATGATATAAAATCTCTTTTTTATCGAGGTGTTGTCAAACATGGGAAGAAGATTATGTGATTACTTTTTCTCAGATCAAATTAGCATACCTCTTGTTCTTGCTACTAACTTAAATTTTAGTTATTTAAGTTTAGTAAAAGTGAATGTAGTTTATTTAATTGACTTGAATTTAGGAACAACTAAACAATGACAGACGTATAAATTAAAAATAATTTTTTTAGAGTTTTACACCTTATATAACTAAATTTATTTATAGAATAATTTTAAATTTCAAAATTTATTTTTTAATTTTATGATTTTAAATATATAACTGAGATTTCAAGATGTTTTTTAACCGCTAACCAAAATTTGTTTAAGTAAATATAAAAATGCAGTTTTTTTTTTTTAAATTTTCAAAATCAAACTTACCCTAAATTAAGTAATCAAGTTAATTTTAACCCAATCCATAAAAATATAAAACCTTTTGAGGAATAAAGTAAAATAAAAGACATAAAACATATTAAAATTAATTTAAATATAATAATAATTAATAACATTTTTTTTCTAGAAATAAAAATAATATATATGTGTGCATTTGCCTGTGGTGATACACTAGTACATAAAAACGACTTAATTTGAAATATTAGTGAAAGTAGGTTGATATCGTGGGATGGTTGCAACCGCTAACAACAGATTCTTGATAGAAAAGTTATGTAAATTATGAGCTAGAGTGTTGTGTGTTGAGGTCATTTTTTTTTCTTGATCAAAGGGTCAAAATGTGTTGTAATTTAGACCTAATATAAGACATAATATGTTGTTAAAATTATATCAATATGCTATACAACCAAGTAGATTTCAAAGATTAAGTATGGTTGCTATCATTTTGTTAAACCAAATCACAGGCTAAAAATAATTAGCTATGAGTTGCAAATTAAAATTCCTTTATTTAAGTTTTTAAATTTTCCCTACATGTAGTAGCTTTTAAATTTTCCATCAAACATTTTACTAACATTCTGTTATCTCAAGAATTAAAATTGAGCATTAAATGTCAAGGATAAAAATGTTAATTAGGTTTTGAATCACAAAAGAAACTAGGACTAAAAGAATATTTTTTTCCTTAAAGAATATTATTTTTTATATGTAATAAAGTGACTTATATTATAAATATTACACATGTAAATGTTCATTCCACTGTTGGAGTGTTTGCCCTAATTTCGTGAAGTTTGCAATACTTGTTGTTTTAATAAATAAAAGTTGTTTATTTATCAAACTTTGTATCTTGGATTTTATAAACTTAATCCAATAAACTAAGCTCCAGGATCATATTATATGAGAGAACTAGAACTTGAACGGTGTGTAGTGGACACACAGAGATGATCACGTTCAAGTTAATGATTCGAACGGTCTACAGTATATGGATATGGTTGGAAACTATATCCTAGTGACACTGTTGATGCGACCCGCTTTGTATTAGATACAAAGGAGGTGATCCAACTCGTTCATGTGGTTGACATGCGAGTGGGGGCATCCTGTGCAATGAAATTGTACAAGACCGAACCGTGAATTATTAGACCTACTGATGTAACACTGTTAACAGTATAGGACTAATAACTTCGTAGATGACCATTAGTGACTCGTCCTTAATCCTGAGCGTGTTATGGACTTTTGTCTACGGGGGTCTATCATTTGACTAGTACGTGTGAGGGTGGCCAGAGTACTCCCAATAAGCCTACCTTCTTGGGGGCAGGACCACGTGGGGAGCTGGGAACTTAACTATGCAAGATGAAATTCAGTCGTTCCCGAGCTAGGGAAACTAGAGGGGTTGTTCCCTTAAGTGCTCCCTCTAGAGCTTGGACAACGGGGCCCTTACCTCTCATTGGCACGAGAGAGATGTTGTTTATTGTCGGATCATGCAATAAAATTGTTCATTAGAGGAGTAGTGGGACTTAAGGAGCAAGAGTTAGACACAGGGGTAAAACGATAATTTGAGCCATCTGTGACTACGAACAACCAGTAAAGGGACGACTCACGGGCATTGGTTATATCGATGGACACAACTTGTCCTACAGTGATGGGAGTGCAACTACGGGCTTTACTGGAGTGTTGTCGTAGTTAATGGATGTTGATTAACCGGGTCAAAGAGTTTGATCGGTTAATCTCGTATCATTGGAGTTCGTCATTTGTAGGTCAATTAGGTCCCTCGGTTGGCTCAAATTTGACAAAATGAGGGTTTACAGTTTGGAGTGGATTTGAAGTGTTCAAATTCATTAAAAGGATATTTATGTCATTTATATGTGATATAGTTGACATAATATATATTTTAATGTGAATGAGATTCATAATAAACTATAGTATAGCCTAATTAATTAGTTATGGCTAATTTGGAGAAATTGAATTGAAGGAAATTAAATTGAATATGATTTAATTTAAAATTCCACAATTATGCAAATGTGATTTGTATAATAAGATATGAGATACCTTATATTATATGATATGTAAATATGATTTGCATATCATATGGTTGTGGCAAAATGGTAAATTGGTGGAGATTTTAACTCCACCACACACCATTATATATAAGTGCTTGTAGAAGCACTTGTGGACTGAACTCTCTCATTTTTTGGATTTGGAATCTAAGGAGAAAGCAAAAATTCTCTCTAGCCTCTCTCTCAATTCTCTACAATTCTCTCCAACCAAAAAATCCAAATGGAGTCCCACAACTCTCCCTCTACCTCTCGAGAACAACCGAGAAGATTATGTGGAAGTGTCCGATTATGTGGAAGTGTCTGGCTTGATCCGTTCGTGTTCGTGGAGATCGTTGGATCGTAGAGATCGTGATCGGAGAAGTGTTCTTCAAGAGGTATTTATCCTTTACTTACTGTTTTCTTCTTGCTGTAAGTATGCTTAGCCTGGAAATGTATGTGACAATTTCAATTTTGAGAAAATAAGAACGACAACGAAACAACAACGTTTCACAACTCTTCCGCTGCGCAAAATCCATTCCCTTCAATTGGTATCAGAGACTAACGTTACTCTTCATTGTGTGTTCTGTAATTTTCTTAAAATTAGGTGGGTTGCATTAATTTCATGTGATGAATGTTAATGGTTTGCAAAATGGATGTTTCGGTTTTTGGCACATAATTTAGATTTATATTAATGTTGATGAGATAAATATAAGGACCCTTTGTTTTTGGGCATTATTAGTGTAAATCGAGTCTGTAAGTCCGGGTCGTTCGTGACAAGAGTTGCTGTAAAGAAACGGGGCGAAAACGGGTGAAAACAACAAACAGTGTTGCTGGACAGAGGACAACGTTGTGACGCTGTTCATTGGTGTCACAACACCATCCGTGCGGGAGAAGGTTGTGCAGCAGACCAACGTTGCAACGCCGTTGGCGTTGAGCACGCTACCTCGGCGTGGAGCAGTTCGGCGTTGCAACGCTGGCCACGGCGTTGCAACGCCACTGCGTTAGTGGGCAGTTTGTGCGAGACTTCCGCGGTGAGGGGCATGAAGGGACTTCGTGGGTGGTTTTTGAAGGGAATGAGAATCCCCGCGCAGCGGAAGACGATCGAATCGTCGTGGTATCATCATGCAACATGCTTATTAAAATTGATCTAAATATTAGATCTAGGCTAAACATGCTGAAATTTTACAGTAAGAAGAAAAACACTTACTTGTTGTAGACCAATTTAGCAAACTCTCCTTGTTAATCACGAACTCTTCGTGCTTCTCGATCTCTACGAACTCTTCCACGATCAGATCCCAAACACTACCAAATGATCTTCTTGGTTGTTCTCTTTTGGAGAAGGGAAGTTGGTGGGAACTTTTATTTTTGGAAAGAGAGGAGAAATGAGAGAATGGAGAGAGTTCACTTTTGGATTCTTAGGTCAAAATCCAAAAATGAGAACTTAGCTTTTCTTTGCTCTCCTTAGCCCACTAAACCAATCTTACAAAGGGTTTATATAGTGGAATGATGAAGTTCACAACTTCACATCATTACCACTTTACCACAATCATATGTTATGTAAATCTTATTTACATAATTATATAATATAAGATATCTCATATCTTATGTTGCAAATCTCATTTGCAATAATTATGGATTTAATTAAATTGAATCACATTCAATTTATTTTCTCTCTATCAATTTCTCCAATTAGCCTTTAATTCAACAATTAGGCTAATATAGTTTATTATGAATCTCATTCGTATTAAACTATATATTATATCATCTATATGATATAAATACTCTTAAAGTGAAATTGAACACTTCAATTTCATGCCAAAACATTAACCATTCTTTTATCCCAGATTGAGCCAACCAAGGGACCTAATGGACCTACATTGACGGGCTCCAATGATTTGAGGTTAACCGGTCAAACTCTTTACCCGGTCAACTAATGTTCATTAGCTACTGATAAGAACTCCACTAAAGCTGTAGTTGTACTCCCATCAGTGTAGAATATTACGTGTCCACTGATATAACCAATGCCCATGAGTCGACCCTTCATAGGTTGTTCATAGACACGGCTGGGTCAAATTACCGTTTTACCCCTTTGTCTACATCTTGTTCCTTAAGTCCCCATGGCTCCTCTAATGAACAACATATTGTGATGGTCCAACCATACACAACACCTTCTCGGGCGGTGAGAAGGTGGGCGCCGTTGTCCAAGCCACGGAGACAAAGACTTAAGGAAACAACCCCTCTAGATTCCCTATACGCGGAACGCAGTGAATTCCATCTCGCGTAAGTAGGTTCCAGACTCTCTATTTGGTTACGTCCCGAGAAGATAGGCATATTGGGCAAGTAACTAATACTACCCTCACCCGTACTAGTCAAAGGACAGACCCCCGCAGACTGGAGTCCGTAATACGCTCAGGATTCAAGTCGAGTCACTAATGGTCATCTACGAATTTATTAGTCTTTCATTGTCAGCGGTGTTATATCGTGAAGTCTAATAATTCACGGTCCCGATCTTGTACAATCTCATTGTACGTGAATGCCCCCACTCGCATGTTAACCACATGAACGAGTCAGATCACCTCGTTTGTATCTAATACAAAGCTGGCCGCATCCACAATGTATCCAGGATAAGGTCTCCAACCCCATCCTTATACTGTAGACCGTTCCGGTCATTAACTCGAACGTGATCCTCCTTGTGTGTCAACTACACACCGTTCAAGTTCTAGTTCTCTCATATATTCAATGACCCTGAAGCTTAGTTTATTGGAAAGGTTTAAAATATTTCCTAGACACAAAGTGAAGAAATGAATAACTCTTATTAATTTCAAAAACAATATTTTACAACCACGAGATTAGGACAGAAATCCCAACAAACTCCCACTTGGACTAAGCTAGTGGAGAAGGTACATTTCTAAAATGTATTTGAGTTACAATAAACTAGGGCATTGAATACCCGTTTACACATCTCCCACTTGCCCTAGTCAGGAAGCTCTCGAATACCTAAACTCTCTAGGTGACCCTCAAACACTTTAGCCGTGAGGGGTTTTGTAAATGGATCAGCTACATTGTGCTTCGATACTATCTGCGTGACTGTCACGTCTCCGCGGTGCACAATTTCCCGTATCAGATGATACTTGCGCTCAATGTGTTTACCTCTTTTATGGCTTCGAGGCTCACGTGAGTTGCTTACTGCACCACTGTTATCACAGAACAACGTGATTGGCAAGTTCATATTTGGAATAACTTCCAAATCCGTCATGAACTTCATAAGCCAAACAGCTTCCTTTGCAGCTTCACAAGCCGTAACATACTCTGCTTCCATAGTGGAATCAGCAATGCATCCCTACTTGATGCTTCGCCATACTACAGCTCCTCCATTCAAGACGAAGGCTGACCTCGAAGTAGATTTCCTAGAATCTTATATCGGTGCGAAAATCGAACTCAGTGTATCCTGTAAGGATCAAATCCCCACGCCATACACTACTGTTGTAGTTCCTCGTTCTCCTAAGATACTTGAGGATTGTCTTTACTACCGCCCCGGTGATCTAATCTCTGGATTGGGTGATATCTCATCGACAATTCCCTCTTGCATAATGTATGTCGGGCCTAGTACACAACATTGCATACATGGGCTCCCTACGGTGAAGCATATGGAATGCGTCTCATATCCTCAACATCTTGAGGAGTCTTAGGTCACTGATCCTTAGACAAGTGAACCCTATGCCTAAAAGGCAGCAAGCCCTTCTTGGAGTTTTGCATCTTATATCTGGACAACATCTTGTCAATATAAGGCGCTTTGAGACAAGGCTAGCATTACATTCTTAGGTTCGGACTATCCGGATACCGAGAACATCATCGAGCTTCTCCCAAATCTTTCATTTGGAATTGTGAAGCTAGCCACTTCTTAACGTCAGGAAGAAATTCTACCTCATTCTCAATGAGAAGAATATCGTCCACATACAACACTAAAAATGCGACAGTTTTGTCAACGATTTTCTTGTAGACACAAGGCTCGTCGGCATTTTGATCAAAGCCATAGGACTTGATTGCCTCATCAAATCTTATGTTCCAAGACCTCGAAGCTTGTTTGGTCCATAAATGGACCTATGAAGCCGACAAACCTTTTGCTCTTGGCCTTGGGCAATGAACCCTTTGAGTGGTCCATGTAGATGGTCTCATCAAGTTTTCCATTCGTAAAAGGTTGTCTTGACATCCATCCGCCATACCTCGTAGTCATAATACGCTGGCGATGGCCTCGAAGGACCACGATTGACTTTACCATGGCAGCGGTGAAAAGGTCTCCTCATAGTCAACCCCTTCAACACTGGTAAAACCCTTTGCCACTAGTCGGGCTTTGAAGGTTTGCACCTTCCCATCTACACGCCACGTTTACGCTTGTAGATCCATTTACAACCAATAGGTTTTACCCCATCCGGTTGATCCACAAGCTCCGCATGTAATTGAAGTACATAGACTCCATTTCTTGGTCCATAGCTTTAATCCACTCGTCTTTATCAACATCAGCCATTGCCTGATCATAGGTCAATGGATCCTCACAGTTATCGTCAGGAGCGACAACTGAGGTTTCAGCTAAATCCATATAGCGATCGGGCTGTCTCATAGTCCTCCCACTACGTCGAGATATTCCCAACTCTTGGGAAGGGATTTGACTAGACGTGCTACGGTCAACAACGCTTGCTGACGTACAAGCCTTATCAAGAACTCTGGCGATGTAATCGCCCATTTCATTCAATACAATTTTACTCCGTGGTAAATGATCCCTGATGTGGTCTTCCTCTAAGAAAATGACGTTTGTCAACACAATCACCCTATTTTCCTTGGGATCGTAAAACAAACCACCCCTAGTCTCTTTAGGGTAACCTACGAATAGGCACAACTTCGAACGGGGTTCTAACTTTTTCGGGTTTGACACCAACACATGGGTCGGAAATCTCCAAATTCTGAAGTGATGTAAACTGCCTTTACGACCACTCTAGAGCTCAAACGGTGTTTCACAAACACTCTTTGATGGAACATTGTTCAAAATGTAAACCGCATGATCTCTCTGCGCACTCCCCGAAAGAATCGGGGACGCGAGCATAGCTCATCATCGACCGAACCATGTCCAACAAGGTTCTGTTTCTCCTCTCCGATACACCATTCTGCTGTGGCATACCAGTCTTTGAGAGTTGGGATGTAATCAAAGTGTTCTATCATATAGTCCGGAATTCGGTGTCCATGTACTCTCCACCTCGATCCGATCGAAGTGTTTTAAGCGATTTACCTAAGAGGTTCTCAACCCTCGCTTTTATACTCCTTGAACTTTTCAAGAGTTTGGACTTCTTATGCATTAGGTAAATGTACCCATATCGGAGTAATCGTCATGAAAGACACGAAGTACTCATAAACGCCCCGAGCTTTAACATTCATTGGACCACAGAGGTCAGAATGTACTAACTCAAGAGGCTCTTTGGCTCTATATCCTTTTCCACTAAAAGGACGTTTGGTCATTTTGCCTTCAAGGCATGACTCACATACTGGCAAAGAGTTTTCTTCCAACTCGTTTAGAAGTCCACTCTTCACTAGTTTCTCAATCCTATTGAGATTAATGTGGTCTAACCGTAGATGCCAAAGATGGGCATTTTCTTTTGGAGAAATTTTTAGTTTCTTAGTTCAGTGCCAGCTTTTTAAACAATTCAAGATTCAAAATACTTTTAACCGAATTGGGTTTTAAAACATACAGATTATTTTCAAGTGAAGCTGAACAAATAACATTCCCTTTGAAAGAAATAAACGCTTTATTTAATTCAAAAGAAACTGAAATATAATGTTCAATTAAGCAGGAAATAGAAACAAGGTTCCTAGTAAACCCTGGAACTATGTACGAATTGTCTAACAATAAGTACGTCCTGCCAAAATGCGACTTCACTGTGCCGATTCTCGCAGAGAGACAAGCTCCCGGATCCAACCCGTGAGTCACCTCACCTCTCGCGCGTGGTGCCAGAATCAATCTCACGAAAAGAAGAACAAAGCGTGGTTAGTGTGGCGCTGAATCTAATATCCGGGAATAGTCATTACTCTCCACTAAACATGTTTCTACCACAAGTAAATCACATTTACCTTGGTTCTTCCTCTCGGCGAGAATTTGGACGATTTCTTTTCCAATGTCCGCTTCCATTGCAGTGGAAATACTTTCCTTTCTCTCGCAACCTCCTTGACCTTCTTGCCCTCCGGGCGGCGGCTCGGTCGTTTTACCCCTCTTCATCCTCTTCATCCCTTTCGGGCGTGAAGGAGCAATAGATTTTGTCCCAGAGGTCGAACCCCTGTGATAAGACCAGTAGGCAACATTTGCCTCAGATTCCTTGACCCTGTTCAGGACTTGAAATTCTGCAGCTCATCGAGGAGGGTAGTCGATTGTAGCTAATTTTATTCATAACAAACATTGCTCTGAAATCAAGGAAACTCTTGGAAGAGTCTCCATGATAAAATCGACGACTGACTCGACTCGTCGATCGAAGCCCCATTCATCTCAGCCAGATTAAAGCGGGTCATCATGTCTAGAACATGTTCACGGACGACGACGACCCCTCTTTCATCCGAGCGTTGAAAATGTATTTGAGCGAGTCATGCGGACTGAAAGGATCGTTGTCCAAACATTTCCTGCAAGGACTCCATGATTTCCTTAGCGGAAACCATCAGCTCATGCTTCTTTGCCAAGACATCAGACATGCTGGCAATTATGTAGACCATGGCCTTTTCATTGGCCTTGATCCATCGATCGCACGTATTGCGAACAACTCGCGATGCGCGGTCGCGCCCTTAATCGAGGACACTCCTCGGACAACACGAACTTTATGTAAATCGTTACCAATATTGTATTGATGTTGTTTTTCCAGCTCTGTAATTATCTCCCACTAACTTATCGAAGCAAGTAAAAGCTATAAAGCGCTAGACATTTTTAGCTGAAAATTTAAGAAAAACTTTGTATTAGTCTCGCAAAAACCTTTTGAAAACTAATCTAATTTTAGCAAAAATATTTCATGATCCCTAGGTCATTCAAAATTTTGCAATGATACCCTAAAGGTTTAGAATGACTGCCACCGAAGGGTGAACAGAACACTCCTCCTCTAAGACGAGACTTTCTCGATCAGACCCTAATCCCAGAATAACTCTTATTCCATTAGGCATCCAATTACCATTGTTCAGTCAAATTCATTAACACTTAACGAATTCTGTGAGTGTCACCCTCAATCTTTAAGTTTCCAAGTATCCGTCCTAACAATAGCCACCGAAGGGTGAACTAAGAAGGAAAACCAACCAGGAAACTGTATCCCTTTCGGGAATTCACTGTGTTCCGACTCTCATGATCATGCCCTCCGAAGGGATTGTCTGGTCCAGGCCAAGCTAGCAGACAGATCATGAATGTCTCACGGTGTGAATCGAAAGAAGAGACCGTGGGTCTCGTTTTCACAAGTCCCGCTCCCACTCACTATGAGTACTCTCTCCATCCACGATGATATTGACCTATACAAATGCCATCCGAAGGGGGACGCTCCCATTTGCGCCACGAGACCGAGTATAGATCTCACGGTGTGGACTTAAAAAAGATTTGTGGTTGGAAATGGAAATGTATCTCATACACTATATTTCCTCCCACTCAGTACTTTAATTTTAATAGGGATTGACCTAGATAAACCGGCTAAAATTTACCTAAGTCTACCAATATAACTCTTATATGGTATTTTGCCTAAGTCTATAATCACATTATTAACTTAGGTCTATGTGAGAAAATTAATTAACACTTAATTAACGGCGCTCACGTAAATATAATCTAAGAATCTCCGGACCGAATTCACTCCCAGGTCGGTTTCCAGGTAGGGGTGTTCCGCAAGCGTCAACTTAAATACCCCAGCCTTAGACAAAACCTTCCTTAGACAGAGTTACTAATCAGTCTCCATTCAAAGATTATATTTGATTTCCTAAATTTCTAATCTAATTAGAAAATTAGAAAACCTAAGTCTAATTATGCAAGTTCTAAACAGTTTAAAACTAATAATTAACTTAGGTTGCATGCATTTCTATGTTATAGTGTTTGAACATTCATCACATGAATAACTATATACTATAATATAATTATCATTCATCATAGGAATATAAATGCATGAGCATACTTTAATCTAAAAAATATAACACTTATATTAATTAAATTAAATATGCATTTAATTACATTATAACTCTTATAATATAACCTATCATGCAAACTATATTATAACTCTTATAATATACATGATGCATGAATATGTTTAACCTAAGGTGAGATTTTAAAACTATATGACATACATTATGCACATAGAAATTAATTAAAAATATACATCTCATGCATAAAATAATTAAATAGCAAAATTGGACCGATTTTTGGAACCTAGGGGCAAATATTTTATTAAATAAAATTAATATAACATTTATATTAATAATATTTAATAAAATAAATAAATAAATTAAAATTAAAACGTTTTTACAAAATAAAATTGAAAAGTAATTAAAACCAACGGACAGAAAACGCCCACGTCGCGCGCATTAACTCCTTAACGATACGGCGTTGTAACGCGTGCAGGCGTTGCGGTAACGCCGCGCCCACAGCGTCGGAGGCGCCTCAACGCCGCCCAAGCGCATAACGCTACGCCGTTAGGTAACGCCATCGTCTTTGCAGAGCCTCCGATCAGCAAGCACGCGCGTTGAGACGCCGTTAAGGCGGCGCTCTCAACGCCATCGACGGCAAAGACATACTTCTTGCTTGCTTTTTCTCGATTTTTACCGCCGCTTTCCGCTCCGATTCCTTCACAGCAACTTTTGCCACGAACGACCCAGACTTACAGACTCGATTTACAACAAAATTGCCCAAAACAACGGGCCCTTACATTCATCTCATCAACATAATTGTAAACTAATCTAGCGCCAAAAACCGAAAACATCCATTTCGCAAACCAAACATTCATCTCATGAAAATATGGTAAAATACCCACCTAAATCTAAATAAAATAGTGCATAGATGAATGACCATCAAAATGGCTCTGATACCAATTGAAGGGAATGAGAATCCCCGCGCAGCGGAAGACGATCGAATCGTCGTGGTATCATCATGCAACATGCTTATTAAAATTGATCTAAATATTAGATCTAGGCTAAACATGCTGAAATGTTACAGCAAGGAAAAAAATACTTACTTGTTGTAGACCAATTCAGCAAACTCTCCTTGTTAATCACGAACTCTTCGTGCTTCTCGATCTCTACGAACTCTTCCCCGATCAGATCCAAAACACTACCAAATGATCTTCTTGGTTGTTCTCTTTTGGAGAAGGGAAGTTGGTGGGAACTTTTGTTTTTGGAAAGAGAGGAGAAATGAGAGAATGGAGAGAGTTCACTTTTGGATTCTTAGGTCAAAATCCAAAAATGAGAACTTAGCTTTTCTTTGCACTCCTTAGCCCACTAAACCCATCTTACAAAGGGTTTATATAGTGGAATGATGAAGTTCACAACTTCACATTATTACCACTTTACCACAACCATATGTTATGTAAATCTTATTTACATAATTATATAATATAAGATATCTCATATCTTATGTTGCAAATCTCATTTGCAATAATTGTGGATTTAATTAAATTGAATCACATTCAATTTATTTTCTCTCTATCAATTTCTCCAATTAGCCTTTAATTCAACAATTAGGCTAATATATAGTTTATTATGAATCTCATTCATATTAAACTATATATTATATCATCTATATGATATAAATACTCTTAAAGTGAAATTGAACACTTCAATTTCATGCCAAAACATTAACCCTTTTTTTATCCCAGATTGAGCCAACCAAGGGACCTAATGGACCTACATTGACGGGCTCCAATGATTTAAGGTTAACCAGTCAAACTCTTACCCCGGTCAACCAATGTTCATTAGCTCTGATAACACTCCACTAAAGCCTCAGATTTGTACTCCCATCGATGTAGAATATTACGTGTCCACCGATATAACCAATGCCCATGAGTCGACCCTTCATAGGTTGTTCATAGACACGGCTGGATCAAATTACCGTTTTACCCCTGTGTCTACATCTTGTTCCTTAAGTCCCCACACTCCTCTAATGAACAACATATTGTGATGGTCCAACCATACACAACACCCTTCTCGGCCGGTGAGAAGGTGGGCGCCGTTGTCCAAGCCACAGGAGACAAAGACTTAAGGGAACAACCCCTCTAGATTCCCTATACGCGGGAACGAGTGAATTCCATAAGTAGGTTCCCAACTCTCTACTTTGTTCTGTCCCACGAGAAGATAGGCATATTGGGCATGTAACTAATACTACCCTCACCCGTACTAGTCAAAGGACGGACCCCATGCATGTGAGTGCATGTACGCTCGAGATTAGTCGAGTCACTAATGGTCATCGCATTTAATTTATTAGTCTTTCTTGTCAGCGGTGTTATATCGTGAAGTCTAATAATTCACGGTCCGGTCTTGTACAATCTCATTGTACAGGATGCCCCCACTCGCATGTCAACCACATGAACGCAGTCGATCACCTCTTTTGTATCTAATACAAAGCAAAGCGGCCGCATCCACAATGTATCCGAGATTAGGTCTCCAACCCCATCCTTATATCAGAGGGCGTTCGGGTCATTAACTCGAACGTGATCCTCCTTGTGTGTCAACTACACACCGTTCAAGTTCTAGTTCTCTCATATATTCAATGACCACGGAGCTTAGTTTATTGGAAAGGTTTAAAATATTTCCGAGACACAATGTGAAGAAATGAATAACTCTTATTAATTTCAAAACAATATTTTACAACCACGAGATTAGGACAGAAATCCCAACAGTTTTTTAGTCGTTTTTATTTATTTATTAAATTTATTTTATAAAATAAGTTTTTAAATTAATTTTATTAATTAATATTAATATAAATGTTATATCAATCTTAATTAATTTAATTAATGTCCTTAGGGTGCCAAAAATTTGTCCACTTTGCTATTTATTTTAGCAAGTGTTGTATGAAATAATTATATGCATAATGTATGCCATATAGTTTAAAATCCCACATTAGGTTAAACATTTCATGCATCATATTTTTATTTATAATATATAGTATGCATGATAGGTTATATTATAAGAATTATAATATAATGTATGTTTTAATTTAATTAATATAAGTGTTAGACTTAGGTTTTCTAGTTCTAATAAGATTAGAATTAGGAAATCAAATGTAACTTATGGATGGTGACTAATTAGTAACTCTGTCTAAGGAAGGTTATGTCTAAGGCTGGGGTATTTAAGCTGACGCTTTGCGGAACACCCTTACTTGGGAACTGACCTGAGAGTAATTTGGTCCAGGATTCATAGGTTATATTTTCGTGAGTGTCGTTAATTAAGAGTTAATTAAATATACTCACATAGACCTAAGTTAATAATTTGATTATAGACTTAGGCTGATCCAATATAAGAGTTATATTGGTAGACTTAGGTAAGTACAACAGGTTTATCTCGGTCAATCCCGTTAAACTAAAGTGCTGAGTGAGAGGAATTATAGTGTATGAGATACATTTAAATTCTATCTACAAATCTCCGTGAAGTTCACACCGTGAGATCCATACTCGGCCTCGTGGCGGAAATGGGAGCATCTCCCTACGGGTGGTATTTGTATGGGTCAAAATTCAAGGTGAATGGAGAGAGTACTTATAGTTAGTGAGAGCGGGACCTGTGAAAACAGGACCCATGGTCTCTTCTATCGATTCACACCGTGAGACGCCTATGATCCGCCTGCTAGTTTGGCTTGGACCAGACAATCCCTACGGAGGGCCTTGATCATGGGAGTCGGAACACCGTGAATTCTCGAAAAGGATACGATTTCCTTTGTTTGTTTTCCTTCGTAGTCCTCCCTACGACGGCTATCGTTTGACGAAAACTCTGGAGATTTAAAGATAGAGGGTTACACTCACGTGATTCATTAAGAGTTAATGAGTCTGGACCGAAAAATGGTAATTGGATGCCTATAGGAATAAAAGTTATTCTGGAATTAGGGTCTGGTCGAGAAAATCTCGTCCCAAATGAGGAGTGATTCTGTCTACCCTACGGTGGCGGTCAGTCTAAACCTTTGGCGTATCATTGCAATTTTTAATGACATAGGGATCATAGAATAAAATTTTTCTAAAAATAATTGGATTTTCAAAAATTTTTGCGAGATCTAATACAAAGTTTTTTCTTTCAACAAAATGTCGAGTTCAATAATAGCACTTTCAGCTTCCGACAAACTGGTAGGCGACAATTTTCAAACGTGAAAAAACAATATTAACACAATTTTGGTAACTGGCGACCTAAAGTTCGCGCTCACTGAGGAGTGCCCTCAGGTGCCTGACCCGACCGCATCACGAAGTATTCGTGATGTGTACGATCGTTGGACCAAGGCTAATGAAAAGGCCAAGGTCTACATAATAGCTAGCTTGTCTGAAGTCTTGGCTAAGAAGCACGAGAATATGGCGTCGTTGCAGAATATGTTTGGACAACAATCCTTTCAGGTTAGGCACGACGCTCTCAAGCATGTGTTCATGTTGGGATGTATGTCCTAATCTCGTAATTGTTTGTAATATTCATGATTGAAATAAATAAGAGTTATTTTTTCATCACTCTGTGTCTCACATATTTACAAACTTTGTCCAATAAACTAAGCTCCAGGGTCATTGAATTATGAGAGAACTAGAACTTGAACGGTGTGTAGTGGACACACAAGGAGGATCACGTTCGGGTAAATGACCCGAACGGTCTATGGTATATGGATAGGGTTGGAGACCTAATCCTGGATACGTTGTGGATGCGACTCGATTTGTATTAGATACAAACGAGGTGATCCAACTCGTTCATGTGGTTGACATGCGAGTGGGGGCATCCTGTGCAATGAGATTGTACAACACCGGACCGTGAATTTTTAGACCTACTGATATAACACCGTTGACAATAGGACTAATAACTTCGTAGATGACCAATAGTGACTTGACCTTAATCCTGAGCGTGTTACGGACTCCTGTCTGCGTGAGTCTGTCCTTTGACTAGTACGGGTGAGAGTGGTCACAGTTACTTGCCCAATATGCCTATCTTCTCAGGGTCAGGACCACATAGGGAGCTGGGAACTTAACTACGCGAGATGGAATTCACTCGTTCCCGACTTTAGAGAAGCTAGAGGGGGTTGTTCCCCTTAAGTGTTGTCTTCAGGACTTGAACAACGGGCGTCCACCCTCTCACTGGCCCGAGAGGGGTGTTGTTTATGATTGGACCATACAACGTTGTTGTTCATTAGAGGAGCAGTGAGGACTTAAGGAGCAAGAAGTAGAGAAAGGGGTAGAATGGTAATTTGACCAAGCAGTGCCTACGAACAACCTGTGAAGGATCGACTCACGGGCATTGGTTATATCAATGGACACAACTTGTCCTACAGTGATGGGAGTGCAACTACGAGCTTTAGTGGAGTGTTACCGTAGCTAATGAATGTTGATTAACTGGGTCAAAGAGTTTGACAGGTTAGTCTTAGATCATTGGAGCTCGTCACCAGTAGGTCCATTAGGTCCCTCGGTTGGCTCAAACTGGATACATATAGGGTTTATAGTTTAGTATGGATTTGAAGTGTTAAAATTCATTAAAAGGGTAATTATGTCATTTATATGAGATATGATTGACATATTATATAGTTTAATGTGAATGAGATTCATAATAAACTATAGGTTAGCCTAATTGCTTAATTAGAGTTAATTAAGAGAAATTGGATTGAGAGAAATTAAATTGAATGTGATTCAATTTAAAATCCACAATTATACAAATGTGATTTGTATTATAAGGTATGAGATATCTTATTATATGTGGTTATGCAAATATGATTTGTATAACCTATGGTTGTAGTAAAATGGTAAATAGCTGGAGATTTCAACTCCACCTATCACCATTATATAAACTCCTTTGCAAGAAAGATTGGTAAGGTTGAATGCTCATTTTTTAGATTTCTCACCAAAAGAGCTCTCAAATTCTCTATACTCTTCTCTCAAACTTTCTCTCCTCCCTTTACCAAAGGAGTCTCACCACTCTCCTTCTACCTAAGGAGAACAACCAAGAAGGCTTTTCGGAGGTGTCCGGATTGTTCTTTGTTCGAGAGAGTTCGTGATCATGGAGATCGGATAACACGAAGAGTTCGTGACCGGAGAAGGAAATTGTGATGAAAGGTTTTTCAACAAGTAAGTATTATATCTTGTTGTTTTCCCTTTCCAATTATGCATGTTTAACCTAATTTCTATAGGATAGAAATGATTTTGAGAAAATATTTTTCACAACGAAACCACGACGATTCAATCGTTTTTTCCGCTGCTGGAGTTCATTCCCTTCAATTGGTATCAGAGCCAAACGTTGGCTTTTTTGTTGTGCAAAATTGTTTTCTTAAAATTGGGTGGGTTTGCTTCAACTTCATGTGATGAATTGTGGTTTTGCAATTTTGGATATTTCGGTTTTGGCATTTTCTTTAGATTTATTTTCTGTTGATTAGATCAATGTAAAGACCCGTATTTTTTGGGCAATTAGAAAATAAATCGAGTCTGTAAGTCCGTGTCTTGAATGGAAAGAGTTGCTGTGAAGAAATCGGAGAGGAAATGGGCGAAAAACGACGAAGAACAGCAAAGAAGTTTGTTGTTCTGTCGACGGCGTTGAGACGATATTCTTCGGCGTCTTAACACTGTCTGTACGGTACCAGGCTGATTTCCAGGTTAGCGTTGCAACGCTGAGGCGTTGGGCGCGCTGAGGACAATGTTGGTCACGACGTTGCAACGCTGCGAGCGTTGAGGAGCAGTTCGCGAGGCAGTTTCGCGTGAGACGTGTGTGGTGAAGAAAACTGCATACGTGGGGCATTAGTTTTTTTTATTTAATTTGTAAAATGTATTTTTTATTTTATTAAATTAATTTTATTAATTAATATTAATATAAAAGTTATTTTAATGTTAATTAATTCAATTAATGTCCCTAAGTGCCAAAATCGGTCTAATATTTTCTATTTAATTTATTTTACGCATGAGATGTATGAAGTGAATTATTCTAGTGCATAATGTATGTCATATAGATTAAAATCTCACCTTAGGTTAAACATTTCATGCATCATATTTATATTATAAGAGTTATAATATATAGTATGCATGATAGGTTTATATTATAAGAGTTATAATATAAGGTTTGCATGTTTTAATTTATTTAATATAAGTGTTATATTTCATAGATTAAAAGCATGCTCATGCATTTAATTCATGTGATGAATGTATATGTTATAGTTTATTACTCATGTGATGAATGATCAAGCACTATAACATAGAAATGCATGTAACCTAAGTTAATTATTAATTTTAAAATGTTTAGAACTTGAATAATTAGACTTAGGTTTTCTAGTTCTAATAAGATTAGAATTAGGAAATCATATATGATTTATGAATGGTGAATGATAAGTAGCTCTGTCTAAGGAAGGTTTTGTCTAAGGCTGGAGTATTTAAGCTGACGCTTTGCGGAACACCCCTACCTGGGAACCGACCTAGGAGTGAATTTGGTCTGGAGATTCATAGATTATATTATCGTGAGTGCCGTTAATTAAAAGTTGATTAATTTACTCACATAGACCTAAGTTAATAATATGATTATAGACTTAGGCTAATCCAATATAAGAGTTATATTGGTAGACTTAGGAATTATAGCCGATTTATCTAGGTCAATCCCGATTAATTTAAAGTACTGAGTGAGAGGAAATAAAGTGTATAAGATACATTTGATTTTCCGACCACAAATCTCCGTTAAGTTCACACCGTGAGATCCATACTCGGCCTCGTGGCGCAAATGGGAGCGTCCCTCTTCAGATGGTATTTCTATGGGTCAATATCAAAGTGGATGGTCAGAGTACTTATAGTGAGTGGGAGCGGGACCAGTAAAAACGGGACCCACGGTCTCTTCTTTCGATTCACACCGTGAGACCCCTATGATCCGCCTGCTAGTTTGGCCTGGACAAGATAATCCCTTCGGAGGGCCTTGATCATGGGAGTCGAAACACTGTGAATTTTCGAAAGGGATACAGTTTCCTTTGTTGGTTTTCCTTCTTGGTTACCCCTTCGGTGGCTATTGTTTGGACTGAAGGGAATGAGAATCCCCGCTCAGCGGAAGACGATCGAATCGTCGTGGTATCATCATGCAACATGCTTATTAAAATTGATCTAAATATTAGATCTAGGCTAAACATGCTGAAATTTTACAGCAAGAAGAAAAACACTTACTTGTTGTAGACCAATTCAGCAAACTCTCCTTGTTAATCACGAACTCTTCGTGCTTCTCGATCTCTACGAACTCTTCCACGATCAGATCCTAAACACTACCAAATGATCTTCTTGGTTGTTCTCTTTTGGAGAAGGGAAGTTGGTGGGAACTTTTGTTTTTGGAAAGAGAGGAGAAATGAGAGAATGGAGAGAGTTCACTTTTGGATTCTTAGGTCAAAATCCAAAAATGAGAACTTAGCTTTTCTTTGCACTCCTTAGCCCACTAAACCCATCTCACAAAGGGTTTATATAGTGGAATGATGAAGTTCACAACTTCACATTATTACCACTTTACCACAACCATATGTTATGTAAATCTTATTTACATAATTATATAATATAAGATATCTCATATCTTATGTTGCAAATCTCATTTGCAATAATTGTGGATTTAATTAAATTGAATCACATTCAATTTATTTTCTCTCTATCAATTTCTCCAATTAGCCTTTAATTCAACAATTAGGCTAATATATAGTTTATTATGAATCTCATTCATATTAAACTATATATTATATCATCTATATGATATAAATACTCTTAAAGTGAAATTGAACACTTCAATTTCATGCCAAAACATTAACCCTTCTTTTATCCCAGATTGAGCCAACCAAGGGACCTAATGGACCTACATTGACGGGCTCCAATGATTTGAGGTTAACCAGTCAAACTCTTTTACCCGGTCAACCAATGTTCATTAGCTACAGTAACACTCCACTAAAGCCTGTAGTTGTACTCCCATCAGTGTAGAATATTACGTGTCCACTGATATAACCAATGCCCATGAGTCGACCCTTCATAGGTTGTTCGAGACACTGGGTGGTCAAATTACCGCTTTTTTACCCTCGTGTCTACATCTTGTTCCTTAAGTCCCCACTGCTCCTCTAATGAACAACATATTGTGATGGTCCAACCATACACAACACCCTTCTCGGGCCAGTGAGAAGGTGGGCGCCCGTTGTCCAAGCCCTGGAGACAGCACTTAAGGGAACAACCCCTCTAGATTCCCTATACGCAGGAACGAGTGAATTCCATCTCGCGTAAGTAGGTTTCCACTCTCTACTACTTGGTTCGTCCCCGAGAAGATAGGAATATTGGGCAAGTGGCGATACTACCCTCACCCGTACTAGTCAAAAGAGATGGACTTCGCAGCATGTGGAGTCCGTAATACGCTCGAGATTCAAAGTCGAGTCACTAATGGTCATCTACGAATTTATTAGTCTTTTCTCACAGCGGTGTTATATCGATGAAGTCTAATAATTCACGGTCCGGTCTTGTACAATCTCATTGTACAGGATGCCCCCACTCGCATGTCAACCACATGAGCAGTCGGATCACCTCGTTTGTATCTAATACAAAGCGGCCGCATCCACAATGTATCCGAGGATTAGGTCTCCAACCCCATCCTTATATCAGAGACCGTTCGGGTCATTAACTCGAACGTGATCCTTCTTGTGTGTCAACTACACACCGTTCAAGTTCTAGTTCTCTCATATATTCAATGACCCTGAAGCTTAGTTTATTGGAAAGGTTTAAAATATTTCCGAGACACAAAGTGAAGAAATGAATAACTCTTATTAATTTCAAAAACAATATTTTACAACCACGAGATTAGGACAGAAATCCCCAACAACCTCCCACTTGGCCTAAGCTGGTGGAGAAGATACATTTCAAAATGTATTTGAGTTACAATAAACTAGGGCATTGAATACCCGTTTACACATCTCCCACTTGCCCTAGTCAGGAAGCTCTCGAATACCTAGACTCTCTAGGTGACCCTCAAACACTTTAGCCGTGAGGGGTTTTGTAAATGGATGAGCTACATTATGCTCCGATGCTATCTGCGTGACTGTCACGTCTCTGCGGTGCACAATTTCCCGTATCAGATGATACTTGCGCTCAATGTGTTTACCTCTTTTATGGCTTCGAGGCTCACGTGAGTTAGCTACTGCACCACTATTATCACAGAACAACGTGATTGGCAAGTTCATATTTGGAATAACTTCCAAATCCGTCATGAACTTCCTAAGCCAAACAGCTTCCTTTGCAGCTTCACAAGCCGCAACATACTCTGCTTCCATAGTGGAATCAGCAATGCATCCCTGCTTGATGCTTCGCTATACTACAGCTCCTCCATTCAAGACGAAGGTTGACCCCGAAGTAGATTTCCTAGAATCCTTATCGGTCTGAAAATCAGAATCCG
This sequence comes from Trichosanthes cucumerina, assembly GCA_036507285.1. Classification (NCBI taxonomy): domain Eukaryota; kingdom Viridiplantae; phylum Streptophyta; class Magnoliopsida; order Cucurbitales; family Cucurbitaceae; genus Trichosanthes; species Trichosanthes cucumerina. Next base: position 32,968,934 of record CM071843.1, read on the forward strand.
TGTATCCTGTAAGGATCAAATCCCCACGCCATACACTAAGTCTGTAGTTCCTGCTCGTTCTCCTAAGATACTTGAGGATTGTCTTACACGGTACGCCCGGTGATCTAATCTCGGATTGGGTGATATCTCACCGACAATTCCTCTTTGCATAACGGATGTCGGGCCTAGTACACAACATTGCATACATCAAAGCTCCCTACGGTGAAGCATATGAAATGCGTCTCATATCCTCAACATCTTGAGGAATCTTAGGACACTGATCCTTAGACAAGTGAACCCCATGCCTAAAAGGCAGCAAACCCTTCTTGGAGTTTTGCATCTTATATCTGGACAACATCTTGTCAATATAAAACGCCTGAGACAAGGCTAGCATTCATTTCTTCCGATTCGGACTATCTCGGATACCGAGAACATCTTGAGCTTCTCCCAAATCTTTCATTTGGAATTGTGAAGCTAGCCACTTCTTAACGTCAGTAAGAAATTCTACCTCATTCCCAATGAGAAGAATATCGTCCACATACAACACTAAAAATGCGACAGTTTTGTCAACGATTTTCTTGTAGACACAAGGCTCGTCGACATTTTGATCAAAGCCATAGGACTTGATTGCCTCATCAAATCTTATGTTCCAAGACCTTGAAGCTTGTTTCAGTCCATAAATGGACCTATGAAGCCGGCAAACCTTTTGCTCTTGGCCTTGGGCAATGAACCCTTTGGGCTGGTCCATGTAGATGGTCTCATCAAGTTTTCCATTCAGAAAGGCTGTCTTGACATCCATTTGCCATACCTCGTAGTCATAATACGCGGCGATGGCCTGATTGACTTTACCATGGCAACAGGTGAAAAGGTCTCCTCATAGTCAACCCCTTCAACCTAGGTAAAACCCTTTGCCACTAGTCGGGCTTTGAAGGTTTGCACCTTCCCATCTACGCCACGTTTACGCTTGTAGATCCATTTACAACCAATAGGTTTTACCCCATCCGGTTGATCCACAAGCTCCTGCATGTAATTGAAGTACATAGACTCCATTTCTTGGTCCATATAGGCGTAAATCCACTCGTTTTTATCAACATCAGCCATTGCCTGATCATAGGTCAATGGATCCTCACAGTCATCGTCAGGAGCGACAACTGAGGTTTTAGCTAAACCCATATAGCGATCGGGCTGTCTCACAGTCCTCCCACTACGTCGAGGCATTCCCAACTCTTGGGAAGGGATTTGACTAGACGTGCTACGGTCAACAACGCTTGCTGACGTACAAGCCTTATCAGCAACTCTTGCTGATGTACTGTCCATTTCATTCAATACAATTTTACTCCGTGGTAAATGATCCCTGATGTGGTCTTCCTCTAAGAAAATGACATTTGTCGACACAATCACCCTATTTTCCTTGGGATCGTAAAACAAACCACCCCTAGTCTCTTTAGGGTAACCTAAGAATAGGCACAATTTCGAACGGGGTTCCAACTTATTCGGGTTTGACACCAACACATGGGCCGGACATCCCCAAATTCTGAAGTGATGTAAATTGCCTTTACGATCACCCCAGAGCTCAAACGGTGTTTCACAAACACTCTTTGATGGAACATTGTTCAAAATGTAAACCGCAGTCTCTACTACGTACCCCCAGAAAGAATCAGGGAGACGAGCATAGCTCATCATCGACCGAACCATGTCCAACAAGGTTCTGTTTCTCCTCTCCGATACACCATTCTGCTGTTGCATACCAGGTGCTGAGAGTTGGGATGTAATTCCGTGTTCTATCATATAGTCCTGGAATTCAGTATCCATGTACTCTTCACCTCGATCCGATCGAAGTGTTTTAAGCGATTTACCTAAGAGGTTCTCAACCTCGGTTTTATACTCCTTGAACTTTTCAAGAGTTTGGACTTCTTATGCATTAGGTAAATGTACCCATATCCGAGTAATCGTCTATGAAAGACACAAAGTACTCATACGCGCTTGATTTGTAACATTTATCGGACCACATATGTCAGAATGTACTAACTCAAGAGGCTCTTTGGCTCTATATCCTTTTCCACTAAAAGGACGTTTGGTCATTTTGCCTTCAAGGCATGACTCACATACTGGCAAAGAGTTTTCTTCCAACTCGTTTAGAAGTCCACTCTTCACTAGTTTCTCAATCCTATTGAGATTAATGTGGCCTAACAGTAGATGCCAAAGATGGGCATATTCTTTTGGAGAAATTTTTGCTTTCTTAGTTCGTGTTTCATAGATTTTAAACAATTCAGTATTCAAAATACTTTTAACCGAATTGGGTTTTAAAACATATAGATTATTTTCAAGTGAAGCTGAACAAATAACATTCCCTTTGAAAGAAATAAACGCTTTATTTAATTCAAAAGAAAGCTGAAATCTGATGTTCAATTAAGCGGGGAAATAGAAACAAGGTTTCTAGTAAACCCGGAACTATGTACAAATTGTCTATCAATAAGTACGCCCCGCCAAAATGCGACTTCACTGTGCCGATTCTTTGCAAAGAGAGACAAGCTCCCGGATCCAACCCGTAGAGTCATCTCACCCTCGCGCATGTGTGTTGCCAGAATCAATCCACGAAAAAGAAGAACAAACGTGGTTATTGGCGCCTGAATCTAATATCCAGGAATAGTCATTACTCTCCACTAAACATGTTTCTACCACAAGTAAATCACATTTACCTTGGTTCTTCCTTTCGGCCAGAATTTGAGAGAGTTTCTTTTCCAATGTCCGCTTCCATTGCGGTGGAAACACTTTCCTTTCTCTCTGCAACCTCCTTGACCTTCTTGCCCTTCCAAGGCGGCTCGGTCGATTTTACCCCTCTTCATCCTCTTCTTCTTCTCTTTGGGCGTGAAGAAGCAGCAGATTTTGTCCTGCAGGTCGAACCCCGTGATAAGACCGTGAGGCAACATTTGCCTCTGATTCCTTGACCCTGTTCGAGACCGAAAAAAGTGCAGCTCATTGAGGAGGGTAGTCGATTGTAGCTAATTTTGTTCACAAAGACATTGCTCTAAATCGAAGGAAACTCTTGGAAGAGTCTCCATGATAAATCGACGGCTGCTCGACTCGTCGATCGAAGCCCCATTCATCTCGGCCCAGATTAAAGCGGGTCATCATGTCTAGAACATGTTCACGGACAGACGACCCTCTTTCATCCAAGCGTTGAAAATGTATTTGAGCGAGTCATGTTGGGACACGAAATGATCGTTGTCCAAACATTTTTCGCAAGGACTCCATGATTTCCTTAGCGAAAACCATCACTCATGCTTTTTGCCAAGACATCAGACATGCTGGCAATTATGTAGACCTTGGCCTTTTCATTGGCCCTTGATCCATCGATCGTACGTATTGCGAACAACTCGCGATGGGTCGCGCCCGAATCACGAGGACACTCCTCGGACAACACGAACTTTATGTCGTCGATTACCAATATTGTATTGATGTTGTTTTTCAGCTCACTGTAATTATCTCCCACTAACTTATCGGAAGCAAGTAAAGCTATAATAGCGCTAGACATTTTTATTTGAAAATTTAAGAAAAACTTTGTATTAGTCTCCCAAAACCTTTTGAAAACCAATCTAATTTTAGCAAAAATATTTCATGATCCTCGGTCATTCAAAATTTTGCAATGATACCCTAAAGGTTTAGAATGACCGCCATAGAAGGGTGGTGAGCAGAACACTCCTCCTCTAAGGCGAGACTTTCTCGATCGGACCTTAATCCCAGAATAACTCTTATTCCATTAGGCATCCAATTACCATTGTTCGGTCAAATTCATTAATACTTAACGAATGCAGCGTGAGTGTCACCCTCAATCTTTAAGTTTCCAAGTATCCGTCCTAACAATAGCCTCGAAGGGTGAACTAAGAAGGAAAACCAACCAGAAATCAGATCCCTTTCGGGAATTCACGTGTTCAGACTCTCATGATCATGCCCTCCGGAAGGGATTGTGCAGTCGAGCCAAACTAGCGACGGATCATGAGTGTCTCACGGTGTGAATCGAAAGAAGAGACCGTGGGTCTCGTTTTCACAAGTCCCGCTCCCACTCACTATAAGTACTCTCTCCATCCACGATGATATTGACCTATACAAATGCCATCCGAAGGGGGACGCTCCCATTTGCGCCACGAGGCCGAGTATAGATCTCACGGTGCAGACTTAAAAGAGATTTGTGGTTGGAAATTAAAATGTATCTCATACACTATGTTTCCTCCCACTCAGTACTTTAATTTTAATAGGGATTGACCTAGATAAACCGACTAAAATTTACCTAAGTCTACCAATATAACTCTTATATGGTATTGTGCCTAAGTCTATAATCACATTATTAACTTAGGTATATGTGAGAAAATTAATTAACACTTAATTAACGGCGCTCACGTAAATATAATCTAAGAATCTCGGACCGAATTCACTCACGAGTCGGTTTCAAGGTAGGGTGTTCAAGCGTCAACTTAAATACCCCCTGACCTTTAGACAAAACCTTCCTTAGACAGAGTTACTAATCGGTCTCCATTCAAAGATTATATTTGATTTCCTAAATTTCTAATCTAATTAGAAAATTAGAAAACCTAAGTCTAATTATGCAAGTTCTAAACAGTTTAAAACTAATAATTAACTTAGGTTGCATGCATTTCTATGTTATAGTGTTTGAACATTCATCACATGAATAACTATATACTATAACATAATTAGCATTCATCATAGGAATATAAATGCATGAGCATACTTTAATCTAAAAATATAACACTTATATTAATTAAATTAAATATGCATTTAATTACATTATAACTCTTATAATATAACCTATCATGCAAACTATATTATAACTCTTATAATATACATGATGCATGAATATGTTTAACCTAAGGTGGGTTTTTAAAACTATATGACATACATTATGCACATAGAAATTAATTAAAAATATACATCTCATGCATAAAATAATTAAATAGCAAAATTGGACCGGTTTTTGGCACCTAGGGGCAAATATTTTATTAAATAAAATTAATATAACATTTATATTAATAATATTTAATAAAATAAATAAATAAATTAAAATTAAAACGTTTTTCACTAAATAAAACTGAAAAGTAATTAAAACCAACGGACAGGAAACGCCCACGTCGCGCGCATTAACTCCTTAACGCATACAGCGTTGCAACGCTTTGGGCAGCGTTGCAACGCTGTTGTCCATGGCGTCGAGGCACGTCCTCAACGCCAGCGGCGTTGCAACGCTACGGCCAACGTTGCAACGCCATCGTCTGCAGAGCCTCCGACCACAAGCACGACGTTGAGACGCTGTTGGGCAGCGTCTCAACGCCATCGACAGACAACATGCTTCTTGCTGTTTTTCTCTCGATATTTCGCCTGTTTCTGCTCCGATTTCTTCACAGCAACTCTTGCCACGAACGACTCGGACTTACAGACTCGATTTACAACAAAATTGCCCACAACAACGGGCCCTTACATTGATCTCATCAACATAATTGTAAATCTAATCTAGTGCCAAAAACCGAAAACATCCATTTCGCAAACCTAACATTCATCTCATGAAAATATGGTTAAATACCCACCTAAATCTTAATAAAACAGTGCATAGATGAATGACCATCGAAATGGCTCTGATACCATTTGAAGGAAAGAGAATCCCCGCGCAGCGGAAGACGATCGAATCGTCGTGGTATCATCATGCAACATGCTTATTAAAATTGATCTAAATATTAGATCTAGGCTAAACATGCTGAAATTTTACAGCAAGAAGAAAAACACTTACTTGTTGTAGACCAATTCAACAAACTCTCCTTGTTAATCACGAACTCTTCGTGCATCTCGATCTCTACGAACTCTTCCACGATCAGATCCCAAACACTACCAAATGATCTTCTTGGTTGTTCTCTTTTGGAGAAGGGAACTTGGTGGGAACTTTTGTTTTTGGAAAGAGAGGAGAAATGAGAGAATGGAGAGAGTTCACTTTTGGATTCTTAGGTCAAAATCCAAAATTGAGAACTTAGCTTTTCTTAGCTCTCCTTAGCACACTAAACCCATCTTACAAAGGGTTTATATAGTGGAATGATGAAGTTCACAACTTCACATTATTACCACTTTACCACAACCATATGTTATGTAAATCTTATTTACATAATTATATAATATAAGACATCTCATATCTTATGTTGCAAATCTCATTTGCAATAATTGTGGATTTAATTAAATTGAATCACATTCAATTTATTTTCTCTCTATCAATTTCTCCAATTAGCCTTTAATTCAACAATTAGGCTAATATATAGTTTATTATGAATCTCATTCATATTAAACTATATATTATATCATCTATATGATATAAATACTCTTAAAGTGAAATTGAACACTTCAATTTCATGCCAAAACATTAACCCTTCTTTTATCCCAGATTGAGCCAACCAAGGGACCTAATGGACCTACATTGACGGGCTTCAATGATTTGAGGTTAACCAGTCAAACTCTTTTACCCGGTCAACCAATGTTCATTAGCTACAGTAACACTCCACTAAAGCCTGTAGCTGTACTCCCATCAGTGTAGAATATTACGTGTCCACTGATATAACCAATGCCCATGAGTCGAACCTTCATAGGTTGTTCGTAGACACGGCTGGGTCAAATTACCGTTTTACCCCTGTGTCTACATCTTGTTCCATAAGTCCCCACAGCTCCTCTAATGAACAACATATTGTGATGGTCCAACCATACACAACACCCTTCTCGGGCGGTGAGAAGGTGGCGCGCGTTGTCCAAGCCCCGAGACAAAGACTTAAGAGAGCAACCCCTCTAGATTCCTTATACACGGGAACGAGTGAATTCCATCTCGCGTATGTAGGTTCCCAGCTCTCTACTTGGTTCTGTCCCTGAGAAGATAGGCATATTGGGCAAGTAACTGATACTACCCTCACCCGTACTAGTCAAAGGACGCACTCCACGCAGATGTGAGTCCGTAATGCGCTCGTGGATTCGTGTCGAGTCACTAATGGTCATCACGAATTTATTAGTCTTTCATCGTCACGGTGTTATATCGAGAAGTCTAATAATTCACGGATCGGTCTTGTACAATCTCATTGTACAGGATGCCCCCACTCGCATGTCAACCACATGAACGAGTCAGATCACCTCGTTTGTATCAAATACAAAGCGGGCCGCATCCACAATGTATCCAAGATTAGGTCTCCAACCCCATCCTTATACTGTAGACCGTTCGGGTCATTAACTCGAACGTGATCCTCCTTGTGTGTCAACTACACACCGTTCAAGTTCTAGTTCTCTCATATATTCAATGACCCTGGAGCTTAGTTTATTGGAAAGGTTTAAAATATTTCCGAGACACAAAGTGAAGAAATGAATAACTCTTATTAATTTCAAAAACAATATTTTACAACCACGAGATTAGGACAGAAATCCCAACATGGACATATACTTGGAAACTTAAAGATTGAGGGTGAGACTCACGGGATTCATTAAGAGTTAATGGATTCAGACCGAAAAATGGTAACTGGACGTTTAATGGAATAAGAGTTATTATGGCATTAGGGTCTGGTCGAGAAAGTCTCGTCCTAGAGGAGCAGTGTTTCTGTTCACCCTTCGGTGGCGGTCATTCTAAACCTTTGGGGTATCATTGCAAATTTTAATGACCTAGGGATCATAGGATAAAATTTTGCTAAAACTTGATTGGATTTCAAAAGTTTTTTTTGCGAGATTGACACAATGTTTTTACTTATTTTTTTAGCAAAAATGTCTAGCTCAATCATAGCCTTATTAGCTTCCGACAAACTAGTGGGAGATAATTTCCAAACCTGGAAAAATAATATAAACACAATTCTAGTAACTGACGACCTAAAGTTCGTGCTCAATGAGGAGTGTCCTCAGGTGTCGGGCTCGACCGCATCATGAAGTATTCATGATGCGTACGATCGATGGATCGGGACCAATGAAAAGGCCAAGGTCTATATAATTGCTAGCTTGTATGAAGTCTTAGCAAAGAAGCATGAGTTGATGATCACTACCAAGGAGATCATGGAATCCTTGCAGGAAATGTTCGACAACAGTCTTTCCAGGTCCGACATGATTTACTCAAACACGTCTTCAATGCGCGGATGAAAGAAAGGGTGTCTGTCCGTGAACATTTTCTAGACATGATGACCCACTTTAATCTGGCTGAGATGAATAGGGCTTCGATTGATGAGTCGAGCCAGGTCAGCTTTATACTGGAGACTCTTCCGAAGAGTTTCCTTCAGTTTCGTAGCAATGTTGTTATGAACAAAATTAACTACACTCTGACAACCCTTCTAAACGAACTACAAAACTTGTAGTCCTTGATGAGGATCAGGACACTAGAAGCTGAGGCAAACGTTGCCTTCAGGCCCTTTCACAGGGGTTCGACCTCTAGGACAAAATCTGTAGCCCGAAAGGGAAGAAGAAGAAATTAAAGAAGGGTAAAACTGACCGTGCTGCCGCCCAAAAGGGCAAAAAGGTCAAGTAAGTTGTAGAGAAAGGAAAGTGTTTCCACTACAATGGGGACGACCACTGGAAGCGTAACTGTCCCAAGTTCCTTGCCGACAGGAAGAAAGAAGGTAAATGTGATTTACTGATTACAGAAACCTGTTTAGTGGAGAGTAATGACTCTGCCTGAATATTGGATTCGGGGCGACTAACCATGTTTGTTCTTATTTTCAGGGAATTAGTTCCTGGTAGCAGCTGCGAGAGGGTGAGATAAGACTAGGGGTTGGATCCGGGGAGGTTGTCTCTGCTGCAGCGGTCGAGACGGTGAGGCTTTATTTGGCGGGAAATACCTATTATTAGATAATATGTATATAGTTCCAGGGTTTACTAGAAACCTTGTTTCTATTTCCTGCTTAATTGAACATTGTATTACAGTTTCTTTTTGAATCGAATAATGCGTTTATTTCTATCAAAGGAAATTTACTGTGTTTTGCTTCGCTTGAGAATAACCTGTACGTTTTGAAACCTAATTCGGTCAAAAGTGTTTTGAATACTGAATTATTTAAAACGGCAGAAACGCGAACTAAGAGAGTGAAAGTTTCTCCTAAAAAAATGCTAATCTTTGGCATCGAAGGTTAGGCCACATTAATCTCAATAGGATTGAGAGAATAGTGAAGAGTGGACTTCTAAGCGAGTTGGAAGAAAACTCTTTACCGGTATGTGAGTCATGCCTTGAAGGCAAAATGACCAAACGTCCTTTTATTGAAAAGGATATAGAGCCAAAGAGCCCCTTGAGCTTATACATTCTGACCTCTGTAGTCCGATGAGTGTTAAAGCAAGAGGCGGTTACGAATACTTTGTATCTTTTATAGATGACTATTCAAGGTATGGGTATATTTACCTAATGCATACGAAGTCTGAAACTCTTGAAAAGTTCAAGGAGTACTAGACTAAGGTTGAGAACCTGCTAGGTAAAACAATAAAAACACTTCGATCGCATCGAGGTGGAGAGTATATGGACACTAAATTCCAGGACTCTATGATAGAACACGGAATTACGTCCCAACTCTTAGCACCTGGTATGCCACAGCAAAATGGTTTATCGGAGAGGAGAAACAGAACCCTGTTGGACATGGTTCGATCGATGATGAGCTATGTGTTGGTGTCAAACCCGACGTTCTGTCAAAGAGTGTTTGTGAAAAACCTTTCGAACTCTAGAATGGACGTAAAGGCAGTTTACACCATTTCAGAATTTGGGGATGCCCGACCCATGTGTTGGTGTCAAACCCGAAAAAGTTAGAACTCCGTTCAAAATTGTGCCTATTTGTAGGTTACCCAAAAGAGACTAGGGGTAGTCTATTTTACGATCCTAAGGAAAATAGGGTGCTTGTGTCGACAAACGCCACTTTTCTTGAGGAAGACCACGTCAGGGATCATTTACCTAGAAGTAAAATTGTGTTAAACGAAATGGACAATACATCAACAAGAGTTGCTGATGGGGCTAGTACTTCAACAAGTGTTGTTGAACCTAACACGTCAAGTCAAGTCCGTTCTTAAGTGTTGAGAATGCCTCGACGTAGTGGGAGGGTTGTGAGACAGTCTGAACGTTACATGGGTTTAGCTGAACCCAAGTCGTCACCCCTTATGATGACTGCGAGGATCCATTGACCTATGATCAGACAATGACAGACGTTGACAAAGACGAATGGATTAAAGCTATGGATCAGGAAATGGAGTCGATGTACTTGAATTTCATCTAGGAGCTTGTGGATACCCATGATGGGGTAAAACCTATAGGTTGCAAATGGATCTACAAGCGTAAACGTGGCGTAGATGGGAAGGTGTAGACCTTCAAAGCACGACTAGTGGCAAAGGGTTCCACCCAAGTTGAAGGGGTTGACTATAAGGAAACCTTTTCACCTGTTGCCATGGTAAAGTCGATCAGGATCCTTCTGGCCATTGCCGCATATTATGACTATGAAGTATGGCAGATGGATGTCAAGACAACCTTTCTGAATGGCAATCTTGATGAGACCATCTACATGGACCAGCCCAAGGGGTTCATTGCCCAAGGCCAAGAGAAAAAGGTTTGTCAATTTCATAGGTCTATTTATGGACTGAAACAAGCCTCGAGGTCTTGGAATATTAGGTTTGATGAGACAATCAAATCTTATGGCTTTAATTAGAATGTTGACGAGCCTTGTGTCTACAAGAAAATCGTCAACAACACTGTCGCATTTCTGATATTGTATGTGGATGATATCCTTCTCATTGAGAATGAGGTAGGATTTCTTACTGACGTAAAGAAATGGTTGGCTTCGCAATTCCAAATGAAAGATTTGGGAGAAGCTCAGTATGTTCTAGATATCCAGATTGTCTGGAACTGGAAGAACAGAACGTTGACTATGTCTCTGCCGTCTTTTATAGACAAGATGTTGTCTGATTTAAGATGCATAACTCGAAGAAGGGTTTGTTGCCTTTCAGGCATGAGGTTCACCTGTCTAAGGATCAATGTCCTAAGATTCCTCAAGAGGTTGAGGATATAAGACGAATCCCTTATGCTTCAGCTGATGGGAGCCTCATGTATGCCATGTTGTGTACTAGGCCCGATATCTGTTATGCAGTTGGGATTGTCAGTAGGTATCAATCCAATCCAGGATTCACTAGACAACCGTAAAGGCAATCCTCAAGTATCTTAGGAGAACGAGGAACTACAACCTTGTGTATGGGAGTGGGGATTTGATCCTTACGGGATACACAGACTCTGACTTTCAAACCGATAAAGATTCTAGGAAATCCACTTCGGGGTAAACTTTCATTCTGAATGGAGGAGCTGTAGTGTGGTGAAGCATCAAGCAGGGATGCATCACTGATTCCACGATGGAAGTCGAGTATGTTGCGACTTGTGAAGATGCAAAGGAAGCTGTGTGGCTTAGGAAGTTCATGACGGATTTAGAAGTTGTTCCAAATATGAACTTGTCGATCACGTTGTTTTGTGACAACAGTGGTGTTGTTGCCAACTCGATAGAGCCTCGGAGTCATAAGAGGGGCAAGCACATTGAGCGGAAGTATCACCTGATACGGGAGATTATGCACCGCGAAGACGTGACAGTCACACAGATAGCGTCGGAGCACAACGTTGCTGATTCATTTACAAAGGCCCTCACAACTAAGGTGTTTGAGGGTAACCTAGAGAGTCTAGGTATTCGAGTGTTTCAAGACTAGGGCAAGTGGGAGTATTGTAAATGGGTATTCAATGCCCTAGTTTATTGTATTACTTTATTGTATTACTGGACATTTGAGAAATGTATTATTACTCCACTAGCTTAGTCTAAGTGGGAGTTTGTTAGGATATATGTCCTAATCTCGTAATTGTTTGTAATATTCATGATTTAATTAAATAAGAGTTATTTTTTCATCACTTTGTGTCTCGCATATATACAAACTTTGTCCAATAAACTAAGTTCCAGGGTCATTAAATTATGAGAGAACTAGAACTTGAATGGTGTGAAGTGGACACACAGGGAGGATCACGTTCCAGTAAATGACGCGAACGGTCTACAGTATATGGATAGGGTTGGAGACCTAATCCTGGATATGCTGTGGATGCGACCCACTTTGTATTAGAAACAAACGAGGTGATCCAACTCGTTCATGTGGTTGACATGCGAGTGGGGGCATCCTGTGCAATGAGATTGTACAAGACCAGACCGTGAATTTGTAGACCTACTGATGTAACACCGTTGAGAGTAGGACTAATAACTTCGTAGATGACCAATAGTAACTTGACCTTAATCTTGAGCGTGTTATGGACTCCTGTTTGTGGGGGCCTGTCCTTTGACTAGTACGGGTGAGGGTGGTCACAGTTACTCGCCCAATATGACTATCTTCTCAAGGACAGGACCACGTGCGGAGTTGGGAACTTAACTACGCGAGATGGAATTCACTCGTTCCCGACTTTAGGAAAACTAGAGGGGTTGTTCCCTTAAGTGTTGTCTCCAGGGCTTGGACAACGGGCGCCCACCCTCTCACTGGCCTGAGAGGGGTGTTGTTTTTGGTTGGACCATACAACATTGTTGTTCATTAGAGGAGCAGTGGGGACTTAAGGAGCACGAAGTAGACACATGGATAAAACGGTAATTTGACCCAGAAGTGTCTATGAACAACCTGTGAAGGGTCGACTCATAGGCATTGGTTATATCAATGGACACAACTTGTCCTACAGTGATGGGAGTGAGCTACGGGGTTTAGTGGAGTGTTGTCGTAGCTAATTAATGTTGATTAACCGGATAAAAGAGTTTGACAGGTTAGTCTCGGATCATTGGAGCTCGTCACCTGTAGGTCCATTAGGTCCCTCGGTTGGCTCAAGCTGGATACATAGAGGGTTTACAGTTTGGTATGGATTTGAAGTGTTAAAATTCATTAAAAGGGTAATTATGTCATTTATATGAGATATGATTGACATATTATATAGTTTAATGTGAATGAGATTCATAATAAACTATAGGTTAGCCTAATTGCTTAATTATGGCTATTTAAGAGAAATTGGATTTAGAGAAATTAAATTGAATGTGATTCAAATTAAAATCCACAATTATACAAATCTGATTTGTATTATAAGGTATGAGATATCTTATTATATGTGGTTATGCAAATATGATTTGCATATGGTTGTGGTAAAATGGTAAATAGGTGGAGATTTCAACTCCACCTATCACCATTATATAAACTCCTTTGCAAGAAGGAGTGGTAAGGTTGAATGCTCATTTTTTGGATTTCTCACCAAAAGAGCTCTCAAATTCTCTCTACTCTTCTATCAAACTTTCTCTCCTCCATTTACCAAAGGAGTCCCACCACTCTCCTTCTACCTAAGGAGAACAATCGAGAAGGCTTTTCGGAGGTGTCCGGATTGTTCTTTTTTGAAAGAGTTCGTGATCGTGGAGATCGGATAACACGAAGAGTTCGTGACCGAAGAAGGAAATCGTGAAGAAAGGTTCTTCAACATGTAAGTATTATATATTGCTGTTTTTCCTTTCTAATTATGCATGTTTAGCCTAATTTCTATAGGATAGAAATAATTTTGAGAAAATATTTTTCACAACGAAAACACGACGATTCAATCATTTTTCCACTGTGGTAGTTTCATTCCTTTCAGTTTAATGTTAGGATAAAGGAAGGGGCGTCCGTTAGGAAACATGTTCTTGACATGATGACCTACTTCAACTTGGTTGAGATGAACGGTGCTTCGATCGACGAGTCGAGCCGTGTCAGCTTTATTATGGAGACTATTCCAAAGAGTTTCCTGCAGTTTCGTAACAATACTGTTATGAACAAAATTAACTACACTTTGTCTGTTGGGATTTATGCCCTAAACAAGTGTAGTTTTGTAATAATCATATTTCAATAAATAAAGTTGTTATTTATTATATTCTCGCATATAAATCTAAATCCAATAAACTAAGTTCCAAATTTATAATGATAGATCTTGAAGATTTATGTAGTAGACATAAGTTGGATTAAGTTGTTCAAGTATAACCTAAAAGGTCTATGGTATATGCATAGGGTTGGGAACCCTGTACTGGTAACACCATGGATGCGGCCCGCTTTGGATTTGGTACAAACGAGGTAATCCAACTCGTTCATGTGGTAGACATGCGAGTGGGGGAATCCTCTATAATGAGATTATACAAGACCGGACCGCGAATTATTCACCTACTAGAGTAAAATCGTTATCAAGATAGGTATAATAATTCATAGATGATCATTAGTGACTTGACCTGAATCTTGAGCAAGCTACGAACTCCTACTTATGAGGTTTGTCTTTAGACTAGTATGGGTGAGAGTGGCCTGTAGCCAACTCAATAAGCCTACCTTCTCAGGGACATAACTTTGTAAGTAGCTGGGAACTTAACTATGCAAGAAGGAATTCACTCATTCCTAAATTAGGGAATCTGATAGGTTGTTCTCTAAAGAAATGAATCCAGGTCTTGAACAATGGGGCCCCGCCTTCTTACTTGCTTAAGAAGGATCAAGTTTATGGTAGGACCATAGACTGATTGTTCATTAGAGGATCAATAGAGCTTAAGGAACAAAATGTATTCACAGGGGTAAAACGGTAATTTGACCCAGCTGTGATTACGAACAACCTGTGAATGGTCGACTCACAAGTATTGATTATATCAGTGGATACAACATAGTCTACAGTGAGGAGAGTGCAACTATGAGTCTATAGTGGAATGACTTATAGTTAATGAATGTTGATTAATTGAATCAAAGAGTTTGATCGATTAATCTTGTATCATTGGAGCTCATGATCTGTATCCATTATGTCTCTCCGTTGTCTTAACATGGAAATAAGAAGGGTTTATAGTTTGGAGTGAAATTGAAATGTTCAATTTCATGTTTAAAGGGTATATCAATCATATATGATATAATTGATATAACATATGGTTTAAGCCATGGGAAAGATATCCTAAAAGCACTATAAGGGTAGGATCGTCATTTCCATCATATTTTCTTATAAATATGTGTACATGAGATGCACATGATTTAACCTAATTCAAAAAAAAAAAAACCAAGTGCTTCTTTTGATAAGTATTTTGTTGGAAGAGTTCCAATAATACTTGTCTTCCTCAAAATCCCACCAAACTCCAAAAGAGGTTTCTCCAACTTCCCTCTCCTAGAGATACAAAAGAGAAGATCTAGTGGGCAAAAGGAGCACGTGTAACTGTCCATATGATCGTGAAAATGAGAGAATCAAAAGGAGCACGTGTTGTTTTTGTTTTCAAACGAGACTACATGTGGTCTTTTTTATTGGTTACAAGTGGATCTAGCAGGGATGCATCGCTGATTCCACGATGGAAGCCGAGTATGTTGCGGCTTGTGAAGCGACATAGGAAGCTGTTTGGCTTAGGAAGTTCATGATGGATTTGGAAGTTGTTCCAAATATGAACTAGCCAACTCGAGAGAACCTTGGAGTCATAAGAGTGGCAAGCATATTGAGTGGAGGTATCACCTGATATGGGAGATTGTGCACCGTGGCGACGTGACAGTCACACAAATAGCGTCGGAGCACAACGTTGCTGATCCATTTACAAAGGCCCTCACGACTAAGGTGTTTGAGGGTCACCTAGAGAGTCTAGGTCTACGAGTGATTCCTGACTAGGGCAAGTCGAAGTATTGTAAAGGGGTATTCAATGCCCTAGTTTATTGTATTATTATTGTACATTTTAGAAATATATTATGTACTCCACTAGCTTAGTTCAAGTGGGAGTTTATTGAGATATATGCCCTAATCTCCTGTAAGTTTGTAATATTCCTTATTGAAATAAATAAGATTTATTTTTTCATTACTTTGTGTCTCGCATATTTATAAACTTAATCCAATAAACTAAGCTCCAGGGTCATTGAATTATGAGAGAACTAGAATTTCAACAGTGTGTAGTGGACACACAAGGAGGATCACGTTCGAGTTAATGACCCGAACGGTCTACAGTGTACAAATAGGGTTGGAGACCTAATTCTAGATACGCTGTGGATGCGACCCGCTTTCTATTAGATACAAACGAGATGATCCAACTCGTTCATGTTGTTGACATGCGAGTGGGGGCATCCTGTGCAATGAGATTGTACAAGACCAGACCGTGAATTATTAGACTTACTGATGTAACACCGTTAACAGTATAACACTAATAATTTCGAAGATTACCATTAGTGACTCGATCTTAATCCTAAGCGTGTTACGAACTCCTGTCTGCGGGGGTCCGTCCTTTAACTGGTACTGGTGAGGGTGGTCACAGATACTCATCCAATATGCCTATCTTCTCAGGGATAGGACCACATGGGGAGCTGGGAACTTGACTACGCGAGATGAAATTCACTCGTTCCCGAATTAGGGAAACTAGAGGGGTTGTTCCCTTAAGTGTTGTCTCTAGGGCTTAGAGAACGGGCGCCCACCCTCTCACTGGGCCGAGACGGATGTTGCTCATGGTTGGACCATGCAACGTAGTTTTTCATTAGAGGAGCAGTGGGACTTAAGGAGCAAGATGTAGACACAGGGGTAAAATAGTAATTTGACCTAGCTGTGACTAGGAACAACCTGTGAAGGTTCAACTCACGGGCATTGGCTATATCGATGGACACAACTTATCTTACAGTGATGAGAGTGCAACCACAAACTTTAGTGGAGTGTTACCGTAGCTAATGAATATTGAATAACTGGGTCAAAGAGTTTGACAGGTTAATCTCGTATCATTGGAGCTCGTCATCTGTATGTCCATTAGGTCACTCGGTTGGCCCAAACTGGATAAATTGAAGGTTTACAGTTTGGTGTGAATTTGAAGTGTTCAAATTCATTATTTTTGTATTTATGTCATTTATATGTGATATAGTTGACACATATATAGTTTGATGTGAATGAGATTCATAATAAACTATAGGTTAGCCTAATTGATTAATTATTACTAATTTGGAGAAATTGATTTGTGAGAGAAATTAAATTGAATGTGATTCAATTTGAAATTCCACAATTATACAAACGAGATTTGTATAATAAGGTATGAGATACCTTATTATATGTAATATGCAAATATGATTTGCATATTATAAGGTTGTGGTAAAATGGTGATTTGGTGGAGATTTCAACTCCACCACTCACCATTATATAAAGGCTTGATGAGAAGCCTTTTGGACTTCACTTGTTAATTTTTTGGATTTGGCATCCAAGAGAATAAAGTTCTCTCTCAAATTCTCTCCACTCTCACCAAATTCTCTCCAACCCAAAAATTAAACGAAGTCCTACAACTCTTCCTCAACCGATCAAGAACAACCGAGAAGACTCTTTGGAAGTGTCTTTGTTTTGGTTCGAGAGATCGCATGTAGAGGTCGTCGGAACGAAAAGAGTTCGTGATCAAAGAAGGAAACGTCGAAGAAAAATTCTTCAACAAATAAGTGTCTTTACTTTATGTTTTCTTCTTCAAAATCCAACATCTTTAGCCTAGGATTTAAATGTTAAATTCAATTTTAAGAAATCAGTTCCACAACGAAAACCACGACGTTTCATGTCGTTTTCCGCTGAGGGAGTTTCACTCCCTTCAAAGTACGTTCTCAAGAGTTGAGAATGCCTCGACGTAGTGGGAGGGTTGTGAGACAGCCTGAACGTTACATGGATTTGGCTAAAACTCAAGTCTTCATACCTGATGATGAGTGCGAGGATCCATTGACCTATGATCAGGAAATGAATGATGTTGACAAAGACGAAAGGATTAAAGCCATGAAACAAGAAATGAAGTTGATGTACTTCAATTCCGTCTGGGAGCTTGTGGACCAACCGGATGGGGTTAAACCTATTGGTTGCAAGTGGATATACAAGTGTAAAAATGGTGTAGATGGGAAGGTGCAGACCTTCAAAGCAAGACTAGTGGCAAAATGTTTTACCCAAAGAGAAAGGGTTGACCATGAGGAAACCTTTTTTCCTGTTGCCATGGTAAAGACTATCAGGATCCTTCTGGCCATTGTCGCTGAAGGGAATGAAAATCCCCGCGCAGCGGAAGACGATCGAATCGTCATGGTATCATTACGCTACTCAAATTTTGTCAAAACGATCTGACTACTAGATCTAGGCTAAACATGAAAAGAAGGAAGAAATTTACAGCAAGAAGAACATACTTACTTGTTGTAGACGGTTCTTCTAAAATCCTTCCTTGATCACGAACACTTCGTGCTTCTCGATCTCAACGAACGCTTCCCACGAACGGAATCCGAACACTACCACTTGGAGTCTCGGTTGTTCATCCTTTGGAAAGAAGGAAGATTGTGGGATCTTAAGGTTTTAGAAAGGGAGGAAAGTTTGAGAGAATAGTTGAGAGAATTCTCTTCTTCTCTTTGATGAAAATCAAAAAATGAGAGAGTAAGCTTCCAATCCCTTCTTGCAAAGGGTTTAAATAGTGGAATTGATGGAGTTAAAATCTCCACATAATTACCACTTTACCACAACCATAGGTTATGCAAATCTCATTTGCATAATTACATAAAATAAGATATCTCATATCCCATATTGCAAATCTCATTTGCAATAATTGTGGATTAATTAAATTGAATCACATTCAATTTAATTTCTCTTAATTAATTTCTCCAATTAGTCCTAATTCAACAATTAGGCTAACCTAGAGTTTATTATGAATCTCATTCACATTAAATTATATATTATATCATTCATATCTCATATAAATGACATGAATGCCCTTTAAGTGAAATTGAACACTTCAATTTCATACCAAAACATAAACCATTCTTTTAACCCAGATTGAGCCAACCGAGGGACCTAATGGACAAAAATCTTTCTTTTAATTTCAAACAATAATTTACAAACACGAGATTAGGACAAAAATCCCAACAAACACCCACTTGGACTAAGCTAGTGGAGAAAATACATTTATGAAATGTACATAAATTACAATGAAGTACTACAATAAACTAGGGCATTGAATACCCGTTTACACATCTCCCACTTACCCTTGTCAGGAAGCTCTCGAAGACCTAGACTCTCTAGGTGACCCTCAAACACCTTAGCCGTGAGGGGCTTTGTAAATGGATCAGCTACGTACGTTGTGCTCGACGCTAAGCTGCGTGACAAATCACGTCTCGCGATGCACAATCTCTGTCGGATGATACTTGTGCTCAATGTGTTTGCCTCTCTTATGGCTCCGAGGCTCACGTGAGTTGGCTATTGCACCACTTTGTTATCACAAATAAAGTGTGATTGGCAAGTTCATATTTGGAACAACTTCCAAATCTGTCATGAACTTCCCGAGCCAAACAACTTCCTTTGCGCGCCTTCACAAGCCGCAACATACCCGCTTCCATAGTGGAATCGGCGATGCAACCCGCTTGATGCTTCGCCATACTACAACTCCTCCATTCGAGAATGAAAGTGACCCCGAAGTGAATTTCCTAGAATCCTTATCGGTCTGAAAGTCAGAATCCGTGTATCCCGTAAGGATCAAATCCCCACCGCCACACACTAAGTCGTAGTTCCTCGTTCTCCTAAGATACTTGAGGATTGCCTTTACGGTTGTCCGGTGATCTAATCTGGATTGGGTCGATATCTCACCGACAATTCCCTCTATCGCATAATGGATGTCCGGCCTAGTACACAACATGGCATACATCGGGCTCCCTACAACCAAAGCATACGGAATCATCTCATATCCTCAACATCTTGAGGAGTCTTAGGACACTGATCTTTAGACAAGTGAACCCCATGCCTGAAAGGCAGCAAGCCCTTCTTGGAGTTCTGCATCTTATATCTAGACAACATCTTGTCAATATAAGATGCCTAAGACAAGGCTAGCGTTCTGTTCTAGGTTGCGGAGGACAACTGGATACCTAGAACGTCATCGAGCTTCTCCCAAATCTTTCATTTGGAATTGCGAAGCTAGCCACTTTTAACGTCAATAAGAAATTCTACCTCATTCCCAATGAGAAGAATATCGATCCACATACAACACAAAAAAATGCGACGATTTTGTCAACGATTTTCTTGTAGACACAAGGCTCGTCGACATTTTGATCAAAGCCATAAGATTTGATTGCCTCATCAAACCTTATACTCCAAGACCTCGAAGCCTGTTTCAGTCCATAAATGAACCTATGAAGCCGGCAAATCTTTTGCTCTTGGCCTTTTGCTCTTGGCCTTGCTCTTGGGATGGTCCATGTAGATGGTCTCATCAAGTTTGCCATTCAGAAAGGCTGTCTTGACGTCCATCTGCCATACCTCGTAGTCATAATACTCGGCAATGGCCAGAAGGATCCTGATCGACTTTACCATGGCAACAGGTGAAAAGGTCTCCTCATAGTCAACCCCTTCAACCTGGGTAAAACCCTTTGCCACTAGTCGGGCTTTGAAGGTCTGCACCTTCCAATCTACACCACGTTTACGCTTGTAGATCCATTGGCAACCAATAGGTTTTACCCCATCCAGTTGATCCACAAGCTCCCATACAGAATTGAAGTACATAGACTCCATTTCCTGGTCCATAACCTTAATCCATTCGTCTTTGTCAACATCAACCATTGTCTGATCATAGGTCAATGGATCCTCACAGTCATCATCAGGAGCGACAACTGAGGTTTCAGCTAAACCCATGTAACGATCGGGCTGTCTCACAGTCCTCCCACTACGTCGAGCATTCCCAACTCTTGGGAACATATTTGACTAGACGTGCTAGGATCAACAACACTTGTTGACGTACTAGCCCCATCAGCAACTCTTGCTGATGTACTATCAATTTCATTTAACAAAATTTTACTCCTTGGTAAATGATCCCTGACGTGGTCTTCATCTAAGAAAGTGGCGTTTGTCGACACAAGCACCCTATTTTCCTTAGGATCGTAAAACAGACCACCCCTAGTCTCTTTAGGGTAACCTACGAATAGGCATAATTTCGAACGGGGTTCCAAGTTTATCGAGTTTGACACCAACACGTGGGCCGGACATCCCCAAATTCTGAAGTGATGTAAGCCTTTATGTCAACTCCAGAGCTCGAAAGGTGTTTCACAAACACTCTTCGACGGAACGTTGTTCAAAATATAGACCGCAGTCTCCACTGCGTAACCCCAAAAAGAATCAGGGAGACGAGCATAGCTCATCATCGACCGAACCATGTCCAACAAGGTTCTGTTTCTCCTCTCCGATACACCATTCTGCTGTGGCATACCAGGTGCTAAGAGTTGGGACGTAATTCCGTGTTCTATCATATAGTCCTTGAATTCAGTGTCCATGTACTCTCAACCTCGATCCGATCGAAGTGTTTTAAGCGATTTACCTAAGAGGTTCTCAACCTCAATCTTGTACTCCTTGAACTTTTCAAGAGTTTCAGACTTCTTGTGCATTAGGTAAATATACCCATATCTGGAGTAATCGTCTATGAAAGACACGAAGTACTCATAACCTCCCCGAGCTTTAACATTCATCAGACCACAGAGGTCATAATGTACTAACTCAAGAGGCTCTTTGGCTCTATATCCTTTTCCACTAAAAGGACGTTTGGTCATTTTGCCCTCAAGGCATACTCACACACCGGTAAAGAGTTTTCTTCCAACTCGTTTAGAAGTCCACTCTTCACTAGTTTCTCAATCCTATTGAGATTAATGTGGCCTAACCGTAGATGCCAAAGATGGGCATTTTCCTTAGGAGAAACTTTTGCTTTCTTAGTTCGTGTTTCTCATAGATTTTAAAGAATTGATATTCAAAACACTTTTGACCGAATTAGGTTTCAAAACATACAAATTATGCTCAAGTGAAGCGAGAACAAATAAGATTACCATTTTCGAAATAAACGCTTTATTACCATAAAATGAAACGAAATACTGCTTTATTCTAAAAGGAGAAATAGAAACTAGGTTTCTAGTAAACCCTGGAACTATGTACAAATTGTCCAACAAAATGTAGTTCATGCCAAAATGTAGCTTCACTGCGTGCCGATCGGCTGCAGGAGAGACAAGCTCCCGGATCCAACCCGTAGAGTCACCTCTCACCTCTCGCTGGCGCGCCAGAATCAATCCACGAAAGAAGAACAAACATGGTTAGTGGCGCTCGAATCCAATATCGGCGAGTCACTACTCTCCACTAAACAAGTTTACATCACAAGTAAATCACATTTACCTTGATTCTTCCTCTCGGCCGAGAATTTGGGACAGTTCCTCTTCGATGTCCGCCCCCATTGCAGTGGAAACACTTTCCTTTCTCTGCAACGTCCTTGACCTTCTTGCCATTGTGGGCGGCAGCTCGGTCAGTTTTACCAATCTTCATCCTCTTCTTCCCTTTCGGGCGTAAAGGAGCAACAGGTTTCGTCCCAGAGGTCGAACCGCTGTGATAAGACCTGTAGGCAACATTTGCCTCAGATTCCTTGACCCTGTTCAAGGACTGGAAATTATGTAGCTCATTGAGGAGGGTAGTCAGAGTGTAGCTAATTTTGTTCATAACAACATTGCTACGAAACTGAAGGAAACTCTTCGAAAGAGTCTCCAGAATAAAACTGACATGGCTCGACTCGTCGATCGAAGCCCCGTTCATCTCAGCCAGATTCAAGTGGGTCATCATGTCTAGAACATGTTCACGGACAGAAGACCCCTCTTTCATCCATGCGTTGAAGACGTATTTGAGCGAGTCATGCCAGACCTGAAAGGACTGTTGTCCATACATTTCCTGCAAGGACTCCATGATCTCCTTGGCGGTGACCATCAGCTCATGTTTCTTTGCCAAAACATCAGACATGCTGGCAATAATGTAGACCTTGGCCTTTTCATTGGCCCTGATCCACCGATCGTATGCATCGCGAACACTTCGCGACGCAGTCGAGCCCGACATCTGAGGACACTCCTCAGACAGCACGAACTTAATGTCGTCAGTTACCTAAATTGTGTTAATGTTGTTTTTCCAACTTTGGTAATTATCTCCCACTAATTTATCGGACGCGAGTAGAGCTATTATTGCGCTAGACATGTTTTAAGCTGAAAAATTAGGAAAACTTTGTATTAGTCTCGCAAAAAACTTTTGAAATCCAATCAAGTTTTAGCAAAATTTTTTCATGATCCCTAGGTCATTCAAAATTTTGCAATGATACCCTAAAGGTTTAGAATGACCGCCACCGAAGGGTGAACAAAACACTCCTCCTCTAGGACGAGACTTTCTCGATCGGACCTAATCCGAGAATAACTCTTATTCCATTAGGCGTCCAATTACCATTGTTTGGTCGAATTCATTAACACTTAACGAATTCTCGTGAGTGTCACCCTCAATCTTTAAGTTTCCAAGCATCCGTCCAAACAATAGCCACCGGAAGGGTGAACCAAAAGGAAAACCAACGTAAAATCAGTATCCCTTTCGAGAATTCACACGGTGTTCCTACTCCTATGATCGGGCCCTCCGAAGGGATTGTGCAGTCCGAGCCAAACTAGCAGGCGGATCATAGGCGTCTCACGGTGTGATCGAAAGAAGAGACCGTGGGTCTCGTTTTCACAAGTCCCGCTCCCACTCACTATAAGTACTCTCTCCATCCACGATGATATTGACCTATACAAATGCCACCCGAAGGGGGACGCTCCCATTTGCGCCACGAGGCCGAGTATAGATCTCACGGTGCGGACTTAAAGGAGATTTGTGGTTGGAAATTCAAATGTATCTCATACACTATATTTCCTCCCACTCAACACTTTAATTTTAATAGGGATTGACCTAGATATACCGACTAAAATTTACCTAAGTCTACCAATATAACTCTTATATGGTATTAACCTAAGTCTATAATCACATTATAACTTAGGTCTATGTGAGTTAATTAAAACACTTTTAACTAGCGGCATTCACGATAAGTATAATCTAAGAATCTCCGGATCGAATTCACTCCCAGGTCGGTTTCCAGGTAGGGGTTTTCCGCAAGCGTCAACTTCAAAACCTTACTTAGACAGAGTTACTAATCAGTCTCCATTCATAGACTAAACTTTGATTTCCTAATTTCTAATCTCATTAGAAAATAGAAAACCTAAGTCTAATTATTCAAGTTCTAAACTCTTTAAAACTAATAATTAACTTAGGTTGCATGCATTTCTATGTTATAGTGCTTGATCATTCATCACATGAATAACTATATACTATAACATAATATTATTCATCACATGAATATAAATGCATGAGCATACTTTAATCTAAAAAATATAACACTTATATTAATTAAATTAAACATGCATTTAATTATATTATAACTCTTATAATATAACCTATCATGCAAACTATATATTATAACTCTTATAATATATAATATAAATGATGCATGAAATGTTTAACCTATGGTGGGATTTTAAATCTATATGGCATACATTATGCACATAAAATTTAATTAAATCATACATCTCATGCATAAAATAATTAAATAGCAAAAGTGGACCGGTTTTTGGCACCTAGGGGCAATTATTTAATTAAATAAAATTAATATAACTCTTATATTAATATTATTTAATGAAATAATTAAATAAACAAAATAAAATTACATTTTACATTTAACAAATATGAAAAAACTGAAAATAACTGCCCAATATCTCCACATGCCCACGTTACCGCGAAACTGAAGCTAGAACTGCCCACTACGCGTGTGGCGTTGCAACGCCGTGGGTAGCGTTGCAACGTTGCCGCGTCCAGCGTTGAGGCCAGCGTGCTCCACGTCGTGGTGTTGCAACGCTGCTCTGCAGCCAAGCCAGCGCCCGCAAGGATAGCGTTGAGACGCCGATGAACAGCGTCTCAACGCCATCGACAGAATAGCAAACAGCTTTGCTGTTCTTCACTGAATTTCGCCCGTTTCCGCTCCGATTTCTTCACAGCAAACCTTGCCACGAACAATCCGGACTTACAGACTTGATTTACAACAAAATGCCCAAAAACAACGGGCCCTTACATTGATCTCATCAACATAATTTGTAAATCTAAACTAGTGCCAAAAATCGAAACATCCAAATTCGCAAACCAACATTCATCTCATGAATTCAAAGTAAATTACCCACCTATTTTAACAAAAAACAGTGCATAATGAAGAACCATCGAAATGGCTCTGATACCAATTGAAGGGAATGAAAATCCCCGCACAGCGGTAGATGATCGAATCGTCATGGTATCATTACGCTACTCAAATTTTGTCAAAACGATCTAACTACTAGATCTAGGCTAAACATGAAAAGAAGGAAGAAATTTACAGCAAGAAGAACATACTTACTTGTTGTAGTCGGTTCTTCTAAAATCCTTCCTTGATCACGAACACTTCGTGCTTCTCGATCTCAACGAATGCTTCCCACGAACGGAATCCGAACACTACCACTTGGAGTCTCGGTTGTTCTTCCTTTGGAAAAAAGGAAGATTGTGGGATCTTATGGTTTTGGAAAGGGAGGAGAGTTTGAGAGAATAGTTGAGAGAATTCTCTTATTCTCTTTGATGAAAATCAAAAAATGAGAGAGTAAGCTTCCAATCCCTTCTTGCAAAGGGTTTAAATAGTGGAATTGATGGAGTTAAAATCTCCACATAATTACCACTTTACCACAACCATAGGTTATGCGAATTTCATTTTCATAATCACATAATATAAGATATCTCATATCTCATATTGCAAATCTCATTTGCAATAATTGTGGATTAATTAAATTGAATCACATCCAATTTAATTTCTCTCAATTAATTTCTCCAATTAGCCCTAATTCAACAATTAGGCTAACCTATAGTTTATTATGAATCTCATTCACATTAAACTATATATTATATCATTCATATCACATATAAATGACATAAATGCCCTTTAAGTGAAATTGAACACTTCAATTTCATACCAAAACATAAACCCTTCTTTTAACCCAGATTGAGCCAACCGAGGGACCTAATGGATCTACAGTGACGGGCTCCAATGATCTGAGATTAACCTGTCAAGCTCTTTGACCCGGTTAATCAACATTCATTAGATACGGTAACACACCACTATAGCCCGTAGTTTGCACTCCGTCGGTCTGAGAATATTACGTGTCCACTGATATAACCAATGCCCATGAGTCGACCCTTCACAGGTTGTTCGTAGACACGGCTGGGTCAAATTACCATTTTACCCCTGTGTCTACCTCTTGTTCCTTAAGTCCCCACTGCTCCTCTAATGAACAACATATTGTGATGGTCCAACCATACACAACTCCCTTCTCGGCCGGTGAGAAGGTGGGGCGCCGTTGTCCAAGCCACAGAAGCTGAGACTTAAGGGAACAACCCCTCTAGTTTCCCTAAAGGCGGGAGCAGTGAATTCCATCTCGGGTAGTTAAGTTCCCGACTCCCTACTTGGTCCCGTCCCGGGAAGATAGACATATTGGGCGAGAAGCGTGTGACCACCCTCACTTGTACTAGTCAAAGGACGGACCCATGCATGAGAAGTCCGTAACACGCTCGAGGATTCGTGTCGAGTCACTAATGGTCATCACGGTTATTAGTCCTCACTGTCAATGGTGTTACATCAGTAGGTCTAATAATTCACGGTCCAGTCTTGTACAATCTCATTGCACAGGATGCCCCCACTCGCATGTCAACCACATGAGCGAGTCGGATCACCTCGTTTGTATCTAATACAAAGCGGGCGCATCCTGGCGTATCCGAGATTAGGTCTCCAACCCTATCCATATATCAGTAGACCGTTCGAGTCATTAACTCGACGTGATCCTCCCTTTGTGTCCACTACACACCGTTCAAGTTCTAGTTCTCTCATAAATTCAATGACCCTGGAGCTTAGTTTATTGGAAGAGTTTATAAATATTGCGAGACACAAAGTAATGAAATAAATAACTCTTATTAATTTCAAACAATAATTTACAAACACGTGATTAGGACAAAAATCCCAACGTCGCATATTATGACTATGAGGTATGACAGATGGATGTCAAGACGATCTTTCTGAATAGTAATTTTGACGAGACCATCTACATGGACCAACTCAAGGGGTTCATTACTGAAGGTTAGGAGCAATAGGTTTGATGGCTCCAAAGGTCCATTTATGGACTGAAACAAGCCTCGAGATCTTGGGATATAAGGTTTGATGAGGCTATCAAATCATATGGTTTTAATCAGAATGTTGATGAACGTTGTGTCTACAAGAAAATCATCAACAACATTGTCGTATTTCTGATATTGTATGTTGATGATATCCTACTCATTGAGAATGATGTAGGTTTCCTTACTGACGTTAAGGAATGGTTGGCTTCACAACTCCAAATGAAAGATTTGGGAGAAGCTTAGTATGTTCTAGGTATCCAGATAGTCTGGAATCGGAAGAACAGAATGCTAGCCATGTCTCAGGCACCTTATATCGACATGATGTTGTCGCGATATAAAATGCAGAACTCAAAGAAGTGCTTGCTGCCTTTCAGGCATGAGGTTCATCTGTCTAAGGATCAATGTCCAAAGACACCTCAAGAGGTTGAGGATATGAGACGGATCCCTTATGCTTCAGCTGTACGGAGCCTGATGTACGCCATGTTGTGTACTAGGCTCGACATCTGTTATGCAGTTGGGATTGTCAGTAGGTATCCATCCAATCCAGGATTATATAACTGAACAACTATAAAGGCAATCCTCAAGTATCTAAGGAGAACGAGGGACTACATGCTTGTGTATGGAAGTGAGGATTTGATCCTTACGGGATACAAAAACTCTAACTTTCAGACCGATAAGGATTCTAGGAAGTCCACATCCGGGTCAGTGTTCACTCTTAATGGAGGAGTTGTAGTGTGGCGAAACGTCAAGCAGGGATGCATCACTGATTCCACGATGGAAGCCTAGTATGTTGCGGCTTGTGAAGCTGCTAAGAAAGCTGTTTGGATCAGGAAGTTCATGTTAGATTTGGAAGTTGTTCCAAATATGAACTTGGCAGTGACGCTGTTTTGTGACAACAGCGGTTCAGTAGCCAAGTCGAGAGAACCTCGGAGTCATAAGAGGGGCAAGCATATTGAGCGCAAGTATCATCTGATACGGGAGATTGTGCACCGTGGAGACATGACAGTCACGCAGATAGCATCAGAGCACAATGTTGTTGTTCATTTAGAAAGGCCCTCACGACTAAGGTGTTTGAGGGTAACCTAGATAGTGTAGGTCTACGAGTGCTTCCTGACTAGGGCAAAGGGTGTATTGTAAAGGGTGTTCAATGCCTTAGTTTATTGTATTACTTTTATGTATTACTTTACATTTGGGAAATGTATTTTGTACTCCACTAACTTAGTTCAAGTAGGAGTTTGTTGGGGTGTTTGCCCTAATCTCGTGAAGTTTGTAATACTTGTTGTTTTAATAAATAAAGGTTGTTTATTTATCAAACTTTGTATCTCGCATTTTATAAACTTAATCCAATAAACTAAGCTCCAGGGTCATATTATATGAGAGAATTAGAACTTCAACGGTGTGTAGTGGACACACGGGGAGGATCACGTTCGAGTTAATGACCCGAACAATCTATAGTATATGGATAGGGTTGGAAACCTCTTCCTGGTGACACTGTGGATGCGACCTGCCTTGGATTAGATATAAACGAGGTGATCAGACTCGTTCATGTTGTTGACATGCGAGCGGGGGCATCCTGTGCAATGAGATTGTACAAGACTGGACCGTCAATTATTAGACCTACTGATGTAACACCGTTAACAGTATAGGACTAATAACTTTGTAGATGACCATTAGTGACTCGCCCTTAATCTTGAGCGTGTTACGGACTCCTGTCTGTGGGGGTCTGTCCTTTGACTAGTACGGGTGAGGGTCGCCAGAGTACGCCCAATATGTCTACCTTCTTGGGGATAGGACCACGAGGGGACCTGAGAACTTAACTACGCAGATGGAATTCACTAGTTCCCGAGATAGGAAAACTAGAGAGGTTGTTCCCTTAAATGTTGTCTCCAGGGCTTGGACAACGGGGCCCCAACCTCTCATTGGCACGAGAGGGATGTTGTTTATGGTCAGATCATGCAATAAAGTTGTTCATTAGAGAAACAGTGGGAGTTAAGAAGCAAGAGGTAGAAACATAGGTAAAATGGTAATTTGAACCAGCTGTGACTACCAACAACTAGTGAAGGGACAGCTCATGGGCATTGGTTATATTGATGGGCACAACTTGTCCTACAGTGATGGGAGTGCAGCTACGGGCTTTAGTGGTGCAACCGTAATTAGTGGATGTTGATTAACCGGGACAAAAAGTTTGATCGATTAATCTCGTATCATTCGAGCTCGTCATTTGTAGGTCCATTAGGTCCCTCGGTTGGCTCAAATAGGACAAAATGAGAGTTTACAGTTTGGAGTGGATTTGAAGTGATTAAAAAGGTATTTATGTCATTGATATGTGATATATAGTTGACACAATATATAGTTTAATGTGAATGAGATTCATTTTGTGTCTCGCATTTATTACAAACTTTGTCCAATAAACTAAGCTCCAGGGTCATTGAATATATGAGAGAATTAGAACTTGAACGGTGTGTAGTGGACACAGAGGGAGGATTACGTTCGAGTAAATGACCCGAACAGTCTACAGTATATGGATTGGGTTGGAGACCTAATCCTAGATACACTGTGGATGCGGCCCGCTTTGTATTAAGATACAAATGAGATGATTTGACTCGTTCTCGTTCATGTGGTTTACATGCGAGTGGGGGCATCCTGTACAATGAGATTGTACAAGACCGAACCGTGAATTATTAGACCTACTGATGTAACACCGTTAATAGTATGAACTAATAACTTTATAGATGACCATTAGTGACTCGACCTGAATCCTGAGCGTGTTACGGACTCCTGTCTGGGGGGGTCTGTCCATTGACTAGTACGAGTGAGGGTGGTCACAGTTACTCGCCCAATATGCCTATTTTCTCAGGGACAAGACCAAGTAGGTAGTTGGGAACTTAACTACACAAGATGGAATTCACTCGTTCCCGCCTTTAGGAAAACTAGAAGGGTTGTTCCCTTAAGTGCTGTCTCCAGGGCTTTGACAACGGGCACCCACCCTCTCACTGGCACGAGAGGGTTGTTGTGTATGGTTGTACCATTACAACGTTGTTATTCATTAGAGGAGCAGTGGGGACTTAAGGAGCAAGAAGTAGACAAAGGGGTAAAACGGTAATTTAACACAACAGCGTCTACGAACAACCTGTGAAGGTTCGACTCATGGGCATTGGTTATATCAGTGGACACGTAATATCTTACACTGACAGGAGTACAACTACGGGCTTTAGTGGAGTGTTACAGTAGCTAATGAATGGTGATTAACCGGGTCAAAGAGTTTAATAGAATAATCTCGATCATTGGAGCTCGTCACTGTAGGTCCATAAGGTCCCTTGGTTGGCTCAAACTGGATCAAAAGAAGGTTTACTGTTTTGGTATGAATTGAAGTTTTCAAATTCACTAAAGGGCATTTATGTCATTTATATGAGATATGAATGATATAATACATAGTTTAATGTGAATGAGATACATAATAAACTATAGGCTAGCCTAATTATTTAATTAGGGCTAATTAGGAGAAATTAGATTGAGAGATTTTAAATTGGATGTGATTCAATTTAATAAATCCACAATATTGCAAATGTGATTTGTAAAATGACATATGAGATATCTTATAATATGTGCTTATGCAAATATGATTTGCATAACCTATAGTTGTGGTAAAATAGTAAATAGGTGGAGATTTCAACTCCACCTATCACCATTATATAAACCCTTTTGCAAGATGGGTTCATTAAGCAAATCCTCATTTTTGGAATTCTCACGAAAACACAACCCTGTTGGACATGGTTCGATCGATGATGAGCTATGCTCGTCTCCTTGATTCCTTTTAGGGTTACGCTGTGGAGACTGCGGTGTATATTTTGAACAATGTTACGTTGAAGAGTGTTTGTGAAACACCTTTCGAACTCTGAAATGGCCGTAAAGGCAGTTTACACCATTTCAGAATTTGGAGATGCCCGACCCACGTGTTGGTGTCAAACCCGAACAAATTGAAACCCCGTTCAAAATTGTGTCTATTCGTAGGTTATCCAAAAGAGACAAGAGGTGGTCTATTTTACGATCCTAAGGAAAATAGGGTGCTTGTGTCGACAAACACCACTTTCCTTGAGGAAGACCATATCAGGGATCATTTGCCTAGGAGCAAAATTGTGTTGAATGAAATGGGCGATGCGTCAAAGAAGACTTTGCCGATGGAGCTAGTACATCAGCAAGTGTTGTTGATCCTAGCACGTCAAGTCAAGTCCGTTCCCAAGAGTTGGGAATGCCTCGACGTAGTGGGAGGGTTGTGAGACAGCCTGAACGTTACATGAGTTTAGCTGAAACCCAAGTTGTCAATCCTGATGGTGACTGCGAGGATCCATTGACCTATGATCAGACAATGACTGATGTTGACAAGGACGATTGATTAAAGCTATGGACCATGAAATGGATTCGATGTACTTCAATTCTGTCTAGGAGCTTGTGGATCAACCGGATGTGGTAAAACCTATAGGTTGTAAATGGATCTACAAGCATAAACGTGGCGTAGATGGGAAGGTCCAGACCTTCAAAGCACGACTAGTGGCAAAGGATTTTACCCAGGTCGAAGGGGTTGACTATAAGGAAACCTTTTCACCTGTTGCCATGGTAAAGTCGATCAGGATTCTTCTGGCCATTATCGCATATTATGACTACGAGGTATGGCAGATGGATGTCAAGACCGCCTTTCTGAATGGCAACCTTGACAAAACCATCTACATGGACTAGCCCAAAGGGTTCATTGCCCAAGGCTAAGAGCAAAAGGTTTGTCGGCTGCATAGGACCATTTATGGACTAAAACAAGCCTTGAGGTCTTGGAATATAAGGTTTGATGAGACAATCAAATCTTATGGCTTTGATCAGAATGTTGACGAGCCTTTTGTCTATAAGAAAATCGTCGACAAAACTGTCGCATTTCTTATATTATACGTGGATTATATCCTTCTCATTGGGAATGAGGTAGAATTTCTTACTGACGTAAAGAAATGGCTAGCTTCGCAATTCCAAATGAAAGACTTTGGAGAAGCTCAATATGTTCTAGGTATCCAGATTGTCCGAAACCGGAAGAACAGAACGCTAGCCATGTCTCAAGTGTCTTATATTGACAAGATGTTGTCTCGATATAAGATGCAGAACTCCAAGAAGGGCTTATTGCCTTTCAGGCACGGGGTTCACCTGTCTAAGGATCAGTGTCCTAAGACTCCTCAAGAGGTTGAGGATATGAGACGGATCCCCCACATGCTTCATTTGTAGGGAGCCTCATGTATGCCATGTTGTGTACTAGGCCCGACATACATTATGCAAGAGGGATTGTCGATGAGGTATCAATCCAATCCAATTAGATCACTAGACAGCCGTAAAGGAAATCCTCAAGTATCTTAGGAGAACGAGGAACTACAGCTCAGTGTATGGTGGTGGGGATTTAATCCTTACGGGATACACAGATTCTTACTTTCAGACCGATAAGGATTCTAAGAAATCCACTTCGGGGTCAACCTTCATTCTGAATGGAGAAGCTGTAGTATGGCGAACCATCAAGCAGGGATGCATCGCTGATTCCACTATGGAAGCGGAGTACGTTGCAACTTGTGAAGCTGCAAAGGAAGCTGTTTGACTTAGGAAATTCATGACAAATTTGGAAGTTGTTCCAAATATGAACTTGTCGATCACGCTATTTTGTGACAACAGTGGTGCAGTAGCCAACTCCAGGGAGCCTCGGGGCCATAAGAGAGGCAAACACATTGAGCGAAAGTATCACCTGATACGGGAGATTGTGCACCGCGACGACGTGACATTCACACAGATAGCGTCGGAGCACAACGTAGCTGATCCCTTCACAAAGCTCCTCCCGACAAAGGTGTTTGAGGGTCACCTGGAGAGTCTAGGTCTTCGAGTACTTCCTAACTAGGGCAAGTGAGAGATATGTAAACGGGTATTCAATGCCCTAGTTTATTGTATTACTTCATTGTAATTTATGTACATTTCAGAAATGTATTTGCTCCACTAGCTTAGTCCAAGTGGGAGTTTGTTGGGATGTTTGTCCTGATCTCGTTCTGTTTGTAAATATACATTTGAAATTAATAAAGAGTTATTCATTTCAACATTTTGTGTCTCGCATTTATTACAAACTTTATCCAATAAACTAAGCTTCAGGGTCATTGAATATATGAGAGAACTAGAACTTGAACGGTGTGTAGTGGACACACATGGAGGATCACGTTCGAGTAAATGACCCGAACGATCTACAGTATATGGATGGGGTTGGAGACCTAATCCTGGATACACTGTGGATGCGACCCGCTTTGAATTAAGATACAAACGAGGTGATCTGACTCGTTCTCGTTCATGTGGTTGACATGCGAGTTGGGGCATCCTGTACAATGAGATTGTACAAGACCGGACTGTGAATTATTAGACCTGCTGATGTAACACCGTTAGCAGTATGGACTAATAACTTCGTAGATGACCATTAGTGACTCGACCGAAATCTTGAGGGTGTTACGGACTCCTGTCTGAGGGGGTCTGTCCTTTGACTAGTACGGGTGAGGGTGGTCACAGTTACTCGTCCAATATGCCTATCTTCTCAGGGACAGGACCAAGTAGGGAGCTGAGAACTTAAGTACGCGAGATGGAATTCACTCGTTCCTAAAGGGATTTATTATTCCCGAAGCAGAAGACGTTGTGAAACGTCGTTGATCCGTTGTGTAATTCCTATCTTAAAATTGAATCTATCTCATAGATCCTAGGCTAAACATGCAAAAAAGTAGAGAAAACAGTAAGTAATAGATAGTAACCTCTTGAAAAACTCTTATTCAACGTTTTCTCCTTCTCCTGTCACGATCTCTCTCGTACCAATGAACTTCTCGAACCCGATTCTCGATCCGAACAGGGAGACACCTCCAAAACGTCTTCTCGGTTGTTCTCGAGAGGTTGAGGGAGAGTGTGTGGGACTCCCTTTGGTTTTGGGTGAGGAGAGAATTTTAGAGAATTGAGAGAGTTCTAGAGACAAAAACACTTGCTCTCTTTGGATCAAAATCAAAAAAATGGCAAAAAGGTTATCCAAAGGCTTATTGCAAAGCCTTTAAATAATGGTGAGATGTGGAGTTAACATCTCCACCAAATCACCATTTTACCACAACTATATAATATACAAATCATATTTGCATATTATATAATATAAGGTATCTCATACCTTATTATACAAATCTCATTTGCATAAATGTGGATTTATAAATTGAATCACATTCAATTTAATTTCTCTCAATTCAATTTCTCCAAATAGCACTAATTAATCAATTAGGCTATACTATAGTTTATTATGAATCTCATTGACATCAAACTATATATTATGTCATCTACATCTCATATAAATGACATAAATACCCAAATAATGAATTTGAACACTTCAAATTCACACCAAACTGTAAACCCTCAATTTGTCCAATTTGAGCCAACCGAGGGACCTAATGGACCTACATGTGACGAGCTCCAATGATCCGAGACTAACCTATCAATTTGACCCAGTTATTAACCATTCATTAGCTACGGTAACACTCCACAAAATCCCGTACCTGCACTCTCATCACTGTAGGACAAGTTGTGTCCATCGATATAACCAATACCCATGAGTCGACCCTTCACAGGTTGTTCGTAGACACTGTTGGGTCAAATTATCGTTTTACCCTTTTGTCTACCTCTTGCTCCTTAAGTCCCACTGCTCCTCTAATGAACAACTACGTTGCATGGTCCAACCATAAACAACAGCCCTCTTAGGCCAATGAGAGAGTGGGGCCTCGTTGTTAAAGCCCTGGAGACAACACTTAAGGTAACAACCCCTCTACTTTCCCTGAATCGGGAACGAGTGAATTCCTTCTTGCGTAGTCAAGTTCCCAGCTCCCCACGTGGTCCTGTCCCTGTGAAGATAGGCATATTGGGCGAGCAACAGTGGCTAACCTCACCCGTACTAGTCAAAGGACAGACCCTCGCAGACAGGAGTCCGTAACACGCTCAAGATTAAGGTCGAGTCACTAATGGTCATCTACGAAATTATTAGCCCTATACTGTTAACGGTGTTACATCAGTAAGTCTAAAAATTCACGATCCGGTCTTGTACAATCTCATTGCATAGGATGTCCCCACTCGCATGTCAACCACATGAACGAGTCAGATCACCTCGTTTGTATCTAATACAAAGTGGCCGGCATCCACAGTGTATCCAGGATTAGGTCTCCAACCCTATCCATATATTGTAGACCGTTCGGGTCATTAACTCGAACGTGATCTTTCCTGTGTGTCCACTACACACCGTTCATGTTCTTAGATCTCTTAATACAACGACCCTGGAGCTTAGTTTATTGGATTAAGTTTATGAAAAATGCGAGACACAAAGTTTAAATAAATAACTCTTATTTATCACACAGAGTTCAAATAAATAACTCTTATTTATCACACAGAGTTCAAATAAATAACTCTTATTTATTTACAACTTGGAATATTACAAACTACACGAGATGATGACATACATCTTAACAAACTCCCACTTCGATTAAGCTAGTGGAGTACATAATACATTTCTCAAATGTACAGTAAAGTAATATAATAAAGTAATACAATAAACTAGGGCATTGAATATCCCTTTACAATGCTCCCAGTTGCCCTAGTTAGGAAGCACTCGAAGACCTAGACTCTCTAGGTGACCTTCAAACACGTTAGTCGTGAGTGCCTTTATAAATGGATCAACAATGTTGTGCTCCGAAGCTATCTGCGTGACTGTCACATCTCCACGGTACACAATCTCCCGTATCAAGTGATACTTACGCTCAATGTGCTTGCCCCTTTTATGACTCCGAGGTTCTCTCGAGTTGGCTACTGCACCACTGTTGCCACAAAACAGCGTGATTGGTAAGTTTATATTTCGAACAACTTCCAAATCCTTCATGAACTTCCTGTGTCAAACAGCTTCCTTTGCAGCTTCACAAGCCGCAACATACTCGGCTTCCATCGTGGAATCAGCGATGCATCCCTGCTTGATGCTTCGCCACACTACAGCTCCTCCATTCCAAATGAAGGCTGACCCCGAAGTGGATTTCCTAGAATCCTTATCGGTCTGAAAGTAAGAATCTGTATATCCCATAAGGATCAAATCCCCACTCCCATACACAAGGCAGTAGTTCCTCGTTCTCCTAAGATACTTGAGGATTGCCTTTACGACTGTCCAATGATCTAATCCTGGATTGGATTGATACCTACTGACAATCCCAACTGCATAACGGATGTCAGGCCTAGTACACAACATGGCATACATCAGGCTCCCTACAGCTGAAGCATAAGGGATTCGTCTCATATCCTCAACCTCTTGAGGAGTCTTAGGACATTGATCCTTAAACAAGTGAACTTCATGCCTGAAAGGCAGCAAGCCCTTCTTTGAGTTCTGCATCTTATATATAGGCAACATCTTGTCAATATAAGACGCATGAGACATGGCTAGCGTTTTGTTCTTACGGTTCCAGACTATCTGGATACCTAGAACATACTGTGCCTCTCCCAAATCTTTCATTTGGAATTGCGAAGGCAACCATTCCTTAATGTTTGTAAGAAATCCTACCTCATTCCCAAGAGAAGGATATCATCCACGTACAATATAAGAAATGCAACAGTTTTGTCGACGATTTTCTTGTAGACACAAGGCTCGTGAACATTTTGATCAAAGCCATAAGATTTTATCGCGTCATCAAACCTTATATTCCAAGACCTTGAGGCTTGTTTCAGTCCATAAATAGACCTTTGAAGCCGACAAAACGGTTGCTCATGGCCTTGGGCAATGAACCCCTTGGGCTGGTCCATGTAGATGGTCTCGTCAAGGTTGCCATTTAGAAAGGCGGTCTTGACATCCATCTGCCATACCTCATAGTCATAATATGCGACAATGGCCAAAAGAATTCTAATCGACTGTACCAGGGCAACAGGTGAAAAGGTTTCCTCAAAGTCACCCCTTCCACATGGGTAAAACCCTTTGCCACTAGTCGAACTTTGAAGGTTTGCACCTTCCCATCTACGCCACGTTTACGCTTGTAGATCCACTTAAAACCAATAGGTTTTACCCCATCCGATTGG
Source organism: Trichosanthes cucumerina (assembly GCA_036507285.1). Classification (NCBI taxonomy): domain Eukaryota; kingdom Viridiplantae; phylum Streptophyta; class Magnoliopsida; order Cucurbitales; family Cucurbitaceae; genus Trichosanthes; species Trichosanthes cucumerina. The sequence goes on from CM071843.1 coordinate 33,006,084, forward strand.
TCCACAAGCTCACAGACGGAATTGAACTACATCGACTCCATTTCCTTGTCCATAGCTTTAATCCATTCATCTTTGTCAATGTCAACCGTTCCTGATCATAGGTCAATGGACCCTCACCGTCATCATCAGAAGTGACGACCTGGGTTTCAGCTAAACCCATGTAACGTTCAGGCTGTCTCACAGCCCTCTCACTACGTCGACGCATTCCCAACTCTTGGGAACGTACTTGACTAGATGAGCTAGGATCAACAACATTTGTTGACGTACTAGCACCATCAGCAACTCTTGCTGATGAACTGTCCATTTCATTCAACACAATCTTACTCCTTGGTAAGTGATCCCTAATGTGGTCTTCCTTAAGGAATGTGGCGTTTGTCGACACAAGCACCCTATTATCCTTAGGATCGTAAAAGAAACCACCTCTAGTTTCTTTTGGGTAACCTATAAAGAAGCACAACTTTGAACGGGGTTCCAACTTATTCGGGTTTGACACTTGCACGGTCGGGCATCCCCAAATTCTGAAATGACTTAAACTGGTTTTACGACCATGCTAGAGTTCGAAAGGTGTTTCACAAACACTTTTCAACGGAGCTGTGTTTAAAATGTAAACCGCACTCTCCACTGCGTAACCCCAAAAGGAATCAGGGAGACGAGCATAGCTCATCATCGACCGAACCATGTCCAACAGGGTTCTGTTTCTCCTCTCCGATACACCCTTCTGCTGTGGCATACCAGGTGCTGAGAGTTGGGACGTAATTCCATGTTCTATCATATAGTACTTGAATTCAGTGTCCATATACTCTCTACCTCGATCCGAACAAAGTGTTTTAATCGTTTTACCTAACAGGTTCTCAACCTCAGTCTTTAACTCCTTGAACTTTTCAAGTGTTTCAGACTTCCTATGCATTAGGTAAATGTACCCATACCTCGAATAGTCATCTATGAAAGATACGAAGTATTCGTAACCTCCTCGTGTTTTAACATTCATTAGACCACAGAGGTCAAAATTTATAAGCTAAAGAGGCTCCTTGGCTCTATATCCTTTTCCACTAAAAGGACGTTTGGTCATTTTGCTTCAAGGCATGACTCACATACCGGTAAAGAGTTTTCTTCCAACTCGCTTAGAAGTCCACTCTTCACTAGTCTCTCAATCCTATTGAGATTAATGTGGCCTAACCGTAGATGCCAAAGATGGGCACTTTCTTTTGGAGAAACTTTTAATCTCTTAGTTCGCGTTTCAGCTGTTTTAAACAATTCGGTGTTCAAAACACTTTTGACCGAATTAGGATTCAAAACATATAAATTGCTCTCAAGCGAAGCAGAACAAATCAAATTTCCATTTCGAGAAATAAACGCTTTATTACTCCTGAAAGAAACAGAAATATTTTGTTCTAATAGGCAGGAAATAGAAACTAGGTTTCTCGTAAACCCATGAACTATGTACATATTATCCAATAATAAGTACTTCCCACCAAAAAATAGCTTCACCGTGCCTATTGCTGCAGCCGAGACAACTTTTCCAGATCCAACCCTGAGTGCTATCTCACCCTCTTGTAGCCGCTGCCAGGAACTTAATCCTTGAAAAGAAGAGCAAACATGGTTAGTGGCGCCTGAATCCAATATCCAAGCAGAGTCATTACTCTCCACTAAACAAGTTTCTGTGACAAGTAAATCACATTTACCTGTCATCTTCTTTTCATCAAGGAACTTGGGACAATTCCTTTTCAGGTGTCCGTCCCCGTTGAAGTAGAAACACTTTCTGGCAACATCCTTGATTTCTTTGCCTTTTAGGGCGGCAACGCGGTCAACCTTAACTTCCGTCAACTTCTCCTTCTTCCCCCTAGGGCCTAAAGAGTCTACAAACTTTGTCCCAGAGGTCATACCCCTGTGAAAAGATCTTAAGGCAACACTTGCCTCAGCTTCTTGTCCCCTAGTTTGCACCAAGGACTGGAAGGTTTGTAGATCGTTGAATAGGACTGTTGAACCGAGCACCTGAGGACCCTCCTCAGTGAGCGCAAACTCTTGGTCGTCATTTACCAAAATCGTGTCTATATTGTTTTTACATGAAATACTATCGCCGACTAATTTAACGAAAGCTAAAGGAGCGTTAAAAGCGTTTGACATTTTGTTGCTGAAAAAAAATGAAAAAACTTTGTATTAGTCTCGCAAAAACTTTTGAAAATCTAATCGGGTTTTTGTAAATTTTTATCCTATGATCCCTCGGTCGTTCAAAATTTGCAATGATACCCGAGAGGTTTAGAATGATCGCCACCGTAGGGTAGACAAACCCACTCCTCCTCTAGGATAAGACTTTCTCGACCAGACCCTAATACAAGAATAACTCTTATTCCATTAGGCATCCAGTTACCATTTTTCGGTTTGAATCCATTAACTCTTAATGAATCCTGTGAGTGTCACCCTCAATCTTTAAATTTTCAAGTATCCGTCCAAAGAATAGCCGCCGTCGGGAGGACTAAGAAGGAAAACGAACAAGGAAATCATATCCCTTTCGGGAATTCACGGTGTTCCGACTCCCATGATCAAGACCTCCGTAGGGATTGTCTGGTCCAGGCCAAACTAGCAGGCGAATCATAGGCGTCTCACAGTGTGAATCGAAAGAAGAGACCGTGGGTCCCGTTTTCACAAGTCCCGCTCCCACTCACGATAAGTACTCTCTCCATTCACGTTGATATTGACCCATACAAATGTCACCCGTAGGGGGACACTCCCATTTGCGCCACGAGGTCGAGCATGGATCTCAGGGTGCGAACTTAACGGAGATTTGTGGATGGAAAATTAAATGTATCTCATATACTTTATTTCCTCTCACTCAGCACTTTAAAATAATCGGGATTAACCTAGATAAACCGGCTAAAATTTACCTAAGTCTACCAATATAACTCTTATATTGGATTAGCCTAAGTCTATAATCACATTATTAACTTAGGTCTATATGAGTAAATTAATTAATTCTTAATTAACGACACTCAGGAGAATATAACCTAAGAATCTCCCGACCGAATTCACTCCCAGGTCGGTTTCCAAGTAGGGGTGTTCCGCAAGCGTCAACTTAAATACCCCAACCTTAGACAAAACCTTCCTTAGACAGAGTTACTTATCAGTCTCCATTGAAAGGTCATATTTGATTTCCTAATTCTAATCTTATGAGAACTAGAAAACCTAAGTCTAATTATTCAAGTTCTAAACATTTTAAAACTAATAATTAACTTAGGTTACATGGATTTCTATGTTATAGTGCTTGATCATTCATCACATGAATAATACTAAACTATAACATACATTCATCACATGAATTAAATGCATGAGCATGCTTTTAATCTAAGAAATATAACACTTATATTAAATAAATTAAATCATGCAAACATTATATTATAACTCTTATAATATAATTCTATCATGCATACTATATATTATAACTCTTATAATATAAATATGATGCATGAAATGTTTAACGTAAGGTGGGATTTTAAATCTATATGACATACATTATGCACATAAAAATAATTAAATCATACATCTCATGCATAAAATAATTAAATACCATTATTGGACCGATTTTTGGCACCCTAGGGGAATAAAATTAAATTAATTAACATTAATATAATAATTATATTAATATTGATTAAAATAATTAAATAAAGACATTTATAAAAAAAATTTACAATTAAATAAATAAAATAAAATATATAAATAAAACAATTGCGTAAGTCCCAGCTCGAACCGCCGCCCCTGAAGCCACTTCCGTGCATTTCTCGCTCTCCATGCTCCACTACGCTGCAACGTTGCAACGTTGTGGCTAGCGTTGCAATGTTGTAGTGTACAACGTCTTGCCTACGTTCTCAACGTTGTGGCGTTGCAACGCTCCACTGCAGCAGCCTCTCCAGCAGCATTGATGGTGTCGCAACGCTGATGAACAGCGTCGCGACGCTGATGAATTTCCAGCAAACAACTTTTGCTGTTTTTCACCGAAATCGCCCGTTTTCGCTCCGTTTTCTTCACGACAACTCTTGCCACGAACGACAAGGACTTATAGACTCGATTTCCATTAAAAAATGCCCAAAACAACGGGACCTTACATTGATCTCATCAACTTTAATGTAAATCTAAATTATGTGCCAAAAACCGAATACATCCAAAAATGCAAACCATTAACATTCATCTCATGAAAATTAATGCTACTCACCTAATTTTAAGAATTCAAAGAATACACAACGAAGAGCAATGATTGGCTCTGATACCAATTGAAGGGATTTTGTATTCCCGCAGCAGAAGACGTTGTGAAACGTCGTTGATCCGTTGTGTAATTCTTATCTTAAAATTGAATCTATCTCATAGATTCTAGGCTAAACATGCAAAAAAGTATAGAAAACAGTAAGTAATAGATACTAACCTCTTGAAGAACTCTTCTTCAACGTTTTCTCCTTCTCCGGTCACGATCTCTGTCGTACCAATGAACTCCTCGAACTCGATCCTCGATCCGAACAGGGAGACACCTCCAAAACGTCTTCTCGGTTGTTCTCGGGAGGTTGAGGGAGAGTGTGTGGGACTCGCTTTGGTTTTGGGTGAGGAGAGAATTTTGGAGAATTGAGAGAGTTATAGAGAGAAAAACACTTGCTCTCTTTGGATCAAAATCCAAAAAATGGCAAGAAGGTTATCCAAAGGCTTCTTGCAAAGCCTTTAAATAATGGTGAGATGTGGAGTTAACATCTCCACCAAATAACAATTTTACCCCAACTATATAATATACAAATCACATTTGCATATTATATAATATAAGGTATCTCATACCTTATTATACAAATCTCATTTGCATAAATGTGGATTTATAAATTGAATCACATTCAATTTAATTTCTCTCAATTCAATTTCTCCAAATAGCAATAATTAATCAATTAGGCTATACTATAGTGTATTATGAATCTCATTAACATCAAACTATGTATTATGTCATCTACATCTCATATAAATGACATAAATACCCAAATAATGAATTTGAACACTTCAAATTCACACCAAACTGTAAACCCTCAATTTGTCCAATTTGAGCCAACCGAGGGACCTAATGGACCTACACGTGACGAGCTCCAATGATCCGAGACTAACCTGTCAAACTTTTTGATCCAGTTATTCAACATTCATTAGTTACGGTAACACTCCACTAAATCTCGTAGCTACACTCTCATCACTGTAGGACAAGTTGTGTCCATCGATATAACCAATACCCATGAGTCGACCCTTCACAGGTTGTTCGTAGACACTGCTGGGTCAAATTATCATTTTACCCCTGTGTCTACCTCTTGCTCCTTAAGTCCCACCGCTCCTCTAATGATCAACTACGTTGCATGGTCCAACCATAAACAACAACCCTCTCAGGCCAATGAGAGAGTGGGGCCCCGTTGTTCAAGCCCGGAGACATGATTAAGGGAACAACCCTCTACTTTTTTCCCGATCGGAACGCAGTGAATTCTTTCTTGCGTAGTCAAGTTCCCAGCTCCCCACGTGGGTCCCGTCCCCCGAGAAGATAGGCATATTGGGCGAGCACGGTGGCCACCCTCAACCGCACTAGTAAAGGCGGATCCCCCAGCATGCGAGTCATGAACACGCTCAGGATTAAGGTCGAGTCACTAATGGTCATCTACGAAATTATTAGCCCTATACTGTTAACGGTGTTACATCAGTAAGTCTAATAATTCATGATCCGGTATTGTACAATCTCATTGCATAGGATGCCCCCACTCGCATGTCAACCACATGAACGAGTTAGATCACCTCGTTTGTATCTAATACAAAGCGGGCCGCATCCACAATGTATCCAGGATTAGGTCTCCAACCCTATCCATATACTGTAGACCGTTCGAGTCATTAACTCGAACGTGATCTTCCCTGTGTGTCAACTACACACCATTCAAGTTCTTAGTTCTCTCATAATACAATGACCCTAGAGCTTAGTTTATTGGATTAAGTTTATGAAAAATGAGAGACACAAAGTTTAAATAAATAACTCTTATTTATCACACAGAGTTCAAATAAATAACTCTTATTTATTTACAACTTGGAATATTACAAACTACATGAGATGAGGACACAATTCTCAACAGTTCCCGCCTTTAGGGAAACTAGAGGGGTTGTTCCCTTAAGTGCTGTCTCCAGGGCTTGGACAACGGGCGCCCACCCTCTCACTCGCACGAGAGGGTTGTTGTGTATGGCTAGACTATTACAAAGTTGTTGTTCATTAGAGGAGCAGTGAGGACTTAAGGAGCAAGAAGTAGATACAAGGGTAAAACGGTAATTTGACCCAGCAGTATCTACGGAGAACCTGTGAAGGGTCGACTCATGGGCATTGGTTATATCAGTGGACACGTAATATCTTACACTGACGGGAGTACAACTACGGGCTTTAGTGGAGTGTTACCATAGCTAATGAATGGTGATTAACCGGGTCAAAGAGTTTGATAGGTTAATCTCGGATCATTAGAGCTCGTCACTGTAGGTTCATAAGGTCCATCGGTTGGCTCAAACTGGATCAAAAGAAGGTTTACTGTTTTGGTGTGAATTGAAGTGTTCAAATTCACTAAAGGGCATTTATGTCATTTATATGAGATATGAATGATATAATATATAATTTAATGTGAATGAGATTCATAATAAACTATAGGCCAGCCTAATTATTGAATTAGGGCTAATTAGGAGAAATTAGATTGAGAGATATTAAATTGGATGTGATTCAATTTAATAAATCCACAATATTGCAAATGTGATTTGTAAAATGAGATATGAGATATTTTATAATATGTGGTTATGCAAATATGATTTGCATAATCTATAGTTGTGGTAAAATGGTAAATAGGTGGAGGTTTCAACTCCACATATCACCATTACATAAACCACTTTGCAAGAAGGGTTCATTAAGCAAATCCTCATTTTTGGAATTCCCACCAAAAGAATCTCTCAAAACTCTCTCATTTTCTCCTCCCAAAAACTAAATTGAAGATCCCACCATCTTCCTTTTTCTAAAAGAAGAACAATCTAGAAGCCAAGTGGTGGTGTTCGGTTTATGTTCGTTAGAAGAGTTCGAGTTCGTTGAGATCGAGGAGAACACGAAGAGTTCGTGATCGTGAACGAAAAGGAAATTTTGAAGAACGTCTTCAACAAGTAAGTACTTGATGTTTTCTTTCCTAAATACGCATGTTTAGCATTAATCTAAATGTTAGATAGTTTTAATGAAATTTAGTTGCACAACTTCACTGCGACGATTCGATCGTCTTCCACTGCGCAGGGAGTTTCATTCCCTTCATATATATCCCACTTTCATTTTCATTTCCACTTTCCTTTTATTATTATTATTATATTATATTAGTATTTAAATATTGGTAAAATTATACCCGATTTCCATCCTAGTTATATAACACGTTATCAACACGAGGCTCTGCCATTTCTCTTTTCAAATGTAGGTCTTCCGGGTAAGCCATTTTTTTAAATGTTATTTTTACATGTTTAGTTTATATTAATTTTCTAATATAAATATAATGCATTTTGATAGCATTACTATGGCAAATCTTGCAAAATTAGAATTCATGACCCTTGACACTAATGGTAATAATTATTTGTCATGGGGGCTTGATGCTGAGATACATTTGGATGCTATGAACCTTGGAGAGGCCATTAAAGAAGAAAATACGACATCCAGTCAAGAAAAGGCTAAAGCCATGATCTTCATTCGTCATCATCTCCACGAGAGATTGAGAATGGAATATCTAACGATAAAAGATCCCTATGTCCTGTGGAAGAGCTTGAAAAAAAGGTATGATCATCAAAAAACTGTTATTCTTCCAAAAGCTCGTTATGATTTGATGCACTTGAGGTTGCAAGATTTTAAATTAGTAAGTGAGTACAACCTTCCATTATTCAAAATTAGTTTCAAAATGAAATTATGTGGAGAAACCATTACTGAAGTGAATATGTTAGAGAAGACATTTTCTACCTTTCATGTCTCGAATATGCTCCTGCAGCAGCAATATCGAAAGAAAGGTTTTATAAAGTATTCATAACTCATTTCATGTCTTCTGTGGCTGAACAAAATAACGAGCTATTAATGAAAAAACATGAATCTCGACCAACTGGAGCAACATCATTCTCTGAAGTGAATGCTGTGAATTTTAATAATCGTGGTCGAGGTCGTGACCGTGTTAAGGGAAGAAACAATTATTTTTGTGGTGGGCATTAAAATTATCCAAATTTCAAGAAACCCACAAGAAATGATGATCATAAAGGAAAAACTCCACAGAGTGCAAGACGTGATGAAAATAAATGCTTTCGATGTGGCATGACCGGACACTGGTCACGTGTTTGTCGTGAAGGGATCGAATCCCGCAGCGAAATCGATTGTACATCGCGTGTTCTTAATTTAGTTACATGGATTACAATCAAGAACTAATCTAACTAGATTAAGCATGCATTTCTACAAGATGGACAACAAGAATTATACCTTTGAAGAACTCTTTCTTCAAGTGCTCCTTCTCCCACGATCACGATCTCAGCAACACGAAGCCGAACGATCACGGACACTACCACCGGATCTTCTCCATTTTTCTCTAGGTGAGGGAGGAAGGTGGGTTCCCTTTAGGTGAGGTGAGATGTTTGTGAGATTGTAGTTAGAAGTCTTTCCAACACAATGTGAGAGAATGCTAGGGTTTTGTTGAAAAGCTCTTGACCACCAATTGCATCTCATGCAACTATATATATAGGGAAATAGGATGGAAATTACCATCCTATCCCTCCTTTATTCTCCCACTATTATATGGTTTATATGTGAATCTAATTCATATTAAAACCATATATTATATCAATTATATCATATATAATTGATATAACACCTCATGTATGAAATTGAACACTTCAATTTCATTCCTAACATTATACCCTCAATATAACCATGTTGAGCCAACGGAGGGACCTAATGGACCTACAGTTCATGAGCTTCAATGATGTGAGATTAACTGATCAAACTCTTTGATCCAGTTAATCAATATTCATTAACTACAAGTCACTCCACTATAGACTTGTAGTTGCACTCTCCTCACTGTAGATTATATTTTGTCCATTGATATAATCATTACCCATGAGTCGACCGTTCACAGGTTGTTCCTAAAAACGGCTGGGTCAAATTATCGTTTTACCCCTGTGATTACCTCTTTGTTCCTAAAGCACCACTGATCCTCTAATGAACAACAAGTCTAAGGTCCTACCATAGACTCGTACCCTCATAGAGGGCGGGGCCCCGTTGTTCAAGACCTGGATTCAGTTCTTAAGGGACCAACCTATCTAATTCCTTAGTATAGGAATCAATGAATTCCATCTTGCACAGTTAAGTCCCCAGCTACCTACGAGGTTCTGCCCCTAAGAAGGTAGGCTTATTGAGTCGGCTACAGGCCAGTCTCACCCATACTAGTCTAAGGACAAACCCTCTATAAGCAGGAGTTCTTAACTTACTCAGGATTCAGGTCGAGTCACTAATGACCCAACTATAAATTATCAGTCTTATCCTGTTAACGGTGTTATACTGGTTAGACTAATAATTTGCAGTCCAGTCTTGTACGAACTCTTCATACAAGATGCCCCCACTCGCATGTCAACCACATGAATGAGTTGGATTACCTCATTTTTACTAATTACAAAGTGGGTCGCATCCATGGTGTTACCAGAATATGGTTTCCAACCTGATTCTTATACCATAGACGATTTAGGTTATATTCTTGAACAAATCCAAATAGTGTCTGCTACACTGATGTTCAAGATACATTATAACCTTGGAGCTTAGTTTATTGGATTTATGAAGCAAGAATATAATTTTATCAAAACAAATAACTCTTTATTTATTTGATCAAAATTACACAAGTTTAGGGCACAAATCCCAACAATGTCCCACTTGACCTAAAGCTTGTGGAGTACTAAAACATTACAGTAATGTAAATACAATAAACTAGGACATTTAAACTCTTTTGTACAGAATACTCCCACTTGCCCTAGTTGGGGAAGACTTGCAAACCTTGACCTTCTAGGTGACTCTCAAACACTTTAGCCGTGAGAGCCTTTGTAAAAGGATCGACAACGTTGTGCTCCGAGGCTATTTTCGTGACGATCACGTCTCCTCGATGCACGATCTCCCGGATAAGATGATATTTTCGCTCAATATGCTTTTCCCTCTTGTGACTTCGGAGTTCCCTTGAATTTGCCACGACACCACTGTTATCACAATACTGCGTGATGGGCATACTCATATTTGGAACAACTTCCAAATTTACATGAATTTCCTTAACCAAACAACCTCTTTAGCTGCTTCACAAGCTGCTACATTTTCGGCCACCATGGTGGAATCAACGATGCATCCCTGCTTGACGCTTCACCATACTACTACTCTTCCGTTAAGAGTGAATAATGACCCTGATGTAGATTTTCGAGAATCTTTATCAGTCTAAATGTCAGAATCCGTGTATCTTGTAAGGATCAAATCCTTAACCCCATACACAAGCATGTAGTTCCTTGTTCTCCGTAGATACTTAAGGATTGTTTTAACCGTTGTCCAGTGTTCAGTTCCTGGATTGGATTGATACCTACTGACCATTCCAACTGCAAAACAGATGTCTGACCTAGTACACAACATGGCGTACATCAGGCTCCCAATAGCTGATCCGTAAGGAATCCGTCTCATATCCTCAACTCCTTGAGGTGTCTTAGGACACTGTTCCTTAGACAAATGAACTCAATGTCTAAAAGGCAATAAACCCTTTTTGGAGTCTTGCATCTTAAACCTCAATAACACTTTGCCGATGTAAGATATCTGAGACAGGGCTAGTGTTTTATTCTTGCGGTTTCGGACAATCTGGATCCCAAGAACAAACTGCGCTTCACCCAAATCTTTCATTTGGAATTGTGTAGCTAGCCAATTCTTAATGTCAGTAAGATATCCTACCTCATTCCCAATGAGTAGGATATCATCCACATATAGAACTAGGAATGCGACAGAACTATTGATGATTTTCTTGTAGACACAAGGTTCATCATCATTCTGGTCAAAAGCAAAAGATTTGATTGCCTCATCAAATCTTATGTTCCAGGACCTAGAGGCTTGTTTTAGTCCATAAATTGACCTTTTAAGCCTGCAAAACTTTTGCTCTTGTCCTGGTTCAATGAACCCTTTGGGTTGGTCCATGTAGATGTTTTCCTCAAGATTGCCATTCAAAAAGGTTGTCTTGACATCCATTTACCATACCTCATAGTCATAATATGCGGCAATGGCAAGTAGGATACAGATAGACTTTACCATAGCAATAGGTGAAAAGGTTTCGTCATAGTCAACCCCTTCAACCTGGGTATAACCCTTTGCTACTAGTCTAGCTTTAAAGGTTTGCACCATTCCATCTACACCACGCTTTCTCTTGTAGATCCACTTACAACCTATAGGTTTTACCTCAGCAGGTTTATCTACAAGATCCCAAACAGAATTGAAGTGCATAGACTCCATTTCTTGGCCAATGGCTATAACCCACTTGTCTTTGCCTTTGGCAACCATCGCTTGATTATAAGTCGATGGATCCTCGCAGTCGTCATCTGGTATAACAACTTGGGTTTCAGATAAACCCATGTAACGGTCAGGTTGTGCTATAACCCTCCCACTACGTCGAGGCATACTCAACTCTTGAGCTGGACTCTCTTGACTAGGCAAGGTAGTATCAACAACTCTTGTTGACGTACTAGTTTTATTAGCATCCTTTGCTATTGTTCCGTCTAACTCACTTAACATAATTTTACTTCTTTGTTTGTGGTCCCTTATGTGGTCCTCCTCTAAGAAAGTGGCATTTGTCGACACAAAAACCTTATCTTCCTTAGGATCATAGAATAAACCACCTCTTGTTTCTTTTGGGTAGCCTACGAATAGGCACAACTTTGAACGTGAATCCAACTTCTTTAGATTTGTCACAAGCACATGTGCTGGACAACCCCATATTCTGAAATGACATAAACTACCTTTACGTCCTTTCCAGAGTTCAAAAGGTGTTTCAGAAATACTTTTTGATGGCACATTGTTCAAAATGTATACCGCAGTATCTACTGCGTAACCCCAAAAGGAACTAGGGAGATGAGCATAACTCATCATTGATCGAACCATGTCCAACAGGGTTCTTTTCTCCTTTTCGATACACTGTTTTGTTGTAATGTACCGGGAGCTGAGAGTTGGGATGTAATTCCATGTTCTATCATATAGTTTTGGAATTTTAAATCCATGTACTCTCCACCTCGATCTGATCGAAGTGTCTTAATCGTTTTACCTAATTGATTTTCAACTTCAGTCTTGAATTCCTTGAACTTTTCAAGTGCTTCAGACTTGTGATGCATTAGGTAAATATGCCAAAATCTATAATAATCATCTATAAAAGAGATGAAATATTCATAACCTCTTCTGGCTTTAACATTCATCGGACCACAAAGGTCTGAATGTATAAGCTCAAGAGGTTCTTTGGATCTATAACCTTTTCCACCAAAAGGTCTTTTAGTCATTTTGCCTTCTAGGCAGGATTCACATACAGGTAAAGTATTTTCTTCTAACTTATTTAGAAGTCCATTTTTTACCAATCTCTCAATCCTATTGAGATTAATGTGACCCAATCTAAGATGCCAAAGATGAACATTTTCTTTAGGAGAAATTTTACGTTTCTTAGTTTGTGTGTTTGCAGTTTTAAATAATTCAGTGCTCAAAACCATTTTGACAGAATTAGGCCTTAAAACATACAACCCATTTTCTAATGAAGCTGAACATATTTTCACTCCTTTCTTCAAAATAAACACTTTATTCATAGAGAAAGAAACAAAAATACATTGTTTTATAAGGCAAGAAATTGAAATAAGGTTTCTAGTAAACCCTGGTATCACTAATATATTATCTAACAACATATATTTCTTGCCAAAATAAAGTTTCATCGTGCCTACTGCTACAACTTAGACGACTTCTCCATTTCCAACCCGGAGCGTTATCTCTCCTTTTTGTAGTTGTTGCCAGGAATCAATTCCCTGAAAAGAAGAGGAAACATGATTAGTGGCACCTGAATCAAGTATCCAAGCAGTTTTATCATTATCCACTAAACAAGCTTCTAAGCAAAGTAAATCATATTTACCTTCCTTCTTCTTTTCTGCAATGTACTTCGGACAGTTCCTTTCCAATGCCCATCTTCGTTGCAGTGGAAACACTTTCCTTTATCTGCAACTTCTTTGACTTTCTTGCCCTTCTGGGCGGCAGCTTTGTCAGCTCGTTTCCCTTTACCAACCTTATTCATGTTCTTCTTCTTCCCTTTAAGGTTAGAAGAAGATGAAGCCACTGTTTTTGTTCCAGAGGTCGAACCTCTATGATAACTCTTACTGGCAACATTTGCCTCACCTTTCGATCCCTGATTTTTCACTAAAGATTGAAAGGTCTGGAGTTTATTCAGAAGGGATGTGAGATTAAAAGTAAGCTTGTTCATAACAACAATACTTCTAAACTGTAGGAAACTATCTGGAAGGGTTTTCAGAATGAAGTTGGCCTTGCTCGATTCATCGATGGAAGCACCATTCGACTCCGCGATGTTAAAGTGTACCATCATATCCAGGACATGATCCCGAATAGATTAACCCTCTTGCATCCTCGAGTTGAATATGTACTTGAGGGTATTGTGCAGGGCCTGTGTGGACTGTTGTCCAAACATACCCTGCACCGAATCCATGATTTCCTTAGCGGTTATCATGCCCTCATGCTTCTTGGCTAATATGTCAGACATACTTGCTAGCATGTAGACCTTGGCCTTATCATTCGCCTTGATCCATCGATCATATGCATCACGAACGTTTCGTGACGCATTCGAGCCTGGCACTTAAGGACACTCCTCAGTTAGCACAAACTTCAGATCATCCACTACCAATATAGTGTTGAGTTTGTTTTTCCATGTCATCATATTCTCTCCGGTTAACTTCTCCACACTCAATAAGGAAATTATAGAGCTAGACATTTTGCTGAAAAATTTACAAAACAAACTTGTATGAGTTTCTTGCTATAATTCTAATCCAATCATGTTTTAGCTAATTATCAAATGATTCCTAGGTCATTCATAATTTTCAATGATACTCCAAAGGTTTAGAATGTATGACACCGAAGGGTAATAAAAAACACTCCTCCTCTAGATCAAGACACTCTTGACCCAAACCTAATGCCAGAATAACTCTTATTCCTATAGGCTTTAGTTACCATTATTCGGTCAGGATACATACACTACTTATGTACCTCGTGAGTGTAACCCTCTGTCTTTAGACCCCAGAGTCCCCATCCAATAAAATCCGCCGAAGGGAGGACTAGATTGAAAAACAGACTAAGGAAATCTTTATCCCTTTCGAGTGTCTACTGTGTTCGATCCCCTATGATCAAGCCCTCCGAAGGGATTGTCTGGTCCAGGCCAAACTAGCAGGCTGACCATAGTGATCTTACGATGTAAACCGACTAAAGAGACCATAGGTTTTGTTTTCACTAAACCTGCTCCCACTCACTATAAGTACCCTCTCCATTCACCTTGATATTGACTCATACAAACATCATCCGAAGGGGGACGCTCCCGTTTGGGCCACGAGGCCAAGTATGAGCCTCACGGTGTGAACTTCCCGGAGATACGTAGGTGAAAAATATGTATCATATACACTTTTCCTCCCACTGGATACTTTAAATCTATAGGAAATTACTTAGGCTAAACCCGACTAATTGTTTTACCTAATCTTATCAATATAACTCTTATATTGATAATCAATATAACTCTTATATTGATTTTATCCTAAATTTGCTAATATAATTCTTTATATTAAGCCTAGGATTTCTAGTTTATTAACCCCTTAATAAACCCGCTGACGCTACTGTAATTTATAAACTCTCTGATTAAATTTCACTCTCGTGTCGCTTCTGTGTATGGGTGTTCCGTTTCCGTCAGCTTAAATACCCCAGCCTAGACAGACTTTCCTTAGACAGAGTTCCTCTTTTAATCTTTGTTTATAAATTACTTGGTTTCTAATTCTAATCTAATTAGAACTAGATAACCCTAGGTATATTATTTTCAACTTCTAAACATTTTAAAACTAATAATTAACCTTAGGTGACATGCATACTATGTCATAGTGCTTGATCATTCATCTCATGAATAATAAAACATACATAGCAAAATCATCTCATGAAATATTATGCATGTCAATGTTATCCATAAATTAATATAACACTTTATATTAATTAATCATGTAACTATATAATATAACTCTTTATATTATAAATGATGCATGAAAATGCTTAACCTAAGGTGAGATTTCTAAATTAAAAGCATACATTATGCATGACAATAATTACACAGCAATTGCATAATCTAAATAGAAAAATTAGACCAATTTTGACACCCTAAATTCAATTTTAACTAATATAATCTAATTATATTAATTAAAATTAAATAAATTAAAAATAAAATAAATATAAAACGTTTTTATAGTTAATATAAAATTAAAAATACGTTTTTCCGTCCGTTTGAAGGCCTGCTGAAACGCCTTCGGCGTTGCAACGCTGCGCCTTGTCCGTTTCTGCCCGTTGGAGCGCGTTGCAAAACGCTGCCTCTGATGCACGCCTCCTTTCGCAAGCGCACGTTGCAACGCCAATGAATAACATTGCAACGCTGCACACAGACAGCAAAAATGACGCTCCATTTCTTGCTCGTTTTCGCTCCGATCTTCTTAGCAACCACCTTGCCTCGATCGACACGGACTTACATACTCGATTTACATAATAAAATGCCCAAAACAATAGGCCCTTACATTGAACAATTCAACGAAATTATGTAAATCTAAGTGTCAAAGTTGAAAACGTCTAATTCGCAAACCGTTCATTCATCTCATGAAAAACAGTAAATCCCATCTCGTTCTTGATAATTCCAGAACAAAAATTAAGAACACAATTGGGCTCTGATACCAATTGAAGGGATTGAATCCCGCAGCGGAAGCAATTGTACATCGCGTGTTCTTAATTTAGTTACATGGATTACAATCAAGAACTAATCTAACTAGATTAAGCATGCATTTCTACAAGTTGGACAACAAGAATTATACCTTTTGAAGAACTCTTTCTTCAAGTGCTCCTTCTCCCGCGATCATAATCTCAGCAACACGAACCCGAATGATCACAGATACTACCATCGAATCTTCTCCGTTGTTCTCTAGGTGAGGGAGGAAGGTGAGTTCCCTTTAGGTGAGGTGAGATGTTTGTGAGATTGTAGTTGAAACTCTTTCAACATAATGTGAGAGAATGTTAGGGTTTTGTTGAAAAGCCCTTGACCACCAATTACATCTCATGCAACTATATATAGGGAAATAGGATAGAAATTACCATCCTATCCCTCCTTTATTCTCCCACTATTATATGGTTTATATGTGAATCTAATTCACATTAAAACCATATATTATATCAATTATATCATATATAATTGATATAACACCTTATGTCGTACATCCAAACACTTAGTTGATCTCTATCAAGCTTCCCTGAAGGAAAAAAGGAAAAATGTGGAAACAAATCTTACTTATCAAGATAATGATATATTTGACCCATCCTGTCACACCCCCTCCCGAACTACCCGCTAACTTCATTGAAGAAGGCGGCGTGAAGCCAATGTGACATTGTTCACCTCTTAACAATGCCTCGTTGACCACGATTCATCCGATAAACATACTATGTTCGCAAATGGAACACTTTAACACAACACAGCGGGAACTGGACAACTATTAAACATACACAAGGAGAAACCCTTCTTAAGTCTCTTTTGGAAACTAAAAAGTCAAGTGCATCAAAACAACACAAGACAACTCATTGTTCATAAAACCTCTAATGTACAAACAACTATAACAACATAGTCCTCTCAAAATAATTTACAAACATAGAGACTTGCTAAACAAAACCAAACCACGTACAAAGTATTAAACTTATGAAGCTTCAAAGAGACTATGGGCAAGAACTCAAAAGTGCCGGGAGCTCGATCTCTACACGAAAAGTTTGAAAACATTGAAAGAATGAGCTATGAAGCTCAAAGTGAGTGACTCGTGTTTAATATCTATAACTTGTAAAACATGTGACACGAAAACTATGAGCATATGCATTTGTATTCAAGCATTGAAAGTAAACGTAGAATCATAATAGACTTTCAGAAAACCAACAAGTACATTATCAAAATCTCGTAAGGCATGTAAATGAGATAAACTCTTTTAAAAACATGTCACAATCCACGTTGTGTAGGGTACACCCAGTACAACCAACGTTTACTCTACGATGTAGTGGGGCCCGCCATGCACTCCCATCGATTTGTCGAGTGTGGCCCGGCCCAAAGACTCACGGCAGTCATTTGTTGTCACGAGTACACTCAACGTCGACAACAGAATAAGACTGTGTGCACACGGTGCACCATAAAGTCTCGGGCTCAATATCTCGTAAAATCACATGAAAACATTTGAACATGCCTCGCTTATTTTTCTTTCATAAAACTCAAGCTTACTCAGCTTGTTCATAAAACTGGAAATCTTTAAAACATACTTGCTAGTACATGCTTGCTTGAAATCATAACATTTCCATAAGTTTTGGCAACCATTGGACATATGCTCATGTATAAATTTTATAAAGACTTTTAGAGTCACAATGAACACTTGAAGCATTTCTAGGAAAACAAGAATACTCATAGACATGTGTTCAAAAATAAAACACAAGCTTTGAAACAATTCATTCTAGCAAAACTTGCATTTCTTAAAGCATATAAGCATATTTCAAGCATTTGGTTAATTTTCGAAGTTCGTTTAATCACTCATAGTGTTAGAACTAGAATCTTAGCCCGTACACTCGACCTATCTCCTCTTGGCCTGTCAAACAAACCAAATCAACCATTAAAACCTCGAGCTCATGCTTTTTAACCTTAAAATTACAAGAAAACACACTTTCAAATTTTCCAGCATTTCCAGATTTTTTGCCATGTTTTCAGACAGCCATAACTTCTTCATTACTTATCCACAAATAATGTAATGTATACCAAACTCTTTCTTTTTGAACCCTCTAAAACTCTTATGAAGACATGAAAATGAGATTCCTAACGTATTGGTTCGAAAAATACCTTAGTAGCTTAATCCCTAAAATGATCCTGCTGCTGTTCCAGATTTCACTTCCTGCTGCAACCCGAAACTTAACCTGATGATTACAACATCTTCCAATTATTTTCTTCTCACGATTCCTTCACGCAACTTGTAGGAAATTCAATAAGCTTTCGAACCATACCAATTAGAGCTTCTAACTCCAAGTATACAGATCAGAATAACCAAAACATCAGAGACTTCTCGGATTTGACAGCAAATTTCTGTCTTCTGCCTTCCTCTTAACAAAACAGTAACTTAACATTAGAATTTGCTCCAGCTTCCTTCATAAACTTTGTTTAAAAATGAGTTAGCTTTCAAGAAAACTAAGCCTCAGCTCTTACATCTTCCTATGGAGCTCGAGAAGATAAAACATCAGGACTGGTCTGAGTTGATCAACTTGTTGCAATAAAAAATCCCCTTGAGTTCTTCTCCATTCTTCTGCAACTCCAGCTCCAAATTCACGAAAAAATGGCTTCCTTCTTCTTTCTTTCTCCTTCTCCCACGAAACTTCAGCTTGGTTTGTAAAGATAGAGAAGAAAATGGAGAGATAAGGCTTTAAAAAAAAAACAATCGGTGGAAGAGGTTTCTTTTTTGTCCTTTTTCCCTTTTCCCTTTTTGCTTTTTCTTTTTCTTTTTGCTTTTCTTTTTCTTTCCTTTATCCCTTTCTTCCATTTCTTTTCTTTTCTTTTCAAAAGAAAAAAAAAACTTAACATATTTACATTTGTTTCATTTTCTTTTCTTCTTTTATCTTTTAAAGCAAACCAAACCAAAAATGGTTTAAACTTTTTCTTCCTTGTTTTCCTTTTGTCTTTCACTTCATTACTTTTCTTTTAAAAACATGGGAAACCAAGTTTTAAACATTCATTTCTTCTTTCTTTTTGTTGTTTGTTAATAAGGAAGTTCCAAAGAGATCGGGTTTACAACTTACCTCCCCTTAAAAAAATTTCGTCCTCGAAATTTAGTAGTCCTTAGGTGAATATCGTCGGGTACTTGCTTCTCATTAGGTCCTCTAACTCCCAGGTTGCCTCCTCCACTCCGTGATGTCTCCAACGAACTTTCACGAGTGAGATCGTCTTGTTTCTTAAAACTTGTTCTTTCCTGTCGAGGATTTGAACTGCATCCTCTACGTAACTCATGTCTTCTTTCAGCTCAACGGGTTGTGCTTGCAGCACATGTGTCGGATCTGGAATATACTTCCTCAACATGGACACATGGAAAACATCATGTACTCGAGATAGTTCTGCTGGTAACTCCAGTTAGTAGCCTGCTGGCCCAACTCGACCCGTTACTGGATAAGGACCAATATATCTAGGGCTTAGTTTACCTTTCTTACCAAAACGAAGGACACCTCTCCACGGAGATAACTTCAAGAAAACTTGATCTCCAACCTGGAATTCTAAGTCCTTTCGTCGCTTATCTGCGTAACTCTTCTGACGGTCTTGAGCTACCTTCAAATTCTCCCTGATTACCTTAATATTGTCTGTAGTAACTTGTACCAACTCAGGACCGATTAGCTTCCGCTCTCCTACTTCATTCTAACATACGGGCGTTCTACATGGTCTTCCATACAGAGCCTCAAATGGTGCCATACTAATACTCAACTGGTAGTTGTTAATGTAAGCAAATTCCATAAGCGATAGGTGAGTATCCCAACTCCCTTTAAATTGAAGGACACATGCTCTCAACACGTCCTCTAAGGTCAGGATGGTCCTCTCTGACTGCCCATCTGTCTGAGGATGGAATGTTGTGCTAAACTTCAGCTTTGTTCCCATAACTTTCTGTAAGCTAGGCCAAAACTTAGAAGTAAATCTTGGATCTCTATCTGAAACTATGGACACTAGCACTCCGTATTGACTCACAATTCGCCGACGACGATAGCTTAGCTAGGCCGATCAAGCGTGAGCGCCGCTTTAATCGGCACAAACCGTCTTTGTTTTAGTGAGTCTATCCACTATTACCCAAATACCATCATGCCCACTTGAAGTGCATGCGTGGTAATCCAAACAGAAAATCCATAGTGATATGCTCCCATTTCCACTCAAGCCGGCGCAAAGTGGATTAAGGAGTCCTCCCGGCTTCGTCTAATCGGTTTAACTGTTGGCAGATCAAACATCTATCAACATAATCAGTTATCTCTCGTTTCATCCCAGGCCACCAATACGTTCCCTTCAAAGTTTTGTACATCTTGGTACTTCCTGGATGCATAGCGTAAGCTGAACTGTGAGCTTCCTCTAGAATAGCATCTTTAAGCTCACGAAAATTCGGGACACATAGTCTTCCTTGCCTTTCTATGGCCCCGTCTGATCTCATCTTAAACTCTGCTTCTGGGCCCTGTTTGGACTTCCCAAACATTTTCTGCAAGTTACTATCCTCTGGTTGTCTTCTCACAACCTCTCGCTATGCAGTGAGACTGACGACTGAATCGAGCTAAAAGACTCCCTGAACTTTCTCCATTCACAACTGCCTTAGAAACCCATAGAGTACTTAAAAATGTTGCTCGAATACCACACAAGGCATCCCTAGGAAGTCTTGACTTCCTGCTCAATGCATCTGCTACCACATTCGCCTTACTAGGATGGTATTCTATGGTACAATCATAATCTTTAATCAGTTCTAGCCATCTTCTCTGTCTCATATTCAACTCCCTCTGATCAAAGATATACTTCAGACTCTTATGATCTGTAAAAATATGACACCTCTCACCAAACAAGTAATGTCTCCAGATCTTCAATGCTAGAACAACTGTTGCTAATTCAAGATCATGGGTAGGGTAATTACATTCATGCTTTTTCAATTGTCTTGACGCATAAGCTATTATTTTTCCTTCTTGCATCAGAACACACCCTAAACCTTGCCTTGAGGCATCACAATAAATCACATACTCATTTCCCGTTACAGGAAGTGTCAGAATAGGTGCTGTAACTAATCTCTTTTTCAGCTCCTGAAAACTCTATTCACACTTATCTGACCATTCAAACTTAGCATTCTTTCTTGTTAAAGCTGTTAAGGGTAATGCTAATCGTGAGAAATTCTCAACAAACCGCCTGTAGTATCCTGCCAAGCCTAGGAAACTACGTATCTCTGTCGCACTAGTTGGTTTTTCCCAGTTGACTACTGCTTTAACTTTATTTGGATCCACTAACACCATTTGCTGAGACAACATGCCCCAAAAATACTACTTGATTCAACCAAAACTCACATTTGGTGAATTTAGCGTACAACTGTTTATCTCGTAGTGTTTGCAGAATAATCTTCAAATGTTCCTCATGAGCTTTCCTGTCAACTGAGTAAACTAGTATATCATCAATGAATACTATCACAAACTGATCCAAATATTGATGGAAAATCCTGTTCATGAGATCCATGAAAACTGCTGGTGCATTCGTCAAACCGAATGGCATTACTAAAAACTCATAATGCCCGTACCTGGTTCTGAATGCTGTCTTAGGAATATCTGATTTCCTTACCTTTAATTGGTGGTATCCTGATCTTAAATCAATCTTAGAAAACACTGATGCTCCTCGTAACTGGTCAAACAAGTCATCTATACGGGGTAAAGGATACTTGTTACGTATCGTTACTTTGTTTAACTGTCTGTAATCAATGCATAATCTAAGGGTACCATCTTTCTTCTTTACAAATAACACTGGAACTCCCCAGGGTGATACACTAGTACTGATGTATCCCTGATCAACTAGTTCTTGTAATTGCATCTTCAGCTCCTTGAGCTCACTTGGAGCCATTCTATACGGCGCTTGCGAAATAGGTGCTGTTCCTGGTAGCAATTCAATAGTGAACTCTACTTCCCTATCAGTGGCAACCCCTGCAGCGGACTACTGGAAAAACATCTAGAAATTCGTTCACAACAAGAACATCTTCTGGTTTTAACTTTTCTTCCTGCACCTCCACTACGTGAGCAAGAAACACCGTGCATCCTTTTCTCAACAACTTCGAGCTTTAAATGTGAAATCAAACTCGTAGGAGGAATAATCTTTTCACCCGAAAACCACTTGACAACCCTGGTTTTCTAAAAACAACTTCCTTTTATGACAATCCATGGAAGCATAATGAGTGAATAAGAAATCCATCCCTAAGATTGCATCTAACACTGCAACTCTAGTGGAAGAAGATCCACTAACATATTGAGACCTTCTACTAAGACCTCACAATCTCGCAACACTGAATTGACTAGTAAAGCATCAACAACTGGAGTGTATATAACTAACTCCTCAAATAAAGGCTCTAGCTTCCTATTAAGCTTAGTTAAGAATATACTGGAAACAAAGGAATGCGTAGCTTTGGATCTATCAAAACACATGCGGGTACATTACAAATAGAAATCGTACTCGGTAATCACGCCTCTGGTGCATCCTCTGCTTCCTCTTTGAGTCATAGCGTAGACCTTTCCTGTTGCCTAGGTCTCCCTACAACTCCCTTTTGTTTTGCACCATGGTGCCCTCTCCCGCAGCTCTACTGGAACTCTCTGTTTGCTCAACCGCATCCGGGACCCAACTCCTGGTCCCTCGTGCGGTTTGCTCTAAGCCGTGGACAATCCTCTTGAATTGCCACTGGTTGTCACACTGGTAACACACACCGACACCAACAAGACATTGACCTCGATGATTCTTACCACAATTTGCACATGGAGTTCTCCTTGCTGCAGACCGGCAATGCACTCTCGCATTGTCGTGGTCTTACCGTGGATCCGCGCATCGACTAGGTGCTCTTTGACTATGCCTCTCGATAGGCACCACTAACAATCATACGCCTCGATGTCGGCGCCATTTCGTTTTTCGTAAAGTCTCGTGACTTGAAACATTTACTCAGTGTGAATCTTCGCCGTTCACGACCCCAAAAGCGCTTTCGTTGTTGAAGGCCCACGAGTTGGCTCCACCATCGATCGCGCCTCGCTATACTCGCTTCAACACGTAGAGCGCTTCTACCACCGAGAGAAGTCAATCCACTTAGCAATGGTCGTGGATCGAGTACGATCTCATGACGTAATCCCCTTTCAAATCGTCAACACTTGTCACTCTCAGATGCCAGAATAACATCAGCATACCGTGATAGCTCGGTATACCTTCTCTTATACTCAGCCACTGATAGTGACCCTTGCTTTAATTCTAAAAATTCATCTCTCTTCGCTTCGCGGTATGTGCCAGGGTAATATTTATCTTCAAATATGCCTCTGAATGTTTGCCAATCCAGAGTACGTGCATCACTCGGTCTGGTTAAAATTGATTTCCACCATCCTTCTGCTTCTTTCTCTAGCAGGAATGTGGCTAGCTTGACTTTACGCTCCTCAGGGCAGCTCATCACGTCAAAACATTTCTCAAGCTTATTCAGCCAAACTCGGCGTCAGCTGGATCTGTGGAACCCTCAAACACTGTGGCTCCCAATTTCTTCAGTCATTCTATTCCATATGCCTTCTCTGGATCACTTGGCCCTGCTTTCTCTGGCCTGCCTACCTCCTGTGAGGAAATGGCATGTTGCTGATCTCTGGCCTCAGTTTGGACTCTCGGGGCACTAGATCCCCTCTCAGATTGGCCTTGGGTAGGATCTTGCGTCCTGCCCTGATCCTGCCTGCGTCGTCTGCTAGTACGTGGTGGCATGACTCCTATAACATATCAACATATTAGACATGCTATTGATACATAACTCAAATACACAATACTAAACTTCTATTCACATTTTAGCCCTAGCTGGACTTGCTCTTATCCTTACTTGAACCATACTCTACTAGTTCGATCTGAACTCACTCAATAACTTGCTATGACTTTTACTTTATTCTCAGAGCTAACTTGCCCTGTCTCATTCCCATGGAGCTAACTGCTCTGATACCAAGTTGTCACACCCCCTCCCGAACTACCTGCTAACTCAGCTCGAAAGGCGGCGTGAAGCCAACAGACATTGTTCACCTCTTAACAATGCCTGTTGACCCTGATTCATCTGATAAACATACTATGTTCGCAAATGGAACACTTTAACACAACACAGCGGGAACTGGACAACTATTAAACATACACAAGGAGAAACCCTTCTTAAGTCTCTTTTGGAAACTAAAAAGTCAAGTGCATCAAAACAACACAAGACAACTCATTGTTCATAAAACCTCTAATGTACAAACAACTATAACAACATAGAACTCTCAAAATAATTTACAAACATAGAGACTTGCTAAACAAAATCAGCCACGTACAAAGTATTAAACTTATGAAGCTTCGCACTATGGGCAAGAACTCAGTGCAGGAGCTCGATCTCTACCTGAAAAGTTTGAAAACATTGAAAGAATGAGCTATGAAGCTCAGTGAGTGACTGTGTTTAATATCTATAACTTGTAAAACATGTGACCTGAAAACTATGAGCATATGCATTTGTATTCAAGCATTGAAAGTAAACGTAGAATCATAATAGACTTTCAGAAAACCAACAAGTACATTATCAAAATCTCGTAAGGCATGTAAATGAGATAAACTATTTTAAAACATGTCACAATCCACGTTGTGTAGGGCACACCCAGTACAACCAACGTTTACTCTACGATGTAGTGGGGCCCGCCCAACACTCCCATCGTCTTTGTCGTAGTGGGGCCCGCCCAAAGACTCATGACAGTGTTTGTTGTCACGAGTACACTCAACGTCGACAACAGAACAAGACTGTGTGCACACGGTACCATAAAGCCTCGGGCTCAATATCTCGTAAAATCACATGAAAACATTTGAACATGCTCGCTTAATTTTTCTTTCATAAAACTCAAGCTTACTCAAATTTTGTTCATAAAGCTGAAATCTTTAAAACATACTTGCTAGTACATGCTTGCTTGAAATCATAACATTTCCATAAGTTTTGGCAACCATTGGACATATGCTCATGTATAAATTTTATAAAGACTTTTAGGGTCACAATGAACACTTGAAGCATTTCTAGGAAAACAAGAATACTCATAGACATGTGTTCAAAAATAAAACACAAGCTTTGAAATAATTCATTCTAGCAAAACTTGCATTTCTTAAAGCATATAAGCATATTTCAAGCATTTGGTTAATTTTCGAAGTTCGTTTAATGACTCACAGTGTTAGAACTAGAATCTTAGCCCGTACACTCGACCTATCTCCTCTTGGCCTGTCAAACAAACCAAATCAACCATTAAAACCTCGAGCGCATGCTTTTTAACCTTAAAATTACAAGAAAACACACTTTCAAATTTTCCAGCATTTCCAGATTTTCTGCCCTGTTTTCAGACAACCATAACTTCTTCATTACTTATCCAAAAATAATGTAATGTATACCCAACTCTTCCTTTTTGATCCCTCTAAAACTCTTATGAAGACATGAAAATGAGATTCCTAACGTATTGGTTCGAAAATACCTCAGTAGCTTAATCCCTAAAATGATCCTGCTGTTGTTCCAGATTTCACTTCCTGCTGCAACCCGAAACTTAACCTGATGATTACAACATCTTCCAATCATTTTCTTCTCACTATTCCTTCACGAAATGTTTAGGAAATTAAATAAGCTTTCGAACCATACCAATTAGAGCTTCTAACTCCAAGTATACAGATCCGAATAACCAAAACATCAGAGACTTCTCGGATTTGACAGCAAATTTCTATCTTCTGCCTTCCTCTTAACAAAACAGTAACTTAACATAAGAATTTGCTCGAGCTTCCTTCATAAACTTTGTTTAAAAATGAGTTAGCTTTCAAGAAAAGTAAGCCTCAGCTCTTACCTCTTCCTATGGAGCTTGAGAAGATCAAAACATCAGGACTGGTCTGAGTTGATCAACTTGCTGCAATAAAAAATCCCCTTGAGTTCTTCTCCATTCTTCTGCAACTCTAGCTCCAAATTCACGAAAAAATGGCTTCCTTATTTTTTCTTTCTCCTTCTCCCATGAAACTTCAGCTTGGTTTGTAAACATAGAGAAGAAAATGGAGAGATAAGGCTTTAAAAAAAAAAAAAAAATCGGTGGAAGAGGTTTCTTTTTTGTCCTTTTTCCCTTTTCCCTTTTTGCTTTTTCTTTTTCTTTTTCCTTTTCTTTTTCTTTCCTTTATCCCTTTCTTCCATTTCTTTTCTTTTCTTTTCAAAACAAAACAAAACTTAACATATTTACGTTTGTTTCATTTTCTTTTCTTCTTTTATCTTTTAAAGCAAACCAAACCAAAAATGGTTTAAACTTTTTCTTCCTTGTTTTCCTTTTGTCTTTCACTTCATTACTTTTCTTTTAAAAACATGGGAAACCAAGTTTTAAACATTCATTTCTTCTTTCTTTTTGTTGTTTGTTAATAAGGAAGTTCCAAAGAGATCGGGTTTACACATCCAATATGACAAATTTGGATGTGGCATACTTCTTTGCATCTCATGAAGAGAAGATCGAAGCAGTTGATGGAATAGCAAGTGCTTCTTTTGATTTTGAGAATGTCTAGTACTAATATTTATTTTTGTATCTTTTTTAGCTTTGAACTTTTTATTATGTATTTCTTATTGTAATTATTTTTGTTTAATGAAGAAATATGGACAGGTTTTATATGTTGAATGACTAAAAAATAAGCAATGAATATCTATGTCTGGAAGACTGCGCAACTACATATATAATACTTATAAATAGAAAATATTTTTCAAAATTGACAATGCTGGAAGCAAAAGTCAATACCATATCAGGTTCTGCAAACTTGATTGAAGGTTTTGGAAAAACAAGTTTTATCTTGCCTAGAGGAACAAAAATTTCAATTAAAAATGTTTTGTTCTCTAGTAAATCAAAGAGAAATTTATTGAGTTTCAAAGATATACGTAACAATGGTTATCATGTTGAAACTGATCGTAAAAATAATATAAAATGTCTCTATATCACATCTATTATTTCACATGAAAAACGTATATTATAATTACTGCATGCTTTGTCTTCTATATTATACTCATATACGAGTAATCGAAAGCTATGCAACAATGAACCAGAAGTTCATGAATCCAGAAATATTCAGTGTTTGACATGATCGATTAGGTCATCCAGGATCAATAATGATGAGAAAAATTATTGAGAATTCACTTGGGCATTCATTAAAGAACCAGAAGATTCTTCAATCCAATGAGTTGTCATGTGATACTTGCTCTCAAGAGAAATTAATTAGACCATCACCAACTAAAGTGAGGATTGAATCACCTTCATTTTTAGAGCGAATTCAAGGTGATATTTGTGGACCTATTAACCCACCAAGTGATCCATTTAGATATTTTATGGTATTAATTGACGCATCCAGCAGATGGTCACATGTATGCTTATTATCAAGTCGAAATCTTGCATTTGCAAGATTACTTGCTCAAATAATTAAGTTAAGAACACAATTTTCTGATGATACAATTAAGACCATTCGACTTGATAATGCTGGTGAATTTACATCTCAAACTTTTAATAATTATTATATGTCAATTAGGATAAGTGTTGAACATCCTGTTGTTCACGTTCATACACAAAATGGTCTAGCAGAATCATTTATAAAACGTCTGCAACTAATTGCAAGACCATTGCTCATGAGAACTAAACTTCCTACATCGGTCTGGGGTCATGCTATTTTGCACGCTGCAACATTATTACGTATTAGGCCAATAGCTTATCATAAGTACTTCCCATTACAGTTAGCTTATGGCCAGGAGCCGAATATTTTCCATCTAAGAATTTTTTTATGTGCAGTATATGTTCCGATTGCTCCACCGCAACATACTAAGATGGGTCCTCAAAGGAGGTTAGGAATATATGTTGGTTTTGATTCTCCATCAATTATTAAATATCTTGAACCCCTGATGGGTGATGTATTTACTACACGATTTGCTGATTGTCATTTTAATGAGATAAATTTTCCAACATTAGTGAGAGGAATTAAGAATTTGGGAAAAGAAATTACATGGAATGCATCGTTATTATCTCATTTGGATTCTCGTAGAGATCAATGTAAACTTGAAGTTCAAAAGATAATTCATTTGCAAAATATAGCAAATCAATTACCAGATGCATTCACATATGCTAAATCATATATACCAGCTGCAAATGCTCCATAAAAAAATTAATATCCCAAATAAACAAGTTGTCAATAATGAGTTTGGAGCAAGCCAAAGCATGGTAGACCAATGGGTTCCAAAGATAAAAAATCATCTAAAAAGAAAAGTAGCTGAGAATCAAAATGATTCAATAAAGGGTATGCAAGTTTCAGAAGAAATCCATAATGCAACTACTCAAAAGAGTATTGATGAAAATCAAAACGCTTGAGAATAATAATGAAATTTCTATAAACTATGTTACGACAGGAAAGAGATGGAATAAAAATGATATCATTGTTGACAACATTTTTGCTTATAATGTTGCTCACGATATTATTCATGAAAGTGACGATTTTCATCCAAAATCTATCGAAGAATGTCAACGTAGAAAGGATTGGCCGAAGTGGAAGAAGTAATCCAAGCAGAGTTGAACTCACTTTCAAAACGTGAGGTTTTTGGACTAGTAGTCCCAATACCGAAAAATGTCAAACCTGTGGGATATAAATGGATATTTGTAAGGAAAAAAAATGAAAATAATGAAGTCACAAGATATAAAGCGAGACTTGTTGACAAGGATTCTCGCAAAGGCCTGGTATTTATTATGAGCAGACATATTCTATTGTGGTGGATGCAATAACGCTAAAATATTTGATTGACCTGACTGTATATGAAAAACTTGATATGCATCTAATGGATGTAGTCACGATGTATTTATATGGATCCCTGGATCGGAATGATTTAAAATACCAGAAACATATGAAACAAGCTCTCGGGAATTGTATTCAATAAAGTTACATATATCATTATATGGATTAAAACAATCAGGACGAATGTGGTATAATCGCCAGAGTGAATATATGTTGAAATAAGGATATAAAAATAATCCAATATGTCAATGCGTTTTTATAAAGAAATCTCAGTCAGAATTTGCTATTATAACTGTATATGTTGATGACTTAAATATAATTGGGACTCCTGAAGAGTTATCCAAGGCGATAAAATATCTTAAGAAAGAATTTGAGATGAAAGATTTTGGAAAAACAAAATTTTGCCTTGGTTTGCAAATTGAACATTTAGCAGATGGGATATTTGTTCATCAATCAACTTATATAGAGAAAATCTTATAAAGATTCTATATGGATAAAACACATCCATTCACCATTCCAATGGAAGTTCGTTCATTGGATATAAAGAAAGATATATTTCGTCCTCGAGATGACAATGAAGAACTACTTGGTCCTGAACTACCATATCTTAGTGCAATTGGTGCACTTATTGTTGGGATTTTTGTCCAAATCTTGTGTTTGTAAATTACTGTTTGAAATTAATAAACTGTTATTCATTTCACTACTTTGTGTCTCGCAAATTTTACAAACTTTTCCAATAAACTAAGCTCCAGGGTCATTGAATTTATGAGAGAACTAGAACTTGAACGGTGTGTAGTGGACACGCAGGGAGGATCACGTTCGAGTTAATGACCCAAACGGTCTACACTATATGGATAGGGTTGGAGACCTAATCCGGGATACACTGTGGATGCGGCCCGCTTTGTATTAGATACAAATGAGGTGATCTGACTCGTTCATGTGGTTGACGTTCGAGTGGGGGCATCCTGTGCAATGAGATTGTACAAGACCGAACCGTGAATTATTAGACATACTAATGTCACACCGTTGACAGTAAGGACTAATAACTTTGTAGATGACCATTAGTGACTCGACACGAATCTCGAGCGTGTTACGGACTCGCCATCTGAGGGTCCGTCCCTTTGACTAGTACGGGTGAGGGTGGTCACTGTTACTCGCCCAATATGCCTATCTTCTCAGGGGCAGGACCAAGCAGGGAGTTGGGAACTTAACTACGTGAGATGGAATTCACTCGTTTCCGCCTTTAGGGAAACTAGAGGGGTTGTTCCCTTAAGTGTTGTCTCCAGGGCTTGGACAATGGGCGCCCACCTTCTCACTTGCCCGAGAAGGGTATTGTGTATGATTGGACCATCACGATATGTTGTTCATTAGAGGACCATCACGGTAATTTGACCCAGCCGTGTCTACGAACAACCAGTGAAGGGTCGACTCATTGTTATTGGTTATATCAGTGGACACGTAATAATTCGCAGATCGACGGAGTGCAACACGGGCTATAGTGGAGTGTTACCGTAGCTAATGAATGTTGATTAACCTGGTCAAAGAATTTGATAGGTTAATCTCGGATCATTGGAGCCCGTTACTGTAGGTCCATTACGTCCCTCGGTTGGCTCAATCTTGGTAAAAAGAAGGGTTAATGTTTTGGTATGAAATGAAAATGTTTAATTTCACTTAAAGAGCATTGATGTCATTTATATGAGATATGAATGATATAATATATAGTTTAATGTGAATGAGATTCATAATAAACAATAGATTAGCCTAGTTGTTGAATGATGGCTAATTGGAGAAATTAATTGAGAGAAATTAAATTGGATGTGATTTAATTTAATAAATCCACAATTATTGAAAATGTGATTTCCAATATGAGATATGAGATATCTTATATTATATGGTTATGCAAATATGATTTGCATAACCTATGGTTGTGGTAAAGTGGTAATAATGTGGAGATTTTAACTCCATGTTCTTTCACTATTTAAACCCTTTGCAAGAAGGGTTTCTCATTTCATTCTCTCATTTTTTGGAAATTTTACCAAAAGAAGAGAATTCTCTCTCAATCTTTCTCTCAACTCTCCTCCCTCTCCAAAACCAAGAAGTTCCCACAAACTTCCTTCTTTCCAAAGGAAGAACAATCGAGAAGCCTTTAGTGGTTGTGTTTGGTTCTTGATCGTGAGAAGAGAACGAGACCATTGAGATCAGGTTTTTTCACGAAGGGTTCGTGATTCTCTGAAAAGGAGTTCTTGAAGAGGGTCTTCAACAAGTAAGTAACTTCATCTTACTGTTTTTCCTTTCCATTTTGTATGTTTAGCCTTGATTTAATTGTTAAATCGTTTTAATGAATTTCGAGTAGTGTAACGATACCATGACGATTCAATCGTCTTCCGCTGCGCGGGGATTCTCATTCCCTTCAATTGGTATCAGAGCCAAGTGGATGGTTCTTTGTTATGCACTGTTTTTCATTAAAATTAGGTGGGTAAATTGCCTTATTTCATGAGATGAATGTTGGTTTGCATAATGGATCATTTATGTTTTTGGCACTAGTTTAGATTTACAATTTATGTTAATGAGATCAATGTAAGGGCCCGTTGTTTTTTGGCATTTTGTTGTAAATCGAGTCTGCAAGTCCGAGTCTTTAGTAGCAAGAGTTGCTGTGAAGAAATCGGAGCGAAAACGGACGAAATTCGAAGCAAAACAACAAAGTTGTTTGCTGTACAGGCGACGACGTTGAGACGTTGTTCATCGGCGTCTCAACGTTGTGCCAGCGGGAGCAAGGCGCGCAGTAGGACAGCGTTGCAACGCTAGGTGTAGCGTTGCAACGCTGCTGGCGTTGAGAACGCTGAGATGACGTTGGACGCGGCAACGTGTAACACTGCCCACGACATTGCAACGCCGCACGCGTAGTGGACAGTTCGCGGGCGTTTTTGCGAGTACGTGGGCGTTGATGCAAGTTGTTGATTATGGGGCAGTTAAAGAATTTCGTTTTTTTTATTATTTTATTTTTGTAAAATGTATTTCTTTTAATAATTTAATTTATTTTATTAAATAATATTGATATAAGTGTTATATTAATGTTATTTAATTAAATAAATTGCCCCTAGGTGCCAAAAATCGATCCATTTTTGCTATTTAATTATTTTGTGCATGAGATGTATGATTTAATTAAATTTTCTATGTGCATAATGTATGTCATATAGATTTAAAATTCCGCCTTAGGTTAAACATTTTCATGCATCATTTATATTATAAGAGTTATAATATATAGTTTGCATGATAGGTTATATTATAATTAAATGCATGTTTTAATTTAATTAATATATGTGTTATATTTTTGAATTAAAGTATGCTCATGCATTTAAATTCATGTGCTGAATTATTTTTTTTTCTTATAGTGTATAGCTATTCATGTGATGAATGATCAAACACTATAACATAGAAATGCATGCAGCCTAAGTTAATTATTAGTTTTAAAGAGTTTAGAACTTGAATAATTAGACTTAGGTTTTCTAGTTCTAATAAGATTAGAATTAGGAAATAAAAGTTTAGTCTATGAATGGTGACTGATTAGTAACTCTGCCTAAGGAAGGTTTTGTCTAAGGTTGGGGTATTTAAGTTGACGCTTGCGGAACACCCCTACCTGGAAACCCACCTGGGAGTGAATTCGGTCCGGAGATTCTTAGATTATACTTATCGTGAGTGTCGTTAATTAAAAGTGTTTTAATTTACTCACATAGACCTAAGTAATAATGTGATTATAAACTTAGGTTAATGCCATATAAGAGTTATATTGGTAGACTTAGATAAATTTTAGCCAGATAAGTCAATCCCTAATAAAATAAAGTGCTGAGTGGGAGGAAATAAAGTGTATAAGATACATTTGTTTTTCCGACCACAAATCTCCGTTAAGTCCGCACCGTGAGATCCATACTCGGCCTCGTGGCGCAAATGGGAGCGTCCCCCTTCGGGTGGCATTTGTATAGGTCACTATCATCATGGATGGAGAGAGTATTTATAGTGAGTGGGAGCGGAACCTGTGAAAACGGGACACCGTGAGACCCCTATGATCCGCCTGCTAGTTTGGCCTGGACCAGACAATCCCTTCGGAGGGCCTGATCATGGGAGTTGGAACACCGTGAATTCTCGAAAGGGATACAGTTTTCTAGTTGGTTTTCCTTCTTGGTTCCCCCTTCAGTGGCTATTGTTTGGACGGATACTCGGAAACTTAAAGATTGAGAGTGACACTCACAGAATTCGTTAAGAGTTAATGAATTCGACCAAACAATGGTAATTAGACGCCTAATGGAATAAGAGTTATTCTGGGATTAGGGTCTGATCGAGAAAGTCTCGTTCTAGAGGAGGAGTGTTTTGTTCACCCTTCGGTGTCGGTCATTCTAAACCATTAGGATATCATTGCAAATTTTGAATGACCTAAGGATCATGATACAATTTTTGCTAAAACATGATTGGATTTCAAAAGTTTTTTGCAAGACTAACACAAAGTTTTCTTGATTTTTAAGCTAAAAACGTGTCTAGCTCAATAATAGCTTTACTCGCGTCTGACAAATTAGTGGGAGATAATTACCAAACATGGAAAAACAACTTAAACACAATTTTGGTAACTGACGACATTAAGTTCGTGCTCTCTGAGGAGTGTCCTCAGATGTCGGGCTCGACTGCATCCCGAAGTGTTTGTGATGCATACGATCGATGGATCAGGGCCAATGAAAAGGCCAAGGTATATATCATTGCCAACATGTCTGATGTTTTGGCAAAGAAGCATGAGCTGATGGTCACTGCTAAGGAGATCATGGAGTCCTTGCAGGAAATGTTTGGACAACAATCCTTTCAGGTCCGACATGACTCGCTCAAATACGTTTTCAACGCACGGATGAAATAGGGGTCGTCTGTCCGTGAACATGTTCTAGACATGATAACCCACTTTAATCTAGCGAAGATGAACGGGGCTTCGATCGACGAGTCGAGCGAGGTCATTTTTATCTTGGAGACTCTTCCGAAGAGTTTCCTTCAGTTTCGTAGCAACGCTGTTATGAACAAGATAAACTACACTCTAACTGCTCTTCTTAACAAGATGCAAACCTTCTAGTCCTTGATGAGGATCAGGACGTCGGAAGCTGAGACAAATGTTGCCTTTAGGTCTTATCACAGGGGTTCGACCTCTGGGACAAAGCCTGTAGCTCCTTCTTACCCGAAAGGGAAGAAGAAGAAGATGAAGAAGAAGGGTAAAATTGACCGAGCTGCCGCCCAAAAGGGTAAGAAGGTCGAGGAAGTTGCAGAAAAAGGAAAGTGTTTCCATTGCAATGGGGATGGCCACTGGAAGAGAAACTGCCCAAGTTCCTAGCCGAAAGGAGGAATCAAGGTAAATGTGATTTACTTGTGACTGAAACTTGTTTAGTGGAGAGTAGTGATTCTGCCTAGATATTGGATTCGGGCGCCACTAACCATGTTTGTTCTTCTTTCGAGGAATTGATTCTGGCAAAGCATTGCGAGAGGGTGAGGTGACTCTAAGGGTTGGATCCAGGGAGCTTGTCTCTGCTGCAGCGGTCGGCACGGTGAACCTACATTAAGGCAGGAATTACATTTTGCTAGACAATATGTATATAGTTCCAGGGTTTATTAGAAACCTAGTTTCTATTTCCTGCCTGCTAGAACAATGTATTTCCGTTTCTTTCCAAGGCAATAAAGCGTTTATTTCCCGAAATGGAAACTTAATTTGTTCAGCTTCACTTGAGAACAATATGTATGTTTTGAAACCTAATTCGGTACAAAATGTTTTGAATACTGAATTGTTTAAAATGGCAGAAATGCGAATTAAAAGAGCGAAAGTTTCTCCTAAAGAAAATGCCCATCTTTGGCATCTACAGTTAGGCCACATTAATCTCAATAGGATTGAGAAACCTGTAAAGAGTTTTCTTCCAGTCATGCCTTGAGGGCAAAATGGCCAAACGTCCTTTTAGTGGAAAAGCATACAGAGCCAAAGAGCCCCTTGAGCTGGTACATTCTAACCTCTGTGGTCCAATGAATGTTAAAGCACGAGGTGGTTATGAATACTTCGTGTCTTTCATAGATGATTACTCGAGGTATGGGTATATTTACCTACTGCATGAGAAGTCTGAAACTCATGAAAAGTTCAAGGAGTACAAGGCTAATGTTGAGAACCTGTTAGGTAAATCGCTTAAAACACTTCGATCGAATCGAGGTGGAGAGTATATGGACACTGAATTCCAGGACTATATAATAGAACACGGAATTACGTCTCAACTCTCAGCACCTGGTATGCCACAGCAGAATGGTGTATCTGAGAGGAGAAACAGAACCCTATTGGACATGGTACGGTCGATGATGAGCTATGCTCGTCTCCCTGATTCCTTTTGGGGTTATGCAGTGAAGACTGCAGTTTATATTTTGAACAACGTTCCGTCGAATAGTGTTTGTGAAACACCTTTCAAACTCTGAAATGGTCGTAAAGGAAGTTTACACCATTTCAGAATTTGGGGATGCCCGACCCACGTGTTGGTGTCAAACCTGAAAAAGTTGGAACCTCGTTCGAAATTGTGCCTATTTGTAGGTTACCCTAAAAAGACTAGGGGTGGTTTATTTTACGATCCTAAGGAAAATAGGGTGGTTGTGTTGACAAACGCCACTTTTCTAGAGGAGGACCACGTCAGGGATCATTTACCAAGGAGTAAAATTGTGTTAAACAAAATGGACAGTACATCAACAAGAGTTGCTCATGGGGCTAGTATATCAACAAGTGTTGTTGATCCTAGCACGTCAAGTCAAATCCGTTCTCAAGAGTTGGGAATGCCTCGACGTAGTGGGAGGGCTGTGAGACAGCCTGATCGTTACATGGGTTTAGCTGAAACCTCAGTTATAACTCCTGATGATGACTGTGAGGATCCATTGACCTATGATCAGGCAATGGTTGATGTTGACAAGGACGAATGGATCAAAGCTATGGACCAGGAAATGGAGTCTATGTACTTCAATTCCGTCTGGGAGCTTGTGGATCAACCAGATGGGGTAAAACCTATTGGTTGTAAATGGATCTATAAGCATAAACGTGCGCGTAGATGGGAAGGTGCAGACCTTCAAAACCCGACTAGTGGTAAAGAGTTTTACCAAGGTTGAAGGGGTTGACTATGAGGAGACTTTTTCACCTGTTGCTATGGTAAAGTCGATCAGTATCCTTCGGGCCATTGTCGCGTATTATGACTACGAGGTATGGCAGATGGACGTCAAGATAACCTTTTTGAATGGCAAACTTTATGAGACCATCTAAATGGACCAGCCCAAAGGGTTCATTGCCCAAGGCCAAGAGCAAAAGGTTTGCCGACTTCATAGGTCTATTTATGGACTAAAACAAGCTTCAAGGTCTTGGAATATAAGGTTTGATGAGGCGATCAAATCTTATTGATTTGATCAAAATGTCGACGAGCCTTGTGTCTAGAAGAAAATTGTTGACAAAACTGTCGCATTTAGTGTTGTATGTGGATGATATTCTTCTCATTGGGAATGAGGTAGAATTTCTTACTAACGTTAAGAAGTGGCTAGCTTCGCAATTCCAAATGAAAGATTTGGGAGAAGCTCAGTATGTTCTAGGTATCCAGATAGTCCGGAACCAGAAGAACAAAACGCTAGCCTTGTCTCAGGCGTCTTATATTGACAAGATGTTGTCTAGATATAAGATGCAGAACTCCAAGAAGGGCTTACTGCCTTTCAGGGATGGGGTTCACTTGTCTAAGAATCAGTGTCCTAAGACTCCTCAAGAGGTTGAGGATATGAGACGGATCCCATATGCTTCAGCTGTAGGGAGCCTGATGTATGCCATGTTGTGTACTAGGCCTGACATCTGTTATGCAGTAGGGATTGTCAGTAGGTATCAATCCAATCCAGGATTAGATCATTGGACAGGCGTAAAGGCAATCCTCAAGTATCTTAGGAGAACGAGGAACTACAGCTTAATGTATGGAATTGGGGATTTGATCCTTACGGGATACACGGATTCTGACTTTCAGACCGATAAGGATTCTATGAAATCCACTTTGGGGTCAACCTTCATTCCGAATGGAGGAGTCAGTAGTATGGCGAAGCATCATCAGGAGGATGCATCGATTCCACTATGGAAGCGGAGTATGTTGCGGCTTGTGAAGCTGCAAAGGAAGCTGTTTGGCATAGGAAGTTCATGACAGATTTGGAAGTTGTTCCAAATATGAAGTAGCCGATCACACTGTTTTGTGATAACACTGGTGCAGTAGCCAACTCTAGAGAGCCTCGGAGCCATAAGAGAGGCAAACACATTGAGAAGTATCACTTGATACGGGAGATTGTGCACCGCGGAGACGTGATAGTCACGCAGATAGCGTCGGAGCACAACGTAGCTGATCCATTTACGAAGCCCCACACGGCTAAGGTGTTTGAGGGTCACCTAGAGAGGTTAGGTCTTCGAGTGCTTCCTGACTAGGGCAAGTGGGAGATTTGTAAACGGGTATTCAATGCCCTAGTTTATTGTATTACCTTCGTTGTAATTTATGTACATTTCAGAAATGTATTTTCTCCACTAGCTTAGTCCAAGTGGGAATTTGTTGGGATTTTTGTCCTAATCTCGTGTTTGTAAATTACTGTTTGAAATTAATTAAGTGTTATTCATTTCATTACTTTGTGTCTCGCAAATTTTACAAACTTTTTCAATAAACTAAGCTCCAGGGTCATTGAATTTATGAGAGAACTAGAACTTGAACAGTGTGTAGTGGACACACAGGGAGGATCACGTTCGAGTTAATGACCCGAACGGTCTACACTATATGGATTGGGTTGGAGACCTAACCGTGGATAAACTGTGGATGCGGCCCGCTTTGTATCAGATACAAACGAGGTGATCGGACTCGTTCATGTGGTTGACATGCGAGTGGGGGCATCCTGTGCAATGGGATTGTACAAGGCAGACCAGTGAATTATTAGACCCACCGATGTAAACCGCTGACAAGAAGGACTAATAACTTCGTGAGATGACCATTAGTGACTCGACCGAATCCACGAGCGTGTTACGGACGGACTCATCTGCGGGGGTCTATCCTTTGACTAGTACGGGTGAGGGTGGTCACTGTTACTCGCCTAATATGCGTATCTTCTCAATGGCAGGACCAAGCAGGGAGCTAGGAACTTAACTACGCGAGATGGAATTCACTCGTTCCCGCCTTTAGGGAAACTAGAAGGGTTGTTCCCTTAAGTGTTGTCTCCAGGGCTTGGACAACGGGCGCCCACCTTTTCACTAGCCCGAGAAGGGTATTGTGTATGGTTGGACCATCACGATATGTTGTTCATTAGAGGAGAAGTGGGGACTTAAGGAACAAGAGGTAGACGAAGGGATAAAACGGTAATTTGACCCAACCGTGTCTACAAACAACCTGTGAAGGGTCGACTCATGGTTATTGGTTATACCAGTGGACACGTGATATTCTGCACTGACGGGAGTGCAGCTACGGGCTATAGTGGAGTGTTACCGTAGCTAATGAATGTTGATTAACCGAGTCAAAAAGTTTGATAGGTTAATCTCGGATCCTTAGAGCCCGTCACTGTAGGTCCATTAGGTCCCTCGATTGGCTCAATCTGGGTTAAAAGAAGGGTTAATATTTTGGTATGAAATTAAAATGTTTAATTTCACTTAAAGGGCATTTATGTCATTTATATGAGATATGAATGATATAATATATAGTTTAATGTGAATGAGATTCATAATAAACTATAGATTAGCCTAATGGTTGAATTTGGGCTAATTGGAGAAATTAATTGAGAGAAATTAAATTGGATGTGATTTAATTTAATAAATCCACAATTATTGAAAATGTGATTTGCAATATGAGATATGAGATATCTTATATTATATGGTTATGCGAATATGATTTGCATAACCTATGGTTGTGGTAAAGTGGTAATAATGTAGAGATTTTAACTACATATTCTTTCACTATTTAAACCCTTTGCAAGAAGGGTTTCTCATTCCATTCTCTCATTTTTTTGAAATTTGACCAAAAGAAGAGAATTTTCTCTCAACCTTTCTCTCAACTCTCCTCCCTCTCCAAAACCAAGAAGTTCCCACAAACTTCCTTCTTTCCAAAAGAAGAACAACCGAGAAGCCTTTAGTGGTTGTGTTTGGTTCTTGATCGTGAGAAGAGAACGAGACCATTGAGATCAGGTTTTTTCGCGAAGGGTTCGTGATTCTCTGAAAAGGAGTTCTTGAAGAGGGTCTTCAACAAGTAAGTAACTTCATCTTACTGTTTTTCCTTTCCATTTTGTATGTTTAGCCTAGATTTAATTGTTAAATCGTTTTAATGAATTTCTAGTAGCGTAACAATACCATGACGATTCAATCGTCTTCTGCTGCGCGAGGATTCTCATTCCCTTCACTTATGTATCTGGTTAATAACACAAGACCAAATATTGAATTTTCAGTAAATTTATTAGCTAGATATAGTTCATGTCATACAAAAAGACATTGGAACGAAGTTAAACATGTCTTCCGATCTCTTCGAGAGACGATTGATTTGTGTTTATTTTATTCTAAAAAAATCAAATTATGATCTACTTGGTTATGCAGATTCTGGTTATCTATCTGATCCACACAAAGCTAGATCTCAGACATGTTATCTATTCACATGTGGAGGAACTACCATATCATGGCGATCAGTGAAACATACCATAACAACCACTTCTTCAAATCATGCTGAAATCCTTGCAATTCATGAGGCAAGTCGAGAATGTGTATGCCCATTCCACATGCACCTTTGATATCTATGCCAAGTGGCAAACTCTCCATAGCCAAAGTGTCTCCCATGTGTCCAACAAAACCCATAGATTGGTGTCCATATGTATCAACTCATCCTTTCCAAATTGCCTATAAATAGTGGCATTTGGTGGATCATGAAATACACACAATTGGGTAAAATATTGACCAATTCTCTCCAACACTCTCCACTTTCCTATTTTCTTCGTTTTATATATATATATATCCCACTTTCATTTCTTTCCACTTTCCATTTATTATTATTATATTTATTATTATAATAATAATAAATATATTATATTAGTATTTAAATATTGGTAAAATTATACCTGGTTTCCATCTTAGTTATATAACAACTTACAGAATTATAGGCCTTTTACATAAATATATCTTGAAAATATTTACAAACATATCTAATGAACAAATAAATAACTACATTAATAGATTTCTCCAGCATGAGGCAAAATAAGATTATGAATATGCCATTTTTTTTTTCAATTTTCATTTTTATTTTTCTATTTTCAATTACTTTTGTGGTAGATTTAAGATTTGTATGCTTATCTTTAATTTCTAATTTCTAATGGAGATATTTTTGGATAAAAATATTAAATTTAAAAAACAAAAGGATGCACAATTATGTTGCAATTCTTTTCTTTTTTTATTTTTTTTATCGAAGGTTATAAATTTCTTTTTTGAAAAGTATATAATGTATTTAAAAAATCTTTGAAATATATTTGCTTCTAATGGAAGGTTATTAAAAATCTTTAGAAAAGATATACATTTATCATAGGATTTTCAAATACCTTTGAAAAATATTCTATTTTTTATTAAAAGTATTTAAAAAACATTTGAGAAATATCTACTTTTTAATAATATTATAATCTACTTTTCATCCAAGCACATTAAAATTCATTAGAAATTATAATCTCTCTAAATTTTTTTAAAAAGATATTATATTTATCAAAAA
Source organism: Trichosanthes cucumerina (assembly GCA_036507285.1). Lineage (NCBI taxonomy): Eukaryota > Viridiplantae > Streptophyta > Magnoliopsida > Cucurbitales > Cucurbitaceae > Trichosanthes > Trichosanthes cucumerina. The sequence continues at coordinate 33,046,762 of CM071843.1, forward strand.
TATCTATTTTTTTCAAAGCTATTAAAAACCTTTTAAAAATATCTATTTATCATTAATATTAAAATGAATTAATATTATATTTCCAACTCACAAGATACATAATTCATAAAAAGAACAAAAGAAAATTATATTTATCATTAATATTAAAATGGATTAATATTATATTACCAACACACAAGATACATAATTCATAAAAAGATAAAACAAAAAACAAAAAAATAATACAAATTTCGTTGCCAGGAATCAAATCCAAGTCTCTCGGGTGAGAGTTGAGTATCCTGACCAACTAGACTACAACAAAATTTTTCTTTTTAGTACTCAATCTGAATAAATTTGACTTAAGCATTAAGGTGAACTGAACTCTTGGACCGAGCCACATAATTCTCCAGTCAATTGGGTTAAATTAAATCTTTTTTCATTTTGTGTATCTTTTGTCATTATTGTATATCTTTTGTAGATCTTGTGCCAAATCTTGAATGCAATACATAACAAGTAATCATTTGTCTCATTAGGAACAATGCTGAATCATATTTGATCGAAATTAAATTATTATTTGGAATGCAGTGCATTCTTAGTATTTTTTTAAAAAAAAAAACATAAAATTCATTGATTACTGTAAACTGTCCCGTGGACTACAAGCTAATTTATCATCCAAAATAAAATAAATAGCCAATCGGGCTCAATTTCTCCCCATTTAGAAGCAATTTCATTCATGATGGCCCAACTTGCACAAGGTTGTGTGCCACCTTGTTTGAAGAACAACTATTGAAACTTAGACCCACAAATCTGTTCTCAATCATACAATCCCTAATTTCCTCTAAAAGTGGCCTTTGAGGTGAAGCTTGAAGACCATGCTCGTGAATGACTTTGACCAGAGTTTTGGAATTAGAATTTATGCAAAAATTGCGATACTCGTAATCTGTTGCCATCTTCATCCCAAGAAACAATGCCATGGATTCAACAAAAAGAACATTCCTTTTCTCTAGTTTGTTGGGCCATTCTCTGCAAGCTTTGGACTACTTGGGCCACTGTGTTTAGTAAGCCCAATCTGATCAATGCTTGGGCTTATACGTCTGATATCCCCCTGCAAACGAGAGGGTAGCTCGATACACCAAGTTTGGACTGCAAGAATTGGAACTGAGAGTGGTTGAGCGACTTAGTTAAACAGTCTACAAGTTGATCAGAGGACGAAATATACCTGACTTGCAAGCTGCCATTGAGAACCTGATCTCCCACAAAATGAGCATTGATCTCAATGTGCTTAGTACGCGCGTGGAAAACAGGATTAGCTGCCAGTGCTCCAACACTAATATTATCACTCCATAAAACCAGAGTGGTCAAGTTGGAGACTCTAAATTCATGTAACAACGGTTGGATCCAGATGATTTCAGTAGAGGCATGTGTAAGAGCTCTATACTCTGATTTAGTGCTTGGACGAGCCACGACACTTTGTTTCTTCGAGGACTAAGAGACTAAAGTGTCACCAACGAAAACACAGTAGGCAACAATGGAGCGACGATCATCAATGTTGGACACCCAGTCGACATCCGAATGGGAAGTGATGGACAAGTTCATACTCGGTTGTATAAGGAGACCAAGATGGCGAGTGCCACTAACATAACACAGAGCACGTTTAGTGGCTTGATCAGTTGTTTGCTTCAGGAATTGGCTTAGATGGTTCACAATAAATGTTATGTGTCAGGTGATAGCACACAAAATGTGTTATCCTTAAGCTTAATTATTGCTAGTTTTGTAATGATTTCATAGCTTTTATGTGTTTAAATCACTCAATTTCAGGTTAAGAGCTTAAACAGAGCTATTGGAGACAATTTAGATCACTCGGGATCAAAACGAGGCTATTTGGAGCCAAATAGAACATCAAATGGAAGTGAAAGGATCAAACCAAGCTTTAAGACCCGAGGTGATGGCGTTGCAACGCCATATAGAGCACTGCAACGCCGAACGTGCAGCCAATAGGCTTTGAAGGCTACAGGCGATGGCGTTGCAATGCTGCCTTTTGGCGTTGCAATATCATCTCGATAAGAAGACGCTTATGAAGACCGTGCAGGTAGCGTTGTAACGCTGCCTTGCAGCGTCGCAACGCTACTTCGATAAGGAGCGCGCGCGTTATGGTAGCAGCGTTGCAACGCTGTCGATAGTTTCCATATTTGATACGCGCCTAGGGTACAGCGTTGCAACGCTGCCCCATTGATGCCTATAAATACAACCTTATGATTCTTGCAAAGGGGAGCCGAATTTGGTAGTTTTTAGCCCTAATTTTTAAATACACTTTTTAAGAAGAGAGAAAAGAGCGTTTTTGGGAGCCAAAGCATTCGTGGAGGTTTGAGATCGAAGATGGGAGCTCGGAGACGAAGGACTGGCATCGACACCTAAGTTTAATTTCCTTTTCTTTCAACTTGTAATAGCGTTCTAAGACGTTTTCTACTTGTTTAGTTTGATTTTCATGTGATTTAGAGTAGCTAAACATTGTAGTTAGGATTTGATTTGCTTGTTATGACTTTATTACAATGTATTGAAGCATGTTTTGTTCTTATTTTTGACAATTAGTTCTTGACTTCTTAATTTGTTGATTTAAGTGGACTCGAGAGATAAAGCTTGAATTAGAGCAAAATTGTCAAAACCCTTAGAATTCTGGCATGAGAATGACTTAGAAATCTTAGGGAAACACATAAAGAAGTTGCTTAATGCCATGCATGTTGTAGGTTCATATGGAGACTATGAGTTTATTGCATGTGTTAGGCTCACTAAGAATCGAGAGATCTTCTTGACTATTTCACTTCTTGTTTATAATTTCATCTCATTGGTTCGATGCATGTGTTAGTTAGGTCTTTAACTTGTAAAATCACTTTCCCCAAATCTATCAATTCGTGTCTCCACATGTTTGTTTGTTTGCTTGTTTTTACTTTCAAATCAACTATCCATGTTATGTTTCTTTAGCTAAAATTTAGAATTAGTACCTTAGTAATTAATTAATCTAGAAACTCATTCTCGAGGACGATACTTGGACTTATAAATCACTAGACTAAAACTTGACCCGTACACTTGCGGTATTGCAATATTATTTTACCTAACAAGTTTTTGGCGCCGTTGCCGGGGAATGACGATTATTTATATTAATTAATATTAGGAGAAAATTTAAAATTTTAGACTGAAGCTTGTTTGTTTTTCTTTCCTTAATTGTTTTGTGTGATTGTTTGTTTCCTTATTTGTGTTATTTTAGTTTTGTGTTGTTCGAGTCTTTGTCTCCTGTTTTGGTTGTGTTGATTTTGTGTAAAAGTTTAGATTTGAATTGTTGTGATTTAAAGTATGACTTTTCATGACCATAATTCTTCGCCAATGTATTATCCTTCTCAGGATCCTAGGTATGTAAATCATGATTTCTCTAGTTACTAAATGTCTAATCCTTACCATTCTGAATTTATGATTTATGAAAATTCTTTTGATGGTAATCAGATAGGCATTTGGAACCAAAATGTTTCCTACCCCAACCAATCTATAGAAAACTCTTCTCTTGTGGATTTATTAGTGGAATATACTTTTGAGTTGAGGATAAAAAATTTGTTTCATGCTGAATTAGAGAGGTTGGATAGGTTAGAAACTGAGGTGGTAGGACTTTAGGAAATAGTACAAGACAGAGCTCAATACCTTGACCAGTTAGTAGTTTCCCTTAAGGCCTTAGAGGAACAATTTCTTAACATTACCATTCAGGAGATGCCACCTAGGAGGGGTTGATTAGATGTTCGTGAGGATAGTTTGGGGGAGACTGAGGCACACCATGATCAGGTTAGTGAGGAGGACACTGGTGATACACTTAGTTCTTTTATTTTATCCCCAGAAATTTCCTTTATTTTTGATAACCATTTGTCTTACACTCACAAGTCTTGCTTTTATTTTAGTTCTTTTATTTTGATAAACAAAAACACCAAAAATAATTTTCTATCTGGGGCTCAAGAAAAGCAGGATAGCCTTTTAGACTTAAAAGGCTACATCGATTCGAGCAAAAAGGGCCCGAAAAAATATGAGTAATTTTATGTGCCCTGATAAGTCACCGTCTAGCTAAAGACGTTAAAGAAAGCGCTTCTTGGGAGGCAACCCAAGTTTTATGTTTCATGTCTTTATTTTTTATTTTCTAGTTCCTTTTTGTTTTTGTCTAATTTCTTTCTTTTGTCCTCCAGGTGTATGCCCAAGGGGAGAGCTGCAGATTTGCACCCTTTTGATCTTGAGATCGAGAGGACCTGTAGGAGACTCCTAAGAGAAGGAAAGGCAGAAGTTCATATTATGGCTGATTAGGAGCTCATTAATAACCCTAAACCTATCAGGGAGTATTTCCAACTTGTGTGTTTAATTCTCGAAAGCGGTGGAATAGTCCATGCCCCTATAAATGCTAATAATTTTGAACTTAAGACAGGGCTAATACAAATGGTTAGGGAAGGTGCTTTCAGAGGCCTAGCCACATAAGATCCTAACTCTCATCTTCAAAATTTCTTAGAAATCTGTGGTACATTTAAAATGAATGGTATCTCTGCTGATAGTATTCACTTACGTCTCTTTCCTTTTTCTTTGCAGGGTAGGGCCAAAGAATGGCTAGGATCCCTTCCTTCAGGGAGCATCACTTCTTGGGAGGAGTTGGCCCAAGCCTTCATGACCAAATTCTTTCCACCTGTAAAGGCTGCAAAGTTAAGGACTGAGATTGGAACATTCAGGCAGCAGGAGGGAGAGCAACTATTCGAGGCATGGGAAAGGTACAAGGACATGCTCAGGAGGTGCCCACAACATGGCTACCCAGATTGGCTCCAGATACAATTGTTCTATAATGGACTGGAAGGTAAGACCAAGACCATTCTAGATGCCACTGCTAGAGGGGCTTTCATGGGGAAGACTGTGCCAGAAGCACGTGCCCTCCTGGAGGAAGTGTCAACTACCAGCTACCAGTGGCCTACAGAAAATGACAGATCTAAACCGGTAGCTGGATTATATCAACTGGACGAGGTAACCTCTCTCAGATCTCATATGCCATCTCTCACTCATGCCCTGAATAATTTTGCAGGATCACCACAGACAGAGATGTCCTCTCAATGCTCCCAGCCAATTGGAGAATCCACTATGGTGCAATTGCACTACCTGAACAACAGAACCAACACCTATGGAGGCAATCAGACTCAGAACAACCTCCCAACACATTACAATCCAGGTTTGAGGTATCATGAAAATTTTTCTTATACTAACAACAAAAATGTGTTGAATCCCCCTAGAGGGCATGCTTCTACATCAGAAAGGAAACCATCTCTAGAAGACACATTGCACTCATTCATAGCTGAATCCGTAAGTCTGGCCGGTCCAAACGGTGGAGAATGCGATCACGATTTATCTCGGTATAGTGACGATCATGGAGCGCAATAAAGAATATAGAGACCCAGATTGGCCAAATGAACACATCACTCCAGGCACTGCAAGCAAGGAAGGAAACACCTTGAGGGAGTACAGTCTAGCTAAAAGACGTTAAACAAAACGCTTCTTGGGAGGTAACCCAAGCTTTACTTACTTTTGTTTTCCTGTCTTTAGCTTGCTTTAGTTGTTGTTTTTCAATTCTTAGTTAGTTGTTGTTTTACTTCATAGGTTGTGGAGATGCCCTTCTTCGTTGAAATCCATGCTCCTATTCTAAGGAACTCCAACACACAGGCTTTGACTATCCAAGGAGCTCAGAAAGATCTCCATCACCCGTGACAAAGATCGTTCACTTCTACCCTTATACTTAACTTATGCTTATTTCTACAAACATTTGGGACAATGTTTAGTTTATGTTTGGGGGGGGGGGGGATGTTGTTTATTTATTATAACTGTCTTGAGTATGTGTTGAATTGCTGAGTGTTCTTTTACATAAGTATGGTCATGATGGCCTAGGATGAGATTTAATTGGAAATTCTTGCGATTCTGCTGAAACGTGAGAGCATGATATGAATTTGAGTTAATTTAAAAAATTTTCTTGAGTTTTCCTGCACTATTATGCACATAGTCTGTGTTCCTGTAGTTTTGAAGTGCTTAGAACAAAGTTATTAGGCTTAGAAGTTTGATGTCACCTCGATAGGTCTAAGAACTGATTTGAGAGTTAAAACTGCAGGATAGGGTGAATGACAATATGGAGTGCATGATTTGTATAATATGTGAACTATTTTGTTTCTGTTGTTTGTTTGCTAAAAAAAAAAATTGTGAGGACAAAAAGAGCTACCTTCACTGTGAATAGTCAGACCACTCATTGAGCGAGTGCTCTGGGTAAGGGTCCCTGCAGTGGATGTGTGAAAGCTAGTGTCCTTGCACAAAAAAAAAAGAAGAAAATAGAAAAAGTGGCATCAAAAGAGTGATTAAGTGCTGAGTAAAGTTGTTTATTTCTTGAATGTGGAGAGGCTCAAAGATTAGTAATTAAGACCAGTGTAGGGGGAAGTTGAATGGAGAACCTAATAAAGTTGATCCGGGTTTAGTAAAAATGAAGGGAACATAGGCTAATCACACACACACGTAGGAACACATAGGAAAAGTTTTAAATTACTTGTTGAAGTGTTATGTTTAAGTGTTTCCTGTGATTGCAAAATGTTCTCTTAAATCTTTGAGCCTTGAATCAAATGTATGTTTAAGAACAATCTAATGTTTAACTCTGTTTTTGCTCGGGACTAGCAAAAGTTTAAGTTTGGGGGTGTTTGATAGCACACAAAATGTGTTATCCATAAGCTTAATTATTGCTAATTTTGTAATGATTTCATAGCTTTTATGTGTTTAAATCACTCAATTTCAGGTTAAGAGCTTAAACAGAGCTATTGGAGACAATTTGGATCACTTGGGATCAAAACGAGCCTATTTGGAGCCAAATAGAAGATCAAATGGAAGTGAAAGGATCAAACCAAGCTTTAAGACCCGAGGTGATGGCGTTGCAACGCCATATAGAGCGTTGCAACGCCGAAAGTGCAACCAAGAGGCTTTGAAGGCTACAGGCGATGGTGTTGCAATGCCATCTCGATAAGAAGACGCTTATGAAGACCGTGCAGGTAGCGTTGTAACGCTGCCTTGCAGCGTTGCAACGCTACTTCGATAAGGAGCGCGCGCGTTAAGGTAGCAGCGTTGCAATGATGTCCCTGGCGTTGCAACGCTGTCGATAGTTTCCATATTTGATACGCACTCACAAGTGCAGCGTTGGTAACGCTGTCCCTAGCGCGCTGTAACGCCCCATTGATGCCTATAAATACAACCTTATGATTCTTGCAAAGGGGAGCTGAATTTGGTAGTTTTTAGCCCTAATTTCGAAATACACTTTGTAAGAAGAGAGAAAAGAGCGTTTTTGAGAGCCAAAGCATTCCTGGAGGTTCGAGATCGAAGACGGGAGCTCGGAGACGAAGAACCGGCATCGACACCTAAGTTTAATTTCCTTTTCTTTCAATTTGTAATAGCGTTCTAAGACGTTTTCTACTTGTTTAGTTTGATTTTCATGTGATTTAGAGTAGCTAAACATTGTAGTTAGGATTTGATTTGCTTGTTATGACTTTATTACAATGTATTGAAGCATGTTTTGTTCTTATTTTTGACAATTAGTTCTTGACTTCTTAATTTGTTGATTTAAGTTGACTCGAGAGATAAATCTTGAATTAGAGCAAAATTGTCAAAACCCTTAGAATTCTGGCATGAGAATGACTTAGAAATCTTAAGGAAACACATAAAGAAGTTGCTTAATGCCATGCATGTTGTAGGTTCATATGGAGACTATGAGTTTATTGCATGTGTGAGGCTCACTAAGAATCAAGAGATTTTCTTGAGTATTTCACTTCTTGTTTATAATTTCATCTCATTGGTTCGATGCATGTGTTAGTTAGGTCTTTAACTTGTAAAATCACTTTCCCCAAATCTATCAATTTGTGTCTCCACATGTTTGCTTGTTTACTTGTTTTTACTTTCAAATCAACTATCCATGTTATGTTTCTTTAGCTAAAATTGAGAATTAGTACCTTAGTAACTAATTAATCTAGAAACCCATTCCCGAGGACGATACTTGGACTCATAAATCACTATACTAAAACTTGACCCGTATACTTGCGGTATTGCAATATTATTTTACGCAACATCAGGGCGCGTAGTGGTGAGGTATTGTAAGGCACCAATTAAGCTTTGAAAAATTAAAGGATCTGTCATCGAGGTGCCATCATTCAAGGACAAACTTCTACCAACCACACTTGGAGAAAGAGCAGGTTTAGCTTCGGACATATTCAACTTATGCAAGAGATCTTCAATATACTTAGTTTGGGTCAGAAGAACACTAGAATCAAGATAATTAATCTGAACACCTAGAAAGTAGCTTTTAAAGTTCCCAGGTCCTTTAGTGCAAAATGAGTGTCTAGTGCATGTATTAATCGAGTAATAAAAAAAGAATCATTCCCCGTGACTATTACATCATCCACATAAATAAGAAGAAGCACAATAGATGGCCCAGACCGCAATATGAACAGAGAGGTATCAGATCTGGAATTGATGAATCCCTAGGATTACAGAGTAGCCTTGAGAGTGTTATTCCACGCATGCAAAGCTTGCTTGAGGCCATATATTGCCTTGTGAAGCTTACAAACATAATCAAGTCGAGAGGGATCAATATATCCAGGCGTGTGGTGCATATACACAACCTCATCAAGGTGCCCATTAAAAAACGTGTTATTAAAGTCGAGTTGTCTCAATACCCAACCCTTTGACACAATCAACGTTATCACAATTCTTATAGTCGAAGTTTTAACAACGGGGTTGAATATCTCAATGAAATCGATACCTGGATGTTGATGGAATCCCTTAGCCACGAGGCGGGCCTTGTACCATGTGATTGAACCATCCACATTCTTCTTGATTCGGAAGATCCACTTGCTTCCTACTACATTGTAGGTTGGTTGGAAAAGAACTAAGGACCATGTATGGTTTTTAACAAGTGCTTCATACTCAACATCCATGGTTGTCTTCCACTGAGGAGTTGTAAGTGCATCTTGCACCCTTGTAGGTTCTGTTAAAGACCAGTCTGCCGAAGGACCCCGTGACAACAAAACTTTTGGTTTAAATATCCCAGACTTAGCATGAATAACCATAGGATGAGAGGGTTGCAGTGGAGAAGGTATAGTCGGACTGGGAGAGTGAGAGGATTGGGATTAGGGTGAGGGTTGTGGTGAAGGACTAAGTGGAACGGATGAAGGTAGAAGGACAGATTGGTCTGGGGACACATGATGATGGGCAGAGGTAGTAGCTGGAGGTGAATTATTTTGTGGGGAAGTTGGTGGTGATGAGCATGGTGAATCAGGAATGAGTGAGGCCATGGATGGAGATGACGATGTAGAGGTGGTGTTGAGAGGAGCAAACCACTTATTAGGTGCAGGGGCAAAAGTAGGCGCATACCCTGAAGCCTTCTGCTTGGAACTGTCATTGTGAAAGAAACCTGTGGAACAAGGAAAATCCAGCTCATCAAAGAAAACATGTCGAGAGATAAACACTCTACCCGTGGCACTAAGAACTGATAACCTTTGTGGCAGCTGCTAGGTCCTAGATAAACACATTTTTCTAAGTGAAAACTGAACTTGTGATGTTGATAAGGTCTTAAGTTGGGGTAACAAGCACAACCAAAAGTCCGTAATGTCGAGTAATTAGCTTTCCTTCCATGTAGAGTTTCAATTGGAGACTTATGGTTAAGTATAGGTATTGGGAGACTGTTGATCAGGGAAGCAGATACTAAAAAAGCATCCCACCAATACTTTTAGGGCATGGAAGCCTGGGCTAGAAGAGTCAAACTAACCTCTACAACATGCCTATGTTTCCGCTCAACCCTACCATTATGAGCTGAAGTGTACGGACAAGAGAAACGAGATAAGATGCCAAGTGAGTTACACAACTTATGAACTTTAGAGAACTCACCCCTGTTATCAGACTGAAAGGCCTTAATGAACGTATTAAATTGAGTACGAACCATTTGCAGAAAATGCTCAAACCCTGTCACTGTATCATATTTCTGGCGTAAGGTATTATCCATATAAATTTACTATAATCATCCAAAAAAAGCACATAGTAACGAAATCCATTAATAGACAGTAAAGGGGTTGGTCCCCAAAGGTCAGAGAGAACCAAATCAAAAGGGGCAGCTACTTTGGAAATAGAAATAGGGAAGGGTAGAGCATGAGTTTTTCCAAGGCGACAAGACTCACAAAACGAAATAACTTCATTTGATTCAACTGAGATGTTACAACCTCTAATAACAGACTCAAGTATTTTGGACGAGGGATGGCCAAGTCGCCTATGCCTAACCAACTTAGAAGCAACCAAATTAACACTAACATGATCTTTGGACACTGAACATATAGGTATCAAATTATTTTTGTACATGTTCATGTCAACAAGGGAGCATAAAACAGAATAGGACACATCTCGTGACTCAACCACAACATTTTCTAATCTGTATAACACATCTTTAAGCAACCCTTTCAGGACCATTTGACTCGTAGCCTTGTCCTTAACAACACAATAATCACCATGAAATTTAAAATAGACGTTATTATCTTTAGCCAACTGTGACACACTCACAAGATTCTTTGTAATTTCAGGAACATATAAAACATTTTCAAGGCTCAAAGCATGATTTCCATCAGTCAAACAAGCATTTCTGACATGAAAGATCTTTAAACTATTACCATTACCACAACAACACATTGCTTACCTCCAAATTCAGACGAATTTGCTAAATTGCCATATTCTGTTGTGACATGGGCTGAGGCTCCACTGTCCACATATAAGGTTGGATCAGAAACAGTTTATGAAGTTGCCACGAACGGGTTGGAATGTCGACAACAAAGGCACTGACGGGTTGGTTGGCACTATTGGGAGCAAACTGAGGTTGATTGTAGTTGAGGCTCTGTTCTGATTTGAGATAGGAGCAAACTCCTTGTTGAATCGGTTGTAGCATACGAGGGTCGTGTGGCCAGATTTCCCACAAACCTGATAAACAGGTCAATTCGGATTGCCATATCCTCTGCCTCGACCCCTTCCACGTTGTTGGTGACTATTACTACTTCGTTGCCCATTGCCCCCATTCGGTCTATTAGTGTTCTTGCTGTTATAATTTGAATTAGAGGGAGACTTTGAGAATTAGTTACCATTCCTGGTGTTATTGTTGGCCATGTTCATTGATACGTTATGACTGAATGTGTTATTGGTTCGTAGGGTACTCTGATGGTCCAGGCGCTTCTCAAAAATCAGAAGTTCATTCTGAACATCTTCCCAAGTGACACCTGTTCTTCCTTGGATCGTCGCCACCACAGGATTGTACTCCTCGTCCAACCCCAAGAGAACTTGAGAAATCAAGGCCCTGGTTGTGACAAGACTTCCAGATTGCCCTAAATTGTCAGCATTACACTTCATTAAACGTAAATATTCATTCATTTTTAAGCTACCTTTTCGAGATTGCTGGAAGACCTGTCGCAGATAGTCTTCCTCAACTCTTGACTGCAACCCAAACAATGTTTGGATGGCCCCCCACACGTCTTTCGAACTTTCATAACCCATTATTTGGGTTGCGACTTCTAGGATCATGAAGTTGTATAACCAACTTAATACAAGTTGATCCACAGTCACCCACTACTCATACTGTGGATTCACACTCCGAACTCCAACATTGGAGGAACCGCCGGCTGCGACAATTGGGTCCGACGAAGAAGACCCTTCAACTGTGCCTCCGATAGTGTGACGATCGTCATTGTGAATGAACATAGGAAGACATACCTTTGTCCCAAGTAAGAAACCTTCAAGCTTGTAGCTGCGAAGGATGGGGAATGCCAAATTCTTATATAACAGGAAATTGTTGTGATCCAACTTAATTGTTGTCACCTGATTCAACAGTTGATTCAATGAGGGTGTACTAAAGCTGGCAACTGAGGCTCCATCAAGAAGAGCGTTAGCCATAATGCTCTGATACCAAGACGAAATATAGAGAGATAGGAATTGAAGAATAAGACCTTTGTTTCATTCACCATAAATCACAGTGATAAAACACTGGATATTTATACGCAAGGCCCCTCAATTAGGGCAAACAAATAAAATGAATAACCAACAAACCTCATACCTAAAATACACTAAGAATAGTGATCACCATTAGTGGTTAGTAGGAAAACAGAAGGAATGAAATACGGTTATGAGAGGCAGCTTCTAGACTCTCCTTTTCTCTGTTGTGTTGGACCATTCTCTGTAAGTTTTGGACTACTTGACCCTCTGTGTTTAGTAAGCCCAATATGATCAATGCTTGGGCTTATATGTCTGATATACTACACCTAACCCGACCCGCTTTTGTATAGGATGGCATGAAACGTCAACATTTAGGTTGAAAAAGTGAGCGACCAGAGGATTCTAACGATCATTGCTCGTGGTTCAATTTCTCTGTTTACCAGAAATGCCCAATTCATTATCTATAATGTGAACTTCCATACAGTACTCCCTTACTCACTTTGCTTTCCGTTTTATCCCACAATTGTTTCACTAAGGGCTGCTTTATTACGATCTGACCACATCACCCAACTGTAGGGATCGGATTCTGAAGCGGAAGCGATTGAATCACTTTACTCATCAATTATGTTACTTGAATTTAACTAAAAAAAATAGAAATTAAGTTAAACATTTAAGGGAGATTGATAGTTTACCTTTGAAGAACAACATCTTCTAGTAATCCTTCCTTCTTGAATCCTCTCGATCTCTACGAAATCTACACGATCTCGAACCGAACAGCTCCATAAGATCTTTTCGGTTGTTCATTTTTAATACACAATTTACATATTTAATTCATGTATTTACATTTAATATGGCTCATATATGGAGTTGAAAGGTTGGAGGTTGAAAATAGACTAAATAGGTGAAAAGATGTGTCCTTTCAAGATGTCCTTTCAATTATTATAAACAAGTTGTCATTTTGTCATTTGAACACAAGTTATAACTGAATGAAATCTCATATTTGAGTAGTCTCTCCAGCTTTATGCTTTCTTTGCATTCTTGCATGCTTAGAACTTTCAAGCTAGTTTGATCATTTTGAAGGGAATAAAACTCTCGCAGCGGAAACGACTTTGAACGTCGTGGTGTTCGTTGTGAAAAACATTTTCTTATAACCATTTCTATCCTATAGAAACTAGGTTAAACATGCATAAGAAGGAAAAAACAACAAGATAATACTTGTTGAAGAACCGTTCTTTGCGATTTTCTTCTCCAGTCACGAACACTTTGCGATCTCGATCTCAACTATCACGATCTCAACGAACCTCGAGAAAGTCAGACACTTCCGAAAGGCCTTCTCGGTTGTTCTCCTTATGTAGAAGGAGGGTGGTGGGACTCCTTTGGTGAAAGGGAATGGAGAGAAGTTGAGAGAAGGTTGAGAGAGATTTGAGTTTCCTTTTGGTGAGATTCCAAAATATGAAACTATTACTTACAAAAGCCTTCTTGCAAAGGGTTAATATAATGGTGATAGGTGGAGTTGAAATCTCCACTTATTTACCATTTTACCACAACCATAGGTTATGCAAATCATATTTGCATAACCACATATAATAAGATATCTCATATCTCATTATACAAATCACATTTGTACAATTGTGGATTTTAAATTGAATCACATTCAATTTAATTTCTCTCAATCCAATTTCTCCAAATTAGCCTTAATTAAATAATTAGGCTAACCTATAGTTTATTATGAATCTCATTCAGATTAAACTATATAATATGGCAATCATATCTCATATAAATGACATAATTACCCTTTTAATGAATTTGAACACTTCAAATCCACACCAAACTGTAAACCCTCTATGTATCCAATTTGAGCAAACCGAGGGACCTCAGGACCTATAGGTGACGAGCTCCAATTATCCAAGACTAACCTGTCAAACTCTTTGACCTGGTTAATCAACATTCATTAGCTACGATAACACTGTTGGGATTTTTGTCCTAATCTCGTGTTTGTAAATTACTGTTTGAAATTAATAAGAGTTATTTATTTCATTACTTTGTGTCTCGTAATATTTACAAACTTTTTCAATAAACTAAGCTCCAGGGTCATTGAATTTATGAGAGAACTAGAACTTGAACAGTGTGTAGTGGACACACGTGGAGGATCACGTTCGAGTTAATGACCCGAACGGTCTACAATATATGGATAGGGTTGGAGACCTAATCCTGGATACACTATGGATGCGGCCCGCTTTGTATTAGATACAAACGAGGTGATCTGACTCGTTCATGTGGTTGACATGCGAGTGGGGGCATCCTATGCAATGAGATTGTATAAGACCGGACCTGAATTATTAGACCTACTGGTGTAACACCGTTGACAGTAATGACTAATAACTTCGTAGACGACCATTAGTGACTCGACCTGAATCCTGAGCATGTTACGGACTCCTGTCTGCGGAGGTCTATCCTTTGACTAGTACGGGTGAGGGTGGTCACAGTTACTCGCCCAATATGCCTATCTTCTCAGGGACAGGACCAAGTAGGGAGCTGGGAACTTAACTACGCGAGATGGAATTCACTCGTTCTCGCCTTTAGGGAAACTAGAAGGGTTGTTCCCTTAAGTGCTGTCTCCAGGGCTTGGACAACGGGTGCCCACCTTCTCACTGGCCCGAGAAGGGTGTTGTGTATGGTTGTACCATCACAATATGTTGTTCATTAGAGGAGCAGTGGGGACTTAAGGAACAAGAGGTAGACACAGGGGTAAAACGATAATTTGACCCATCCGTGTCTATGAACAACCTGTGAAGGGTCGACTCATGGGCATTGGTTATATCAGTGGACACGTAATATTCTGCACTGACGGGAGTGCCGCTACGAGCTATAGTGGAGTGTTACCGTAACTAATGAATGTTGATTAATCGGGTCAAAGAGTTTGACAGGTTAATCTCGGATCATTGGAGCCCGTCACTGTAGGTCCATTAGGTCCCTCGGTTGGCTCAATCTGGGTTAAAAGAAGGGTTAATGTTTTGGTATGAAATTGAAGTGTTCAATTTCACTTTAAGGGCATTTATGTCATTTATATGAGATATGAATGATATAATATATAGTTTAATGTGAATGAGATTCATAATAAACTATAAGTTAGCCTAATTGTTGAATTAGGGCTAATTGGAGAAATTAATTGAGAGAAATTAAATTGGATGTGATTCAATTTAATTAATCCACAATTATTGCAAATGAGATTTGTAATATGAGATATGAGATATCTTATATTATGTGGTTATGCAAATGAGATTTGCATAACCTATGGTTGTGGTAAAGTTGTAATAATGTGAAGATTTTAACTCCATCATTTCCACTATTTAAACCCTTTGCAAGAAGGGATTGGTAAGTATTTTCTCTCATTTTTTGATTTTGATCAAAGAGAAGACATCAAAATTCTCTCTACTCTCTCAACTCTCCTCCCTCTCCAAAACTCTAGAGTCCCACAACTCTCCTCCTTTCCAAAGGAATAACAACCGGGACTCCAAGTGGTAGTGTTCGGATTCTGTTCGTGGGAATCGTTCGTTGAGATCGAGAAGCACGAAGTGTTCGTGATCAAGGAAGATTTTGAAGAATTGTCTACAATAAGTAAATACGTTTTTCTAGTTATAAATTCTTCCTCTTTTGCATGTTTAGCCTAGATCTAATAGTTAGATCATTTTGACAAAATCAAGTAGCGTAATGATACCATGACGATTCGATCGTCTTCCGCTAAGCAGGGATTTTCATTCCCTTCAAACACTCCACTAAAGCCCGTAGCTGCACTCCCTTCACTTTAAGACAAGTTGTGTTCACTGATATAACCAATGCTTGTGAGTTGACCCTTCACAGATTTTTCGTAGACACTGTTGGGTCAAATTACCGTTTTACCCCTGTGTATACTTCTTGCTCCTTAAGTCCCCACTGCTCCTCTAATGAACAACAACGTTGTATGGTCCAACCATAAACAACACCCTCTCGGGCCAGTGAGAGGGTAGACGCCCATTGTCCAAGCCCTGGAGACAAGACTAAAGGGAACAACCCCTCTAGTTTCCCTAAAGTCGGAAACGAGTGAATTCTATCTCGCGTAGTCAAGTTCCCAGCTCCCTAGGTGGTCCTGTCCCTTAGAAGATAGGCATATTGGACGAGTAACTGTGACCACCCTCACCCGTACTAGTCAAAGGACAGACCCTTGCAGACAGGAGTCCGTAACATGCTCAGGATTAAGGTCAAGTCACTATTGGTCATCTACGAAGTTAATAGTCCCATACTGTTAACGGTGTTATATTAGTAGGTCTAATAATTCACGGTCCGGTCTTATACAATCTCATTGCACAGGATGCCCCCACTCGCATGTCAACCACATGAACGAGTTGGATCACCTCGTTTGTATCTAATACAAAGCGGGTTGCATCCACAACGTATCCAGGATCAGGTCTCCAATCCTATCCATATACTGTAGAACGTTCGGGTCGTTAACTCGAACGTGATCCTTCCTTTGTGTCCACTACACACCTTTCAAGTTCTAGTACTCTCATAATTCAATGACTCTGGAGCTTAGTTTATTGGACAAAGTTTGTAAATATGCGAGACACAAAGTGATGAAAGAAATAACTCTTATTTATTTCAATAGGTAATATTACAAACAAATACGATATTAGGACATACATCCCAAAACCATTAGATTGTGGAAATTTTGAAATCTTAAAGATAGGAACAAGTTCTTCTTTCTTCTTGATCATTGATCAAAGTTTCGAGTAAAAATATGTTCAACATTCTTGGAGATTCATAATCAATTCATTATGAGGGTTATCTTATTATTGTTGTGGGGGTTCACTTGGCATTAGGGGAGTTATCAAGCATAATTGGGATAATTCTTTTATCATTGCAGTTGGTTCGACATTGAAGTCGGTGATGAATTAAGGCGTCTTGTTCGTGGTTTGTATAGAGGGAGAGGTCATGAAAGAAGACATCATAATTTCCAATGTGAATTCCTAAAGAAGGGAGAATTGATCGTAATGTGGGAAGCATCAAATTGAAGCTTTCAAAGTTTTATGGCAAAATTGATCAAGAGGAGTACTTTCAATGGGAGAAAACAGTGGAGTCGGTTTTCAATTGCCATAATTTTGATGATGAATATGAGGTAATGTTACGTGTTGTTCAATTTAAACAATATGATCAAACATGGTGGTATAAGTTAATTTCAAGTAAGAGAAGAAATCTTGGGGAACCCAACAATTCTTGATATGAACTCAAGAAGTCAATGAGGAAGCGGTTTGTTCCAAAGAATTTCCAAAGGACATGGAGCAAAAGCTTCAGGATTAAGACAAGAAAGTAAATCTATGGAAGACTACTCCAAGGAGATGGACATTTTGATGGATCGACTTGATCTTGATGAGGATATGTAGAATTTCATGGCAAGGTTCCTTAATGGCTTGAACAAGAAAATTGAAGATCGAGTTGATCTATAACCTTACTCTGACATAGAGGAAATGTTGCATCTTGCCATAAAGGTGGAAAAGCAGTTGAACATTAGATGAGCAACGTACACTTCTTCTAAACTTTCTTCTTCTTTTTAACACATCATGGAAAAAGGAGAATATAAGTGATTTTAGAAGTACATAAAAGTATGTGCAAGAAAAGTCTAAAGAAAAGGGAGTCTTCTATGAAAAGAAAGGTGAAAGTAGAGGAGCTATAGGAGAGAATAGGGATATTAAGTGTTGGAAATATCAAAGGTTAGGTCATGTAAGTCGAGATTGTCTAGAAAAAAGAACAATTATAATGAATCATGAAGAGGTGGTAACTGAGGGTTAGAGGAGTGAAAGTGAGGAACAGAAGGAACAAATTGTTCCATTAGAGGAGCCTAGTGATGGAAGTTATGAAGAACCAATTGTAGGGGATGTACTTGCAACTAGAAGAGCTTTAAGTACTCAAGTTAAAGAGGATTTAGTTGACAAGCTAAGGGAAACATTGTTGCATACTCGTTGTCATGTGAACGAAAAACGTGTTTGTGATC
Organism: Trichosanthes cucumerina; assembly: GCA_036507285.1. Taxonomy (NCBI): domain Eukaryota; kingdom Viridiplantae; phylum Streptophyta; class Magnoliopsida; order Cucurbitales; family Cucurbitaceae; genus Trichosanthes; species Trichosanthes cucumerina. The sequence continues at coordinate 33,064,805 of CM071843.1, forward strand.
ATTGACGGTGGGAGTTGTACTAATGTTGTTAGTACATTACTTATCAAAAGATTAGGATTGCCTACAAGACCACATCCTAAACCATAACATACATCCTAAGTTAAGCATAAAAAGGAGAAGTTAAATTATCTTTGAAGAACCTTTCTTCTTGTTATCCTCTCCACGATCTCTACAGAATCATGAACCAATCACGAACTTAGACACTTCCAAGACGTCTTCTCGAGTGTTCTTAAGGAAGAGAGAGGCTTGTGTTGGGGTTTGTGTCCTAAAACTCGTAGTTTGTAATTTTGTTCTAATTATTGTAATAAACTGTTATTACTTCAATAAAGTGTTATTGTTCGTTATTTACGATATTGCCATTGTTTTAACCCTAAATCCAATAAACTAAACATCCAAGGCTGTAAAATGTATCTTTAACTGAATGTAGTGTACATATAAAGGATCTAGGTTCGAGATACAACCTAAAGGGTCTATGGTAAGGGGATAAGGTTTGGGTACCTTACCTTGGTAAGACTATGGATGTGGCCCACTTTGTATATGATACAAACACTGTGATCCTAACGTGTTCGTGTAGATGACATGTGAGTGGGGATATCCTATGTAATGAGATTACATAAGACCGGACCGCGAAATAGTAACCACTAGATATAACTCCGTTGACTAGTTAGGTTTCTATTTCACTAGGATGACCTAGGCAACTTGATTTCAATCCTGAGCGGGTTACGAACTCCTGTTTGCGAGGAATTGCCCTTTGACTAGTATGGATGAGAGTGACCAGATTCGCCGACTCAATATGCCTACCTTATTGGGGACAAGACCGAGTGAGCAGCTGGAGAATTAGCCTAGCAAGATGGAATTCACTCCTTCCCGCCTATTAGGGTAAGTACATGAATGTTCTCTTAAGTGGTGTCTCAAGGACTTGAACAAAGAGCCTGCCCCTCTCATTGGTCCGAGAGGGACTTCTGTTTGTTGGTAGGACCACAAACAAATTGTTCATTAGAGGAGCACTGGTACTTAAGGTACAAAATGTAACCCAGGGGTAAAATGGTAATTTGATCCAGTTGGTGTTACGAACATTCGTGAAGGATTGACTTGCTGTTATTGGTCAATATCCGTGGACACAAAAATATATCTGCAGTGAGAAGAGTGCCTGCGGGACTTTAGTGGAGTGTTCCCGCAGTAACGAATGTTGATTAGGAGGTTAATGAGATTAACCGAGTAATCTCGTATCGTTGGAGCTTCTGATCTATAGGTCCATTAGGTCCATCTTCTAGCTCGTAAAGGGTTCTTAGATCGTTTGAATTTGAAATGTTCAAATTCATTAGGGAATAATTTTAATGTATATAGATACGATATAATATAAAGTTTTGGAACTATATATTATAAATTTAATGTGAATATGATTCATATTAAATTATATGAGAGAATTAAATATTTGAAAGAGTTCTAATATTAAATTTAAATGTGAATGTGATTTATATTTGAAAACTATAGGTTATAATTTAATGTGCATGAGATGTCCATTAAAACTATAAGTTAGAGGGAATATTTATTAAATATGATTTAAACATAATTAAATATATGATATTTAATTTAATATTGGTTAAATGTGATTTAATTAAAATTCAAATTAATTTATAATTAAATATGATTTAATTATTAATTAAATTAATTAATTTATTTATTGAATTAATTAAAGGGAACGTGTCATGATGACACGTTCCCACTTTCCCTCTTCCTCTCCCTATCAACAGTTAAACAGGGAGAGAGGATCTGTATTTTGATCGATCGATCAATTTTTTTGCAATTTAGGAGAATTTCTCTCACTGGAAAACTCTCTCTCTCCCAATTCCATTTTCTCTTCTTCTAAAAGTTTGAATTCCTTCCCACCAAAGGAATTGATTTAAGTAAAACTCAGAGGATAGGAGGTTTTCCTCGTGGTACTGTCCTGTTGGAGAAAACAGAGAAGAAACCTTGGTTGCTGTGTTGCTGCACAGTTGGAACAAGGAGTTGTTGTGAAATTACAAAGGTAAATTTTGAATTCCCTTTTAGTTTAGTTTAATTCTAAAGCATGTTTGCATGATTAGTTCCACGGCTAATTAGATTAAGAAATGTATGTTTATTCTGTATTTTCTCCAATGTACTGGTATTTATTTTTCAACCAAAATAAACTTGCAATTACGATTCCAAAATACGTTTCCGCTGCTCAAGGGGATCTGATCTCCATCAATTGGTATCAGAGCAATGCTTGTTTTGTTTTAGTTGAAACAAATTTGCATTGGATAGGTGGAAATTTCATTTTTGGTTTGCTGTAAAACCGTCACGTTTAGGAATATTTTTGCCTTAGTTTCTTTTGATTAGATCAAATTAAATGTATAGGCCCCTGTGTTTTTGGGCAATTAAGTGCAAATCGAGTCTGTAATCGAGTTAAGAGTCGTTTGGGATAAGTTTCGTGCAATTCAGATGAGTATCGAGGGAGAATTTGGTGTTTGAAGCTGCTGTGTTCGAAGGATTTTGTTCCAGCTGAAGCAATAGCGTTGCAACGCTACTAGCAGTGTTGCAACGCCGTTCATTAGTGTTGCAACGCTGAGGAAGGACATCATAACGCCAAGACTCCCTATCGATGCAGAAGCTTAAGGGTCGCGCGTGGTAACGCCGCCTCTCTCGCGCAACGCGTACCGATGCTAGGCCCGCATGAAGTTGATTGAAGCGGCGTTGCGACGCTCCTTCAGGCGCAAGGTAACGCCGTGATACCAAATCTGAAGCTGTAGATCGGTCTTGGCGGTTCAGTTGGTTTTTGGTCTGGTTCGAGCGGTTTGAGCTCGGTTCAAGGAGTTTTGGACCGATTTTGTAATAAAATTAGTGTAATTTTATTATTTTTACACTATAGGGGCCAAATTATTCTGGTTTTACAACTATTTTTCTTTATGAATGTCATTTAGAATATTTCCCAACTTAGGATAAGCATGTTCATGCATTTTATTTGTATAATTGTTATATAAATATCGTAAAAATGCATGATCTAATTTATTTTTCATAAGTATTTATTTATAATTGTTATAATTAGATAATATGGAAAATAAATTGCATGGAGCATGAAATTACTTAGTTTAAAATAAATGTTATTTTTTTTATGAGATATCTTATTATATGTGGTTATGCAAATATGATTTGCATAACCTATGGTTGTGGTAAAATGGTAAATAGGTGGAGATTTCAACTCCACTTATCACCATTATATGAACTCCTTTGCAAGAAGGAGTTGTAAGAATGCTCATTTTTTGGATTTCTCACCAAAAGAGCTCTCAAATTCTCTCTACTCTTCTCTCAATTTCTCTCCACCCAAAACCAAAAGAGTCCCACCAATCTCCTTCTACCTAAGGAGAACAACCGAGAAGTCCTTTCGGAGGTGTCCGATTGTTCGAGGTTCGGTGAGATCGTGATCGTGGAGATCGAGAACGCGAAGTGTTCATGACCGGAGAAGGAAATCGTGAAGAATGGTTCTTCAACAAGTAAGTACTACATCTTGTTATTTTTCCTTCTTAATTGTATGTTTAGCCTAATTTCTATAGGATAGAAATGATTTTGAGAAAATGTTTTCACAACGAAACCACGACGATTTAATCGTTTTTTCCGCTGCGGGAGTTTTATTCCCTTTAATTGGTATCAGAGCCAAACGTTGGCTTCTTCGTTGTGCAAAATTGTTTTCTTAAAATTAGGTGGGTTTGCTTCAATTTCATGTGATGAATTGTGGTTTTGCAATTTTGGATGTTTCGGTTTTGGCATTTTCTTTAGGTTTATTTTCCGTTGATTAGATCAATGTAAAGTCCGTGTCTTGTATGGCAAGAGTTGTTGTGAAGCAATCGGTGCGGAATCGAGCAAAAAACGATGAAAAACAGCAAAGGAGTTTGTTGTTCGCCGACGGCGGCGTTGACGCATTTTTTTGCTGCGTCTCGGCGTTGTTAAATGCGCATACGAGGTTGATCTGCAGGTCAACGTTACAACGCTGGGTGTAGTGTTGCAACACTAAAGCGTTGGGCGCGCTTAGGACAACGTTGTTGCAACGCTGGCCACGGAGTTGCAACGCTGCGTGCGTTGAGGGGCAGTTCGCGGACGGTTCGCGCGAGACGTGATGATAGTGGGAGTTTTAAGAAAAGTGGGGCATTAATTCGTTTTTTTATTTATTTTATTTATTCTTTTAATTTGTAAAATGTTTATTAAATTAATTAATATTAATATAAAAGTTATATTAATGTTAATTAATTCAATTAATGTCCCTAAAGTGCCAAAACGGTCCAATTTTTTCTATTTAATTTATTTTATGCATGGGATGTATGAAATTAATTATTCTATGTGCATAATGTATGTCATATAGATTAAAATCCCACCTTAGGTTAAACATTTCATGCATCATATTTATATTATAAGTGTTATAATAGTATGCATGATAGGTTTATATTATAAGAGTTATAATATAAGGTTTGCATGTTTTAATTTATTTAATATAAGTGTTTTATTTCTTAGATTAAGAGCATGCTCATGCATTTAATTTATGTGATGAATGTATATGTTATAGTTTATTATTCATGTGATGAATGATCAAGCACTATGACATAGAATGCATGTAACCTAAGTTAATTATTAGTTTTAAAATGTTTAGATCTTGAATAATTATACTTAGGTTTTCTAGTTCTAATAAGATTAGAATTAGGAAATCAAATGATTTATGAATGGTGACTGATAAGTAGCTCTGTCTAAGGAAGATTCTGTCTAAGGCTGGGGTGTTTAAGCTGACGCTTTACGGAACACCCCTACCTGGGAACCGACCTGGGAGTGAATTTGGTCTGGAGATTCATAGGTTATATTATCGTGAGTGCAGTTAATTAATTTACTCACATAGACCTAAAATAATAATGTGATTATAGACTTAGGCTAATCCAATATAAGAGTTATATTGGTAGACTTAAGTAAATATTAGCCGATTTATCTAGGTCAATCCTGATTAATTTAAACTGCTGAGTGGGAGGAAATAAAGTGTATAAGATACATTTGAATTTTCGACCACAAATCTCCGTAATGTTCACACCGTGAGATCCATACTCGACCTCATGGCGCAAATGGGAGCGTCCCCCTTCGGATGGTATTTGTATGGGTCAATATCAATGTAAATAGAGAGAGTACTTATAGTGAGTGGGAGTGGGACCTGCGAAAACGGGACCCATGGTCTCTTCTTTCGATTCACACCATGAGACGCCTATGATCCGCTTGCTAGTTTGGCCTGGACCAGACAATCCCTTCGGAGGCCCTTGATCATAGGAGTCGGAACACCGTGAATTCCCGAAAGGGATACAGTTTCCTTGTTGGTTTTCCTTCTTGGTTCACCCTTCGGTGGCTATTGTTTGGACGGATACTTGGAAACTTAAAGATTGAGGGTGACACTCACAGGATTCATTAAGAGTTAATGGATTCAGACAGAAAAATGGTAACTGGACGCCTAATGGAATAAGAGTTATTCTTGTATTAGGGTCTGGTCAAGAAAGTCTCGTCCCTGAGGAGGAGTGTTTCTGTTCACCCTTCGGTGGCGGTCATTTTAAACCTTTGGGGTATCATTGCAAATTTTAATGACCTAGGGATCATAGGATAATTTTTTGCTAAAACTTGATTGGATTTCAAAAAGTTTTTTGCGAGACTGACACAAAGTTTTTACATATTTTTCAGCAAATTCTCTAGCTCAATAATAGCCTTATTAGCTTTCGACAAACTAGTGGGAGATAATTTCTAAACGTGGAAAAACAATTAAACACAATTCTAGTAACTGACGATCCAAAGTTCGTGCTCACTGAGGAGTGTCCTCAGGTGCCAGGCTCGACCGCGTCACGAAGTGTTCGTGATGCGTACGATCGATGGATCAGGGCCAATGAAAAGGCCAAGGTCTATATCATTGCCAACTTATGTGAAGTCTTGGCAAAGAAGCATGAGTTGATGATCACCGCCAAGGAGATCATGGAATCCTTGCAGGAAATGTTTGGACAACAGTCCTTTTAGGTCCGACATGATTCACTCAAACACGTCTTCAACGCGTGAATGAAAGAAGGGGCGTCTATTCGTGAACATGTTCTGGACATGATGACCTACTTTAATCTGGTTGAGATGAACGGGGCTTCGATCGATGAGTTGAGCCAGGTCAGCTTTATTCTGGAGACTCTTTCGAAGAGTTTCCTTCGATTTTGTAGCAATGTTGTTGTGAACAAAATTAGCTACACTCTTGCAACCCTTCTAAACGAACTACAGAACTTCCAATCCTTGATGAGGATTAGGACACCAAAAGCTGAGGTAAACGTTGCCTTCAGGTTCTTTCACAGGGGTTCGACCTCTGGGACAAAATCTGTAGCTCCTTCACACCTGTTGCCGCACGAAAGGGCAAAAAGATCAAGAAAGTTGCAGAGAAAGGAAAGTGTTTCAACTGCAATGGGGATGACCACTGGAAGCGTAACTATCCTAAGTTCCTTGCTGACAGGAAGAAAGAAGGTAAATGTGCTTTACTAGTTACAGAAACCTGTTTAGTAGAGAGTAATGACTTTGCCTGGATTCTTGATTCGGGCGCCATTAACCATGTTTGTTCTTCTTTTCAGTGAATTAGTTCCTCGCAGCAGCTGCGAGAGGGTGAGATAACACTACGGGTTGATCCGGGGAAGTTGTCTTTGATGCAGCAATCGACATGGTGAAGCTGTTTTTTGGCAGGAACTACATTTTATTAGATAATATGTATATAGTTCTAGGGTTTACTAGAAACCTAGTTTTTATTTCCTGCCTACTTGAACACTGCATTTCTGTCAATTTTTCTAGTAATAAAGCGTTTATTTCTAGAAATGGAAATTTCTTGTGTTCTGCTTCGCTTGAGAATAACTTGTACGTTTTGAAACATAATTCGGTCAAAACTGTTTTGAATACTGAATTATTTAAAATGGCAGAAACACGAACTAAGAGAGTGAAAGTTTCTCCTAAAGAAAATGTCCATCTTTGGCATCGAAGGTTAGGCCACATTAATCTCAATAGGACATGGGGTCGGCTCCGACCGGGAGGCCGACCCCTCGTAAGCGAGTTGGAAGAAAACTCTTTACCGGTGTTTGAGTCATGCCTTGAAGGCAAAATGACCAAACGTCCTTTAAGTGAAAAAGGATATAGAGCCAAAGAGCCCCTTGAGCTTATACATTTTGACCTTTGTGGTCCGATGAGTGTTAAAGCACGAGGTGGTTATGAATACATTGTATCTTTTATAGATGACTATTCAAGGTATGGGTATATTTACCTAATGCATAGAAAGTCTGAAACTCTTGAAAAGTTCAAGGAGTACAAGACTGGGGTTGAGAACCTGTTAGGTAAAACAATAAAAACACTTCGATCAGATCGAGGTGTAGAATATATGGACACTTAATTCCAGGACTATATGATAGAACAAGGAAATACGTCCCAACTCTCAGCACCTGGTATGCCACAACAGAATAGTGTATCGGAGAGGAGAAACAGAACCTTGTTGGACATGGTTCAGTCGATGATAAACTATGCTCGTCTCCCTAATTCTTTTTGGGGTTACGAAGTGGAGATTGCGGTTTATATTTTGAACAGTGTTCCGTCGAAAAGTGTTTGTGAAACACCTTCAAACTCTAGAATGGACGTAAAGGTAGTTTACACCATTTCAAAATTTAGGAATGCCCGACCCATGTGTTGGTGTCAAACCCGAAAAAGTTGGAACCCTGTTCAAAATTGTGCGTATTTGTAGGTTACCCAAAAGAGACTAGGGGTGGTCTGTTTTACGATCCTAAGGAAAATAGGGTTCTTGTGTCGACGAACGCCACTTTCTTTGAGGAAGACCACGTTAGGGATCATTTACCTAGGAGTAAAATTGTGTTAAACGAAATGGACAGTACATCAGCAAGAGTTGCTGATGGGGCTAATACGTCAAAAAGTGTTGTTGATGCTAGCACGTCATATCAAGTCCGTGCTCAAGAGTTGTGAATGCCTCGACGTAGTGGGAGGGTTGTGAGACAGCCTCAACGTTACATGGGTTTAGCTGAGATGATGACTGCGAGGATCCATTGACCTATGAATAGGCAATGGTAGACATTCACAAAGACGAATGGATTAAAGTTATGGACAAGGAAATGGAGTCGATGCACTTCAATTCTATCTAGGAGCTTGTGGATCAACCAGATGGGGTAAAACCTATAGGTTGCAAATGGATATACAAGCGTAAACGTGGCGTAGATGGGAAGGTTTAGACCTTCAAAGCACGACTAGTGGCAAAGGGTTTTACCCAGGTTGAAGGAGTTGACTATGAGGAAACCTTTTCACCTCTTGCCATGGTAAAGTCGATCAGGATCCTTCTGGCCATTGCCGCATATTATGACTATGAGGTATGGCAGATGGATGACAAGAAAACCTTTCTGAATGGCAAACTTTACGAGACCATCTACCCAAGGCTAAGAGCAAACTTTACGAGACCATCTACATGGACCAGCCCAAGGGGTTCATTACCCAAGGCCAAGAGCAAAAGGTTTGCCGACTTCATAGGTCTATTTATGGACTGAAACAAGCCTCGAGGTCTTGGAATATAAGGTTTCATGAGGCAATAAAATCTTATGGCTTTGATCAGAATGTTGACGAGCCTTGTATCTACAAGAAAATCGTCAACAACACTGTTGCATTTCGTATGTGGATGATATCCTGCTCATTGGGAATGAGGTAGGATTTCTTACTGATGTTAAAAAATGGTTGGCTTCGCAATTCCAAATAAAAGATTTAGGAGAAGCACAATATGTAATAGGTATCTAGATAGCCCGAAATCGGAAGAACAAAACACTAGCCATGTCTCAGGCATCTTATATTGAAAAAATGTTGTCTAGATATAAGATGCAGAACTCCAAGAAGGGCTTGTTGCCTTTCAGGCATGGGGTTCACCTGTCTAAGGATCAATGTCCTAAGACTCCTCAAGAGGTCGAGGATATGAGACGAATCCCTTATGCTTCAGCTGTTGGGAGCCTCATGTATACCATGTTGTGTACTGGGCCCGACATCTGTTATGTAGTTGAGATTGTCAGTAGGTATCAATCCAATCAAAGATTAAATCACTGGACATCCATAACGACAATCCTCAAGTATCTTAGGAGAACGAGAGTGGGGATTTGATCCTTACAGGATACACAGACTCTGACTTTCAAACCGATAAGGATTCTAGGAAATCCACTTCGAGGTCAGCCTTCATTCTGAATTGAGGAGTTGTAGTATGGCGATGAAGGGAATCAAAGTCCCTGCAGCAGAAGCGATTGCGAATCGCGCGCTCTCGATTTCGTTACAACGATAAATTCAAGAACATACATAATAAGATTAAGCATGTAAAATAGAATGGACAACAAGAATTTACCTTTGAAGAACCTTTCTTCGAGTGCTCCTCTCTCCCACGGTCACGATCTCAGCAACAGGAACTCCAACGTACGAAGACACGACCACCAGATCTTCTCCGTTATTCTCTAGGTGAGGGAGGTAGGTGGGTTCCCTTTAGGATGGTGAGGTATTTTGAGAGAGATGTGTGCTTTGGAACTCTTCCAACAACACAACAAGACAGAGCTTGTAATTCCTTAGAATGACTTAACCTAGTTGCATCTCATGCCACCATATATATAGGGGAATGAGATGGAAATGACCATCTTACCCCTTCTTTATTCTCTCTTTAGTATATAGTTTATATATGAATCTAATTCACATTAAAACTATATATTATATCAATTATATCATATATAATTGATATAACACCTCATGTATGAAATTGAACACTTCAATTTCACTCCTAACTTTATACCCTCAATATTACAATATTGAGCCAACGGAGGGATCTAATGGACCTACAGTTCATGAGCTCCAATGATGTGAGATTAACTGATCAAACTCTTTGATCCAGTTAATCAATATTCATTAACTACAAGTCACTCCACTATAGACTTGTAGCTGCACTCTCCTCACTGTAGATAATATTGTGTCCACTAATATAGTCATTACCCATGAGTCGACCCTTCACAGGTTGTTTGTAATCACAACTGGGTCAAATTATCGTTTTACCCCTGTAATTACCTCTTTGCTCCTTAAGTACCACTGATCCTCTAATGAACAACAAGTCTAATGTCCTACCTTAGACTCATACCCTCATAGAGGGCGGGGCCCCGTTGTTCAAAAACCTGGAGTCAGTTCTTAAGGGAACAACCTATCTAATTCCTTAGTGTAGGAATGAGTGAATTCCATCTTGCACAGTTAAGTTCCCAGCTACCTACGAGGTTCTGTCCCTGAGAAGGTAGGCTTATTGAGTCGGCTACAGGCCACTCTCACCCATACTAGTCTAAGGACAAACCCCTATAAGCAGGAGTTCTTAACTTGCTCAGATTGAGTCGAGTCACTAATGACAATCTATAAATTACTAGTCTTATCTCATTAACGTGTTGTTACTTTGGTTAGACTAATAATTTGCGATCCGATCTTGTATGAACTCTTCATACAGGATGCCCCCACTCGCATGTCAACTACATGAATGAGTTGGATTACCTCATTTGTACTAATTACAAAGTGGGTCGTATCCATGGTGTTACCAGAATGAGGTTTCCAACCTTATTCTTATACCATAGACCATTTAGGTTATATTCTTGAACTCAACCCAAATAGTGTCCACTACACTGATTTCAAGATAAATGTTATAACATTGGAGCTTAGTTTATTGGATTTATAAAAGCAAGACTGTAATCTTATCAAAACAAATAACACTTTATTTAATTGATCAAAATTACACAAGTTTAGGACATAAATCCCAATAGGCGAAGCATCAAGCAGGGGTGCATCACCGATTCCACGATGGAAGTCGAGTATGTTTCGGCTTGTGAAGCTGCAAAGGAAGCTGTTTGGCTTAGGAAGTTCATGATCGATTTGGAAGTTATTCCAAATATGAACTTTCTGATCACGTTGTTTTGTGACAACAATGGTGCAGTAACCAACTCGAGAGACCCTCGGAGTCATAAGAAGGGCAAGCACATTGAGCGAAAGTATCACCTGATACTGGAGATTGTGCACCGCAGAGACGTGATTGTCACGCAGATAGCGTAGGAGCACAACATTGCTGATCCATTTACAAAGGCCCTCACGGCTAAGGTGTTTTAGGGTCACCTAGAGAGTCTAGGTCTTCGAGTGCTTCCTGACTAGGGCAAGTGGGTGTATTGTAAAGGGGTATTCAATGCCCTAGTTTATTGTAATACTTTATTGTATTACTGTACATTTCAGAAATGTATTATTTACTCCCCTAGCTTAGTCCAAGTGGGAGTTTGTTGGGATGCATGTCCTAATCTCGTACTTGTTTGTAATATAACTGATTGAAATAAATAAGAGTTATTTTATCATCACTTTGTGTCTCGCATATTTACAAACTTTGCCCAATAAACTAAGCTCCAGGGTCATTGAATTAATGAGAGAACTAGAACTTCAATGGTGTGTAGTGGACACACAGGGAGGATAAGGTTCGAGTAAATGACCCGAACGGTCTACAGTATATGGATAGGGTTGGAGACCTAATCCTCGATACGTTGTGGATGCGACCCGCTTTGTATTAGATACATACAAGGTGATCTTACTCGTTCATGTGGTTGACATGCGAGTGGGGGCATCCTGTGCAATGAGATTGTACAAAACCGGACCGTGAATTATTAGGCGTACTGATGTAACACTGATAACAGTATGGGACTAATAACTTGGTTGATGGCCAATAGTGACTTGACCTTAATCCTGAGCGTGTTACGGACTTCTGTCCGCGAGGGTCTATCCTTAGACTAGTATGGGTGAGGGTGGTCACAGTTACTCGCCCAATATGCATATCTTCCAAGGGACAGGACCACGTGGGGAGCTGGGAACTTGACTACGCGAGATGGAATTTCCTCGTTCACGACGTTAGGGAAATTAGAGGGGTTGTTCCCTTAAGTGCTGTCTCCAAGGCTTGGACAATGGGCGTCTACCCTCTCACTGACCCGAGAGGGGTGATGTTTATGGTTGGACCATACAACGTTGTTGTTCATTAGAGAAGCAGTGGAGACTTAAGGAGCAAGAAGTAGACATAGGGGTAAAACGGTAATTTGACCCAGCAGTGTCTACAAACAACCTGTGAAGGGTCGACTTACAGGCATTGGTTATATCAATGGACACAACTTGTCTTACAGTGACGAGAGTGCAGCTACGAGCTTTAGTGGAGTGTTATTGTACCTAATGAATGTTGATTAACCGGGTCAAAGCGTTTGACAGGTTAGTCTCGGATTATTGGAGCTTGTCAGCTGTAGGTCCATTAGGTCCCTCGGTTGGCTCAAACTAGATACATAGAGGGTTTACTGTTTGGTGTGGATTTGAAGTGTTCAAATTCATTAAAAGGGTATTCATGTAATTTATATGAGATATGATTTACATATTATATAGTTTAATGTGAATGAGATTCATAATAAACTATAGGTTAGCCTAATTGTTTAATTAGGGCTAATTTAGAGAAATTGGATTGAGCGAAATTAAATTGAATGTGATTCAATTTAAATTCCACAATTATACAAATGTGATTTGTATTATAAGGTATGAGATATCTTATTATATGGTGTTATGCAAATATTATTTGCATAACCTATGGTTGTGGTAAAATGGTAAATAGGTGGAGATTTCAACTCCACCTATCACCATTATATAAACTCCTTTGCAAGAAGGAGAGATAAGGTTGAATGCTCATTTTTTGGATTTCTCACCAAAAGAGCTCTCAAATTCTCTCTACTCTTCTCTCAATTTCTCTCCACCCAAAAACCAAAAAAGTCTCACCACTCTCCTTCTATCTAAGGAGAACAACCGAGAAGTCCTTTCGGAGGTGTCCGATTGTTCGAGGTTCGATGAGATTGTGATCGTGGAGATCGAGATCGAAGTGTTCGTGACCGGAGAAGGAAATCGTGAAGAAAGGTTCTTCAACAAGTAAGTACTACATCTTGTTGTTTTTCCTTCTTAATTGTATGTTTAGCCTAATTTCTATAGGATAGAAATGATTTTGAGAAAATGTTTTCACAACAAAACCACGACGATTCATTATTTGGGTATTTATGTCATTTATATGAGATATGGATAACATAATATATAGTTTGATGTGAATGAGATTCACAATAAACTATAGTATAGCCTAATTGATTAATTTGTGCTAATTGGAGAAATTGAATTGAGAGAAATTAAATTGAATGTGATTCAATTTATAATTCCACATTTATGCAAATGAGATTTGTATAATAAGGTATGAGACACCTTATATTATATGATATGCAAATATGATTTGTATATCATATAGTTGTTGTAAAATGGTGAATTGGTGGAGATTTTAACTCCACCTCACACCATTATAAAATGATGCATCCAAAGGCATCTACAACACTTCTTGCCATTTTTTGGATTTCCATCCAAAGAGAGCAAGTGATTCTCTCTCAAATTCTCTCTCAATTCTCTCTCATTCTCTCCTCACCCAAAACCAAAGGGAGTCCCACTCACTCTCCCTCAACCTCCCGAGAACAACCGAGAATACGTTTTGGAGGTGTCTCCCTATTCGAATCGAGTTGGAGGAGTTTGTTGGTACGAGAGAGATCCTGACTGGAGAAGGAGAAAACGTTGAAGAAGTGTTCTTCAAGAGGTCAGTATCCATTATACTTACTGTTTTCTCTACTTTTTTTCATGTTTAGCCTAGGGTCTATGAGATAGATTCAATTTTAATGTAGGAATTACACAACGGATCAACGACGTTTCACAACGTCTTCCGCTGCGGGAATTCAAAATCCCTTCAAAGGAGCAAGAGGTAGTCACAGGGGTAAACAGTAATACAACCAAGCTATGATTACGAACAACCTGTGAAGGGTCAACTCATGAGTATTGATTATATCAATGGACACAACACATTCTACAGTGAGGAGAGTGCAACTACGAGTCTATAGTTGGGTGACTCGTAGTTAATGAATGTTGGTTAATTAGATGAAAGAGTTTTGATCGATTAATCTCGTATCATTGGAGCTCATTATAAGTAGGTCCATTAGGTCCCTCGGTTGGCTCAACATGGAAATATTGAGGGTTTAAAATTTGGAGTGAAATTGAAGTGTTCAATTTCATATTTAAGGAGATATATCAATTATATGTGATATAACTGATATAGTATATAGTTTAATCTATATAATAAATGAGATATATATTATAAGAGCACTATAGGGGTAGGATGGTCATTTCCACCCTATTTCCCTATAAATATGTTCATGAGATGCACATTTGGTACGCATTCCAAGGCATTTGTAAGAATCCCTAAGTGCTCCTTTTTGTAAGTATTTTTCGAAAAGTTCCAAAACACTTATCTTTCTCAAAATCTCTCCTAACTCCAAAAGAGGTTTCCCACCACCTTCTCTCTCCTAGAGATACAATGGAGAAGACTTAATGATTGCGTCGGGATCGTTGGAAACGTGAGATCAGATCTGTTCGTGATTCGTTGAGAACGTGAGTTCGTTGGTATCACAAAAGAGGAGCAATAGGAGGTCTACAAAGGCAATATACTTGTTGTCTAATTATGATTTATATGCTTAATCGCTTTTATATGTGTTTGTGATTAGATCTATGTAACATATTACAAGAACACGCGATCAAATCGTTTCCGCTCCGGAATTCGATCCCATCAATTGGTATAAGAGCCAATTGTGTTGTTTTTTTTTGTTCTAGATCTGTCAAAATTATCGATGGGATTACATGACATTCATGAGATGAATGTTCAGTTTGTAAATTAGATGTTTTCATTCTGGGCACTTAGATTGACAATTTTTTCATTGAAATGTTGAATGTATGGTCCCAGTGTTTTGGCCAATTTTAATTGTAAATCGAGTTTGTAAGTCCGTGTCGATCGAGGAAAAGTGGTTGTTGAGAAGAACAGAGAAAAAACGGGCAAAAATGCAAGAAGTGATTGTTGCTCTGAAAATGGCATTGCAACATTGTTCATTGGTGTTACATCGCCAGTGCAGTAGAATTTTGGCTAAGGAGACTGCAGCGTTGCAACGCCATCCTCGGCGTTGCATTGACGCTGGTGCAAGGTGGACCAGCGTTGCAACGCGCTTAATGATTATGCTCTGCGAAGAATAAATGAGCGTAAAATTACTTTTTGCATTTTTTATTTATTATATTTAATATATAAAACGTTTTTTTATTAATTTGTTTATAAAAACATTTTATATTAATTTTTTAATTTATTATTATTTATTGAAATTAATATAATTAGATTATATTTATTGAAATTAATTAGATTATATTTATTGAAATTAATTAGATTATATTTATTAAAATTTGAAATTAATTTTATATTAATTTTGCTATTTATTCTTATGCAATTGTTCTGTAATTATTTCCATGCATAATGTATTCTATTTAGAAAAAACCCACCTTAGGTTAAGAATTTTCATGCATCATATTATAATATAAAGTGTTATATTATATAGTTTGCATGATAAATTAATATAAAGTGTTATATTAATTTTTGGGCAGTATTGACATGCATTATGATTCATGAGATGAATATGTAATGTATGTTTATTATTCATGTGATGGATGATCAAGCAATTATAACATAGAATCACTACAAGAAATAACATATATGATAGCTAACGAAAAAAGCTATAATAAACTTTTTATAGCTTTTTTCGAAAGTCCTGACAGCCCCTGTTATTAAAAGTCTAAGACATTTGATAGCATTTTTGTAAAGCTATGTCGAATGCTATAATAGAGCATGAAGATATAGCATACATACATTGCTATGAGAACATCTTATAGCGTTTTTTATTAAAACTATAATATCTTTAGATAGTGCTTTAGTAACGCTATCCTTAACCTATTATAGCATTTTGTGAACGCTATCTTCAATATATGATAGCCTTTTCATCATGTTATATTTAACATGTTATAGTCTTTTCTCAAAGCTATCTTTAACATATTATAGGTTTTTCGTAATGCTATCTTTAACATATTATATCATTTTCTTAATGTCATTTTTAACGTATTATAACATTCTCTTAATGCTATCTAACTTATAATAGCATTTGTTTCTTTATCACTATCATAGTCATTGTAGTAACATTTTCATAACATTTATTTTTTGCTATGTAAATTTATTATATATACTCATGGGTATAAAATTGACTTTTAATGCTACCAATGAACTCATTATATTATTTAAATGTCATTTAAATTGATTCATTTTTTATAAAATTTACTTTAAGTACTAGTTTTTAGCTAAATAATCCACACATGAAATATTTCATCATAACACATTAAATATATCATGACTTCCTTTTGAAATTGAAATTTAGTATTACATTACATTACAAAATAAAGTCTTCAATGGTACCATAGAGTTGTCAATAATATTCAATAGAAGGATAAAACGATACAAAAAATTCACCAATTGTAATTTTTAACAAGAAATTAATTTAGTTCACAAAATACAAAATTCAACAAATGTTCAAGATTATAGTATCATGAAGTTGAGTTGGGGCCTTTGATCCTTTTGCATGTGAAAAGTACCATTTCATTCACCTACATAAATGTATAAAAAAAATATAAATATATAGGTTTATTAAATGTAAATAAATAGATTTATAAAATGTACATACTTATAGTGACTTTGTCGGATGTCCATGCAACTGTACTACCCACAACTTCTTCAATACATGTCATTTTTGATGTGGGCTTCCATAAATATGCATTGGGTTTCTTTGAGACATCAACCCAAACTCTAACTGCATGTGGTCCAATAGGAATATGATGGACAAGAGCAGCTCGATCATTAGAAGACCAACGCCCTTCTGCAACTATCTCTCATGAGCCATGTTAATCTAATAACTTGCACTTAATTTGAGTCTTATTATTCATACTCTTTAAAAAAAAGAAAATATAATATATGAGAATTGAATGATAACAAAATTAGTAATATTATTTTATCACATTTAAAAATACATTTACCGATAGAGATGATGCAGAAAAAGTTGAATGGACATTGGTTAGTTTAGGTATATGTGTAGTTGCATTTGAAAGTCTCTCACTTGGTTCAACCTATAATAATTTGAGTTGAAACATAACACGAAGTGCACTAAAAACTCAACAATAACAAACTTAAGATAATAAAAAAGTTTACCTGGTTCTTTATTAAACATGACATGATTAATTTCATTTCTATCATTTCCTCCTTCATCCTCAAATATTCTTTTTCAAGCATTGTGAACTTGTTATCTAGTAGGGACATGAGAGCTAATTTTGAACGAGTAACACAAAACCAAATCCTCGTACATGCCCACGATCTAGGCCAAGAACTTTACTCAATGCGTCATCAACCACATTATTTGGGGAAGTTATTGTCTCAACTTCAGTTTGTTCAATACGCTCCTACCATCAAGTACAAAAATTTAGGTAATACAAATCATATACAAGAGAGAAATCTAACTTTTTAAACCTATTATAGTGCATCATCAAGAACATAACCAGAAGATCACAACAAAGTCAAATAGAAAATAACAGAGTGACGAACAGAACTCTACTAAACTTCCTACTCCCTCCCCCAACATAATGACATCCAGAAGCAGTCATTTTCATCCAAATTTTATCTATTTCATAACAAAAAGTTCACAACAAAGTCAATAGACCACAAGAAAACCACAAAGATATCTCTCATAAACTTCCTACTCCCTCCCCCAACATATAATGATATCCAGAACGTCATTTTCATCAAAACTTTATCTATTTCATAACCAGAAGTTCACAACAAAGTCAATAAAGCACAACACAGCCACAAAGATAACTCTACTAAACTTCCTACTCCCTCCCCCCAACATATAATGATATCCAGAACGTTTTTCATCCAAACTTTATCTATTTCATAACCAGAAGATCACAACAAAGTCAAATAGAATACAACAGAGGGACGAAGATAACTCTCCTAAACCTCCTACTCCCTCCCCCAACATATAATGATATCCAGAACGTCATTTTCACCCAAACTTTATCTATTTCATAACCAGAAGATCACAACAAAGTCAATAGAGCAAAACACAACCACAAAGATATCTCTCCTAAACTTCCTACTCCCTCCCCCAACATATAATGATGTGCATAACGTCATTTTTATCCAAATTTTATCTATTTCATAATCAAAAGATCACACAACAAAGTCAATAGAACACAACAGCGTGACGAATATAACTCTACTAAACATCCTACTCCCTCTCTCCAACATAATGACATCCAGAAACAGTCATAATCAAGCAACCAACTAACATGAATCATTTCCTTCTTAGCCAGAATCATCAAAGTCATACAAACACATAGAAAAATCAATTTTTACTATTAGGATTTCATCTTCTCCTTAAGAAGAAAACTACAGGCTCTCTAGAAAATCATTTCTTTCACTTCCTTCTAGAACTTTGCACCCGTCCAAATAGAAAAAAAATACAGTACTAAATGTCAAAGCATCTTTATCATGAAAAATAACATTACAATAAAAATGGAAAAGAAACAAATTAGAGAGTAGCTTGAGATGTACCTAAAATAATTATCCTTTTGGTAATTGAATTCCTACCTGCTAATTATAGTCGATGAAGGCCTCTTGCTGAAGTACTAAATTCATGTGCGTTGTTGGCATCTTATTCTTCTTCTTTTTCTCTCGAGCTCCATTTCATTTTTTACTCTCTTTGACTCATAACCTTCAGCAAGCACCCAAGTTACAAGCCTTTGAACATCCTGCAAAATAATAATAATAATAATAAACGATACTAAAAATGTAAAAAATACTTCTACTTTAACATCAACAGAAATTTAGGAACAAAGTAAACTCACTTAGTAACCTTAAAGTCGAATTAGATTATGGAGTTTTAAAAAGAACATCCGCTTTCGCCTACAAGAGAAGTCAAAGTAGGCAGAGTGCTCTATGTCATCCGGTGACATTTTGTTGCATGATAATAAGAACTTATCATTCAAGAAAACACTAAAAATTGCAGTTTAACATTCATCAACAATAGATACTGATGGATTTAAGTGTTTCCACATAGGTTTTAAAAGAAACATTGTGGAACCTCCATTTCTCGATTTCTTGAATGAGGGAATCCGATTTATAACCTGTTTTCCCAAACAAAAATAAAAACTAAATGGAAGAAATAGGGTAAGAGTGCTTAACAAAAAGAAAAGTTAATTTATTGCACTACATAAGTCATACTCTACAAGAAAGCCACTCCAGTTCTTATGTAGTTTGTCACTATAGTTCTCAGTAACTAAAATAAAAAAGGATTTAATAAGAGAGAAAAATACGTAGGGTAAAACCTTTAATGAATTAGAAATGAAAATCATTCCCCAAAGACAAAGTTTTACCCAAGATCAAACATCCCTATGATGGCTAAAAGAAGAAAAATTTTAATTTTCTAAATGTGGAAGTACTTTTAGGAGCAGAAATCTCATACCTTATTGAGTTTGATGGAAGAGAAGATTGGAATTAAGACTGCTTCATATCTTCAAGCTTGGAAGAACCATACATTACAAATTTAGTACCTAAAGTTTGTTCTTCCTTTTCCTATTGCCTTTACAACCACAAGTTCAAGTTGCTCAAATGACTACCTTTATAATAACAATTCAATTACTCGATTCTAATTTTGTATACATAGACTGTCAAGAGTTTCTTCAACACTTAAAATTCATCACACACTCATATCTAAATATAATCAACATATAGAAGGTGTGGGAATCAAATAACATATAATGCAGAATTAAAAAAAAAAAAAAACACTGCTTTCATGCCCTAATATGTATTTTTAGTCCATTTGTGAAATTGTAACAAAAAGGCAAGCTGTAGCATAGAACCTAAAATGATAGATATCTTGGATGCTTCAAGTTTTTATTAGAAATAAAAAATTATGATTGAAACTACAGAAATGAATGGACAATAAATCACGGGAGATCATAGAAATAGAAAAAAAAAAAAAACAGAGCTCATCTAAAATTCATAAATTACCACAACTTGCAACAAAAAAATAATGCAGAACAAAATGGGAAAAAAATACAATGACCTATTTTTACTTTCCTTCACAAAGCCACTCGGCTACGTTGACTGAATTGAAGTTCGCGATATTGATGGCAGTGGAAAATATGGCGAATACCCCAACTCCACAAGCGGAAATGCAAATCAAAGTTGTTCTAGAACGGAAATGAGACTCCAGGACCCACAACCTTTGCAACCTCGAAAATCACCATTGCCACCGTTAGCAAGAGCAAGGGCTTGCTAGAGAGAACCTCCATCATCGCCATCGTTGTCGTCATAGAGAGAGAGGGATTTTCTAGAGAGAGTGTGAGGGTTTGTGAGGGTTTGTGAGGGAGAGTGTTGAGGTTTTTACGCATATAGCAGGGACAGGTGATGTTAATGGGCTTCAAGCGGATATATCCAAAAATTTAAGCGCGCGATGAAATTTTTTTCAAACCTTTTCCGCCTTTTTTTCCCTTCAATTCATAGCTTATTTTTTAAAATGCTATATTAAAAAGCTATAAAAGGGGAGGTTTCTTATAGTGAATGCATGTCACTTAAGGTTAATTAATTAGTTTTAAAATGTTTAGAACATAGTATTAATAGACCTTAGGTTATCTAGTTCTAATTAGATTAGAATTAGGGACCGATGATTTATAGATTATGATTAAAGAGGAATTATGTCTAAGGAAGGTTCTGTCTAGGCTGGGGTATTTAAGTTGACGGAAACAGAACACCCCTACTTGGGAACTGACTTGGGAGTGAATTTAATCTAAGAGTCTATAAATTATTAAAACATCAACACAATTTATTAAGTGGTTAATAAACTAGAAACTTTAGGTTTATACACTTCGGTAAGATTCAATATAAAGGGGTTATTTTGATAGACTTAGGTAAAATCATTAGCCGGATTTAACCTAGGTAAATTTCCTAAAAAACATAAAGTACATCGTGGGAGGAAAAGGTGTATTTTGATACATCGATTTTTCTACCTACATAACTCTGAGAAATTCACACCGTTAGATCTATACTTGGGTTCGTGGCACAAATGGGAGTGTCCCCCTTCGGGTGTTTGTATGGGTCATATCAAGGTGAATGGAGAGGGTACTTACAGTGAGTGGGAGTAGGAACTGTGATAACAAAACCCACAGTCTCTTCTATCGGTTCACACCGTGAGATCATTATGATCAGCCTGCTAGTTTGGCCTAGACCAGACAATCCATTTGGAGGGCTTTGATCATAGGGATCGGAACATAGTGAACACCTGAAAAGGATAGGGATTACCTTAGTTTATTTTCCAACCTAGTCTTCCCTTCGGCGAAATTTGTTGGATCGGGATTCTGGAATCTAATGATAGAGGGTTATACTCGCAGGATCCATTAGTTGTAATTGTATCTAGACCAAAATAATGGTAATTATAAAGCCTATGGGAATAAGAGTTATTTCTGACATTAGGTTTTGGTCAAGAATGTCTGGATCTAGAGGAAGAGTGTTTTTTATTACCCTTCGGTGTCACACATTCTAAACCTTTGGAGTATCATTGTGAAATATTAATGACTTAGGAATCATTAGATAATTAGCTAAAACTAATTGGATTACTTAAAGGTTTAGCGAGAAACTAATACATTTAATTTTTGTTGGGTTTTATGTCCTAAACTCGTGGGTGAAGGGAATCGAAGTCCCCGCAGCGGAAGCGATTGCGAATCGAGCGCTCTTGATTTAGTTACAACGATTCATTCAAAAACATAAAACACTAGATTAAGCATATGTAATAGAATGGACAACAAGAAATTACCTTTGAAGAACCTTTCTTCGAGCGCTCCTCTCTCACACGATCACGATCTCAGCAACAGGAACTCCAACGTGCGAAGACACGACCACCAGATCTTCTTCGTTGTTCTCTAGGTGAAGGAGGAAGGTGAGTTCCCTTTAGGAGAGGTGAGGTATTTTGAGAGAGATGTGTATTTTGGAACTATTCCAACAACACAACAAGAGAGCTTGTGAAACCTTAACCTAGTTGCTTCTCATGCAACCATATATATAGAGAAATGGGATGGAAATGACCAACCTACCCCTCCTTTAATCTCTCTTTAGTATATAGTTTATATATGAATCTGATTCACATTAAAACTATATATTATATCAATTATATCATATATAATTGATATAACTCCTCATGTATGAAATTGAACATTTCAATTTCACTCTTAACTTTATACCCTCAATATTACCATATTGAGCCAATGGAGGAATCTAATGGACCTACAGTTCATGAGCTCCAATGATGTGAGATTAACTGATCAAACTCTTTGATCCAGTTAATCAATATTCATTAACTACAAGTCACTCCACTATAGACTTGTAGTTTGCACTCTCCTCATTTGTAGATATTATTGTGTCCCTTGATATAGTCATTACCCATGAGTCGACCCTTCACATGTTGTTCATAATCACAGTTGGGTCAAATTACCGTTTTACCCCTGTGATTACCTCTTTGCTCCTTAAGCACCACTGATCCTCTAATGAACAACAAGTCTAAGGTCCTACCTTAGACTCATGCCCTCATAGAGGGTGGGGCTTCGTTATTCAAGACCTGGAGTCAGTTCTTAAGGGAACAACCTATCTAATTCCTTAGTAGAGGAATGAGTGAATTCCATCTTGCATAGTTAAGTTCCCAGCAATCTACGAGGTTCTGTCCCTGAGTAGGTAGGCTTATTGAGTCGGCTACAAGCCACTCTCACCCATACTAGTCTAAGGACAAACCCCTATAAGCAGGAGTTCTTAACTTGCTCAGGATTCAGGTCGAGTCACTAATGACCATCTATAAATTACTAGTCTTATCCTGTTAACGGTGTTACACTGGTTAGACTAATAATTTGCAATCCAGTCCAATGATAAGGCTCCTCAAAACGCTCCTCAATCCAGTCCAATGTTAACGGTGTTCCGCTGCGAAAGATTTAATCCCTTCAGGTCCCTACTCGAAACGCTCCTCAATCTGTTAAGGATGCGTACGACCGCTGGATCAAGGCCAATGATGAGGCCAAGGTGTACATTTTGGCTAGTGTTTCTGAAGTTCTAGCCAAAAAGCACGAGGGCATGGTCTCAGCTTGTGAGATCATAAGTTCGTTGCAGAACATGTTTGCACAGCTTCGACACGAATCCCTCAAGTATGTTTATAACTCCCGTATGAAGGAGAGGTCGTCGGTGAGAGAACACGTTCTCGATCTGATGGTCCACATCAACGTGGCTGAAATGAATGGTGTGGTCATAGACGAGCAATGTCAGGTCTCATTCATCCTGGAATCTATTCTGAAGAGTTTTCTGCAATTCCATAGCAATGCGGTGATGAACAAGATAGAGTATAACCTAACTACTCTCCTCAATGAACTACAAACTTTCTAGTCCCTTATGAAGAATAAGGGACAGGCTGATGGAGAGGCAAATCTGTTTGCTCATTCCAGAAGGTTCCAGAAGGGTTCATCCTCTAGGACTAAGTCCCGTGGTTCATCTTCTAGGCTTAAGAAGACCCAAAAGAAGAAGATAGGAGGGAAAGGGAAGGCATCTGCTGCTGATAAGGGCAAGGGAAAAGCCAAGGTTGCAGACAAAGGAAAGTGCTTCCACTGCAATATGGACGGGCACTGGAAGCGAACTGCCCAAAGTACCTTGCTGAGCTCAAAGAGAAAAAAGGTAAATCCGATTTACTTGTTCTTGAAACATGTTTAGTGGAAAATAATGATTTTACCTGGATACTTGATTCAGGAGCCACTAATCACGTTTGCTCTTCTTTACAGGAAACTAGTTCCTTCAAGGAGCTCGAAGAGAGTGAGATGACGCTCAGGGTCGGAATGGGAGACGTCGTCTCAACTTCTGCAGTGGGAGATGCCAAGCTGTTTTTTAGAGATCGATTTATCTTTATAGAAAATCTGTATATAGTTCCCAAGATTAAGAGGAACTTAATTTCTATCTCTTGCTTAATTGAACTTGGCTATTATATTACCTTCTCATTTAATG
Organism: Trichosanthes cucumerina; assembly: GCA_036507285.1. NCBI lineage: Eukaryota > Viridiplantae > Streptophyta > Magnoliopsida > Cucurbitales > Cucurbitaceae > Trichosanthes > Trichosanthes cucumerina. The sequence goes on from CM071843.1 coordinate 33,088,926, forward strand.
AAGTGTTCATTTCAACGAAAGGTGTCAATATTTGTTCTGCTAAGTTAAAAAACGGCTTGTATGTACTTAAACCGAATCAAACAAAGGCAATTTTAAATCATGAGATGTTTAAAACTGCAAACACTCAAAGTAAAAGGCAAAGAATTTCTCCAAACAATAATACCTATCTTTGGCATCTTAGACTGTTGGGATTTATGCCCTAAACTTGTGTAATTTTGATTAAATAAATAAAGAGTTATTTGTTTTTGATAAAATTATATTCTTGCTTTATAAATCCAATAAACTAAGCACAAAGGTTATAATATATCTTGAACATCAGTGTAGTGGACACTATTTGGATTGTGTTGAAGAATATAACCTAAATGGTCTATGGTATAAGAATAAGTTTGGAAACCTCCTTCTAGTAACACCATGGATGCGACCCACTTTGTAATTAGTACAAATGAGGTAATCCAACTCATTCATGTGGTTGACATGCGAGTGGGGGCATCCTTTATGAAGAATTCATACAAGATCAGGATCATGAAATTATTAGTCTAACCGATTGTAACATCATTAACGAGGATAAGACTGATAATTTATAGATGGTAATTAGTGACTCGACCTGAATCCTGAGTAAGTTAAGAACTCCTTCTTATAGGGGTTTGTCCTTAGACTAGTATAGGTGAGACTGGCTTGTAGCCGACTAAATAAGCCTACCTTCTTAGAGACAGAACCTCGTAGGTAGCTGGGGACTTAACTATACAAGATGGAATTCATTCATTCCTACACTAAGGAATTAGATAGGTTGTTCCCTTAAGAACTGACTCCAGGTCTTGAACAACGGGGCCCCACCCTCTATGAGGGTATGAGTCTATGGTAGGACCTTAGACTTGTTGTTCATTAGAGGATCAGTGGTGCTTAAGGAACAAAGAGGTAATCACAGGGGTAAAACGATAATTTGACCCTGCTGTGATCACGAACAACCTTTGAAGGGTCGACTCATGGGTAATGATTATATTAATGGACAAAATATAATCTACAGTGAGGTGAGTGCAACTAAAAGTCTATAGTGGAGTGACTTGTAGTTAATGAATATTGATTAACTGGATCAAAGAGTTTGATCAGTTAATCTCACATCATTGGAGTTCATGAACTGTAGGTCCATTAGGTCCCTCCGTTGGCTCAACATGGTTATATTGAGGATATAAAGTTAGGAATGAAATTGAAGTGTTCAATTTCATGCATGAGGTGTTATATAAATTATATATGATATAATTGATATAATATATGGTTTTAATGTGAATTAGATTCACATATAAACCATATAATAGTGGGAGAATAAAGGAGGGATAGGATGGTAATTTCTATCCCATTTTCCTATATATATAGTTGCATGAGATGCAACTAATAAGCTAAGACTTGGAAAGCCTAGATTGTTATCTTTTTGTGTTGTTGGAAATGTTCCACAAAAACATTCTCTCACAATCCCATAAACATCTCATCTCATCTAAAGAGAACCCACCTTCCTCCCTCACCTAGAGAACAACGGAGAAGATCTGGTGGTAGTGTCCGTGATCGTTCGGGATATTGCTGAGATCGTGATCGTGGGAGAAGGAGCACTCGAAGAAAAGTTCTTCAAAGGTATAATTCTTGTTGTCCATCTTGCTTGTATATGCTTAATCTAGATAGATTAGTTCTTGAACGTAATCCATATAACGAAATTAAGAACGCGTGTTTCACAATCACTTTCGCTGCGGGATTCGATTCTCTTCAATTGGTATCAGAGCCCAATTGCGTTCTTAATTTATGTTCTGGATTATCAAGAACGAGGTGGGATTTACTGTTTTCATGAGATGAATGAACGGTTTACGAATTAGACGTTTTCAATTTTGGCACTTAGATTTACAATTTTTCATTGAATCGTTCAATGTAAGGGTCTGGTGTTTTGGGCAATTTAATTTTAAATCGAGTCTGTAAGCCTGTGTCGATCGAGGCAAGGTGATTTTCGAGAAGATCGGAGCAAAAACGAGCAAGAAATTGACCATGGGGTTGTTGTTCTGTGAATGGCATTGCAACGCTGTTCTATAACGTTGCAACGCCACTGCGGCTGGCGCGGGGCTGGGAAGACGGCAACGTTGCAACGCAGGAGCTAAGGAGCGCTTCAACAGGCAGAAACGGACAACATGCAGGGTTGCAACGCCGAAGGCGTTTCAACAAGCTGTCTAACGGGCGAAAAATGTTTTTTATTATAAATTAAATATAAAAAGGTTTTATATTTAATTTATTTAATTTTAATTAATATAATTAGATTATATTAACTAAAATTATTTTTAGGGTGCCAAAATTGGTCTAATTTTTCTATTTAAATTATGCAATTGTTGTGTAATTATTGCCATGCATAATGTATGCTTTTAATTTAGAAAACCCACCTTAGGTTAAGCATTTCCATGCATCATTTATAATATAAAGAGTTATATTATATAGTTTGCATGATTAATTAATATAAGGTGTTATATTAATTTATGGACAGCATTGACATGCATTATATTTCATTAGATGATTATGCTATGTATGTCTTATTATTCATCAGATGAATGATCAAGCACTATAACATAGTATGCATGTCACCTAAGGTTAATTATTAGTTTTAAAATGTTTAGAACTTGGAAATAATAGACCTTAGGTTATCTAGTTCTAATTAGATTAGAATTAGGAACTAAGTAATTTATAAACAATGATTAAAAGAGGAACTCTTTCTAAGGAAGGTTCTGTCTAGGTCAGTATTTAAGTCGATTTAAGGTGCGGAAACGGAACACCCCTACTTGGGAACTGACCTGGGAGTGAATTTTAATCAGAGAGTTTATAAATTATAGTAGCGTCAGCGGGTTTATTAAGGGGTTAATAAACTACAAATCCTAGGCTTAATATAAAGAGTTATATTATCAAACTTAAGATAAAATCAATATAAGAGTTATATTGATTATCAATATAAGAGTTACATTAATAAGTTTAGGTAAAACCATTAGGCGGATTTTAGACTAAGTTAGATTCCTATAGATTTAAAGTATCCAGTGGGAGGAAAAGTGTATATGATACATATTTTTTCACGTACGTATCTCCGAGAAGTTCACACCGTGAGACTCATACTTGGCCTCGTGGCGTAAACGGGAGCATCTCCCTTCGGATAGTGTTTGTATGAGTTGATATCAAGGTGAATGGAGAGGGTACTTATAGTGATCGGGAGCGAGTTTAATGAAAACAAAACCTATGGTCTTTTCCGCGTCGGTTTACACGCAGTAAGATCACTATGGTCACCGCTAGTTTGGCTGGACCGGACAATCCCTTCGGAGGGCTTGATCATAGGGGATCGAACACAGTAGACACCCGAAAGGGATAAAGATCTCCTTAGTTTGTTTTTCAATCTAGTCCTCCCTTCGGCGGATTTTATTGGATGGGGACTCTAGGATCTAAAGACAGAGGGTTACACTCACGAGGTACATAAGTTGTGTATGTATCCTAACCGAATAATGGTAACTAAAACCTATAGGAATAAGAGTTATTCTGGCATTAGGTTTTGGTCAAGAATGTCTTGATCCAGAGGAGGAGTGTTTTTTATTACCCTTCGGTGTTATACATTCTAAACCTTTAGAGTATCATTGCAAATTATGAATGACCTAGGAATCATTTGATAATTAGCTAAAACATGATTGGATTAGAATTATAGCAAGAAACTCATACAAGTTTTGTTTGTAAATTTTCAGCAAAATCTAGCTCAATTATTTCCTTACTGGGTGTGGTAAAGTTAACCGGAGAAAATATAATGACTTGGAGGAATAGACTCAACATAATCTTGGTTGCACATGATCTTAAGTTCGTTCTCAATGAGGACTGTGCTCAATTCCCTGCTCAAAACACATCTGAATCTGTTGAGGATGCATATGACAGCTGGATCAATGCCAATGAAAAGGCAAAAGCCTATATCCTGGCTAGCATACCTGATGTTTTAGCCAGGAGGCTGGAGGGCAAGGTCTCAGCTCGTGAGATCATGGATTTTGTGCTAAATTTATCAACACAACCGTCCAGACAAATTAAGCATGAAGCCCTAAAGTACATTTATAACGCCACATGGAGGAGGGTGTTGGGATTTTTTGTTGGGATTCTTGTCCTAATCTCGTGTTTGTAATTATTGTTTGAAATTAATAAGAGTTATTCATTTCATCACTTTGTGTCTCGCAATATTTATAAACTTTTCCAATAAACTAAGCTCCAGGGTCATTGAATTTATGAGAGAACTAAAACTTGAACGATGTGTAGTGGACACACAGGGAGGATATTGTTCGAGTTAATGACCCGAACGGTCTACAGTATATGGATAGGGTTGGAGACCTAACCCTGGATACACTATGGATGTGGCCCGCTTTGCATTAGATACAAACGAGGTGATCTGACTCGTTCATGTTGTTGACATGCGAGTGGGGCATCCTGTGCAATGAGATTGTACAAGACCGCATCGTGAATTATTAGACCTCACGATATAACACCGTTGTGAGAAGGACTAATAACTTCGTGAGATGACCATTAGTGACTCGACACGAATCCACGAGCGTGTTACGGACCATCTCGCGGGGGTCCGTCCTTTGACTAGTACGGGTGAGGGTGTTCACAGTTACTCGCCCAATATGACTATCTTCTGAGGGACAGGACCAAGTAGGTAGCTGGGAACTTAACTACGCGAGATGGAATTCACTCGTTCCCGCCTTTAGGGAAACTAGAGGGGTTGTTCCATAAGTACTGTCTCCAGGGCTTGGACAACGGGCACCCACCTTCTCACTGGCCCGAGAAGGGTGTTGTGTATGGTTGGACCATCACAATATGTTGTTCATTAGAGGAGCAGTGGGGACTTAAGGAACAAGAGGTAGACACAGGGGTAAAACGATAATTTGACCCAGCCGTGTCAACGAACAACCTGTGAAGGGTCGACTCATGGGCATTGGTTATATCAGTGGACACGTAATATTCTACACTTACGGGAGTGCAACTAAGGGCTATAGTGGAGTGTTACCGTAGCTAATGAATGTTGATTAACCGAGTCAAAGAGTTTGACAAGTTAATCTCGGATCAATTGAGCCCGTCACTGTAGGTCTATTAGGTCCTTCGGTTGGCTCAATCTGGGTTAAAAGAAGGGTTAATGTTTTGGTATGAAATTGAAGTGTTCAATTTCACTTTAATGGCATTTATGTCATTTATATGAGATATGAATGTGATAATATATAGTTTAATGTGAATGAGATTCATAATAAACTATAGGTTAGCCTAATTGTTGAATTAGGGCTAATTGGAGAATTTAATTGAGAGCAATTAAATTGGATGTGATTCAATTTAATTAATCCACAATTAATGCAAATGAGATTTGCAATATGAGATATGAGATATCCTATATTATGTTGTTATGCAAATGAGATTTGCATAACCTATGGTTGTGGTAAAGTGGTAATAATGTGGAGATTTTAACTCCATCATTCCACTATATAATCCCTTTTTGCAAGAAGGAATGTAACCATTCTCTCATTTTTTTGATTTTCATCAAAGAAGAGAAGAAGAATTCTCTCTACTCTCTCTCAATTCTCCTCCATCTCCAAAACTTGAAAGTTCCCACAAACTTTCCTTTTCCAAAAGAGAACAACCGAGACTCCAAGTGGTGGTGTTCGGGTTCCGTTCGTGGGAAGAGTTTGTTGAGATCGAGAAGCACGAAGAGTTCGTGATCTGAGGAAGAAACCTTGAAGAAAGTCTTCAACAAGTAAGTACCTCTAATCTTACTATATTTTTCTTCTTTTTTTTTTTCCAGCATGTTTAGCCTAGATCTTTAGTAGATCGTTTTAAAAAAATTGAGTTGCGTAATGATACCATGACGATTCGATCATCTTCCGCTGTGCGGGGATTCTCATTCCCTTCAATTGGTATCAGAGCCATTTCGATGGTTCTTCATTTATGCACTGTTTTTGTTAAAATTAGGTGGGTAATAGCCTTAAATTTCATGAGATGAATGTTGGTTTGCTTAAATGGATGTTTTCGGTTTTTGGCATTTTAGATTTATTTTCTGTTTGATGAGATCAAATGTAAAGGGCCCGTGGTTTTGGGCATTTTAGAAAATAAATCGAGTCTGTAAGTCCGGGTCGTTCGTGGCAAGAGTTGTTGTAAAGAAATTGGAGCGGAAACAGGCAGAAAATCGGTGAAGAACAGCAAAGAGTTTGTTGTTTTGTCGATGGTGTTGAGACGCTGCCTTACGAGTGTCTCAACGCTGTCTCTGCGAACGGAGGCCCTGCAGCAGAGCAGCGTTGCAACGCCGCTGGCGTTGAGGACGCAGCTCGACGCTGGAGGCGACAGCGTTGCAACGCTGCCCACGGCGTTGCAACGTTGCATCGTTGAGGAGCGGTTGCAGCTTCATTTTCGCGAGGACGTGGGCGCATATTCTCAAAGTGGGGCGTCTTTTTTTGTATTTTTAATTTATTTTATAATTTGTAAAATGTAATTATTTTATGTATTTAATTATTTTATTAAATAATGTTAATATAAGTGTTATATTAATGTTATTTAATTAAATAATTGCCCCTAGGTGCCAAAAATCGATCCGTTTTTTGCTGTTTAATTATTTTATGCATGAGATGTATATTTTAATTAATTTCTAGGTGCATAATGTATGTCATATAGATTTAAAATCTCACCTTAGGTTAAACATTTCATTCATCATATTTATATTATAAGAGTTATAATATATAGTATGCATGATAGGATTATATTGTAAGAGTTATAATATAATGTTTGCATGTTTTAGTTTATTTAAATATAAGTGTTATATTTTTAAATTAAAAGCATGCTCATGCATTTTATTCATGTGATGAATTATATTATGTTATAGTATATAGTTATTCATGTGATGAATGATCAAACATTATAACATAGAAATGCATGTAACCTAAGTTAATTATTAGTTTTAAAGAGTTTAGAACTTGAATAATTAGACTTAGGTTTTCTTTTTTTCTAATGAGATTAGAAATTAGGAAATCAAATATAACCTTTGAATAGAGACTGATAAGTAACTCTGTCTAAGGAAGGTTTTGTCTAGGGTTGGGGTATTTAAGTTGACGCTTGCGGAACACCCCTACCTGAAAACCGACCTGGGAGTGAATTCGGTCCAGAGATGCTTAGGTTATATTATCGGGAGTGTCGTTAATTAAGAGTTAATTAATTTACTCACTTAGACCTAAGTTAATAATGGTATTATAAACTTAGGTTAATACCATATAAGAGTTATATTGGTAGACTTAGGTAAATTTTAGCCGGTTTATCTAGGTCAATCCCTATTAAAATTAAAGTGCTGAGTGGGAGGAAATAAAGTGTATGAGATACATTTGAATTTTCAACCACAAATCTGCTTAAGTCTGCACCGTGAGATCTATACTCGGCCTCGTGGCGCAAATGGGAGCGTCCCCCTTCGGGTGGCATTTGTATAGGTCAATATCATCGTGGATGGAGAGAGTACTTATAGTGAGTGGGAGCGGAACTTGTGAAAACGAGACCCACGGTCTCTTCTTTCAATTCACACCGTGAAACGCCTATGATCTGCCTACTAGTTTGGCCTGGACAAGACAATCCCTTCAGAGGGCTTGATCATGGGAGTCGGAACACCGTGAATTTCCGAAAGGGATACAGTTTCCTGGTTGGTTTTCCTTCTTGGCTCACACGATTTTGGTAACTGACGACATAAAGTTCGTGCTGTCTGAGGAGTGTCCTTTGATGCCGGGCTCGACCGCGTCGCGAAGTGTTCACGATGCGTACGATCGGTGGATACGGGCCAATGAAAAGGCCAAGGTCTACATAATTGCCAGCATGTCTGATGTCTTGGCAAAGAAGCATGAGCTGATGGTCTCCGCCAAGGAGATCATGGAGTCCTTGCAGGAAATGTTTGGACAACAGTCCTTTCAGGTCCGACATGACTCGCTAAAATACGTCTTCAACTCACGGATGAAAGAGGGATCGTCTGTCCGTGAACATGTTCTAGACATGATGACCCACTTTAATCTGGTCGAGATGAACGAGGCTTCGATCGAGGAGACGAGCCAGGTCAGTTTTATTTTGGAGACTCTTTCGAAGTGTTTCCTTGGGCCAGTAGCAATCTTTATTCTGAACAAAATTAGCTACACTCGACTACCCTCCTCAATGAGCTACAGAATTTCCAATCCTTGAACAGGGTCAAGGAATCTGAGGCAAATGTTGCCTACAGGTCTTATCACGGGGGTTCGACCTCTGGGACGAAACATGTTGCTCTTTCACACCCGAAAGGAAAGAAGAGGATGAAGAGGGGTAAAACTGACCGAGATGCCGCCCAGAAGGGCAAGAAGGTCAAGGATGTTGCAGAGAAAGGAAAGTGTTTCCACTGCAATGGGGGCGGACACTGGAAGAGGAACTGTCCCAAATTCCTGGCCGAGAGGAAGAATCAAGGTAAATGTGATTTACTTAGAAACATGTTTAGTGGAGAGTAGTGACTCTGCCTGGATATTGGATTCGGGCGCTACTAACCACGTTTGTTCTTCTTTTCAGGGGATTGATTCCTGGGAGCCGCTGCGAGAGGGTGAGGTGACTCTACGGGTTGGATCAGGGAGCTTATCTCTCGCTGTGATCGATCGCATGATGAAGCTACACTTTGGCGGGAAGTACTTATTGTTGGACAATTTGTACATAGTTCCAGGGTTTACTAGAAACCTTGTTTCCATTTCCTGCTTAATTGAACATTGTATATCTGTTTCCTTTGAATCAAGTAAAGCGTTTATTTCTTTCAAAGGCAATCTTATTTGTTGAGCTTCACTCGAGCATAATCTGTATGTTTTGAAACCTAATTCGGTCAAAAGTCTTTTGAATACTGAATTGTTTAAAACTGCAGAAAACACGAACTAAGAAAGTAAAAGTTTCTCCAAAAGAAAATGCCCATCTTTGGCATCGACGGTTAGGCCACATTAATCTCAATAGGATTGAGAAACTAGTGAAGAGTGGACTTCTAAACGAGTTGGAAGAAAGCTCTTTGCTGGTGTGTGAGTCATGCCTTGAGGGAAAAATGACCAAACATCCTTTTAGTGGAAAAGGATATAGAGCCAAAGAGCCTCTTGAGTTAGTACATTCTGACCTCTAAGGTCCGATGAATGTTAAAGCTCGGTGCGGTTATGAGTATTTCGTGTCTTTCATAGCTAATTACTCAAGATATGAATATATTTACCTAATGCACAAGAAGTCTTAAACTCTTGAAAAGTTCAAGGAGTACAAGACTGAGGTTGAGAACCTCTTAGGTAAATCGCTTAAAACACTTTGATCGGATCGAGGTGGAGAGTACATGGACACTGAATTTCAGGACTATATGATAGAACACGGAATTACGTCCCAACTCGCCTGGTATGCCACAACAGAATGGTGTATCGGAGAGGAGAAACAAAACCTTGTTGGACATGGTTCGGTCGATGATGAGGTATGCTCGTCTCCCTGATTCTTTTTGAAGTGCGTAGTGGAGGATGCGGTTTATATTTTGAACAACGTTAAAGTGAAGAGTGTTTGTGAAACACCTTTCGAGCTCTGGAGTGGACGTAAAGGCAGTTTACATCACTTCAGGATTTGGGGATGCCCGACCCACGTGTTGGTGTCAAACCCGAAAAAGTTTGAACCCCGTTCGAAACTTTGCCTATTCGTAGGTTACCCTAAAGAGACTAGGGGTGGTCTGTTTTACGATCCTAAGGAAAATACGGTGCTTGTGTCGACAAACGCCACTTTCCTAGAGGAAGACCACGTCAGGGATCATTTACCAAGGAGTAATATTGTGTTGAATGAAATGGACAGTACATCAGCAAAAGTTGCGGATGGGGCTAGTACGTCAACAAGTGTTGTTGATCCTAGCACGTCTAGTCAAATCCGTTTCCAAGAGTTGGGAATGCCTCGACTTAGTGGGAGGGTTGTGAGACAGCCTGATCGCTACATGGGTTTAGCTGAAACCTCAGTTGTCGCTCCTGATGATGACTGTGAGGATCCATTGAGCTATGATCAGGCAATGGTTGATGTTGACAAAGACGAGTGGATTAAAGCTATGGACCAAGAAATGGAGTCTATGTACTTCAATTCTTTATGGGAGCTTGTGGATCAACCGGATGGGGTAAAACCTATTGGTTGCAAATAGATCTACAAGCGTAAACGTGGCGTAGATGGGAAGGTACAAACCTTCAAAGCCCGACTAGTCGCAATGGGTTTTACCGAGGTTGAAGGGGTTGACTATGAGGAGACCTTTTCACCTGTTGCCATGGTAAAGTCGATCAGGATCCTTCTGGCCATTGCCGCGTATTATGACTACGAGGTATGGCAGATGGACGTCAAGACAACCTTTCTGAATGGCAAACTTGATGAGACCATCTACATGGACCAGCCAAAGGGTTCATTGCCCAAGGCCAAGAGCAAAATGTTTGCCAGCTTCATAGGTCCATTTATGGGCTGCAATAAGCTTCGAGGTCTTGGAGTATAAGGTTTGATGAGGCGATCAAATCTTAGGGCTTTGATCAAAATGTTGACGAGCCTTGTGTTTACAAGAAAATCGTTGACAAAACTGTCGCATTTTTGGTGTTGTATGTGGGCGGTATTCTTCTCATTGGGAATGAAGTAGAATTTCTTCACGCGTTAAGAAGTGGCTAGTTTTCGCAATTCCAAATGAAACATTTGGGAGAAGCTCAGTATGTTCTAGGTATCCAGATTGTCTGGAACTGGAAGAACAGAACGCTAGCCTTGTCTCAGGCGTCTTATATTGACAAGATGTTGTCTAGATATAAGATGCATAGCTCCAAGAAGGGCTTGCTGCCTTTCAGGCATGGGGTTCACTTGTCTGAGGATCAGTGTCCTAAGACTCCTCAAGATGTTGAGGATATGAGGCGGATTCCATATGCTTGGTGTAGGAGCCCGATGTATGCCATCTTTGTGTACTAGGCCCGACATCCGTTATTCAAAGAGGAATTGTCAATAGATATCGGTCTAATCCGAGTTAGATCATCGGGCGATCGTAAAGGCAATCCTCAAGTATCTTAGGAGAACGAGGAACTACAGCTTAGTGTATGGCAGTGGGGATTTGATCGTTACGGGATACACGGATTCTGATTTTCAGACCGATAAGGATCCTAGGAAATCCACTTCGGGGTCAGCCTTCATTTTGAATGGAGGAGCTGTAGTATGGCGAAGCAAGAAGCAAGGATGCATCGTTGATTCCACTATGGAAGGAGTATGTTGCGACTTGTGAAGGCGCAAAGGAAGTCATTTGCCTTAGGAAGTTCATGTGATTTGGAAGTTGTTCCAAATATGAACTTGCCGATCACAATCGTTCTCGATAACAATGGTGCGAAGAGCCAACTCACGTGAGCCTCGGAGCCATAAGAGAGGCAAACACATTGAGCGCAAGTATCATCTGATACGGGAGATTGTGCACTGCGGAGACGTGACGGTCACGCAGATAGTGTCGAAGCATAACGTAGCTAATCCACTTACAAAGCCCCTCACGGCTAAGGTGTTTGAGGGTCACCTAGAGGGTCTAGGTCTTCGAGAGCTTCCTGACTAGGGCAAGTGGGAGATGTGTAAACGGGTATTCAATGCCCTAGTTTATTGTATTACTTCATTGTAATCAATGTACATTTCAGAAATTTATTTTCTCCACTAGCTTAGTCCAACTGGGAGTTTGTTGGAATTTTTGTCCTAATCTCGTGTTTATAATATATTGTTTGAAATTAATAAGAGTTATTCATTTAATCAATTTGTGTCTCGCAATATTTATAAAGTTTTCCAATAAACTAAGCTCCAGGGTCATTGAATTTATGAGAGAACTAAAACTTGAACGGTGTGTAGTGCACACACAGAGAGGATCACGTTCGAGTTAATGACCCGAACGTCTACAATATATGGATAGGGTTGGAGACCTAATCCTGGATACACTGTGGATGCGGCCCGCTTTGTATTAGATACAAACGAGGTGATCTGACTCGTTCATGTGGTTGACATGCGAGTGGGGGCATCCTGTGTAATGAGATTGTACAAGTCCGCACCGTGATATCTATACTCGGCCTCGTGGCGCAAATGGGAGCGTCCCCCTTCGAGTGGCATTTGTATAGGTCAATATCATCGTGGATGGAGAGAGTACTTATAGTGAGTGGGAGCGGGACTTGTGGCGAGGCCGAGACCGGCGGTCTCTTCTTTCGATTCACACCGTGAGACGCCTATGATCCGCTCGCTAGTTTGGCTGGGACCGACAATCCCTTGAGAGGGCTTGATCATGGGAGTCGGAACAACCGTGAATTCCGAAAGGTATCTGATTTCTGGTTGGTTTTCCTTCTTGGTTCACCCTTCGGTGGCTATTGTTTGGACGGATGCTTGGAAACTTCAAGATTGAGGGTGACACTCACAGAATTCATTAAGTGTTAGTGAATTCGACCGAACAATGGTAATTGGACGCCTAATGGAAGAAGATTTATTCTGGGATTAGGGTCTGATCGAGAAAGTCTCGTCTTAGAGAAGGAGTGTACTGTTCACCCTTCGGTGGCGGACATTCTAAACCTTTAGGGTATCATTGCAAAATTTTGAATGACCTAGGGATCATGAAACAATTTTGCTAAAACTTGATTCGATTTCAAAACGTTTTTTGCGAGACTAATACAAAGTTTTTCTTATTTTTCAGTTAAAAATGTCTAGCGCAATAATAACATTACTCGCATCCGATAAGTTAGTGGGAGATAATTACCAAAGTTGAAAAAAAAACATTAACACGATTTTGGTAACTGGCGACATAAAGTTCGTGCTGTCTGAGAAGTGTCCTCAGATGTCGGGCTCGACCGCATCGCGAAGTGTTTGCAATGCGTACGATCGGTGGATCAGGGCCAATGAAAAGGCCAAGGTCTACATAATTTCCAGCATGTCTGATGTCTTGGCAAAGAAGCATGAGCTGATGGTCTCCGCCAAGGAGATCATGGAGTTCTTGTAGGAAATGTTTGGAAAACAGTCCTTTCAGGTCCGACATGACTCGCTCAAATACGTCTTCAACGCACGGATGAAAGAGGGGTCGTCTGTCCGTGAACATGTTCTAGACATGATGACTCACTTTAATCTGGCCGAGATGAACGGGACTTCGATTGGAGAGTCGAGCCAGGTCAGTTTTATTTTGGAGACTCTTCCGAAGAGTTTCCTTCAATTTCGTAGCAATGTTGTTATTAACAAAATTAGCTACACTTTGACTACCCTCCTCAATGAGCTACAGAATTTCCAATCCTTGAACAGGGTCAACGAATCTGAGGCAAATGTTTCCTACAGGTCTTATCACAGGGGTTCGACCTCTGGGACGAAACATGTTGCTCCTTCACGGCCGAAAGGGAAGAAGAGGATGAAGAGGGGTGAAACTGACCGAGATGCCACCCAGAAGGGCAAGAAGGTCAAGGATGTTGTAGAGAAAGGAAAGTGTTTCCACTGCAATGGGGGCGGACACTGGAAGAGGAACTGCCCCAAATTCCTGGCCGAGAGGAAGAATCAAGGAAAATGTGATTTACTCGTGACAGAAACATGTTGAGTGGAGAGTAGTGACTCTGCCTGGATATTTTATTCGAGCGCCACTAACCACGTTTGTTCTTATTTTCACGGGATTGATTCCTGGCAGCCGCTGCGAGAGAGTGAGGTGACTCTATGGGTTGGATCCGGGGAGCTTGTCTCTGCTGCAGCGATCGGCACGGTGAAGCTACACTTTGGCGGGAAGTACTTATTGTTTGACAATTTGTACATAGTTCCAGGGTTTACTAGAAACGTTGTTTCCATTTCTTGCTTAATTGAACATTGTATATCTGTTTCCTTTGAATCAAGTAAAGCGTTTATTTCTTTCAAAGGCAATCTTATTTGTTCAGCTTCACTCGAGCATAATCTGTATGTTTTGAAACCTAATTCGGTCAAAAGTCTTTTGAATACTGAATTTTTTAAAACTGCAAAAACACGAACGAAGAAAGCAAAAGTTTCTCCAAGAGAAAATCCCATCTTTGGCATCTACGGTTAGGCCACATTAATCTCAATAGGATTGAGAAACTAGTGAAGAGTGGACTTCTAAACGAGTTGGAGGAAAACTCTTTGCTGGTGTGTGAGTCATGCCTTGAGGCAAGATGACCAAACGCCCTTTTAGTGGAAAAGGATATAGAGCCAAAGAGCCTCTTGAGTTAGTACATTCGACCTCTCGTGGTCCGGATGAATGTTAAAGCTCGGGCGGTTATGAGTATTTCGTGTCTTTCATAGGCGATTACTCGGATATGAGTATATTTACCTAATGCACAAGAAGTCTGAAACTCTTGAAAAGTTCAAGTAGTACAAGACTGAGGTTGAGAACCTCTTAGGTAAATCGCTTAAAACACTTCGATCGGATCGAGGTGGAGAGTTTATGGACACTGAATTCCAGGACTATATGATAGAACACGGAATTGCGTCCCAACTCTCAGCGCCTGGTATGCCACAACAGAATGGTGTATCGGAGAGGAGAAATAGAACCTTGTTGGACATAGTTCGATCGATGATGAGCTATGCTCGTCTCCCTAATTCTTTTTTGGGGTACGTAGTGGAGACTGCGGTTTATATTTTGAACAACGTTTCGTCGAAGAGTGTTTGTGAAACACCTTTCGAGCTATGGAGTGGACGTAAAGGCAGTTTACATCACTTCAAGGTTTGGGGATGCCCGACCCACGTGTTGTGTCAAACCCGAAAATGTTTGAATCCCGTTCGAAATTGTTCCTATTCGCAGGTTACCCTAAAGAGACTAGGGGTGGTCTGTTTTACGATCCTATGGAAAATAGGGTTTAGCTAAAACCTCAGTTGTCGCTCCTGATGATGACTGTGAGGATCCATTGACCTATGATCAGGCAATGGTTGATGTTGACAAAGACGAGTGGATTAAAGCTATGGACCAAGAAATGGAGTCTATGTACTTCAATTCTTGGAATATAAGGTTTGATGAGGCGATCAAATCTTATGGCTTTGATCAAAATGTCGACGAGCCTTGTGTTTACAAGAAAATCGTTGACAAAACTGTCGCATTTTTGGTGTTGTATGTGGACGATATTCTTCTCATTGGAAATGAGGTAGAATTTCTTACTGATGTTAAGAAGTGGTTAGCTTCGCAATTCCAAATGAAAGATTTGGGAGAAGCTCTGTATGTTCTAGGTATCCAGATTGTCCGAAACCGGAAGAACAGAATGCTAGCCTTGTCTCAGGCGTCTTATATTGACAAGATGTTGTCTAGATATAAGATGCATAACTCCAAGAAGGGCTTGCTGCCTTTCAGGCATGGGGTTCACTTGTCTAAGGATCAGTGTCCTAAGACTCCTCAAGATGTTGAGGATATGAGACGGATTCCATATGCTTCACCTGTAGGGAGCCTGATGTATGTCATGCTGTTTACTAGGCCCGACATACATTATCACGGTAGGAATTTTCGGTAGAGTATCGGTCCAATCCGAGATTAGATCACCTGGGCACCGTAGTAAAGGCAATCCTCAAGTATCTTAGGAGAATGAGGAACTACAGCTTAGTGTATGTTAGTGGGGATTTGATCCTTACGGGATAAACGAAGAACTACAGCTTAGTGTATGGTAGTGGGGATTTGATCCTTACGGGATACACGAATTCTGATTTTCAGACCGATAAGGATTCCAGGAAATCCACTTCGGGGTCAACCTTCATTTTGAATGGAGGAGCTATAGTATGACCAAGCATCAAGCAGGGCTGCATCGTTGATTCCACTATGGAAGCGGAGTATGTTGCGGCTTGTGATGCTGGAAAGGAAGCTGTTTTGCTTAGGAAGTTCATGACGGATTTGGAAGTTGTTTCAAATATGAACTCGTCGATCACACTGTTTTGTGATAACAGTGGTGGAGTAGCCAACTCACGATAGCGTCGGAGCACAATGTAGCTGATCCATTTACAAAGCCCCTCACGGCTAAGGTGTTTGAGGATCACCTAGAGAGTCTAGGTCTTCGAGAGCATCCTGACTAGGGCAAGTGGGAGATGTGTAAACGGGTATTCAATGCTAGTTTATTGTATAACTTCATTGTAATTTATGTACATTTCAGAAATGTATTTTCTCCACTAGCTTAGTCCAAGTGGGAGTTTGTTGGGATTTTTGTCCTAATCTCGTGTTTGTAATATATTATTTGAAATTAATAAGAGTTATTCATTTCATCAATTTGTGTCTCGTAATATTTATAAACTTTTCCAATAAACTAAGCTCCAGGGTCATTGAATTTATGAGAGAACTAAAACTTGAACGGTGCGTTGTGGACACACATGGAGGATCACTTTCGAGTTAATGACCCGAACGGTCTACAGTATATGGATAGGGTTGGAGACCTAATCCTGGATACACTGTGGATGCGGCCCGCTTTGTATTAGATACAAGCGAGGTGATCTAACTTCGTTCATGTGGTTGACATTCGAGTGGGGGTATCTGTGCAATGAGATTGTACAAGGCCGACCGTGAATTATTAGACCTACTAATGTAACATCGTTGTGATGTGAAGGACTAATAACCGTAGATGACCATTAGTGACTCGACACGAATCACGAGCGTGTTACGGACTCCGTCTGCGAGGATCTATCCTTTGACTAAATACAGGTGAGGGTGGTCACGATTACTCGCCCAATATGCCTATCTTCTCGGGACGAGAACCAAGTAAGGAGCTGGGAACTTAACTACGCGAGATGGAATTCATTTGTTCCCGCCTTTAGGGAAACTAGAGGGGTTGTTCCTTAAGTGCTATCTCCGTGGCTTGGACAACGGCGCCCACCTCTCTCACTTTGGCAGAGAAGGGTGTTGTGTATGGTTGGACCATCACAATATGTTGTTCATTAGAGGAAGCGATGCGGACTTATGGAACAAGAGGTAGACACAGGGGTAAAACGGTAATTTGACCCAGCCGTGTATACGAACAACCTGTGAAGGGTCGACTCATGGGCATTGGTTATATCAGTGGACACGTAATATTCTACACTGACCGGAGTGTAGCTACGGGCTATAGTGGAGTGTTATCGTAGCTAATGAATGTTGATTAACCGAGTCAAAGAGTTTGGTGAGTTAATCTCGGATCATTGGAGCCGAATCCTTTGTAGGTCCATTAGGTCACTCGGTTGGCTCAATGCAGGTTAAAAGAAGGGTTAATGTTTTGGTATGAAATTGAAGTGTTCAATTTCACTCTAAGGGCATTTATGTCATTTAAATGAGATATGAATGATATAATATATAGTTTAATGTGAATGAGATTCATAATAAACTATAGGTTAGCCTATTTGTTGAATTAGGGCTAATTGGGGAATTTAATTGAGAGCAATTAAATTGGATGTGATTCAATTTAATTAATCCACAATTAAGCCAAATGAGATTTGCAATATGAGATATGAGATATGAGATATCTTATATTATGTGCTTATGCAAATGAGATTTGCATAACCTATGGTTGTGGCAAAGTGGTAATAATGTGGAGATTTTAACTCCATCATTCCACTATATAATCCCTTCTTACAAGAAGGAATGTAACCATTCTCTCATTTTTTTTTATTTTCATCAAAGAAGAGAACAAGAATTCTCTCTAATTTCTCTCAATTCTCCTCCCTCTCCAAAACTCCAAAAGTTCCCACAAACTTCCCTTTTCCAAAAGAGAACAATCGAGACTCAAGTGGTGGTGTTCGAGTTAGTTCGTGGGAAGAGTTCGTTGAGATCGAGAAGCACCGAAACGTTAGTGATCTCGAGGAAGAAACCTTGAAGAGAGTCTTCAACAAGTAAGTACCTCTAAACTTCTTTGTTTTTCTTCCTTTTCCAAAGCATGTTTAGCCTAGATCTTTAGTAGATCGTTTTAACAAAACCGAAAGTTGCGTAATGATACCATGACGATTCGATCGTCTTCTGCGCTGTGATTCTCATTCCCTTCGGAGGAGCGCGGTGAGAGAACATGTTCTCAATCTGATTGCTCACTTCATCATAGAGGAATTAAACGGAGCGGTCATAGATGAGAAAAGTCAGATTTCGTTCATCCTAGAATCTCTTTCGAAGAGTTTTACGCAGTCTCGCAAAGAATGCAACGATGAACAACATAGAGTATGATCGACTTCTCTACTAAATGATTTGCAGAATTATCGATTTCTTATGGATGATAAGAGAAAGCAGAATGGAGAGGCAAATCTGTTTGCCCATTCCAAAAGTTCTAAGAAGGGTTCAACCTCTGGAACTAAGAACTACTGTCATACTTCTGAGCATAAGAAGATACAGAAGAAAAAGAGAGGGAGAAAATAAAGAGCAGTCGTCCGACAAGAAAAGTTGTTATTTGATAACATGTATGTAGTTTCAGGGTTTATTAGAAACTTTATTTCTTGCCTTAGCGAACATTGTACTTCAATTTCTTTTCAATTGAATAAAGTGTTTATTTCTTTGGAAAAGTATTGAACTATGTATTGCTCTTCTTGAGAATTATTTGCAATGGTTTAATTCAGTTAAAATGGTTTTAAACGCTGAATTATAGCAAATATACGAACTGATTTCTCCTAAAGAAAATGCCCATCTTTGGCATCTTAGATTAGGTCACATTAATCTCTATAGGATTGAGAGACTTGTAAAGAATGGACTTCTAAATGAGTTAGAAGAAAATACTTTACCTGTATGTGAATCCTGCCTAAAAGGAAAAATGACTAAAAGACCTTTTAGTGGAAAAGGTTATAGAGCCAAAGAACCTCTTGAGCTTATACATTCAGACCTTTGTGGTCCGATGAATGTTAAAGCCAGAGGAGGTTATGAATATTTCATCTCCTTTATAGATGATTATTCTAGATTTGGGCATATTTACCTAATACAACATAAGTTTGAAGTACTTGAAAAGTTCAAGAAATTCAAGACTGAAGTTGAAAATCAATTAGGTAAAACGATTAAGACACTTCAATTGGATTGAGGTGGAGAGTACATGGATTTAAAATTCCAGAACTATATGATAGAACATGGAATTACATCCAAACTCTCGGCTCCCAGTACGCCACAACAAAACGGTGTATCAGAGAGGAGAAATAGAACCCTGTTGGACATGGTTCGATCAATGATGAGTTATGCTCACATCTCCCTAGTTCCTTTTGGGGTTACGCAGTGGAGACTGTGGTATACATTTTGAACAATGTGCCATCAAAAAGTGTTTCTGAAACACCTTTTGAACTCTGGAAAGGTCGTAAAGGTAGTTTTTGTCATTTTAGAATATGGGGTTGTCCAACACATGTGCTTGTGACAAATCCAAAGAACTTGGATTCAAGTTCAAAATCGTGCCTATTCGTAGGATACCCAAAAGAAACAAGAGGTGGTTTATTCTATGATCCTAAGGAAGATAAGGTTTTTGTGTCGACAAATGCCACTTTCTTAGAGGAGGACCACATAAGGGACCATAAACCAAGAAGTAAAATTGTGGTGAGTGAGTTAGACGGAACGATAGCAAAGATTGCTAATAAAACTAGTACGTCAACAAAAGTTGTTGATACTAGCTTGTCTAGTCAAGAGAGTTCATCTCAAGAGTTGAGTATGCCTCGACGTAGTGGGAGGGTTATAACACAACCTGACCGTTACATGGGTTTATCTGAAACCCAAGTTGTTATACCAGATGACAACTGTGAGGATCCATTGACTTATAATCAAGCGATGGATGACAAAGACAAAGACAAATGGATCATAGCCATGAACCAAGAAGTGAAGTCTATGCACTTCAATTCTGTTTAGGATCTTGTAGATAAACCTGATGGGGTAAAACCTATAGGTTGTAAGTGGATCTCCAAGAGAAAGCGTGGTGTAGATGGGAAGGTGCAAACCTTTAAAGCTAGACTAGTAGCAAAGGGTTATACCTAGGTTGAAGGGGTTTACTATAAGGAAACCTTTTAACCTGTTGCTATGGTAAAGTCTATCCGTATCTTACTTGCCATTGCCACATATTATGACTATGAGGTATGGTAAATTGATGTCAAGACAGCCTTTTTGAATGGCAATCTTGAGGAAAACATCTACATGGATCAACCCAAAGGGTTCATTGAACCAGGACTAGAGCAAAAGGTTTGCAGGCTTAAAAGGTCAATATATGGACTGAAATAAGCCTCTAGGTCCTGGAATATAAGATTTGATGAGACAATCAAATCTTATGGCTTTGAACAGAATGATGATGAAACTTGTGTCTACAAGAAAATAATCAATAGTTCTGTCGCATTCCTAGTTCTATATGTGGTTGATATGCTACTCATTGGGAATGATGTAGGATATCTTACTGTTATTAAGAATTGGCTAGCTACGCAATTTCAAATGAAAGATTTGGGTAATGCACAGTTTGTTCTTGGGATCCAAATTGTCCGGAACCGCAAGAATAAAACACTAGCCCTGTCTCAGACATCTTACATCGACAAAGTGTTGTTGAGGTTTAAGATACAAGACTCCAAAAAGTGTTTATTGCCTTTCAGACATGAAGTTCATTTATCTAAGGAACAGTGTCCTAAGACACCTCAAGAAGTTGAGGATATCAGACGGATTCCTTACGCATTAGGTGTTGGGAGCCTAATGTACGCCATGTTAATTACTAGGCCAGACATCTGTTTTGCAGTTGGAATGGTAAGTAGGTATCAATTCAATCCAGGACTTGAACACTAGACAGCAGTTAAAACAATCCTTAAGTATCTACGGAGAATAAGGAACTACATGCTTGTGTATGGGGCTAAGGATTTGATCCTTACAGGATACCACAGATTTCGACTTTGGGGTGATAAAGATTCTCGTAAATCTACATCGAAGTGGTCGTGATTCACTCTTAACGGAGGAGTTGTATTATGGCGGCGTCAAGCAAGGATGCATCGATTCCACCATGGAGGGCGAATATGTAGCAGCTTGTGAAGCAGCTAAAGAGGTCGTTTGGTTAAGGAAATTCATGATAAATTTGGAAGTTCTTCCAAATATGACTTTGCCCATCACGCTGTATTGCGATAACAGTGGTGCAGTGGAGAATTCAAAAGAACCCCGTGTTGGGATTTTTGTCCTAATCTCTTGTTTGTAAATTACTGTTTGAAATTAATAAGAGTTATTTATTTCATTACTTTATGTCTCGGAATATTTATAAACTTTTCCAATAAACTAAGCTCCAGGGTCATTGAATTTATGAGAGAACTAGAACTTAAACGGCGTGTAGTGGACATACAGGGAGGATCACGCTCGAGTTAATGACCCGAACGGTCTACAGTATATGAATAGGGTTGGAGACCTAATCCTGGATACACTGTGGATGTGGCCCACTTTGTATTAGATACAAACGAGGTGATCTGACTCGTTCATGTTGTTGACATGCGAGTGGGGGCATCCTGTGCATTGAGATTGTACAAGACCGCACCGTGAATTATTAGACCTGCGATGTAACACCGCTGGGTGTGATGGGACTAATAACCGTGAGATGACCATTAGTGACTCGACACGAATCCCGGCGTGTTACGAACTCCGCATCTGCGGGTCCGTCCTTTGACTAGTACGGGTGAGGGTGGTCACGATTTACTCGCCCAATATGCCTATCTTCTCGGGGACGGGACCAAGTAGGTAGTCGGTAACTTAACTACGCGAGATGGAATTCACTCGTTCCCGCCTTTAGGGAAACTAGAGGGTTGTTCCATAAATCTTGTCTCCGTGGCTTGGACAACGGCGCCCACCTTCTCACCGCCCGAGAAGGGTGTTATGTATGGTTGGACCATCACAATATGTTGTTCATTAGAGGAGCGGTGGGGACTTAAGGAACAAGAGGTAGACACTGAGGTAAAAGCGGTAATTTGACCCGGTAGTGTCTCACGAACAACCTGTGAAGGGTCGACTCATGGGCATTGGTTATATCGGTGGGACACGTAATATTATGCACTTACGGGGTCTGACTCACGGGCTATAGTGGAGTGTTACCGTAGCTAATGAATGTTGATTAACCGGGTCAAAAGTTTTGAGTTAATCTCGGATCATGGGAGCCCGCCTTTGTAGGTCCATTAGGTCCCTCGGTTGGCTCAATCAGGTTAAAAAAATGGTTAATGTTTTGGTATGAAATTGAAGTGTTCAATTTCACTTAAAGGGCTTTTATGTCATTTATATGAGATATGAATGATATAATATTTAGTTTAATGTGAATGAAATTCATAATAAACTATAGGTTTTCCTAAATGTTGAATTAGGGCTAATTGGGAAAATTAATTGAGAGAAATTAAATTGGATATGATTCAATTAAATTAATCCACAATTATTGCAAATGAGATTTGCAATATGAGATATGAGATATCTTATATTATGTGGTTATGCAAATGAGATTCGCATAACCTATGGTTGTGATATAGTGGTAATAATGTGGAGATTTTAACTCCATCATTCCCACTATTTAAACGCTTCTTGCAAGAAGGATTGTAAGCAACACTCTCATTTTTTGGATTCTCACCCAAAAAGAAGAGTTTCTCTCAACACTTTTCTCCCAAGTCTCCTCCCTCTCCAAATCACTAAAGTCCCACAACTCTCCTTCTTCCAAAGGAAGAACAACCGAGAAGGCTTTTGGTAGTGTTCGGATTCTGTTCGAGGGAAGCGTTCATTGAGATCGAGAAGCACGAAGTGTTCGTGATAAAGGAAGATTTTTGAAGAATTGTCTACAACAAGTAAGTACATTCTTCTCGCTGTAAATTCTTCCTCTGTTGCATGTTTAGCCTAGATCTAAGAGTTAGTTCATTTTGACAAAATTCAAGTAGCGTAATGATACCATGACAATTTGATCGTTTTCCGCTACGCGAGGATTTTCATTCCCTTCAAATGGTATCAGAGCCATTTCGATGGTTCTTCATTATGCACTGTTTTTTGTTAACATAGGTGGGTATTTTACTTTAAATTCATGAGATGAATGCTGGTTTGCGAATTTGGATGTTTTCGGTTTTGGCACTAGAATAGATCTACAATTTATGTTGATGAGATCAATGTAAGGGCCCATTATTTTTGGGCATTTTGTTGTAAATCGAGTTTGTAAAGTCCGAGTCTTTAGTAGAAAGAGTTGCTATGAAGAAATCGAAGCAGAAACGGATGTTTTTCGAAGCAAAAAACAAAGAAAGTTTCTTTGTCTGGCGGCAGCGTTGACGCTGAGACGCATTCTTTGGCGTCTCAACGTTGTGCCAGCGGGAGCAAGGCGCGCTGCAGGACAGCATTGCAATGCTGCTGGCGTTAAGAACGCTGGGTCGACGCTGGAAGCGACAGCGTTGCAATGCTGCCCACGGCATTGCAACCCTGCACGCGTTGAGGGGCAGTTCGCGAGGCAGTTTCCAGACGTGGGCAGTTGTGGAGTTATGGGGCAGTTTTTGTCAATGTTTTTTAATTTCAATTTCATTATTTTGTAAAATGTATTTATTTATTTATTTAATTATTTTATTAAATAATATTAATATAAGTGTTATATTAATGTTATTTAATTAAATAATTGCCCCTAGGTGCCAAAACCGGTCCATTTTTGCTATTTAATTACTTTATGCATGGGATGTATGATTTAATTAAATTCTATGTGCATAATGTACGTCATATAGTTTTAAAATCCCACCTTAGGTTAAACATTTTCATGCATCATTTATATTATAAGAGTTATAATATATAGTTTGCATGATAGGTTATATTATAAGAGTTATAATATAATTAAATGCATGTTTAATTTAATTAATATCAATGTTATATTTTTTAGATTAAAGTATGCTCATGCATTTATATTCATGTGATGAATAATATTATGTTATAGTATATTGTTATTCATGTGATGAATGATTAAGCAATATAACAAATAAATGCATGCAACCTAAGTTAATTATTAGTTTTAAAAAGTTTAGAACTTGAATAATTAGACTTAGGTTTTCTATTTTCTAATGAGATTAGAAATTAGGAAATCAAAGTTTAGTCTATGAATGGAGACTGATTAATAACTCTATCTAAGGAAGGTTTTGTCTAAGGCTGGGGTATTTAAGTTGACGCTTGCGGAACACCCCTACCTGGAAACCGACCTGGGAGTGAATTCGGTCCAGAGATTCTTAGAGTATACTTATCGTGAGTGTCGCTAATTAAAAGTGTTTTAATTTACTCACATAGACCTAAGTTATAATGTGATTATAGACTTAGGTTAATACCATATAAGAGTTATATTGGTAGACTTAGGTAAATTTTCGCCGGTTTATCTAGGTCAATCCCTATTAAAATTAAAGTGCTGAGTGGGAGGAAATAAAGTGTATGAGATACATTTCAATTTCCAACCACGAATCTCCGTTAAGTCCGCACCGTGAGATCTATACTCGGCCTCGTGGCGCAAATTGTAAACCCGAGATCTTTCTTTGGAACTTCCTTATTAACAAACAACAAAAAGAAAGAAGAAATGAATGTTTAAAACTTGGTTTCCCATGTTTTAAAAAGAAAAGAAATGAAGTGAAAGACAAAAGGAAAACAAGGAAAGAAAGTTTAAACCATTTTGGTTTGGTTTGCTTATAAAGACAAAAGAAGAAAAGGAAATGAAACAAATGTTTTATATATTAAGTTATTTTCTTTTTTTAAGAAAAGAAAAGAAAAGAAAAGAAAAGAAAGAAATAAGATAAAGGAAAGAAAAGAAAAGGAAAAAGAAATGGAAAATGAAAAAGCAAAAAGTGCAAAAGGACAAAATCCTCCACCGTTTGATTTTTTTTAAAAGAAGTTCTCTCCATTTTCTTCTCTTTCATCACAAACTAAGGCTGAAGCTTCGTGGTTGAAGGAGAAAGGAAGAAGAAGGAGGCCATGTTTTGGTGATTTTGAAGCTGGAGTTGTAGAAGAAAAGAGGAGAACTCAAGGAAGTCAATATTACAGCAAGGAAATCAACTCAGACAAGTTCTGATTTTCTATTCATCTCGAGCTCCACAAGAAGAGGTAAGAGTTTAGGTTTTGTTTCATGAAAGTTAACTCATATTGGAACAAAATTCGTGAAGGAAGCTCGAGCCAATTCTGATTTTAAGTTGCTGTTTTGTTAAGGGGAAGGCAGAAGACATAATTTTGCTGTCAAATCCGAGAGGTCTCTGATGTTTTGGTTGTTCTTATCTGTATACTTGGAGTTAGAAGCTCTAACTAGTATGGTTCGAAAGCTTATTGAATTTCCTACAAGTTTCGCGAAGGAATCGCGAGACGAAAATGATTGGAAGATGTTGTAATCATCAGGTTAAGTTTCGGGTTGCAGCAGGAAGTGAAATCTGGAACAGCAGCAGGATCATTTTAGGGGTTAAGCTACTGAGGTATTTTCGAACCAATACGTTAGGAATCTCATTTTCATGTCTTCATAAGAGTTTTAGAGGGTTCAAAAAGGAAGAGTTTGGTATAAATTACATTCTTTTTAGATAAGTAATGAAGGAGTTATGGCTGTCTGAAAACAGGGCAGAAAATCTGTGAAATGCTGGAAAATTGGTTGGAGTGTTTTCTTGTAATTTTAAGGTTAAAAACCATGAGCTCGAGATTCTAATACATGAATTTGGTTTGTTTGACAGGCCAAGAGGAGATAGGTCGAGTGTACGGGCTAAGATTCTAGTTCTAATACTGTGAGTGATAAAACGAACTTCGAAAATGAACCAAATGCTTGAAATATGCTTATATGCTTTATGAAATGCAAGTTTTGCTAGAATGAATTGTTTCAAAGCTTTGTGTTTTATTTTTGAACACATGTCTATGAGTATTCTTGTTTTCCTAGAAATGCTTCAAGTGTTCATTGTGACCCTAAAAGTCTTTATAAATTTATACATGAGCATATGTCCAATGGTTGCCAAAATTTATGGAAATGTTATGATTTCAAGCAAGCATGTACTAGCAAGTATGTTTTAAAGATTTCCAGTAAGCAGCCCACTTCGTCCAAGGTCTACGCTATGACCTAGGCAACAGGGAAAGGTCTACGCTATGACTCAGCAGGAAGCAGAGGATGCACCAGACGTGATTACTGGTACGATCTCTATTTGTAATGTACCTGCATGTGTTTTGATAGATCCAGGTGCTACGCATTCCTTTGTTTCCAGTATATTCCTAACTAAGCTTAATAGGATGCTAGAGCCTTTATTTGAGGAGTTAGTTATATACACTCCAGTTGGTGATGCTTTACTAGTCAATTCAGTGTTGCGAGATTGTGAGGTCTTAGTAGAAGGTCTCAATATGTTAGTGGATCTTCTTCCACTAGAGTTACAGGTGTTAGATGCAATCTTAGGGATGGATTTCTTATTCACTCATTATGCTACCATGGATTGCAATAGAAAGGAAGTTATATTTGAAAACCAGGGTTGGCTGAAGTGGTTTCCAGGGGTGAAAAGAAGATTATTCCTACGAGTTTGATTTCAGCATTCAAAGCTCAGAAGTTGTTGAGAAAGGGTTGCACGGCGTTTCTTGCTCACGTAGTGGAGGTGCAGGAAGAAAAGTTAAAACCAAAAGATGTTCTTGTTGTGAACGAATTTCTAGATGTTTTTCCAGCAGATCTATCAGGGTTACCACCTGATAGGGAAGTAGAGTTCACTATTGAATTGCTACCAGGAACAACACCTATTTCGCAAGCGCCGTGTAGAATGGCTCCAAGTGAGCTCAAAGAGCTGAAGATGCAATTACAAGAACTAGTTGATAAGGGATACATCAGACCTAGTGTATCGCCTTGGAGAGCTCCAGTGTTATTTGTAAAGAAGAAAGATGGTACCCTTAGATTATGCATTGATTACAGACAGTTAAACAAAGTCACGATACGTAACAAGTATCCTCTACCCCGTATAAATGACTTGTTTGACCAGTTACGAGGAGCATCAGTGTTTT
The DNA here is from genome assembly GCA_036507285.1 of Trichosanthes cucumerina. Lineage (NCBI taxonomy): Eukaryota > Viridiplantae > Streptophyta > Magnoliopsida > Cucurbitales > Cucurbitaceae > Trichosanthes > Trichosanthes cucumerina. Next base: position 33,115,816 of record CM071843.1, read on the forward strand.
CTAAGATTGATTTAAGATCAGGATACCATCAGTTAAAGGTAAGAGAATCAGATATTCCTAAGACAAACATTCGAACTGTGCACGGGCATTATGAGTTTTTAGTAATGCCGATTCGGTTTGACGAATGCACGGCGATTTTCATGGACCTCATGAACAGGATATCCCACCAGTATTTGGATCAGTTCGTGATAGTATTTATTGATGATATAGTAGTTTACTCAGTTGACAGGAAAGCTCATGAGGAACATTTGAGGATTATTCTGCAAACACTACGAGATAAACAGTTATACGCTAAATTCACCAAATGTGAGTTTTGGTTGAATCAGGTAGTGTTTTTGGGGCATGTTGTCTCAGCAAATGGTGTTAGTGTGGATCCAAATAAAGTTAAAGTTTGTAGTCAATCTGGGAGAGACCACCCGGTCTGCGACAGAGGTAACGTAGTTTCCTAGGCTTGGCGGGGATACTACAAAGCGATTTGTTGAGGATTTCTCACGAATAGCATTACCCTTAACAGCTTTGACAAAGAAGAATGCTAAGTTTGAATGGTCAGACAAGTGTGAACAGAGTTTTCAGGAGCTGAAAAAGAGATTAGTTACAACACCTATTCTGACACTTCCTGTAATGGGAAAAGAGTATTTGATTTACTGTGATGCCTCAAGGCAAGGTTTAGGGTGTGTTCTGATGCAAGAAGGAAAAGTAATAGCTTATGCGTCAAGACAATTGAAAAAGCATAAATGTAATTACCCTACCCATGATCTTGAATTAACAGCAGTTGTTCTAGCATTGAAGATCTGGAGACATTACTTGTTTGGTGAAAGGTGTCACATTTACACAGATCATAAGAGTTTGAAATATATCTTTGATCAGAGGGAGCTGAATATGAGGCAGCGAAGATGGTTAGAACTGATTAAAGATTATGATTGTACCATAGAATACCATCCTGGTAAGGCGAATGTGGTAGCAGATGCATTGAGTAGGAAGTCAAGACTTCCTAAGGATGCCTTGTGTGGTATTCGAGCAACATTTTTAAGAACTCTAAGGGATTCTAAGGCAGTTGTGAATGCAGAGAGTTGAGGAGTCTTTAGCTCGATTCAGGTGAGGTCTTCACTCGTTGCACAGGTTGTGAGAAGACAATCAGAGGATAGTAAATTCCAGAGAATGTTTGGGAAGTCCAAACAAGGCCCAGAAGCAGAATTTAAAATGAGATCAGACGGAGCCATAGAGAGGCAGGGAAGACTGTGTGTTCAAAGTTTTAGTGAGCTTAAAGATGCTATTCTAGAGGAAGCTCATGATTCAAACTACGCTATGCATCCAGAAGCACCAAGATGTACAAAACTTTGAAAGGAACGTATTGGTGGCCTGGGATGAAGCGAGAGATAGTTGATTATGTTGATAGATGTTTGATCTGCCAACAGGTTAAACCAGTTAGACAGAGGCCAAGAGGACTCCTTAACCCATCGCCGGTCTTGAGTGGAAATGCGAGCATATCACTATGGATTTTCTCGTTTGGATTACCACGTACTTCAAGTGGGCATGATGGTATTTGGGTAATAGTGGATAGACTCACTAAAACAAAGACGTTTGTACCGACGGAGTTTAAGCGGCGTCACGCTTGATCACTAGCTAAGCTATACGTCATTGCAATTGTGAGTCGAAGACGGATGCAGTGTTCATCGTTTTAGATAGAGATCCAAGATTTACTTCTAAGTTTTGGCCTAGTTTACTGAAGGCTATGGGAACAACGTTGAATTTTAGTACAGCGTTCCATCCTCAGACGGATGGGCAGTCAGAGATGACCATCCAGACCTTAGAGGACATGTTGAGAGCATGTGTCCTTCAATTTAAAAGGAGTTGGGATACTCACCTATCGCTTATGGAATTTGCTTACAATAACAGCTACCAGTCGAGTATTGGTATGGCACCATTTGAGGCTCTGTATGGAAGACCATGTAGAACGTTCGTATGTTGGAATGATGTTGGAGAGCGGAAGCTAATCGGCCCTGAGTTGGTACAAGTTACTACCGACAATATTAAGGTAATCAAAGAGAATCTAAAGGTAGCTCAAGACCGTCAGAAGAGTTACGCAGATAAGCGACGAAAGGACTTAGAATTCCAAGTCGAAGATCAAGTTTTCTTGAAGTTATCTCCGTGGAGAGGTGTCCTTCGTTTTGGCAAGAAAGGTAAACTAAGCCCTAGATATATTGGTCCTTATCCGATGAATGGGGACGAGTTAGGCAAAGAACCTACTGGACTTGAGTTACCAGCAAAACTATCTCGAGTACATGATGTTTTCCATGTGTCCATGTTGAGGAAGTATATTCCAGATCCGACACATGTGCTGCAAGCACAACCCGTTGATGTCACACCCCCTCCCGAACCACTTGCTAACTTAGCCCGGGGGAAGACATGAAGCCAACAGACATTGTTACCTCTTAACAATACCTGCTGACACTACTTTACCTGAAAAAAAACTATGTTCGCATATGGAACACTTTAAACTTAACACAATGAAGCTGGACATCTCTAAGACGTACATGAGGAGAAACTCTTCTTAAGTCTCTCCGGAAACTAAAACGAGCAAGAATCGTAACCACCAACGGTCAAACCACTAATTAAGCAACCACAACCTCTAAAGCACATACGACTATAACTACATAGTTCTCTTAAAATAATTTACAAACATATGGACTTGCTAAACTACACCAACCACGTACAACATATCAAACATGAGAAGCTTCCAGCAGACTATGGCAAAGTTATCGTGCACCGGAGCTCGATCTCTACACGAAAAGTGGGAAAAACACTGAAAGAATGAGCTATAAAGCTCAGTGAGTGACTTGAGTTTAAATGAAAGCTATTAACTCGTAAATCATATCACCTGGCCATCTATGAGCATATGCATCTGTAATCAACCGTTTAAAGTAATCGTGTAATCATTATAGCTTTTCATGAAAAAACCAAGCAAGTATATCGTTTAAATCTCGTGAGGCATGTAAATGATATAAACTCTTTAAGAAAACATGTCACAATCTACTTTGTTCTACGATGTAGTGGGGCCGCCAAAGACTCCCATCGTCTTTTGTCGTAGTGGGGCCGCCCCAAAGACTCACGACGGCATTTGTTGTCACGAGTACACTCAAGCGTCGACAACGAGAATAAGACCTGTGTGCACACGGTACCATAAAGCCTCGGGCTCAATATTTCAGAAAATCACATGAAAACATTTGAACATGCCTGCTTATCTTTTCTTTCATAAAACTCAAGCTTACTTAGCTTGTTCATAAAACTGGAAATCTTTAAAAACATACTTGCTAAAACATACTTGCTCAAAATCATAACATTTCCATAGACTTCGAAAATGCAATAAACATATGCTCGTGTATAAATTTCATCAAGACATTTAAGCTCATCATGAACACTTTAAAACATTTCTAAGAAAACAAGAATACTCATAGTCATGTGTTCAAAAATAAAACACAAAGCTTTGAAACAATTCATTCTAGCAAAACTTGCATTTCCTAAGGCATTTTTCAAGCATATAGCTCATTATCGAAGTTCGTTTCGTCACTCACAGTGTTAGAACTAGAGTTTTGACCCGTACACTCGACCTATTCGCTCTTGGCCTGTCAAACAAACCAAAACCATGTTTTAGAACCTCGAGCTCATGGTTTTAACTTTAAAACTACAAGAAAACATTCCAACAAAATTTTCAGCATTTAACAGATTTTATGACCTGTATTTAGACAGCCATAACTTCTTCATTACTTATCCAAAAAGAATGTACTTTATACCAAACTATTCCTTTTTGAATCCTCTAAAACTCTTATGAAGACATGAAAATGAGATTCCCAATAGATTGGTTCAGAAATACGAAAGCTTCTTTCCCGGAACCAACTTCTGCTATTCCAGATTCGAATTTCTCTGCAACCCGAAACTTGACTGCTATTTACAACATCTTCCAATCATTTTGCTATTCACGATTCCTTCATGAAAGTTGTAGGAAATTCAATAAGCTTTCCAACCATACCTAATAGAGCTTCTGATTCCAATTCTACAAGTCAAGTACAACCAAAACATCGAGAGACTTCTCGGATTTGTGAGAAATTCTGTGTTCTGTCTTCCTCTTCACAAATCAGTAGCTTAAGATCCGAATTTACTCGAGCATCCTTCACGAGTTTTGTTCCAATATGAGTTAACTTGCACGAAACAAAATTTCAACTCTTACCTCTTTTCTGTGGAGCTCGTGATGAACAAAATAGCAGAACATGGCAGAGTGATTACCTTCTTTGTCATACTAATTTGCTTGAGTTCTCTCCCTCTCTTCTTCAATTTCAATTTGAAACCCCTCTTCTTCTTCTTCCTTTAAGTTTCTCCCACGAAAACCCTTGCCTTTACTTCATAAAATGAGAAGAAAACGATGGGGGATGTCTTTTTAAAAAGAAAGAAACAAATGTGGGGTCCCACCATCCACCTTTCTTTTCCTTTCTTTTCTTTTCTTTTCTTTTTCCTTTCTTTATCTTTTCTTTGCAAAACAAAACAAACTTAGTACATTCAACATTTCTTTCATTTCCTTTTCTTCTTTTGTCTTAAAAGCAATCCAAACCAAAATGGTTTATGTTTTTCCTTCCTTGTTTTCCTTTTGCCTTTCACTTCATTACTTTTCTTTTTAAAACAAGGAAAACCAAGTTTTAAGCATTCATTTCTTCCTTTCTTTTGTTGTTTGATAATAAGGAGGTTCCAAAGAAAGATCTCGGGTTTACAACTTACCTACCCCTTATGAAATTTCGTCCTCGAAATTGAGTAGTCTTTAAGTGAAAATCATTGGGTACTTCCTCCTCATTAGATCCTCTAACTCCCAGGTTGCCTCCTCCACTCCGTGATGTCTCCAACGAACCTTCACGAGTGAGATCGTCTTGTTTCTTAAAACTTGTTCTTTCCTGTCGAGGATTTGAACTGCATCCTCTACGTAACTCATGTCTTCTTTCAACTCAATTGGTTGTGCTTGCAACACATGTGTCGGATCTGGAATATACTTCCTCAACATGGACACATGAAATACATCATGTACTTGAGGTAGTTCCGTTGGCAACTCCAGTTTGTAGGTTGGTAGCCCAACTCGTTTCATTACTTGATAAGGATCAATATATCTGGAACTTAGCTTACCTTTCTTTCCAAAACTTGATCTCCGACTTGGAATTCTAAGTCCTTTCGCTGCTTAACTGCATAACTCTTCTGACGGTCTTTTGCTACCTTCAAATTCTCCTTGATTACCTTAATACTATCTGTCGTAACTTGTACCAACTTAGGACCGATTAGCTTCCGTTCTCCTAGTTCATTCCACTATACGAGCGTTCTATATGGTCTTTTATCCAGAGCCTCAAATGGTGCCATGCCAATATTCGACTGGTAGCTGTTATTGTAAGCAAATTCCATAAGCGATAGGTGTGTATCACAACTTCCCTTAACTTGAAGGAAACATGCTCTCAACATGTCCTTTAAGGTCCGGATGGTCCTCTCTAACCGCCCATCTGTGCAACATGAAACATCGTACTAAAACTCAGCTTTGTCCCCATAGCCTTCTTTAAACTAGGCCAAAACTTAGAAGTAAATCTCGGGTCCCTATCTGAAACTATGGACACTGGCACTCTGTATTGACTCACAATTTTGTCGACGTATAGCTTAGCTAGCTGATTAAGCGTAGACATCGCTTTAATCGGTACAAACCGTCTTTGTCTTAGTGAGTCTATCCACCATTACCCAAGTACCATCATGTCCATTTGAAGTACGTGGTAATCTAAACAGAAAAACCATAGTAATACGCTCCCATTTCCATTCCGACACTAGCAATGGGTTAAGGAGTCCTTTTGCTTCGCTTAATCGGTTTAACTTGGCGACATGATTAAACATCTATCACATAATCAACTATCTCCGCTTCATCCCGTGCCACCAATATGTCCCATTCAAGGTTTTACACATCTTGGTGCTTCTCGGATGCATAGCGTATTGAACTCGTGAGCTTCTTCTAGAATAGCATTCTTAAGCTCACTAACACTCTAACGCATAGTCTTCCCTGTTTCTCTATGGCTCCGCCTCGATCTCATTTTAAATTTTGCTTACGGGCCTGTTTGGACTTTCCAAACATTTTACGCAAGTTACTATTCTCTGATTGTCTTCTCACAATCTCTATTATGAGTGAAGGCACGATCCGAAATTAAACTAGAAGACCCTCTCGAATTCTCTGTGATTACAAGCGCCTTAGAATCCCTTAGAGTACTTAAAAATGTTGCTCAAAACCACACAAGGCGTCCTTAGGAAGTCTTCACTTCTGCGCCAATGCAACTGCTACCACATTCACCTTACGGGATGGTATTCTATGGTACAATCATAATCTTTAATCGATTCTAGCCATCTTCTCTGTGTCATAATCAACTCCCTTTGATCAAAGATATACTTCAGACTCTTATGATCTGTGTAAATGTGACACCTTTCACCAAACAAGTAATGTTTCCGGATCTTGAGTGCTAAAACAACTGCTGCTAACTCAAGATCATGGGTAGGGTAATTACGTTCGTGCTTTTTCAATTGCCTTAACGCATAAGTTATTACTTTTCCTTCTTGCATCAGTACACACCTTAAATCTTTCCTTGAGGCATCACAGTAAACCACATACTCTTTTCCCGTTATAGGAAGTGTCAAAATAGGTGTTGTAACTAATCTCTTTTCACTCTCACCAAAACTCTGTTCACACTTATCTGGCCATTCAATCTTAGCATTCTTTCTTATTAAAACTGTTAAGGGTAATACTAATCGTGAGAAGTTCTCAACAAATCATCTGCAGTATTCTGCCAAGCTTAGGAAACTATGTAACTTTGTCGCATTAACTGGTTTCACTAAGTTGACCATAACTTTTACTTTATTCGGATTAACACTAACTCCATTTGCTGAAACAACTTACCTCAAACACTACCTGATTCAACCAAAACTCACCTTTGGTGAATTTAAGATTCAACTTTTATCTCGTAGTGTTTGTAGAATAATACTCATGTGTTCCTTGTGGCTTTCCTGTCAACTGAATAAACTAGTATATCATAGGTGAATATTATCACAAACTTATCCAAATACTGGTGGAAAACCTATCCATGAGGTCCATGAAAACTGCTAGTACCTTGTTAGACCGAATGACATTACTAACACTCATAATGCTCGTACCTCATTATGAATAATGTCTTAGGAATGTCTGATTCTTTGACGTTTAACTGATGATATCCTGATCTTAAATAAATCTTACAAAACATCGATGCACCTCTTAACTGGTCAAACAAGTCATCTATTCAGGGTAAAGGATACTTATTACGTATCGTGACTTTGTTTAACTAGCTATAATCAATGCATAATCTACGGATACCATCTTTCTTTTTCACAGATAACACTAGAGCTCTCCAAGGCGATACACTAGGTCTGATGTATCCCTTATCAACTAGTTCTTGTAACTGCATCTTTAGTTCCACGATCTCCTTGGAGTTATTCTATCACGACGCGACGCGAAATAGGTGTTATTCATGATAACAGTTCAATGGTGAACTCAACTTCCCTATCAAGTGGCAATCCTGATAGATCTGCTAGAAAAACAACAAGAAAATTCATTCACAACAAGAACATTTTCTTGTTGTAACTTTTCTTCCTGCACCTCAACTACATGTGCAAGAAACATCGTGCAACCTTTCCTCAATAACTTCTGAGCTTTGAATACTGAAAACAAACTCGTAGGGATAGTCTTTCTTTCATTCCATAAAACCACTTCAGCTAATCCCGGTTTCTTGAAAACAACCTCCTTTATATGACAATCTCTGGAAGCATAGTGAGTGAATAAGAAATCCATTCCTAGGATTGCATCTCACACCTGCAACTCTAGTGGAAGAAGATCCACTAACAAATTGAGACCTTTTACTAAGACCTCACAATTCCGCATCACTGAATTGTCTAATAAAGCATCACCAACTGGAGTGTATATAACTAACCTTTTACATAAAGGTTCTAGCTTCCCATTCAACTTAGTCAAGAACATACTAAAAACAAAGAAATGTGTAGCACCTTGTTCTATTAAAGCAAAAGTGGGTACATTTCAAATAGTAATTGTACCAATAATCATATCTCGGTGCATCCTCGACTTCTTCTTTGAGTCATAACCTAGACCTTTCCGTGTTGCCTAGGCCTCCCTACAACTCTCTTTAGTCTAACACCACTGGTGCCCTCTCTTGCAGCTACTGAAACTCTCGGCTGCTCAACTAACTGGGACTCAACTCCCTAGTCCCTCTGTACGGATGTCCATAGCTGTGGACAATCCCTCTTGACATGTCCTGGTTGTCAGCATTGGTAGCATGTACCAACACTCACAAGACAATGATCTTGATGATTCTTGCAACAGATCACACATGGAGTTTTCCTTGCTATACTGGCAATAGACTCTTGCCCTCTTTGTAGTCTTGCTACTAATCAAACAAACTAATTAGGTTCTTTTTAACTCTGCCTCTGGTAGGCACTACCCACAATCATCTGCCTCGATGCCTAGCTACTTGGCTACTAGCTTGCTCCTTAAAGTCATATTGACTTAGAAACATTTACTCCAAGTGTGAATCTCATTGCTCACGACCTTGAAATCGCTTTGTTGTCGAAGCCTCCACAACTAGGCTTCACTATCGATCGCGCCTCTGCTTATACACGCGCTCAACACGTAGAGCGGTCTCTACCAGCTGAGAGAAGTCAGTCCACTTAGCAATGGTCAGAATCGGAGTACGTATCTCAGGTCGTAACCCTCTTTCAAATCTTCGACACCTGTCACTCTCAGATGCCACAATCACATCAACATACCGCGAAAACTCGGTATAACTTCTCTCATACTCAGCCACTGAAAATGATCCCTGCTTTAATTCTAAAAATTCATCCATCTCTGCCTCTCGGTACGTGCTAGGGTAATATTTATTTTTAAATATACTTCTTAAAGTTTGCCAGTGTGAAGTACGTACATCACTACAACTGGCTAACATCGATCTCCATCATCCTTCTGCCTTCTTTAGTAACAAGAATGTGGCCAACTTAACATTTCGCTCCTTAGAGCAACTCATAACATCAAAACATTTATCAAGCTTATTTAGCCAAACCTCAGCTTCAACTGGATCTTTGGAACCCTCAAACACTGTGGCTCCTAATTCTTTTAGGTGATCTATTCTATATGTCTTATCTGGATTACTTAGCCCTGCTCCCTATGGCTTACCTACCTCCTGTGAGGAATTAGCATGCTGCTTAATTCTGGCCCCTATCTGAACTCTTGAGGCACTAGATCTCCACCGGGATTGATCTTGGGTAGGATCCTGCGTCCGCCCCGATCTTGCTCGCATCGTCGCTAGTACGTGGTGGCATGACTTCTATAACATATTAACATACTAGACATGTAATGAGTACTCAACCCAAATGCACAATTCTAGACTTGTGTTCACATTCTAGTCGATCGAACTTACTCTTGTCCTTACTTGGACCATGCTCGCTAGTTCTATTGAACTAACTCAATAACTTGCTATTTACTTTTGAGTTTCTTCTAGAGCTAACTTGCTCTGTCTCATTCCCATGGAGCTAATCGCTCACGATACCAAGTTGTCACACCCTCCCGAACCACTTGCTAACTTAGCCGGGGGACGACATGAAAAGCCAACAGACATTGTTACCTCTTAACAATACTGGCACGACACTACTTTACGAAAAAAACTATGTTCGCATATGGAACACTTTAAACTTAACACAGCGGAAACTGGACATCTCTAAGACGTACATGAGGAGAAACTCTTCTTAAGTCTCTCCTGGAAACTAAAACGAGCAAGAACATCAGAACCACCAACAGTTCAAACCACTAATTAAGCAACCACAACCTCTAAAGCACATACGACTATAACTACGTAGTTCTCTTAAAATAATTTACAAACATATGGACTTGCTAAACTACACCAACCACGTACAACATATCAAACATGAGAAGCTTCCACAGACTATGGCAAAGTTATCAGCACCAGGGAGCTCGATCTCACGAAAAGTGGGAAAAACATCGAAAGAATGAGCTATAAAGCTCGGTGAGTGACTTGAGTTTAAATGAAAGCTATTAACTCGTAAATCATATCACCTGGCCATCTATGAGCATATGCATTTGTAATCAACCGTTTAAAGTAATCGTGTAATCATTATAGCTTTTCATGAAAAACCAGCAAGTATATCGTTTAAATCTCGTGAGGCATGTAAATGATATAAACTCTTTAAGAAAACATGTCACAATCTACTTTGTTCTACGATGTAGTGGGGCCCGCCCAGCACTCCCATCGTCTTTGTCGTAGTGGGGCCCGCCAAAGACTCACGGCAACATTTGTTGTCACGAGTACACTCAACGTCGACAACGAGAATAAGACACAATGTGCACACGGTACCATAAAGCCTCGGGCTCAATATTTGAGAAAAATCACATGAAAACATTTGAACATGCCGCTTATCTTTTCTTTCATAAAACTCAAGCTTACTTAGCTTGTTCATAAAAGCTGAAATCTTTAAAAACATACTTGCTAAAACATACTTGCTCAAAATCATAACATTTCCATAGACTTCGAAAATGCAATAAACATATGCTCGTGTATAAATTTCATCAAGACATTTAAGCTCATCATGAACACTTTAAAACATTTCTAAGAAAACAAGAATACTCATAGTCATGTGTTCAAAAATAAAACACAAAGCTTTGAAACAATTCATTCTAGCAAAACTTGCATTTCCTAAAGCATTTTTCAAGCATATAGCTCATTATCGAAGTTCGTTTCGTCACTCACAGTGTTAGAACTAGAGTTTTGACCCGTACACTCGACCTATTCGCTCTTGGCCTGTCAAACAAACCAAAACCATGTTTTAGAACCTCGAGCTCATGGTTTTAACTTTAAAACTACAAGAAAACATTCCAACAAAATTTTCAGCATTTAACAGATTTTATGCCCTGTATTTAGACAGCCATAACTTCTTCATTACTTATCCAAAAGAATGTACTTTATACCAAACTCTTTCTTTTTGAATCCTCTAAAACTCTTATGAAGACATGAAAATGAGATTCCCAATAGATTGGTTCAGAAATACCTCGAAAGCTTCTTTCCCCGGAACCAACTTCTGCTATTCCAGATTCGAATTTCTGCTGCAACCCGAAACTTGACCTGCTATTTACAACATCTTCCAATCATTTTGCTATTCACGATTCCTTCATGAAAGTTGTAGGAAATTCAATAAGCTTTCCAACCATACCTAATAGAGCTTCTGATTCCAATTCTACAGGTCAAGTACAACCAAAACATCAGAGACTTCTCGGATTTGTGATAAAGAAATTCTGTGTTCTGTCTTCCTCTTCACAAATCAGTAGCTTAAGATCCGAATTTGCTCTGAGCATCCTTCACGAGTTTTGTTCCAATATGAGTTAACTTGCACGAAACAAAATTTCAACTCTTACCTTTTTCTGTGGAGCTCGTGATGAACAAAATAGCAGAACATGGCAGAGTGATTACCTTCTTTGTCATACTAATTTGCTTGAGTTCTCTCCTCTCTTCTTCAATTTCCAGCTGAAACCCTCTTCTTCTTCTTCCTTTAAGTTTCTCCCATGAAAACCCTTGCCTTTACTTCATAAAATGAGAAGAAAACGATGGGGGATGTCTTTTTAAAAAGAAAGAAACAAATGTGGGGTCCCACCATCCACCTTTCTTTTCCTTTCTTTTCTTTTCTTTTCTTTTTCCTTTCTTTATCTTTTCTTTGCAAAACAAAACAAACTTAGTACATTAAACATTTCTTTCATTTCCTTTTCTTCTTTTGTCTTAAAAGCAATCCAAACCAAAATGGTTTATGTTTTTCCTTCCTTGTTTTCCTTTTGCCTTTCACTTCATTACTTTTCTTTTTAAAACAAGGAAAACCAAGTTTTAAGCATTCATTTCTTCCTTTCTTTTGTTGTTTGATAATAAGGAGGTTCCAAAGAAAGATCTCGGGTTTATATATTAAAGACAAAAGAAGAAAAGGAAATGAAACAAATGTTTTATATATTAAGTTATTTTGTTTTGTTAAGAAGAGAAAAGAAAAGAAAAGAAAAGAAAGAAAGAAGATAAAGGAAAGAAAAGAAAAGGAAAAAGAAATGGAAAATGAAAAAGCAAAAAGTGCAAAAGGACAAAACCCTCCACCGTTTGATTTTTTTTAAAAGAAGTTCTCTCCATTTTCTTCTCTTTCATCACAAACTAAGGCTGAGGCTTCGTGGTTGAAGGAGAAAGGAAGAAGAAGGAGGCCATTTTTGGTGATTTTGAAGTCTGGAGTTGCAGTGAAGAAAAAGAGGAGAACTCAAGGAAGTCAATATTACAAAGAAGGAAATCAACTCAGACAAGTTCTGATTTTCTGTTCATCTCGAGTTCCACAAGAAGAGGTAAGAGTTTAGGTTTTGTTTCATGAAAGTTAACTCATATTGGAACAAAATTCGTGAAGGAAGCTCGAGCCAATTCTGATTTTAAATTGCTGTTTTGTTAAGAGGAAGGCAGAAGACATAATTTTGCTGTCAAATCCGAGAGGTCTCTGATGTTTTGGTTGTTCTGATCTGTATACTTGGCGTTAGAAGCTCTAATTGGTATGGATCGAAAGCTTATTTAATTGCCTACAAGTTTCGTGAAGGAATCATGAGAAATAAATGATTGGAAGATGTTGTAATCATCAGGTTAAGTTTCGGGTTGCAGCAGGAAGTGAAATCTGGAACAACAGCAGGATCATTTTAGGGGTTAAGCTACTGAGGTATTTTCGAACCAATACGTTAGGAATCTCATTTTCCTGTCTTCATAAGAGTTTTAGAGGGTTCAAAAAGGAAGAGTTTGGTATAAATTACATTCTTTTTGCCTAAGTAATAAAGGAGTTATGGCTGTCTGAAAACAGGGCAGAAAATCTGTGAAATGCTAGAAAATTGGTTTGAGTGTTTTCTTGTAATTTTAAGGTTAAAAACCATGAGCTCGAGATTCTAATACATGAATTTGGTTTGTTTGATAGGCCAAGAGGAGATAGGTCGAGTATACGGGCTAAGATTCTAGTTCTAACACTGTGAGTGACAAAACGAACTTCGAAAATGAACCAAATGCTTGAAATATGCTTATATGCTTTATGAAATGCAAGTTTTGCTAGAATGAATTGTTTCAAAGCTTTGTGTTTTATTTTTGAACACATGTCTATGAGTATTCTTGTTTTCCTAGAAATGCTTCAAGTGTTCATTGTGACCCTAAAAGTCTTTATAAAATTTATACATGAGCATATGTCCAATGGTTGCAAAAATTTATGGAAATGTTATGATTTCAAGCAAGCATGTACTAGCAAGTATGTTTTAAAGATTTCCAGTTTTATGAACAAGCTGAGAAAGCTTGAGTTTTATGAAAGAAAAGATAAGGCATGTTCAAATGTTTTCATGTGGTCTTACGGGATATTGAGCCCGAGGCTTTATGGTACCGTGTGCACACAGTCATTTTCATTGTCGCGTTGAGTGAACTCCGTGACAACAGTACTGGCTGCGTGAGTCTTTGGGCGGGCCCCACTACGACAAAGACGATGGGAGTCTTTGGTGGGGCCCCACTACATCGTAGAACAAACGTAGATTGTGACATGTTTTTAAAAAGAGTTTATATCATTTACATGCCTTACGAGATTTTAACGATATACTTGTTGGTTTTCTGAAAGTCTATTATGATTCTACGTTTACTTTCAATGCTTGAATACAAATGCATATGCTCATAATTTTCAGGTCACATGTTTTACAAGTTATAGATATTAAACACAGTCACTCACTGAGCTTCATAGCTCATTCTTTCAATATTTTCAAACTTTTCAGGTAGAGATCGAGCTCCCGCACTTTGAGTTCTTGCCATAGTCTGCTAAAGCTCCATAAGTTTTAATACCTTGTACGTGGTTGGTTTTGTATAGCAAGTCTCTATGTTTTGTAGATTATTTTGAGAGGTCTATGTTGTTATGGTTGTTTGTACATTAGAGGTTTAATGAACAATGAGTTGTCTTGTGTTGTTTTGATGCACTTGACTCTTTTGTTTCCAAAAGAGACTTAAGAAGGGTTTCTCCTTGTGTATGTTTAATAGTTGTCCAGTTCCCGCTGTGTTGCGTTAAAGTGTTCCATATGCGAACATAGTATGCTTATCAGGTCAAACAGGGTCAGCAGGTATTGTTAAGAGGTAAACAATGTCTGTTGGCTTCATGCCGCCTTCCGAGCTGAGTTAGCAGGTAGTTCGGGAGGAGGTGTGACACAAATGGGAGTGTCCGCCTTCGGGTGGCATTTGTATAGGTCAATATCATCGTGGATGGAGAGAGTACTTATAGTGAGTGGGAGCGGGACTTGTGAAAACAAGACCCACGGTCTCTTCTTTCGATTCACACCGTGAGACGCCTATGATCCGCCTGCTAGTTTGGCCTGGACCAGACAATCCCTTCAGAGGGCTTGATCATGGGAGTCGGAACATCATGAATTCCCGAAAGGGATACAGTTTCCTAGTTGGTTTTCCTTCTTGGTTCACCCTTCAGTGGCTATTGTTTGGACGGATGCTTGCAAACTTAAAGATTGAGGGTGACACTCACAGAATTCGTTAAGTGTTAATGAATTCGACCGAACAACGATAATTGGACGCCTAATGGAAAAAGAGTTATTCTGGGATTAGAGTCTGATCGAGAGAGTCTCGTCCTAGAGGAGGAGTGTTCAGTTCACCCTTCGGTGGCGATCATTCTAAACCTTTAGGATATCATTACAAAATATTGAATGACCTGGGGATCATGAAACAATTTTGTTAAAAATTTATTGGATTTCAAAAGTTTTTTTGCGAGACTAACACAAAGTTTTCTTAACTTTTTCAGATTAAAACATGTATAGCGCAATAATAGCTCTACTCGCGTTCGATAAATTAGTGGGAGATAATTACCAAAGTTGGAACAACAACATTAACACAATTTTGGTAACTGAAGACATTAAGTTCGTGCTCTCTAAGGAGTGTCCTCAGATGTCGGGCTCGACTGCGACGCGAAGTGTTCGCGATGCATACGATCGATGAATCAGGGCCAATGAAAAGGCCAAGGTCTACATCATTGCCAGCATGTTTGATGTTTTGGCAAAGAAGCATGAGCTGATGGTCACCGCCAAAGAGATCATGGAGTCCTTGTAGGAAATGTTTGGACAACAGTCCTTTCAGCTCCGGCATGACTCGCTCAAATACGTCTTCAATGCACGGATGAAAGAGGGGTCGTCTGTCCGTGAACATGTTCTAGACATGATGACCCACTTTAATCTGGCTGAGATGAACGGGGCTTCGATCGATGAGTCGAGCCAAGTCAGCTTTATTTTGGAGACTCTTCCGAAGAGTTTCCTTCAGTTTCGTAGCAATGCTGTTATGAACAAATTAGTTACACTCTGACTACCCTCCTCAATGAGCTACAAAATTTCCAGTCCTTGAACAGGGTAAAGGCATCAGAATCTGAGGCAAATGTTGCCTACAGGTCTTATCACAGGTGTTCCACCTCAGGGACGAAACCTGTTGCTCCTTCACGTCTGAAAGGAAAGAAGAGGATGAAGAGGGGTAAAACAGACCGAGCTGTCGCCCACAAGGGCAAGAAGGTCAAGGACGTTGCAGAGAAAGGAAAGTGTTTCCACTGCAATGGGGGCGAACACTAGAAGAGGAACTGTCCCAAATTTCTGGTCAAGAGGAAGAATCAAGGTAAATGTGATTTACTTTGTGAAAAACTGTTTAGTGGAGAGTAGTGACTCTGCTGGATATTGGATTAGGCGCCACTAACCATGTTTGTTCTTCTTTTCGGGATTGATTCCTAGCAGTGCATTGCGAGAGGGTGAGGTGACTCTACGGGTTGGATCAGGGAGCTTGTCTCTCTGCTTGTCGATCGACACGGTGAAGCTACACTTTGGCGGGGAAGTACTTATTATTAGATAATTTGTACATTGTACTGGGGTTTACTAGAAACCTTGTTTCCATTTCTGCCTAATTGAACAATCTATTTGTGTTTCTTTTGAATTAAATAAAGTGTTTATTTCTTTCAAAGGCAATGTTATTTGTTCAACTTCACTTGAGCATAATCTTTATGTTTTGAACCCTAATTCGGTCCAAAAGTGTTTTGAATCTTTGAATTGTTTAAAAGCTATGTAAACACGAACTAAGAAAGCGAAAGTTTCTCTAAGGAAAATGACCATCTTTGGCATCTACGGTTAGGCCACATTAATCTCAATAGGATTGAGAAACTAGTGAAGAGTGGACTTCTAAGCGAGTTGGAAGAAAGCTCTTTCTGGGTGTGTGAGTCATGCCTTGAGGGCAAGATGACCAAACGTCCTTTTAGTGGAAAAGGATATAGAGCCAAAGAGCCTCTTGAGTTAGTACATTCTGACCTCTGTGGTCCGATGAATGTTAAAGCTCGAGGCGGTTATGAATACTTCGTGTCTTTCATAGATGATTACTCGAGGTATGGGTATATTTACCTAATGCACAAGAAGTCTGAAACTCTTGAAAAGTTCAAGGAGTACAAGAGTTGAGAATGCCTCGACGTAGTGGGAGGGCAGTGAGACAGCCTGATCGTTACATGGGTTTAGCTAAAACCTCAGTTGTCGCTCCTGATGCTAACTGTGAGGATCGATTGACCTATGATCAGGCAATGGTTGATGTTGACAAAGACGAATGGATTAAAGCTATGGACCCGGAAATGGAATCTATGTACTTCAATTCTGTCTGGGAGCTTGTGGATCAACCAGATGGGGTAAATCTATTGGTTGCAAATGGATCTACAAGCGAAAATGTGGCGTAGATGGGAAGGTGCAGACCTTCAAAGCCCGACTAGTGGCAAAGGGTTTTACCCAGGTTGAAGGGGTTGACTATGAGGAGACCTTTTCACCTGTTGCCATGGTAAAGTCGATCAGGATCCTTTTGGCCATTGTCGCGTATTATGACTACGAGGTATGGCAGATGGACGTCAAGACAGTCTTTTTGAATGGCAAACTTGATGAGACCATCTACAAGAACCAGCCCAAAGGGTTCATTGCCCAAGGCCAAGAGCAAAAGGTTTGCCAGCTTCATAGGTCCATTTATGGACTGAAACAAGCTTCGAGGTCTTGGAATATAAGGTTTGATGAGGCGATCAAATCATATGGCTTTGATCAAAATGTCGACGAGCCTTGTGTCTACAAGAAAATCGTTGACAAAATTGTCGCATTTTTGGTGTTGTATGTGGACGATATTCTTCTCATTGGGAATGAGGTAGAATTTCTTACTGACGTGAAGAAGTGGCAAGCTTTGCAATTCCAAATGAAAGATTTGGGAGAAGCTCAGTATGTTCTAGGTGTCATTGTCCAAACGGAAGAAATGAAGCGCTAGCCTTGTCTCAAGCGTCTTATATTGACAAGATGTTGTCTAGATATAAGATGCGAGAACTCCAAGAAGGGCTTCTGCGCCTTTAAGGCATGGGGTTCACTTGTCTAAGGATCGGTGTCCTAAGACTCTTCAAGATGTTGAGGATATGAGACGGATTCCATATGTTTGGTGTAGGGAGCCCGATGTATGCCATCTTTGTGTACTAGGCCCGACATCCATTATGCGGTGAGGGATTGTCGTGAGGTATCGGTGCAATCCAGATTAGATCACTGGGCGGTAGTAAAGGCAATCCTCAAGTATCTTAGGAGAACGAGGAACTACTGACTTAGTGTATGGCGGTGGGGATTTGATCCTTATGGGATACACTGTTCGACTTTCGCACCGATAAGGATTCTAGGAAATCCACTTGGGGTCGACCTTCATTCTTAATGGAGGAGTAGTATGGCGAAGCATCAGCGAGGATGCATCGATTCCACTATGGAAGCGAGTATGTTGCGGCTTGTGAAGCCGCAGCGAAGTTGTTTGGTTAAGAAGTTCATGACCGATTTGGAAGTTGTTCCAAATATGAACCTGCCGATCACGCTGTTCTGTGATCATAGTGGTGCAGTAGCCAACTCACGTGAGCCTCAGAGCCATAAGAGAGGCAAACACATTGAGCGCAAGTATCATCTGATACGGGAGATTGTGCACCGCGGAGACTTGACAGTCCGCAGATAGCATCGGAGCCCAACGTAGGTGATCCATTTACAAAGCCCCTCACGACTAAGGTGTTTGAGGGTCACCTCGAGAGTCTAGGTCTTCTAGAGCTTCCTGACTAGGGCAAGTGAGAGATTTGTAAACAGGTATTCAATGCCCTAGTTTATTGAATTACTTCATTGTAATTTATGTACATTTCAGAAATGTATTTTCTCCACTAGCTTAGTCCAAGTGGGAGTTTGTTGGAATTTTTGTCCTAATCTCGTGTTTGTAAATTACTGTTTGAAATTAATAAGAGTTATTTATTTCATTACTTTGTGTCTCGCAATATTTATAAACTTTTCCAATAAACTAAGCTCCAGGGTCATTGAATTTATGAGAGAACTAGAACTTGAACGGTGTGTAGTGGACACATAGGGAGGATCACGTTCAAGTTAATGACCTGAACAGTCTATAGTATATGGATAGGGTTGGAGACCTAATCCTTGATACACTGTGGTGCGACCCGCTTTGTATTAGATACAAACGAGGTGATTTGACTCGTTCATGTGGTTGACATGCGAGTGGGGGCATCTGTGCAATGAGATTGTACAAGACCGGACCAGTGAATTATTAGACCTCACGATGTAACACCGTTGTGATGGGACTAATAATTTCGTAGATGACCATTAGTGACTCGACACGAATCCCGAGCGTGTTATGGACTCCTGTCTGCGGGGGTTTGTCCTTTGACTAGTACGGGTGAGGGTGGTCACAGTTACTCGCCCAATATGTCTATCTTCTCAGGGACAGGACCAAGTAGGTAGCTGGGAACTTAACTACGCGAGATGGAATTCACTCGTTCCCCCCCTTAGGAAAACTAGAGGGGTTGTTCCCTTAAAAATCTTGTCTACAGGGCTTGGACAACGGCGCCCACCATCTCACTCGCCCGAGAAGGGTGTTGTGTATGGTTGGACCATCACAATATGTTGTTCATTAGAGGAGCAGTAGGGACTTAAGGAACAAGAGGTAGACACAGGGGTAAAACGGTTATTTGACCCAACCGTGTCTACGAACAACCTGTGAAGGGCGACTCATGGGCATTGGTCATATCAGTGGACACGTAATATTCTGCACTGACGGGAGTGCAGCTACGTGCTTTAGTGGAGTATTACCATAGCTAATGAATGTTGATTAACCGGGTCAAAGACTTTGACAGGTTAATCTCAGATCATTGGAGCCCGTCACTATAGGTCCATTAGGTCCCTCGGTTGGCTCAATCTGGGTTAAAAGAAGGGTTAATGTTTTGGTATGAAATTGAAGTGTTCAATTTCATTTAAAGAGCTTTTATGTCATTTATATGAGATATGAATGATATAATATATAGTTTAATGTGAATGAGATTCATAATAAACTATAGGTTAGCCTAATTGTTGAATTAGGGCTAATTGGAGAAATTAATTGAGAGAAATTAAATTGGATAAGATTCAATTTAATTAATCCACAATTATTGCAAATGATATTTGCAATATGAGATATGAGATATCTTATATTATGTGGTTATGCAAATGACATTTGCATAACCTATGGTTGTGATATAGTGGTAATAATGTGGAGATTTTAACTCCATCATTCCTACTTTTAAACCCTTCTTGCAAAAAGGATTGTAAGCAACACTCTCATTTTTTGGATTCTCACCCAAAAAGAAGAGTTTCTCTCAACACTTTTCTCTCAAGTCTCCACCCTCTCCAAATCACTAGAGTCCCACAACTCTCCTTCTTCCAAAGGAAGAACAACCGAGAAGGCTTTTGGTAGTGTTCGAATTCTGTTCTCGTTGAGATCGAGAAGCACGAAATGTTCGTGATCAAGGAAGATTTTTGAAGAATTGTCTACAACAAGTAAGTACATTCTTCTCGCTGTAAATTCTTTCTCTGTTGCATTTTTAGCCTAGATCTAAGAGTTAGATCATTTTTACAAAATTCAAGTAACGTAATGATACCATGACGATTCGATCGTCTTCCGCTGCGGAGAGATTTTCATTCCCTTCCCCCCGAAGTCACAAGAGGGGAAAGCATATTGAGCGCAAATATCATCTCATCCGGGAGTCTATGCTAGGACCTTATATCAATGGACAAAATATAATCTATAGTGAGAATAATGCAACTACAAGTCTATAGTGGAGTGACTTGTACTTAATGAATATTGATTAACTAGATCAAAGAGTTTGATCAGTTAATCTCACATCATTGGAGCTCATGAACTGTAGGTCCATTAGGTCGCTCCATTGGCTCAACATGGTTATATTGAGGGTATAAAGTTAGGAATGAAATTGAAGTGTTCAATTTCATGCATGAGGTGTTATATCAATTATATATGATATAATTGATATAATATATGGTTTTAATCTGAATTAGATTGACATATAAACCATATAATAGTGGGAGAATAAAGGAGGGATAGGATGGTAATTTCCATCCCATTTCCCTATATATATAGTTGCATGAGATGCAACTAATAAGCTAAGACATGGAAACCCTAGATTGTTATCTTGTTGTGTTGATGGAAAGGTTCCACAAACACATTCTCTTACAATCCCATAAACATCTCATCTCACCTAAATGGAACCCACCTTCCTCCCTCACCTAGAGAGCAACGGAGAAGATTCGATGGTAGTGTCCGTGATCGTTTGGGATCGTATTGGTTAGATCGTGATCGTGGGAGAAGAAGCACTCGAAGAAAAGTTCTTCAAAGGTATAATTCTTGTTGTCCATCTTGATTGTATATGCATAATCTAGATAGATTAGTTCTTGAACGTAATCCATATAACGAAATTAAGAACGCGCGATTCACAATCGCTCAGATCTGGATTCGATTCTCTTCAATTGGTATCAGAGCCCAATTGCGTTCTTAATTTATGTTCTGGATTTATCAAGAACGAGGTGGGATTTACTATTTTTCATGAGATGAATGAACGGTTTGAGAATTAGAGATTTTCAATTTTGGCACTTAGATTTAAAATTTTTCACTGAATCGTTCAATGTAAGGGCCCAGTGTTTTGGGCAATTTTAATTGTAAATCGAGTCTGTAAGTCTGTGTCGATCGAGGCAAGGTTGTTGCTGAGAAGATCGGAGCAAAAGCCTTCTCGGTTGTTCTTCCTTTGTTAGAAAGCCTTCACGGTTGTTCTTCCTTTGGAAGAAGGTACAACCGAGAAGGCTTTTGGTAGTGTTCGGATTCTGTTCGAGGGAAGCGTTCGTTGAGATCGAGAAGCACGAAGTGTTCGTGATCAAGGAAGATTTTTGAAGAATTGTCTACAACAAGTAAGTACATTCTTCTCGCTGTAAATTCTTCCTCTATTGCATTTTTAGCCTAGATCTAAGAGTTAGATCATTTTTACAAACTTCAAGTAACGTAATGATACCATGACGATTCGATCGTCTTCCGCTGCGCGGAGATTTTCATTCCCTTCCCCCCGAAGTCACAAGAGGGGAAAGCATATTGAGCACAAATATCATCTCATCCGGGAGATTGTGCATCGAGGAGACGTGATCGTCACAAAGATAGCCTCGGAGCACAACTTTGTTGATCCTTTTACAAAGGCTCTCACGGCTAAAGTGTTTGAGAGTCACCTAGAAGGTCTAGGTTTACAAGTCTTCCCCAACTAGGGCAAGTGGGAGTATTCGGTACAAAGGGTTTAAATGCCCTAGTTTATTGTAGTTACATTACTGTAATGTTTTAGTACTCCACAAGCTTTAGGTCAAGTGGGAGATTGTTGGGATTTATGCCCTAAACTTGTGTAATTTTGATCAAATAAATAAAGAGTTATTTATTTCTGATAAATTATATTCTTGCTTTATAAATCCAATAAACTAAGCTCCAAGGTTATAATATATCTTGAACATCAGTGTAGTGGACACTATTTGGATTGTGTTCAAGAATATAACCTAAATGGTCTATGTTATAACAATAAGGTTGGAAACCTCATTCTGGTAACACCATGGATGCGCCCAACTTTGTAATTAGTACAAATGAGGTAATCAAACTCATTCATGTGGTTGACATGCAAGTGGGGGCACCCTATATGAAGAGTTCATACAAGACCAGACTGCAAATTACTAAGCCAACCAGTTTAACAGATTAACTGAGGATAAGACCCGATAATTTATAGATGGTCATTAGTGACTCGACACGAATCTGAGTAAGTTAAGAACTCCCGCTTATGGGGTTTGTCCTTAGACTAGTATGGGTGAGAGTGGCTGTGAGGCGACTCAATAAGCCTACCTTCTCAGGGATAGAACCTCGTAGGTAGCTGGGGACTTAACTATACAAGATGGAATTCACTCATTCCTACACTAAGGAATTATATATGTTGTTCCCTTAAGAACTGACTCCATGTCTTGAACAACGAAGCCCAGCCTTCTATGAGGGTATGAGTCTATGCTAGGACCTTAGACTTTTTGTTCATTAGAGGATCAGTGGTGCTTAAGCAACAAAGAGGTAATCATAGGAGTAAAACGGTAATTTGACCTTGTTGTGATCATGAACAACCTGTGAAAGGTCGACTCATGGGTAATGATTATATCAATGGACAAAATATAATCTATAGTGAGAATAGTGCAACTACAAGTCTATAGTGGAGTGACTTGTACTTAATGAATATTGATTAACTAGATCACAGAGTTTGATCAGTTAATCTCACATCATTGGAGCTCATGAACTGTAGGTAAATTAGGTCGCTCCATTGGCTCAACATGGTTATATTGAGGGTATAAAGTTAGGAATGAAATTGAAGTGTTCAATTTCATGCATGAGGTGTTATATCAATTATATATGATATAATTGATATAATATATGGTTTTAATCTGAATTAGATTGACATATAAACCATATAATAGTGGGAGAATAAAGGAGGGATAGGATGGTAATTTCAATCCCATTTCCCTATATATATAGTTGCATGAGATGCAACTAATAAACTAAGACATGGAAACCCTAGATTGTTATCTTGTTGTGTTGATGGAAAGGTTCCACAAACACATTCTCTTACAATCCCATAAACATCTCATCTCACCTAAATAGAACCCACCTTCCTCCCTCACCTAGAGAGAAACAGAGAAGATTCGGTGGTAGTGTCCGTGATCGTTTGGGATCGTATTGGTGAGATCGTGATCGTGGGAGAAGAAGCACTCAAAGAAAAGTTCTTTAAAGGTATAATTCTTGTTGTTCATCTTGCTTGTATATGCATAATCTAGATAGATTAGTTCTTGAACGTAATCCATATAACGAAATTAAGAACGCGCGATTCACAATCGCTTCCGATGCGGGATTCGATTCTCTTCAATTGGTATCAGAGCCAAATTGCGTTCTTAATTTATGTTCTGGATTTATCAAGAACGAGGTGGGATTTACTATTTTTCATGAGATGAATGAACGGTTTTAGAATTAGAGATTTTCAATTTTGGCACTTAGATTTACAATTTTTCACTGAATCGTTCAATGTAAGGGCCCAGTGTTTTGGGCAATTTTAATTGTAAATCGAGTCTGTAAGTCTGTGTCGATCGAGGCAAGGTTGTTGCTGAGAAGATCGGAGCAAAAGCCTTCTCGGTTGTTCTTCCTTTGTTAGAAAGCCTTCACGGTTGTTCTTCCTTTGGAAGAAGGTACAACCGAGAAGGCTTTTGGTAGTGTTCGGATTCTGTTCGAGGGAAGCGTTCGTTGAGATCGAGAAGCACGAAGTGTTCGTGATCAAGGAAGATTTTTGAAGAATTGTCTACAACAAGTAAGTACATTCTTCTCGCTGTAAATTCTTCCTCTGTTGCATTGTTAGCCTAGATCTAAGAGTTAGATCATTTTGACAAAATTCAAGTAGAGTAATGATACCATGACGATTCGATCGTCTTCCGCTGCGCGGAGATTTTCATTCCCTTCCCCCCGAAGTCACAAGAGGGGAAAGCATATTGAGCGCAAATATCATCTCATCCGAGAGATCGTGCATCGAGGAGACATGATCGTCACAAAGATAGCCTCGGAGCACAACGTTGTTGATCCTTTTACAAAGGCTCTCACAGCTAAAGTGTTTGAGAGTCACCTAGAAGGTCTAGGTTTACAAGTCTTCCCCAACTAGGGCAAGTGGGAGTATTCGGTACAAAGGGTTTAAATGCCCTAGTTTATTGTATTTACATTACTGTAATGTTTTAGTACTCCACAAGCTTTAGGTCAAGTGGGAGATTGTTGGGATTTATGCCCTAAACTTGTGTAATTTTGATCAAATAAATAAAGAGTTATTTGTTTTTGATAAAATTATATTCTTGCTTTATAAATCCAATAAACTAAGCTCCAAGGTTATAATATATCTTGAACATCAGTGTAGTGGACACTATTTGGATTGTGTTCAAGAATATAACCTAAATGGTCTATGTTATAACAATAAGGTTGGAAACCTCATTCTGGTAACACCATGGATGCGGCCCACTTTGTAATTAGTACAAATGAGGTAATCAAACTCATTCATGTGGTTGACATGCGAGTGGGGGCACCCTATATGAAGAGTTCATACAAGACCGGACTTCAAATTACTAAGCCAACCAGTTTAACATCGTTAACAAGATAAGACTGATAATTTATAGATGGTCATTAGTGACTCGACCTGAATCCTGAGTAAGTTAAGAACTCCTGCTTATAGGGGTTTGTCCTTAGACTAGTATGGGTGAGAGTGGCCTGTAGCCGACTCAATAAGCCTACCTTCTCAGGGATAGAACCTCGTAGGTAGCTGGGGACTTAACTATACAAGATGGAATTCACTCATTCCTACACTAAGGAATTAGATATGTTGTTCCCTTAAGAACTGACTCCATGTCTTGAACAACGAGGCCCCGCCCTCTATGAAGGTATGAGTCTATGCTAGGACCTTAGACTTTTTGTTTATTAGAGGATTAGTGGTGCTTAAGGAACAAAGAGGTAATCATAGGGGTAAAACGGTAATTTGACCCTGTTGTGATCACGAACAACCTGTGAAAGGTCGACTCATGGGTAATGATTATATCAATGGACAAAATATAATCTATAGTGAGAATAGTGCAACTACAAGTCTATAGTGGAGTGACTTGTACTTAATGAATATTGATTAACTAGATTAAAGAGTTTGATCAGTTAATCTCACATCATTGGAGCTCATGAACTGTAGGTCCATTAGGTCGCTCCATTGGCTCAACATGGTTATATTGAGGGTATAAAGTTAGGAATGAAATTGAAGTGTTCAATTTCATGCATGAGGTGTTATATCAATTATATATGATATAATTGATATAATATATGGTTTTAATCTGAATTAGATTGACATATAAACCATATAATAGTGGGAGAATAAAGGAGGGATAGGATGGTAATTTCCATCCCATTTCCCTATATATATAGTTGCATGAGATGCAACTAATAAGCTAAGACATGGAAACCCTAGATTGTTATCTTGTTGTGTTGATGGAAAGGTTCCACAAACACATTCTCTTACAATCCCATAAACATCTCATCTCACCTAAATGGAACCCACCTTCCTCCCTCACCTAGAGAACAACAGAGAAGATTCGCTGGTAGTGTCCGTGATCGTTTGGGATCGTATTGGTGAGATCGTGATCGTGGGAGAAGAAGCACTCGAAGAAAAGTTCTTCAAAGGTATAATTCTTGTTGTCCAACTTGCTTCTATATGCATAATCTAGATAGATTAGTTCTTGAACGTAATCCATATAACGAAATTAAGAACGTGCGATTCACAATCGCTTCCGATGCGGGATTCGATTCTCTTCAATTGGTATCAGAGCCCAATTGCATTCTTAATTTATGTTCTGGATTTATCAAGAACGAGGTGGGATTTACAATTTTTCATGAGATGAATGAACGGTTTGCAAATTAGAGATTTTCAATTTTGGCACTTAGATTTACAATTTTTCACTGAATCGTTCAATGTAAGGGCCTAGTGTTTTGGGTAATTTTAATTGTAAATCAAGTTTGTAAGTCTGTGTCGATCGAGGCAAGGTGGTTGCTGAGACGATCGGAGCAAAAACGAGCAAGAAATTGATCATGGGGTTGTTGTTCTGTGAATGGCGTTGCAACGCTATTCTATAGCGTTGCAACGCCACAGCGGCAGGCGGGCGGCTGAGAAGATGACAACGTTGCAACGCTGCTCTCAGCGTTTGTATGAGTCAATATCAAGGTGAATGGAGAGGGTACTTATAGTGAGTGGGAGTAGGTTTAATGAAAACAAAACCTATGGTCTCTTCTGTCGGTTTACACCATAAGATTACTATGGTCAGCCTGCTAGTTTTGTCTGGACCAGACACTCCCTTCGGAGGGTTTGATCATAGGGGATCAAACACAGTAGACACACGAAAGGGATAAAGATTTCCTTAGTCTGTTTTTCAATCTAGTCCTCCCTTCGGCAAATTTTATTGGATGAGAACTCTAGGATCTAAAGACAGAGGGTTACACTCACGAGGTACATAAGTTATGTATGTATCTTGACCGAATAATGGTAACTAAAGCCTATAGGAATAAGAGTTATTCTAGCATTAGGTTTTGGTCAAGAATGTCTTGATCCAGAGGAGGAGTGTTTTTTATTACCCTACGGTGTCATACATTCTAAACCTTTGGAGTATCATTGCAAATTATGAATGACCTAGGAATCATTTGATAATTAGCTAAAACATGATTGGACTAGAATTATAGCAAAAAACTCATACAAGTTTTGTTTGTAAATTTTCAGCAAAATGTCCAGCTCAATTATTTCCTTACTGGGTGTGGTAAAATTAACCGGAGAAAACATAATAACTTGGAGGAATAGACTCAACATAATCTTGGATGCACATGATCTTAAGTTCGTTCTCAATGAGGACTGTCCTCAATTCCCTGCTCAAAACACATCTCAATCTGTTCAGGATGCGTATGACTGTTGGATCAATGCCAATGAAAAGGCAAAAGCCTATATCCTGGCTAGCATACCTGATGTTTTAGCCAGGAGGCTGGAGGGCAAGGTCTCAGCTCGTGAGATCATGGATTTTGTGCTAAATTTGTCTAGACAACCGTCCAGACAAATTCGACATGAAGCCCTAAAGTACGTTTATAACGCGCACATGGAGGAGGGAACGTCATTGAGAGAACATGTTCTCAATCTAATTGGTCACTTCAACATAGCGGAATTAAACGAAGCAGTCATAGATGAGAAAAGTCAAATTTCGTTCATCCTAGAATCTCTTTCGAAGTGTTTTCTGCAATTCCGCAGCAATGCAATGATGAACAACATAGAGTATGATCTGACTTCTCTACTAAATGAGCTGCAGAATTATCAGTTTCTTATGGATGATAAGAGACAACAGAATGGAGAGGCAAATCTGTTTGCCCATTCCAAAAGTTCTAAGAAGGGTTAAAGAACTGCAGTCATACTTCTGAGCTTAAGAAGATACAGAAGAAAAAGAGAAGGAGAAAATAAAGAGCAATCGTCTGGCAAGAAAAGCTGTTATTTGATAACATGTATGTAGTTTCAAGGTTTATTAGAAACCTTATTTCTTGCCTTAGCGAACATTGTACTTCAATTTCTTTTCAATTTAATAAAGTGTTTATTTCTTTGGAAAAGTATTGAACTATGTATTACTCTTCTTGAGAATTATTTACAATGGTTTAATTCAGTTAAAATTGTTTTAAACACTGAATTATAGTAAATATACGAATTGATTTCTCCTAAAGAAAATGCTCATCTTTGGCATCTTAGATTGGGTCACATTAATCTTAATAGGATTGAGAGATTAGTAAAGAATGAACTTCTAAATAAGTTAGAAAAAAAATACTTTACCTGTATGTGAATCCTGCCTAGAAGGCAAAATGACTAAAAGACCTTTTAGTGGAAAAGGTTATAGAGCCAAAGAAACTGTTGAGTTTATACATTCGGACCTTTGTTGTCCGATGAATATTGTTAAAGCCAAAGGTGGTTATGAATATTTCATCTCCTTTATAGATGATTATTCTAGATTTGGGCATATTTACCTAATACAACATAAGTCTGAAGCACTTGAAAAGTTCAAGGAATTCAAGACTGAAGTTGAAAATCAATTAGGTAAAACGATTAAAACACTTCGATCGGATCGAGGTGGAGTGTACATGGATTTAAAATTCTAGAACTATATGATAGAACATGGAATTACATCCCAACTCTCAGCTCCCTGTACGCCACAACAAAACGGTGTATCGGAAAGAAGAAATTGAACCCTGTTGGACATGGTTCGATCAATGAGGAGTTATGTTCATCTCCCTAGTTCCTTTTGGGCTTACGCAGTGGAGACTTCAGTATACATTTTGAACAATGTGCCATCAAAAAGTGTTTCTAAAACATCTTTTGAACTCTGGAAAGGTCGTAAAGGTAGTTTAGTGTCGTTTCAGAATATGGGGTTGTCCAGCACATGTGCTTGTGACAAATCTAAAGAAGTTGGATTCACGATCAAAATTGTGTCTATTCGTAGGATACCCAAAAGAAACAAGAGGTGGTTTATTCTAGATCCTAAGGAAGATAAGGTTTTTGTGTCGACAAATGCCACTTTCTTAGAGGAGGACCACATAAGGGACCACAAACTAAGAAGTAAAATTGTGTTGAGTGAGTTAGACAGAACGATAGCAAAGATTGCTAATAAAACTAGTACGTAAACAAAAGTTGTTGATACTAGCTTGTCTAGTCAAGAGAGTCCATCTTAAGAGTTGAGTATGCCTCGACGTAGTGGGAGGGTTATAACACAACCTGACCGTTACATGGGTTTATTTGAAACCCAAGTTGTTATACCAGATGACAACTGTGAGGATCCATCGACTTATAATCAAGCGATGGATGACAAAGACAAAGACAAATGGATCATAGCCATGAACCAAGAAATTGAGTATATGCACTTCAATTCTATTTGGGATCTTGTAGATAAACCTGATGGGGTAAAACCTTTAGGTTGTATGTGGATCTACAAGAGAAAGCGTGGTGTAGATGGGAAGGTGCAAACCTTTAAAGCTAGACTAGTAGCAAACGGCTATACCCAGGTTGAAGGGGTTGACTATGAGGAAACCTTTTCACCTGTTGCTATGGTAAAGTCTATCCGTATCTTACTTGGCATTGCCGCATATTATGACTATGAGGTATGACAAACGGATGTCGAGACAACCTTTTTGAATGGCAATCTTGAGGAAAACATCTACATGGATCAACCCTAAGGGTTCGTTGAACCAGGACTAGAGCAAAAGGTTTGCACGCTTAAAAGGTTAATATATGGACTGAAATAAGCCTCTAGGTCCTGGAATATAAGATTTGATGAGTCAATCAAATCTTATGGCTTTGATCAGAATGATGATGAACCTTGTGTCTACAAGAAAATCATCAATAGTTCTGTCGCATTCTTAGTTCTATATGTGGATGATATCCTACTCATTGAGAATGATGTAGGATATCTTACTGACATTAAGAATTGGCTAGCTACACAATTCCAAATGAAAAATTTGGGTAATGCACAGTTTGTTCTTGGGATCCAGATTGTCCAGAACCGCAAGAATAAAACACTAGCCCTGTCTCAGACATCTTACATCGACAAAGTGTTGTTGAGGTTTAAGATGCAAGACTCCAAAAAGGGTTCATTGCCTTTTAGACATGGAGTTCATTTGTCTAAGGAACAGTGTCCTAAGACACCTCAAGGAGTTGAGGATATGAGAAGGTCTAGGTTTACAAGTCTTCCCCAACTGGGGCAAGTGGGAGTATTCTGTACAAAGGGTTTAAATGCCCTAGTTTATTGTATTTACATTAGTGTAATGTTTTAGTACTCCACAAGCATTAGGTCAAGTGGGAAGTTGTTGGGATTTATGCCCTAAACTTGTGTAATTTTGATCAAATAAATAAAGAGTTATTTGTTTTTGATAAAATTGTATTCTTGCTTGATAAATCCAATAAACTAAGCTCTAAGGTTATAATATATCTTGAACGTCAGTGTAGTGGACACTATTTGGATTGTGTTCAAGGATATAACCTAAATGGTCTATGGTATAAGAATAAAGTTGGAAACCTCATTCTGGTAACACCATGGATGCGACCCACTTTGTAATTAGTACAAATAAGGTAATCCAACTCATTCATGTGGTTGACATGCGAGTGGGGGCATCCTGTATGAAGAGTTCATACAAGACCGGACTGCAAATTATTAGTCTAACCAATGTAACACCGTTAACAGGATAAGACTGATAATTTATAGATGGTCATTAGTGACTTGACCTGAATCCTTAGTAAGTTAAGAACTCTTTCTTATAGGGTTTGTCCTTAGACTAATATGGGTGAGAGTGGCTTGTAGCCGACTCAATAAGCCTACCTTTTCAGGGATAGAACCTCGTAGGTAGCTGGGGACTTAACTATACAAGATGGAATTCACTCATTCCTACACTAAGGAATTAGATAGGTTGTTTTATATTTAATTGTATTTAATTTTATTAATTCTAATTATTATAATTAGATTATATTAATTAAAATTAATTTTATGGTACCAAAATTGGTC
Organism: Trichosanthes cucumerina; assembly: GCA_036507285.1. Classification (NCBI taxonomy): domain Eukaryota; kingdom Viridiplantae; phylum Streptophyta; class Magnoliopsida; order Cucurbitales; family Cucurbitaceae; genus Trichosanthes; species Trichosanthes cucumerina. The sequence goes on from CM071843.1 coordinate 33,146,483, forward strand.
TAATTTTGCTATTTAATTATGCAATTGTTGTGTAATTATTGTCATGCATAATGTATGCTTTTAATTTAGACATCCGACCTTAGGTTAAGCATTTCCATGCATCATTTATAATATAAAGTGTTATATTATATAGTTTGCATGAATAATTAATATAAAGAATTATATTAATTTATGGACATCATTGACATGCATTATATTTCATGAGATGATTATGCTGTGTATATCTTATTATTCATGAGATGAATGATCAAGCACTATAACATAGTATGCATGTCACCTAAGGTTAATTATTAGTTTTAAAATATTTAGAACTTGGAAATAATAGACCATAGGTTATCTTGTTCTAATTAGATTAAAATTAGAAACCAAGTAATTTATAAGCAATGATTAAAAGAGAAGCTCTGTCTAAGGAAAGCTCTGTCTAGGATGGGGTATTTAAGCTGACGGAAACGGAACACCCCTACCTAGGAACTGACCTGGGAGTGAAATTTAATCAGAGAGTTTATAAATTATAGTAGAGTCAACGGGTTTATTAAGGGGTTAATAAACTAGAAATCCTAGGCTTAATATAAAGAGTTATATTAGCAAACTTAGGATAAAATCAATATAAGAGTTATATTGATAAGTCTAGGTAAAACCATTAGCCAGGTTTTAGCCTAACTAAATTTCCTATAGAGTTAAAGTATCCAGTGGAAGGAAAAGTGTATATGATACATATTTTTCCACCTACGTATCTCTAGGAAGTTCACACCATGAGACTCATACTTGGCCTCATGGCGCAAACGGGAGCGTCCCCCTTCGGATGGTGTTTGTATGAGTCAATATCAAGATTAATGGAGAGGGTACTTATAGTGAGTGGGAGTAGGTTTAGTGAAAATAAAACCTATGGTTTCTTCAGTCGGTTTACACCGTAAGGTCACTATGGTCAGCTCGCTAGTTTGGCCTGGACCAGACAATCCCTTCGGATGGCTTGATCATAGGGGATCGAACACAGTAGACACTCGAAAGGGATAAAGATTTCCTTACTCTGTTTTTCGATCTAGTCCTCCCTTCGACTGATTTTATTGGATGGGGACTCTGGGATATAAAGACAAAGGGTTACACTGACAAGGTACATAAGAAGTGTATGTATCCTGACCGAAAAATGGTAACTAAAGCCTATAGGAATAAGAGTTATTCTGACATTAGGTTTTGGTCAAGAGTGTCTTGATCCAGAGGAGGAGTGTTTTTTATTACCCTTCGGTGTCATACATTCTAAACCTTTGGAGTATCATTGCAAATTATAAATGACCTAGGAATCATTTGATAATTGGCTAAAACATGATTGGATTAGAAAATTATAGCAAGAAACTCATATAAGTTTTGTTTGTAAATTTTCAACAAAATGTCTAGCTCTATAATTTCCTTATTGGGTGTGGAAGAGTTAACTGGAGAGAATATGATGACGTGGAAAAACAAACTCAACACTATATTGGTAGTGGATGATCTGAAGTTTGTGCTAACTGAGGAGTGTCCTTAGGTGCCAGGTTGGAATGCTTCACGAAACGTTCGTGATGCATATGATCGATGGATCAAGGCAAAGGTTTACATGCTGGCAAGTATGTCTGACATATTAGCCAAGAAGCATGAGGGCATGATGACCGCTAAGGAAATCATGGATTCAGTGCAGGGTATGTTTGGACAACAATCCACACAGGCTCGACACAATGCCCTCAAGTACATATTCAACTCGAGGATGCAAGAGGGTACATCTATTCGAGATCATGTCCTGGATATGATGGTACACTTTAACATCGCGGAGTCGATGGTGCTTCCATCGATGAATCGAGTCAAGTCAACTTCATTCTGATAACCCTTCCAGATAGTTTCCTACAGTTTAGAAGTAATGCTGTTATGAACAAGCTTACTTTTAATTTTACCTCCCTTCTGAATGAACTCCAGACCTTACAATCTTTGATGAAAATTCAGGGATGGAAAGGTGAGGCAAATGTTTCCAGTAGGAGTTATCATAGAGGTTCGACCTCTCGATCAAAAACAGTGGCTTCATCTTCTTCTAACCTGAAAGGGAAGAAGAAGAACATGAAAAAGGTTGGTAAAGGGAAACGAGCTAACAAAGTTACCGCTTAGAAGGGCAAGAAAGTCAAAGAAGTTGCAGACAAAGGAAAATGTTTCCACTGCAACGAAGACGGGCATTAGAAACGAAACTATCCGAAGTACATTGCAGAAAAGAAGAAGGAAGGTAAATATGATTTACTTTGCTTAGAAGCTTGTTTAGTGGATAATGACAAAACTGCTTGGATACTTGATTCAGGCGCCACTAATCATGTTTGCTCTTCTTTTCAGGGAATTGATTCCTGGTCGCAGCAATAGAAATGAGAGATAACGCTCCTAGTTGGAAATGGAGAAGTCTTCTCAGCTGTAGCAATAGGTACGATGAAGCTTTATTTTGTCAAGAAATATATGTTGTTAGACAATATATTAGTGATACCAGGGTTTTCTAGAAACCTTATTTCAATTTCTTGACTTATAGAACAATGTATTTATGTTTCTTTCTCATTGAATAAAGTGTTTATTTTGAAGAAAGGTGTGGAAATATGTTCAGCTTCATTAGAAAATGGGTTGTATGTTTTAAGGCCTAATTCAGTCAAAATGGTTTTGAATACTGGATTGTTTAAAACTGCAAACACACAAACTAAGAAACGTAAAATTTCTCCTAAAGAAAATGTTCACCTTTGGCATCTTAGATTGGGTCACATTAACCTCAATAGGATTGAGAGATTGGTAAAGAATGGACTTCTAAATGAATTAGAAGAAAATGCTTTACCTGTATGTGAATCCTGCCTAGAAGGCAAAATGACTAAAAGACCTTTTAGTGGAAAAGGTTATAGAGCCAAAGAACTTCATGAGCTTATACATTCTAACCTTTGTTGTCCGATGAGTGTTAAAGCTAGAGAAGGTTATGAATATTTCATCTCCTTTATAGATGATTATTCTAGATTTGGGCATATTTACCTAATACAACAAAGTCTGAAGCACTTGAAAAGTTCAAGAAATTCAAGACTGAAGTTGAAAATCAATTAGGTAAAACAATTAAAACGCTTCGATCAGATCGAGGTGGAGAGTACATGGATTTAAAATTCCAAAACTATATGATAGAACATGGAATTACATCCCAACTCTCAGCTTCCGGTACGCCACAACAAAATGGTGTATCAGAAAGGAGAAATAGAACCCTTTTAGACATGGTTCGATCAATGATGAGTTATGCTCATCTCCCTAGTTCCTTTTGGGGTTACGCAGTGGAGACTGCGGTATACATTTTGAACAATGTGCCATCAAAAAGTGTTTCTGAAACACCTTTTGAACTCTGGAAAGGACGTAAAAGTAGTTTATATCATTTCAGAATTTGGGGATGTCCAGCACATGTGCTTGTGACAAATCCAAAGAAGTTGGATTCACGTTCAAAATTATGCCTATTCGTAGGCTACCCAAAAAAGACAAGAAGTGGTTTATTCTATGATCTTGAGGAAGATAAGGTTTTTGTGTCGACAAATGCCACTTTCTTGGAGGAGGACCACATAAGGGACCACAAGCCAAGAAGTAGAATTGTGTTGAGTGAGTTAGACGGAACAATAGCAAAAGTTGCTAATAAAACTAGTATGTAAACAAAAGTTGTTGATACTAGCTTGTCTAGTCAAGAAAGTCCATCTCAAGAGTTGAGTATGCCTCGACGTAGTGGAAGGGTTATAACACAACCTGACCGTTACATGGATTTATCTGAAACCCAAGTTGTTATACCAGATGACGACTGTGAGGATTCATCGACTTATAATCAAGCGATGGTTGACAAAGACAAAGACAAATGGGTCATAGCCATGGACCAAGAAATGGAGTCTATGCACTTCAATTCTGTTTGGGATCTTGTAGATAAACCTGATGGGGTAAAACGTATAGGTTGTAAGTGGTTTACAAGAGAAAGCGAGGTGTAGATGGGAAGGTGCAAACCTTTAAAGTTAGACTAGTAGCAAAAGGTTATACCCAGGTTGAAGGGGTTGACTATGAGGAAACCTTTTCACCGATTGCTATGGTAAAGTCTATCCGTATCCTACTTGCCATTGCCGCATATTATGACTATGAGGTATGGCAAATGGATGTCAAGACAGCCTTTTTGAATGGCAACCTTGACGAGAACATCTACATGGACCAACCCAAAGGGTTCATTAAACATGGATAAGAGCAAAAGGTTTAAAGGCTTAAAAGGTCCATCTATGGACTGAGACAAGCCTCTAGGTCCTGGAATATAAGATTTGATGAGGCAATCAAATCTTTTGGTTTTGACCAAAATGATGATGAACCTTGTGTCTACAAGAAAATCATCAATAGTTCTGTTGCATTCCTAGTTCTATATGTGGATGATATCCTACTCATTAGGAATGATGTAGGATATCTTACTGACATTCAGAATTGGCTAGCTACACAATTCCAAATAAAAGATTTGGGTGATACACAGGTTGTTCTTGGGATCCAGATTGTCCAGAACTGCAAGAATAAAACACTAGCCTTATCTTAAACATCTTACATAGACAAAGTGTTGTCGAGGTTAAAGATGCAAGACTCCAAAAGGGCTTATTGCCTTTCAGATATGGAGTCCATATGTCTAAGGAACAGTGTCCTAAGACACCTCAAGGAGTTGAGGATATGAGACGAATTCCGTATTCATCAGCTGTTGGGAGCCTGATGTACACCATGTTGTGTACTAGGCCTGATATCTGTTTTGCAGTTGGAATGGACAGTAGGTATCAATCCAATCCAGGACCTGATCATTGGACAGCGGTTAAGACAATCCTTCTGTATCTACGGAGAATAAGGAACTACATGCTTGTGTATGGGGCTAAGGATTTGATCCTTACAGGATATGCAGTTACGACTTTCGACCGATAAAGATTCTCGAAAATCTACATCAGGGTCAGTATTTACTCTTAACGGAGGAGTTGTGGTGTGGCGGAGAGTCAAGCAAAGATGCATTGCTGATTCCACCATGGAGGTTGAATATGTAGCAGCTTGTGATGCAGCTAAAGAAGCTGTTTGGTTAAGGAAATTCATGCTAAATTTGGAAGTTGTTCCAAATATGACTTTGCCCATCACGCTAACAGTGGGGCAGTGGCAAATTCAAGGGAACCCCGAAGTCACAAGAAGGGAAAGGACATTGAACGAAAATATCATCTCATCCGGGAGATCGTGCATCGAGGAGACGTGATTGTCACGAAGATAGCCTCAGAGCACAACGTTGTTGATCCTTTTACAAAAGCTCTCACGGCTAAAGTATTTGAGAGTCACCTAGAAGGTCTAGGTTTACAGGTCTTCCCCAACTAGGGCAAGTGGGAGTATTTTGTACAAAGGGTATAAATGCCCTAGTTTATTGTATTTACATTACTGTAATGTTTTAGTACTCCACAAGCTTTAGGTCAAGTGGAAGATTGTTGGGATTTATGCCCTAAACTTTTGTAATTTTGATCAAATAAATAAAGAGTTATTTGTTTTGATAAAATTATATTCTTGTTTTATAAATCCAATAAACTAATCTCCAAGGTTATAATATATCTTGAACATCAGTGTAGTAGACACTATTTGGATTGTGTTCAAGAGTATAACCTAAATGGTCTATGGTATAAGAATAAGGTTGGAAACCTTATTCTGGTAACACCATGGATGCGACCCACTTTGGAATTAGTACAAATGAGGTAATCCAACTCATTCATGTGGTTGACATGCGAGTGGGGGCATCCTATATGAAGAGTTCATACAAGACCGGACTGCAAATTATTAGTCTCACCAGTATAACACCGTTAATAAGATAAGACTGATAATTTATAGATGGTCATTAGTGACTCGACTTGAATCCTGAGTAAGTTAAGAACTCCTGCTTATAGGGGTTTGTCCTTAGACTAGTATGGGTTAGAGTGGCTTGTAGCCAACTCAATAAGCGTACCTTCTCAGGGACAAAACCTCGTAGGTAGCTGGGGACTTAACTATATAAGATGGAATTCACTCATTCCTACACTAAGGAATTAGAGAGGTTGTTCCCTTAAGAACTGACTCCAGGTCTTGAACAATGGGGCCCCGCCCTCTAATTGACTTAAGAGGGTATGAGTCTATGGTAGGACCTTAGACTTGTTGTTCATTAGAGAATCAGTGGTGCTTAAGGAACAAAGAGGTAATCACATGGGTAAAACGGTAATTTGACCCAGCTATGATTACAAACAATCTTTGAAGGGTCGACTCATGAGTAATGATTATATCATTGGACACAATATAATCTACAGTGAGGAGAGTGCAGCTACAAGTCTATAGTGGAGTGACTTGTAGTTAATGAATATTGATTAACTGGATCAAAGAGTTTGATCAGTTAATCTCACATCATTGGAGCTCATGAACTGTAGGTCCATTAGGTCCCTCCGTTGGCTCAACATGGTTATATTGAGGGTATAAAATTAGGAATGAAATTGAAGTGTTCAATTTCATATATGAGGTGTTATATCAGTTATATATGATATAATTTATATAATATATGGTTTTAATGTGAATTAGATTCATAAATAAACCATATAATAGTGGGAGAATAAAGAAGGGATAGGATGGTAATTTTCATCCCATTTTCCTATATATATATATATATATATATAGTTGCATGAGATGCAACCAAGGAAGGCAATCTCTCTTAGAGAAACCCTAGATTTTCATTTGTTTTTGTCTTGTTGGAAACGTTCCACAAAACAAAACACAACCTCTCTCACAACCATCTAACCTCATCCTAAAGGAACCCACCTTCCTCCCTCACCTAGAGAACAACGGAGAAGATCCGGTGGTAGTGTCCGTGATCATTCGGGTTCGAGTTGCTGAGATCGTGATCGTGGGAGAAGGTGCACTTGAAGAAAGAGTTCTTCAAAGCTAATATCTCGTTGTCCATCTTATAGAAATGCATGCTTAATCTAGTTAGATTAGTTCTTGATTGTAATCCATGTAACTAAATTAAGAACGCGCGATTAACAATCGCTTCCGCTGCGGGATTCAATCTCTTCAGGGAGTGCAGCTACAGGCTTGAGTGGAGTGTTACCGTAGCTAATGAATTTTGAATAACCGGGTCAAAGAGTTTGGCAGGTTAGTCTCGGATCATTGGAGCTCGTCATCTGTAGGTCCATTAGGTCCCTTGGTTGGCTTAAACTGGATATATAGAGGGTTTACAGTTTAATGTGGATTTGAAGTGTTCAAATTCATTAAAAGGGCATTTATGTCATTTATATGAGATATGATTGACATATTATATAGTTTAATGTGAATGAGATTCATAATAAACTATAGGTTAACCTAATTGCTTAATTAGTGCTAATTTAGAGAAATTGAATTGAGAGAAATTAAATTGAATGTGATTTAATTTAAAATCCACAATTATACAAATGTGATTTGTAGAATAAGGTATGAGATATCTTATTATATGTGGTTATGCAGATATGATTTACATAACCTAAGGTTGTGGTAAAATGGTAAATAGGTGGAGATTTCAACTCCACCTACCACCATTATTTAAAACCTTTGTGAGAAAGCTTTAGTGATCTCACAAGTCATTTTTTGGATTTCATCCAAAAAGCTCTCTCTCAAGCTCTCTCTCAAGCTCTCTCAATCTCTCTCAAATTTTCTCTCTACCCTAAACCAAAAGAGTCCCACCACTCTCCCTTTACCGAAGGAAAACAACCGAGAAGATCAATTGGAGGTGTTCAATCGTTCGTTGTTCGGATAGTTCGTGAACGTAGAGATCGAGAGCACGAAGAGTTCGTGACCGGAGAAAGAATTCTTGGAGAAGCGTTCTTCAACAAGTAAGTAGGCTTTCTTACTGTTTTTTCCTTCAATTTCAGCATGTTTAATCTAAAATCTATAGGATAGGTTTAATTTTAAGAAATGTTTTCACAATGATCACCAGGCAGTTCAAAGTCGTTTTTCGCTGCGGGAGTTTTATTCCCTTCAATAGGTATCAGAGCCAAACGTTGGCTTTTCATTGTGCAAACTTATTTTCTTAAAATTAGGTGGGTTTTGCTTTAATTCATGAGATGAATTGTTGTTATTGCATGTTGGATGTTTTCGATTTTGGCAAATTTTTTAGATTTACTTTTTTGTTGATAAGATCAATGTAAAGGCCCGTTGTTTTGGGCAATTAGAAAGTAAATTGAGTCTATAAGTCCATGTCATTCGTGGCAAGAGTTGTTGTGAAGAAATCGGAGCGAAAATGGGCGAAAAACGATGAAGAATAGCAAAGGGGTTTGTTGTTCTATCGACAGCATTGAGACGTTTTTCTTCGGCGTCTCAACGTTGTCTGTGTGTATCCAGACTGAGTTGCAGGTTAGCGTTGCAACGCTGGGTGTAGCGTTGCAACGTTGAGGCTTTGGGTGCGCTGAGGACAACACTGCACGCTGCAGCGTTACAACGCTGGCCACATTAATCTCAATAGGATTGAGAGACTAGTGAAGAGTAGACTTCAAAGCGAGTTGGAAGAAAACTCGTTCCCGATATGTGAGTCATGCCTTTAAGGAAAAATGACCAAACGTCCTTTTAGTGAAAAAGGATATAGAGCCAAAGAGCCCCTTGAGCTTATACATTCAGACCTCTGTGGTCCAATGAGTGTTAAAGCACGAGGTGGTTATGAATACTTTGTATCTTTTATAGATACTATTCAAAGTATGGGTATATTTACCTAATGCATAGGAAGTTTGAAACTCTTGAAAAGTTCAAGGAGTACAAGACTGAGGTTGAGAACATGTTAGGTAAAACTATAAAAACACTTTGATCGGTTCGAGGTGGAAAGTATATGGGCACTGAATTCCAGGACTATACGATAGAACATGGAATTACGTCCCAACTCTCAACACCTGGTATGCCACAGCAGAATGGTGTATCGAAGAGGAGAAACAGAACCCTGTTGGACATGGTTCGGTCGATGATGAGCTATGCTCGTCTCCCTGATTCTTTTTGGGGTTACACAGTGGAGACTGCAGTTTATATTTTGAACAATGTTCCATCGAAGAGTGTTTGGGAAACACCTTTTGAACTCTAGAATGTACGTAAAGGCAGTTTACACCATTTCAGAATTTGGGGATGCCTGACCCATGTGTTGGTGTCAAGCCCGAAAGAGTTGGAACTCCGTTCAAAATTATGCCTCTTTGTAGGTTACCCAAAAGAGACTTGGGGTGGTATGTTTTACGATCCTAACGAAAACAGGGTGCTTGTGTCGACAAACACCACTTTCCTTGAGGAAGACCACATCGGGGATCATTTACCTAGGAGTAAAATTGTGTTAAACAAAATGGACAGTTCATCAGCAAGAGTTGCTGATGGGGCTAGTACGTCAACAAGTGTTGTTGATCCTAGCTCGTCTAGTCAAGTCTGTTCTCAAGAGTTGAGAATGCCTCGGCGTAGTGGGAGGGTTGTGAGACAGCCTGAACGTTACATGGGTTTAGCTGAAACCCAGGTCGTCACCCCTGATGATGACTGCAAGGATCCATTGACCTATTATCAGGCAATGGCAAACGTTGACAAAGACGAATAGATTAAAACTATGGACTAGGAAAAGGAGTCGATGTACTTCAATTCTGTCTAGGAGCTTGTGGATCAACCGGATGGGGTAAAACCTATAGGTTGTAAATGGATCTACAAGCGTCAACGTCGCGTAGATGGGAGGGTACAAACCTTCAAAGCACGACTAGTGGTAAAGGGTTTTACCCAGGTTGAAGGGGTTGACTATGAGGAAACCTTTTCACCTATTGCCATGGTAAAGTCGATCAGGATCCTTATGGCCATGCCACATATTATGACTATGAGGTATGACAGATGCATGTCAAGACAACCTTTCTGAATGGCAATCTAGTGAAACCATCTACATGGACCAACCCAAAGGGTTAATTACCCAAGGTCAAGAGCAAAAGGTTTGCCGACTTCATAGGTCTATTTATGGACTGAAGCAAGCCTCAAGGTCTTGGAATATAAGGTTTGATGAGGCGATTAAATCTTATGGCTTTGATCATAATGTTGTCGAGCCTTGTGTCTACAAGAAAATCGTCAACAACACTGTCGCATTTCTAATATTATATGTGGATGATATCCTTCTCATTGGGAATGAGGTAGGATTTCTTACTGACATTAGGAAATGGTTGGCTTCGTAATTCCAAATGAAAGATTTGTCAAAGGTTGAGTATGTTCTAGGTATCCAGATAGTCTAGAACTGGAAGAACAGAACGTTAGCCATGTATGTCTCAGGCGTCTTATATTGACAAGATGTTGTTTTGATATAAGATGCAGAACTCCAAGAAGGGCTTGTTGTCTTTCAGGCATGAGGTTCACCTGTCTAAGTATCAATGTCCTAAGACTCCTCAAGAGGTTCAGGATATGAGACGAATTCCTTATGCTTCAGCTGTTGGGAGCCTCATGTATGCCATGTTATATACTAGGCCCGACATCTGTTATGAAGTTGAGATTGTCAGTAGGTATCAATCCAATCCAATATTAGATCACTGGACAACCGTAAAGGCAATCCTCAAGTATCTTAGGAGAACAAAGAACTACAACCTTATGTATGGGAGTGGGGATTTGATCCTTACGGGATACACAGACTCTGACTTTCAGACTGATAAGGATTCTAGGAAATGCACTTCGGGGTAAACCTTCATTCTGAATGGAGGAGTTGTAGTGTGGCAAATAATTAAGCAGGGATGCATCGCTAATTCCACGATAGAGGCTGAGTATGTTGCAGCTTGTGAAGCTGCAAAGGAAGTTGTTTGGCTTAAGAAGTTCATGATGGATTTGGAAGTTGTTCCAAATATGAACTTGTAGATTACCCTGTTTTGTGACAACAGTGGTGCAGTAGCCATCTCGAGAGAACCTTGGAGTCATAAGAGGAGCAAGCACATTGAGCAGAAGTATCACCTAATACGGGAGATTGTGCACTGCGAAGACGTGACAGTCCGCAGATAGCATCGGAGCACAACGTTGCTGATCCATTTACAAAGGCTCTCACGGCTAAGGTGTTTGAGGGTCACCTAGAGAGTCTAGGTCTTCGAGTGCTTTCTGACTAGGGACAGTGGGAGTATTGTAAATGGTATTCGATCAATGCCCTAGTTTATTGTAATTTTATTGTACATTTGAGAAATGCATTTTGTACTCCACTAGCTTAGTCCAAGTGGGAGTTTCTTGGGATGTATGTCCTAATCTCGTATTTGTTTGTAATATTCACTATTGAAATAAATAAGAGTTATTTTTCCATCACTTTGTACCTCGCATATTTACAAACTTTGTCCAAAAAATAAAGCCCCAGGGTCATTGAATTATGAGAGAACTAGAACTTGAACAGTGTGTAGTGGACACACATGGAGGATAACGTTCGAGTTAATGACCTGAACAGTCTACAGTATATGTATGAGGTTGGAGACCTAATCTTGGATACGTTGTGGATGCGACCCGCTTTGTATTAGATACAAACGAGGTGATCCAACTCGTTCATGTGGTTGACATGCAAGTGGAGGTATCCTGTGTAATGAGATTGTACAAGACCGGACCTTGAATTATTAGACCTACTGATGTAACACCGTTGACAGTATAGGACTAATAACTTCGTAGATGACCATTAGTGACTCGACCTTAATCCTGAGCGTGTTACGGACTCCTGTCTGCGGTGTCTGTCCTTTGACTAGTACTGGTGAGGGTGGTCACAGTTACTCACCCAATATGCCTATCTTCTCAAGGACAGGACCACGTGGGGAGCTGAGAACTTGACTACACGAGATGGAATTCACTCGTTCCCGACTTAGGGAAACTAGATGGGTTGTTCCCTTAAGTGCTGTCACCAGGGCTTGGACAACGGGCGCCCACCCTCTCACTGGCCCGAGAGGGGTGTTGTTTATGGTTGGACCATACAACGTTGTTGTTCATTAGAGGAGCAGTGGGGACTTAAGGAGCAAGAGGTAGACATAGGGGTAAAATGGTAATTTGATCCAGAAGTGTCTACAAACAACTTGTGAAGGGTCGACTCACGGGCATTGGTTATATCAATGGACACAACTTGTCCTACAGTGATGGGAGTGCAGCTACGGGCTTTAGTGGAGTGATATCGTAGCTAATAAATGTTGAATAACCTGGTCAAAGAGTTTGACAGGTTAGTTTTGCATCATTGGAGCTCGTTCTCTATAGGTTCATTAGGTCTCTCGGTTGGCTCAAACTGGATATATAGAAGGTTTACAGTTTGGTGTGGATTTGAAGTGTTCAAATTCATTAAAAGGGCATTTATGTCATTTATATGAGATATGATTAACATATTATGTAGTTTAATGTGAATGAGATTCATAATAAACTATAGGTTAGCCTAATGCTTAATTAGTGCTAATTGTGAGAAATTGAATTAAGAGAAATTAAATTGAATGTGATTCAGTTTAAAATCCACAATTATACAAATGTGATTTGTAGAATAAAGTATGAGATATCTTATTATATGTGGTTATGCAAATATGATTTACATAACCTAAGGTTGTGGTAAAATGGTAAATAGATGGAGATTTCAACTCCACCTATCACCATTATTTAAAGCCTTTGTGAGAAGGCTTAGTGATCTCACAAGTCATTTTTTGGATTTCACCCAAAAAGCTCTCTCTCAAACTCTCTCAATCTCTCTCAAACTTTCTCTCTACCTAAACCAAAAGCGTCCCACCACTCTCCCTTTACCGAAGGAGAACAACCGAGAAGATCAATTGGAGGTGTCCAATCGTTCGTTGTTCGGAGAGTTCGTGAACGTAGAGATCGAGAGCACGAAGAGTTCGTGACCGGAGAAGGAATTCTTGGAGAAGCGTTCTTCAAAAAGTAAGTAGGCTTTCTTACTGTTTTTTCCTTCAATTTCAGCATGTTTAATCTAAAATCTATAAGATAGGTTTAATTTTAATAAATGTTTTTACAACAATCACCATGACGATTCAAAGTCGTTTTCCGCTGCAGGAGTTTTATTCCCTTCATTGCATTCTTGGTTGGATGGAAGTACTTAATAAGGAATTTCTCAGCCAAAGTGTTCCATGAGTCTATAACTCTTACTGGTAAAGAATCTAGCCATGCCTTAGCACCATCCCTCGGAGAATAAGAGAAAAGATTAAGCCTCAAAGCTTCCTTGGATACTCCAGGCATGATGAAGGAATCTTTCACTCCCAAAAAGGCTCTCAGATGTGCATGCGGATCCTCAGCAGATAAACAATGATATTGCTTTATTGATGTGGTCCTCCTCTAAGAAAATGACATTTGTCGATACAAGTACCTTGTCTTCCTTAGGATCATTGAATAATCCACCTCTTTTCTTTTTTGGGTAGCCTACAAATAGGTATAATTTTGAACGTGAATCCAATTTCTTCGGGTTTATCACAAGCACATGTGTTGGACATCTCCAAATTCTGAAATGACATAAACTACCTTTACGTCATTTCTAGAGTTCAAAAGGTCTTTTAGAACACTCTTTGATGGCACATTGTTCAAAATGTATACCCCAGTCTCTACTGCATAACCCCAAAAAGAGTCAGGGAGATGAGCATAACTCATCATTGATCGAACCATGTCCAACAATGTTCTATTTCTCCTTTCCGATACACCATTTTGCTAAGGCATACCGGGTGCTGAGAGTTGGGATGTAATTCCATGTTCTATCATATACCCCTGGAATTTTAAATCCATATACTCTCCACCTCGATCCGATCGAAGTGTTTTAATTGTTTTACCTAATTGATTTTCAACTTCAGCCTTGAATTCCTTGAACTTTTCAAGTGTTTCAAACTTATGATGCTTTAGGTAAATATGTCAAATCTTGAATAATCATCTATAAAAGAGATGAAATATTCATAACCTCCTCTGGCTTTAACATTCATTGGACCACAAAGGTATGAAAATGTATAAGCTTAAGAGGTTTTTTTGCTCTATAACCTTTTCTACTAAAAGGTTTTTTAGTCATTTTGCCTTCTAGGCAGGATTCACATACAGGTAAAGTATTTTCTTCTAACTCATTTAGAAGTCCATTCTTTACCAACCTCTCAATCCTATTAAGATTAATGTGACTCAATCTAAGATGTCAAATATGAGCATTTTCTTTAGGAGAAATTTTACGTTTCTTAGTTTGTGTGTTTGTTGTTTTAAATAGTTCAGTGTTCAAAACAGTTTGGATTGAATTTGGTCTTAAAACATACAAACCATTTTCTAATGAAGCTGAACATATTTATACACCTTTCTTTGAAATAAACACTTTATTGAAAAAAAGGAAACAGAAAAACATTGTTCTATCAGGCAAGAAATTGAAATAATGTTTCTAGTAACCCTGGTATCACTAATACATTGTCTAACAACATATATTTCTTGCCGAACAAAAGCTTCATCGTGCCAATCGCTACAACTGAGACGATATCTCCAGTTCCAACCTGGAGCATTATTTCCCTTTTCTATAGTTGTTGTCAGGAATCAAATCCATAAAAAGAAGAACACACATGATTAGTGGTGCCTGAATCCAGTATCCAAGTAGTTTTATCATTATCCACTAAACATGCTTCTATGCAAAGTAAATCATATTTATCTTCTTTCTTCTTCTCGGTCAGGTACTTTGGAAAATTCTGTTTCCAGTGTCCATCTTCTTTGCAGTGGAAACATTTTCCTTTGTCAGCAACTTCCTTGACCTTCTTGTCCTTTTGGATGGCAACTTTGTCAGCTTGTTTCCCTTTGCCAACCTTCTTCATGTTCTTCTTCTTCCCTTTCAGGTTTGAAGAAGATGAAGCCACTAGTTTTATTCCAGAGGTCGAACCTCTGTGATAACTCCTACTGGCAACATTTGCCTAACCTTTCGGTCCCTGGATTTTCATCAAAGACTGAAAGGTCTGGAGTTCATTCAGAAAGGAGGTAAGGTTAAAAGTAAGCTTGTTCATAACAACATTACTTCTAAACTGTAGAAAACTCTAAACTGTAGAAAACTATCAAGAAGAGTTTCCAGAATGAAGCTAGTCTAGCTCGATTCATCGATCGAAACACCATTCGACTCTGCGATGTTGAAGTGCACCATCATGCCCAGGACATAATCTCGAACAGATGAACCCTCCGACATCCTGGAGTTGAATATATACTTGAGGGAATTGTGTCGGGCTTTTGTAGACCGTTGTCTAAACATGCCCTGCAACGAATCCATGATTTCCTTAGCGGTCATCATGCCCTCGTGCTTCTTGGCCAGTATGTCAGACATACTTGCCAGCATATAGACCTTGGCCTTATCATTGGCATTGATCCATCGATCATATGCATCACAAACATTTCGTGTTGCATTCAAACCTGGCACCTGAGGATACTCCTCCGTTAGCACAAACTTAAGATCCTCCACTACCAAGATAGTGTTAAGTTTTTTCTTCCAAGTCATTATGTTCTCTTCAGTTAATTTTTCTGCACCCAGTAAGGAAATAATTGAGCTAGACATTTTGTTGAAATTTACAAAAAACTTGTATAAGTTTCTCGCTAAAAAACTATTTAATCCAATCACGTTTTAGCTAATTATCTAATGATTCCTATGTCATTAATAATTTGAAATGATACTCCAAAGGTTTAGAGTGTATGACACCAAAGGGTAATAAAAAAACACTCCTCCTCTAGATCAAGACATTCTTGACCAAAACCTAATTCCAAAATAACTCTAATTCCTATAGGCTTTAGTTATCATTATTTGGTTAGGATACATACACTACTTATGTACCTTGTGAGTGTAACCCTCTATCTTTAGACCCCAGAGTCCCCATCCAACAAAATCTGTTGAAGGGAGGACTAGGTTGAAAAATAGACTAAGGAAATATTTATCCCTTTCGGGTGTCCACTATGTTCAATCCCCTATGATCAAGCCCTCTGAAGGGATTTTCTGGTCCAGGCCAAACTAGTAGGCTGAGCATAGTGATCTTACGGTGTGAACCGACAGAAGAGACCATACGTTTTATTTTTCACTAAACATGCTCCCATTCACTATAAGTACCCTCTCCATTCACCTTGCTATTGACTCATACAAACACCATCCGAAGGGGGACTAAGTATGAGTCTCATAGTGTGAACTTCCCCGAAGAGATGTAGGTGAAATTATATGTATCATATACACTATTCGTCCTACTAGATACTTTAACTCTTATAGGAAATTGACCTAGGTTAAACCCGACTAATTGTTTTACCTAAACTTATCAATATAACTCTTATACTGATAATCAATATAACTCTTATATTGATCTTATCCTCAGTTTGTTAATATTGCTCTTTATATTAAACCTAGGATTTCTAGCTTAGTAACTCTGTAATAAACCCGCTGACGCTACTATAATTTATAAACCCTTTGATTAAAATTTACTCACAGGTCAATTCTCAGGTAGGGGTATTCCGTTTCCATCAGCTTAAATACCCCAGGCTAGACAGAACCTTCCTTAGACAGAGTTCCTCTTTTAATCATTGTTTATAAATTACATGGTTCCTAACTCTAATCTAATTAGAACTAGATAACCTAAGGTCTATTAATTTCATGTTCTAAACATTTTAAAATTAATGAAATAACCTTAGTTGACATGCAATTCTATGTTATTGTGCTTGATCATTCATCACATGAATAATTAAAACATACATAACACATTGATCTCATTAATAATATGCATGTCAATGCTGTCCAAAATTAATATAACACCTTATATTAATTATTCATATAAACTATATAATATAACACTTTCTATTATAAATGATTCATGTAAATGCTTAACCTAAGGTGGGATATCTAAAATAAAAGCATACATTATGCATGGCAATAATTTTACAACAATTGCATAAATTAAATAGCAAAATTAGATCATTTTGGGCACCCTAAAATTAATTTCAATTAATATAATCTAATTATATTAATTAAAATTAATAAAATTAAATAAAATTAAATATAAAACGTTTTTCTATTTAATATATAATAAAAATGTTTTCATCCGTTGGTGAGGCGCACTTTACTCTAGTGGCGTTGCAACGTTGATCCGTTCCAGCCGCACACATCTCTGCTTTGGCGTTGCAACGCTGACGCCTCCTCGTCCCAGCGTTGTTATGCCAGTTGAAGCGTTGCAACGCTACGCTCCTACATCCATCGCCTCCTCGGCGTTGCAATACTGATGAACAGCGTTGCATGCAGAACAACAAGCAGTCTCTTCTATTTTTGCTCATTTTTCCTCCGTTCTTTTTAGCAACCACTTTGCCTCGATTGACACAAACTTTTAGACTCAATTTACAATTTAAAATGCCCAAAACATCAGACCCTTACATTGAACAATGAAAAAAATACAAATCTAAGTGCCAAAAATGAAAACATATAATTTTGCAAACCGAACAATCATCTCATGAAATCAGTTATTCCCACCTATGTTCTTGATAAATCTAAAACAAGATCAAGAACACAATTGGTGCTCTGATACCAATTGAAGGGATCGAATCCAACAGCGGAAGCGATTGTGAATCACGTTTTCATGATCTCGTTACACAGATTAATATCAAGAACCAAAAACTAGATTAAGCATACATAAATTAATAGGACAACAGGTAATTTTACCTTTGAAGAACACTTTCATCTCGTATCCCTTCTCCAATGATCACGATCTCAACGACCCGAACCCGACACGCGCGAAGATCAACCACTAGATCTTCTCCGTTGTTCTCTAGGTGAGGGAGGAATGTGGGTTCCTTTTGGATGAGATGTGGAAGTTTGAGAGAAGTGTTTTGGAACTCTTTCCAGCAACACAATTTGGAGAGTTATGGAATTGCACACAAAATTAGCCTCTTTCAAAGTTGCATCCCATGCACCTATTTATAAGGAAATATGATGGAAATTACCATCCTATCCCTCATTAATTATCTCATAAGTGTATAGTTTATTTGTGAATCTAATTCACATTAAAACTATATATTATATCAATTATATCACATATAATTGATATATCACCTCATATATGAAATTGAACACTTCAATTTCATTCCAAACATTATACCCTCAATATTACCATGTTGAGCCAACAGAGGGACCTAATGGACCTACAGTTCATGAGCTCCAATGATGTGAGATTAACTGATCAAACTCTTTGATTCAATTAATCGATATTCATTAACTACAAGTCACTCCACTATAGACTTCTAGTTGCACTCCCCTAACTGTAGATTATATTGTGTCCATTGATATAATCATTACCCATGAGTCGACCCTTCACAGGTTGTTCATAATCACAGTTGGGTCAAATTACTGTTTTACCCCTGTGATTATCTCTTGCTCATTAAGCACCACTGATCCTCTAATGAACAACAACAAGTCTATGGTCCTACCATAAACTCAAACCCTCTTAAGCCAGCCTAGAGGGTGGGGCCCCGTTGTTCAAGACCCGGACTCAGTTCTTAAGGGAACAACCTATCTAATTCCTTAGTATAGGAATGAGTGAATTCTATCTTGTAGAGTTAAGTCCCCAGCTACCTATGAGGTTCTGTCCCTAAGAAGGTAGGCTTATTGCTGGCTACAATCCACTCTCACCCATACTAGTCTAAGGACAAACCCCCTATAAGGAGGAGTTCTTAACTTGCTCAGGATTCAGATCGAGTCATTCATTGCCATTTATAAATTATTAGTTTTATCCTGTTAACGGTCTTATACTGGTTAGACTAATAATTTGCAGTCCAGTCTTGTATGAACTCTTCATACAGGATGCCTGATAGCACACAAAATGTGCTATCGTTAGTCTTAATTATTGCTAGTTTTGTAATGATTTCAGAGCTTTGACGTGTTTAAATTACTCAATTTCAAGTTAAGAGCACAAACAAGACAATTGGAGATATTTTGGATCACTCCGGATCGAAACGAGGCTATTTGGAGCTTAAAATAACATCAAGTGAAGGTGAAAGGACCAAACCAAGCTTGAAGCCCCGAGGTGATGGCATTGCAACGCCATGTAGAGCATTGCAACGCCGAACGTGCAACCTTGAAGCATGGACGATCACTGCCGATAGCATTGCAACACTACTTTGCAGCGTCGCAATGCTATCTCGATAAGAAGGCGCACATGAAGGACCGCACAGAGGGCGTTGGAACACTTCCTTGCAGCGTCGCAACGCCACTTCGATTGAAAGGCGCACGCGTTAGGGTAGCAACGTTGCAACGCTGCCCTAAGCGTTGCAACGCCATCGATATTTTCCATAAGTAATACGCGTCTAGGGTACAGTGTTGCAACGTTGTCCCTATCATTGCAACGCTGTACCGATTGAGCCTATAAATTGAACATTATGCATTCTTGTAAAGGGAGCCGAATTTGGTAGACTTTTGACCCTATTTTGAAAATACACTTTGTAAGAAGAGAGAAAAGAGCATTTTTTGGAGCCAAAGCATTCGTGGAGGTTAGAGATCGAAGACGAGAGATCGGAGACGAAGGACCGACATCGACACATAAGTTTAATTTCCTTTTCTTTCAGATTGTAATACGGTTTTAAGACGTTTTCTACATGTTTAGCTTGATTTTAATGTGATTTAGAGTAGCTAAATGTTGTAGTTAGGATTTGATTTGCTTGTTAAGACTGAATTGCTATGTATTGAAGCATGTTTTGTTCTTATTTTTGGCAATTCGTTCTTTAACTCTTAAATTTGTTTGTTTAAGTGGACTCGAGAGATAAAACTTGAATTAGAGCAAAGTTGTCAAAACCCTTAAGAACCTGGCATGAGAATGACTAAGAAACTTAAGGGAAACACATAAAGAAGTTGGTTAATGTCGTGCATGTTATAAGTTCATATAGAGACTATGGAGTTTATTGTATGTGTGAGGCTCACTAAGAATCGAGAGGTTTTCTTGAGTATTTTACTTCTTGTTTATAAATTCATCTCATTGGTTCATTGCATGTGTTAGTTAAGTCATTAACTTGTAAAGTCACTTTCCTCAAATCTATCAATTCGTGTCTCCATATGTTAGTCTGTTGTTAGTTTTTACTTTCAATCACTTATCCATGTTGTGTTTTTTTAGCTAAAATTGAGAATTAGTATCTTGGTAATTAATTAATCTAGAAACTCATTCCCGAGGACGATACTTGGACTCTTAAATCTCTATACTAAAACTTGACCCGTATACTGCGGTATTGCATTATCAAAATTATACGCAACAAGTTTTTGGCGCCGTTGGCGGAGAATGGCGATTATTTAGATTAATTAATATTAGGAAAAAATTTGAGGTTTTAGACTAAAGCTTGTTTGTGTGTCTTTCCTTATTTGTTTTTGTGTTGTTTGTTTCCTTACTTGTGTTATTTTAGTTTTGTGTGTTTTTGAGTCTTTGTCCCCTGTTTTTGGTTGTGTTGCTATTGTGTAGAAGTCTTGATTTGAATTACTGATTTTTCAAGTATGACTTTGCATGATTTTGATTCTCCATCATTGTATTGTCCCTCTAAGGACCCTAGGTATGTGCATCATGATTTCTCTGAATTTCATTTGTCTAATTTTTACCATTTTGTACTTGAAACTGATAAAAATTCGTGTGGTGGTAGTTATTTAGGCAATTGGAACCATAATTTTTCGTACCCTGACCAACCCACTATTGTGGATCAACAAATGGAATATACTTTAGAGTTGAAAATTAAAAATTTTGTTCATAATGAATTAGAGAGGTTGGATAGATTAGAAGCTGAGGTGGTAGGACTTTGGGAAATAGTACAGAATAGAGCTCATTATCTCAATCAAGTAGTAATTTCCCTTAAGGCCTTACAGGAACAGTTTCTTATCCTTACCACTGAGAATGTGCACCGTAGAAGGACTTGTTCATACGATAGTGAGGATAGTTAGGGAGAGATTGAGACACACCATAAACAGGATAATGAGGTAGACATTGTTGATACAATTATTTCCACAGGGGAGATTTAGGTGATAGAGGTTGAGGCTGAGAAGTTCTTTACTCTTTTGTCTCCAGAAATTTCCCTTAATATACATAACCAATTGTCTTACACTCATGAGTCTTGCTTTGATTTTTGTTATTTCATTTCATTAAACAAAAATAAAAAAAATAGTTATCTGTCTGGTGCCCAGGAGAAACAGGATTGCCTTTTAGACTTAGAAGGCTATATCGATGCAAGCAAGAAGCGCCCAAAGAAATATGAGCAGTTTTATGTGCCCTAATAAGTCACCATCTAGCTAAAGACGTTAAAGAAAGCGCTTCTTGGGAGGCAACCCAAGTTTTATATTTTATGTTCTCTGTTTTTTCTTTCTTTTTATGTTTTATTTCATTTTCTAGTTTTGTTGTTTTTATCTAATTTCTTATTTTTTTGTACCCCCAGGTGTATGCCCAAGGGGAGAGCTGCAGACTTGCACCCTTTTGATCCCGAGATCGAAAGGACCTGTAGGAGACTCGTAAGGGAAGGAAAAGCAGAACCTCAGACTATGGTTGATCAAGAGCTCATCAATAACCCTAAACCCATCAGGGAGTATTTCCAACCTGTGTTTGATTCTGAGCAGGTTGGAATAGTCTATGCTCTTATAAATGCTAACAATTTTGAACTTAAGACAGGGCTTATACAGATGGTTAGGGAAGGTGCCTTTCGAGGATTAGCCACAGAAGATCCTAACTCACACTTGCAGAATTTCTTAGAAATCTGTGGTATATTTAAGATGAATGGTATCTCTGCTGATAATATTCGTTTACGTCTCTTTCCTTTCTTTTTGCAGGGTAGGGTCCCTTCCCTCAGCCAGTATCACTTCTTGGGAGGAGTTAGCCCAAGCCTTCATGACCAAATTCTTTCCACCTGTGAAGGCTGCAAAGTTAAGGACGAAGATAGGAACATTCAGGCAACATGAGGGAGAGCAACTATTTGAGGCATGGGAAAGGTACAAGGACATGCTTAGGAGGTACCCACAGCATGGCTACCTAGATTGGCTCCAGGTACAACTATTCTATAATGGATTGGAAGGTAAGACCAGGGTCATTCTGGATGCCACTGCTAGAGGAGCTTTCATGGCGAAGACTTTGCCAAAAGCACGTGCCCTCCTCGAGGAAGTGTCAACTGCCAGCTACCAGTGGCCTACAGACAATGACAGATCTAAGCCAGTAGCTGGATTGTATCAACTGAATGAGGTAACCTCTCTTAGATCTCATATGGCATCTCTCACTCATGCTCTGAATAATTTTGCAGGATCACCACAAACAGGGATGTCCTCCCAATGCTCCCAGCCCAATGGAGAATCCACTTTGGAGCAACTACACTACCTGAACAACAGAAGCAACAACTATGGAGGAAGTCAGACTCAGGATAACGTCCCAACACATTACAATCCAAGTTTGAGGTATCATGAGAATTTCTCTTATGCTAACAACAAAAATGTGTTGAATCCTCCTACAGGGTATGCTTCTACATCAGAGAGGAAACCATTTCTAGAAGAGGCATTGCACTTCTTCATAGCTGAATCCAGAAGTCGGTCCAACCAGCTGGAGAATGCAGTCACCAGTCTATCTGGTATATTGACTAGTCATGGAGCTGCAATAAAGAATATTGAGACCCAGATTGGCCAGATGAACACATCACTCCGAGCACTGCAAGAAAGGAAAAAAAACACCTTGAAGGAGTACAGTCTAGCTAAAGACGTTAAACAAAGCGTTTCTTGGGAGGCAACCAAAGCTTTACATTTTTTCTATTTTCTGTCTTTAGTTTGTGGCAGTTGTTTTTCAGTTCTTAGCTTATTTACTAGTTTGTTTGTTTTACTTTGTAGGTTGTGATGATGTCATCCTTTTTTGAAATCCATGCTCCCGTTCTGAGGAACTCCAGCACACATTTTTGGCTATCCAAGGAACTCAGAAAGATCTCCATAACTCAGGACAATATTGTTCACTCTTACCTCTATACTTACTTTTTGCTTACTTTTGCAAACATTGGGGACAATGTTTAGTTTAAGTTTGGGGGTGGAATGTGGTTTATCTGTTTTGACTGTCCTGAGTATAGGCTAAATTTCTGATTGATTTTTTGCATAAGTATGATTATGATAGCCTAGGATGAGTACTAATTGAAAATTTTTGTGATTCTGCTGAAACTTGAGAGCATAATATGAATTAGGGTTAATTTAAAAAGTTTCTTGAGTTTTTCCTACACTATTATGCACATAGCCTGTGTTCCTGTAGTTTTGAAATGCTTAGAACAAAGTTATTAGGCTTAGAAGTTTGATGTCACCTCGATAGGTCTAAGAACTGATTTAAGAGTTAAACTGCAGGATAGGGTGAATGACAATATGAAGTGCATGACCTGTATAATATGTGAAATAGTTGGTTTTTGTTGTTTGTTTGCTAACGAAAAAAAATTCATGAGGGCAAAAAGAGCTACCTTCATTATGATCAGTTAGGCCACTCATTGAATGAGTGCTCTGGGTAAGGGTCCCTGCAGTGGATGTGTGAAAGCTGGTGTCCTTGCACAAAAAAAAGAAGAAAATAGAAAAAGTGATAAAAGGTGAGTAAGTGTTGAGTAGAGTTATTTAATTCTTGAATGTGGGGAGAATCAAAGATTAGTAATTATGACCAGTGTAGGGGGATGTTGAATGGAGAGCCTAATAAAGTTGATCTGGGCTTAGTAAAAATGAAGGGAACATAGGCTAATCACACACACGTAGGAACACTTAGGAAAAGTTTTAAATTGCTTGCTGAAGTGTTATGTTTGAGTGTTTCCTGTGATTGCCAAATTTTCTCTTAAATCTTTGAGGCTTGAATCAAATGTATGCATAAGAACAATCCGATGTTTAATTCTATTTTTGCTCGGGACTAGCAAAAGTTTAAGTTTGGGGGTGTTTGATAGCACACAAAACGTGTTATCCTTAGGCTTATTTATTGCTAGTTTTGTAATGATTTGAGAGCTTTTACGTGTTTAAATTACTCAATTTTCGGTTAAGAGCACAAACAAGACAATTGGAGACATTTTGAATCACTGGGGATCGAAACGAGGCTATTTGGAGCTTAAAATAACATCAAGTGGAAGTGAAAGGACAAAACCAAGCTTGAAGACCCGAGGTGATGGCGTTGCAACCCCATGCAGAGCGTTGCAACCCCATGCAGAGCGTTGCAACGCCGAACGTGCAACTTTGAAGCATGGACGAACATTGCCGATAGCGTTGCAACGCTGCTTTGCAGCGTCGCAACTAACGCTATCTCGATAAGAAGGCGCACATGAAGGATCGCACAAAGGGCGTTGGAATGTTGCCTTGCAGCGTCGCAACGCCACTTCGATAGAAAGGCGCGCGCGTTAGGGTAGCGGCGTTGCAATGCTGCCCTCAACGTTGCAACGCCATCGATATTTTCCATAAGTAATACGTGTACAGCGTTGCAACGCTGTCCCTAGTGTTGCAATGTTGTACCGATTGAGCCTATAAATAGAACATTATGCATTCTTGTAAAGGGAGCCGAATTTGGTAGACTTTTGACCCTATTTTCGAAATACACTTTGTAAGAAGAGAGAAAAGAGCATTTTTTGAAGCCAAAGCATCCGTGGAGGTTCGAGATCGAAGACGGGAGCTCGGAGACGAAGGACTGGCATCGACACATGAGTTTAATTTCCTTTTCTTTCAGATTGTAATACGGTTTTAAGACGTTTTCTACATGTTTAGCTTGATTTTAATGTGATTTAGAGTAGCTAAATGTTGTAGTTAGGATTTGATTTGCTTGTTAAGACTTAATTGCTATGTATTGAAGCATGTTTTGTTCTTATTTTTGGCAATTCGTTCTTTAACTCTTAAATTTGTTGGTTTAAGTGGACTCGAGAGATAAAACTTGAATTAGAGTAAAGTTATCAGGAAGATTTCACCACAACCTTCGCAACATTTTCAAGAATTACATGCTCAGGGTCCCAAATGAAATAGTAATAATATTTGTACAAAAAAAGGTTTCGTGGCATGAACATATCAAAAATCAAAATGCTCAGTTTTAAACCAACCACAACATGACTTTCATGGCCTTTGAGATAAACATCAAATCAAACAGATCGTGGCATTTAGATCAAACCTCTCAAATATATCATGACAATTATAAAGGACTTTTCAAACATATCCTGACATTTATAAAGAATTTTTCAAACATATCCTGGTATTTATAAACAAACTTTTCAAACATATCATGGCATTTTTCGAGCAAAGCCCTTAAATTCTGAATTTTTTAGTTTGGCGTGGGTTCCCTTACCTCAAACTTTAGCTCCAAAGGGCGTACATTCCCTTTTTCGCTTAATTCCTTGGAGACATGACCTCCTCGAACCTTACTCTAGCTTCCTAAAGTTTCCAAGTCCTTGTTCTACTCCAGTTTTCTTTGAACCTTGACTTTAGTTCATCCGTGAGTCCTACTAAAAGAAATTTTCCTAATCCCATGAGCTAGCTTGATTGAATTCCTAATAACAAGACAATTCATTAGTTTAAGAATTCATACTTCAATTAATCAAAATATCTTACAACAAACAGTCTGAATTACCACAAGGGGGGAATCAAAATGAGCTTGAGACACGAAACTGATCAAGTCGGCCAACTCTGGCAGCAGGCGGCGCGTGACCGGCAACAGGCGGCGCGTGCGGTGTGCCTTGACGAAAGAAACTCGATCCCAAACCGTCTGTTAGCCAAACTGTTTAGACTAGCGACTACATCTCGGGAATCAATGGGAAAACGGGTTGAAATCGCGGACCAAGGCAAGGGTTAGTCAAAAATCCAGCAACGGACATCTCTGCGTGTGGCCGGAGTCACAAACGGCAACGCTTGTAGCGTGACCTCTGGTCTGTGCGTGGCGTCGATCGGCGAGTGGTTCGCGAAGGAGGCAGCGACTGACTGTGCACATCGACGGATCGACTGCGTCACTACACAACGCAACGTGGTCGATGGCTTCCGGTCGGCGGCGCGACAAACAAGTGGTTGAACGGAACTGTAGTGGTTGATTGGGTGGAGGTTAAAGCTTGAAGCATCATCAATGGAGGTGCTTTTCGTGAAGGAGAAAGGGATGGAGAAGATGATGAATAGTCCCCTAGGTAAAAGAGCCCATAAAAGACAAAATATTTTGAAACCCTAGGTTCAACTTCCTTTTACCATTTTGCCCTTCACTTATACATTAAACCACAATAATGTCATACCTTTAAATTCACAATTAAAACACCCAACATTCTAAATGAAAGTTCCAAATTCATTACTTCCAATGGATTTTAGACCAAACATTCAAAATTAACTATACTTGAAATTTATGAGCGTTACAATCTTCCCTCCTTAAGAACTTTCGTCCCCGAAAGTTCCTAATCTTGAAATAGCTCGTTGTATTTGACTTCCATTTCCTCCCATCGCTTCCGAGTAGCGTTCTTTGTCTATGGTTTTGTGACATCGCTTTAATGAAACTGGTTTCTCGAGTACGAAGGGCCTTCTAGTCTCTTGCGAGAATTCATACAACTCTTTTCTCACAACTCAAGTTCTCATTCAAGTGTAAAGGCTTGTAATAAGTCACTAGTGAAGGGTCCGACACATACTGTCTTAGCATAAAGACAAGGAACACAACCTGGACTGTATAGAGATGGCGATAACGCCAATCCATAAACCTCAGAGCTAAATCGCTCTAGAATTTTAAATGACCTTATAAACATGGACCCAACTTTCCTTTCTAATAAAACTTCTACAGTCTCTCCAAGTTCAATGTTCAAGTTGCTAGCATTTCTTTCTGTTGGATCGGTATGGCAACCCTAGAGGGGGGGTGAATAGGGTTTAATTAAACTTTTTACTAAATATGCCCAAATTATCTAATTAACAAACGTTTTAAGAAACAATTAAAAATAAATAATTAAGAGAAATTAATACAATATGCAAGATAGATAAAAAGTATAATAAAAATGAGTTTTATCCAATACTTAGCAATTAATTAAGGAACAAATTAAAGCATGCATAAACTACTACAAGTAATTGCAAAAATAAATAGGAAAGGGTTAGAGAAGATGACACCGTAATTTTATAGTGGTTCGGTCAAACTCGACCTACTCCACTCCCCAAGCGCCTCTTGAGAATTTGAATTAAAAAAAATTGCACCGACTCTTTCCACGGATTAGAGCCCAACCGCTACACCACTCTTTTTACCGGTTCAAGAGCAAACCCCATCCTTTCCACGGCTTAGGATCAAACCGTTACAAAGTTTGGTAAAAATTTGAATAACACACTAATACACTCTCTTGATAGAGTAGATTCACAAATTTTAACTCTCACAAAATAATCCTCACAATACAACAAAACTCTCTCAAGAATAAGATGAAAAGAAAAAAAAATTGAGAGCTTGGAGAGAGCAACAATGGAGGCTTTTGATTTTTGGAGGATTGTAAAATACCAAAACTTGTTGTAAAAATTTGGAGAAGAAGATGGTATAAAAAGAGAGGGAAATGGGGTAAAAATCAAATTTTAATTTGGACCAATGGATTGTGGTAAAAGAGAAATGGATGGTGGAGATTAAAAGTAAAAAGAAAATAATTATTAAAAGAATTAATAATAATAATAATAATATAATATTATTATATATATGTGAAAGTAACGGAAAAACAACATTATGATTTTTTTTTTTTTAACTTCCAACGGTTATATATATATAAATATATATATATAATTTTTATTTGCTTTTCTTTTTATTTTAAAACAACCAAAAGTCCACCAAATGTTACTCTTCCATAGGTCCACATGGCACATTTTAATTGGTCTACAATGGTGACTTGGCCACCACGTCATCGCGTCGGGAAAATTCCAGTTCAAACTTGTTTTGGTCATAACTTCTTCGTTTTAGCTCCGATTTGAGTGATTCAAGAGGCGTTGGAATCGTTATTTCGAGCTCTATGCAATAGACACTTCAAAATAATTAAAATATTAGTAATTAATAGCAGGAATGTTATCATCAAAATATTAATTAATTAATAATTATAATTAATTAATTTTAGATTAACGGCCAAAAAGCCAACACTTTCAACGCATGACTCAATCATTTCCTTTGACCATTGAATCATAGACTTATCACTTATCCAAAGACGTGACCTCATTATGGGTAGGGTTAGCAACCCTGAAAGGCGGTCCAAATTTCTTAAATTACCGGTTAACCTTTCGCTGCCCTTAATAGCCTTTTAGTGAAATGTTGTAGTGACAGTCTCACTCACATATTTAATTAGCTTTGGGCCTTTCTATTAAACATCAATATCTCGTTGCAAGCGTTGAGTCATGATAGGAGTAACTCAAACTTAGGTCTCTTTTGATTGACGCGACGCGTGAATCGTTCCTACCAAAATGTTCCAAACATCTCGGCAACATAACGACATGACCACAACAATGCCAAAATTTTCCAAGTACCTGCTTAACATAGAGTTGCACTTCTAAAGCCAGATAACCAAACAAACATGCCTCTAAACTTCAACTCAAGATTATTCAAGATTCAGAAATACACAATATGCAAAAATGTTAAACAAACCAAAACAAAAGTGAAACTAAACTTTTTTAGCAACTTCAAACAATAATGCTTAAGAGGCAAGATAACTTAGCAATTCTCTTATGATCTCAACTATGAAAAAAAGTATAAAAGAATGTGGTAAATCATTCTTAATTTACTCTATCACAGTGTTTAACCAAATATGAAATATCACGCTAATTACTCTTCTTACTTTTATTAACCTTGGATAAGTTCCATTCCCAACTTTTCTGAACAATTACCCAATGTGACCTACTATACCCAAAAAGCTTATTATTTCAGTAACAGTGGTTGGACGAAGTCACCGTGTCACTACTTTCACCTTCGCAGGGCTCACAACGACTCCTGCCCTTGGCATTACGCATCCTAGGAAGGACACTTGTCTAAGTCAAGATTCAATTTTAAAGAACCTATACACAACTCATTTATCCTCAACAATTTACAAACTCTCTAAGTTGCTCTTCATGTTCCTCATCAAACTTAAAATACGCCAAGCTATCGTCAAACAACAAAACCACCAAAGTATCCAAGATTTCCTTGAGTACTCAATCCATTAGTCCCATAAACACGGTGGGCTCATTAGCCAACCCAAACAACATCACTGTACACTCGTAATGTCCATAACACAATCTGGAAGTTGTTTTGGGATGTAACGATTTCTGATTCCTGACTGGAAATAGCCTGACCTCAAATTCTTTTTAGAGTATAATGCTACTTCGTTTCGTTGGTTGAAAAGATCGCCCAAACGAGGAAAAACAGATTTATTCTTAGTAGCGACTTTCTTCAGTTCTGTGTAATCTATGCACAAACACATAGACACACCATTCTCCTTTACGATCAATATTAGTACTCTTTAGGGTGATAGGCTAAAATGAACTCTTTCTCTCAAGATCCTGTACTTACACCCTAAGCTCTTTTGACTGTTGAATCATCCTATACAGGGTATTAGAAATAACTGATGCTTTCTACCTCAACTTCATGCTCAAGTTTACTTTCTGTGCTAATGGTAGTCTCGAAGAGGTCAAGCTTACTTTTCTCGAACTTTATCTTTTCTCCTTCAGTCAAATTGAGAACCTTTTTAGTTTCTTGTACTAATTTTGTTCTAAAATTAAAACCTCTAAAACTTCACTTAAGATGCCATCAACCTATCCTTTGTCAAGTAATTTTTCCAATTTCATTCCAATGGTGCTTGACCACTAAAACTGTATGAATTTCAAAATTAAAGGAATTCCTCAATTGGACTCCTACAAGATAAAGGCGAATCTCACCAAAACTTTCCTCTAATAATCAAATCATCCCTGTTTAACCCTCTGCTCGAGGAAAAGAAAACTTTAAGCCAAAAAGGAATTTCAAAGTTGAAGTCTTATATAATTTCTCCCAACATAAAAATAACAAACATAAAGTTGGAATTAGTAGCGAAGTTCCTTATACAAATTCGGAAAGCTTAAACACACAATTGACTATGCGAATGTCAAATTGTGCACAAGTATCCAACGTCCAGACAATCAACTCTCTTATTTTCTCAAATTAAAACTCTAACTCTTAACTTTTCTTCTTCAGACTAGTCTTTATTAAGATCATTAAGCTTATGGTATCACCTTTGAGATTCCCCACCATGCCTATTTTGTTAAGGTCATTAAGCCTATGGTGCTACTTTTAAAGTTCTTTAGCACACCTATCCTCAGCCACATTTCAGTTATCTCCACTCATATTACTTGGTATGAACAAGATCCAAGTATTTCGAAGCACCTTGAGAAATTAACTTCCACTTCATGACTAGCAACTCATCCTCCATTTATGCTCAAGTCCGTTTTCAAACTACTTCGACTTTCTGTGTTTTGCATCAACTAGGATGGATTTTTTAAGGAGAGTTCCTCATAACACGACTTATAGTTTATCTTTAAGTTTTCATATTCCTTTGGCATCACATAGTGATCATGCACATCTTCTCTCTTAAAAGTTTCATTCAAAAGATATGAGCTTCAATATTCCGTGACCTATTTTGAAAAACAAACCATAGCTCTTTAAAACTCATTTCCTCTTCACCCTTTCAACTCTTTAGATCTCATGTTCAAGCACTCAATTGATGGTGCAGAAACTTTCCTTAAGACTAACGAAGTTGGGCACTCCATACTTGCATATACTACACCTCATGGCTTTTCCCATCCAGCTGATCCGACACGTATAAATAAGATCAAAATATTTTACCAAACACATTCAAACCGTGAATTCCTCAAGAGTTATCATAACATTTATCTTTTAGAGTTTTACTTAAGGAACTTAGTTGCTTAGTAACCTTTTAAACGACTTCAGTCCCTTAAAGACTTACTCTTCCCTCATCAATCTAAACCAAATCTTTTCAATAATGCACAACATGTGTTTTATGTCAATAACCTCCCTTTAAGCATGAACATTCTTAACTCTTACATTTTCTTTTCTATATATATATATATATATAAAAAAAAGGATCACATATATTCATTTTTCCTCAACTTAGAAATACGTCATGGTCAACGGTCATATCATGTAGATATAGCTTCACATATAAGCATTTTCTTTCTATAAACAAACAGTACAAATCATGCATTCGCATTCTTTCTTAGCTCAGGAGTACATTAAGCTTGTATCTTATATACGGATGACTTTACATATAAATGTACACACTTTTCTTTTCATGAATAAAACGAAACCTTATTTCCAAAAGCATACATGGCGATGACTGGAAATTGCTATTTGGCCATGGGATTCCTAACGCTTACGATGTAAGCAAGTCTACAGAATCAATAAACTTGGGCTTTGATACCAACTGTAACGACCCAACTTTTAAGACTCTTTTCCTAGAGTCATTACTAACCATACATTCACTTGAGGCCAAAAACAAAGAGTCACGAAGTAAAACAGAGAACAAAATATTTTTTTTTTATTATTGGGATCCCAAGAAAACGATCATTTAAAACAAGGTTCATTCAAACTAAAATAAAGAAAACTCAAATCTAGCCTCTGTTTGAATAAAGTTCAACACTGGACAAAAGAATTTTAAATAAGAACAAACTTAAAACATGAAACAAAGTCTGAAATATGCGGAAGACATGACTTCTATTCTCATGGCCTTCACAACGCATTCCCGTCATTCGCCCTGTAGGTTCTTGCTTTACCTGAAAACATTTTTAAAAGAAAGGGTGAGTATTATGAAATAATACTCAGTAAGTGTTCCCCACTGTCGGGGTTGAAAAACAAGTTATCAAAACAAACTATGGCTTTATGTGTGACCCGTACATATTAAAAACATATTTCATGACTTTTTCTCTTCAGCTATCAGTGGGAAATGAAGGTTTCCTTATCCATGGCCTCTTAGTTTAGGTCGACTCTAAGTCTTTCGTGACTTACATAACATCAAATACGTATACATATATATATTGGAAGTTTAACTGCCACGGCCTTCGTAAGCATTTTCATTTTATAAAATTTCTCTTCGGCCTTTAGTGGACAATTAAATTCTCCCATATCATGGCCTCTAATTCAAGTCGACTCTAACACATACATAACTTATATAATGAATATTATCAGGAAGATTTCACCACAGCCTTCGCAACATTTTCAAGAAATACATGCTCAGGGTCCCAAATGAAATAGTAATAACATTTGTACAAAAAAAAGTTTCGTGGCATGAACATATCAAAAATCAAAATGCTCAGTTTTAAACCAACCACAACATGACTTTCATGGCCTTTGAGATAAACATCAAATCAAACAGATCGTGGCATTTAGATCAAACCTCTCAAATATATCATGACATTTTTAAAGGACTTTTCAAACATATCCTGACATTTATAAAGAATTTTTCAAACATATCTTGGTATTTATAAACAAACTTTTCAAACATATCATGTCATCTTTCGTGCAAAGCCCTTAAATTCTGAATTTTTTAGTTTGGCGTGGGTTCCCTTACCTCAAACTTTAGCTCCAAAGGGCGTACATTCCCTTTTTCGCTTAATTCCTTGGAGACATGACCTCCTCAAACCTTACTCTAGCTTCCTAAACTTTCCAAGTCCTTGTTCTACTCCAATTTCCTTTGAACCTTGAGTTTAGTTCATCCGTGAGTCCTACTAAAAGAAATTTCCCTAATCCCATGAGCTAGCTTGATTGAATTCCTAATAACAAGACAATTCATTAGTTTAAGAATTCATACTTCAATTAATCAAAATATCTTACAACAAACAGTCTGAATTACCACAAGGGGGGAATCAAAATGAGCTCGAGACACGAAACTGATCGAGTCGACCAACTCTGGCAGCAGGCGGCGCGTGATCGGCAACAGGCGACGCGTGCGGTGTGCCTCGATGAAAGAAACTCGATCCCAAACCGTCTGTTAGCCAAACTGTTTAGACTAGCGACTACATCTCGAGAATCAATGGGAAAACGGGTTGAAATCGCGGACCAAGGCAAGGGTTAGTCAAAAATCCAGCAACGGACATCTCTGCGTGTGGCCGGAGTCAAAAACGGCAACGCTTGTAGCGTGACCTCAGTCCGCGGCGTGGCGTCGATCGCGAGTGGTTCGCGCGAGGCGGCGATCGATCGTGCACATCGACGGATCGACTGCGTCACTACACAACGCAACGTGGTCGATGGCTTCCGGTCGGCGGCGCGACAAACAAGTGGTTGAACGGAACTGTAGTGGTTGATTGGGTGGAGGTTACAGCTTGAAGCATCATCAATGGAGGTGCTTTTCGTGAAGGAGAAAGGGATGGAGAAGATGATGAATAGTCCCCTAGGTAAAAGAGCCCATAAAAGACAAAATATTTTGAAACCCTAGGTTCAACTTCCTTTTACCATTTTGCCCTTCACTTATACATTAAACCACAATAATGTCATACCTTTAAATTCACAATTAAAACACCCAACATTCTAAATGAAAGTTCCAAATTCATTACTTCCAATGGATTTTAGACCAAACATTCAAAATTAACTATACTTGAAATTTATGGACGTTACAGACCATTTAGGTTATACCCTTGAACAAAATCCAAATAGTATCTACTATATTGATGTTCAAGATCCATTATAACCTTGGAGCTTAGTTTATTGGATTTATAAAGTGAGAATGTAATTTCATCAAATCAAATAACTCTTTATTCATTTTACTAACATTACACAAGTTTATGGCACATATACCAATAGTGAGTCACTGTCAGGTTCATTAATTGAGTTGGATACAAGTGTCTAAATGCTTGTACTTTTCAATTGAGAGCTTTAGACATTATTGCAGCTTCAACATTCTTGCATAATTTTGCTCCAGCAATTGGAATGTTCCAGCTTCATCCTAAATGCTCCAGCAAT
The DNA here is from genome assembly GCA_036507285.1 of Trichosanthes cucumerina. Lineage (NCBI taxonomy): Eukaryota > Viridiplantae > Streptophyta > Magnoliopsida > Cucurbitales > Cucurbitaceae > Trichosanthes > Trichosanthes cucumerina. The sequence continues at coordinate 33,180,340 of CM071843.1, forward strand.
TGGTCCTTTGTGTCTTCCTTTATAGATGCTCCAGCGTTTGTTCACAGGCTCTCAGCATCTGTCTCACTATGCTACAACAATTTTCCTGACCAAGGTCACAATGACATCAATCAGACACCACTTTACCTGTAATATTGCCAAAATAAATTTCATCATTACTCAACAAAATTCAACCACTTAAAGCACAACTTCTAGCCAAAGGAAACACATGATCAAGCGCAAATAGAACTTAATTACTCAAGATAGTCCACTTAATAGCTCTATGTAGCAGAGTTATCAAGAACATATTCTCGGTTTTAGAGGGAAAACAGTAGAAAATCTGTTGCAGTTTTTCAGTTTGCCAGCTTGCTCATGCTCTTATCCATCACTTAATGTCATAAAAAACTTATCCATCACTTGATGTCATAAAACACTTGACCTATATCACATGCAACCAGTACTAAATCTCTAGGGAAGAGGTTTTGACCAAAAGACTCAGCCTACTTTCCCATCTGAGCTGAAAAAGTACACCATGACATCAGTTTTCATGATAGTAATTTGGTACTTGACAGCTTGGTTTTCTTGCAATTCCAAGGTTAGAAGAGGACAAAAGACTACTCTTATCTATGATTCCAAGCTTACCCATGATCTAGCATAAATAGAGGATGGTAAGTATAGCAATTAGGCAAGATTTGAGAGTTAGAAGGAAAATTAGAGGCCAAATCGAGAGCCCTTACCCGAGAGCTTCAAGGTTCTTCTTTGCTTCACTTTTGCAAATTTTCCTTCTCCTTCTTCTCTTTTGCTATCTCAGATTTATCCAATTGATGCTAATCATGTGGAAAAGATGAAAGGGACGAGGCAAGAAAGCCAAGGAGGTCGAGAGCCTCAAAGTCAAGCCGATAGCCTTAGGGCTTCTAAGTTTTCATCTTATGCCACAAGGAGTTCTAAGGAGATTAAAGAAGGTCAGTACTGGGAAGATACAAAACAACAACCAATTGAAGTTCCTTTTGTGCCATCTCATTCTTAAATAAAGGCAAAGGAAAGAAGCCACTTGAGGAGGAGCAAGTTGAAATTCTTCACCTTCGCCTAAGAAAGGAGGGAAAAAATCTAAAGGCAAAGGGAAAGAGAAAGTGTTTGAGGTTAAGCAAGAAGACAAGGAAATTCATTTCATCTTAGACCAATTCATAAACGATAGGGCCCGAGCCAAGTTTAAAGAGCTAGCCGCTAGACCCCTATTGATGGAGAAAGGTTTTCCCTCGAACCTCTACACATTGTCACCCGCCCTAGCAAAGAATATCCATAATGTGGGTTGGGAGACTTTTTATAAGGAGCTCGAATGAGTCGTTCCCTACATAGTAAGGGAATTCTACGCCAACATCAACATGTCGTGTGATCAAACATCAATTGTTCGAGGTGTACATCTTGATTTTAATGTAGAGTCCATTAATACCATGCTAAATACCCAAAGTTACACGTACGGGACTTTCAATGAGATGATTATGGCATCAATCGAAGTACATCTCAATTCGGCCTTAATTGTAGTGGGAGTAGGTGGAGCGGAATGGAGAGTAACTCGCACCGGAGTGAGGATGATGTTAGCATCTTACCTTATATCCGAGGCTCACATATGGCTTTCCTTCATTAAGTTCTGCATTATGTCAACCACCCATGACTCAACGGTTAACCGTGATAGGATTCTTCTCATCTACGCCATTATTTCGGAGTTGAAGATTGATGTAGGAAGCCTTCTCGCTTGGTAAATTGTAGAACGTTAGAGAAATAACGTTGGCAAGGTATACTTCCCTAGCTTGATCACTTGTTTGTGTATCCATTCCAGAGTACCTTACTACCCTTGGGAGGAGAAGCTCTATCCAAAAGACACCATTAGTGTATCTATGGATCCCAAATCCACGATAGATCCAAGAGAGGAATGGACCTAGCCATAGGTATTGATCAGTTCATCGAGCGAAGCACCACCACACTAAGCATGATGAATCATTCCATCTCTCAATCAAGATGCTATTGGGACTATGCCAATCAAAGGGGCTTTGGCTTAAAGGAAGTTATGCATGTATATTTTAAACATCCTTATCCGGACTTCCCCGAGTTTCCTCTCACTGTCTTGCAACCATGGATACCTTCGGATGATGAGGACAACGTGGGAGAGGATGATGATTTTCTTGTAGATGAAGGGAATGCCTAGCAAAGCCGAATTTAAGGGGAGATTGTTTCTTTGTGGTTGTTTTTCTGTTTTTATGATGCTTGTTGTCAATGTTGTTTTCATTCTGTTTGTTGTTGTTATTTTGAGTTTGGTGTGCTTTTTTTAAGTTCCTCTTGTGCTATGTTGAAATGGAGTGAATATTGTTCTTTTTTGGTAGGTTAGAGTGAAGTCCAATCATGTAATGCTTGTTGTTTTGAATGAAGAAGAAAACATTTTGCTGCATTTTTCTGCTATAACCGAAGCTAGCATGCTTTTCTTTGTTTTGAGCCTTCTATTAACGAATCCAAGTTAGATGTTACATGCTTCATATGCTATGTAAGCCCAATAAGACTTAACCACTTATTTAGCAAAGTTTAAAAGCTAGTGATCATGACATTCTAGGAATCCTTACAATATATAATACTCCAAAGTTTGTTTCTTTATCAATTAGTGGTCATTTTATGTTTGGGGGTTAGTCTCTAAGCCAACCACTTACCTCAATGAGAATATTGAGATTTTATGTGTGTGTGGGGGGGGGGGGGGAGTGAGGATGCCTTCAAGCTTTTAAGAGAAAAATTTGTTGAAAGAAAAAGAACAAAAGTTATGAAAAATTCAAAGAATTAAAAATCCACAATTCCATAAAGTTCTACTAGGCCAATAAGTTAAGTGAGAGTAAACCTTGTGCTCGTTGTTAGGTGAACTTCACTAACCGTGTCGTCACCTAAATCGAATCCCTTGGTCAAAAACTCTATTTTCCCTTTGATTTGGTGAGTTGCATAGCAATTGTGACCATTTTAAGAACTTCGTTAAAAAAAAATTGAATGAAAAGCCTTAGGGAATTGAACTTCCCCTTTGCTTAGTTGTGTTTCATCAACAATGTGACCATGCTAAGAACTTGGAAGATATTTTCTCTTTTAAGAACTTTAAGGAATTGAGGAGAGCAATAACTCATAGCTTTAAATTGAAAAGAAGTGATTAAAAATGTCAAAAGAAAGTCTAGTTGGTTGAAATTGAGAAAAGAGTGTTAAAGCTTGGTTGGGTTTGCATTAAAAGCATTGTGAAAGTGTGTCTATATTTTTTAATCCTTTGAAAGCTACTCAAAGAAAGCATGAAAAACATTGTTGTGCATTGTGCTAATCTAGATTTGTGAACTTGAAAGTTGAGCAAAATTTATTATTTTCCTTAGGGAGCTAGCACTCATTAAGGACAATGAGTAGTTTAAGTTTGGGGGTTTGATAACTCTCCAATAGAGAGTTATTTAGCTCTATTCTTGCTACTAAACTTTGCAGTATTATGATTGATGTGTGCTTTTTAACTTCTTATCTTCCTAAATTGTGCATGATTTCTTGTGTGGTTATAAATTGATCTTAGCACTAGCAATGAGTGAATTTATGATATTTGTGTCTTAATGGAGACATTTTGCTTGTTTAGGAAGAAGAAAGTTTAAAAGAGAGGCTTTGGAGAATCTAATCACTGTTCTGGAATACTTTTCTTTAGCAATCTGGAAGTTGGCTTTGCTTTAGCAATCTGAAATGTTGTGTTTGATAGTTACTGTAGCACCTGCATGAGATTTTCTAAAAATTAGCACATAATTGACCAACTTATCTCAATTAACTCTAGTTGAGAACACTTGAACGTTGGTTAGGACTAGCTTGGGTTGAGTTAGGGTTCATTTGGGACATATATAAGCATTGTATTCAATTGAATGAAGTGTGGGAGAAGAGTGGGTGTCCTCTATGTTGGGATGCATGTCCTCATCTCGTGTAGTTTGTAATATTCCAAGTTGAAAATAAATAAGAGTTATTTATTTAAACTTTGTGTCTCGCATTTTTCATAAACTTAATCCAATAAACTAAGCTCCAGGGTCATTGTATTATGAGAGAACTTAGAACTTGAACGGTGTGTAGTGGACACACAGGGAAGATCACGTTCGAGTTATGACCCGAATGGTCTACAGTATATGGATAGGGTTGGAGACCTAATCCTAGATACACTGTAGATGCGGCCCGCTTTGTATTAGATACAAACGAGGTGATCTGACTCGTTCATGTGGTTGACATACGAGTGAGGGCATCCTGTGCAATGAGATTGTACAAGACTGGCCCGTGAATTATTAGACTTACTGATGTAACACCGTTAACAGTATAGAGCTAATAATTTTGTAGATGACAATTAGTGACTCGACCTTAATCCCGAAGCGTGTCACACGTCTCTCGCTCTGTGGGATCGTCCCTTTGACTAAAGCGGGTGAGGGTGGCCACTTTGTTGATGGAGATCGATCTCTCCTTGAGCGTGAAACGTGGTTTGGAATCGTAATTGCTTGATTGTTTAGGTTGAAGCAAAAACCAGTACATTGACAAAATACAGAACAAACATACATCATTTAATCTAATTAAAGCATGGACTAGTACATGCAAACATGATAGAAGTTTAACGATTAAACTAATAAAAGAGAGGGATAGTTTTGTAGATTTTCTCCAGCAACTTGTTGCTCCAAAGGTTGTACAACAAATCAATTGTATAGGGACTTCTCTATTTTCTTCCAGCAAGAACACAACCACCAGAGATCACCTTCTATATCTCTGAGTGCTTAGATCCTCCTTTGGTGGGAAGGATTCCAACTTTTGGAATAATTGGGAATTTTGAGAGTGAGAGAATTCTAAAGCAAGAGCAATTCTCAAAATTGCTTGAATGATCAATCAATCACCTGCTTCTTCCAACTCCCTACACTTAACGATAGGGAGTGGAGAAGAAACTGGTGAGTGGGGAACGTGTCATCTACACGTTCCCCTCTTTTAAATAATTAAATAATTAATTAAAACATATATAACCTATTAAATAATTAATTAATTCTCAATTAATTAATTTGAATATCTTATATATCAAATAGATTATATGTATATGATTAAATCACATTTAATCATTAACCAATAGTTTTAATGTACATCCAGTGCACATTAAATTTTATCCTATAGTTTGCAAATGTGAATCACATTCACATTTAATATAATATTTGAACTCTTTCAAATATTCAATTCTATCATATAATTTAATATGAATCATATTCACATTAAATTATATGAATCATATTCACATTAAATTTATAATATATAGTTCCAAAACTATATATTATATCGTATCTAAATACATTAAATATATTCCCTAATGAATTTGAACATTTCAAATTCAAATGATCTAAGAACCCTTTACGAGCTAGAAGGTGGACCTAATGGACCTACTGGATCGTAAGCTCTAACGATATGAGATTGCTCGGTTAATCTCATTAACCTCCCAATCAACATTCGTTAACTGCGGGAACACTCCACTAAAGTCCCACAGCTGCACTCTTCTCACTGCAGATATATTTCTATGTTCATGGATATTGATCAATAACAGCAATTCAATCCTTCAAGAATGTTCGTAACACCAGCTGGGTCAAATTACCGTTTTACCCCTAGGTTACATCTTGTGCCTTAAGTACCAGTGCTCCTCTAATGAACAATTTGTTTGTGGTCCTACCAACAAACATAGTCCCTCTCGGGCCAATGAGAGGGTCGGGCCCTTTGTTCAAGTCTCGGAGACACCACTTAAGGGAACATTCCTTTACTTACCCTAGTAGGCGGGAAGAAGTGAATTCCATCTTGCTAAGTTCAGTTCCCAGTAATGGCCACTCGGTCTTGTCCCCAAGAAGGTAGGCATATTGAGTCGGCGAACCGCCCTCTCACCCAAACTAGTCAAAGGACAATCCCCTCGCAACAGGAGTTCGTAAACCTTTCGAGATTGAGATCAAGTTCCCTAGGTCATCCTAGTGAAATAGAAACCTAACTAATCAACGGAGTTACAACTAGAGGTTACTATTTCGTGGTCCGGTCTTATGTAATCTCATTACATAAGATATCCCCACTCACATGTCATCTACACGAACACGTTAGGATCACAGTGTTTGTATCAAATACAAAGTGGGCCATATCCATAGTTTTACCAGGGTAAGGTACCCAAACCTTATCCCCTAACTATAGACCCTTTAGGCTGTATCTCAAACCGAGATCCTTTTTATGTACATTACATTCAGTTAAAGATTCATTTAACAGCCTTGGATGTTTAGTTTATTGGATTTAGGGTTTAAATAAAGGCAAACTCGTAGATAACGAACAATAACAATTTATTGAAATAATAACACTTTATTACATTAATTAGAACATAATTACAAACTACGTGATTTAGGGCACAAATCCCAACAAACTCCCACTTGAACTAAAACTCTAGTGGGGTACACATAATCTAAATCAGAAGAAATACAATTAACTAGGGCATCCATATACCCCATTACATATCTCCCACTTGCCCTAGATTAGCCTATGTACATATCTCGTAGACCCAGACTTTCCAGATGACTCTCGAACACTTTAGCTGTGAGAGTCTTTGTAAATGGATCAGCAATATTGTGCTCTGAAGCGATCTTCGTGACTGTCACATCTCCTTGTTGCACTATCTCTCGTATCAGGTGATACTTCCTCTCGATGTGCTTACCTCGCTTATGGCTGCGAGGTTCCTTCGAATTGGCTACCGCACCACTGTTGTCACAGTATAAGGTGATGGGAGATTCCATATTTGGAACAACTTCCAAATCAATAAGGAATTTCCTTAGCCAAACAGCCTCTTTAGCTGCTTCACAAGCAACGACAGACTCAGCCTCCATGTGGAGTCAGCGATGCATCCTTGCTTGATGCTTCGCCATACTATAGCTCCCCCGTTAAGGGTGAAAACTGATCTCGATGTGAATTTTCGAGAATCCTTATCGGTCTGAAAATCAGAATCAGTGTATCCAGTAAGCATCAGATCCTTAGACCCATACACAAGCGTATAGTTCCTCGTTCTCCTTAGATACTTGAGGATATTTTTAACTGTTGTCCAGTGGTCTAACCCTGGATTGGACTGGTACCTACTGACTATTCCCACTGCATAACAAATGTCCGGCCTGGTGCATAGCATAGCATACATTAAGCTACCTACTGCAGAGGCATAGGGAATATGTCATATCCTCAACTTCTTGAGGTGTCTTGGGACACTGTTCCCTAGACAGATGAACTCCATGCCTGAAGGGTAATGAGCCCCTCTTGGAATTCTGCATGGAATATCTGTACAACATTTTGTCGATATAAGACGCTTGAGACAGTGCTAGCGTTCTGTTCTTGCGATTCCTGAAGATCTGAATCCCAAGAACATATTGTGCCTCTCCCAAATCTTTCATTTGGAATTGGGTTGCCAGCCAATTCTTTATGTTAGTAAGGTATCCTACATCATTCCCAATGAGTAGGATATCATCCACATAAAGTACTAACAAAGTTACTTTGTCGTTGATGATCCTCTTGTAAACACAAGGCTCATCAACGTTTTGGTCAAAGTCGTAAGACTTGATCGCAGTATCAAATCTTATATTCCAAGATCTTGACGCTTGTTTCAATCCATAAATGGACCGATTGAGCTTGCAAACTTTTTGCTCCTGACCTTGGGCTATGAACCCTTCGCACTACTACAAAAACTAGTTTTCTTGACGCTTATAAAATGTCGAATATTGCTTTACTTGACGTTTTTCAAAGCGTCAAGGAATCCACTGTCAAGAATAATACAGAATACTTGACACTTATAAAGTGTTATGTATAGTCTTTTTTTACGCTTATAAAATGTCATTTTGAACCTACAATCTTGACACTTTTTATTCGTCAAATGTAGTGTTATCTTGACTTTCAAAAAGTGTCAAGTTTATGTTAATACTTGACGTTTTTTGTTAATGTCAAAAATAGGTTTATCTTGACATTGCAGAAATGTCAAATAAAAGTTACTTGACGCTTAAAATGTGTCAAATATAAGTTTATCTTGACAGTCCTAAAACGTCAAATAAAATAAAAACCTTGACAATTGTAAAGTGTCAAATGTAATGTTCTTTTTTGACATTTAAAAAGTGTCAATTTGAATTAGCTCTTGACACATTATACATGTCTTGTTTGTTAGTGATTTTATTTTTTAATCAATTATACCCTAAAATCTAGAATTTTCTGCATTGCATTCCAATAAATTATATTCAAGATCTATGAAATAAACGTCCATCAATAATACCCAAAAAAATCCAAATCTTCTTCCCATATATATGAACATTTGTAAAATGACAAGAAAGTTCAACTTTTAACAATTCTAACATTAGTAACTACCATAATGGTTCAAAATGACAAACTACACTTATCTCCACCATATATGTTCAAACACTAATCATCTCCACCATAGTTAGTCAATCTATGGGTCCTAGCCTGAACAACATTTACACAAAAATATTTGGTAGCCATCCAAAAAATGTGACTATCAATCCTATCTCCAAGCATACATCTATACAAAATATTTGGCACTTTCATGTAGCCATCCAAAAAATGTCACTATCAATCCTATGTCAAACCACATTTACACAAAAGAATATTTGGCACCTTCATTTGTAGCCACCCAAAAAATTGACATGAACAATCCAAAGTATTATCCACCCAAGAATTCATCATATGTATCCACCCAAAAATTCAGCCCACTCCACTCGCACTTCATCTAACTCCGATTGCGAGTATGCGTTTCTTGTATCAATCTACAAACATCAAGAGTCAAATATTATAATAAAATAATGTTTTGTCAAGTGTAACAATTGGGATGCAAACTAAATAACATACCGAATCTGTGACTATGATGCTTCCTTTTGTTATGATATCTCTCATATATCTCATGACGTAATACCCACATTCAACACTTCCCACTGTAAAGGCCTTCGCAATACCAAAATAAAAAACTTATAATACACGCACTAAATGTGTTCATATATAATAGAATAAACTAAGTTTAAATGCTTGCCTTCACTGTTTTCCATAATATCGATTTTCGTGATTTTTTCAAGTTCTTCTGAGATCGAAAAATTGATATTGCCCTAAGTTCAAAAAAAAAAAAAAACAACCAAACAAGTTTTCAATCAAGTGTGTAATGATAATACAAAACTAAAAAAGGAAGAAAAAGAAAAGAAATTAACTTACATGTCTATTACATTTTTTATATCTCCTCGAGAACCTGTTCTTAATGAGTCGAGATAATACACCATATCATCGTGAGCATTAATCACGACTAGTGTCCAATGACCACTTAAAAATTAACAACTAGTTAGAAAGTTTGATACGTCTACATGCAATTAAGTTTAAAGTGAGTAAAACTTCACGTACCCTAGGTTATAAGGAGCAACAATTAATTGATTTTCCTCTAACACCATAAGTCTACTACAAAGATTTAAGAGCTCTAATTTTCTGCAGAGTGTTTTGTCGACCGGATAAAATAGATGGGTCTACAAAAATATAGTGTGAAACTTGCATTGACTCAACAAAGTATGAGTATAAGTACCTACAAAATATTAGACTCATACTTAGTTAATGTATAAAATAAGCTTAGTCACTAAATATGTTAAAATACGCTTAATTTACTTACATCATGTAAGCCACCATCGATAATGTGTTAACTTGTTGCATACCGCAAAAGTCAATTATATCTTCACGCAAAATATAACTCTTTCGACTTATTCCATAAAGACAAAGAGTGATTGATAGGAAATACTCGTTTGACTGTCCATTACCTTTTCAGCAAATCTAAGAATAGACCTCAAAGATATTGGCAAATTAGCTTGTGGTAGACCAACAACTTCTTTGTCCTTAGCAATCTTCTTTGAAGTTTCCTCCTAACACAAATATAAGATATAAGACATTCATCCTTGATGTCCTCCAAATCTTGACTACTCATGTCACTCACCTCCGGAATCCTAGCATCTTGATCATTGTCTTTCTCCTTGATATGCTCACCTTGAAGCTCCATGATACCCTGATCTTGAGGCTCCTTGATCTGCTCATATTGAAGCTCGGAGATACCGTGACCTTGAGGCTTCTTGATATCTTCACCTTGGAGCTCCTTGATACCCTCACCTTGAGGCTCCTTGATACCCTCACCTTGAAGCTCCTTGAAGCTACTTGCATCTTTACCTTGCAGCTTTATCTTTATCTTCGTAACCTCCATGCGTTGACTAGTTGTAACACTCTCCTTCAAGATCTTTGCAGCTTTACATTTGTCGTTTTTCTGAAGATATATTATTTTGATTATGAGTAATAATTCAAGCGTACAAAGTTTAGATAAACTTCTACATTTACCTTTTTTGATTTCTGTTTATCTCGATATTCATTCTCATCTTGCAAAAATTGCTTGGAGCAACTTCCATGTTCCGATGTAAATTGTAGATCGTGTCTTCGAATTTGATCTTCCAATTCTCTAACACGCCGACGTGAAGTGCTTCATTCTCATGAACAATTTCTTTGTTTTTATTCTCATCTTGTTTTGAACTACGTTTCACCGTGTGGAAGTAAGTTGTGTAGGTGTGTGAAGCCACTAGCCCCACGTACACGCCCACTTGGGATTCGGTGCCCAAAGCTTGAGTTAAAATATCATTTGGAGAGGGGCACATGTTGGAAAGTGAACCCACATTCTTCGAGATCTCGTCCTAAAGAAATTTAGGAAATACTATTAGTTTAGATAGTTAATGGACCATGAACTAAACATACACATCTATATAAAATTTGTCTTACTATTCGTGTGGCTACTTCCTGGACATTCTCATCGACATATTCTCCTTTTTTATTTGTTCGAGCCTTATTCCACAAACTAGCTCGACTGAAGTCACTTTCATTTGAAGAATTTTTCTTCTTACATATAATTAAACAAAAGAAACAGTTAGAACCACAATGAATTCAAGAAACTTAAATACATAAACTTATGTTATTACCATCTCCTGAACAAGATTAGCATAACCTTTCCTTGAAAGTCGATGATTATACTTATTCTTAGCCCGACGCTCTTTTTGTAATGTTCTGATTTGCTACACAAATGTCATAATTATGAGTGACAGCGACACCAAAGGTATAGATAATAATAACAATCGATATATTAAAAAAAAAAAGAATTCATACCTCAAACTCTAAATTCAATCTCGAGCTTACAAACTGAACCCAAGTATTTTGATCAATGTAGGAGTATATTGCTGGTGGAGTTACCAAAAGTTCAGGCTCATCCTTAAATGGCATAATGTGTCTTGTTGTTAACCAACTTTTGAACTGACGAAATGCTATGCCTGCAGTTTTAAGAATGGCTTTTCTAGATCTACCATCAATGATAAAGGCAGCCTAAACATAAAACGACCTGGTCATTTTTAAGGAAAAATATATATAACTCTCCAATATCATCAAGAGGAAACATATACATACCTCAACCATATTATATAGTTTATCCTTCAACTCATTAGGCACAAACTTCCAAGATGCATATGTGATCGGGATATGATAATGTACGCATGCCCCAATAAAAGAATGTAACTTAGCTCCATTGCGACCGATGGGTATTCCATCATCATTGTATTCCACTAACTTCTTATCTCCTGCACTCCTAATGCGCGTTACATCGAACATAATAGTAGACCCTCGCCGTCTTTTCTTTTTATTTGGTGTTCCATCTTGATTAACATCCGCGTTCTTGTTCTCTACTTCAAGTGCAGGTTCAACTTCATCAAGTTTCAAATCTTTGTCACTTACATCGGCAGGCTCCATGTGGTGTAAAAATTAGATCACAAATAAGCTGTAAGAAAGAATTAGTATAATATACATTACGAAGACAAATTAAAGAAGATAGATAAGATAGAGTCGAAAATCATAATAGCTAACCATCACTAACTCAATCAATAATGTTATTTAGGAATCCATGTGCCTTCACCATCTACTCGTACATATGTTGAGATGTTCTCATCTAAGTCATCATTTGTATCAATATTTGGCATGTCACTTGGTAGTCCTTCACAATGTAGAATTGTATCTCCAAGTTTGTCCTCATTATTTTGATCTTCGTAGTCTTTTTGTGGTGGAGTAAGCACAATTGACCATCTATCATCACTTGGATCCTCAACATAAAATACTTGTCTTGCTTGGGTGGCTAGAATAAAAGAATCAGACTTATGACCTATTCTATTTAATTCAACTAACACAAAACCTAGTTCATCGATTTTGATACCATTGTTATTCTCAACCCAATCACATTTAAACATGGCAACATTAAATGTATTATAATTTAGTTCCCAAATCTCTTGTATCACTCCATAAAATGACATATCTCCGATGATAGGATTTTTATCTTTCGAGCTTGATACTTGCATCGTTCTTGCAACTAAGCTAACTCCACTATTTTGTGTTGTTCGATCCTTTTCACAAGATTTTGTGTGATACCGACATCCATTAATGGCATAACCGTTATATTTAATTACATTTGGATGAGGACCATGCGCAATCCACCTCAAGTTATCTGATACATCAGTATTTCCCATTTGAAGCTCACTTGCTACCTAACATGAAAATTACTTAACATATTTAGAAAAGAAGGTATATAAAATGATATGTTAAATGACACGTTTAACATGTTACCTTTTCTCGTAACCACGATATGAACGTTCGATTATGTTCATCCTGAATCCATTTATGATTCATTGAACGATTTGGATATTGTGACTGCAATTCTATCAAATGTTTCCTTTTAAAGATACATCGAAACATTGTCATATAGTCAGGATCATATATCATATGTTGCAATAAAAAAGTTGGGACAAAATCATAGAAACTTACTCTATATATGGTTGCACATCAATTGTATTCTCCAAAACATATCGATGAGCTTGGTACAAAAGTTCTTCTCCAGGTTTGAAAGGAACTCCAGTTGACAAAGGTTTACCAATATTTGAATTGTCTGAATCGACACCTACCTTCTGAGTCCCAAGCCCAATAGCATCTACGCCAGATAAAAAATCTGAACAAAATTCAACGGCTTCTTCTACTATATAACTTTCGGCAATACAACCTTCTGGACGATGTCTATTTCTCACGGAATTTTTAAGAACCTTCATGAATCTTTCAAAGGGATACATCCATCTTAAATATATAGGCCCACAAAGTTTGACCTCCCTAACAATGTGTACTGTGAGATGCACCATAATTGTGAAGAACGAAGGAGGAAAATACTTCTCCAATAAACATAATGTAACCACAATATCTTCTTCCAATTTTTCTAGTTGGATGACATCTAAAACTTTGTTACATATAGCGTTGAAGAAAATACACAATCGAGTTATGGCATACCGAACATGTTTTGGTAACCCAGATCTTATTGCAATAGGAAACAATTGTTGTATGAGCACATGACAATCATGAGATTTGGACTATTAAGTTTTAAATCGGCATTGACACAAAATTTCTAACATTGGAAGAGTATCCTTCAGAACCTTCATTCCCGACAATGTCTTCAAACACAACGCTTTTTCTTCCCGGTAAGAGTATAACAAGCAGGAGGAATGAAGATTTTTTTGTCCCCACTAATAGGTGCGAGCTCTGGTCGAATTTTTAGATGGACTAAATCACGTCTAGCATTCAATCCATCTTTACTTTTCCCCGGAATATCAAGAAGGGTACCTAAGATATTCATGCAAACATTTTTTTCAATGTGCATCACATCTAAACAATGTCTAACATGCAGATGTTTCCAATAAAGGAGCTCAAAAAAGAAGACAATCTGTTCCAACAACTTTTGCGCTTCCTTTCATACTCTGCTTTTATTCTTTTTCTTTCCTCTTGGAAATTCAAGATCTTTTGTTTTTGAAAATACACTACCTCCCGGACAAAGGTTCGGAATTGTTCCAAGTTCCCTTTTCCCATTAAATGGTTTCTTTTGACGCGTCGATATGGATGATTACGTACTAGATATTTTCGATGCCCAATGTATGCCATTTTTTTTCCATATTTCAATCTTAAAGATGGTGTATTATCTCCACAGATTGGGCATGCCTTATATCCCTTCACACTACATCCACTAAGGTTTCCATATGCAGGAAAATCATTGATTGTCCACAACAAAACTGTCCTTAATTTGAAAAATTCTTCTCGATAAGCATCATAACATTCAACACCACTTCCCATAAAAGTTTTAAATCTTCAATTAGTGGTGATAGGTATGTGCCAATGTCATCACCTGGTTGTTTTGGACCCGAAATCAACATTGATAACATCATAAATTTTCTTTTCATACATAACCACGGCGGAAGATTATAAATAATCATCACCATCGCCAACAACTATATTTCGAACTCATTTCACCATGTGGATTTATTCCATCTCACGACAATGCTAAGCGAAGGTTCCTAGGTTCACAACCAAAGTCCGCCACTTCAAATCTACTAACTTCCAAGTGGTGAGTCTGTTTGGATGACGTAATTTCCCATCTTCTTCCCTCTCATCCACGTGCCAAGTCAAGTTTTTAGCACAATCAATACTTCTAAACATCCTTTTGAATCTTGGAATAGGTGGAAAATACCATATTACTTTTGCAGGAATTTGTTTTTTCCCTTCATTTGTATTCTTAACATGTTTCCACCTTGATGCGCCACATTCTGGACATTCAATTGCATCAACATAATCCTTTCTATACAAACAACAATCATTAGGGCATGCATGAATTTTTTCATATTCCATTCCTAGTGCACCTAATGTTTTCTTTGCTTCATACATTGATGGTGGGAGCTCATTAGTATGAGCAAGATCATCTTTAAAGTTTTGAGTAGTTCTGAAAAACTAATATCACTCCATCCATATCTAACTTTCAAATTATACAATTTTACCAATGTAGACAACTTGGTGAATTTTTTACATCCTTCATATAATGGTTTTTCAGCATCATTAAGCAACTTCTCAAATCCATTTGGATCTTTAGAATATTTCGCATGAGCAACGTCAACCATTTCTTTTATACTTCCAACATCGTTCTCTTCATACATATGGGTATCCAACTTAGAAAAATCTCCATGTACTGGATGAATCTGCGAAGTTCTTCACCATGCCAAAACCAAATTTTATAGCTTTCATCAATGCCGTTGACATATAAATGATCTCTAATATCATTGCTACTATGTTTTTCACAATTCCCACATTTTAAACAAGGACAACGAATAGATGTACTATTTGTATTAGAAAATCCAAATTTGATGAAGTTTTCAACACCCAACTCATAATCTTTGGTTAGTCTACTCTTGTTCATCCATGTTTTGTCCATAATTGCAATTCTAGTAAGAAACGATGATAAGTAATAATCAGTAACATCATAAAGTTTAAGTGTTGTTTTGAAACTTAGAACGTGCATAAAGTGATCACACAACTAAACTTCCGTTGCAACAAAAGTGTATTAAAGGTGCTTAAGTATTCTTTGAGGCCAAAAACAACTCAAAAAGACATAAACATGTTTAATTCCTCCCTTGAAACCTACAAAGTAGTAAAAAGTGTGAAAAAGAGTTCAAGTGTCATTTTTACTCTTAAAGAAACGAAAAAGTGCCTAAAGTGAAACTTCGAGAAACTAACAACTCCCAATGCTACAAACGTGTCTTCAAGGCGATTAAGCATACATTCAGGCTAAAAACAACTCAAAGCAACCTAAAAGTTTATAGTTTCCATCATAGAAGCTACAAAGTGTGAAATCAATGGCTAAAATGAGTTTAAGTGTTGCTTTGAAACTTACAAAGTGCCTAAAGTGATCACACAAACTAACTCTTGTTGCAATAAAAGTGTATTAAAGGCGACCGTGTTGTTTTCAAACTTAGAAAGTGCCTAAAGGTGCTTAAGTGTTCTTCGAGGCCAAAAACTAACTCAAAACAACCTAAACGTTCCTAGTTTTCATCATAAAAGCTACAAAGTGAGAAAAAAATGGCTAAAATGAGTTTAAAGTGTTGTTTTGAAACTTAAAACGTGCATAAAGTGATCACACAACTGACTCTTGTTGCAACAAAAGTGTATAAAAGGCGACAAAGTTGTTTCAAAGTTAGAAAGTGCCTAAAGGTGCTTAAGTATTCTTTGAGGCCAAAAACTAACTCATAACAACCTAAAAGTTCCTAGTTTCCATCATAGAAGCTACAAAGTGTGAAAAAATGGAAAAAATGAGTTTAAGTGTTGCTTTGAAACTTAGAACGTGCGTAAAGTGATCACACAACTGACCCTTGTTGCAACAAAAGTGTATAAAAGGCGACAGTGTTGTTTTCAAACTTAGAAAGTGCCTAAAGGTGCTTAAGTATTCTTCGAGGCCAAAAACTAACTCAAAACAACCTAATAGTTCCTAGTTTCCATCATAGAAGCTACAAACTGTGAAAAAAATGGCTAAAATGAGTTTAAGTGTTGTTTTGAAACTTAGAACGTGCATAAAGTGATCACACAACTAAACTTCCGTTGCAACAAAAGTGTATTAAAGGTGCTTAAGTATTCTTTGAGGCCAAAAACAACTCAAAAAGACTTAAACATGTTTAATTCCTCCTTGAAACCTACAAAGTAGTAAAAAAGTGAAAAAGAGTTTAAGTGTCATTTTTACTCTTAAAGAAACGAAAAAAGTGCCTAAAGTGAAACTTCGAGAAACTAACAACTCCCAATGCTACAAACGTGTCTTCAAGGCGATTAAGCATACATTCAGGCTAAAAACAACTCAAAACAACCTAAAAGTCCCCTTCGATCGTTCCCGATCGGATCACGAGTTAACCATCAAACATGCTTATAATCAAACGCATCAAGCAAAATTCAAACTATGCAATAAATCGAATCAAGATATATAATTAAAATTTGAGCTTCTCATTGAAAATATGAACAAGGTAGTTCCAATTAACAATATGAGGTTTGCCTTCTTCTCTTCGTCGCAGAAACTCTCGAGTAAAATCTCAAAGTAAACATACATAAATTCTCAGTCAAAATAAGAACAAGATTGTGCTGCAGAAACTCTCGAGTAAAATTTGAGATTTAGAAAAAAGTACCTGTTCGTGAAGTGGTGCAGTTGGTGGGACGCGACTGGTGCGGGGCGACTGGCGTGGGGCGATCGGTGTTGGGCGATGGTGCGGGCGATCAAGTGTGGGCGATCGGAAGAGAGGTCTTGAGATCGACTGGAAGAGAAGGGCGTGGGGTGACTGGCGCGGGGCGACTGGAAGAGACGTCGTCTGCGTCGCGTGCGTGAAAATCGTGAAGAGGTCGTCTGGGTTATCTCTGCGTATTGTGTGGGTCGCGGGGCGACTGGAAGAGACTAGAAGAGAAGGGCGCGGGGCGACTGGAAGGATGCGGCGGCGGCGACTCGAAGGGCTTTTCTCAGCGTATTGTGTGGGTGAAGGAGAAAAGAAAATCGTGAAGAGGTAAATGGGTCGGCAGGCGTGCGTGAAAATCGCCTAAATTATTCAAAACAAACGTGTTGCCGCTTAACTAATTCTTTTTTTAAAAAATCCACTTTGCTACACTTGACGTTTTTTAAATGTCAAGAAACTGGAAGCGGGAAAAATCCGAAATTTTTGTCAACCTCCGTGCTTTTTTTAATTTTTCTTGACGTTTTTCTTTTAAAACTCCATCTTACTTGACGTTTTTTCATAAAAACGTCAAGTATTTAAAACTTGCAAGTGTCAAGAAATCTATAATTTGTAGTAGTGTCGGGCTGAGACATGTAGATGCTCTCGTCAAGATTATCATTCAAAAAGGCAGTCTTGACGTCCATTTGCCAAATTTCATAATCATAAAAAGCGGCTATGGACAAGAGTATCCTTATAGACTTCAGCATAGCAACAGGGGAAAAAGTTTCTTCATAGTCAACTCCTTCCCTTTGGGTAAAACCCTTTGCTACAATTCTAGGCTTAAAGGTCTGTACCTTTCTGGCTGCATCTCTCTTTCTCTTATACATCCATTTACACCCTATGGGTCAACCCCTTCCGGTTGGTCTACAAGTTCCCATACTGAATTGAAGTCCATTGACTCCATTTCAAGGTTCATGGCTTTGATCCATTGGTCTTTGTCTACGTCATTCATTGCCTGTTTATAAGACAATGGATCTTCTACGTCGTCATCAGGTATGACAACTTGAGTTTCAGCTAAACCCAAGTAGCGGTCAGGTTGGGAAACAACCCTCCCACTGCGTCGAGGCATTCCCAACGATTGAGAAGGACGAGACTGACTTGAGGTGCTGGCTCTTCCATCAACTCTTGATGAAGGTCCAGCTTGATCAACAACTCTTGTTGGTTCATGTGTAGCTTCATTTAGTACTAATTTACTACGCTTTTGTGGTTCCTCGTGTGATCTTCCTCCAAGAATGTGGCATTTGTCGATACAATCACCTTGTTTTCTCGTGGGTCGTAGAAAATACCACCTCTCGTTTCTTTGGGATAGCCAACAAATTGGCACAATCTTGAACGAGGTTCCAGTTTCTTTGGGTTTGTCACGAGCACGTTGCCGGACAACCCCAAATCCTGAAGTGTTGTAAACTAGGTTTACACCCCCTTCCAAAGTTCAAAAGGTGTTTCTGAAGCACTTTTTGATGAAACACTGTTCAAGATTTGAACTGCAGTCTCTACTGCGTATCCCCAAAACGAGGAAGGCAACTGAGCATAGCTCATCATAGAACGAACCATGTCTAACAAGGTTCTATTTCTCCTTCTCGACACACCATTTTGTTGTGGTGTATTAGGTGTGAGAGAGTTGAGATTTAATTCCATGTTCTATCATATAGTCCTGGAATCTCAAATCCATATACTCTCCACCTCGATCGGATCGAAGCGTTTTAATGGTTTTTCCTAATGCATTCTCTACTTCTGCCTTATACTCTTTGAACTTTTCAAGAGCTTCAGACTTGTGATGCATTAGGTATAGATAACCATACATCGAATAATCATCTATGAAAGAGATAAAATATTCGTACCCTCCTCGAGCTTTGACATTCACTGGACCACAAAGATCCGAATGCACAAGTTCTAGGGGCTCTACGGCTCTATAACCTTTTCCAGTAAAAGGTCGCTTGGTCAAACCTTCCAAGCAAGACTCGCAAGGCGGTAAAGAATCATCTTCTAACTTATTTAGAAGTCCATTCTTAGAAAGTCTCTCAATCCGATTGAGATTAATATGACCAAGTCTAAGATGCCATAGATAGGTTTATTATCTAGAGAAATTCTTTGCCTTTTATTTTGAGTGTTAGCATTTTTAAACATCTCATGATTTAAAATTGCTTTCGTTTTTTTCGATTTCAGTACATACAAACAATTTTTCAATTTAGCAGAACAAATATTGACACCTTCTTTCAAAATGAACGCTTCATTAATTAAAAAGAAATACAATATCCAAGTTCTATTAAACAAGAGATAGAAATTAAGTTCCTTTTAAGCTTAGGAACTATATACAGATTTTTTAATGAAAGAAATCTATCTCCGAAAAATAGCTTAGCATCTCCCACTGCATAAGCTGAGACGACGTCTCCCGTTCCGACCCTGAGCGTCATCTCACCCTCTTCGAGCTCCTTGAAGGAACTAGTTTCCTGAAATGAAGAGCAAACGTGATTAGTGGCTCCTGAATCAAGTATCCAAGTCAAATCATTATTTTTCACTAAACAAGTTTCAAGAACAAGTAAATCTAATTTACCTTTCTTCTCTTTGAGCTCAATGTCTGCAGTGGCAGAAACTTTCCCTTTTCCTCCTTTCCTCTTCTTCCAAGTCGAACCACAGGGCTTAGTCCTAGAGGATGAACCCTTCTGGAAACTTTTGGAATGGGAAAACAGATTTGCCTCTCCATCAGCCTGTCCCTTATTTTTAATAAGAGACTCGAAAGTTTGTAGTTCATTTAGGAGGGAAGTCAGGTTATACTCCTTTTTTTTCAATTCCGCATTTCTACGGAATGGCAGGAAACTCTTCGGAAGAGATTCCAGGATGAACAATACCTGAATTTGCTCATCTATGACCGCTCCGTTTATTTCGACCACGTTGAAGTGAACTTTAAGATCGAGAACATGTTCTCTCACGTATGTTCCCTCCTTCGCGCGTTATAAACGTATTTGATGGATTCGTGTCGAATTTGTTCAGACGGTTGTCTAGACAAATTTTGCAGATAGCCCATGATCTCACGAGCTGAGACCATACCCTGCAATCTCCTGGCTAAAACATCAGATATCCCAGCCAGGATATAGGTCTTGGCTTTTTCATTTGCCTTGGCCCAGCGGTCAAATGCATCCTTAACTGATTGAGGTGCGTCTTGAGCAGGAACCTGAGGACATTCCCAGTTAGTATGAACCGAAGGTCGTCAACAACAAGGATCGCATCCAGGTTTGACTTCCACATAGCTGTTTTCACCAGTTAAATGTTCCTTTTTTAGTAAGGCTATAAATGAGGATGACATGCTGAAAATCCAAAATAGTTCTAATTAGTTATGCCTTTTAACCCATTGTAAAAACCAATCAAATTTACGAAAATTATTAAAGAACCCTAGTGTTTAAACTAAACCCACTATTTAAATTAAACCTTTAATTTTGCAACGATACTTCAGGGGTTTAGAACAAAAGCCTCCGTCGGGCGGTCAGTCATTCCTCCCTTGAATTGAGACTTTCTCAGCCAATTCTCACTACCAAAACATCTCATGTCCCAATGGTCCTTAGCTACCGTTTGTTTGGCAAGGATTTGTTAACTAACTTAACTCATCCCGTATATGTGACCCTACAATTTTCAGATCCAATAGGCCCGAGCCAACAGGCTACTATTAAGAAAGACAACTATTGGCAAACAACCTAAGAGACCCTATCCATTTCTGGAGTTCGCGGTGTTTCGATCCCTATAGTCAAGCCCTCCGTAGGGTTTGGTTGTTCCAGAACAACCTAGCAGGCGGACTATAGAAACCTCACGGTGCGACCTAATGGAGGAGACCGTAGGATACGTTGACACACGTCCTGCTCCCATTTACTATGGATACTTCCCTCATTCACCTTGGTATTGAACCATGCAAACACATACCATAGGGGGACACCCTATTGACGCCACGTAGCCGAGCATGGAACTCACGATGTGAACTCTTGAGGACGTGAGAGTAAACTCGATGCGAACATCTCGTTTTCTCCCACTGAAGTTCCTAAGATTAGGGTATAGGTTTAACTTAGTTGGATTCTTGCTAAAAGAATCTATCTAAGTTTATGTCTATTATAACTATTATAACTAGGTCTTAAAACCTTATGTCTAGGTGAATAAACATTTTAATTACCTGGAGATAAAAATAGAACTAAGGTTAATTCAACTCAGTTCCAGTCGGTTCCAGTAGGAGGTGTTTAGTAACTGTCAAACTTAAAGTACCCCAAATTTTAGATGTAACTTCACCGGTAGAGTTCCTTTATAACCAAAGTCCTAAAGTCCAACTATATTTTAAACTATTTAAAATACTACGTAAGACTAATTTCTAATCCTATTAGAAATTGAAACTTAGGTCTAAATTAATTTTAAAGGATTTAAAACTAATTTAAAAAATAGTCCAAGTTCCTATGTTTGCATGCATTTCTTTATTATAGGTTATGGTTTCTAAAACCCCTTTGATTTATAACTTTTATAAATTTTAATAATTAACCTATGAAAGAAACTATATTATAAATCCAACAATCTATATTCAAATTGGAATTATAAAAGGAATTCAACTATTTGAATTATAAAATTACTTAAACAAAATAACCTTTATTTTAAACTAAGTAACTTCATGTTCCATGCAATTTATTTTCCATATAATCTAATTATAACACTTATAATTAATTACTCATGAAAAAATAAATTAATCATGCATTCAACCATATTCATATAACATTTATATAAATAAAATGCATGAACATGCTTATCCTAAGGTGGGAATAATCTAAATGACATTCATAAAGACATAAAACTATAAAACCGAAATAATTTGGCCCCTAAAGTGCAAAAAAAAAAAAATTAAATTACATTAATATATTTCATGAAACCGATCCAAAAATACCCTGAACCGGCCTTGAACTGCTCGAACCGGACCAAAACTAACGAACAACCGAACCGGTCTACAACTGTTGGAATGCCCCACGGCGTTGTAACGCCGATGCCAGCGTTGTAACGCCCGCTTGTCCTCTTGCGCGCCTGCTATCGGGGTGGCATTGCAACGCTGAGGGGCAGCGTTGCAACGCCGCTGACCCCTTGAGCGCCCGCGTCGATAGGGAGCGTTGGCGTTGCGACGTCGTTCTTCGCGTTACAACGCCACCCCGATAGCAAAGCGCACAAGAGAGAAAGCGGCGCGTTAACGCGGCATCGGCATCGTTGTAACGCCGTGGGGCATTCCAAAGCGGTATTCTTCAATTTCTCCGTTTTGCTTCGGCAGTGGCAGAAAATCACGAACACAGCAGCTTCGTTCTTCAATTTCTCCTTCGATTCCAAAAATGCAGGGGCCTTTACATACAAATTGATCAAAATCAAAGTAAACTAAGGCCAAAACATTCCTAAACAAGTTTTACAGCAAACCAAATGCATTTCCCACAAAATCAATGCAATTTTGTTCAAAACAAAACAAATCAAGCATTGCTCTGATACCAATTGATGGAGATCTGATCTCCATGAGCAGCGGAAATGTTGTTTGGAATCGTAATTGCTTGATTGTTTAGGTTGAAGCAAAAACCAGTACATTGACAAAAATACAGAACAAGCATACATTATTTAATCTAATTAAAGCATGGACTAGTACATGCAAACATGATAGAAGTTTAACGATTAAACTAATAAAAGAGAAGGATACCTTTGTAGATTTTCTCCAGCAACTTGTTGCTCCAAATGCTGTACAACAAATCAATTGTACAGGGACTTCTCTGTTTTCTTCCAGCAAGAACACAACCACCAGAGATCACCTTTTATATCTCTGAGTGCTTAGATCCTCCTTTGGTGGGAAGGATTCCAACTTTTGGAATAATTGAGAATTTTGAGAGTGAGAATTCTAAAGCAACAACAATTCTCAAAATTGCTTGAATGATCAATCGATCACCTGCTTCTTCCAACTCCCTACACTTAACGATAGGGAGTGGAGAAGAAACTTGTGAGTGGGGAACGTGTCATCTACACGTTCCCCTCTTTTAAATAATTAAATAATTAATTAAAACATATATAACATATTAAATAATTAATTAATTCTCAATTAATTAATTTGAATATCTTATATATCAAATAGATTATATG
This sequence comes from Trichosanthes cucumerina, assembly GCA_036507285.1. NCBI lineage: Eukaryota > Viridiplantae > Streptophyta > Magnoliopsida > Cucurbitales > Cucurbitaceae > Trichosanthes > Trichosanthes cucumerina. The sequence continues at coordinate 33,203,646 of CM071843.1, forward strand.
TATATGATTAAATCACATTTAACCATTAACCTATAGTTGTAATGTACATCCAGTGCACATTAAATTTTATCCTATAGTTTGCAAATGTGAATCACATTCACATTTAATATAATATTTGAACTCTTTCAAATATTCAATTCTCTCATATAATTTAATATGAATCGTATTCACATTAAATTTATAATATATAGTTCCAAAACTATATATTATATCGTATCTAAATACATTAAATATATTCCCTAATGAATTTGAACATTTCAAATTCAAATGATCTAAGAACCCTTTACGAGCTAGAAGGTGGACCTAATGGACCTACAGATCAGAAGCTCCAACAATACGAGATTGCTCGGTTAATCTCATTAACCTCCCAATCAACATTCGTTAACTGCGGGAACACTCCACTAAAGTCCCACAGCTGCACACTTCTCACTCGCTGCAGATATATTTACGTGTCCATGGATATTGACCAATAACAGCAAGTCAATCCTTCACGAATGTTCGTAACACCAGCTGGATCAAATTACCGTTTTACCTCTGGGTTACATCTTGTGCTTTAAGTACCAGTGCTCCTCTACTGAACAATTTGTTTGTGGTCCTACCAACAAAAATAGTCCCTCTCGGGCCAATGAGAGGGTCGGGCCCTTTGTTCAAGTCTCGGAGACACCACTTAAGGGAACATTCCTCTACTTATCCTAGTAGGCGGGAAGGAGTGAATTCCATCTTGCTAAGTTAAGTTCCTAGCCGCTCACTCGGTCTTGTCCTCAAGAAGGTAGGCATATTGAGTCGGCGAATCTGGCCACTCTCACCCATACTAGTCAAAGGACAATCCCCTCATAAGCAGGAGTTCGTAACTTGCTCGGGATTGAGATCAAGTTGCCTAGGTCATCCTAGTGAAATAGAAACCTAACTAGTCAACGGAGTTACAGCTAGAGGTTACTATTTCGTGGTCTGGTCTTATATAATCTCATTACATAGGATATCTCCACTCACATGTCATCTACACGAACACGTTAGGATCACAGTGTTTGTATCAAATACATAGTGGGCCACATTCATAGTTTTACCAGGGTAAGGTACCCAAACCTTATCCCCTAACTATAGACCCTTTAGGTTGTATCTCGAACCGAGATCCTTTTTATGTACATTATATTCAGTTAAAGATTCATTTAACAGCCTTGGATGTTTAGTTTATTGGATTTGGGTTTAAATAAAGGAAAACTCGTAGATAACGAACAATAACAATTTATTGAAATAATAACACTTTATTACATTAATTAGAACATAATTACAAACTATGAGTTTTAGGGCACAAATCCCAACAACTGTTGCTCGCCCAATATGCCTATCTTCTCAGGGGCAGAACCACGTGGGGAGCTAGGAACTTGACTACGCAAGAAGGAATTCACTCGTTCTCGATTTAGGAAAAGTAGAGGGAAGTGCTGTCTCAAGGGCTTGAACAACGGGGCCCCACTCTCTCATTGGCCTGAGAGGGTTGTTGTTTATGGTTGGACCATGCAACGTAGTTGTTCATTAGAGGAGCAGTGGGACTTAAGGAGCAAGAGGTAGACACATGGGTAAAACGGTAATTTGACCCAGCTGTGACTACGAACAACCTGTGAAGGGTCGACTCATGGGTATTTGTTATATCGATGGACACAACTTGTCCTACAGTGATGAGAGTGCAGCTACGGGCTTTAGTGGAGTGTTACCGTAGCTAATGAATGTTGAATAACCGGGTCAAAGAGTTTGACAGGTTAGTCTCGGATCATTGGAGCTCGTCACGTGCAAGTCCATTAGGTCCCTCGGTTGGCTCAAATTGGACAAATTGAGGGTTTACAGTTTGGTGTGAATTTCAAGTGTTCAAATTCAATTTTTGGGTATTTATGTCATTTATATGAGATATAGATGACATAATATATAGTTTGATCTGAATGAGATTCATAATAAACTGTAGTATAGCCTAATTGTTTAATTAGTGCTATTTGGAGAAATTGAATTGAGAGAAATTAAATTGAATGTGATTCAATTTATAATTCTACTTTTATGCAAATGAGATTTGTATAATAAGGTATGAGATACCTTATATTATATAATATGAAAATGTGATTTGTATATTATATGGTTGTGGTAAAATTATGATTTGGTGGAGGTTTTAACTTCATCACACAATAGTATTTAAAGGCTTTGCAAGAAGCCTTTGGTGTGCCATTTGCCATTTTTTTGGATTTTCATCCAAAGAGAGCAAGGCAATTCTCTCTAGAATTCTCTCATCTCTCTAATATTTCTCCTCACCCAAAACAAAAGGGAGTCTCACTCACTCTCCCTCAACCTCCCGAGAACAATCGAGAAGACTCTTTGGAGGTGTCTCCCTTTTCGGATCGAGGTTCGTGTTCGAGGAGTTCGTTGGATTGAGAGAGATCGTGACCGGAGGAGAAGAGGATTGAAGAAGTGTTCTTCAACAAGTAAGTACCATTTTTCCTTACTGTTTTCTTCTCCTGTTTGCATGTTTAGCCTAGGATCTATGAGATAGATTCAATTTTAAGACACGTTTTACACAACGGATCAACGACGTTTCACAACGTCTTCCGCTGCGGGAATTCCAAATCCCTTCAATTGGTATCAGAGCCAATCGTTGCTCTTCGTTGTGTATTATGTGAATTCTTAAAATTAGGTGGGTAGCATTAATTTTCATGAGATGAATGTTAATGGTTTGCAATTTTGGATGTTTTTGGTTTTCAACACTTTTTAGGTTTACATTAAAGTTGATGAGATCAATGTAAGGACCCGTTGTTTTGGGTATTTTTTAATGTAAATCGAGTCTGTAAGTCCGTGTCGTTCGTGGCAAGAGTTGTCGTGAAGAAAACGAAGCAAAAACGGGTGATTTCGGTGAAAAACAGCAAAAGTTGTTTGCTGGAAGTTCCTCAGCGTTGCGACGCCATCCATGCTGTTGGAGGCTACTGCAGTGCAGCGTTGCAACGCTAGCGGTGGCGTTGAGAACGCTAGGCGCGACGCTATACATTACAGCGTTGCAACATAATAATAATGTTGCAACGTCGTGGCGTAGTGGTGCGTGGAGCGTGAATTTTTCGGGGACGTGGTACGTCGTTGGCGGTTCCAGCCTGGGGTTGTGCAACTGCTGTTTTATTTTTTATTATTTTTTGTAAAATTTGATTTTATAAATTTATTTGATTTAATTATTTTAATTAATATTAATATAAATGTTATATTAATGTTAATTAATTTAATTTTATATCCCTAGGGTGCCAAAAATCGGTCCAATATTGTTATTTAATTATTTTATGCATGAGATGTATGATTTAATTATTTCTATGTGCATAGAGTATGCCATATAGATTTAAAATCCCACCTTAGGTTAAACATTTCATGCATCATATTTATATTATAAGAGTAATAATATATAGTATGCATGATAGGATTATATTATAAGAAATATAATATAATGTTTGCATGATTTAATTTATTTAATATAAGTGTTATATTTTTAAATTAAAAGCATGCTCATGCATTTAATTCATGTGATGAATTTATGTTATAGTATAATATTATTCATGTGATGAATGATCAAGCACTATAACATAGAAATGCATGTAACCTAAGTTAATTATTAGTTTTAAATTGTTTAAAACTTTAATAATTAGACTTAGGTTTTCTAGTTCTAATAAGATTAGAATTAGGAAATCAAATATAACCTTTGAATGGAGACTGATAAGTAACTTTGTTTAAGGAAGGTTTTGTCTAAAAATTTGGGGCATTTAAGTTGACGCCATGCGAACACACTACACGAAACCGAGGCACGGGAGTGAATTCGGTCCGGAGATTATTAGGTTATATTCTCGTGAGTGTCATTAATTAAGAGTTAATTAATTTACTCACATAGACCTAAGTTAATAATGTGATTATAAACTTAGGCTAATCCAATATAAGAGTTATATTAGTAGACTTAGGTAAATTTTAGCCGGTTTATCTAGGTCAATCCCGATTATTTTAAAGTGTTGAGTGGGAGGAAATAAAGTGTATGAGATACATTTAATTTTCCATCCACAAATCTCCGTTAAGTTCGCACCATGAGATCCATGCTCGACCTCGTGGCGCAAATGGGAGCATCCCCCTACGGGTGGCATTTGTATGGGTCAATATCAACGTGAATGGAGAGAGTACTTATAGTGAGTGGGAGCGGGACTTGTGAAAACGGGACCCACGGTCTCTTCTTTCGATTCACACCGTGAGACGCCTATGATCCGCCTGCTAGTTTGGCTGGACGGACAATCCCTTCTGAGGTCTGCGATCATGGGAGTCGGAACACCGTGAATTCCCGAAAGGATCTGATTTCTGGTTGGTTTTCCTTCTTGGTTCACCCTTCGGTGGCTATTGTTTGGACAGATGCTTGGAAACTTAAAGATTGAGGGTGACACTCACGGAATTCGTTAAGTGTTAATGAATTTGACCGAACAATGGTAATTGGACGCCTAATGGAATATGAGTTATTTTGGGATTAGGGTCTGATCGAGAAAGTCTCGTCCTAGAAGAGGAGTGGGTTTGTCTACCCTACGGTGGCGGTCATTCTAAACCTTTAGGGTATCATTGCAAATTTTTAATGACCTAAGGATCATAGGATAAAAATTTGCTAAAACCCGATTGGATTTTCAAAAGTTTTTGCGAGACTAATACAAAGCTTTTCATTTTATTTCAGCAACAAAATGTCAAACGCTTTTAACGCTCCTTTAGCTTCCGTTAAGTTAGTCGGCGATAGTATTTTGTGGAAAAACAATATAGACACGATTTTGGTAAATGACGACCAAGAGTTCACGCTCACTAAGGAGGGTCCTCAGGTGCTCGGTTCAACAGTCCTATTCAACGATCTACAAACCTTCCAGTCTTTGGTGCAAACTAGGGGACAGGAAGCTGAGGCAAGTGTTGCCTTAAGACCTTTTCACAGGGGTTCGACCTCAGGGATAAAGTTTGTAGACTCTTCTGTCGGGATTTTTGCCCTAAAACTCGTAGTTTGTAATTATGTTCTAATTAATGTAATAAAGTGTTATTATTTCAATAAAGTGTTATTGTTCGTTATCTACGAGTTTGCCTTTATTTAAACCTTAAATCAAATAAACTAAACATTCAAGGCTGTTAAATGAATCTTTAACTGAATGTAATGTACATAAAAAGGATCTCGGTTCGAGATACAGCCTAAAGGGTCTATAGTTAGGGGATAAGGTTTGGATACCTTACCCTGGTTAAACTATGGATGTAGCTCACTTTGTATTTGATACAAAAACTGTGATCCTAACGTATTCGTGTAGATGACATGTGAGTGGGGATATCCTATGTAATGAGATTACATAAGACCGAACCACGAAATAGTAATCTCTAGCTGTAACTCCGTTGACTAGTTAGGTTTCTATTTCACTTGGATGACCTAGGCAACTTGATCTCAATCCTGTGCAGGTTACGAACTCCTGTTCGCGAGGGATTGTCCTTTGACTAGTATGGGTGAGAGTGGCCAGATTCGCCGACTCAATATGCCTACCTTCTTGGGAACAAGACCGAGTGAGCGACTGGGAACTTAACTTAGCAAGATGGAATTCACTCCTTCCCGCTTACTAGGATAAGTAGAGGAATGTTCCCTTAAGTGGTGTCTCCGGGACTTGAACAAAGGACCCGACCCTCTCATTGGCCCGAGAGGGACTATGTTTGTTGGTAGGACCACAAACAAATTGTTCATTAGAGGAGCATTGGTACTTAACGCACAAGATGTAACCCAGGGGTAAAACGGTAATTTGACACAGCTGGTGTTACAAACATTCGTGAAGGATTGACTTGCTGTTATTGGTCAATATCCGTGGACACAGAAATATATCTGCAGTGAGAAGAGTGCAGCTGCAGGACTTTAGTGGAGTGTTCCCGCAGTTAACGAATGTTGATTGGGAGGTTAATGAGATTAACCGAGCAATCTCGTATCGTTGGAGCTTCTAATCTGTAGGTCCATTAGGTCCACCTTCTAGTTCGTAAAGGGTTCTTAGATCATTAGAATTTGAAATGTTCAAATTCATTAGGGAATAAACTTAATGTATATTAATACAATATAATATATAGTTTTGGAACTATATATTGTAAATTTAATGTGGATATGATTCATATTAAATTATATGGGAGAATTGAATATTTGAAAGAGTTAAAATATTATATTGAATGTGAATGTGATTCACATTTGAAAACTATAACTTAAAATTTAATGTGCACTGGATGTACATTAAAACTAGGGGAATTGTAATGGGTAGCATAAAATATTAGCATATTTGCAAGCTTAGCTATGATTTTTTTAGATTTGCAAATCTAGCAAATTTTTTTAAATCTTATTTTTCATTTATTTATTATTCCAGATTTACCCTCATTGGTGTAGCAGCAGGTATATCAGTAGTATATCTAATATACTTTACATTTTGTATATTAGTAGTATATCTGATATACTTTATATTGGTATATCAAAAGTATATCTGATATGCTTTATATTGGTATATCAGAAGTATATCTGATATACTTTATTTTTATATACCAATATATACTTAAAACGAAGTATGTTAATAGTATATTATTGATATACTACGAATACCCTTCTTTTAGGTATGTCATTTAGAATTATATAATTCCTATATATCCATAGAAAATTAGAGATATTTTGCATATTAGTATATCACTAATTTATTTCATTTTAGATATGTTTATTTCACTAATATACCTAACATTTAGTATATCAGTGAAATGAACATATATCATATGCGAGTTACTGATATACTCTTAATTAACTTCATATACATATATCAGTAGTATATTATTGATATACTTTATACAATAACACATCTCACACAATAAGATATAACAATCCAATTTGGTTTTAAATTATGAATTCTACCTGAAATTTACTCTACCTGAAATGTCGGACATTACAAATAGCTTTTGAGATCCCGTTGATATACTTAATATTACTGAATAAAGTATATTATCATAAATCACTATTAAGCATAAATCATTATTTGTGATATATTGTTGATACACTGAATAAACTATTTTGGTAGTATATCACACTGATATATACTTAATATTAGTGAAATCAATGGATATTAGTTATTTTTTGGTTAGATATATCATTGGTATATCCAATCTATTGTTAATAAACTACTGATTTTTTCGATATTGAAAAACACGGGAGGACATTTCCAAATCTAGCAATAGTTTTTGAGATCCCGTTGATATACTTAATATTATTGAATAAAATATATCAGCATAAATCACTGTCAAGCATAAATTACCATTTGTAATATACCCGTTGATATATTAAATAAAGTATATCGTTAGTATATCACACTGATATATACTTCATATTAGTGAAATCAACAGATATCATATCATTCATGTAGTTACTTTTTGGTTGGATATATCATTGGTATATCAGATCTATTATTAATAAACTACTTATTTTCTCGATATTGAAAAACACAAGGAAGACATTTGTAACTCTAGCAATAGATTTTGAGATCCCATTGATATACCTAATATTACAGAATAAAGTGTATCAGCATAAATCACTATCAAGCATAAATCCCTATTTGTGATATAATGTTGATATACTAAATAAAGTATATCAGTAGTATATCACATTGATATATACTTAATATTAGTGAAATCAATAGAATCAGTAGCATATCACTTATGCAGTTATTTTTTAGTTAGATATATCGTTGCTATATTAGATCTATTGTTGATAGACTACTGATTTTCTCGATATTGAATAACACGGAGAAGGTATTTGTCAATCTAGCAATAGTTTTTTAGATACAGTAATATATCAACAGTATATCTGATAGAATTTATATTTGGTATATCAGTAGTATATCAATAGTATATGACTCGTGCATTTACTTTTTAGTTAGATATATCGTCGGTATATCATATATAAGGTTGATAGACTACTGATATATACTTAGTGTTAGTGAAATCAACGGGTATCAATAGTATATCACTCGTGTAGTTACTTTTTGGTTAGATTTATCGTTGGTATATCAGATAAATGATTGATAAACTACTGATATATACTTAATGTTAGTGAAATCAACGGGTATCAATAGTGAATCACTTTAGTTACTTTTTGGTTAGCTATATCATCCGTATATCAGATAGAAGTTTGATAGACTACTGATTTACTTGATTTTCTAAAACACAGAAGGACATTTTGGATTTTTTCTTTCCTGTTGTTTGGTTGGGCTTTCACATTTTGCTATTTTTGCAAACCAAATTAACCAATGATACGGCTGCAAATACATTAAATTTTATTGCCATTTGTGTAACTACCCCTTAAAACTATAGGTTAAAGGGGTAATATGATTAAATGAGATTTAATCCAAATTAAATATATGATATTTAATTTGTATTATTTAAATATGATTTAAATTAATAATTAAATTTAATTAAATTATATTATTATTATTATTATTATTATTTTAATAATAAAATAAGGAAACGTGTCATCCAGACACGTTTCCACTACCCCCCTACTTCTCCCTATCGATAGTACAACAGGTAGAAGGGGGTTGCTCTTGCAATTCAATCGATCAACCTCTTTTTGCAATTGGAGAATTGCAGTTGCTCAAAAATTCTCTCTCACTCTCAATTCCCAAATTTCAATTGTTGGATCCTTCCCACCAAGGAAGATCTAAGCATTCAGAGACATAGGAGGTTCTCCTGTTGGTAGTGTCTTTCTTGGAGAAAAACAGAGAAGTTCTGCTGTATTGCTGAAAAAGCTAGGAGCAAGGAGTTGCTGTGCTGGAGAATTAGAAACTACAAAGGTATTCTTCTTCTTCCCTTTAGTTTAATTGTTAAACTTAGTATGTTTGCATGTATGCTATTATCCATGTCTAATAGGATTAGAATTTCCATGCTTGTTCTGTTTTTGTCAATGTATGGATTTTTGTTTTAAGCAAAACAATCTTGCATATTACGATTCCTAATTCGTTTCCGCTGCACAAGGAGATCCGATCTCCATCAATTGGTATCAGAGCAATGCTTGTATTATTTTGTTTTGAAACAAAATTGCATTGATTTGGTGGGAAATGCATTTGGTTTGCTGTAAAACTGTTTAGGAGTTTTTTGGCTATAGTTTACTTTTGATTTGATCAAATTATTGTAAAGGCCCCTACGTTTTTGGACAATTAAAGTACATAATTGAGTCTGTAATTGAGTTACGAGTCGTTCGGGACCAGTTTCATGCAATTCGGTAGAGAATCGAAGGAGAAATTGCAGAAGGAAGCTGCTGTGTTCGAAGAAGAAAGCTACTGCCAAAGCAGCAACGTTGCAACGCCGTTCATCAGCGTTGCAACGCTGAAGAACGGCATCGCAACACCAGCGTTCCCTATCGACGCGGGCGCTCAAGGGGTCAGCGGCGTTGCAACGCTGCCCCTCACCGTTGCAACGCCACCCCGTTAGCAGACGCGCAAAAGGACAAAGCAGGCGTTGCAAAACTCGCATCAGCGTTGCAACGCCGTGGGCCATTCCAGCAGCTGCAGACTGGTTCGGCTGGTTCATTGGTTTTAGTCCGGTTCGAGCGGTTCAAGGCCGGTTCAGGGTGTTTTTGGACCGGTTTCATGAAATAAAATTAATGTAATTTTATTTTTGCACGCCGAGGGCCAAATTATTAGGTTTCTGACTTTATGTCTTTATGAATGTCATTTAGATTATTCCCACCTTAGGATAAGCATGATCATGCATTTTATTTATATAAATGTTATATGAATATGGTTAAATGCATGATTAATTTTTTTCATGAGTAATTAATTATAATTGTTATGATTAGATTATATGAATATAAATTGCATGGAGCATGAAATTACTTAGTTTAAAATAAATGTTATTTTGTTTAAGTAATTTTATAATTCAATTATTTGAATTTCTTTTATAATTCCAATTTGAATAATGATTGTTGGATTTATAATATAGTTTCTTTATCATAGGTTAATTATTAAATTTATAAAAGTTATAAATTAAAGGGGTTTTAGAAACCATAACCTATAATAAAGAAATGCATGCAAAACATAGGAACTTGGGTTAAAATTTAAATTAGTTTTAAATCGTTTAAAATTAATTTAGACCTAAGTTTTAATTTCTAATAGGATTAGAAATTAATCTTATGTAGTTTTTTAAATAGTTTAAAATCTAGTAGGACGTTGGAACTTTGGTTATAAGGAAACTCTACCGGTGAAGATGCATCTAAAATTTGGGGTATTTAAAGTGACAGTTAAGCTAACACCTCCTACGAGTGACCCAAACCTGAGTTGAATTAACCTTAGTTCTATTTTTTATCTCTAGGTAATTAAAATGTTTATTCACCTAGAAATAAGGTATTAAGACCTAGTTATAATGGTTATAATACGCATAGACTTAGATAGATTCTTTTAGCCATAATCCGACTAAGTTAAACCTATACCCTAATCTTAGGAGCTTCAGTGGGAGAAAACGAGATGTTCGCATCGAGTTTACTCTCACGTCCTCAAGAGTTCACACCGTGAGTTCCATGCTCGGCTATGTGGTGTCAATAGGGTGTCCCCCTACGGTATGTGTTTGCATGGTTCAATACCATGGTGAATGAGGGAAGTATCCATAGTAAATGGGAGCAGGACGCGTGTCAACGTATCCTACGATCTCCTCCATTAGGTCGCACCGTGAGATTTCTATAGTCCGCCTACTAGGTTGTCCTGGAACAGCCAAACCCTACGGAGGGCTGACTATAGGGATCGGAACACCGCGAACTCCAGAAATGGATAGGGTCTCTTAGGTTGTTTGCCAACAGTTGTCTTTCTTAATAGTAGCCTGTTGGCTCGGGCCTATTGGATCTGAAAATGGTAGGGTCACATTTACGGGATGAGTTAAGCTAGTTAACAAGTCCTTGACCAAACAAACGGTAGCTAAGGACCATTGGGACATGAGATGTTCTGGTAGTGAGAATTGACTGAGAAAGTCTCAATTCAAGGGAGGAATGATTGACCGCCCGACAGACGCTTGTGTTCTAAACCTTTGAAGTATCGTTGCAAAATTAAAAGGTTTAATTTAAACAGTGGGTTTAGTTTAAACACTAGGGTTCTTTAATAATTTTGCTAAATTTGATTGGTTTTTACAATGGGTTAAAAAGGAATAACTAATTAGAACTATTTTGGATTTTCAGCATGTCGTCCTCAATAATAGCCTTACTTAAAAGCGACCGTTTAACTGGTGAGAATTTTACTACATGGAAATCCAACCTGAATACGATTCTGGTTGTTGATGACCTCACGGTTTTATCTTGTCTCGAGGAATGTCCTCAGTCCTCCTCATAACGTTCCTCAATCATTGAGAAGCGTGACGCATTTGGATCAAGGCCAATGATAAGGCCAAGGTCTACATTTTGGCTAGTGTTTACGAAGTTTCGCCAAAAACGCACGAGGCATGGTCTCACTCGTGAGATCATGAGTTCGCTGCAGAAATGTTTGGAAAACCGTGCGGGCCATTCGACACGAATCCCTCAAATACGTTTATAACTCCCGTATGAAGGAGGGGTCATCGGTGAGAGAACACGTTCTTGATCTGATGGTCCACTTCAGCGTGGCTGAGATGAACGGAGCGGTCATTGACGAGCAAAGTCAGGTATCGTTCATCTTGGAATCTCTTCTGAAGAGTTTCCTGCAATTCCGCAGCAATGCGGTGATGAACAAGATAGAGTATAACCTGACTACTCTCCTTAATGAACTAAAAACTTTCCAGCCTCTTATGAAGAATAAGGGACGGGCTGATGGAGTGGCAAATTTGTTTGCCCATTCCAGAAGGTTCCAGAAGGGTTCATCCTCTGGGACTAAGTCCTGTAGCTCAACTTCTGGGCTTAAGATGACCCAAAAGAAGAAAATAGGAGGGAAAGGGAAGGCACCTGCTGCTGACAAAGGCAAGGGAAAAGCCAAGGTTGCGGATAAAGGAAAATGTTTCCACTGCAACGTGGATGGGCACTGGAAGCGAAACTGCCCAAACTACCTTGTTGAGCTCAAAGAGAAGAAAGGTAAATCAGATTTACTTGTTCTTGAAACATGTTTAATGGAAAATGATGATTTGACCTGGATACTTGATTTAGGAGCCACTAATCACGTTTGCTCTTCATTTCAGGAAACTAGTTCCTTCAAGGAACTCGAAGAGGGTGAGATGACGCTCAGGGTCGGAACGGGAGACATCGTCTCAGCTCGTGCAGTGGGAGATGCCAAGCTATTTTTCGGAGATAGATTTTTTTTATTAAAACATCTGTATATAGTTCCTAAGCTTAAAAGGAACTTAATTTCTATCTCTTGTTTAATAGAATTTGGTTATTGTATTTCTTTTTCAATTAATGAAGCGTTCATTTTGAAAGAGGGTGTCAATATTTGTTCTGTTAAATTGAAAAATGGCTTGTACGTACTGAAACCGAATAAAACCAAAGCAATTTTAAATCATGAGATGTTTAAGAATGCTAAGACTCAAAATAAAAGGTAAAGAATTTCTCCAAATAATAATACCTATCTATGGCATCTTAGACTTGGTCATATTAATCTCAACCGGATTGAGAGACTCTCTAAGAATGGACTTCTAAACAAGTTAGAAGATGATTCTTTACCGCCTTGCGAGTCTTGCTTGGAAGGGAAAATGACCAAGCGACCTTTTAGTGGAAAAGGTTACAGAGCCATAGAGCCCTTAGAACTTGTACATTCTGATTTTTGTGGTCCGGTGAATGTTAAAGCTCGAGATGGGTACGAATATTTCATCTCTTTCATAGATGATTATTCGAGGTATGGTTATCTATACCTAATGCATCACAAGTCTGAAGCTCTTGAAAAATTCAAAGAGTATAAGGCTGAAGTAGAGAATGCATTAGGGAAAACCATTAAAACACTTCGATCCGATCGAGGTAGAGAGTATATGGATTTGAGATTCCAGGACTATATGATAGAACATGGAATTAAATCTTAACTCTCAGCACCTAATACACCACAGCAAAATGGTGTGTCAGAAAGGAGAAATAGAACCTTGTTAGACATGGTTCGTTCTATGATGAGCTATGCTTAGTTGCCTGCCTCGTTCTAGGGATACGCAGTAGAGACTGCAGTTCAAATCTTGAACAGTGTTCCATCAAAAAGTGTTTCAGAAACACCTTTTTAACTGTGGAAGGGGCGTAAACCTAGTTTACAACACTTCAGGATCTGGGGTTGTCCGGCACACGTGCTCGTGTCAAACCCAAAGAAACTGGAAACTCGTTCAAGTTTGTGCCAATTTGTTAGCTATCCCAAAGAAACGAGAGGTGGTCTTTTCTACAACCCACAAGAAAATAAGGTGATTGTATCGACAAACGCCATGTTCTCGGAGGAAGATCACATGAGGAACCACAAATCGCGTAGTAAAATAGTACTAAATGAAGCTACACATGAACCAACAAGAGTTGTTGATCAAGCTGGACCTTCATCAAGAGTTGATGGAGGAGTCAGCACCTCAAGTCAGTCTTGTCCTTCTCAATTGTTGGGAATGCCTCAACGCAGTGGGAGGGTTGTTTCGCAACCTGACTGCTACATGGGTTTAGCTGAAACTCAAGTTGTCATACTTGATGACGGCGTAGAAGATCCATTGTCTTATAAACAGGCAATGAATGACGTAGACAAGGACCAATTGATCAAAGCCATGGACCTTGAAATGGAGTCAATGGACTTCAATTCAGTATGGGAACTTGTAGACCAACCTGAAGGGGTTAGACCCATAGGGTGTAAAGGGATCTATAAGAGAAAGAGAGACGCAGTCGGAAAGGTACAGACCTTTAAGGCTAGGCTTGTAGCAAAGGGTTTTACGCAAAGGGAAGGAGTTGACTATGAAGAAACTTTTTCCCCTGTTGCTATGCTGAAGTCTATAAGGATACTCTTGTCCATAGCTACATTTTATGATTATGAAATTTGGCAAATGGACGTCAAGACTGCCTTTTTTAATGGTAATCTTGACGAGAGCATCTATATGTCTCAGCCCGAAGGGTTCATAGCCCAAGGTCAGGAGCAAAAAGTTTGCAAGCTCAATCGATCCATTTATGGGTTGAAACAAGCGTCAAGATCTTGGAATATAAGATTTGATACTACAATCAAGTCTTACGGCTTTGACCAAAACGTTGATGAGCCTTGTGTTTACAAGAGGATCATCAACGACAAAGTAGCTTTGTTAGTACTTTATGTGGATGATATCCTACTCATTGGGAATGATGTAGGATACCTTACTGACATAAAGAATTGGCTGGCGACCCAATTCCAAATGAAAGATTTGGGAGAGGCGCAATATGTTCTTGGGATACAGAACTTCAGGAATCGTGAGAACATAACGCTAGCATTTTCCAGATATTCGATGCAGAATTCCAAGAGGGGCTTATTACCCTTCAGGCATGGAGTTCATCTGTCTAGGGAACAGTGTCCCAAGACACCTCAAGAAGTTGAGGATATGAGACATATTCCCTATGCCTCTGTAGTAGGTAGCTTAATGTATGTTATGCTATGCACGGGTCGGACATTTGTTATGTAGTGGGAATAGTCAGTAAAACCAGTCCAATCCAGGGTTAGACCACTGGACAGCAGTTAAAAATATCCTCAAGTATCTAAGGAGAACGAGGGACTATACGCTTGTGTATGGGTCTAAGGATTTGATCCTTACTGGATACACTGGTTCTGATTTTCAGACCGATAAGGATTCTCGCAAATCCACATCGGGATCAGTTTTCACCCTTAACGGGGGAGCTATAGTATGGCGAAGCATCAAGCAAGGATTCATCGCTCACTCCGCAATGGAGGTTGAGTATGTCGCTGCTTGTGAAGCAGCTAAAGAGGTTGTTTGACTAAGAAAATTCCTTACTGATTTGGAAGTTGTTCCAAATATGGAATCTCCCATCACCTTACACTATGACAACAGTGGTGCGGTAGCCAATTCGAAGGAACCTCGCAGCCATAAGCGAGGTAAGCACATCGAGAGGAAGTATCACCTGATACGAGAAATAGTGCAATGAGGAGATGTGACGGTCACGAAGATCGCTTCGGAGCACAATATTGTTGATCCGTTTACAAAGACTCTCGTGGCTAAAGTGTTCGAGGGTCATCTGGAAAGTCTGGGTCAACGAGATGTGTACATAGGCTAATCTAGGGCAAGTGGGAGATATGTAATGGGGTATATGGATGCCCTAGTTTATTGTATTTCTATCTCTTGTAACCACTGTTTTAGATTATTATGTACCCCACTAGAGTTGTAGTTAAAGTGCGAGGTTGTTGGGATTTGTGCCCTAAAACTCGTAGTTTGTAATTATATTCTAATTAATGTAATAAAGTGTTATTATTTCAATAAAGTGTTATTGTTCGTTTTCTACGAGTTTGCCTTTATTTAAACCCTAAATCCAATAAACTAAACATCCAAGGTTGTTAAATGAATCTTTAACTGAATGTAATGTACATAAAAAGGATCTCGGTTCGAGATACAGCCTAAAGGGTTTATAGTTAGGGGATAAGGTTTGGGTACCTTACCTGGTTAAACTATGGATGTGGCCCACTTTGTATTTGATACAAAACACGTGATCCTAACGTGTTCGTGTAGATGACATGTGAGTGGGGATATCCTATGCAATGAGATTACATAAGACCGGACCATGAAATAGTAATCTCTAGCTTTAACTCCGTTGACTAGTTAGGTTTCTATTTCACTAGGATGACCTAGGCAACTTGATCTCAATCTCGAAAGAGTGTTACGAACTCACATTCGCGAGGGATTGTCCTTTGACTAGTATGGGTGAGAGTGGCAAGATTCAACGACTCAATATGCCTACCTTCTTGGGGACAAGACCGAGTGAGCGGCTGGGAACCTAACTTAGCAAGATGGAATTCACTCCTTCCTGCTTACTAGGATAAGTAGAGGAATGTTCCCTTAAGTGGTGTCTCCGGGACATGAACAAAGTGCCCGACCCTCTCATTGGCCCGAGAGGGACTATGTTTGTTGGTAGGACCACAAACAAATTGTTCATTAGACTACCACTAGTACTTAAGGCACAAGATGTAACCCAGGGGTAAAACAGTAATTTGACCCAGCTGGTGTTATGAACATTCGTGAAGGATTGACTTGTTGTTATTGGGCAATATCCGTGGACACAGAAATATATCTGCAGTGAGAAGAGTGCAGCTGCAGGACTATAGTGGAGTGTTCCCGCAGTTAACGAATGTTGATTGGGAGGTTAATGAGATTAACCGAGCAATCTCGTATCGTTGGAGCTTCTGATCTCTAGGTCTATTAGGTCCACCTTCTAGCTCGTAAAGGGTTCTTAGATCATTAGAATTTGAAATGTTCAAATTCATTAGGGAATAAACTTAATGTATATTGATACAATATATTATATAGTTTTGGAACTATATATTGTAAATTTAATGTGGATATGATTCATATTAAATTATATGAGAGAATTGAATATTTGAAAGAGTTCAAATATTATATTAAATGTGAATGTGATTCACATTTGAAAACTATAGCTTAAAATTTAATGTGCACTGGGTGTATATTAAAACAATAGGTTAAAGGGGTAATATGATTAAATGAGATTTAATCCAAATTAAATATATGATATTTAATTTGTATTATTTAAATATGATTTAAATTAATAATTAAATATGATTTAATTATTATATTATTATTATTATTATTTTAATAATAAAATAAGGGAACATGTCATCCAGACACGTTCCCACTACCCCCCTACTTCTCCCTATCGATAGTACAACAGGTAGAAGGGGGTTGCTCTTGCAATTCGATCGATCAACCTGTTTTTGGAATTGGAGAATTGCAGTTGCTCAAAAATTCTCTCTCACTCTCAATTCCCAAATTCCAATTGTTGGATCCTTCCCACCAAGGAAGATCTAAGCCTTCAGAGACATAGCAGGTTCTCCTGTTGGTAGTGTCTTTCTTGGAGAAAAACAGAGAAGTTCTGTTGTATTGCTGAAAAGCTAGGAGCAAGGAGTTGTTGTGCTGGAGAATTAGAAACTACGAAGGTATTCTTCTTCTTCCCTTTAGTTTAATTGTTAAATTTAGTATGTTTGCATGTATGCTATTATCCATGTCTAATAGGATTAGAATTTCCATGCTTGTTCTGTTTTTGTCAATGGATGGGTTTTTGTTTTAAGCAAAACAATCTTGCATATTACGATTCCTAATTCGTTTCCGCTGCACAAGGAGATCCGATCTCCATCATCTTCAGGCCTTAAGGGGAAGAAGGAGAAGTTGAAGGAAGTTAAGGTTGACCGCGTTGCCGCCCTAAAAGGCAAAGAAATCAAGGATATTGCCAGAAAGTGTTTCTACTGTAACGGGGACGGACACTTGAAAAGGAGTTGTCCCAAGTTCCTTGATGAAAAGAAGATGACAGGTAAATGTGATTTACTTGTCACAGAAACTTGTTTAGTGGAGAGTAATGACTTTGTTTGGATATTGGATTCAGGCACCACTAACTGTAACGGCCCAGTCCCTTTTAGTTTAAAAAAAAAAAAAAAAGAAGATTACGAAAAGTCGAGGGGGGCGACGACTTCCCTTCCTTCCTTTCTGCCTTGCAGCGTAAAGCGGCCGCCGCCACGCCCCTCTTTCTTCTCCATTTTTTCGTCCTTCTTCTCCTCTCGTTTTCTCCCTCTCTCACTCTCTCCCTCTCGAAGCTTTCTCTCTCTCTCTCCATCTCTCTGTTCTCGCCGAGCTCCTCTCCCTCAACGTCACTCTCTTTCTCTCTCTCACAAGTCTCTTCCTCTTCACAGAGTCGCTCGAAGTTCGCCACCGCCGCAGGTCCTCGCCCAGACGCCGCCGGAAATCGAACCGTAACGCAGCAAGGCCGCCGGCGAACCTAGATCCGTGAGACCCGTCGATTGGTTCGGCTGGTTCAGGTCATTTTAGGCCGGTTTTTGAAGATTTGAGATCGGTTCTGGATAGATCGGGCCGTGAGGATTCCAGATCTGCTGCCCACGCGCCGTCGCCGCCGTCCGCCGGTCCACGCGCCGCCGTCCACCGCCACGCGCCGTCGCCCGCCGATTCCACGCGCCGCCGCCTGCAGAGCCGCGACCGTCCTCTTCCGTCCGGTCGCCTGGTCCGTTTCTTAGTCTGTTTTGACACTTCGTGGGTGAGTTTCGCTCCTCTCTTTTAGTTTCTGTGTTAGGTTCGTTGCTTCGTGTTCGGTTTATTGATTCTTGTCGTGATTGCTCTTCGTTAGGGATTAATTGAAAGTAGAAGAACGTTTGGAGCATGTCACTTTACCCAAGCCTCCGTCGCGCTTGGACTTTCTGTAAGTAGTCATTTGGATTGAATTACCCCTAAGTGTAGGGCTTAGGGGCGTCGTTGCATGCTATACTATTTCGGAATTGAATGTTTTAGAATGTGTAGCGTACTCGACTTGTAGTAGCATGCTAGGTTGTGGTAGCGATGATGCTTGGTTCTAAGTTGCTTGTCCCTATTCGTTTTGTGAATGTGACGAATTACGATGGGTCGATCCGATGAGTCGAATGTATGTTCATGTGCTATGGTTGTTATCTTTTCGTGCTATGACTGTTATCTTTTCGTGCTTAGATGTGATCTTGTTAGGAGAGCTGACGTAAGCTTGTGCTAAGAATGATGAATATGCTAGAGTTACACGTTTGTCTATCCCGAGCCTGTTAGTCTCGTACTTAGTTTTGAAGTGACTCGGGAAGTGTCGTTGAGCCTTAGGATTGTAGTTAACACAACTAGCCCTAGTGCAGGCCCAAGTCCTAAGTATCTTTGTAACCCTTAGTAGACTAAGACTAGAGGTTGGCGAGATGACGATGATGTGCGACTCGGGGGTACGACCCCTGGAGTCAGAGGGGTTGGATAGAGTCTTTCACCCTAGTGCAGGCCCGGGAATGAGCCCGAGGTCGATTGTGTGCAGTTGTACCGCTTTGATACTTATGGGATGTAGTGGTCCGCCCCCATCTAGTTGTGCGACTCGGGGTGTGATCCTTAGAGTCAGAGGGGTTGGATAGAGTCCTTCGCCTTAGTGTAGGCCTGGGGATGAGTCTCGTGGCCACGTGCTGCCAACCCAGTCTAGGAGCTAAGGATAGGACAAGACTGAGAAATTGAGTAAGAGTAGGGCCAGGACGTGTGTTGAGGTTGTTTGGTGGGCTAGGTGTCGTGTTTAGCTAAGTCTAAGGTCGTGCTTATGTTCTTTATTCTTGGACGAAGTGGGCTGCTTACTAAGTATCTTTATACTCACCCCTGCGAGGCTATGGAAGACTTGTAGGACTTAGGGGTTGCGTTAGGAGTTGTTCTTTTCATTTTCTTTTCTTCTGTTGCGTTTTGTTGCTTCCAATCATGTTTTAAACTTATTTCTGTCTGTTGTTCATTTCTCGAATTAAAGCATGATCTGTTGTACTCTTTCGTTTTTAAAGCATGCCTTTGTTTGAGTTCTCTGTTAACTCAGGGGATTTGAAGCCCGACCTATTGTCTCTGTGTGTAGTTTGGTGGAGGTTGGGTACCCTCGTGAGCCTTTTGAAGTGTTCGTGTTTAGGTTCGGAGTTTCTTGTAAAATTTTCGGTTTGTCAGAGTTGTTACGCCGTTATCTTTGCCGGATTTTTTAGTGTGAAGCAGTACAACTTGGAAGTAATGCCTCGAATCGTTGGGTTCACTTTTACGGGGCGTTACACTAACCATGTTTGCTCTTCTTTTCAAGGATTAAGTTCCTGGCAACGGCTGCAAGAGGGTGAGATAACACTCAGGGTTGGATCCGGAGATGTTATCTCAATTTGCAAATAATAAACACTGATGAAACCCCCATTCTTTGGCGGGAAGTACTTATTATTGGATGATATGTACATAGTTCCTGGGTTTACGAGAAACCTAGTTTCTATTTCCTGCCTATTAGAACAAAATATTTTTGTTTCTTTCAAGAGTAATAAAGCGTTTATTTCTCGAAATAGAAATTTTATTTATTCTGCTTCGTTTGAGAGCAATTTATATGTTTTGAACCCTAATTCGGTCAAAAGTGTTTTGAACACGAATTGTTTAAAACAGCTGAAATGCGAACTAAGAGATTGAAAGTTTCTCCAAAAGAAAGTGTCCATCTTTGGCATCTTCGGTTAGGCCACATTAATCTCAATAGGATTGAGAGACTAGTGAAGAGTGGACTTCTAAGCGAGTTGGAAGAAAACTCTTTACCAGTGTGTGAGTCATGTCTTGAAGGCAAAATGACCAAACGTCCTTTTAGCGGAAAAGGATATAGAGCCAAGGAGCCCCTTGAGCTTATACATTCTGACCTCTGTGGTCCGATTAATGTTAAAGCACGAGGAGGTTACGTATACTTCGTATCTTTCATAGATGACTATTTGAGGTATGGGTACATTTACCTAATGCATAGGAAGTCTGAAACACTTGAAAAGTTCAAGGAGTTCAAGACTGAGGTTGAGAACCTGTTAGGTAAAACGATTAAAACACTTCGATCGGATCGAGGCGGAGAGTATATGGACACTGAATTCCAGGACTATATGATAGAACATGGAATTACGTCTCAACTCTCATCACCAGGTATGCCACAGCAGAATGGTGTATCGGAGAGGAGAAACAGAACCTTGTTGGACATGGTTCGGTCGATGATGAGTTATGCTCGTCTCCTTGATTCCTTTTGGGGTTACGCAGTGGAGACTGCGATTTACATTTTGAACACCGTTCCGTCGAAGAGTGTTTGTGAAACACCTTTCAAACTCTGGCATGGTCGTAAAACTAGTTTACGTCATTTCAGAATTTGGGGATGCCCGACCCATGTGTTGGTGTCAAATCCGAAAAAGTTGGAGCCTCGTTCAAAGTTGTGCCTCTTTGTAGGTTACCCAAAAGAGACTAGAGGTGGTTACTTTTACGATCCTAAGGATAATTGGGTGGTTGTGTCGACAAACGCCACTTTCCTTTAGGAAGACCACGTCAAGGATCACTTACCAAGGAGTAAAATTGTGTTGAATGAAATGGACAGTTCATCAGCAAGAGTTGTTGATGGTGCTAGTACATCAACAAGTGTTGATGATCATAGCTCGTCCAGTCAAGTATGTTCCCATGAGTTGGGAATGCCTCGACGTAGTGGGAGGGATGTGAGACAGCCTGAACGTTACATGGGTTTAGCTGAAACCCAAGTCGTCACCCCTGATGATGACTGTGTGGATCCATTGACCTATGATCAGGCAATGGCTGACGTTGACAAAGACAAATGGATTAAAGCTATGGACCAGGAAATAGAGTCGATGTACTTCAATTCCGTCTGGGAGCTTGTGGACCAACCGGATGGGGTAAATGGTGGGATTTGTGCCCTAAAACTCGTAGTTTGTAATTATGTTCTAATTAATGTAATAAAGTGTTATTGTTCGTTATCTACGAGTTTGCCTTTATTTAAACCCTAAATCCAATAAACTAAACATCCAAGAGTGTTAAATGAATCTCTAACTGAATGTAATGTACATAAAAAGAATCTCGGTTCGAGATACAACCTAAAGGGTCTATAGTAAGAAATAAGGTTTGGGTACCTTACCCTGGTTAAACTATGGATGTGGCCCACTTTGTATTTGATGCAAACACTGTGATCCTAATGTGTTCGTGTAGATGACATGTGAGTGGGGATATCCTATGTAATGAGATTACATAAGATCGAGGACACGAAATAGTAACCTCTCTAGTTGTAACTCAGTTGACTAGTTTGGTTTCTATTTCACTAGGATGACCTAGGCAACTTGATCTCAATCACGAAAGCGAGTTCACGAACTCCTGTTCGCGAGGGATTGTCCTTTGACTAGTATGGGTGAGAGTGGCGGATTCATGACTCAATATGCCTACCTTCTTGGGGACAAGACCGAGTGAGCGGCTGGGAACTTAACTTAGCAAGATGGAATTCACTCTTTCCCGCCTACTAGGGTAAATAGAGGAATGTTCCCTTAAGTGGTGTCTCCGAGACATGAACAAAGGGCCCGACCCTCTTATTGGCCCGAGAGGGACTCTGTTTGTTGGTAGGACCACAAACAAATTGTTCTTTAGAGGAGCACTTTGGTACTTAAGACACAAGATGTAACCCGAGGTAAAATGGTAATTTGATTAACCGTGTTATTCGAACATTCGTGAATGATTGACTTGCTGTTATTGGTCAATATCCGTGGACACAGAAATATATCTGCAGTGAGAAGAGTGTTGCTGCAGGACTTTAGTGGAGTGTTCCCGCAGTTAACGAATGTTTATTGGTTGGTTAATGAGATTAACCGAGCAATCTCGTATCGTTGGAACTTCTGATCTGTAGGTCCATTAGGTCCACCTTCTAGCTCGTAAAGGGTTCTTAGATCATTTGAATTTGAAATGTTCAAATTCATTAAGTAATATATTTAATGTATTTAGATACGATATAATATATAGTTTTGGAACTATATATTATAAATTTAATGTCAATATGATTCATATTAAATTATATGAGAGAATTGATTATTTGAACGAGTTCAAATATTATATTAAATGTGAATGTGATTCACATTTGAAAACTATAGGTCAAAATTTAATGTGCACTGGATGTACATTAAAACTATAGGTTAAAGAGGAATATGATTAAATGAGATTTAATCCAAATTTAATATATGATATTTAATTTGTATTATTTAAATATGATTTAAAATTAAAAATTAAATTTGATTTAATTATTATTTAATTATTATTATTATTATTATTAGTTTAATAATAAAATAAGGGAACGTGTCATCCAAACACATTCCCACTACCCCTCCTTCTTCTCCCTATCGACATTTTAACAGGGAGAAGAGGATTGTTGTTCGATCGATGATTTTCTGGTTTTTGCAATTGGAGATTTGGTGCAAAAATCTCTCTCTCGCTTTCATATTCCTAAAACTTCTTCCAAAAGTTGGAATCCTTCCCACCAAGGTTGATCTAAGTGGAATCCAGAGAATAGGAGGTTTGCCATTTTGGTGGTGTCTTGTTGCTGGAAAAAAACAGAGAAGTTTAGTTCCTGTGTTGCTGAAAAGCTAGGAGCAAGGTGTTGTTGGAGAATTAGAAACTACAAAGGTAATTCTTCTTTCTTCCTTAAGTTTAACAGTTAAATTAAATAACGTTTTCATGTATTTATCCATGGTTAATTAGATTAAAAGTTGTATGCTTATTCTGTATCTTATTGTCAATGTATCGCTTTTTTATTCAACTTAAACCATCAAGCAAATTACGATCCCAAACCACGTTTCCGCTGCTCAAGAAGATCCGATCTCCATTAGTAAAACCTATTGGTTGCATGTGGATCTACAAGCGTAAACGTGGTATAGATGGGAAGGTGCAAACCTTCAAAGCTCGACTAGTGGCAAAGGGTTTTACCCAGGTGGAAGGGGTTGACTATGAGGAAACCTTTTCACCTGTTGCCATGGTAAAGTCGATTAGAATCCTTCTGGCCATTGTCAAATATTATGACTATGAGGTATGGAAGATGGATGTCAAGACCGCCATTTTGAATGGCAACCTTGACGAGACTATCTTCATGGACCAGCCCAAGGGGTTCATTGCCCAAGGCCAAGAGCAAAAGGTTTGCCGGCTTCAAAGGTCTATTTATGGACTAAAACAAGCCTCGAGGTCTTGGAATATAAGGTTTGATGAGGTGATCAAATCTTATGGCTTTGATCAAAATGTTGACGAGCCTTGTGTTTCCAAGAAAATCGTTAACAATACTGTCGCGTTTCTTATGATGATATCCTTCTCATTGGGAATGAGGTAGGATTTCTTACTGACATTAAGGAATGGCTGGCTTCGCAATTCCAAATTAAAGATTTGGGAGAGGCACAATATGTTCTAGGTATCCAGATTGTCCAAAACTGGAAGAACAGAACGCTAGCCATGTCTCAAGCGTCTTATATTGACAAGATGTTGTCTAGATATAAAATGCGAGAACTCAAGAAGGGTTTGTTGCCTTTCGGGCATGGGGTTACTTTGTCTAAGGATCAATGTCCTAAGGCGCCTCAAGAGGTTGAGGATATGAGACGAATCCCCTATGCTTGGTGTAGAGAGCCACGATGTATGCCATGTTGTGTACTAGGCCCGTCATCCATTATGCGATTGGGATTGTCGGTAGGTATCAATCCAATCCGAGATTAGATCACACTGGGCGGTAGTAAAGGCAATCCTCAAGTATCTTAGGAGAAGCGAGGAACTACTGACCTTGTGTATGGGAGTGGAGATTTGATCCTTACGGGATACCAGATTCGACTTTCGGACCGATAAGGATTCTAGGAAATCCACTTCGGGTCGACCTTCATTCGAATGGAGAAGCGTGAGTGTGGCGAAGCATCAGCGAGGATGCATCATCGATTCCACGATGGAAGCCGAGTATGTTGCGGCTTGTGAAGCTGCCAAGGAAGCTGTTTGGCTCAGGAAGTTCATGACGGATTTGGAAGTTGTTCCAAATATGAACTTGCCGATCACGCTGTTCTGTGACAACAGTGGTGCAGTAGCCAACTCGAGAGAACCTCGGAGTCATAAAAGAGGCAAGCATATAGAGCGTAAGTATCACTTGATACGGGAGATTGTGCACCGTGGAGACGTGACAGTCATGTAGATAGCTTTGGAGCACAACGTTGCTGATCCATTTACAAAAGCCCTCACGGCTAAGGTGTTTGAGGGTCACCTAGAGAGTCTAGGTCTTCGAGTGCTTCGTGACTAGGGCATTTGGGACATATATAAGCATTGTATTCAATTGAATGAAGTGTGGGAGAAGAGTGGGTGTCCTCTCTTCGGCTAGGGCTTGCATCCAAGGATAGGTTCACGAAGAGAGCTTCAAGAGGAGATTATGCAGGCTTGAAAGCTTCATCAAAGAGGGAGTTTCTACTTAGATCTATCTTTGTATTACTTACTTTGTCTTAGATTTCACTTTCTCCCTTGACTCCTTTCTCTCGTGTATGAATCTTTGTAGTCGAGACCTCCTTGTTGTGTTGTATTTCATTTCTATCATCTAATTTGTAAAGATTATGCCTTTTCATGTTAAATGGTTATGATTTTAGACCTTGTCGAGTTATTTGGTTGTTGTTGGGTGTATGTTTGATTCTTGATATTGGAAGATGGTTGTTTTAATTGCTTGAATGTTGAAATTAGATTTAGTCAATTTAATCTTCATCCTGTTTCTTGGTTTTGGAAAGAAGAAGAAATTGATTTACCATCTCTATTCTAGGATAAAGTACTAAGAGAAATCTTGTGTCGAAAAAGAGAAGATTGGGGATGATCTCTCACCTAGCATATTAGCAAGAGCATATTAGGCATTTTGAATGGGAAATCACTTGCTGAAAATTTAGGTAAGTTTTGGGAAAAACTACCATGAACACATGTTATGATGTCAACAAGATTGCATAGGCTTGGGAAGCATCAAGCTCCATAAGACCTTTTTAATTGGCGCCTAATTGTCTTAAAATAAACCCAAGTCTTCCTACCATGTGAATATTTATTTCTTGTCATTTACTTATTATCCTTTACTTTTTATGACATTTGTCTTGCTGTCATTTATTTGTTTTCCTTTACCGCTTTCTTTATTTGCTTTCTTTACTTTTCTTGCTTTTACTTTTTATGTTCAAAATCAACTCAAATCATTGTCTTTACTTTTCTTGTTACCCTAAATTTCACTATAAAATACTTGAAGTTGACTAAGAATCACCATTTAGTCCCTGTGGAGACGATACTCTTATACTTATTACTTGTTGCAACAAGACTACGTATACTTGCATATTCTGAGGTGTGTCGTGATTAAATTGTAACTATTTTTTACCATGCATGCATTGCATCAAGTTTTTGGCGTCATTGTCGGGGACTAAATTTGTTTAATTTTTTTTCTTGTTTGAGGTTGTTGTAGTGAATTTTTCTTTTAAGCATTATTTAGACTCGCTAGAGTTGGATTTTCTGTTTTTTAGGCACTTGAGTTTTGTTTGAATGACCGTCAAGCTTTAGGGTGTGTTTGGCACATAGGTTTGGATTTGAATGGGTTTGGGTTCTAAATTCAAACTCATGTTTGGAGCAAGGTGTTTAAAACCCTTGGCTTCGGAACCCAACCCCATGAGTTACAATAGTGCAACCCCATGAGTTTCAATAGTGTAATCCCATGGAATTTGTTCCATATTTTTCTCCTTCATTTTTCAATTACTTCGACAACTCTGGTGAAAACTCTAGCGACCACCCGACGAACGCTGACAACGACAACTCCGACAACCACACTGGTGACTCGACTACTGCAAAGGGATGCCTCTGGCGACCACTTGATTTTTCATTTCCGGGGACCAGTTCAACAACAACTCTAGCGAAAACTCCGACGACCACCCGATAACCACCGATAACGACAACTCCGACAACTACACCAGCGACTCGACCATCGCTCACGACTGCCTCCGGCGACCACTTAGTTTTTTATTTTCGATGACCACATCGACAACAGCTCAAGTGACAACTTCGGCGACCACCCGAAAATCACTTACAACGACATCTCTAACGACCACACATGCGACTGTCCCACCACTGACGATTGCCTCTAGCGAATACTTATTTTTCCATTACCTCTTCAATTTATCGTTTTCTATTTTTCGGTGATCAATTCGACAACAACTCCGATGACAACTCCGACAACCACCGACAACGAACTCCGACCACCACACTTAGAACTCGACCACCACTGACAATTGCCTCCAGCGAATACTTGATTTTCCATTACCTCTTCAATTTTTCATTTTCTATATTTGGTGATCATTTCGACAACAACTATGATGACAACTCTAGAAACCACGGACAACGACAACTCCGACCATCACATTGGGAACTCGATCACCGCTGACGACTACCTCTTCCGACCACTTAATTTTTCATTTTATCTTCCATTTGTCATTTCCATTTTTTATCACTACTTTGACAACAACTCTAGTGAAAACAAATAATGACAACTCTGAGGACCACACCAGCGCCTCGCCATCACTAATGACTGCCCCAAGCGAACATTTGGTTTTCCATTTTCGGCGACCTCTTCGCCAACAACTCCAACGACCACCCAATTCAGCACCAACAACAACAAATTTGGCGGCCTCCTTAACAATCTAATCACCTCATCAACCCGACCACCCCAATAACCTGGGAATCTAGTCAATTTTTTAAATTGTTAAAATAAAACTAAGAAATAAGTACTAAACAATTTTTTTTGCATAATAACATGCAATTATACTGTCAAAACCTTTCAATTTTGTAAATTTTTTTACCAAAAAATACAAGAAAAATAACTTTGTATTTTTTCATTTTTTTTTAATGTACACTCAAATGACTCAATTTTGTATTTTTTTTTTAAGTTAGAAAAAAAATGAAATAGTTTTTTCTTTCGCACAGAGTGGTGTTATGTTCTTTTGTTTCATGACAGATGCAAAGCTTTCGGACTGTGTAACTGTATGTGTGAACTCATGGTAGATGTGTTTAAAAAACTCGATGAGTCGAAGAACCCGATCAACCCAATGTATCAACTTGTTTGGGTTTGGTTGGGTTAAAAAAAAACTTTATGGGTTGGGTTTGCTCGTGGTTTCACGAAAATTATCTTTGGT
Source organism: Trichosanthes cucumerina (assembly GCA_036507285.1). Classification (NCBI taxonomy): domain Eukaryota; kingdom Viridiplantae; phylum Streptophyta; class Magnoliopsida; order Cucurbitales; family Cucurbitaceae; genus Trichosanthes; species Trichosanthes cucumerina. Next base: position 33,231,305 of record CM071843.1, read on the forward strand.
TGAACCTAGAACCGAACCAATTCGAACTTCATATCAATTTTAGACAAATATTTTGTTGGGATTTTTGTCCTAATCTCGTGTTTGAAATATATTATTTGAAATTAATAAGAGTTATTCATTTCATCACTTTGTGTCTCGCAATATTTATAAACTTTTCCAATAAACTAAGCTCTAGAGTCATTGAATTTATGAGAGAACTAAAACTTGAACGGTGTGTAGTGGACACACAGGGAGGATCACGTTCGAGTTAATGACCCGAACGGTCTACAGTATATGGATAGGGTTGGAGACCTAATCCTCGGATACATCGTGGATGCGCCCGCTTTGTATTAGATACAAACGAGGTGATCGACTCGTTCATGTGGTTGACATGCAAGTGGGGGCATCTGTGCAATGAGATTGTACAAGATCGGACCGTGAATTATTAGACCTCATCGATGTAACACCGTTGACAGATGAGACTAATAATATCGTAGATGACCATTAGTGACTCGACACGAATCTCGAGCGTGTTACGGACTCCGTCTCGCGAGTGCATCCCTTTGATTAGAAACGGGTGAGGGTGGTCACGATTACTCGCCCAATATGCCTATCTTCTCGGGGACGGGACCAAGTAGGGAGCCGAGAACTTAACTACGCAAGATGGAATTCACTGCTCCCGCCTTTAGGGAAACTAGAGAGGTTGTTCCCTTAAGTGTTGTCTCCAGGGCTTGGACAACGGGCGTCCACCTTCTCACCGCCCGAGAAGGGTGTTGTGTATGGTTGGACCATCACTATATGTTGTTCATTAGAGGAGCGGTGGGGACTTAAGGAACAAGAAGTAGACACAGGGTAAAGCGGTAATTTGACCCAGTAGTGTCTCACGAACAACCCGTGAAGGGTCGACTCATGGGCATTGGTTATATCAATGGACACGTAATATTCTGCACTGACGGGAGTGCAGCTACGGGTTATAGTGGAGTGTTACCGTAGCTAATGAATGTTGGTTAACCGGGTCAAAGAGTTTGACAGGTTAATCTCGGATCATTGGAGCCCATCACTATAGGTCCATTAGGTCCCTCGGTTGGCTCAATCTTGGTTAAAAGAAGGGTTAATGTTTTGGTATGAAATTGAAGTGTTCAATTTTCACTTTAAGGGCATTTATGTCATTTATATGAGATATGAATGATATAATATATAGTTTAATGTGAATGAGATTCATAATAAACTATAGGTTAGCCTAATTGTTGAATTAGGGCTAATTGGAGAAATTTAATTGAGAGAAATTAAATTGGATGTGATTCAATTTAATTTATCCACAATTATTGCAAATGAGATTTGCAATATGAGATATGAGATATCTTATATTATGTGATTATGCAAATGAGATTTGCATAACCTATGGTTGTGGTAAAGTGGTAATTATGCGGAGATTTTAACTCCATCAATTCCACTATTTAAACCCTTTGCAATAAGGGATTGTTAGTTCACTCTCTCATTTTTTTGTTTTTCATCAAAGAGAAGAAGAAAGTTCTTTCTACTTTCTCTCAATTCTCCTCCCTCTCCAAAACACCAAAGTTCCTACAAACTTCCCTCTTTCCAAAGGAAGAACAACCGAGACTCCAAGTGGTAGTGTTCGGGTTTCGTTCGTGGGAAACGTTCGTTGAGATCGAGAAACACGAAGCGTTCGTGATCTGAGGAAGAAATCTTGAAGAGTGTCTTCAACAAGTAAGTACCTTTATCTTGTTGTATTTTCTTCCTTTTCCAGCATGTTTAGCCTAGATCTTTTAGTTGATCGTTTTAACAAAATCGAGTAGCGTAATGATACCATGATGATTCGATCGTCTTCCGCTGCGCGGGGATTCTCATTTCCTTCATATTTTTGTACTTATATTACAACTATATGTACATATACTTATTTTAATTTTATGCTTCTTCAATAATTTTTTAAAATAATTTTTTATTCTTTTGGAAGGTAAAAATTCATAATATAAATGTAAATGAAGTTGCTAATCTTAATTCAATATTAAAAAATAATATATATATATATATATATATATATATATATATTACATATCAATACTTAACGTTTTAAAAAAATAAAATTTTAAGTATATAACCCGACCAATCTGAAGCAACCCAACCTACGAACACCTCTAACTCGTGGTATGTTATACTTTCTTCTCTATGAATGCTAAAAATTGTTCTAAATGTTTAAAACTCTTTTTTCATTCTTCAACTACAACATAAATTGAAAGTTTCATCAAAAAGTTACTTAAAAAATTTATCCATGTTAGATAGTAGTTTCTACAATTCACAATATAAAATTTGAAAGGAATAAAATAGCTAAAAGGAAAAATATGAAACAAAACTGTACCAAACCCAGAGTCAGAAAACTACACCCAAAACACAACTTTTCGATTTCCAGGCTTCAGAACACTGCACCCCAAACACAGTTTTCTGATTTCCAGTCTTCAGTAATCCTCAGGGAAAACCCCCCAGGCTTCTGATTCCTAGGATACTAATTCCAAACCTGCGCCCCAAACAACCCCTTAAAGACCATCTTGCATCCTGAAATTAAGAGAACCTATAGGAGGAGGTTAAGAGAGCAAATAATTATTATGGCATATCAACAACTCTCTAGGGAACCTCTAGATCCACTTGAACTAAACCAGACGAATAGACGACCACCCATATCTAAAAATAGACCAGGTTTAGGAGCCCATCCAGTTGTAGCCCCTGCTAATGTCATTGAGTTAGCATATAACAGAGAGAGAACCATTAAAACTTACGTTAATCCTCTGGTCGATGCTTCAGACAATAGGGTAATTTAATGGTTTACCTGCCTAAGATCCTCATTTGCATCTAAAGTCATTTCTGGAAGTTAATGATTCAATTATCATGCTATGAGTACTTAAGGATGCTCTCAAGTTGAGTTTGTTTTTTTACTCCCTAAGGGATGTTGCTAATGATGGAATCTAAATTCCAATTGCACAGCGGAAGTCTCAATTAAATCGCAAACACGTTTTTCATTTGGCAAACTACATTGGAAAAACTAATCGATAAGCAGACAAAAGCATGGATATGTGAATACAGAAGCATGCTAAAACCTTTTCAAAACTAAAAGGATAAGAGAACATTTACCTTTCGATGTCCGGTAAACTGTGATGTAGTATATGCCTTTTTGTGAATCACGGTTGAACTTCCACCTAAAACAACTTTATGGAAAAAGTACAAGACACCACCAAAAAGCAAACCTTCTATTCTCTAGGTTGTTAGGGTGATGTTTTTGTGGGAGAACTTCTTGATTTTTGGAAGGATTACAAAGAGATTTTAGGAGAGGAGAAAGATCAACAATCAATCGTGAAATCGATCGATCAACTTTCTTCTCCCAGATCCCCTGCGCTTATCGATAAGAAAAGGGAGAGGAAAGGGGAGAGTGGGAGATATGTGGGGGAACATGTCATTCTCACATTTCTCATTAATTAATTAATTTAATTAACATTTAACTAAATTAAACTTTGTATTTAAATCACATTTAAATACATACCACACATAACCTATAGTTTTAATTAATTCAATTAAATCAAATTTAATTGATTTAATAAAGTTACAAATTAACTAATTCTATAATTAATTAATTCACAAATTAAATATCACATATTTAATTTTGGTTATGATAATTAAATCATATTTAATCACTTTCCTTTAACCTATAGTTTTAATGTACATTTTATGTGCATTAAAATTTAAACTATAGTTTTTAATGTGAATCCTATTCATATTAAAATAATATTTGAACTCCTTCAAATATTTAATTCTCTCGTGAATTTACTTTCAACCATGTTCAAAACTAAATTTATATAATAACGTTTTAATGTGCATAAAAACCTTATATTATAATGTATCTTTATACATTAATCTAATTCCCAAAGTAAATTTGAACATTTCAAATTCTAATCAAGACTAGCAATCTTAGAACCCTTTACGAGCTACGAAATGGAACTAATGGGCCTACAAATCAGAAGCTCCAACGATACAAGATTAATAGATTAATCTCATTAACAGCTTAATCAACATTCGTTAACTACAAGTACACTCCACTAAAGACCCGCAACTGCACTCTTTGAACTAACGATATCTTTCTGTATCCATGGATAAAAGACCGATAACAGCAAGTTGATCCCTCACGAGTGTTCGTAACACCAGCTAGGTCAAATTACCGTTTTACCCCTAGATTAAATCATTAACCTTAAGTACATGTGCTCCTCTAATGCACAACTTCTTTATGGTCCTACCAATAAACTGAATTACCTTTCGGGCTAGTGAGAGGAGTGGGTCGTATGTTCAAGTCTCGGAGACACTACTTAAGGGAACACTCATCTACTTACACTAAGTTTGGGAATGAGTGAATTTTATCTCGTAAGGTTAAGTCTCCAACTGCCTATTGGGTTTCGTCCCCAAGAAGGTAGGCTTATTGAGTCGCGTCTGACAACTCGTTATAAGAGAGTTATTTCACTAGAATTTTAGTGCCTAATTGACTTGAATTGCATAAAATTCATTGAGCCTCGTGCTATTTTATCCCTAGAATTTGAATGTTAGTTAGAAATCTTGAACTTAAGTGGTAGGTTGTAAAAAGAATTAATGTTGATAATTCTTTTACTTTAAATTAGGAAATTTGGAAGAAACTAGCTAACAAGTAATTAAAGACCGGAATTGGAGATATCATTTAACTACTTCATGTTTAATGTAATATATAATTGATAATGATATAAGGAATATTTTGCATGTAGGAAATGGATAAAAAAATTACAGGGGCTCCTAAGGGCATTTTAGACATTTTACCGAAAGGGCAAAATGGTCTTTTTACCCTTAAGGGTACTTTTGTAATTTTGAATCTAGGGCATCACTTTTTTGGTGGAAGAGGAGACACCATCACATCGATTCGGCTGAAGCATTGAGGGGGCGTTCTTTGGCGAGGAAGAGAGCTCTCGTTTTTGCTGTAGCAAAAAGGGGCGGAAGAAATCGTTGGTGACGTTGGTACAGCAAGACCGAGCGAGAGGGTTCGAGAGGGCCAGGGGAGAAGCTAATCGATAAAGGTTTGCTGCAGCAACTAGGAAATCGTGGTTGTCTTTTCTTTGAAGCAAACATTCGGGAGAGCCAACCCACCGCTTTTCAAAGATCGGAGGAAGGTGCCGAGATTTGTTGTAGCAATTGCGAGGGACGACATCGAGAGAGTTGGCCCATCGATTTGCTGAAGCAATCGCGTGAGGTTGCGGGCATCGGATCTGCCGAGAGGTTTGCTGAAGCAATTGTGCAGCTGCTGTGAAGGAGGCACCCGATAGGCCTTTTCTTTGGAGCAATTGGTTGATCCGTGTTGGGAACAACGGAGCAATTCTTTGAAGCAAAGTGCCTAACTTTCTAGAAATCGAGGTGTTTTGCTAGGCATTTCTTTCAAGCAATTTTAGCCTATTCTTCGTGTAATTTGACTTCCTTTCCTCTAGCACTTACTCTAATATTTTGCCAAATATCACTGCTTTTATTGGGCTTTGTCATACACTAATTGGAGGTTAATTGCCTTACTATTCTAAGCAATTTGTGTGACTATTTTGGATTATTTTTGCATATGAATTTCTTGATTAGTGTAAGCATGACCAATTTAAAGAATTGTGATTTGATCCTTGCCATGAACTAATTTATCTTAGGCAAAGGTTGGGTTGTGGTCAAATGCAAATTTTGTAATAAAATTATGATTAATGCCATCGACTGAGTTTATGAAATTTTAGTAATTTTAAACATTGCATGAGAATTGAAATTGGGTTTTTAATTTCTCTAGAACTCACGAACTTGAGAGAGCTAGTGAATTAGAAAACTAAAACTTCATTCTAGGGTTTTGAGTTGATTAGAGATGATTGACACACCTAGAACCTAAAATTCATGATCATAATTTAGATCACAATTGAGAGATTGTTGATTTTAAAACTTAATGAATTTGAAAGAAATCATTTGAACACATGAATAGGTGAACTTGAGGAATTAATCACATCTTTATTCCAATTAAAGCATGAGAGTTACAACCTAACCCAAGCCTACCTTTTCAATTATAGAATCACAACTTTTACTTCTTGCCTCTCGTTTGCATGTTCTTATCTTCATATTTAATTTAATTGGTTTCGTGCATATTGTTTCGAGTACTTCACTTCTCTGCAACGCTAAGTGCATGTTTAGATTATTTTCTAATCGCATACATTGTGTCAAAAGTATAAAGAATAATTTCAAGGACACTCACTTACTTAGATTCTGCTAGTCCTTGTGGGATCGATACTCTTATCTTATCACTTGCTGCACTGACCGTGCATACTTGCACGTCAAAGAAGAGTCAGAGTCTCATCTTAAGTTACACTAGTTTAGGACACTGATATTTTCGCATCAAGTTTTTGGCGCCGTTGTCGGGGACTAGCTTTGCATCTTATCTGTGAGTCGTGTGAAATTTTTTTTATTTTTGAGTTTTTTTTTTAGGATTAGTTTTTTTTTTATATAATATTGCTTGAGTTGGATTTTTCTGCATTTCAGGTACTGGGGATAGTTTATGAATGTGCGTCGTCAGTTAAACTTTGATTTTGACCCTGAAATAGATAGAACCTTTAGGAAGCGGTTGAGAGAGCAAAAATTGGCCATGGCTAACCAGAATAATCTTAGAGACCCTATAGATCCTCTAGCCCAACACCATAACCCTAGAGCACCCCAAGATGTTAGAGACAATCCACTCTTTTTAACCTTCCTAGAGGGGTCCTACCAATGTGATAGAGCTAGCCAATGACCGAGAGCGAGCCATTAGGACCTATGCCAACCCCTTAGTGAGTGAATTGAATCCAGGGATAATCAGACCCATTATACAAGCTACTTCTTTTGAGCTAAAACCAGTTATGTTTCAAATGCTTCAAACGATTGGGCAGTTTCATGACTTACCAGCCGAAGACCCCCATCTCCATTTGAAATCATTCCTGGGAGTAAGCGATTCCTTCATCATGCCAGGAGTCTCTAGTGACGCCATTAGATTGAGTTTATTCCCTTATTCCCTCAGGGATGCTGCAAAGAACTGGTTGAATTCGCTTCCGCCAGGTGCAGTAGATTCCTGGAACTCCTTGGCAGAGAAATTCCTAATTAAATATTTCCCACCCACTAGGAATGCAAGATTTAGGAATGAAATAGTAGCTTTCCAACAGTTTGATGATGAAACCCTGAGCGAGGCATGGGAGAGGTTTAAGGATTTGTTGCGTAAATGCCCCCACCATGGATTGCCTCACTGCATCCAAATGGAGACATTTTACCATGGTTTGAACACCTCCACTAAGCAAGTGGTGGATGCCTCTTCTAATGGAGCCTTGTTGGCCAAAACTTACAATGAGGCCTACGAGATATTAGAGAGGATCTCATCCAACAATTGTCAGTGGGCGGATGTGAGGAGAACATCGGTAGGAAAAGCAAAAGGAGTCCTTGAGATGGACACGTTAAATTCGATAAATGCTCAAATCTCTTCCATGACTTCCATGTTGAAGACTTTGACTATGGGTAACGTGAACCAAATCTCTTCCCATGCTCCAACCCCATCTTTTGCACCTCAAGACAGTTTAGAATCCTGTGTCTACTGTAGTGAAGGACACACTTTCGAGTTCTGCCCTAGCAACCCTGCGTCGGTCTATTATGTAGGAAGCTCAAACCAGGGTCAATCTAGGAATAACCCATACTCGAACACCTATAACCCAGGATGGAGGAATCACCCAAATCTATCTTGGGGAGGCCAAAGCAGCAATGCCCAAGCCCCTCAAATGCAAAATAGAGTGTATCAACCACCTGGTTCTAGGAATCATGGGTATCAGAATTATGGGAATCAGAACTCTGTCCCTCAACCACAACAGAAGGCTACATCCTCCCAACAAGCTGCAGGTGATTCTCTAGAAAGTTTGTTCAAAGAATACATAGCTCATAATGATGCTATTATTCGTGAGTCAACAAGCTTCTCTAAGAAATCTTGAAATGCAAGTTGGCCAATTAGCAAATGAGCTAAAGGCAAGGCCATCTGGTACGCTTCCTGCGCACATACGTAAATCCCAAAGAGAGATGGGAAGGAACATGTTCTTGCAAAGAGAATTAAGGAGTGGGAAGAGGTTAGGAGAGGGTAGCAGTGAGAAAACCCAGATATATGAATGAACTGACTCTGTTGTTGAGGAAGGGCAAGATGAGGAAATGGTAGATCCAAAACCTCGGGAAACAGGTGGGATTAAGGATAAACCAGAATCTCAACAAGCCTCAACTTTCAAGGAAACAATGATGAGCGAGTGTGAGTTCGAGTTCAAACCACCCCCACCACCTTATCCTCAAAGGTCAAGAGGAATGAAGAAGGAAGCCCATTTGAAAAATTCTGGATATGCTAAAGGACGTCCATATCAACATACCACCGATTGATGCGTTGAAGCAAATGCCCAACTACTTGAAGTTTCTCAAGGACATATGTTTCAAAAAGAGAAACTCCAAGAGTTCAAAGTGGTATCGTTGAGTGAGGAGTGTAGTGCGGTGTTCGAGAGATAGAATACCCCATAAGGAGAAGGATCCCGGATCTTTCACGATACCGTGTCTATTGGTGGAAGACAGTTAGGAAGGGCGCTATGTGACTTAGGAGCTAGCATAAACTTGATGCCTCTCTCTATTTATAAGGGATTGGGCATTGGGAAGGCGAGGCCAACCACGGTGACTCTGCAGCTAGCGCATGATTCATAGCCTACCCTCGAAGGAAAAAATAGAGGATATCTGGTCAAGTGGATAAATTCATATTCCCCGTGGATTTTATCATCCCGGATTATGAAGTCGACAAGGATGTTCCTATTATCTGGGGCGACATTTCTCAAAAAGTAGAATCGTGATAGATGTTCATGCGGGGACCATTAAGTTGAGAATGAATGATCAAGAGGTCCAGTTTAGCATCTATGATACAGTTGAGGTATCCTGATGGGACAGAAAGTTGTTCGTAATTCATGTGTTAGATGGAGTTATTTAAACCGCCTTGTGAAGAATTGAAAGGAATCCATGAGATGAGATTTGGAGATCTGAGAGAAAGTGAGTTAGAGAAGTCAAGAATAGAGGAGTTGACCCAGGGTTTGGAAGAACTAGCAGAAATAGCAAAGTTCAGAAAAATCTTTGAGTCATTAGATCTGAAGGAAGGAGAGAGACCTTCTATGATACCCTCAGTTCAAGAACCCCCAACACTAGAACTGAAACCCTTACCCCAACACTTAAAGTATGCATTTTTGGGTGATAAGGAAACTCTTCCCATTATATTATCAGCAAGTCTATCCCCTAAGGACGAACAGTTATTGCTTAATGTCCTTAAGCAACACAAGAAGGCCATAGGATGGACTCTAGCTGACATTCAAGGGATCAGTCCTTCTTATTGCATGCATAAGATTACCTTAGAGGAAGGGACTTTCAGATCCATAGAGCCCCAGAGAAGACTTAACCCAGCCATGAAAGAAGTGGTGAAGAAAGAAGTCATTAAATGGCTGGATGCTGGAATTATCTACCCCATAGCGGATAGCAGTTGGGTCAGACCAGTCCAATGTGTCCCCAAAAAGGGAGGGATGACAGTAATTACTAATGAAGCCAATGAACTCATCCCTTCTAGGGTAGTGAGCGGTTGGAGAGTTTGTATGGACTACAGGAGGCTAAACAAGGCCACAAGGAAAGACCATTTTCCTCTCCCATTCATAGACCAAATGTTGGACAAACTGGCAGGTCAAGCCTTTTATTGTTTCCTTGATGGTTACAGTGGTTATAACCAAATAACCATTGCACTACAAGACCAAGAGAAAACAACATTCACATGTCCATATGGTACCTTTGCTTTTCGAAGGATGCCATTTGGACTATGTAATGCGCCTGCGACCTTTCAAAAGTGCATGATGGCGATTTTCTCTGACTATGTAGAAGACATCATGGAGGTTTTCATGGATGACTTCTCAGTCATTGGAAACTCATTTGAGGTTTGCTTAGAGAATCTGGGGAAAGTACTTCAACGTTGTGAAGAGACACACCTAGTTCTGAATTGGGAAAAGTGTCACTTCATGGTTAGAGAGGGGATTGTGTTGGGCCATAAGATATCATGCAAGGGAATAGAAGTAGATAGGGTGAAGATTGAGATTATTGAGAAATTGGAACCGCCTACAAATGTCAAGGGGGTGAGAAGTTTCCTTGGACATGCGGGGTTCTATAGGAGATTCATCAAAGATTTCTCAAAAATCTCAAAGCCACTGTGCTCTCTCCTGGAAGTCAACAAGCCTTTTATATTTAATGAGGAGTGTTTCCATGCCTTCAATGTCCTCAAGTCAGCTCTAGTCACCGCACCTATCATGTCCTCACCTGATTGGCAACTGCCATTTGAGTTGATGTGTGATGCAAGTGATTATGTTGTAGGAGTCATGCTAGGACAAAGGAAAGAGAAGGTAATACATCCAATCTATTATGCGAGTAAAACTTTGAACGAAGCTCAGATGAACTGAACAACTACTGAAAAGGAGTTGTTAGCAGTAGTCTTTGCTTTTGAAAAGTTTAGACCATATCTGGTTGGTACTAAGGTGGTGGTTTACACAGATCATGCTGCCATTAGGTATCTATTGGCCAAGAAAGATGTCAAACCAAGATTGATTAGATGGGTATTACTTCTACAGGAGTTTGAAGTGGAAATTAAAGATAAAAAATGGTTCAGAGAATGTGGTGGCAGACCATTTGTCTAGGATTGAGAATTCTGAGCCCTCACCCCCACACTCACACATAAGGGATGACTTCCCTGATGAGCAACTTTTGTTAGTTGGTAAGGTCCAAAAGACCAACCCCCCTTGGTTTGTGGACTATGTCAATTACCTGGCTTGCAATATCCTTCCCCCTGATCTGACAGCACAACAGAAAAAGTGATTCTTGCATGACTCCAAATTTTTTTTGTGGGACGATCCATGTTTATATAGACAGTGTGTAGATGGTATGATTAGGAGATGTGTGACTGAAAGCGAGATAACATCTATTCTCGAGCATTGTCATTCGTCCCTTATGGAGGCCATTTTGGTGGCCAAAGGATCAGTGATAAAGGTGTTCCATCAGCTATTATTGGCCATCTGTCTTTAAGGATGCCTATGTTTTTAGCAAGACATGTGATACATGCGGAGGAGAGGTAATATAGGAAAGAGAGAGGAAATGCCCTTGACATACATCTTAGAGGTGGAGCTCTTTGATGTTTGGGGGATTGACTTCATGGGCCCTTTTCCTCCTCTAAGGGAATTTGTATATCTTAGTGGCGATGAGATTATGTCTCTAAGTGGGTAGAAGCCATGGCGTGCCCAAATAATGACGCCAAAACAGTTGGTCGATTCTTGCATAGGCACATATTCACGAGATTTGGGACCCCAGAGTCTTAATCGGTGATGAGGGCTCTCATTTTGTCAATAAGGCAATGAATACCCTCCTGGCCAAGTATAATGTAAAGAACAGAATCTCCACCCGCACCATCCACAAGCTAATGGACAAGCTGAAGTGTCCAATAGGGAGATTAAAGGAATCCTTGAGAAGGTTGTAAAACCTCAAAGAAAGGATTGGTCCTACAGTGGATGAAGCCTTGTGGGCATATAGGACCGCCTTTAAGACCCCATTGGAATGTCCCCATATAGGCTTGTGTTTGGGAAGGCTTGTCACCTACCCTTAGAATTAGAGCATAAGGCATTCTAGCCTTAAAGGAGTTAAACCTAAATCTAATTGTTGCAGGAGATCTAAGGTTGCTTCAATTGAATGATTTGGATGAGTTTAGGAGATTTTCCTATGAAAATGCAAAGCTTTACAAAGCGAGAACTAAAGCTTGGCATGATAGGAAACTCATTCCAAAGACTTTCAAAAAAGCCAAAGAGTTTTACTATTTAATTCCCGCCTCAAACTTTTTTCCTGGTAAGCTTAGGTCCGGATGGGTCGCCCTTTCACGTTGATTGAAACTCTCTCCCACGGTGCTATAAAGCTTCGTTGTGAGCAGGATGGAACAGAGTTTCTTGTTAATAGGCAACGTTTGAAACACTATTGGGGTGAAGACTTCCAAAGGAATATGTCCACATGGAAGTTGAGTGATGATGAAGTGTAATGAATCTTCTTTTTTTAAAAAAAAAAAAAAAAGAGAGAAAAAAAAATTTTGCTAGGTTGTCTTTTCCCTTTTATTTGTTGTGTATGCATGATAGGAGATTTAGTTGTTCATATAATTCTTGATCCAGTTGATTCATGTTTTGCTCTTTGTTTTATCATTTATAATTAATCTTTGATTAAGTGTCGTTAGGATGTAAAATCTTTCTTAGCTTAGGAAGTTTGTTGTCCATTCCTTAGAATTTTTCTAGTACCTTTCTCTCTTTTGCTTCATATTTAATCATGTGGCTACGAAGAAGCAAAAGCAAGAAAGAGGCCGAAAAATTGAAGAGTGCAATGGTAGAAGTGAGCCAATCCAATCCTAGATCGTCCACCCATTCCTCCTCTTCCTCGCGGAGTAAAGGAAAGCAGGTGGTTAGTGAATGGCCCTTAGAGGATGCATATCCTTTGGAGGCCCCTGAACCACCGACACCTAAGTCCAAAGAGAAGAAAGAAAAGAAGAAGAAAGAGTACAATAGGGAAGACAGTCCCGTAGTGATGAAGGAGGTATTGTGTGAGGAAGATATCCCTGAGAGATTTATCAGTGAAAGAGCAAGAACAAAATATGAGAAGTTGAAGAAAATAGCTCTTTTGCTAGAGAGAGGTTTCAACCTATGCTCAAGAGAGATTCCTCCTTTCCTATCCCAAAATATAGCAAATCTAGGTTGGAAAAAGTTTTGTAATGAACCTAAGGCCGTCATCCCCACCATAGTTAGGGAGTTCTATGCGAACATCTATCTAGAAGAAAGGGTATCCATAGTAAGGGGTAGATATGTTCATTGGGACACGGATACCATTAACTTCATGCTCGAATTGCCTTGCCAACTTTACGGTAGGACAAACGAGTTGTTAATGGCCCCATCCAACACTCAAATGAATGCCGCCCTAAGAACGGTAGGGATCAATGGGGCAAAATGGATGGTAAGCTCAACAGGAGCGAGGACTATGTTAGCTTCCTATTTAGCTCCTGAAGCACACATGTGGCTTCCTTTCGTGAAGTTGAATCTCATGCCCACTTCGCATGATTCAATGGTCTCGAGGAGTCGAATCATGCTTCTTTATGCCATCCTCTCAGAATTGCAAATTGATGTAGGAAACCTAGTAGCTAGGGAAATAGAAGGGTGTGCAAAGAAAAAGAGTGGAAAAATCTTCTTCCCTAGTTTAGTAATCTCTCTTTGCATTAGGGTCGGGGTTCCTTATTATATTTGAGAGGATAAAATCTTAGCTAGCGGGCCTTTAGACACCATTATGGACCACCACACCCAAGTTGGTTCAAATAAAGGAATGGGGTTAATGGTAGGTATGGACCAACTCATATACCAAAACAATGTGATGATGAGCATGATGCACCATATGCAAGATCAATCACATTGTTATTGGGAGTATGCCCAAGAAAGAGACTTAGCCTATCGAGCCGCTATGCAAGCCAACTTTCCAAACCCACATCCAAATTTCCCCGAATTTCCCCATTCCATTTTGCAGCCTTGGACTTGATCGGTGATGATGAAGAAGATGAGGTAAACAACGAGGAAGAGGAGGAAGCCCAAGAAGAGGATGACTACTAGAGCAAAAAGAGGGAGACCCTGTTCCCTTTTTCTTTTTTTTTTAGTATTTTAAGTTGTTTTGCATGTTGCCTTTTGTTTTATTTTTCGTTATAATCTGAATTTGTTGGTCTATTACGTATGCTTTGGTTTTGTTGGTTCTAACGACTTCTTCTCGCGAATTATGTGATATTTACTTGCTTGTAACGTTTAAATGCCTTGTTTTGATTCTTTGAAATCCATACTAAGTTGATGATTCTTTAGGGTCTTCTTTAGGTATGAGATAGGTAGTTGACTAACTATGTTTAAGCAAGAAAAAATTAAGATAGATGGTTGTCATTCCTTATTAAAATTTAGTTTTTGCATGTTCATAATGATCAGAAAATTTGTTGTCTTTTGTAGATGCCTGGTTTAAAATTCATTAACATGAAGAGTTGAGAAAATCCTGGGGGGACAGAATAAGAGTTGTTGCCTGCGAGGGAATGCAGTTTTGTCTGGTGTCTCTCACAGTCTGGTTATCATAAGGGTTCTTTAGTGCACTCATGGTTAGTGTGTTAATCAAACTAGTTAGGATTGAACTCCTAGGCCAAAAAGTTCGAAAACTAGAAGCCATGACAAGTTAGGTAACTCATACATACTTTAGAGCGTTCCTAAATTAGTAAACTCCAAATTGGTGACCATTTCAAGTTTGGGGGAGTGCCCGACCTCCGTAACTCAATGAGGACATTGAGTACTCTAAGTATGGGGGGGAAGGTAAATTCTTCAGTTTTTGGTGTTTTTAAAAAAAAAAAGAGAAAGAAAGAGTGCGTAAACCTTCCATTTCCTTAAAACTTCGTTGGGTTTTAAAAAAAAAAATTATGCATATATATTTATATGTCTCAAACTTGGTGCTCGTTGTCAAGGGGTTTGGGCACTAACCATGTTGTCCTCTTGGAGCGAAGGTATCAAGCAATGAGCTTATTCCCATCGCTTAGGTGCGCTGCGCTAACCACGTGTGCCATTCTAAGAACTACGGGAAAGTAAAAAATAAAAAAAATAAAAAAAGAGAGAAAGAAAAAATAAATGAATAAACTTAGCCCTAAATGTTAAGCTTTATGGAAATGGAGGGAATAATGCACACATCGTTTTTTAAAAAAAAAAAGAAGAGAAAATTATATATAATAAATGAATAAATAAAAAGAAATGGTCATAAATCTGTAGTCATACGAATTTTTGAACGTGACTTATCTTTAAATATGAGTTGCCCAATTTGAATGATTTGGATTGTAGTGATTGAGCTTTATGGTAGGTGTTAAATCCCAGTTGGTTTGCTCTTGGGTATTGACACATAAGTGTGTCTAGAAAACTCTTGATGAACCACTTAGAGAGCATTGAATGAATGATAACTCGCAGAGTAGAACATAATTCTTTAACTCTTGGTCAATTAACCCACTTGAAGTGATTTGTGAAAGGTCTCTAGAAATGTTAGGGAGCGGAACTCATTGAGGACAATGAGTAGTTCAAGTTTGGGGGTTTGATAACTCGTTATAGGAGAGTTATTTCACTGGAATTTTAGTGCCTAATTGACTTGAATTGCATATAATTCATTGAGCCTCGTGCTATTTTATCCCTAGAATTTGAATGTTAGTTAGAAATCTTGAACTTAAGTGGTAGGTTGTAAAAAGAATTAATGTTGATAATTCTTTTACTTTAAATTAGGAAATTTGGAAGAAACTAGCTAACAAGTAATTAAAGACCGAAATTGGAGATATCATTTAACTACTTCATGTTTAATGTAATTTATAATTGATAATGATATAAGGAATATTTTGCATGCAGGAAATGGATAAAAAAATTACAGGGGCTCCTAAGGGCATTTTAGATATTTTATCGAAAGGGCAAAATGGTCTTTTTACCCTTAAGGGTACTTTTGTAATTTTGAATCTAGGGCATCACTTTTTTGGTGGAAGAGGAGACACCATCACATCGATTCGGCTGAAGCATTGAGGGGGCGTTCTTTGGCGAGGAAGAGAGCTCTCGTTTTTGCTGTAGCAAAAAGGAGCGGAAGAAATCGTTGGTGACGTAGCTACAACAAGGCCGAGCGAGAGGGTTCGAGAGGGCCAGGGGAGAAGCTAATCAATAAAGGTTTGCTGCAGCAACTAGGAAATCGTGGGCTTTCTTTTTCTTGATGCAAACATTCTGGAGAGCCAACCACCGCTCTTCAAAGAATCGGAGGAAGGCGCCGAGATTTCTTTGTAGCAAATCGCGAGGGACGACATCGAGAGAGTTGGCTCATCGATTTCTTTGAAGCAATCGCGTGAGGTTGCGCGCGTCGGATCGCGGAGAGGTTTCTTTGAAGCAATTGTTGGGAGTCGCCGAGAGGTTTCTTTGAAAGCAATTGTGCAAATTGCTTTGTGTGAGGAGGCACCGATGGCCTTTTCTTTTCGAGCAATTGGTCGATCCGTGTTGGGAACAACCAGAGCAATTCTTTGAAAGCAAAGTGCCTAACTTTCTACCGAAATCTGAGGTGTTTTGCTAGGCATTTGGTGAAGCAATTTTAGTCTATTTGCTGTGTAATTTGACTTCCTTTCCTCTAGCACTTACTCTAATATTTTTCCAAATATCACTGCTTTTATTGGGCTTTGTCATACACTAATTGGAGGTTAATTGCCTTCATTGTTTCTAAGCAATTTGTGTGATTATTTTGGATTGTTTCGCATATGAATTTCTTGATTAGTGTAAGCATGACCAATTTAAAGAAGTGTGATTTGATCCTTGCCATGAACTAATTTATCTTAGGCAAAGGTTGGGTTGTGGTCAAATGCAAATTTTGGAATAAAATAATGATTAATGCCATCGACTGAGTTTATGAAATTTTAGTAATTTTAAACATTGCATGAGAATTGAAATTGGGTTTTAATTTCTCTAGAATTCACGAACTTGAGAGAGCTAGTGAATTAGAAAACTAAAACTTCATTCTAGGGTTTTGAGTTGATTAGAGATGATTGACACACCTAGAACCTAAAATTCATGATCATAATTTAGATCTCAATTGAGAGATTGTTGATTTTAAAACTTAATGAATTTGAAAGAAATCATTTGAACACATGAATAGGTGAACTTGAGGAATTAATCACATCTTTATTCCAATTAAAGCATGAGAGTTACAACCTAACCCAAGCCTACCTTTTCAATTATAGAATCACAACTTTTACTTCTGGCCTCTTGTTTGCATGTTCTTATCTTCATATTTAATTTAATTGGTTTCGTGCATATTGTTTCGAGTACTTTACTTCTCTGCAACGCTAAGTGCATGTTTAGATTATTTTCTAATCGCATACATTGTGTCAAAAGTATAAAGAATAATTTTAAGGACACTCACTTACTTAGATTCTGCTAGTCCTTGTGGGATCGATACTCTTATCTTATCATTTGATGCACTGACTGTGTATACTTGCACGTCAAAGAAGAGTCAGAGTCTCATCCTAAGTTACACTAGTTTAGGACACTGATATTTTCGCATCAGCGTCTCAAGCCACTCTCACCCATACTATTCAAAGGGAAATCTCTTGCAAATAGGAGTTTATAACCTACTCAGAATTGAGATCATGTTGTGTAAACCCGAGACTCCTTAAAATTTCCTAAAAAAAAAAACAAAACAAATAAAGAAAATGAAGGAAATGCTTGGTTTTGGTTTTGTTTTAAAAATAAAAGAAAAAGGAAAGAAAAGAAATGGGAAAAGGATAAAGAAGGATAAAAAAAGAAGAAAGTGGTGGTGGGAACTCCACCACCGTTTGGAAATTTTTAAAGGCAATTTAAACTCATTTCCACCCCATTTTGCTTTCATTTTGATCAAAGAGAAGAGGAGCTTCGTGGGAGAAGGAGAAAGGAAGAAGAAGAAAGTCATTTTCGTGATTTTGGAGTTGGAATTGCAGAAGAAGGGAGGAGAACTCAACTTGGTTTGTATAGCAAAGAAGGTGATCAACCTGCACCGATTACGATGTTTTAATCTTCTCAAACTCTACAAGAAGAGGTAAGTGTTGAAGTTTGCTTTTCCTGAAATCTAACTCATTTTTAAACAAAGTTCATGAAGGAATCTCGAGCAAATTCTTATGTTAAGTTACTGTTTTGTGAAGAGGAAGGCGTAAGAGAATTTCTTCATCCAAATCCAGAAGTCTCTGGTTTTGGGTTGACCTGATATGTATATTTGGAGTTAGAAGCTCTAAAAGGTATGGTTCGAAAGCTTATTGCATTTCCTACAATTTTCGTGAAGGAATCGTGAGAAGAAAATGATTGTAAAATGTTGTAATTATCAGGTTTATTTTCAGGTTGCAGCAGGTAATCAAATCTGGAACAGCAGCAGGGTCATTTTAGGGTTTAAGCTATTGAGGTATTTTCGAACCAATCCGTTAGGAATCGCAATTCCATGTCTTCATAAGAGTTTTAGAGGGTTCAAAAAGGAAGCGTTTGGTATAAATTACATTCTTTTTGGATAAGTAATGAAGAAGTTATGGCTATCTGAAAACAGGGCAGAAAATCTGAAAATGCTGGAAAATTGGAAAGTGTGTTTTCTTGTAATTTTAAGGTTAAAGAGCATGAGCTCGAGGTTCTAATAGTTGGTTTTGATTTCTTTGACAGGCCAAGAGGAAATAGGTCGAGTGTACGGGCCAAGATTCTAGTTTAATACTGTGAGTGACAAAACGAACTTCAAAAATGTTCTATATGCTTGAATTATGTTTTAAGAAATACAAGTTTTGCTTGAATGAAAGAGTTTAGATGTTTATTGTTTTCCTTGAACACTTGTTTATGAGCATTCATGATTTCTTAGAAATGTTTTAAAGTGTTCATGATGAGCCTAAATGTCTTGATGAAATTTATACACGAGCATATGTTTATTGAATTTTTTGAAGTTTATGGAAATGTTATGATTTCGAGCAAGTATGTTTTAGCAAGTATGTTTTTAAAGATTTCCAGCTTTATGAACAAGCTAAGTAAGCTTGAGTTTTATGAAAGAAAAGATAAGCAGGCATGTTCAAATGTTTTCATGTGATCTTCTCGAGATATTGAGCCCGAGGATTTATGGTACCGTGTGCTACGGGTCATTTACGTTGTCGACGTTGAGTGTACTCAGTGACACGTGCCGTGCGTGAGTCTTTGGGCGGGCTCCCACTACGACAAAGACGATGGGAGTCTTTGGCGAGCCCCACTACATCGTAGAACAAACACATTGTTGTATCTGGCGCGTGCCCTACACAAGTAGATTGTGACATGTTTTAAAAAGAGTTTATATCATTTACATGCCTTACGAGATTTTAACGATATACTTGCTGGTTTTTTTGAAAAGCTATTATGATTACATGTTTATATTTTACGCTTGATTACAGATGCATATGCTTATTAGTTTTCAGATGACATGTTTTACAAGTTATAGATTTTAAACACAGTCACTCACTGAGCTTTTTAGCTCATTCTTTCAATGTTTTCAAACTTTTCAGGTAGAGATCGAGCTCCCGGCACTGATATCCCCGCCATAGCCCTCGCTGGAAGCTCCTTAAGTCTTGATACTTTGTACGTGGTTGGTGTTGTATAGCAAGTCCTTATGTGTTATAGTTTATTTTGAGAGGACTATGTAGTTATAGCTGTTTGTACATTAGTGGTTGTATAAAGAGTGGTTGTTATGTTTTAAGTTGTGATGTTCTTGCTCGTTTAAGATTTCAAGAGAGACTTAAGAAGAGTTTCTCCTTATGCATGTTTAGTAGTTATAAGGTTTCCGTTGTGTTGCGATTAAAGTGTTCCATATGCGAGCATAGCATGTTTATCAGGTAGAACAGGGTCAACAGGTATTGTTAAGAGGTAGACAATGTCTGTTGGCTTCATGCCATCTTCCGGGCTAAGTTAGCAGGTTGTTCGGGAGGGGGTGTGACATGTTGCCTAGGTCATCCTATTGAAATAGAAATCTAACTAGTCAGTGGAGTTACATCTATTAGTTACTATTTCGTAGTCCGGTCTTATATGATCTCATCACATAGGATACCCCCACTCATATGTCGTCTACACGAATACATTGGATCATTGTGTTTGTATCATATACAAAGTGGGTCATATCCGTAGTGTCACCAGGAAAAGGTACGCAACCTCATCCCTATACTATAGACCTTTTAGACTGTTTTTCGAACCTTGATCCTCATATGTCTTCTACATGCAGTTCAAGAGACATATTACAGCCTAAGGTGTTCGTTCATTGGATTTAGGGTTAATATAAGGCAATATATAGAATTCACAAATAATTTAATGAATGAAAATCAATAACGCTTTATTGAATTAAAAAGAACAAAAAAAATACTAACAACGAGATTTAGGGCATAAAACCCAACAACTAAAACTTTGTTGAATTCGCTTCTGCCTGGAGCAGTAGATTCTTGGAACTCACTAGGATAAAGATTTCTGATCAAATACTTTCCACCTACTAGGAATGCCAGATTGTAGTGTTTCAACAGTTTGATGACGAGACTTTGAGTGAGGCACAAGAGAGATTTAAAGATTTACTTAAGAAATGGCCTCACCATGGTCTACCCCATTGTATTCAAATTGAAATTTTCTATCACGGGTTGAACATAGCCACCATGCAAGTCATGGATGCATTTGCTAATGGTGCCTTGCTGTCAAAAACCTATAATGAGGCCCATGAGATAATCGAAAGAATATCGTCCAACAATAATTGCCAATGGATTGATGCTAGAAGCAACCCTGGTAAGAAGAACAAAGGAATTTTGGAATTAGATATTCTCAATGCTTGCCTATGCCTACAACACAAAATAATAAAGTAGACGGATGAGTATAAGAATATTCAGTAAGTAGCCTACTCACGTCCAAGCTACTATTTTGCATTAGAAACAACCAAAACAATCATGAAAACCTAGGATTCTTCACACCACCAGGCACCCTACTACGCAAACCCCTTCTCAATTCCTACGGACGATCAAAGAAACCTAGGTGGCCAAACGGGGTGCATCCCACGTGAAAGAGCAAAACTCTAACGCTCTCACAGAAATGCAAGAGGGCACTCGAGCCTAATGCAGGCCACAAACTACCATAGGCATTGGAAAAAGGTTAACCTAGTTGGTTAAGTTGCTAGATGGTGACCCTTTTTGTTTGCTTTGTAGGTGATCTAGACTTTGGGTAGAAGCAAGAACTATCTCGTGCACTGCTAAGCAATGGTAAGTAGCTAATGGTTAAAGAACTAAGCCCATTAGTGAAAGGGATTGGTGTGTACCCCTTGTTTAATATGTTGCATCTTTGTATGTTGTGTGGGCTTATGGAATTGCTTTATAGGCATAAGGTTGCTTGAATTCTAGATCTCTGGCATGCTAGTAAATGTTGTTTATGTTATGTATGTGTGTTATTCCTGTGTATGGATCGTGGTTATGGTTAGTATGACTTTTGTGTCGTTTGGCTACCCCGGGACTAGGCAGTCAAGTGGTAGGGCTCGGTGAGGTGGTCAGGGAGTTGTGTATCTTAGTCGGTGTGGTTGGTTGTTCGGGGTGGATTGGTCGAGCTAAAGTTGGACAGATGAAAATAGTGGTTAGGACTCCTAGGATAGACACAAAATAGGGCAACTAGAGGGACTTGGCAGGAATCTCGGGAGTCGTGGGAGAGCCCAAATTCGCTAGCTTAGCATCCCTAAACCTTAGACTCATCCCAGGCGAGTCTAGACCTTTAGGTTGTCGGTTCTCTGTAGCATTTGGGTCGAACACTCATTTGCAGGACTAGCATTTGGGTCGAACACTCATTTGTAGGACTAACATTTGGGTCCAACACTCATTTGCAGGATTAGCATTTGGGTTGAGCATCCTTTTTTGTGTTTCTATTGCTCTTTCGCGTGGGGTGTGCCTCGTTTTGACCATCTAGGTTTCCTGGATCGCCGGTAGAACTCGAGAAGGGGTTTGCGTAGCAGGGTCTTGGTGGTGTGAAGAATCCTGGGTTTTGATGATTATTCTGGTTGTTGCTAATGCAAAGTAGTAGATTGGACGTGAGCGGGCTACTTACTGAGTATTCTTATACTCACCCGTCTAATTTATTATTTTTTGTTGCAGGCAAAGATAAGCAATGAACTGGAGGCGATGGAGGTGATGTGACGAGGCTATAAGACCCCCTTTCTAGATAAAAGAACCGCTTCCCTTAGATCTTCGGTTTCGAACCCTAAATCGTGTTTTTTGTTGTTTGGATGTTGTATGGATGGCTTTTGATGGAATTGGTCTATTTGTTTGATGCATGGTTACCCCCCTTCGAACTTGGTTAGCATGCAAGTTAATGTGAGATTATTCTCGAAGCCTCTGTTGTTTGTGTTATGTTGGAGCTCAACCTATTACTTATTGTAGTTTGGAGGAGGTTGGGCATTGGAGTTGTCTATTAAAGTGTTTATGTGCTAAATCAGGTTAAGTAGACTTTTGGATTTCTTCGGGTAGCGTCGTTATGCTGTCAAAATTTCGACGCAGAGGGTGCTGCCTAGTGACGTCCCTTGCAGAAATTTTGCCTAAAAACTAGGAGCGTTACAGTTGGTATCAGAGCCTAGGTTTCTAGATTTTGTATACTCGCCTACATCATAGGTAACGGTCCTTATAGCCTCTCACGGAAAGTCACCTCGTCACCTCCAGGTTTTCTTTTGTTTTGGTAAAGTAGTATGGGTTTAGTAAGTTGCTTGTTTTTGGATGCTTTGAGTTTTATGTCTTGCTTGAGACCTCTTGTTTCGTTGTTAAGATTTTTTTGTTGTTTAACTAAGATTATGGCCCGTGGACCCGACCACTTAACAACATGACTACCTTGATAACCACTCTAACGAACACCATACAACTACTCTAGGGACCTAACCACCCGACAACCACTACCGCCGACCACCCAATGTCCACCCCAGTAACCTAACCACCCTACACCAGCTAACGACAACCCCAATGACCCAACCACCTCGACGATTTGATCACCTAGTTAATTTTTGAAAAAAGTTCAAATTAAATTAAAAATGGATACTAAACAAAAATTTAATTTCTAAAATAAGATTGTTAATACTTTGTGAAATAAAGTCTTAAATTTCTTAATTTCTTAAATAGATTTGTTTTCTTTGAATTTCTAAAATAGAGTTCCAAAAATAGGTTAATACTTTGAAATAGAACTTTAGATTCCCTAATTTATTAAATAGACTTCAAATTTCTAATTTCTATAATACAGTTCTAAAATAGTTTTCTAAATAATTTGGAAAACAAAGTTTTAAAATTTCCAATTTCATAAATAAACTTCTAATTTTTTAATTTCTAAAATAGAGTTGCAAAAATAGGTTTTTGGATACTTTCTGGAATAAAATTTTAAATTCACTAATTAATTAAATAGACTTCCAACTTTTTTTAATTTATAAAACAGAATTCCAAAAATAAGTTTTTCAATACTTTATAAAATAGAGTTTCAAATCCCCTAATTTATTAAATAAACTTCAATTCTTTTTAAAAAGAATTTAAAGTAGAGTTCTGAACAATAGTTTTAAGAATACTTTGTGGTGTGAAAAAGTGTATTAAATTCCCTAATTTCTTAAATAAAGTTATATTTTTTAATTTCTAAAATAGAGTTCCAAAAATACTTTTCTAAATATTGTTTTACATAAAGTTTTAAATCCCTAATTTTTAAATAGATTTTCAATTTTTAAATTTCTAAAATAGAGTTCCGAGAAATACTTTTCTAAATACCTTGTGAAATAGAGTTTTAAATTCCCTAATTTTTTCCTAAAAAAAAAGAGATAATAGAGAATAAAACAACTAAAGGAAAGAGGGGGGAACAACATAAACCTAGGATTCAGAACAATGCAACATACACACTGTTTTCTTATTCTCAGGCTTCAAAACATTGCACCCCAAACACAAGTTGTTGATTCCCAGGCTTCAAAACCCCCTAGAATAAACCCTCAGGGTTTTAATTCAAAGACGGGGCAGAACAACCCCTTAATCTTTTGTTCTAGTTACTGTTTCATTAATGTTTTTCTGTTCTTCCTTATGTTTTTCTCTGTTTCAAAGCATGAACTAACTCACTCAAAGGTGCATATTAGAGGATGATTGTATTCTGATTACATTGTAACTAAGTAAAGTTCATATTTAATCAATTTAGTTTTTGTGTGTGCTTAATCGTAGCTCGATTCCGTCTGACGAACAATTTTGTTGCTTTATTCTCTTGATTTCTGGAAAGAATGGGGAGGGTTGATTTTGTAAGACCCACATTAGCTCAATAGTTAGGGTTAACGGTTAGTTAAGTGAGGAGATTAGAGATACTCACTCACCTAATCAACAAAACAATACAGTAGGTCATTAATGTTGGATTAATGAAAATGAAACGGTGGTTAAGTAGTGATTCAAAACCATGCTAAGGTTCTTGTATTGGGTTGATTAGTATGAATGTTTTCTTAGCGAAAATGTAACTAATTGCATAAATCTCTCTAATCCAAACTTTGCTTTTACCATCTACTGCCTTAGTACTCGTTTCTGCTCTAGTTTAGTTAAGTGTTATATTTATGTTTTGTCGTTACATTTATTTTTTTCCAACCTCTTTGATTTTATGTTGTCCCAACACTTTGATGACTGTTTGGTTACAAATTGAGTTTTCAGACAATTTATTTAGATAAGATAGAAGATTACTAGTCTCTGAGGATTTACGATAATTTACTTGTTGCTAAGCTACAAATTTATGTGTATACTTGCACAATGACAACATCCTAAGATGAGTCATATAAATTGTTGTAGCAAATCGTTTAGCTATCAGTTTGATCAATTGAGATTTAGGGGGATCTAATCTTACTTTAGAAGCTTAGTCGCCTTTATCGGCGAGTCGATTAGGTGATAAACTACTAAATCGATATCTTGATTGGTTGGTTGTGATTGAAAATTGCATTTTTACCTAGTTTAAACCCAAATCGGTGTCTGAGGTGAGATTGAAGTCTCTATCTTTATCGTTTTCAATCCTTCTTTCTCTTTTGTGTGTAATTCCCCTTGTTTGGGTTAACCTGCGGCAATAAGAAAATCAATTAATAGAAATTAATTTTAAATCGGTAATTATAAATTGTACGTGAAGGAGCCTTCGACAAAGCTTTTTTTTTTATCAAATTGGTGTCATTTCTTGGGATTTCATTTATTTCATTTCTCTATTTCACATTAATTCTGATATTTCATCAAAGAGCAGGGAGAGAAATTGAAGATGATTTTCACTGCTTCCATTCATACACAGAATTCTCTTTTGTAAACATTGGGTTAGCTTAAATTATGGAAACCTTTCAGCTAAATTATATGTACAATCTTTACAATTAAAAAGCTAATATTATGGCAAGGATAATGAATATGATATGCTCTAATAACATTAACAACAGAAATTGTGTAGAAAATATTCTTACCATTCAAAATTTAAAAAACATTTCTAAATTTAAAGACCAAATAGATGCAACCAAGTAAACATGCACCAAATTTGATGTCCAAGTATATAGTTTTATTTCTAGACTAACTTCAATTAATTAGATGGTTCTTTCAAAGAATTGGACATGAGATTGAGCCATTCTTCTGCAAGGATTTGCTTTTTTTGATGCTAGTTCTCTCCTTCTCAAGCTTTGAAATGGTAACATGGGCCTGTAAATCAAGGAAAGTTATTTAAGAATTCATCATCACATAATTTCTTGGCAGAATTTTTCTAAAATTAAGACATAACAACTTGATCCCGTTCAAGAGTTCACAATATTATAAAACAAAAAATTTATGAAAGAATAACCTCATGGAGCTTTAATTCAAGTTCATTGATCTTTAACTTCAACTCTTCAACACACTTATAATTAATTGGGTCTGAAACTCCAAGAGCTATCCCCTCCTTCATTGCTTCATCAGTTGGGGAACTGGATGGACTAACAAGGGTTGTAACCAGCTTCTTTTCATCTATGTAATTGCCACCCTTTTTTGCAAACTGAAAGACCAAGAAAAAAAAATTAACCAAAAACTCACACTATGTTACTCCCTATCTTGGAGGAATGAAATTAATGGGTGGGACCCATATCAAATTTGAGAATTGGAAAATATTTTTTTCCTTAAAAAAAAAAAAAGCCACTACTTAGGTGCTGCCCAAAACAACTCCGTTAATAACCACACATTTTGTCCCTTTTTAGAAAAAACAATCAATTTTTTTTTGTGTGATTATCAATGGGGTTGCACAACATTTGAGTGTTGTCTGGGCAGTACCCAAGTATTTTCCTTAAAACAATCTCAACCATCTCAAACTCTAAACTTCTAATACTATACAATAATATATTTTAAAACTGAAATTAATAGGTTAAAATATATTTAATCTTTTAACCAATTTATAGCAATTGCTTTCATTTTTTGGTTTCTAAATTGACGTAAAAGACACGAATAGTAATTGAGAAGGAACAGACATTGCATTAGC
Source organism: Trichosanthes cucumerina (assembly GCA_036507285.1). Taxonomy (NCBI): domain Eukaryota; kingdom Viridiplantae; phylum Streptophyta; class Magnoliopsida; order Cucurbitales; family Cucurbitaceae; genus Trichosanthes; species Trichosanthes cucumerina. The sequence goes on from CM071843.1 coordinate 33,257,461, forward strand.
CCAAGACTCAACAAGTGCAAGTAGGTTAAAACAAATATTTAATCATATAAACTATATTCACTCATCAATAAACTTAAAAGTTTATTTCAATCGGTTAAAACAATATTTAATTTATAATATATAATTCTTCATCTCAATCCTTACCTATAGGGTAAGAAAATTAGCCCATTATACACAATCCATAGTGTATAATGTAGAGATTCAAACTAGAAGTGGATACTAAATTAAATATTCTAATTCATCACTGAACTCAAATGCTTAAATGAATTGATCAATTATAGTAATTAGAAAAAAAAATCAAATTACCAAAAACATTTACCAAGCTAGAGGAGATTATGTCATCAACAGTTGTCTCAAAAGGGAACTATTGTGCTTTGGATTAAGAACTTGTCTTTGCATTTCATATCAGGTGGAGCCATCTCTTGTGCTTGCATGGTAACTACCTCAAGAACAATCAGATACAAAAGTTTATAATAGCAAGAAATTAATATCTATGGAAAACTACACTTTTTGCTCTTCAAAGTTTAAGTCTAATCGCATTTAGGTCTTTAAGTTTTCAAATTCGATATTTTAAGCCCCGTTTCATAATCATTTTGTTTTTTGTTTTTTTGTTTTTGAAATTTAAACTTAAAAATACTATTTCTACCAATAAGTTTATATGTCATTTTTATCTATTTTGTACCTATGTTTTCAAAAACCAAGCTAACTTTTGAAAATTAAAAAATAGTTTTCAAAAGCTTGTCTTTGTTTTTAGAATTTTGCTAAGAGTTCAAATGTTTACTTAAGACAAATGATAAATTAGGTGAAAATAAGTTTAATTTTCAAAAACTAAACCAAAAACAAAAGAGTTATCAAACGAGTGCTTAACTTTTGAAATCTGGATTTCTTTGCATTTTTGTGCATGTAGTTCGTTTTCCATTAATTATTAATGAAAAGCTAACGTGAAATTTGTTTTATATTAAAAATATTTTTTGATATTTGCTTATTAATTTTTTAATTGAAAATTTTTTCTTTCTTCTTTCCTCTCATTTCCTTCTTCTTTCTTTTTTTCTTTTTTTCTTTTTTTTTTATCTTCTTTCCTCTTCCTCCAGTCTCTTAAAATAAAATAGAGGAACAATTCGTTCCAGATCTAAAACAAAGCGATCTATTTCGTTCTTTTTTAAAAAAAAAAAAAAGAAAACGTGGGGAATGAGAGAAAGAAGAAAGAGGAATAGAAAAGAGAAGAAGGAGAAAAAGCGGAGAAAAAGAGAGAAGAATAAAGAAAAAGAAAAGAGGAAAAATAAAGGAAATGGGTTGATGGTCGCGGGTCGGGCAAAGATGACAGCATATAGCAACCAAGGATGGGAGGAGAAAGACAACAGAGAGAATAAAATCTATTTTTTATTTTCAAAATTAATAAATATTTTTTAATGTTGAAATAAAAAATAGTTTTTTTAATAGAAAACCAATTAAAAAAATATTCTTTTAATAAAAGATTTTTATCTTCTATCAGCTACGGTAACAAATAAATTGATGAGAAGAATCAAAATCAAATCCAAACAGTGTTTAAATGTCAGAGTTTGAAAACTGAAAAAATTTAAATGATACCGAATCCAAAAATCTCTAAACCAAAAGTTTAGGGTCTTGGTCTGTTTGGTAAGTAATATTTCATGTTTTTAGATACGTGTTTCGTAGCAGATTTAAAATTTTAATTCCATTTTAAATTATTGTTTAAAATGTGTCTAATAACATATTTATAAATAATAAAATTAGTTGGAGTTGCAAAACAAAAAATTAGATTGAATATAAGTCATTATTAATTAATTTATGAACATGATTTTTATAAATTATATAATATAATTATATAATTTATAATATATTACATATTTAATTTCATAAAAGTAAATTGAGTTTATAATATGAAATATTATATTTATTTAGATTTTTAGCTTTGTTTAATATAATTCTACATTTTAAAATTTCAAATTCAGAATTTAGATATAATAAAAACATAAAAATGTTGTTTTCAGAATTTTTACTATTTGGATCACTGAATCTGAAAACAGTTTTCGAAAACACATCTGCCAAACCGACCCTTATTTTTCCAAGAATTTAGGTTAAGTGTGGGACTAAAACTAATATATGATATAAAAAAACTGCATAACCTAGTATATATGTAAAATAAAGATTAATTAATAATATTGTTTATTTCACACTTGCTAGAGTATATTGATTATAAATGAAAAAATAAATGTCAAATAAAATGGTTATTATAAATTGACCATATATTATTATTGCTAAAAAATAACTTTTGAATCAGCTAGAAAATTTGTATGTATGCTACACTTGTAGTATTTTAGGCTTTTTTTTTTTTAGTCTTAGAATTGTAAACTATAGTTTAGCATATGTTTTTAGATACTAAAACTTCATCTTGATATTATCAAAAATAAAAACTTCATTTTGATAAATGTTTTATTTTAGAAGTTATTATTGAATAGTCAAAGTGTAAAATAAACACTTAGTATTATAAAACCAACTTTCATAATAAAATTTTGATTAAAATTTGAACAACATTTTAAATATAACATTATTCAGTTTAATTTTGAAATTTAAATAGTATTTTAATTTTAGTAGTAATAATGGAATAAATAAGATACGAGCTATAATTATTAGGTGCAACTTTGGAATTTTAAAATGACCATTATGACTATTGAAATCTTGTGCCTATCAAACTAGATCGCCCAAACAATCCAAAAGATGAAAAAGAAAAGGTTTTCGGTTTCAAAAGGATAAAAACAAAAAAAATAATAAAAAAATTGATTTTTGGTTATTTGTTTTTAAAATTCGATTTGTATTCTCACACTGTTAGGGGCAACCGACTCCGACAGATCTCCACAATGGTATGATATTGTCCACTTTGGCATAAGCCCTCATGGTTTTGTTTTTGATTCCCACCAAAAGGCCTCATACCAATGGAGATAGTGCCCCACTTATATACCCATGATTATCTCCTTATCTAGCCAATGTGGGACTTTGGTTGTACTCCAACAATCCCAACACTAACTAAATTAAAAAGAAAAACAAGTTTTCTAAAAATATTTTTTAGTTTTCAATATTTAGCCTAATTTTTAAAAACATAGTAAAATAAAGAAATTCATAGATGTAAATAGTATTTGGAAGCTTAATTTTTAAAAATTAAAAATAAAGAAATCAAATAATTATCGAGCAAAGTCTAAATAAACAAGTACTTCAATTAAAATGTCAAAAATACATACATGTGACTTCGCAAGTCGATATTGGCTCGATGATTCCCATATTTGGCCGTACAAAGTATTTTCTAGGAGTTGTGGTCTTAACCTGAAAATACAAGACTTATTTCACATTTGATTACCTTATAAAAAATGTATGCTAAATTATAAACTCAGTCATATATTTAAAGAAATTTAGAATTTGGTCGTAGAATTCTACTCTTATGATTTGATAAAACTTCGTAAATAATTTGTATGATCTGATAAAACTCATAAATAGTCTCTACCATTATAGTATAAGGACCAAATTCGTAATTTAACTTAAAAAGTTAATTAGATAATTTATTGAGTAAAAGAATTTTAAAAGAAAAGAGAAGACATAGTGACATAGTGGATATTGATAACTCATACCTTAAAAGCAACATGGTCGAATGTATTATTTGTCAGTTGAATGGTACACGAAATTTTTTTCTCTACTTCAACTGCAATCAATTAAGATGAATATCAATAATTTGTTATCTTTTTCAGTTTAAACAACTCATAAAAATAGCATGTCAGGCACGATGGAAAATTTAAACTTGTGATCCTTTAATCGAAAAACATGCATATGTAACTAATTAAGTTGTCATCGAATTGACACAATCTAATATCGATCTTATTAGAATATTTAATCTTTACATCTATAATTTATTTGTCATTATGTGAAAAGTGGACTTTCAAATTTCTAATCTTTTTGAATTTTGATGAAAGGAAGTGAAAAATAGTAATGAATAGTCTTAAAATAATTTTTTTGGGGCAAGTCTAGCCCTTCCTAAATGAATTAAAAGATCGCAAGGTTACTTTCCTTATATAAATATATTTTTTTTATTATTATTAATTTACGTTTCAATTTTTACTTCAAATCAAAATTCTAACTTTTAAAAGATTTTAATTTTCTACTAAGTATAGGAATTAAATTTGTAATTTAACCAAATAAAAATCGGTTTATTGTAAGAATTTTTTTAGCTGGGTTTTCTTTTCTTCCTGAGTGAATGTTTTGAGTTGTAAGAACAAGGTGCCCCTAAACCTTTTCTTTTAGAAAATCATGTTTAATTAAGAATAAAAAAGACGAACAAAAATTATACGATGGCAAAATCAATCAGAATAAAACTTGATGAATAATTAAAACTTATTCAGACACCAATAAAGAGAGGCCTAGAATCGAACGGGACAAGAATTCAAAAAAATAATAATAATTAAAAATAAAAAGTAGATCCAATCTAAAAGAAAACCGCTCTGTTTTTGCCCCACAAAGTCATATAAGACAAAAAAAAAAAAAAAAGAATTGATGATGGGCAGCAATTAATTTCAAGAATTGTTTTCACAGATCGATATAGATCGGCAAAAAACGCAGTGAAGAAAAATTAAAAAAAAAAAAAAGAGAGAGAGAGTGATTTGTGTTTGTGAAGAGACTTACAAATGAACTTTAATTCCTTGGGATGAGCTTCAAGAAGTCCCATATCCATATTGCTTTCTTCTCTCAGATTGAGAAACACAAGAAAGATCCAAACAAAGACTTAGGGAATCGAGAAGCACCCATTTAGGAATAAAATAACCTATTTAACTTATTCCAATTCATCAATTAAAATACAAATAATTATTAAATTTACGATAAATATTTATTAAATCTTATTAATCTCTATTAATCTAAAATAGCTCAACTCGTTAAATTATATATTCTTGACCAAAAAATCGAACATATTAAAGATTTTACATTGGAAGATAAAGAAACTATCTCACATCGTCAATATGTTTTATAGAAACCTCAATTCATCTAATACAAACTTCTACCTCTTTAATTTTAAAAAACAGATTTCCTTTTACTTGATCGAAACATAAAAAAATTATAAGGGACAACAAATGAATTTTAACAAGATTCTTCTTATATAATTAACATTCATAAATATTTTTAATTGTTTTTGTTCTTGCTTTCAAGAGTTGACTTAGAAATGAGTGATATTGTCATGGAAAAAAATATGCAAGCACAAGGACATAGAACCCTAGAAAAAGAAGCCAAAGATTTGGCTCAAATGTTGAAGGAATTAATATCTATTATTTCTATGCATACCCATATGTGGCTTGTTATTTAAGCAACCAAATTTTTTACTTTTATGAGCATTTGAATATATTATGAGTTGCAATGTTGAATAAATGAATTCAAGGTTTCATCCCCTAATTATGTTTATGTAATCAAGTATTTAACATAAAAGCATAGGAGTTTCCAAAACAACATTTTCTTTCCCATTTCATAAAGTCTTCAATTCTATTTTATTTTTAGCTTTTAATTCATAAACTATATTTTTTATAAAGAGAATTATATTTAAAAACACCAAATTCAAAATAAAATTAATGTTAAATTATATAAAATACTGTTGAGTTTTATGTCCTAAAACTCGTGGTTTTGTAAACTTATTCTATATCACAATAAAGTTGTTATTGAAATTTATTCAGTAAAGGTGTTATTGACTTTTGTGTATTGTGTAACCTTAATCCAATAAAGAACCCTTGGCTATAGGATGAATACTTGAACTTTATGTGTGACATAAAAGTGGATCAAGTTCAAGTTATAGCCAGAACAGTCTATAGTATAAGATAAGGTTGGGTACCTTATCCTGGAGACACTATGGACGCGACCCACTTTGTAGAGAACAAACGATGTGATCCTTAATCGTTCATGTGGAGACATGTGAGTGGGGGGCGCCAATGCAATGAGTTTGCATAAGATGGATCGCGCAATAGTCACTTAGACTTTATAACTCCAGTTCTTGTCTTAAGCGACTATATTCATACGATGACCTAGGTAACTCTCGATCTTAATCCTGAGCGTTCTATGGACCCCTGTTTATTCGGATTATCCTTAGATTTGCATGAGTGAGAGTGGCTCGAGACTGTCGACTCAATAAGCCTCCCATTTCAGGGATAAAACCGGGTAGATAGCTGGGAACATAGTTCGGCAAGATGGAATTCATTCCTACCCGCTTTAGGGATTAGTAGAAAAGGTTGTTCCCTTAAATCACGACTCAGGAGTCTTCAACAATGGGCCTATCCTCTCATTGGCCCGAGAGGGATTTGGTTTGCTGGTTGGACCACAAACCAATTGTTCATTAGAGGATCAGTGGAACTTAAGGAACAAGAGGTAATTACAGGGGTAAAGCGATGATTTTTGACCCATTTGTAATTACGAATGACCGTGAAGGATCGACTTACTAATCATGGTTATATCGAGTGGACATAAATATATACTGATGAGGAGAGTGCACGCACACCGGGCTTTAGTGGAGTGTCCGGTGGTTAACGAATGTTGATTAGCTAGGCTTAAGCGTTTGGCCTAGGTTAATCTCGTATCGTTGGAGCTCATGATCCAGAGGTCCATTAGGTCCTCCTTACTAGCTCGGACTTAGCCTTATAACTTTTTGAGAGAAAAGAATTTGAATTGTTCAAATTCAAGTTTGGGAGAAAGCATTATTTATATGTGATATATTTAACGAATCATAGCTTAATTATGAATTAAACTATGATTAATAAGAGGTGGATATATTTAAATATGATTTAAATATCGGGATCGGTTTATAGCATGAATAAGGATTCATGTTTGAAAAATCGATCGAGATCGAGACAATTTATTTAATTTAATATTTGATATTAAATTAAATTAAAAATTAATTAATTAAATTAATTTTGAATTATTTAATTAATCATATTAATTTTAATTAAAAATCAATTTAATATTGATTTTTGAATTAAAATTAAATGTAAAATGAGGGATTTTCATGATTTTCATGAAAAACAAGTTGCCAACTTGCCCAATCTTACTCATCTTCAAAATTCACTAAAATTGGCCACCTCCATCTCAAAGCATCCTCATCACCCTTGAGTTTTCACTCCATTGAAGCTTTTTGAAGCTTTATATAATGGTGATTTGAGGTGTTTTGAGAGAATTACACAGAAAATTCAATATTCCCGAATTAGTGACCTTTGAGGTCTTTTCTTCCAAATTCTCTCAACCAAGGATCCCACAATCCGTTCTAAGGCTTGAGGGTAGTTGGGAAGACTCTAACAGTTGTCCACGAAGTGTTCGTCTTTGAAAACCATCAACCGGGTGAAGAGAATTTGATCTTCAAATTTGATTTTTCTATCCTCTGCTTTTTCCAAACTTTGAGCATGTTTTTATTTTACAAAATTGATCGACTTAGAGTGTTCAAGATCCAAAATTGCTTCCGTTTTCTTAATTTAGACTCTTTCAATTAGTATCAGAGCAATTTTGAGCACTCAATTTGATCTATTTTGTTCTGTGGTGGGTGTTTTTTGAAATACAATTTTTCTGGGTGTCTAAAGTGATCTTCTGACTTTGGCATTTAAATTGAGTATCAATTTGTGCTTTATTTTCAAATGGCTCAAGTGTGTTTGAGCATTAATGTGTGTAGAATAAGTTTGTAAAAATTTCAAGTCATTTGGAGTTAGGGAAGACCTTCAATTTGAAGAGAGAAGCTCAAAAGGTCAAAGAAAACTCAAGGCTGTTTTTTTAAAATTTCATTCTGCTACAGTAATTTTACAGAGGCAGCCCCGCGTGTTTTGTTTTTAAAAGGAAGAAGATGTTTTTTTTTGTTGACTTTGACCCTGGTTCGTTGACTTTGACCGGTTCAATGGTTTTTAGACCGGTTCAGCTCGTTTTCAGTTCGGTTCGGGTGGTTTTAGACCGGTTCTGACTATTTCGAGGCCGGTTTTTCCATTTTGGGGGTCCGTTTCATCAATTGGAGGCCTGGTTCATCCTTTTACAGCCCGGTTCAACCTTTTAAAGGTCTGGTTCACACATTTGCAAGCCGGTTCGACCCAAATTTGAAGTGTTCGAAGTGGTTCGATATTATTTCTAGATTATTATTGTAATAATTTAGTAGTTTGCTTGCATTAGATGCCAAAACCAGTCCACTTTAGTATGTTTAATTAATTATGCATTGTGAATGTATGTTTTAATTAAATTCCCTGATTAATTATGCATAAAGTATGCCATATAGATTTTAAAATTCCACCATAGGAAGCATGCTCCATGCATTGAAAGTATGTTATAAGTGTTATAATATATTGTATGCATGTTAATTGGGTTTCATAAGAATTAATATAAGAGTTATATTAATTTATGAAACAAATATTATATGTTTTAATTATAATTAATATAAGGGTTATATTAATTGAAAATTAAACATATAATTGCTATGCATTTATTCATGTGATGAATTTGTTATAAATGTATGTTTATTCATGTGATGAATGATGAAATAATTTATAACATAGAAATGCATGTAATCTAAGGTTAATTAATTAGTTTTAAAATGGTTTTAGAACTGAAAATTAATTAGATCTAAGGTTATCTAGTTCTAATAAGATTAGAATTAGGAAACTAATAATTTATAAACTTTGATTAAAGAGGGACTCTGACTAAGGAAGGTTCTGGCTAGGTTTGGGTACTTAAGTCGACGGAAACTAAACCCCTACACCGAACCGACACGGGAGTGAATTTAATCCATAGGTTTATAAATTATCTTTTCGTGAGTGACGTTTATTAAAAGTTAATAAATCAAACTCATAGACCTAGGTTTATTAAAAAGGTTAATAGACTTAGGTAATTCCAATATAATTGTTATATTGGTAGACTTAGGTTATATTGTTTTAGCCGGAATATGCCTAAGTAAAAGTATACCCAAACTGTTTAAAATACTTAGTGGGAGTGAAAAGGTATATATGATATATCAATTTCCTCTTACGCTCTCCACGAACTTCACACCGTGAGATTTATGCTCGGCCTCGTGATGTCAATAGGGCATCCCCATTCGGATGGTGTTTGCATAAATCAAGAGCAAGGTGAATGGAGAAAGTATTTATAGTAAGTGAGTAAAGGAAGTGTGTCAACACATCCTCTGATCTCCTCCATTTGGTTGGACCGTGAGATTCCCATGTTGCGCTGCGCAGAGTTGCCCGAAATAGCACCATCCATTCGGAGGGATGTAACATGGGATTCGGAACAACTCAAACTCCAGAAATGGATAGGGTCTCTTAGGTCCATTCCCAGCTTTGTCTCTCCAGTTCGGTAGCATTGTTGGGGCCGACCTTTGAGGTCTAAAAATGGCGGGTCACACTTACAAGAATTGCTAAGTGTTAGTAAGTTCTTGACCAAAATAGCGATAACTAGAATGTTATAGGAATAAGAGTTATTCTGATATTAACATTTAGTCAAGAATGTCTTGGTTTAGTGAAGGAGTGATTGACTGCTCCTCGGTAGCGGTTGCTCTGACTCACTGAAGTATCGTTGCAAAAACAATAATGAGTTTATGGGTACATTATTACTTTTGCTAAATTCTTAAATTGGATAGGTTACAAATAATTCACTAATAGAATTCATTCTTTTTCAAAGATGTCGAACTCTTTTATCCAATTACTCGCCTTCAATAAACTTAGCGGCGATAATTATGGAACCCGGAAATCAAACTTGAATACGATTCTTGTTCTTGATGATCCGAGGTTCGTCTTAACGGAAGAATGTCCTTCCTCCCCACTCGATCGCAAACCAAATTGTTCGGGATGCTTATGATGAGATGGATTAGGGCTAATGAGAAGGCCCGAGTCTATATCATAGCCGACATATCTAATGTGTTGTCTAAGAAACATGAGACCATGGTCACCGCAAAGGAGATCATGGGATCATTCTGAGCGATGTTTGGACAACCGTCCTCATCGGTCCATTATGATCTTTGTCAAATACGTTTACAACTCCCGTATGAAGGAGGAGCCTCTGTTAGGAACATGTCCTTGACATGATGACCCACTTCAACGTGGCTAAAGTAAATGGGGCGATCATAGATGAGAGAAGTCAGTAACCTTTATTATGGAATCATTCCAAGAGTTTCTCGCCATTCCGCTTAAAATGCGGTGATGAATAAAATAGAGTATAACTCGACTACTCTCCTCAACGAGCTTGGACTTTTGAGTCCCTCATGAAATCAAAAAAGAAAAAGAGAAGGAGGCAAATGTTGTCACTTGAAGAAGTTCCTAAGAGGATCGTCCTCTGGGACCAAGTCTGGTCCTTCCTTTTCTAAAAATAAGGGTATTCAGAAAAAGAAGAAGAAGGACAACGGGAAGGGACAGGCTCCCACACGCAAGGCCAAAGCCACAGGAAAATGTTTCCCTTTGTAGTGCAGGCGAACCTTTGGAAGAGAAGCCGCCCAAAGTACCTTGCAGAGAAAAGAAAGGCGAGAAAGAAAAACAAGGTAAATATGATTTACTCGTTATTGAAACATGTTTAGTGGAACATGATGATTCCGCCTGGATATTAGATTCAGGAGCCACTAACCATGTTTGTTCTTCTTTTCAGGAAACTAGTTCTGGCAAAGAACTTTTGGCGATGGGGAGATATCTCTCAGGGTTGGAACGGGAGAGGTTGTCTCAGCCAAAGCAGTGGGAGCAGTGAAGTTGTTGTTTAGAGATAGATTTATTTTATTAGAAAATGTACTTTTGGTTCCTGGAATCAAAAGAAATCTTGTATCTATCTCTTGTTTGCTTGAACATATGTATAAAGTATCTTTTGATCATAATGAAGCGTTCATTTGTAAAAGAGGTGTACGAATATGTTCTGCTAAACTGGAAAATAACTTATATGTGTTAAGACCAACAGGAGTAAAAGCTATCTTAAACACCGAGATGTTTAAAACAGCTGATACTCAAAATAAAAGGCAGAAACTTTCTCCTAGTACCTATCTTTGGCACTTGAGACTAGGCCACATTAATCTCAATAGGATTGAGAGATTGGTCAAGAGTGGCCTCCTAAGTCAGTTAGAAGACAACTCTCTACCACCATGTGAGTCATGTCTTGAGGGAAAAATGACTAAAAGAACTTTTTCTGAAAAAGGTTATAGAGCCAAAGAACCCTTGGAACTCGTGCATTCGGATCTTTGTGGTCCTATGAATGTCAAGGCACGAGGAGGGTATGAATACTTTATCAGTTTTATTGATGATTATTCTAGGTATGGCTATCTTTACCTAATGCATCATAAGTCTGAAACCCTTGAAAAGTTCAAGGAATATAAGGCGAAGTTGAGAACACATTAGGTAAAGCGATTAAAACACTTCGATCGGATCGAGGTGGAGAGTATATGGATTTGAGATTCCAAGACTATATGATAGAACATGGAATCGTATTCCAACTCTCGGCGCCAAAGTACACCTCAAAGAAAATGGTGTATCTCGAGAGGAGAAATAGAACACTGTTAGACATGGTTCGATCCATGATGAGCTACGCCACCGCCTAGTTCGTTTTGGGGATATCACGGTAGAAGTTCTTTGTATATATTTTGAACATGGTTCCCTCTAAAAGTGTTTGTAAACACCCCATGAGTTATGGAAAGGCGTAAAGGGAGTTTACGCCACTTCGAGATTTGGGGATGTCCAAGCACATGTGCTAGTGTCCAATCCAAAGAAAGCTGGAACATCGTTCAAAATTATGCCTATTCGTAGGATACTCCAAAGAAACGAAAGGTGGTCTGTTTTATGATCCTCAAGAGGACAAGGTGCTTGTGTCGACAAACGCCACGTTCTTAGAGGAAGACCACATGAGAGATCATCACCTCGTGAAAGTAGGATTGTCTTAAGTGAAATTTCCAGGGAAGCTACAGATAAATCAACAAAAGTTGTTGATCAAGCTGGTCCTTCTCAAGTGTTGAGAATACCTCGACGTAGTGGGAGGGATGTTAGACAACCTAACCGTTACATGGGTTTGACTGAAACCCAAGTCGTCATACCTGATGATGGCGTTGAGGATCCATTGACCTATAATCAGGCAATGAATGATATAGATAGGGACGAGTGGATTAAAGCCATGGACCTTGAAATGGAGTCAATGTACTTTAATTCGATGCGGAAACTTGTAGATCAACCGGTGGTGAAAGACCCTATCGGTTGCAAGTGGATCTACAAGAGAAAACGAGATCAAGCGGTGAAGGTGCAAGCCTTTAAGGCTCGACTTGTGGCAAAGGGTTATACCCAAAGGGAAGGGTAGACTATGAAGAAACCTTTTCTCCTGTTGCCATGCTTAAGTCCATTAGAATACTCTTGTCCATTGCCACGTTTTATGACTATGAAATTTGGCAAATGGATGTCAAGACAGCCTTTCTAAATGGCAATCTTGAAGAGAGTATCTATATGGATCAACCAGAAGGGTTCATAGTTAGGTGGTCAAGAGCAAAAGGTTTACAAGCTTAAACGATCCATCTATGGATTGAAACAAGCTTCTAGATCGGAATATAAGATTTGATCTGCGATCAAATCTTATGGCTTTGAAACAGAATATTGACGAGCCTTGTGTTTACAAAAAGATAGTCAATACCACTGTAGCTTTCTTAGTTCTATACGTAGATAATATCTTGCTCATTGGGAATGATGCAAGGTTCCTGACTGGCGTTAAGCAATGGCTAGCAACCCAATTCCAAATGAAAGATTTGGGAGAGGCTCAATTTGTCCTTGGAATCCAAATTGTTGGAATCGCAAGAACAAAACGCTAGCATCGTCTCGGACATCTTATATTGACAAGATGTTGGTTAGATATAAGATCTGAGAATTCCAAGAAGGGTTCATTACCTTTCGTGCATGGAATTCATTTGTCTAGGGAACAGTGTCCTAAGACACCTCAAGAAGTTGAGGATATGAGACGCATTCCCTATGCATCCGCCGCGCTTGTGAGTCCGATGTATGTCATGTTATGTACTCGACCCGACATATGCTATGCAGTGGGAATAGTCGCAGATATCGATCTAATCCGAGGATATGATCACCGGATTTGTGCAGTAAGAACATCCTCAAATATCTTAGGAGAACGAGGGACTATATGCTTGTGTATGGTGCAAAGGATTTGATCCTTACAGGATATACTGACTCTGATTTTCAGACTGATGTGGATTCGAGGAAATCCACATCAGGATCAGTGTCCACTCTTAATGGAGGAGCTATAGTATGGAGGAGTATAAAGCAAGGTTGTATTGCTGACTCCACCATGGAGGTCGAGTACGTCGCAACTTGCGAAGCAGCGAAGGAGGCTGTATGGTTTAGAAAGTTCTTGACTGATTTGGAAGTTGTTCCAAATATGAATTTGCCTATCACCCTTTATTGTGATAATAGTGGTGCAGTGGAAAATTCTAAAGAACCTAGAAGCCATAAGCGCGGAAAGCACATAGAGCGCAAATACCATCTCATCGGGAGATTGTGCAACGAGGAGGCGTGATCGTCACACGCAGATCGCGCCTGAGCACAACATTGCCGATCCGTTTATAAAGCCCCTCACGGCTAAAGTGTTTGAGGACACCTAGAGAGTCTAGGACTACGGGTTGTACAAAGAGGGCGCTTTTCTTTACTCAAAGATGTTTTACCCCCACGCACGTTTTAGTCCAAGTGGGAGATTGTTGGGTTTTATGTCATAAAACTCGTGGTTTTGTAAACTGAATGTATATTCTATATCACAATAAAGTTGTTATTGAAATTTATTCAGTAAAGGTGTTATTGACTTTTGTGTATTGTGTAACCTTAATCCAATAAAGAACCCTTGGCTATAGGATGAATACTTGAACTTTATGTGTGACATAAAAGTGGATCAAGTTCAAGTTATAACCAGAACAGTCTATAGTATAAGGATAAGGTTGGGTACCTTATCCTGGGGACACTATGGACGCGCCCCACTTTGTAGAGAACAAACGATGTGATCCTTAATCGTTCATGTGGAGACATGTGAGTGGGGGCGCCCTATGCAATGAGTTTGCATAAGACTGGACCGCGCAATAGTCACTTAGACTTTATAACTCCGTTTACTGTCTTAACTGACTATATTCATACGATGACCTAGGTAACTCGATCTTAATCCTGAGCGTTCTATGGACCCCTGTTTATTCGGATTATTCTTAGATTTGCATGGGTGAGAGTGGCTCGAGACTGCCGACTCAATAAGCCTCCCATTTCAGGGATAAAACCGGGTAGATAGCTGGGAACATAGTTCGACAAGATGGAATTCATTCCTACCCGCTTTAGGGATTAGTAGAAAAGGTTGTTCCCTTAAGTACTGACTCCGGGTCTTGAACAATGGGCCCCTCCCTCTCATTGGCCCGAGAGGGATTTGGTTTGCTGGTTGGACCACAAACCAATTGTTCATTAGAGGATCAGTGGAACTTAAGGAACAAGAGGTAATTACAGGGGTAAAGCGGTGATTTTTGACCCAGCTGTAATTACGATTGACCTGTGAAGGATCGACTTACTAATCATAATTATATCGAGTGGACATAAATATATCTACAGTGAGGAGAGTGCAGCCACTGGGCTTTAGTGGAGTGTCCCGGTGGTTAACGAATGTTGATTAGCTAGGCTTAAGAGTTTGACCGGTTAATCTCGTATCGTTGGAGCTCATGATCTATAGGTCCATTAGGTCCTCCTTACTAGCTCGGACTTAGCCTTATAACTTTTTGAGAGAAAAGAATTTGAATTGTTCAAATTCAAGTTTGGGAGAAAGCATTATTTATATGTGATATATTTAACGAATCATAGCTTAATTATGAATTAAACTATGATTAATAAGAGGTGGATATATTTAAATATGATTTAAATATCGGGATCGGTTTATAGCATGAATAAGGATTCATGTTCGAAAAATCGATCGAGATCGGGCAATTTATTTAATTTAATATTTGATATTAAATTAAATTAAAAAATTAATTAATTAAATTAATTTTGAATTATTTAATTAATCATATTAATTTTAATTAAAAATCAATTTAATATTGATTTTTGAATTAAAATTAAATGTAAAATGAGGGATTTTCATGATTTTCATGAAAAACAAGTTGCCAACTTGCCCAATCTTACTCATCTTCAAAATTCACCAAAATTGGCCACCTCCATCTCAAAGCATCCTCATCACCCTTGAGTTGTCACTCCATTGAAGCTTTTTGAAGCTTTATATAATGGTGATTTGAGGTGTTTTGAGAGAATTACACAGAAAATTCAATATTCCCGAATTAGTGACCTTTGAGGTCTTTTCTTCCAAATTCTCTCAACCAAGGATCCCACAATCCGTTCTAAGGCCTGAGGGTAGTTGGGAAGACTCTAACGGTTGTCCACGAAGTGTTCGTGCTGAAAACCATCAACCGGGTGAAGAGAATTTGATCTTCAAATTTGAGTTTTCTATCCCTCTGTTTTTCCAGTTTTGAGCATGTTTTTTATTTTACAAAATTGATCAACTTAGAGTGTTCAAGATCCAAAATTGCTTCCGTTTTCTTAATCTACACTCTTTCAAATACCTCTAAACTTTTGGGTAGATTTTAATTATACCCTTAAGATATAAAAAGTTTTATTTTACGTTTAAACTTTGAAAAAAAATCATTTTAACCCTCGAACTTTAAAATCTTAAAAAAAAAATTGTTAGGCGCTTTTTCTATTGAAATGACAAAGAAAAATTGATGTGGTAGCTAATATATAAAAATTGAAAGTCATACGTGATGTACAACTCGACTTCAACTATCTAAAATAATAAGATTGTTTTCTTACCATTTATTTCAACTCAAAAGATATCATTAACATTAGGAAAAAAAATACAATTTTATTCCTTAGAGGTTTGAGTTTGGTAGTATAATGACCCTAAAAACTAAACCTTGTAAAGCGGGAGTACAACTGAGTTACTCTGCTCAAGCCTGAAATTTCGACAACATGATAGCGTAACTTTGAGAAATCTAAAATTTAAAAAGACCTGATGGGAAAAAAATACTTCTATATCTCAGGGACAACACTCAACATCCACCAAACTACGATACAATATGCTGAGCTCAACCAAGAGATACAGAAGCAAAAGAATTTTAAGATTTTCATACCAACTGCACAATAAATGACAAAGGTACAAAAACTAGATGCTAAGTAATTTTTAGACTTAGCAAAGTGGAGATATTTTTTGGATTTATGACATATTTTTTAGGTTATTTTGAATTAATTACACTTCGTTTTTGCTTACTTTAGTGTATTTCTTTTCTAACTACATTGGGATGAAATTTGAGGAGAAAAAGGGAAGAAATTGACAAATTACCTATGAATATAGTGCATAGGCACTTCGATTTAGAAGTCGGTGAGCAGCAGAGTACAGTGACTAGGCGCTGCTTCTAGTTTGGGTTACATTTTAATGGCGCCTAGGCGCTATCCCGACAACCCTAAATTTAAAAGATTAATTTTTAACCGCAAAGGGGTTCAAAAATAATTTTTTGGAAAGGAGACAAGAGAGTACAGATCTGAAAAACACCCTTTGGAAGACCGGATCATTAAAACGAAGTGAAAGCTACGCTTGGAGACTTGTCGAATAACTTGGGTTTGTTCTCTTTTCTCCTTTTTCTTTCTATTTTTCTCTTGTAATGATTTCTTTGATAGAATTAGTTGGTTTTGTATTATTTTACATTATGAACTAATTTTTCTTTCTAGAGCTCGATGCAGCCAACATTCGATTCTTACTCTTTAGTAGTTAATTGTTGATGTTTCTATTTCAATTGTGGTTGTGAGAATTTTCTGAACCTAATGCATGCTTAGGTCTGACCATTCTTTACATTGATATTATGCAATAATTTGAGGTTGAGGGACACAAATTGTTGATAAACTGAATTATTTTCCTAATTTACACTTGAGATAGAGATATCCTCGCGAATTTTATGGTTACTTAGGTTCTACATGCTTAATAGTTGAATTGTTTGAATTATCATAGAGATATAGGCAATGACTAATTGATGAGTATTGGTATAGCTTGAGAAAGAATATCGAGTGTATAAGAGTGGATGATAATCCCTTGAAATGGGATTGTTTTGGAATATTCTCTTGCTAGATTTCACTCAGTTTTGAATTGTGTGTGTGCTTTGGGTCGTGTCTTTAGTGAGTTTTGATGGAATCGAGATCTCAATTGCACAATAGAAGTCTAAATGGATCGAAAACTCGTTTTTTATTTGACAAACCCAAATACCCATACATTGGCAATTCTATCGATAAACATACAGAAGCATGAATTTTTGAACAGAAACATGCTAAAAGCTTTTCTAAACTAAAAGGTTAAGAGTTTTTACCTTTCTAGCTTGTGGAATAGCAACACCTTATTGTTTTGTATAACACGTACTGTAACCCTTTACAATTTTCAATAGGACACTACCAAATCGGAAAACTCCCTATTCTCTGGATTCTTGGATTGAAGTTATTGTGGAAAAACTTGTTGATTTTGGTAGGAATTACAGAGAGAACTTTTTGGGAGAAGAAGAGTTAACTGATCATCCAGAATGATCGATCAACCTCCCTTTGTATTTATCGATAAGGAGGGAGAAGAGGGAGGATAGTTGGGAATGTGTCTATCACACGTTCCCACTCATTAAGTAATTAATAATTAAATAAATAAATTAATAACTAATTAAATCATAATTAATATAATAAATATAATTAAATCATATTTGATTATATGTTTAATATAACTTATAGTTTTATTTAATTAAATCATATTTAATCAAATTAATTAAACTTACAAATTAATTAATTCTCTAATTAATTAATTCATAATTAAACATGATATATTTAATTTAGGTTATCTAATTTTAATGTGCATCTTATGCCCATTAAATTTTAACCTATAGTTTTTAATATGAATCCTATGCACATTAAAACAACATTTGAATTCCTTCAAATATTTAATTCTCTCATTTACTTTGAATCATATTCAAATTAAATTTATATTATAAAGTTTTGATGTGCATAAAAACCTTATATTATAATGTATCCCTATACATTAAATTAATTCTCAAAATAAATTTGAAAAATTCAAATTCTAATCAAGATCTAACAATCTAAGAACCCTTTACGAGTTAGGAAGTGGACATAATGGACTTACAGATCAGAAGCTCCAACGATACAAGATTAATAAGTTAATTTCATTAACCGACTAATCAACATTCATTAACTGCGGGAACACTCCACTAAAGTCCCGTAGTTACACTCTTCTCACTGCAGATATGTTTCTGTGTCCATGGATAACAACAAATAACAACAAGTTGATTCTTCACGAGCGTTCGTAACACCAGCTGGGTCAAATTATCGTTTTACCCTTGGGTTACATCTTTTACCTTAAGTACCAGTGATCCTCTAATGAACAACATGTTTATGGTCCTACCAATAAACTAAAGTTCATCTCGGGCCAGTGAGTGGGTTGGACCCTTTGTTCAAGTCCCGAAGGCACTACTTAAGGGAACACTCATCTTCTTACCCTAAAGTCGGGAAGGAGTGAATTCCATCTTGCTAGGTTAAGTCCTCAGCTGCCTGTGCGGTTTTGTCCCCAAGAAGGTAGGCATATTGAGTCGGCATCTCAGACTACTCTCCCTCATACTAGTCAAAGGATAATCCCTTGCAAATAGGAGTTTGTATCCTGCTCAAGATTGAGATCAAGTTGCCTAGGTCATCCTATTGAAATAGAAACCTAACTAGTCAACATAGTTACATCTATTGGTTACTATTTCGCGGTTTGGTCTCATGTGAACTCATCACATAGGATATCCTCACTCACATGTCGTCTACATGAATACTTAGATTACCGTGTTTGTATCATATACAAAGTGAGTCATATCCATAGTGTCACTAGGATAAGGTACCCAACCTCATCCCTATACTATAGACCCTTTAGGATGTTTCTCGAATCACGATCCTCATATGTCGTCTACATACAGTTCAAGAGATATATAACAACCTAGGATGTTTGTTTATTGGACTTAGGGTCAATATAAGGCAATATTTATAAATAACAAAATCAATAACAATTTATTGAAATAAATTGAACAAAATTACAAACTACGAGTTTTAGGGCATAAAACCCAACAAGTTTTGTGTTTAGTTCATCGAAAGTCGAGTTTGGTGTTTAGTTGGTTGTTTTCTTATTTTATTCTTTTTGCTTCGATTGTTTTGTGTGTTTTTGTGCCCTTTGTTGTGCAACATTTGAGGAGAAGAATGCTTGTTGTGATGCTAATGTTGCAACATTGTTTAACATTGACTTCAATTACAGAGGAGAAGGAATCTTGTTGAGGCACTGATGCTGCAACACTGTTCAGCATTGAATTCAGGACAAAAAAGTCAATTCGGGACCCACCACTCAAGATGATGCAAGAGAACGTTTTTTTTTCTATTTTGCAACCTTCCTTTTGGGACATTTTTGGAAAAAAGAAGTTGAGGGGCTTTTGGGTAAAAAAAAGGAAAGAGAAAGAGATTTCTCGAATTGGAAAAGAAGGAGAAATCGAGAGAGAGACCAATCTTGGAAGGAAGCTATCACAAAAATAGAGGAGAAGGAAAGAAAAGATCGAAAAGTAGGGTAACAAGGAGTCTCCATCAATTCTTAAGCCATTTCTTCTTCTCTTCTTCATCTTGTACCTTTGTTCCTGAGTTTTCTTGTTACTAGAGTTTATCGAAGTTGACTCTAGGTTGTTATCTTATGAATCTTATTTAAACTTGAGACGTTTATGATCGTTAGACCTTTCTTAGTTGGTTTCTTTGTAGAAAACCATGAGCTAATTTATGTAGGTTGAAATGTATTGATTTACAACTCTAATTTTGGACCCCTTTTGCTTAGGAAATACTATACATGTGTAGTTTGCTTATGGGCTCTAATTTTTTGATGTTCTTCTTTAGAGCGATCAACTTAGGATTGAATATAAGTTTGTTTTAATTCTGAAAAAGTTAAAATGAATGGAAATAGCATAAGCAATACAAGTAGGTTCTTATCTTGAATTAGAGAAGAATTCAAGGGTATAGACATATACTCTTGGCTTGTAAACTTAGGGAATTTGAGCTAGCCTTATGTTTGAAAGCTTGATGTCCATAAAAATATGTTAAACTCTGTTTTTGAGTAGTAATTAGAGGATTAGAATTAATTTTTGAAGGTTAATTTGTGATTTTCCGTTACTTACACAGTGCAATAATGTTGCACAATGCTATAACATTTCACAGCATCAAACAACAAAAATTAGTAGTGGACTTCCATAACTTCCAAGACTTTAGTCATTTGATTCACAACTCGTTTGTCATCATTTTTAGTTGTTTATCGCTCTTAGCTTGCTAGAATCTACTTCTCTTGTACCGAGCTCCTTTTAGTTGCTTTTAGGGTGCTTAAAGCTTTATAGTAATTTAGGGGTACTCATCTTTGTAAAATTTGCATTACGTAGTCCTTGTGGGATCGACCTTGTTCACCAATTGCTACTTACTATTGCGTATGCTTGCGTAGTGAGTTTTTACACAACAATTTTTTGGCATCGTTGTCGGGGACTAATTTGTTTGTGAATTTTGTGAAATTTAGTTCTTTTACTTATTGTTTGTAGTTTAAGTTAACACACACAAAAATTTGATTGATTACTTGTGTATTGCTAGGTAAAGGTTTTCTTATATGAACGAGGAGCTCGATCTTGAATTTTTCCCTCTTGATCCTAAGATCGAAAGCACATTTCATCGGAGAAGAAGGGAACAAAGATGCTTAGCAATAGTTGAAGACATGACTGACCCACCATTGAGAGTTGATAATAGTGGATGAGCTAGAGAAGTGGAAGATGAGAGAGACCAGATTATTCAGGAATATATCGTGCCAATTTTGATTCTTGGAATTTTGAGCTAAAACCAGTCATATTTTAGATGCTCTAGCACATAGACCAGTTTGGTGGTACACCAATGGAGGATCTTCACCTTCATTTGCAGTTGTTTATGGGCGTTTGCAAGTCCTTCATAATTCGAGGAGTGAGTGAGGATGTTCTCAGGTTGAAGCTCTTTCCTTATTCATTGAGAAGAAATGCACTAGAATGGTTGAATGTTATACCACCTGGAGCGATCACTAGTTGGAATGAGTTGGTGGAACAGTTTCTGACAAAGTATTTTCCACGCACTATGACTGCCAAGCTTAGGAGTGAGACCACATCATTTCATCAACAGGAGGATGAATCTTTATATGAAACATGGGAGAGATTTAAGGAGTTATTGTTGGGATTTGTGCCCTAAACTTGTGTAATTTTGATCAAATAAATAAAAAGTTATTTGTTTTGATAAAATTATATTCTTGCTTAATAAATCCAATAAACTAAGCTCCAAGGTTATGATATATCTTGAACATCAGTGTAGTGGACACTATTTGGATTGTATTCAAGAATATAACTTAAATGGTCTATGGTATAAGAATAAGGTTGGAAACCTCATTCTGGTAACACCATGGATGCGACCCACTTTGTAATTAGTACAAATGAGGTAATCCAACTCATTCATGTAGTTGACATGCGAGTGGGGGCATCCTGTATGAAGAGTTCATACAAGACCGGACTGCAAATTATTAGTCTAACCAGTGTAACACCGTTAACAAGATAAGACTAATAATTTATAGATGGTCATTAGTGACTCGACCTGAATCCTGAGTAAGTTAAGAACTCCTGCTTATAGGGGTTAGTCCTTAGACTAGTATGGGTGAGAGTGACCTGTAGCCGACTCAATAAGCCTACCTTCTCAGGGACAGAACCTCATAGGTAGCTGGGGACTTAACTATACAAGATGGAATTCACTCATTCCTACACTAAGGAATTAGATAGATTGTTCCTTTAAGAACTGACTCCAAGTCTTGAACAACGGGGGCCCCACCCTCTAACTGACTTAAGAGGGTATCAGTCTATGGTTGGACCTTAGACTTGTTATTCATTAGAGGATCAGTGGTGCTTAAGGAACAAAGAGGTAATCATAGGGGTAAAACGGTAATTTGACCCAGCTGTATTACGAACAACTTGTGAAGGATCGACTCATGGGTAATGATTATATTAATGGACACAATATAATCTACAGTGAGGAGAGTACAACTACAAGTCTATAGTGGAGTGACTTGTAGTTAATGAATATTGATTAATTGGATCAAAGAGTTTTATCAGTTAATCTCACATCATTGGAGCTCATGAACCTGTAGGTCCATTAGGTCCCTCCGTTGGCTCAACATGGTTATATTGAGGTATAAAGTTAGGAATGAAATTGAAGTGTTCAATTTCATATATGAGGTGTTATATCAGTTATATATGATATAATTGATATAATATATGGTTTTAATGTGAATTAGATTCATAAATAAACCATATAATAGTGGGAGAATAAAGAAGGGATAGAATGGTAATTTCCATCCTATTTTCCTATACATATAGTTGCATGAGATGCAATTTGTGGTCAAGGGCTTTTCAACAAAACCATAGCACTCTCTCATATTGTGTTGGAAAACGTTCTAATCACAATCTCACAAACATCTCACCTCACCTAAAGGGAACCCACATTCCTCCCTCACTTAGAGAACAACGAAGAAGATCCAGTGGTAGTGTAGGTGATCGTTCGGGTTCGTGTTACTGAGATCGTGAACGTGGAAGAAGGATCATTTGAAGAAAGAGTTTTTCAAGGTAATATCTTGTTGTCCATCTTGTAGAAATGCATGCTTAATCTAGTTAGATTAGTTCTTGATGGTAATCCATGTAACTAAATTAAGAACACGCGATTCACAATCGCTTCCGCTGCGGGATTCGATCCCTTCAATTGGTATCAGAGCCCAATATTGTTCTTAATTTTCGTACTGGATTTATCAAGAAAAAGGTGGGATCTACTGTTTTTCATGAGATGAATGAACGTTTGCAAGTTAGATGTTTTCAAATTTGGCACTTAGATTTACATAATTTCGTTGAATTGTCCAATGTAAGGGCCTATTGTTTTGGGCAATTTATTATGCAAATCGAGTCTGTAAGTCAGTGTCGATCGAGGCAAGATGGTTGCCAAGAAGAACGGAGCAAAAAACGAGCCAAAACGATGGAGATTGTTGTTGTTCTGTGAATGGTGTTGCAACGCTGTTCATTGGCGTTGCAACGCCACTGCGGCAGGCGCGCGACTGAGAAATGACAGCGTTGCAACGCTTCTGCTGAGACGCACTTTGACGGGCGGAAGAAGACAAGATGCAACGTTACAACGCTGGTATCAGCGTTACAACGCCACATGCGTTTCACGTGAAGAAGCAACGGGCAGAAACAGTTTTATTAATATATAATAAATATAAAAACGTTTTATATTTATATTTATTTATATTTATTTAATTTTAATTAATATAATTAGATTATATTAATGAATTTATGGTGCCAAAATAGGTCTAATTTTGCTATTTAAATTATGCAATTGTTGTGTAAGTATTGTCATGCATAGTGTATGCTTTTAATTTAGAAATCCCACCTTAGGTTAAGCATTTTCATGCATCATTTATAATATAAAAAGTTATATTATATAACGCATGATTAATTAATATAAGGTGTTATATTAATTTATGGACAACATTGACATGCATTATATTTCATGAGATGATTATGCTATGTATATCTTATTATTCATGAGATGAATGATCAAACACTATAACATAGTATGCATGTCACCTAAGGTTAATTATTGGTTTTAAAATGTTTAGAACTTGGAAATAATAGACCTTAGGTTATCTAGTTCTAATTAGATTAGAATTAGGAACCAAGTAATTTATAAACAATGATTAAAAGATGAACTCTGTCTAAGGAAGGTTCTGTCTAGGCTAGGGTATTTAAGCTGACGGAAACGGAACACCCCTACCTGGGAACTGACCTGGGAGTGAATTTTAATGAGAGAGTTTATAAATTATAGTAGCGTCAACAGGTTTATTAAGAGGTTAATAAACTAGAAATCCTAGGCTTAATATAAAGAGTTATATTAGCAAACTTAGGATAAAATCAATATAAGAGTTATATTGATAATCGATATAAGAGTTATATTATAAGTCTAGGAAAAACCATTAGCCGAGTTTTAGCCTAAGTAAATTTCCTATAGAGTTAAAGTATCCAGTGGGAGGAAAAGTGTATATGATACATATTTTTCCACCTACGTATCTCCGGGAAGTTCACACCGTGAGACTCATACTTGGTCTCGTGACGCAAACGAGAGCGTCCCCCTTTAGATGATGTTTGTATGAGTCAATATCAAGGTGAATGGAGAGGGTACTTATAGTGGGTGGGAGCAGGTTTAGTGAAAACAAAACTATGGTCTCTTAAGTCGACTTACATCGTAAGATCACTATGGTCAGCCTGCTAGTTTGGCCTGAACCAGACAATCCCTTCGGAGGGCTTGATTATAGGGGATCGAACATAGTAGACACCCGAAAGGGATAAAGATTTCCTTAGTCTATTTTTCAAACTAATCCTCCCTTCGGCGGATTTTATTGGATGGGAACTCTGGGATCTAAAGACAGAGGGTTACACTCACAAGGTACATAAGAAGTGTATGTATCCTGACCGAATAATGGTAACTACAGCCTATAGGAATAAGAGTTATTCTGGCATTAGGTTTTGGTCAAGAGCGTCTTGATCTAGAGGAGGAGTGATTTTTATTACCCTTCGGTGTCATACATTCTAAACCTTTGGTGTATCATTGCAAATTATAAATGACCTAGGAATCATTTGATAATTAGCTAAAACTTGATTGGATTAGAAAATTAAAGCAAGAAGCTCATACAAGTTTTGTTTGTAAATTTTCAGCAAAAATGTCTAGCTCTATAATTTCCTTATTGGGTGCGGAAAAGTTAACTGGAAAGAATATGATGACATGGAAAAACAAACTCAACACTATATTAGTAGTGGATGATCTGAAGTTTGTACTAACTGAGGAGTGTCCTCAGGTGCCAGGCTTGAATGCTTCACGAAATGTTCGTGATGCATATGATTGATGGATCAAGGCCAATGATAAGGCCAAGGTCTTCATGCTGGCAAGTATGTCTGACATATTAGCCAAGAAGCATGAGGGCATGATAACCGCTAAGGAAATCATGGATTATTCAGTGCAGGGCATGTTTGGACAACAGTCCACACAGGCCCGACACAATGCCCTAAAGTACATATTTAACTCAAGGTTGCCAGGGGGTACATCTGTTCGGGATCATGTCCTGGATATGATGGTGCACTTTAACATCGCGGAGTTGAATGGTGCTTCTATCGATGAATCGAGTTAGGTCAACTTTATTCTGGAAACCGTTCCAGATAGTTTCCTTAAGTTTAGAAGTAATGATGTTATGAACAAGCTTACTTTTAATCTTACCTCCTTCTGAATGAACTCCAGACCTTTCAATCTTTGATGAAAATTCATGGATCGAAAGGTGAGGCAAATGTTGCCAGTAGGAGTTATCATAGAGGTTCGACCTCTTGATAAAAAATAGTGGCTTCATCTTCTTCTAACCTGAAAGGGAAGAAGAAGAACATGAAAAAGGTTGGTAAAGGGAAACGAGCTGACAAAGCTGTCGTCCAGAAGGGTAAGAAAGTTAAAGAAGTTGCAGACAAAGGAAAGTGTTTCCACTACAACGAAGACGAGCATTGGAAACGGAACTGTCCGAAGTACATTGCAGAAAAGAAGAAGGAAGGTAAATATGATTTACTTTGCTTAGAAGCTGGTTTAGTGGACAATGATAAAACTGTTGGGATTTGTGCCCTAAAACTCGTAGTTTGTAATTATGTTCTAATTAATGTAATAAAGTGTTATTATTTCAATAAAGTGTTATTGTTCGTTATCTACGAGTTTGCCTTTATTTAAACCCTAAATCCAATAAACTAAATATCCAAGGTCATTAAATGAATCTTTAACCTGAATGTAATGTACATAAAAAGGATCTCGGTTCGAGATACAAAAAAAGGGTCTATAGTTAGGAGATAAGGTTTGGGTACCTTACCCTAGTAAAACTATGGATGTGGCCCACTTTGTATTTGATACAAACACTGTGATCCTAACGTGTTCGTGTAGATGACATGTGAGTGGGGATATCCTATATAATGAGATTACATAAGACCGGACCACGAAATAGTAACCTCTAGCTGTAACTCCATTGACTAGTTAGGTGTCTATTTCACTAGGATGACCTAGGCAACTTGATCTCAATCCTGAGCAGGTTACGAACTCCTGTTTGCGGGGGATTGTCCTTTGACAAGTATGAGTGAGAGTGGCCAGATTCGCCGACTCAATATGCCTACCTTCTTGGGGACAAGACCGAGTGAGCGGCTGGGAACTTAACTTAGCAAGATGGAATTCACTCCTTCCCGCCTACTAGGGTAAGTATAGAAATGTTCCCTTAAGTGATGTCTCCGGGACTTGAACAAAGGGCCCGACCCTATCATTGGCCCGGGAGGGACTCTGTTTGTTGGTAGGACCACAAACAAATTGTTCATTAGAGGAGCACTGGTACTTAAGGCACAAGATGTAACCCAGGGGTAAAACGGTAATTTGACCCAGCTGTTGTTACGAACATTCGTGAAGGATTGACTTGCTGTTATTGGTCAATATCCGTGGACACATAAATATATCTGCAGTGAGAAGAGTGCAGCTGTGGGACTTTAGTGGAGTGTTCCCGCAGTTAACGAATGTTGATTGAGAGGTTAATGAGATTAACCGAGCAATCTCGTATCGTTGGAGCTTCTGATCTGTAGGTCCATTAGGTCTACCTTCTAGCTCGTAAAGGATTCTTAGATCATTTGAATTTTAAATGTTCAAATTCATTAGGGAATACATTTAATGTATATTGATACAATATAATATATAGTTATGGAACTATATGTTATAAATTTAATGTGAATATGATTCATATTAAACTATGTGAGAGAATTGAATATTTGAAAGAGTTCAAATATTATATTAAATATGAATGTGATTCACTTTTGAAAACTATAGGTTAAAATTTAATGTGCCTTTGGATGTACATTAAAACTATAGGTTAAAGGGAAATATGATTAAATGAGATTTAATCCAAATTAAATATATGATATTTAATTTGTATTATTTAAATATGATTTAAATGAATAATTAAATTTGATTTAATTATATTATATTATTATTATTATTATTATTATTATTATTATTATTATTATTATTATTATAATAATAATAATAAAGGAAGGAACGTGTCACTCAGACACGTTCTCCACTATCCCCTTCCTTCTCCCTATCGATAGCTTAACAGAGAGAAAGGGTGTGAGAACTATCAGTCGATCAACAGAATTGCACAAGCGATTGGAGAATTGCTCTCTCTCTCTCATTCTCACATTCTCATTCCCTTCTTCTTCCAATTGTTGGAAACCTTCCCACCAAGGTAGATTTAAGAACTCAGAGATATAGGAGGTGATCCATTTGGTAGTGTCTTTCTTGGAGAAAAACAGAGAAGTTCTACTGTATTGCTGAAAAGTTAGGAGCAAGAAGTTGTTGTGCTAGAGAATTAGAAACTACAAAGGTATTCTTTTTCTTCCCTTTAGTTTAATTGTTAAACTTGCAGCATGTTTGCATGTATGCTATTATCCATGTCTAATAGGATTAGAAATTCATGCTTGTTCAGTATTTTTGGGTCAATGTAATTGGTTTTTATTTTCAACCAAAACATTCAAGCAAAATTAACGATCCCAATCACGTTTTTATTTGCTCAAGAGATCGGATCTCCATCAATTGGTATCGTGAGCAATGCTTGTATTGTTTTGTTTTGAAACAAAATTGCATTGATTTTGGTGGGAATTGCATTGGTTTGCTGTAATACTGTTTAGGAATTTTTTGGCCATAGTTTACTTTTGATTTTGATCAAATTGTATGTAAAGGACCCTGCGTTTTTGGGCAAAAAGTACAAAATTGAGTCTGTAATTGAGTTACTAGTCGTTCGGCACAAGTTTCATTCAATTTGGAGGAGAATCGAAGGAGAAATTGAAGAACGAAGCTGCTGTGTTCGTGGAAGAAGGCTGCTTCTTTGGCAATAGCGTGTAACGCGCTTTTCATCGGCGTTACAACGCTGGAAGAAAACGATGTCGCAACGCCAGCGTTCCCTATCGACGCGGGCGATCAAGGGGTCAACGTTGCAACGCCATCCCGATAGCAGGCGCGCGAGGATGAAGCGGGCGTTGCAATGTTAGCATCAGCGTTGCAACGCCATGAGGCGATTCAAGCAGTAAGAGACCGGTTCGAGCTGGTTCGTTGGTTTTGGTTCAGTTCGAGCGGTTCAAGGCCGATTCAGGGTATTTTTGGACTGATTTCATGAAATAAATTAATTTAATTTATTTTTTTGCACTTTAGGGGCCAAATTATTAGGTTTCTGACTTTTATCTATATGAATGTCATTTAGATTATTCCCACCTTAGGATAAGCATGTTCATGCATTTTATTTATATAAATGTAATATGAATATGGTTGAATGCATGACTAATTTATTTTTTCATGAGTAATTAATTATAAGTGTTATAATTAGATTATATGGAAAATAAATTGCATGAAGCATGAAATTACTTAGTTTAAAATAAATGTTATTTTGTTTAAGTAATTTTATAATTCAAGTAGTTGAATTTTTTTTATAATTCCAATTTGAATATAGATTGTTGGATTTATAATATAGTTTCTTTATCATAGGTTAATTATTAAAATTTATAAAAGTTATAAATTAAAGGGGTTTTAGAAACCATAACCTATAATAAAGAAATGCATGCAAACATAGGAACTTGGGTTAAATTTAATTAGTTTTAAATCGTTTAAAATTAATTTAGACCTAAGTTTCAATTTCTAATAGGATTAGAAATAAGTCTTACGTAATATTTTAAATAGTTTAAAATATAGTAGGACTTTAGGACTTTGGTTATAAGGGAACTCTACCGGTGAAGTTCTATCTAAGGCTAGGGGTACTTAAGCTGACGGTTAATGAACACCTCCTACACAGGAACCGACCGGAACACGAGTTGAATTAACCTCGATTCGAATTATCTCTAGGTAATTAAAATGTTTATTCACCTAGACATAAGGTTTTAAGACCTAGTTATAATAGTTATAATAGGCATAGGCTTAGATAGATTCTTTTAGCCAGAATCCGACTAAGTTAAATCCATACCCTAATTTTAGGAACTTCAGTGGGAGAAAACGATATGTTCGCATCGAGTTTACTCTCACGTCCTCAAGAGTTCATACCGTGAGTTCCATGCTCGGCTACACGACGTCAATAGGGTGTCCCCCTACGGTATGTGTTTGCATGGTTCAATACCAAGGTGAATGAGGGAAGTATCCATAGTAAATGGGAGCAGGACGCGTGTCAACATATTCTACGGTCTCCTCCATTAGGTCGCACTGTGAGATTTCTATAGTCCACTTTGCTAGGTTGTCTTGGGAATGACCAAACCCTACGGAGGGCCTGACTATAGGGATCGGAACACCGCGAACTCCAGAAATGGATAGGGTCTCTTAGGTTGTTTGCCAACAGTTGTCTTTCTTAATAGTAGCCTGTTGGCTCGGGCCTATTGGATCTGAAAATGGCAGGGTCACATTTACGGGATGAGTTAAGCTAGTTAACAAATCCTTGACCAAACAAACGGTAGCTAAGGACCATTGGGACATGAGATGTTTTGGTAGTGAGAATTGGCTGAGAAAGTCTCAATTCAAGGGAGGAATGACTGATCGCCCGACGGAGGCTTTTGTTCTAAACCCTTGAAGTATCGTTGCAAAATTAAAGGTTTAACTTAAACAGTGGGTTTTAGTATAAACACTAGGGTTCTTTAATAATTTTGCTAAATTAGATTGGTTTTTACAATGGGTTTAAAAGGCAAAACTAATTAGAACTATTTTAGATTTTCAGCATGTCGTCCTCAATAATAGCCTTACTTAAAAGCGATCGTTTAACTGGTGAGAATTTTACTACGTGGAAGTCCAACTTGAATACGATTCTCGTTGTTGACGACCTTCGGTTCGTACTAACTGAGGAATGTCCTCGATTCTCGCCGTAACGCTCCTCAATCATTAAGGAGGCGTACGACCGCTGGATCAAGACCAATGATAAGGCCAAGGTCTACATTTTGGCTAGTGTTTCTGAAGTTCTGGCCAAAAAGCACGAGGGCATGGTCTCAGCTCGTGAGATCATGAGTTCACTGCAGGAAATGGTTGGACAACCGTCTGGACAGATTCGACACGAATCCCTCAAATACGTTTATAACTCTCGTATGAAGGAGAGGTCATCGGTGAGAGAACACGTTCTTGATCTGATGGTCCACTTCAACGTGGCTGAGATGAACGGAGCGGTCATTGACGAGCAAAGTCGGTATCATTCATCCGGAATCTCTTAGAAGAGTTTCGAAATTAAATAAGCAATGCGGTGATGAACAAGATAGAGTATAACCGACTACTCTCCCGAATGAACTACAGACTTTCCATCTCTTATGAAGAATAAGTGGTCAGGTGATGGAGAGGCAAATCTGTTTGCCCATTCCGTAAGGTTCGGAAGGGTTCATCCTGCAGGACTAAGTCTGTAACTCTTCTTACGGGCTTAAGAAGACCCAAAAGAAGAAAATAGGAGGGAAAGGGAAGGCACCTCTTTGCTGAAAAAAAGGCAAGGAAAAGCCAAGCTTGCAGATAAAGGAAAGTGTTTCCCACTGCAACATGGATGGGCACTTTGAAGAGAAAGCGCCCAAAATACCTTGTTGAGCTCAAGCGGAAGAAAGGTAAATTAGATTTACTTGTTCTTGAAACTTGTTTAGTGGAAAATGATGATTTAACTGGATACTTGATTTGGGAGAGCCACTAATCACGTTTGCTCTTCATTTCAGAAACTTGTTCCTTCAAGGAGCTCAAGAGGGTGAGATGGACTTCGAGGGTCGAAGCAGGAGACGCGTCGTCTCACTCGTGGAGTGGGAGATGCCAAGTTATTTTTCGGAGATAGATTTATTTCTTTAAAAAATCTGTATATAGTTCCTAAGCTTAAAAGGAACTTAATTTCTATCTATTGTTTAATAGAACTTGGTTATTGTATTTCTTTTTCAATCAATGAAGCGTTCATTTTGAAAGAGGGTGTCAATATTTGTTCTGCTAAATTGAAAAATGGCTTATACGTACTGAAACCGAATAAAACCAAAACAATTTTAAATCCTGAGATGTTTAAAAATGCTAGCACTTAGAATAAAAGGCAAAGAATTTCTCCAAATAATAATAGCTATCTGTGGCATCTTAGACTTGGTCATATTAATCTCAACCGGATTGAGAGACTTTCTAAGAATGGACTTCTAAACAAGTTAGAAAATGATTCTTTACCGCCTTGCGAGTCCTGCTTTGAAGGTAAAATGACCAAACGACCTTTTACTGGAAAACGTTATAGAGTCGTAGAACCCTTACAACTTATACATTCGGATCTTTGTGGTGTGGTGAATGTTAAAGCTCGAGGAGGGTACGAATATTTCATCTCTTTCATAGATGATTATTCGAGGTATGGTTATCTATACCTAATGCATCACAAGTTTGAAGCTCTTGAAAAGTTCAAAGAGTATAAGGCTGAAGTAGAGAATGCATTAGGAAAAACCATTAAAACACTTCGATCAGATCGAGGTGGAGAGTATATGGATTTGAGATTCCAGGACTATATGATAGAACATGGAATTAAATCTCAACTCTCTGCACCTAATACACCACAACAAAATGGTGTGTTAGAAAGGAGAAATAGAACCTTGTTAGACATGGTTCATTCTATGATGAGCTATGCTCAATTGCCTGCCTCGTTTTGGGGATACGCAGTAGACACTGCAGTTCAAATCTTGAACAGTGTTCCATCAAAAAGTGTTTTAGAAACACCTTTTGAACTCTGGAAGGGGCGTAAACCTAGTTTACAACACTTCAGAAATCCCACCTTAGGTTATGTGTGCTTTTATTTTAGAAATCCCACCTTAGGTTAAGCATTTTCATGCATCATTTATAATATAAGGAGTTATATTATATAGTTTGCATGATTAATTAATATAAAGTTGTTATATTAATTTATGGACAGCATTGACATGCATTATATATCATGAGATGATTATGCTATGAATGTCTTATTATTCATGTGATGAATGATCAAACACTATAACATAGTATGCATGTCACCTAAGGTTAATTATTAGTTTTAAAATGTTTAGAACTTGGAAATAATATACCTTTGGTTATCTAATTCTAATTAGATTAGAATTAGGAACCAAGTAATTTATAAGTTATGATTAAAAGAGGAACTCTATCTAAGGAAAGTTCTGTCTAGGCTGGGGTATTTAAGATGACGGAAAGCTAAACACCCTACACAGGAGGCGACCTGGGAGTGAAATTTAATCAGAGAGTTCATAAATTACAGTAGCGTCAACAGGTTTATTAAGGGGTTAATAAACTAGAAATCCTAGGTTTAATATAAAGAGTTATATTAAAAAACTTAGGATAAAATCAATATAAGAGTTATATTGATTATCGATATAAGAGTTATATTGATAGAGTTAGGTAAAACCATTAGCCGGGTTTTAGCCTAAGTAAGATTCCTATAACTTTAAAGTATTCAGTGGGAGGAAAAGTGTATGAGATACATATTTTCCCACCTACGCTATCTCCGGGAAGTTCACACCGTAAGTTATACTTGGCCTCGTGGCACAAACGGGAGCGCCCCCCTTCGAATGGTGTTTGTATGAGTCAATATCAAGGTGAATGGAGAGGGTCCTTATAGTGAGTGGGAGCAGGTTTAATGAAAACAAAACCTACGGTCTCTTTTATCGGTTTACACCGTTAGACCACTATGATCAGCCTGCTAGTTTGGCCTGGACCAGACAATCCCTTCGGAGGGCTTAATCATAGGGGATCGAACACCTGAAAGGGATAAAGATTTCCTTACACTATTTTTTAATCTAGTCCTCCCTTCGGCGGATTTTATTGGATGGAGACTTTGGGATCTAAAGACAGAGGGTTACACTCACAGGATACATAAGTTGTGTATGTATCCTGACCGGAAAATGGTAACTAAAACCTATAGGAATAAGAGTTATACTGGTATTAGGTTTTGGTCAAGAGTGTCTTGATCTAGAGGAGGGGTGTTTTTTATTATCCTTCGGTGTCATACATTCTAAACCTTTGGAGTATCATTGCAAATTATCAATGACCTAGGAATCATTTTGATAATTAGCTAAAACATAATTGGATTAAAGTTATAGCAAGAAACTCATACAAGTTCGTTTGTAAATTTTTTCAGCAAAAATGTCTAGCTCTATTATTTCCTTATTGGGTGCGAAAAAGTTAACCAGAGAGAACATAATGACTTGGAGGAATGGACTCAACATAATCTTGTTTGCACATGATCTTAAGTTCGTTCTCAATGAGGAGTGTCCTCAATTTCCTGCTCAAAAGGCATCTCAAGTTGTTGAGGATGCGTATGACCGCTGGATCAATGCCAACGAAAAGGCAAAAACCTATATCCTGGCTAGCATACCTGATGTTTTAGCCAGGAGGCTGGAGGGCAAGGTCTCAACTCGTGAGATCATGGATTTTGTACTAAATTTGTCTAGACAACCGTCCAAACAAATTCGGCATGAAGCCCTAAAATTCGTTTACAACGTACGCATGAAGGAAGGAACGTCAGTGAGAGAACATGTTCTCAATTTGATTGCCCACTTCAACATAGCGGAATTAAACGGAGCGGTCATATATGAGAAATGTAAGGTTTTGTTCATCCTAGAATCTCTTCCGAAGAGTTTTCTCCAATTCCGTAGCAATGCAGCGATGAACAACATAGAGTATGATCTGACTTCTCTGCTAAATGAGCTGCAGAATTATCAGTTTCTTATGAATGATAAGAGACAACAAAATGGAGAGGCAAATTTGTTTGCTGATAGCACACAAAATGTGCTATCCTTAGGCTTAATTATTGCTAGTTTTATAATGATTTCGGGGCTTTTACGTGGTTAATTTATTCAATTTCAGGTTAAGAGCTTAAACGGAGCTATTGGAGACAATTTGGATCACTCGGGATCAAAACGGGGTTATTTGGAGCTAAAGATAACATCAATTGGAAGAAAAAGAACCAATCCAAGCATGATGACCCAAGGTGATGGCGTTGCAACGCCATGCTTGCTGTTTAAAGACTTTGAAGACTCCAGGCGATAGCGTTGCAACGCTGCCTTAGGCGTTACAACGCTATCTCGATAAGAAGCCACGCGTGAAAAGCCGCACATAGGGCGTTGCAACGCTGCCTTGCAGCGTCGCAACGCCATTTTGACAAGGAGCGCGCGCGTTAGGGTAGCGAACGCCATCGATTATTTCCTTAATTGCTAGCCGCCTAGGGTGCAGCGTTGCAACGCTGTCCCTAGCGTTGCAACGTTGCACCGATTCCTTCTAAAAATATATCCTTATGATTTCATTACAAGAGGAGCACAATTTGGTAGAGTTTTGCCCTAATTTCGAAACACACCTTGTAAGAAGAGAGAATAGAGTGATTTTGAGAGCCAAAGCATTCGTGGAGGTTCGACATCGAAGACGGGAGCTCGGAGACGAAGGACCGGCATCGACACCTAAGTTTATTTCTCTTTCTTTCAATTTGTAACAGCGTTCTAAGACGTTTCCTACTTATTTAGTTTGTTTTTATGGTGATTTTGAGTAGCTAAACATTGTAGTTGGATTTAATTTACTTGTTGTGACTTTATTGCTATGTTTTGAGGCATGTTTTGTCCTTATTTCTGGCAATTCATTCTTTACTTCTTAATTTGTTGATTCAAGTGGACTCGAGAGATAAAGCTTGAATTAGAGCAAAATTGTCAAAACCCTTAGTAGTCTGGCACGAGAGTGACCTAGAATTCTTAGGGAAACACTTAAAGAAGTTACTTAATGTCATGCATGTTGTAGGTTCGTATGGAGACTATGAATTCTATTGCATGTGTGAGGCTCACTAAGAACCGAGAGGTTTTCTTGAGTAATTTACTTCTTGTTTATAAATTCATCTCATGAGGTCAATGCATGTGTAGTTAGGTTATTAACTTGTAAAATCACTTCCTTTAATTCTATCAATTCGTGTCTCCACATGTTTGTTTGTTTGGTTGTCTTATTCGTCAAACACCTATCCATGTTTTGTTGCTTTAGCTAAATTTGAGAATTAGTATCTTAGTACTTAATTAATCTAGAAACCCATTCCCGAGGACGATACTTGGACTCATAAATCACTATACTAAAACTTGACCCGTACACTGCGGTATTGCATTATAAATATCACGCAACAAGTTTTTGGCGCCGTTGCCGGGAATTGGCGATTATTTAGATTAATTAATATTAGGAGAAAATTTGAAATTTTAGACTAAAGCTTGTTTGTTTGTCTTTCCTTAATTGTTTTGTGTGTTTGTTTGTTTCCTTATTTGTGTTATTTTAGTTTTGTGTGTTTTTGAGTCTTTGTTTCCTGTTTTCGTTGTGTTGATATTGTGTGAAGTCTTGTTGTGAAATTACTGATTTTTCAAGTATGACTTTGCATAATTTTGAGTTTCCACCATCCTATTGCCCCTCTCAGGACCCTAGTTTTGTGCATCATGATTTTTCTGAATACCATGTGTCTAATTTTTACCATTCTGTACCTAACATATATGGAAATTCACATGAGGGTAGTTATTTAGGCACTTGGAACCAGAATTTTTCGTACCTTAACCAACCCTTAGAAAAATCTTCGCTGATGGACCAATTGGCTGAATACACATTAGAATTGAAATTGAAAAATTTGATCCATAGTGAATTAGAGAGGTTGGATAGGTTAGAAACCGAGGTGGTAGGACTTTGGGAAATAGTACAGGATCGAGCTCAATATCTTAACCAGCTAGTAGTTTCCCTTAATGCCTTACAAGAACAATTTCTTATCCTTACCACTCAGGAGATGCCACCTAGGAGGGTTTGTTTAGATGTTAGTGAGGATAGTTTGGGGGAGACTGAGGCACACCATGATTAGGTTAGTGAGGAGGACCATTGGTGATACACTTAATTCCACGGGAGAGATCCAGTGATAGAGTTAGAGTTAGAGGTGAGAAGTCTTCTTTTATTTTATCCCGAAATTTCCTTTATTTTTGATAACCATTTGTCTTACACTCACGAGTCCTGCTTTGATTTCAGTCCTTTTCTTTTGATAAATAAAAATCCCAAAAATAATTTTCTATCTGGGGCTCAAGAAAAGAAGGACAGCCTTTTAGACTTAGAAGGCTACATCGATTCGAGCAAGAAGGGCCCGAAGAAATATGAGCAATTTTATGTGCCCTGATAAGTCACCGTCTTGCTAAAGACGTTAAAGAAAGCGCTTCTTGGGAGGCAACCCAAGTTTTATGTTTTATGTCTTTAATTTTTGTTTTATTTTCTAGTTGTTGGTGTTTTTCTGTTATCTAATTTCTTTCTGTTCCTCCAGGTGTATGCCCAAAGGGAGAGCTGCAGACTTGCACCCTTTTGATCCTGAGATCGAGAGGACCTGTAGGAGACTCCTAAGGGAAGGAAGAGCAGAGCCTCAAGAAATGGCTGATCAGGAGTTCATCAATAACCCTAAACCTATCAGGGAGTATTTCCAACCTGTGTTTAATTCTGAGCAGGCTGGAATAGTCCATGCCCCTATCAATGCTAATAATTTTGAACTTAAGACAGGGCTGATACAAATGGTTAGGGAAGGTGCTTTCAGAGGCTTAGCCACAGAAGATCCTAACTCTCATCTTCAAAATTTCTTAGAAATCTGTGGTACATTTAAAATGAATGGTATCTCTGCTTTGATAGTATTCGCTTGCGTCTTTTCCTTTCTCTTTGCGGGTAGAGCCAAAGAATGGCTAGGATCCCTTCCTCGGGAAGTATCACTTCTTGGGAGGAGTTCGCCCAAGCCTTCATGACCAAATTCTTCCCACTGTAAAGGTTTGCAAAGTTAAGGGTGAGATTGGAACATTCGAGCAAAGCAGGGAGGGAGAGCAAACTATTCGAGGCATGGGAAAGGTACAAAGACATGCTCGGGAGGTGCCCACAACATGGCTACCCAGTTGGCTCCAGTACAATTGTTCTATAATGGGTGGAAGGTAAGACCAGGACCATTACGGATGCCGCTCTTTGAGAGGGCTTTTATGGCTAAGAGCGTGCGGAAGCACGTGCCCTCTTGGAGGAAGTGTCATTTGCCCCACTAAAGTGGCCTCGTGAAAATAGCAGATCTAAGCGGTGTTTGGATTGTATCAACCTGGATGAGGTAACTTCTCTTAGATCTCATATGGCATCTCTCACTCATGCCTCGAATAATTTTGCAGGATCACCACAAGCGGGGATGTCCTCTCAATGCTCCCGACCCAATGGAGAATCCACTATGGAGCAATTGCACTACTGAACAAATGAAGCAACACCTATGGAGGCAATCGGACTCAGAACAACCTCCCAACACATTACAATCCGAGGTTTGAGGTATCATGAAAATTTTTCCTATGCTAACAACAAAAATGTGTTGAATCCCCTACAGGGCATGCTTCTACATCGAGAGGAAACCATCTACGGAAGACACATTGCACTCCTTCATATTTGAATCAGAAGTCGGTCCAACCAAATTTGGAGAATGCGATCACGATCTATCTAGTATTGTGACCGATCCATGGAGGCTGCAATAAAGAATATAGAGACCCAGATTGGCCAAATGAACACATCACTTCGAGGCTGCAAGCAAGGAAGGAAACACCAGTGAGGAGATGCAGTCTAGCTAAAAGGCGTTAAACAAAGCGCTTCTTGGGAGGCAACCCAAGCTTTACCTTACTTTTGTTTTCCTGTCTTTAGCTTGCTTTAGTTTGTTTTTGTTGTTTTTCAATTCTTAGTTAATTGTTGTTTTGCTTTGTAGGTTGTGGAGATGCCCTTCTTCGTTGAAATCCATGCTCCCGTCCTGAGGAACTCCAACACACATGCTTTGGCTATCCAAGAATCTCAAAAAGATCTCCATTACCCAGGACAATATTGTTCACTCTTATCCTTATACTTAATTTATGCTGCATTGCAAACATTGGGGCAATGTTTAGTTTAAGTTTGGGGGTGGGATGTGTTTATTTGTGTTTATTTGTTATGGTATCACGAGTATGTCTTTGAATTGTTGGTTGATCTTTTACATAAGTATGAGTATGATAGCCTAGGATGAGATATAATTGGAAATCCTTGTGATTCTGCTGAATCATGAGAGCATGACATGAATTTGAGTTAATTTAAAAAATTTTGTGAGTTTTTCCTGCAATATGAAGCACATAGCCTGTGTTCCTGTAGTTTTGAAATGCTTAGAACAAAGTTATTTGGGTTAGAAGTTTGATGTCACCTCGATAGATCTGAGAACTGATCTGAGAGTTAAACTGCAGGATAGGGTGAATGACAATATGAAGTGCATGATCTGTATAGTATGTGAAATAGTTTGTTTTTGTTTTTGTTTGCTGAAGAAAAAAAATCGTGAGGACAAAAATAGCTACCTTCACTGTGATCAGTTAGGCCACTCATTGAGCGAGTGCTCTGGGTAAGGGTCCCTGCAGTGGATGTGTGAAAGCTAGTGTCCTTGCACACAAAAAAAAAAAGAAGAAAATAGAAAAAGTGGCATCAAAAGAGTGATTAAGTGCTGAGTAAAGTTGTTTATTTCTTGAATGTGGAGAGGCTCAAAGATTAATAATTAAGACCAGTGTAGGGGGAAGTTGAATGGAGAACCTAAAAGCCGATCCGGGCAATGAAGGGAACATAGGCTAATCACACACACACGTAGGAACACTTAGGAAACGTTTTAAATTACTTGTTGAAGTGTTATGTTTAAGTGTTTCCTGTGATTGCAAAATTTTCTCTTAAATCTTTGAGGCTTGAATCAAATATGTGTTTAAGAACAATCTAATGTTTAACTCTGTTTTTGCTCGGGACTAGCAAAAGTTTAAGTTTGGGGGTGTTTGATAGCACACAAAATGTGCGATCCTTAGGCTTAATTATTGCTAGTTGTATAATGATTTCAGGGATTTTACGTGGTTAATTTATTCAATTTCAGGTTAAGAGCTTAAACGGAGCTATTGGAGACAATTTGGATCACTCGGGATCAAAACGAGGTTATTTGGAGCTAAAGATAACATCAATTGGAAGAAAAAGAACCAATCCAAGCATGATGACCCGAGGTGATTGCGTTGCAACGCCATGCTTGTTGTTTAAAGGCTTTGAAGATTCCAGGCGATAGCGTTGCAACGCTGCCTTAGGGCGTTGCAACGCTATCTCGATAAGAAGCCACGCGCGAGAAGCGCGCATAGGGGCGTTGCAACGCGCCTTGCGGCGTCGCAACGCCATTTCGGACAAAGGAGAGCGCGCGTTAGGGTAGCGGCGTTAACGCGCGCCTCGGCGTTGCAACGCCATCGATTATTTCCTTAATTGCTAGCCACCTAGGGTGCGGCGTTGCAAAGTTGTCCCTAAGCGTTGCAACATTTTGCCGCCGATTCCTTCTATAAATATATCCTTATGATTTCATTACAAGAGGAGCACAATTTGGTAGAGTTTTACCCTAATTTCGAAACACACCTTGTAAGAAGAGAAAATAGAGTGATTTTGGGAGCCAAAGCATTCGTGGAGGTTCGAGATCGAAGACGGGAGCTCGGAGACGAAGGACCGACATCGACACCTAAGTTTATTTCTCTTTCTTTCAATTTTATATGATGTTCTAAGACGTTTCCTACTTATTTAGTTTGTTTTTATGGTGATTTTGAGTAGCTAAACATTGTAGTTGGATTTGATTTACTTGTTGTGACTTTATTGCTATGTTTTGAGGCATGTTTTGACCTTATTTTTGGCAATTCATTCTTTACTTCTTAATTTGTTGATTCAAGTGGACTCGAGAGATAAAGCTTGAATTAGAGCAAAATTGTCAAAACTCTTAGTAGTCTGGCACGAGAGTGACCTAGAATTCTTAGGAAAACACTTAAAGAAGTTACTTAATGCCATGCATGTTGTAGGTTTGTATGGAGACTATGAAATCTATTGCATGTGTGAGGCTCACTAAGAACCGAGAGGTTTTCTTGAGTAATTTTCTTCTTGTTTATAAATTCATCTCATGAGGTCAATGCATGTGTAGTAATGTTATTAACTTGTAAAATCACTTCCTTTAATTCTATCAATTCGTGTCTCCACATGTTTGTTTGTTTTGTTGTCTTATTCGTCAAACACCTATCCATGTTTTGTTGCTTTAGCTAAATTTGAGAATTAGTATCTTAGTACTTAATTAATCTAGAAACCCATTCCCGAGGACGATACTTGGACTCATAAATCACTATACTAAAACTTGACACGTACACTGCGGTATTGCATTATAAATATCACGCAACATTTGCCCATTCCAAAAGTTCTCATAAGGATTCATCCTCTGGGACTAAGAACTGCAGCCAGACTTCTGAACTTAAGAAGATACAGAAGAAGAGGAAAAGGAGCAAATAAAGAGCAATCGTCTGGCAAAGAAAAGCTGTTATTTGATAACATGTAGCTTAAGGGTTTACTAGAAACCTTATTTCTATTTCTTGCCTTAGCGAACATTGTACTTCATTTTCTTTTCAATTGAATAAAGTGTTTATTTCATTGGAAAAGTATTGTACTATGTGTTGCTCTTCTTGAGAATTATTTGCAAACGGTTTAATTCAGTTAAAATAGTTTTACAGTGAATTATACAAAATTGCAAGTACACGAACTAATTTCTCCTAAAGAAAATGCTCACCTTTGGCATCTTAGGTTGGGTCACATTAATCTCAATAGGATGGAGAGATTGGTAAAGAACGGACTTCTAAACGAGTTAGAAGAAAACTCTTTTCCATTATGTGAATCCTGCCTATAAGGCAAAATGACTAAAAGACCTTTTAGTGGAAAAGGTTATAGAGCCAAACACCTTCTATCGCTTATACATTCAGACCTTTGTGGTCCGATGAATGTTAAAGTCAGGGGAGGATGTGAATATTTCATCTCTTTTATAGATGATTATTCTAGATTTGGGCATATTTACCTAATGCAACACAAGTCTGAAGCACTTGAAAAGTTCAAGGAATTATTCAAGACGGAGGTTGAAAATCAATTAGGTAAAACTGTTAAAACACTTCGATCAGATCTAGGTGGAAGTGCATGGATTTAAAATTCCAGAACTATATGATAGAACATGGAATTACATCCCAACTCTCAGCTCCCGACACGCCACAGCAAAACGGTGTATCAGAAAGGAGAAATATAACCTTGTTGGAGATGGTTCGATCAATGATGAGTTATGCTCATCTCCCTAGTTCCTTTTGGGGTTACGCAGTGGAGACTACAGTATACATTTTGAATAATGTGCCCTCAAAAAGTGTTTCTGAAACACCTTTTGAACTCTGGAAAGGACGTAAAGGTAGTTTATGTCACTTCAGGATATGGGGTTGTCCAGCACATGTGCTTGTGACAAACCCAAAGAAGTTGGATTCACGTTCAAAGTTATGCCTATTCGTAGGATACCCAAAAGAAACAAGAGGTGGTTTATTCTATGATCCTAAGGAAGATAAAGTTTTTGTGTCGACAAATGCCATTTTTTTAGAGGAGGACCACATAAGGGACCACAAAC
The DNA here is from genome assembly GCA_036507285.1 of Trichosanthes cucumerina. NCBI lineage: Eukaryota > Viridiplantae > Streptophyta > Magnoliopsida > Cucurbitales > Cucurbitaceae > Trichosanthes > Trichosanthes cucumerina. The sequence goes on from CM071843.1 coordinate 33,299,164, forward strand.
CAAAAAGTAAAGTTGTGTTGAGTGAGTTAGACGGAACAATAGCAAAGGTTGCAAATAAAACTAGTACGTCAACAAGAGTTGTTGATACTGGTTTGTGTAGTCAAGAGAGTCCATCTCAAGAGTTGAGTATGCCTCGACGTAGTGGGAGGGTTATAATACAACCTGACCGTTACATGGGTTTATCTGAAACCCAAGTTGTTATACCAGATGGCAACTGCGAGGATCCATTGACTTATAATCAAGCAATGGGTGACAAAGACAAAGACTAATGGGTCATAGCCATGGACCAAGAAATGGAATCTATGTACTTCAATTCTGATTGGGATCTTGTAGTAAACCTAATGGGGTAAAACCTATAGGTTGTAAGTGGATCTACAAGAGAAAGCGTGGTGTAGATGGAAAGGTGCAAACCTTTAAAGCTAAACTAGTAGTAGTAAAGGGTTATACCTAGGTTGAAGGGTTGACTATGAGGAAACCTTTTCACCTGTTGCTATGGTAAAGTCTATCCGTATCCTACTTATCATTGCCGCATATTATGACTATGAGGTATGGTAAATGGATGTCAAGACAACCTTTTTGAATGACAACCTTGACAAGAACATCTACATGGACCAACCTAGAGGGTTCATTAAACTAGGACAAGAGCAAAAGGTTTGCAGGCTTAAAAGGTCCATCTATGAACTGAAACAAGCCTCTAGGTCCGGGAACATAAGATTTGATGAGACAATCAAATCTTTTGGTTTTGGCCAGAATGATGATGAACCTTGTGTCTACAAGAAAATCATCAATAGTTCTGTCGCATTCCTAGTTCTATATTTGGATGATATCCTACTGATTGGGAATGATGTAGGATATCTTACTGACATTAAGAATTGGCTAACTACGCAATTCCAAATGAAAGATTTGGGTGATGCACAGTTTGTTCTTGGGATCCAGATTGTCCGGAACCGCAAGAATAAAACACTAGCCTGTTGGGATTTATGCCCTAAACTTGTGTAATTTTGATTAGTTAAATAAAGGGTTATTTGTTTTGATAGAATTACAGTCTTTCTTTATAAATCCAATAAAGTAAGCTCCAAGGTTATAACATATATCTTGAACATTAGTGTAGTGGACACTATTTTGATTGTGTTCAAGAATATAATCTAAATGGTCTATGATATAAGAATAAGGTTGGAAACCTCATTCTGGAAACACCATGGATGCGACCCACTTTGTAATTAGTACAAATGAGGTAATCCAACTCATTCATGTAGTTGACATGCGAGTGGGGGCATCCTGTATGAAGAGTTCATACAAGGCCAATTTGCAAATTATTAGTCTAACCCGGTGTAACACCGTTAATGAGGATCGGACTAGTAATTTATAGATGATCATTAGTGACTCGACTGCACTGATTTCGAGCAAGTTAAGAACTCCACCTTATAGGGGTTGTCCTTAGACTAGTATGGGTGAGAGTAGCACAGAGCCGGCTTAATAAGCCTACCTTCTACGAGACAGAACCTCGTAGGTAGCTGGGAACTTAACTGTGCAAGATGGAATTCACTCATTCCTTAACTAAGGAATTAGATAGGTTGTTCCCTTCAAGAGGCGACTCGTGTCTTGAATAAGCGGAGCCACGCCCTCTATGAAGTGCGAGTCTATGGTAGGACCGTAGACTTGTTATTCATTAGAGGATCGGTGGTGCTTAAGGAACAAAGAGGTAATCACAGGGGTAAAACAGTAATTTGACCCAGTTGTAATTACGAACAACCTGTGAAGGGTCGACTCATGGGTAACGATTATATCAGTGGACACAATATAATCTACAGTGAGGAGAGTGCAACTACAAGTCTATAGTGGAGTGACTTGTAGTTAATGAATATTGATTAACTGGATCAAAGAGTTTGATCAGTCAATCTCATATCATTGGAGCTCATGAACTGTAGGTCCATTAGGTCCCTTCGTTGGCTCAACATGGTAATATTGAGGGTATAAAGTTAGGAATGAAATTGAAGTGTTCAATTCATATATGAGATGTCATATCAATTATATGTGATATAATTGATATAATATATAGTTTTAATGTGAAATGGATTCACATATTAACTATATATTAAAGAGAGAATGAAAGAGGGATAGGATGGTAACTTCCATCCCTTTCTCCTTATATATAGTTGCATAAGATGCAACTAGGTAAAGTTAACCTAAGCCTTTGTTGTGTTGTTGGAAAAGTTCCAAAACACAAACCTCTCTCTCACATGATCTCATCTTACCTAAAGGGAACCCACATTCCTCCCTCACCTAGAGAACAACGGAGAAGATCCAGTGGTCGTGTCTTCGTCCGTTCGTGTTCCTGTTGCTGAGATTGTCATCGTTGGAGAAAGGAGCACTTGAAGAAAAGTTCTTCGAAGGTATATTTCTTGTTGTCCATCTACTTTTATATGAGCCCAATTGCGTTCTTGATTTATGTTCCAGATTTTTCAATAACGAGGTGGGATTTACTGTTTTTGCATGAGATGTATGAACGGTTTTCCAAATTAGATGGTTTCAATTTTGACACTTAGATTTACAATTTCCATTGAATCGTTCAATGTAAGGGTCCGGTGTTTTGGGCAAATTGAATTATAAATCGAGTCTGTAAGTCCGTGTCGATCGAGGCAACGTGGTTGCTGAGAAGATCGGAGCAAAAACGAGCTTGGAATAGGAGATTCCTTATGTTGTCTATGTGCAGCGTTGCAACGTTGTTCATTGGCGTTGCAATGCTGCGCTTGCGGAAAGAGGCGCGCATCAGAGGCAGCGTTCCAACGCGGCCTTCAGCGTTGCAACGCCGAAGGCGTTTCGCAACGCGCTCCAACGAACAGAAACGGACAAGGCGCAGCGTTGCAACGCTGCCATCAACGTTGCAACGCCACATCCGTTTCACGCGAAAGAGCAACGGGCAAAAATTTGGTTTCCTTATATATATTAATTATAAAAACGTTTTATATTTAATATATTTCATTTATTTCATTTTAATTAATATAATTAGATTATATTAATTAAAATTAAATTTAGGGTGCCAAAATTGGTCTAATTTTGCTATTTAAATTATGCAATTGTTGTGTAATTATTGCCATGCATAATGTATGCTTTTATTTTAGAAATCCCACCTTAGGTTAAGCATTTTCATGCATCATTTATAATATAAGGAGTTATATTATATAGTTTGCATGATTAATTAATATAAAGTTGTTATATTAATTTATGGACAACATTGACATGCATTATATATCATGAGATGATTATGCTATGAGTGTCTTATTATTCATGTGATGAATGATCAAACACTATAACATAGTATGCATGTCACCTAAGGTTAATTATTAGTTTTAAAATGTTTAGAACTTGGAAATAATAGACCTTTGGTTATCTAGTTCTAATTAGATTAGAATTAGGAACCAAGTAATTTATAAGCTATGATTAAAAGAGGAACTCTATCTAAGGAAAGTTACTGTCTAAATTTTGGGTATTTAAGGTGATTTGAAGCGGAACACCCCTACAGGAACGGCACTGGGAGTGAAATTTAATCAGAGAGTTCATAAATTACAGTAGCGTCAACAGGTTTATTAAGGGGTTAATAAACTAGAAATCCTAGGTTTAATATAAAGAGTTATATTAACAAACTTAGGATAAAATCAATATAAGAGTTATATTGATTATCGATAAAAGAGTTATATTGATAGAGTTAGGTAGAAGCATTAGCCGGGTTTTAGCCTAAGTAAGATTCCTATAACTTTAAAGTATTCAGTGGGAGGAAAAGTGTATGAGATACATATTTTCCCACCTACGCTATCTCCGGGAAGTTCACACCGTAAGTTATACTTGGCCTCGTGGTGCAAACGGGAGCGTTTCCAGGGTACTTATAGTGAGTGGGAGCAGGTTTAGTGAAAACAAAACCTACGGTCTCTTTTGTCGGTTTACACCGTTAGACCACTATGATCAGCCTGGACCAGACAATCCCTTCGGAGGGCTTAATCATAGGGGATCGAACACAGTAGACACCCGAAAGGGATAAAGATTTCCTTACACTATTTTTCAATCTAGTCCTCCCTTCGGCGGATTTTATTGGATGGAGACTCTGGGATCTAAAGACAGAGGGTTACACTCACGGGATACATAAGTTGTGTATGTATCCTGACCGAAAAATGATAACTAAAACCTATAGGAATAAGAGTTATACTGGTATTAGGTTTTGGTCAAGAGTGTCTTGATCTAGAGGAGGGGTATTTTTTATTACCCTTCGGTGTCATACATTCTAAACCTTTGGAGTATCATTGCAAATTATCAATGACCTAGGAATCATTTTGATAATTAGCTAAAACATAATTGGATTAGAGTTATAGCAAGAAACTCATACAAGTTCGTTTGTAAATTTTTTCAGCAAAAATATCTAGCTCTATTATTTCCTTATTGGGTGCGAAAAAGTTAACCGGAGAGAACATAATGACTTGGAGGAATGGACTCAACATAATCTTAGTTGCACATGATCTTAAGTTCGTTCTCAATGAGGAGTGTCCTCAATTTCCTGCTCAAAACGCATCTCAAGTTGTTGAGGATGCGTATGACCGTTGGATCAATGCCAACGAAAAGGAAAAAACCTATATCCTAGCTAGCATACCTGATGTTTTAGCCAGGAGGCTGGAGGGCAAGGTCTCAGCTCGTGAGATCATGGATTTTATGTTAAATTTGTCTAGACAATCGTCCAAACAAATTCGGCATGAAGCCCTAAAATTCGTTTACAACGCACGCATGAACGAAGGAACGTCAGTGAGAGAACATGTTCTCAATCTGATTGCCCACTTCAACATAGCGGAATTAAACTGAGCGGTCATATATGAGAAATGTCAGGTTTTGTTCATCCTAGAATCTCTTCCGAAGAGTTTTCTGCAATTCCGTAGCAATGCAGCGGTGAACAACATAGAGTATGATCATACTTCTCTGCTAAATGAGCTGCAGAATTATCAGTTTCTTATGGATGATAAGAGACAAAAAAATGGAGAGGCAAATTTGTTTGCCCATTCCAAAAGTTCTCAGAAGGATTCATCCTCTGGGACTAAGAAGCTATGACGGACTTCCGAACTTAAGAAGATCTGAAGAACGGGGAAAATGAGCAAATAAAGAGCAATCGTCTGGCAAAGAAAAGCTGTTATTTGATAACATGTAGCTTAAGGGTTTACTAGAAACCTTATTTCTATTTCTTGCCTTACCTAACATTGTACTTCATTTTCTTTTCAATTGAATAAAGTGTTTATTTCATTGGAAAAGTATTGTACTATGTGTTGCTCTTCTTGAGAATTATTTGCAAACGGTTTAATTCAGTTAAAATAGTTTTAACAGTGAATTATACAAAATTGCAAGTACATGAACTAATTTCTCCTAAAGAAAATGCTCACCTTTGGCATCTTAGGTTGGGTCACATTAATCTCAATAGGATTGAGAGATTGGTAAAGAACGGACTTCTAAACGAGTTAGAAGAAAACTCTTTGCCAGTATGTGAATCCTGCCTAGAAGGAAAAATGACTAAAAGACCTTTTAGTGGAAAAGGTTATAGAGCCAAACACCCTCTAGATCTTATACATTAAGACCTTTGTGGTCCGATGAATGTTAAAGTCAGGGGAGGATGTGAAATTTTATCTCTTTTATAGATGATTATTCTAGATTTGGGCATATTTACCTAATGCACCACAAGTCTGAAGCACTTGAAAAGTTTAAGGAATTATTTAAGACGGAGGTTGAAAATCAATTAGGTAAAACTGTTAAAACACTTCGATTAGATCTAGGTGGAAGCACATGGATTTAAAATTCCAGAACTATATGATAGAACATGGAATTACATCCCAACTCCCAGCTCCTGGCACGCCACAGCAAAACGGTGTATCGGAAAGGAGAAATATAACCATGTTGGACATGGTTCGATCAATGATGAGTTATGCTCATCTCCCTAGTTCCTTTTGGGGTTACGCAGTGGAGACTACAGTATACATTTTGAATAATGTGCCCTCAAAAAGTGTTTCTGAAACACCTTTTGAACTCTGGAAAGGACGTAAAGGTAGTTTATGTCACTTCAGGATATGGGGTTGTCAAACACATGTGCTTGTGACAAATCCAAAGAAGTTGGATTCACGTTCAAAGTTATGCCTATTCGTAGGATACCCAAAAGAAGCAAGAGGTGGTTTATTCTATGATCCTAAGGAAGATAAGGTTTTTGTGCCGACAAATGCCATTTTCTTAGAGGAGGACCACATAATGGACCACAAACCAAAAAGTAAAGTTGTGTTGAGTGAGTTAGACGGAACAATAGCAAAGGTTGCAAATAAAACTAGTACGTCAACAAGAGTTGTTGATACTGGTTTGTGTAGTCAAGAGAGTCCATCTCAAGAGTTGAGTATGCCTCGACGTAGTGGGAGGGTTATAATACAACCTGACCGTTACATGGGATTATCTGAAACCCAAGTTGTTATACCAGATGGCAACTGCGAGGATCCATTGACTTATAATCAAGCAATGGGTGACAAAGACAAAGACTAATGGGTCATAGCCATGGACCAAGAAATGGAGTCTATGTACTTCAATTCTGTTTGGGATCTTGTAGATAAACCTGATGGGGTAAAACCGATAGGTTGTAAGTGGATCTACAAGAGAAAGCGTGGTGTAGATGGAAAGGTGCAAACCTTTAAAGCTAGACTAGTAGCAAAGGGTTATACCCATGTTGAAGGGGTTGACTATGAGGAGACCTTTTCACCTGTTGCTATGGTAAAGTCTATCAGTATCCTGCTTGCCATTGCCACATATTATGACTATGAGGTATGGCAAATGGATGTAAAGACAACCTTTTTGAATGGCAATCTTGAGGAAAACATCTACATGGACCAACCCAAAGGGTTCATTTAACCAGGACAAGAGCAAAAGGTTTGCAAGCTTAAAAGGTCGATTTATGGACTGAAACAAGCCTTTAGGTCCTGGAATATAAGATTTGATGAAGCAATCAAATCTTATGGTTTTGACCAGAATGATGATGAACCTTGTGTCTACAAGAAAATCATCAATAGTTCTGTCGCATTCCTAATTCTCTATGTGGATGATATCCTACTCATTGGGAATGATGTAGGTTATCTTCATCGACATCAAGGAATGGCTAGCTCTGTGATTCCAAATGCAAGATTTGGGTGATGCGTAGTTTGTTCTTGGAATCAGTTGTCCGTGAATCGCAAGAATAAAACACTAGCCTTGTCTCAAACATCTTACATAGACAAAGTGTTGTCAAGGTTTAAGATGCAAGATTCCAAAAAGGGCTTGTTGCCTTTTAGACATGGAATCCATTTGTCTAAGGAAAAGTGTCCTAAGACACCTCAAGGAGTTGACGGCTGTTGGGAGCCTGATGTACACCATGTTGTGTACTAGGCCTGACATCTGCATTTTTTGCGATTGGGATGGTCAGTAGGTATCAATCTAATCCAGGACTTGAACACTGGACAGCGGTTAAGACAATCCTTAAGTATCTTCGGAGAACCAGGAACTGCATGCTTGTGTATGGGGCTAAGGATCTGATCCTTTCAGTGTAACACCGTTAACAGGATAAGACTAGTAATTTATAGATGTCATTAGTGACTCGACCTGAATCCTGAGCAAGTTAAGAACTCCTGCTTATAGGGGTTTGTCCTTAGACTAGTATGGGTGAGAGTGGCTGTGAGTCGGCTCAATAAGCCTACCTTCTCAGGGACAGAACCTCGTAGGTAGCTGGGAACTTAACTGTGCAAGATGGAATTCACTCATTCCTACACTAAGGAAGTAGATAGGTTGTTCCCTTAAGAACTGACTTCAGGTCTTGAACAACGGGGCCCCGCCCTCTATGAGTGTACGAGTCTATGGTAGGACCGTAGACTTGTTGTTCATTAGAGGATCAGTGGTGCTTAAGGAACAAAAAGGTAATCACAGGGGTAAAACGATAATTTGACCCAACTGTAATTACGAAACAACTTGTGAAGGGTCGACTCATGGGTAACGATTATATCAGTGGACACAATATAATCTACAGTGAGGAGAGTGCAACTACAAGTCTTTAGTGGAGTGACTTGTAGTTAATGAATATTGATTAACTGGATCAAAGAGCTTGATCAGTCAATCTCATATCATTGGAGCTCATGAATTGTAGGTCCATTAGGTCCCTTCGTTGGCTCAACATGTTAATATTGAGGGTATAAAGTTAGGAATGAAATTGAAGTGTTCAATTTCATATATGAGATGTCATATCAATTATATGTGATATAATTGATATAATATATAGTTTTAATGTGAAATGGATTCACATATTAACTATATATTAAAGATAGAATGAAAGAGGGATAAGATGGTAATTTCCATCCCTATCTCCTTATATATAGTTGCATAAGATGAAACTAGGTAAAGTTAACCTAAGCCTTTGTTGTGTTGTTGGAAAAGTTCCAAAACACAAACCTCTCTCTCACAAGATCTCATCTTACCTAAAGGGAACCCACATTCCTCCCTCACCTAGAGAACAACGGAGAAGATCTAGTGGTCGTGTCTTCGTCCGTTCGTGTTCCTATTGCTGAGATCGTGATCGTGGGAGAAAGGAGCACTTGAAGAAAAGTTCTTCAAAGGTATATTTTTTTGTTGTCCATATTGTGTTTTATGCTTAATCTAGTTGTTTTCATGCTAGAATGAAATCGTTGTAACTAAATCAAGAGCGCGCGATTAACAATCGCTTCCGCTGCGGGATTCGATTCCCTTCATAGCCTTGTCTCAAACATCATACATAGACAAAGTATTGTCGAGGTTTAAGATGCAAGACTCCAAAAAGGGCTTATTGTCTTTCAGATATAGAGTTCATTTTTCTAAGGAACAATGTCCTAAGACATCTCAAGGAGTTGAGAACATGAGACGGATTCCTTATGCATCAGCTGTTGGAAGCCTGATGTACGTCATGTTTTGTACTAGGTCAGACATCTGTTTTGCAGTTGGAATGGTCAGTAGGTATCAATCCAATCCAGGACCTGAACACTGGACAACGGTTAAAACAATCCTTAAGTATCTACGGAGAACAAGGAACTACATGCTTGTGTATGGGGCTAAGGATTTAATCCTTTCAGGATACACAGATTCTGACTTTCAGACTGATAAAGATTCTCGGAAATCTACATCAGGGTCAGTATTTACAATTAACGGAGGAGCTGTAGTATGGCAAAACGTCAAGCAAGGATGCATCGTTGATTCCACCATGGAGGCCGAATATGTAGCAGCTTGTGAAGCAACTAAAGAGGTCGTTTGGTTAAGGAAATTCATGCTAAATTTGGAAGTTGTTCCAAATATGACTTTGCCCATCACGTTTTGTATTGCGATAACTTGGTGGTGCGCAAATGGCAAATTCAAGGGAACCCCGAAGTCACAAGAGGGGAAAGCACATTGAGCGGAAATATCATTCCATCCGGGAGATCGTGCACGAGGAGATGTAATTGTCACGAAAATAGCCTCAGAGCACAACGTTGTTGATCCTTTTACAAAGGCTCTCACGGCTAAAGTGTTTGAGAGTCACCTAGAAGGTCTAGGTTTACAAATCTTCCTCAACTAGGGCAAGTGGGAGTATTCTGTACAAAGGGTTTAAATACCCTAGTTTATTGTATTTACATTACTGTAATGTTTCAATACTCCACAAGCTTTAGGTCAAGTGGGAGATTGTTGGGATTTGTGCCCTAAACTTGTGTAATTTTGATCAAATAAATAAAGAGTTATTTGTTTTGATAAAATTATATTCTTGCTTTATAAATCCAATAAACTAAGCTCCAAGGTTATAATATATCTTGAACATCAGTGTAGTGGACACTATTTGGATTGTGTTTAAGAATAAATGGTCTATGGTATAAGAATAAGGATGGAAACCTCATTCTCGTAACACCATGGATGCGGCCCACTTTGTAATTAGTACAAATGAGGTAATCCAACTCATTCATGTAGTTGACATGCAAGTGAAGGCATCCTGTATGAAGAGTTCATTCAAGACCGGACTGCAAATTATTAGTCTAACCAGTGTAACACCGTTAACAGGATAAGGCTGATAATTTATAGATGGTCATTAGTGACTCGACCTGAATCCTGAGTAAGTTAAGAACTCCTGCTTATAGGGGTTTGTCCTTAGACTAGTATGGGTGAGAGTGGCCTGTAGCTGACTCAATAAGCCTACCTTCTTAGGGACAAAACCTTGTAGTTAGCTGGGGACTTAACTATACAAGATGGAATTCACTCATTCCTACACTAAGGAATTAGATAGCTTGTTCCCTTAAGAACTGACTCCAGGTCTTGAGCAACGGGGCCCGCCCTCTAACTAACTTAAGAGGGTATCAGTCTATGGTAGGACCTTAGATTTGTTGTACATTAGAGGATCAGTGGTGCTTAAGGAACAAAGAGGTAATCAAAGAGGTAAAACGGTAATTTGACCCAGCTGTGATTACGAACAACCTGTGAAGGGTTGACTCATGGGTAATGATTATATCAATGAACACTATATAATCTACAGTGAGGAGAGTTCAGCTACAAGTCTATAGTGAAGTGACTTGTAGTTAATGAATATTGATTAATTGGATCAAAGAGTTTTATCAGTTAATCTCACATCATTGGAGCTCATGAACTGTAGGTCCATTAGGTCCCTCCGTTGGCTCAACATGGTTATATTGAGGGGTATAAAGTTATGAATGAAATTGAAGTGTTCAATTTCATATATGAGGTGTTATATCAGTTATATATGATATAATTGATATAATATATGGTTTTAATGTGAATTAGTTTCATAATAAACCATATAATATTGGGAGAATAAAGAAGGGATAGGATGGTAATTTTCATCATATTTCCCTATGTATATAGTTGCATGAGATGCAATTTCTGGTCAAGGGCTTTTCAACAAAACCCTAGCACTCTCTCACATTGTGTTGGAAAGAGTTCTAATTACAATCTCACAAACATCTCACCTCACCTAAAGGGAACCCACTTTCCTTCTTCACCTAGAGAACAACGGAGAAGATCCGGTGGTAGTGTCGGTGATCGTTTGGGTTTGTAAATTACTATTTGAAATCAATAAAGAGTTATTCATTTCATCATTTTTGTGTCTCGCATTTAATACAAACTTTGACCAATAAACTAAGCTCCAGGGTCATTGAATATATGGGAGAACTAGAACTTGAACGGTGTGTAGTGGACACACAGGGAGGATCACGTTTGAGTTAATGACCCGAACGGTCTACAGTATATGGATGGGGTTGGAGACCCTAATCCTGGATACACTGTGGATGCGGCCTGCTTTGTATTAAGATACAAACGAGGTGATTTGACTCGTTCATGTGGTGGACATGCGAGTGGGGGCATCCTGTACAAGACCGGACCGTGAATTATTAGACCTACTGATGTAACACCGTTGACAGTAAAGACTAATAACTTCGTAGATGACCATTAGTGAAGGGTCGACTCATGGGCATTGTTTACGAACAACCTGTGAAGGGTAAAACGATAATTTGACGCAACAGTGTTTACGAACAACCTGTGAAGGGTCGACTCATGGGCATTGGTTATATCAGTGGACACGTAATATTCTGCACTGACGGGAGTGCAACTACGGCTTTAGTGGAGTGTTACCGTAGCTAATATATGTTGATTAACCAGGTCAAAGAGTTTGATAGGTTAATCTCAGATCATTTGAGTTCGTCACTGTAGGTCCATTAGGTCCCTCGGTTGGCTCAATCTGGGTTAAAAGAAGGGTTAATGTTTTGGTGTGAATTGAAGTGTTCAATTTCACTAAAATGGCATTTATGTCATTTATATGAGATATGAATGATATAATATATAGTTTGATGTGAATGAGATTCATAATAAACTATAGATTAGCCTAATTATTGAATTAGGGCTAATTGGAGAAATTAGGTTGAGATATATTAAATTGGATGTGATTCAATTTAATAAATCCACAATATTGCAAATGTGATTTTGATATGAGATATGAGATATCTTATAATATATGGTTATGCAAATATGATTTGCATAACCTATAGTTGTGGTAAAATGGTAAATAGGTGGAGATTTCAACTCCACCTATGTCCATTATTTAAACCCTTCTTGCAAGAAGGGTTGTAAACTAATTCTCTCATTTTTGGATTTTCACCAAAAGAAGAGAACACTCTCTCTCGAAATTCTCTCTAGCTTTCTCCTCTCAAAAACCAAAACACAAAAGTTTCCACAAACTTCCTTTTTCCAAAAGAAGAACAACCGAAGGATGGTGTTCGTTCTTGTTCATGAGAAGAGTTCGGGATCGAAGAGATCGAGAAGCACACGAAGAGTTCGTGGATCGTTGGAAGGAACCTTGAAGAAAGTCTTCAACAAGTAAGTATTCTCTTTTACTTGCTGTATTTTCTTCCAATTTAAGCATGTTTAACCTATAGTCTAAGTGTAGATAAATTTAACGAACAATAATTGCACAACTTCACCATGACGATTCAATCGTCTTCCGCTGCATGGAAGTTTTATTCCCTTCACGTGTTGCTGAGATCGTGAACGTGGGAGAAGGAGCACTTGAAGAAAGAGTTCTTCAAAGGTAATATAGAAATGCATGCTTATTCTAGTTAGATTAGTTCTTGATTGTAATCCATGTAACTAAATTAAGAACACGCGATTCACAATCGTTTCCGCTGCGAGATTCGATCCCTTCAATTGCCAAGTGATACTGAAAATCTAAAAAGCAAAGGCAAGGAGACATGTTAGGCATCCAACTTAGATGTGGAAAAGAATAGGAAAACCCCAAAAATAAGATTCTTAAGGTAAAAGAGCACACTTCAATCCAAGATAATATCAAGGACAAGGAAAATCAAATGGAGTGTGAGTAGAAACAAGGCAATGTTGTAGCATCGCCACTACATCAGAAGGCAGAACAGAAAAATGATGTTGCAATCCCTAATCAAAAACAAGTCAATCATGTGTATCCGAGACCGCCACCACTTTTTCCTCAAGATTTTAAAAGAAGGTGCAGGACAAGTACTTTGATAAATTTCTTGATATTTTGAAGGGTTTGCACATAAATACTCCGCTTGTTGAAGCCTTAAAACAAATGCCCAACTATGTCAAGTGAAGGGAATTGAATCCTGTGCGGAAGCGATTGATCGCATTTGCTCTCAATTGTGTGATGTAGAAATACTCAAAAAACATAGAAAATCTAAGCTAAGCATACTTCTTGAAAGCATAAATAGATGAGATGATTACCTTTGAAGACCGATTCTTCAAGGGGTTCCTCATCGTCTACGAGCTCCTCTTCTCTACGAATGAATCCTCGAACACCGCCAAAAGACCTTCTCAGTTGTTCTCTAGGAGAGGGAGAGAGGTGGGATCTCCTTTGGATTAGGGATGTTTTGAGAGAGAGTTTGAGAGAACTCTTGTGTTTGCCTTAGATGCAAAACTACACAAATGGTTCAAGTATCACAAAATGCATCCAAAAGGATGCTTTTATAGGAAATGTGGGTGGAGACAAATTCTCCACCCATTTTGCCACTAACTCCACATATTATGCATAAATGCATAATATAAGGTGTCAAACACCTTATTATATGAATCATATTCACATAATGTGGAGAAATTGGATTTAATTAAATCCAATATCATCTCTCAGAAATTCTACCATTAGTTATGTCCTAATTCCATAATTAGACACAATTAAGTTCAATATGAATCATATTCACATTGGACTATATATTATATCAATCATATCACATATAATTGATATAATCCATAAATTTTAACTTGAACATTTCAAATTCATTCCAAAACTTTATACCCTCTATTACTTCCATGTTGAGCCAACCGAGTTGTTGGGATGTATGTCCTAATCTCGTATTTGTTTGTAATTTACCATTTGAAATAAATAAGAGTTATTTCTTTCATGACTTTGTGTCTCGCAATTTTACAAACTTTGTCCAATAAACTAAGCTCCATAGTTATTGAATTTATGAGAGAACTAGAACTTGAACGATGTGTAGTGGACACACAGGGAGGATCACGTTCGAGTTAATGACCGAGCGGTCTCTGATGAGATATAGATAGGGTTGGAGACCTAATCCTGGATACGTTGTGGATGCGGCCCGCTTTGTATTAGATACAAACGAGGTGATCTTACTCGTTCATGTGGTTGACATGCGAGTGGGGGCATCCTATGCAATGAGATTGTACAAGACCGGACCGTGAATTATTAGACCTACAGATGTCACACCGTTAACAATATTGGACTAATAACTTCGTAGATGACCAATAGTGACTTGACCTTAATCCTGAGTGTCACACCCCCTCCCAAACTACTCATTACTTAGCCCGGAAGGCAGCATGAAGCCAACAGACATCGTTACCTCCTAACAATACCTACTGACCCTGTTTACCACATAAACACACTATACTTGCATATCAAATACTTTAATCGCCACACAACAGAACTCGAGAGACTATCAAACATATGCAAGGAACAATTTTATTTAATGCTCACTCGAAAAACTAAACCGATAGGGAGCACCACAACGAAAAGCATACACACCCTGAATTATACAACCGTAATCTCTAGAATGCACACGAAACTAGGTATACAATCCCTCTTAAGAAATATCTACAAAATACACATGGACATTCTATACAACTCCACCCACGTACAAAATATCAGACTCTTAGAGCTTTCAGCAGACTATGACAGGATGTTAGGCACTGGGAGCTCGATCTCTACCTGAAAAGTTTGAAACACTGAAAGAATGAGCTATGAAGCTCAGTGAGTGACTGAGTTTAAAATCTAAAAACTCGTAAATCATATCACCTGACAACCTATGAGCATTTTCATCTGTAATCAAGCATTTAAAAGCAAATGTGTAATCATAATAGTTCTTCGGAAATCCAACAAGTATGTCATTAAAAACTCGTAAGGCATATCGATAATATTAACCATTTGAAACATATGGAAATCTACATTGTGTACGACACGCCCAATACACCAAACGTTTACTCTACGATGTAGTGGGGCCCACCCAGCACTCCCATCGTCTTTGTCGTAGTAGGGCTCACCCAGCACTCACGATAGCATTGTTGTCACAGAGTACACTCAACGTCGACAACATAAAATGACCAATGTGCACACGGTACTATACAACCTCGGGCTCAATATCTCAGTCATTTACTCATTCGAGTCTCAGAAAATCACATAAAAATATTTGAACATGCCTGCTTATCTTTTCTTTTATAAAACTCAAGCTTACTCAACTCGTTCATAAAAACTGGAAATCTTTAAATCATACTTGTTAGTACATGCTTGCTTGAAATCATAACATTTTCACTAAATTTCGGTAAACAATAAACATATGCTCACGAATAAATTCATCAGGACATCTAGGCTCACAACGAGCACTTAAAATCATTTGTAGGAAAACATGAATGCTCATAAGTATGTTTTCAAAGGAAAACAATCAGCATTGAAACCATCTCATTCTAGCAAAATATTGTATTTTCATGGGCATAATACAAGCATATAAATCGTTTTCGAAGTTTGTTTTTTCACTCACAGCGTTAGAACTAGAACCTTGGCCCGTACACTCGACCTATTTCCTCTTGGCCTGTCAAACAAACAAAAACCAAGCATTAGAACCTCGAGCTCATGATTTTCAACCTTGAAATAACAAAAAACACACCATCTAATTTTTCAGCATTTTACAGATTTCATACCCTGACTTCAAACATTCATAACTCCTTCATTACTTAGCCAAAAAGGATGTACTTTATACCAAACTCTTCCTTTTTTAACCCTTTAAAACGTATCTGAAGAAATGAAATTTAAATTCCTTACGGATTTGTTCAAAAATATCTCGAAAGCCTCTTAACTAAAAATAAACTTATGCTATTTCCAGATTTGTTCCCCTGCTACACACAGAAATTGACCATGAGTTTTAAAATATCTTCCGGTCGTTTTCTACTCACTAGTTCTTCATGAAAGTTATAGAAAATGTCATAAGCTTTCCGACCATACCTCTTACAGCTTCTAATTCGAATCTTACGGATCAACACGACCCAAAAACAAGAGGGTTCTCAGATTTGACAACAAAATCTTTCCTTTGCCTTCTTCTTAACAAATCAGTAACTTAGATTAAGAATTGGCTCGAGCTTCCTTCACGAATTTTGTTCAAATATGAATTAAATTTCAAGCAAATCAAACTTCAACTCTTACCTCTTCTTGTGGAACTCAAAATGATCAAAGTATCAGAACTGGGCAGAATTTTCACCTTGCTGCCATGGGAGGTTGGATTGAACTTTCTCCCTTTCTTCTTCAGCATTAAACCAAAACCTTCTCCCTTCTTCTTCTCTCTAACCTCTCCCTCGAAGCTCTGAGTTTAGTTTGTGAAAAATGAGAAAGAAATGAGTTTAAAATGGGTTAAAAAAACAAAGCGGTGGTGGAGGCTTTTGTCCTTTTCCCTTTTACTTTTCTTTTTTTTTTATTCTTTCCTTTATCTCTATCTTCCTTTTTCTTTTCTTTTTTCTTTTAAACAAAGAAGACAAAATACTTAAACATTTTCTTTCTTCTTTTATTTTGTTTTTTTTGTAAGGAAATTTCAAAAAGAGATCTCGGG
This sequence comes from Trichosanthes cucumerina, assembly GCA_036507285.1. Classification (NCBI taxonomy): domain Eukaryota; kingdom Viridiplantae; phylum Streptophyta; class Magnoliopsida; order Cucurbitales; family Cucurbitaceae; genus Trichosanthes; species Trichosanthes cucumerina. The sequence goes on from CM071843.1 coordinate 33,315,822, forward strand.
TTTACAACTTACCTTCCTCTTAAGAAATTTCGTCCTCAAAATTTAGTAGTTCTTAAGTGAAAATCGTCGGATACTTCTTCCTCATTTGGTCCTCTAACTCCCAGGTTGCTTCCTCCACTCCGTGATGTTTCCAACGAACCTTCACGAGTGGGATCGTCTTGTTTTCCAAAACTTGTTCTTTTCTGTCGAGGATTTGAACTGCATCCTCCATGTAACTCATGTTTTTTTTCAGCTCAACTTGTTGTGCTTGCAACACATGTGTCGGATCTGGAATATACTTCCTCAGCATGGACACATGAAAACATCATGTACTCGAGATTGTTCTGCTGGCAACTCAAGTCTGTAGTGTTTGGATGTTTGTCCTAATCTCGTATAGTTTGTAAATTACTATTTGAAATTAATAAAATGTTATTCATTTCATCATTTTGTGTCTCGCATTGTATACAAACTTTGACCAATAAACTAAGCTCCAGGGTCATTGAATATATGAGAGAGCCAGAACTTGAACGGTGTGTAGTTGACACATAGGGAGGATCACGTTCGAGTTAATGACCCGAACAGTCTACAGTATATGGATGGGGTTGGAGACCTAATCTTGGATACACTGTGGATGCGGCTTGCTTTGTATTAAGATACAAACGAGGTGATCTGACTCGTTCATGTAGTTGACATGCGAGTGGGGGCATCCTGTACAATGAGATTGTACAACAGGACCATGAATTATTAGACCTCATGCGATGTAACACCGCTGATTGTGAAGGGACTAATAACTTCGTGAGATGACCATTAGTGACTCGACTTGAATCCACGAGCATGTTACGGACTCGCATCCTGCGAGTGGTCCGCCCTTTGACTAGTACGGGTGAGGGTGGTCACAGTTATTCGCCCAATAGGCCTATCTTCTCAGGGACAGAACCAAGTAATCACATCTGGTGCATCTAGTGCATCTTCTGCTTCTTGCTGAGTTATAACGTAGACCTTTCTCTGCTGCCTAGGTCTCCCTACAACTCCCTTCTGTCTAGCACCGCTGGTGCCCTCTCCCTGCAGACTCACTGGAACTCTCGGTGGCCGCTCAACTATCTGGGACCCAACTCCTCGGTCCTCTCACTGCGTCTGCCCGGGCCTTCCGACAATGCCTCTTGACATGTCCCGGCTGTCTACACTAGTAGGACGTACCAACACCCACAAGACAATGACCTCGATGATTCTTGCCACAAATCGCACATGGAGTTTTCCTTGCTACACTAGTGATAACACACAAAATGTGTTATCCTTAGGCTTAATTATTGCTAGTTTTATAATGATTTCAGAGCTTTTACGTGTTTAAATTACTCAATTTCAGGTTAAGAGCTTAAACAGAATAATTTGAGACATTTTGGATCACTCGGGATCGAAATGAGGCTAGTTGGAGCTGAAAATAACATCAATTGAAAGTAGAAGGATCAATCCAAGTTTGAAGACCCGAGGTGATGACGTTGCAACGCTATGCAAAGCGTTGCAACGCCGAGCGTGCTGTTGAGAGGCGTTGAAGACCCCTGTCGATAGCGTTGCAACGCTTCCTTGCAGCGTCGCAACGCTATCTCGATAAGAAGGCACATATGAAGATCCGTGCAGGTAGCGTTACAACGTTGCCTTGCAGCATCACAATGCTACTTCGATAGAGAGGCGCGCGCGTTAAGGTAGCGGCGTTGCAACGCTCATCGATATTTTCCTTATATACCACGCGGTTAGGGTACAACGTTGCAACGCTGTACCGTTGATGCCTATAAATACATCCTTACATTCTCTTGCAAAGAGAGCCAAATTTGCTAGACTTTTGACCCTATTTTCGAAATACACTTTGTAAGAAGAGAGAAAAGAGAATTTTTGGGAGCCAAAGCATTCGTGGAGGTTCGAGATCGAAGACAGGAGCTCGGAGACGAAGGACCGGCATCGACACACAAGTTTAATTTCTTTTTCTTTCAGATTGTAATACCGTTTTAAGACGTTTTCTACATGTTTAGCTTGGTTTTCATGTGATTTAGAGTAGCTAAATGTTGTAGTTAGGATTTGATTTACTTGTTAAGATTTATTTGCTATGTATTGAAGCATGTTTTGTTCTTATTTTTGGCAATTCGTTCTTTAAATCTTAATTTTGTTGGTTTAAGTGGACTTGGGAGATAAAACTTGAATTAGAGCAAAGTTGTCAAAACCCTTAGGAGTTTGGCATGAGAATGACTTAGAAATCTAAGGGAAGCACATAAAGAAGTTGCTTAATGTCGTGCATGTCGTAGGTTCATATGGAGACTATAGAATTTATTGCATGTGCGAGGCTTATTAAGAATCGAGAGGTTTTCTTGAGTATCTTACTTCTTGTTTATAAATTCATCTCTTTGGTTCAATGCATGTGTTGATTAAGTCATTAACTTGTAAAGTCACTTTCCTCAAATCTATCAATTCGTGTCTACATGTGTTAGTTTATTGTTTGTCTTTACTTTCAATCACCTATCCATGTTATGTTTCTTTAGCTAAAATTAAGAATTAATATCTTTGTAATTAATTAATCTATAAACTCATTCCCGAGGACGATACTTGGACTCTTAAATCACTATACTAAAACTTGACCCGTACACTACGGTATTGCATTATCAAAATTATACGCAATCTTGTTGCTGATCTAACACACAAACTAGGTGCTTTCTAACTCTTCCTCTGATAGGCACTACCCACATTCATCTTGCTCGATGCCTGGCTACTAGCTCGATTCTTAAAGTCTTATCGACTTGGAAACATTTACTCCAGGTGTGAACCTCCGCTGCTCACGACCTCGAAAACTGCTTGTTGTCGAAGCCCCACAACTAGGCTTCACTACTGACTTCTCCTCTGTTATAGTCTGTTCAACATGTAGGGCAATCTCTACTAGCTGAGAAAAGTCAGTCCACTTAGAAATAGTTGTGACTGGACATGTATCTCAGGACGTAATCCTCTTTCAAACCTTCGACACCTGTCACTCTCAGATGCCATAATCACATCAGCATATCACAATAGCTCGTATCCCTTCTCTCGTATTCAACCACTTAAAGTGACCCTTGCTTTAATTTCTAAAAATTCATCCATCTTTGCCTCGCGGTACATGCTAGGGTAATACTTATCTTCAAATATGCTTCTGAAAGTTTGCCAATCTAAAGTACGTGCATCACTGCACCTAGCTAATACTGACTTCCACCATCCCTCTGCTTCCTTCTGCAACAGGAATGTAGCAAGCTTGACTTTCCGCTCCTCAGGGCAACTCATCACATCAAAACATTTCTCAAGCATATTCTACCAAACCTCGACGTCAGCTGGATCTGTGGAACCCTCAAACACTGTGGCTCCTAATTTCTTCAGGCGTTCTATTCCATATGTTTTCTCTGGATCACTTGGTCCTGCTCTTTCTGGCCTACCTACCTCCTATGAGGAACTAGCATGCTTCTCATTTTTGGCCCCTATCTAGACTCTCGAGGCACTAGATCCCTTTTCAAGTTGGCCTTGGTTAGGATCCTGCTAGTACGTGGTGGCATGACTTCTATAACATATAAACATACTAGACATGTCATGAATACTTAACTCAAATGCACAATACTAAACTTCTATTCACATTCTAGTCCTGACTGGACTTACTCTTATCCATACTTGGAATATACTCTACTAATTCTATGGAATTAACGCAATAACTTGTTATTTACTTCTTAGTTTCTTCTTAGAGCTAACTTGTTTTGTCTCATTTCCCATGGAGATAACTGCTCTGATACCAAGCTGTCTGAACTACTCACTATTTAGCCCGGAAGGCGGACTGAAGCCAACAGACATCGTTACCTCCTAACAATACCTGCTGACCCTGTTTACCACATAAACACACTATACTTGCATATCAAATTCTTTAAACACCACACAACAGAACTCAAGAGACTATCAAACATATGCAAGGAACAATTCTATTTAATGCTCACTCGAAAACTAAACCGATAGGGAGTACCACAACTAAAAGCATACACACTTGAATTATACAACCGTAATCTCTAGAATGCACACGGAACTAGCTATACAATCCCTCTTAAGAAATATCTACAAAATACACATGGACATTCTATACAACTCCACCCACATACAAAATATCAGACTATTGGAGCTTTCAGCAGACTATGGCAGGATGTTAGGCACTGGGAGCTTGATCTCTACCTGAAAAGTTTGAAACACTGAAAGAATGAGCTATGAAGCTCAATGAGTAATTGAGTTTAAAATCTAAAAACTCGTAAATCATATCACCTGACAACCTATGAGTATTTGCATCTGTAACCAAGCATTTAAAAGCAAATGTGTAATCATAATAGTTCTTCGGAAATCCAGCAAGTATGTCATTAAAAACTCGTAAGGCATATTAATAATATTAACCATTTAAAACATATGGAAATCTACATTGTGTACGACACACCCAGTACACCAAACGTTTACTCTACGATGTAGTGGGGCCCACCCAGCACTCCCATCGTCTTTGTCGTAGTGGGGCTCGCCCAACACTCACGATAGCATTGTTGTCACGAAGTACACTCAACGTCGACAACAGAAAATGACCTCTGTGCACACGGTACTATACAGCCTCGGGCTCAATATCTCAGTCATTTACTCATTCGAGACTCAGAAAATCACATAAAAATATTTGAACATGTCTGCTTATCGTTTCTTTCATAAAACTCAAGCTTACTCAGCTCGTTCATAAAAACTGGAAATCTTTAAATCATACTTGCTAGTACATGCTTGCTTGAAATCATAACATTTTCACTAAATTTTGGTAAACGATAAACATATGCTCACGAATAAATTCATCAGGACATCTAGGCTCACAACGAGCACTTAAAATCATTTGTAGGAAAACATGAATGCTCATAAGTATGTGTTCAAAGGAAAACAATAAGCATTGAAATCATCTCATTCTAGCAAAATATTGTATTTTCATAGGCATAATACAAGCATATAAATCGTTTTCGAAATTTGTTTTGTCACTCACAACGTTAGAACTAGAACGTTGGCCCGTACATGTTGGGTTTTATGTCCTAAAACTCGTGGTTTTGTAAACTGAATGTATATTCTATATCACAATAAAGTTGTTATTGAAATTTATTCAGTAAAGGTGTTATTGACTATTGTGTATTGTGTAACCTTAATCCAATAAAGAACCCTGGGCTATAGGATGAATACTTGAACTTTATGTGTGACATAAAAGTGGATCAAGTTCAAATTCTGACCCAGAGCAGTCTATAGTATAAGGATAGGGTTGGGGACCTTATCACGGGGACACTATGGACGCGACCCACTTTGTAGAGAACAAACGATGTGATCCTAAATCGTTCATGTGGAGACATGTGAGTGGGGCGCCCTATGCAATGAGTTTGCATAAGATCGATCACGCTATAGTCACTTAGACTTTATAACTCCGTTCATTGTCTTAATCGACTATATTCATACGATAACCTAGGTAACTCGATCTTAATCTCGAGCGTTCTATGGACTCCTGTTTATTCGGATTATCCTTAGATTTGCATGGGTGAGAGTGGCTCGGCTGCGCCGACTCAATAAGCACCGCCATTTCGAGGATAAAATCGGGTAGATAGTTGGGAACATAGTTCGCAAGATGGAATTCACTCTACCCGCTTTAGGGATTAGTAGAGAGGTTGTTCCCTTAAATCATCGACTCGGGTCTTGAACAATGGGCCCACCCCTCTCATTGGCCGAGAGGAATTCGGTTTCTTTGGTTGGACCACAAACCAATTGTTCATTAGAGGATCGGTGGGACTTAAGGAACAAGAAGTAATTACTGAGGGTAAAGCGGTAATCTTGACCCGGTTTGTAATTACGAACGACTCGTGAAGGATCGACTTACTAATCATGGTTATATCGAGTGGACGAAATATATCTACAAAGTGAGGAGAATGCGTACACCGGGCTTTTAGTGGAGTGTCCGGTGGTTAACGAATGTTGATTAGCTAGGCTAAAGAGTTTGGTAGGTTATTCTCGTGTCGTTGAAGCTCATGATCTGAGGTCCACTAGGTCCTCCTTACTAGCTCGGACTAAGCCTTGTAACATTTTGAGAGAAAAGAATTTGAATTGTTCAAATTCGAGTTTGGAAGAAAGCGTTAATTATATGTGATATATTTAACGAATCATAGCTTAATTATGATTAAACTATGATTAAAAAGAGATGGATATATTTAAATATGATTTAAATATTGGATCGGTTCATTGCATGAATAAAGATTCATGTTCGGAAAAACGATCGGGATTGGACAATTTATCTAATTTAATATTTAATATTAAATTAAATTAAAAATTAATTAATTAAATTAATTATTTAATTATTTAATTAATTAAATTAATTTTAATTTAAAATCAATTTAATATTGTTTTTTGAATTAAAATTAAATGAAAATTAGAAAATTTTCTTGGATTTTCATAAAATCCAAATTACAACTTGCCCAATCCCTCTCATCTTCAAATTCACCAAAATTGGTCACCTCCATCTCAAACCATCCTCATCACACTTGAGTTGTCACTCAAATGAAGCTTAATGAAGCTTTATTTAATGGTGATTTGAGGTGTTTTGAGAGAAATTTTGCATAAATTAAAAGAATTCACGTTTTGTGACCTTTGAGGTCTTTTCTTCCAAATTCTCTCAACCTAGGATCCCACAATCTGTTCTAAGGCCTGAGGATAGTAGGGAAGACTCTAACGGTTGTCCACGAAGTGTTCGTCTTGAAAACCATCCACCGGGTGAAGAGAATTTGATCTTCAAAGTTGAGTTTTCTATCCCTCTGTTTTTCCAGCTTTGAGCATGCATTTTATTTTACAAAATTGATCAACTTAGAGTGTTCAAGATCCAAAATTGCTTCCGTTTTCTTAATCTAGACTCTTTCAGTACACTCGACCTATTTCCTCTTGGCCTGTCAAACAAACAAAAACCAAGCATTAGAACCTCGAGCTCATGATTTTCAACCTTGAAATTACAAAAAACACACCATCTAACTTTCCAGCATTTTATAGATTTCATTCCCTGACTTCAAACATTCATAACACCTTCATTACTTAGCCAAAAAGGATGTACTTTATACCAAACTCTTCCTTTTTTAATCCTTTAAAACGTATCTGAAGAAATAAAATTTAAATTCCTTACGGATTTGTTCAAAAATACCTCGAAAGCCTCTTCCCTAAAAATAAACTTCTGCTATTTCCAGATTTGTTTCCCTGCTACACACAGAAATTGACCTAAAATTTAAAACATCTTCCAGTCGTTTTCTAATCACGAGTTCATCATGAAAGTTATAGAAAATGTCATAAGCTTTTCGACCATACCTCTTACAGCTTCTAATTCGAATCCTACGGATCAGCACGACCCAAAAACCAGAGGGTTCTCAGATTTGACGGCAAAATCTTTCCTTTGTCTTCCTCTTAACAAATCAGTAACTTAGATTAAGAATTTGCTCGAGCTTCTTTCACGAATTTTGTTTAAATATGAATTAACTTTCAAGCAAATCAAACCTCAACTCTTACCTCTTCTAGTGGAACTCGAAATGATCAAAGTATCAGAACTGGGTAGAAATGTTCACCTTGCTGCCATGGGAGGGTGGATTGAACTTTCTCCCTTTCTTCTTCAGCATTAAACCAAAACCTTCTCCCTTCTTCTTCTTTCTAACCTCTCCCTCGAAGCTCTGAGTTTAGTTTGTGAAAAATGAGAAAGAAATGAGTGTAAAATGGATTAAAAAAAAACCAAGCGGTGGTGGAGGCTTTTGTCCTTTTTCCTTTTCCTTTTTCTTTTTTTGTTTTTATTCTTTCCTTTATCTCTATGTTCCTTTTTCTTTTCTTTTTTTTAAAACAAAGAAGACCAAAAACTTCAACATTTCCTTTCTTCTTTTCTTTTATTTTTTTTGTAAGGAAATTTCAAAGAGAGATCTCGAGTTTACACTGAGCGTGTTATGGACTCTTGTCTGCGGGGGTCTATCCTTTGACTAGTACGGGTGAGGGTGGTCACAGTTACTCGCCCAATATGCATATCTTCTCAGGGACACAACCACGTGGGGAGCTGGAAACTTAACTACGCGAGAAGGAATTCACTCGTTCCCGACTTTATGGAAACTAGAGGGTTTGTTCCCTTAAGTGTTGTCTCCAGGACTTGGACAACGGGTCCACCCTCTATCTGGCCCGAGAGGGGTGTTGTATATGGTTGGACCATTAAAATGTTGTTTTTCGTTAGAGGAGCAGTGGGGACTTAAGGAGCAAGAAGTAGACACGGGTGTAAAACGGTAATTTGACCCAACAGTGTCTACGAACAACCTGTGAAGGGTCGACTCACGGGCATTGCTTATATCAGTGGACACAACTTGTCTTACAGTGACGGGAGTGCAGCTACGGGCTTTAGTGGATTGTTACCGTAGCTAATGAATGTTGATTAACCAGGTCAAAGAGTTTGATAGGTTAGTCTCGAATTATTGGAGATCGTCACCTATAGGTCCATTAGGTCCCTCGATTGACTCAAACTGGATAAATAGAGAGTTTACAGTTTGGTGTGGATTTGAAGTGTTCAAATTCATTAAAGGGTATTTATGTCATTTATATGAGATATGATTGACATATTATATAGTTTAATGTGAATGAGATTCATAATAAACTATAGGTTAGCCTAATTGCTTAATTAGGGCTAATTTGGAGAAATTTGATTGAGAAAAATTAAATTGAATGTGATTCAATTTAAAATCCACAATTATACAAATGTGATTTGTATAATGAGATATGAGATATCTTATTATATGTGGTTTTACAAATATGATTTGCACAACCTATAGTTGTGGTTAAATGGTAAATAGGTGGAGATTTCAACTCCACCTATCACCATTATTTAAACTCATTTGCAAGAAGGATTTCATATTTGAAAGTTTATTTTTTGGATTTCTCACCAAAAGAACTCAAGAATTCTCTCTCAACTCTCATCTCAAATCTCTCCTCCCTTTCACCAAAAATGAGTCCCACATACTCTCCTTCTACCTAAAAAAGAACAACCGCGCAGCCTATCGGAGGTGTCCAGTTCGTTTGTTTGTTTGAGGGGATCGAGTTCGCAAAGAGTTCGTGATCGGAGAAGGAAAACGTGAAGAACGGTTCTTCAACAAGTAAGTATTCCTTACTATTTTTTCCTTCTAAAGCATGTTTAATCTAGTTTTTATGTGATAGAAACAATTTTAAGAAAGCGTTTTTCACAACGATACCACGGCGATTCAATCGCTTTTCCGCTGCGTGGGATTTTCATTCCTTTAATTGGTAACAGAGCCAAATCGTTGGCTTTTCGTTGTGCAAATGTTTTTCATAAAATTAGGTGGGTATTGCTTCAATTCATGAGATGAAATTGTTGGTTTTGCATAATTAGATGGTTTTGGTTTTGACACTAGTTTTAGGTTTATTTTCTACTGATTAGATCAATGTAAAGGCCCATGTTTTGGGGCATTTAGAAAATAAATCGAGTCTGTAAGGGGGTGTTTGGTTTATGGGGTTGGGTTGGGTTGAGTTGGGTTAATATACCAACTCCTTGTTTGGTTCACCAACAATTTTAACCGATGACTTAATAACCCAACCCCATGGAGTTGGGTTATTAACTCAACCGTACAGTACTTTCCGGCGACAATCCGACAACTTTCGACGATGATCCGGTGACTCTCCGACGACAACCCGACAAATCTCTGGCGAAGGTCCGACGAGTCTCCGATGATGGTCCAGCGACTCTCCGACGATGGTCCGACGACTTTCCGACTACGACCCGACGAGATGAAGAAAGTGGAGAAAAGAAGAATATGATAAGAGTTTTGAAGTGTGCGTTTAAATTGCTAATACTCTAATTTAAATAGGCACCAAAAAGTCATAATTCTTTTAAAACAAGGAATTCTAATCTTTTTAGGAAAAGAAATCCTAAATTTTTTTAAAACGGAAATCCTAATCATTTTTTAAACTTTGAAACACTCTTCCCTAATTCTGATCTTACTATCCAAAGATTCAAATTTAAAACAAATACAATTAAAACACCTAATTTTATGGTGTGTCACAATATACTCATTTAAGAAAAACTTTCGTCCTCTAAAGTTGCTAGAACTTTACAACGGTCACGTCTTCGAGCCATAATGTAAACTTAAACTCTAAAATACCTCAACACACAAGCAACTCAAATAACTTTAACTACTTTATAAAATAAAAACAAACCTGGAGATAACGAGGCGACTTCCTGCGAGAGACTATATTGATCGCTGCCTACGATGTAGACGAGTATGCAGAATCAAAAACTCATGCTTTGATAACAACTGTAACGACCCTAATTTTTCAAACTCAAAATTTTCTAGTGACGTTACTAAGCAACATCGCCTGCACCGAAAGTTTCGGTAGCATAACGGTGTTGCTAAGTCCATAGACAATGCATGTGTTTAGAAGAATTTAAATAAATAATATTTATATGCAAAGTATTAATACTAAATTAATACCTACTAAAATAAAAATAAAAAAGTGGCGGTGAACATGTGCATAAAAAAGGAATAAAGTGCATGATCACATGATTGAGTTTTGAAATTGTAGACAAATGTGTTTGTATTTGATTTGTTGTGAAAACAAAGTAAGAAAAAAAAGTATGAAAAAAAATCAGATCTTTCACTTTACATAAGATAAAATGATTTTTAGGGAAGAAGAAAAATTCATATCAATCTCAATATCTAGTACTGTTCTAAATATCTCATACATCTTCCAAATGGTAATATATATTATAAATTTGTAATTGATCTCATAATAAAATTTTGAAATTGTAGATAAATATGTTTGCAATTGATTTGGTGGAAACAGAAAAAGTAAAGAAAAAAGACACAAAAAATCAGACTTATTCACTTTACAAAAAACTGCATCAGATACCCCTGACATAATAACTCAACTCTGCAAACCAAACACTGACTTCCTGACTCAACTCAACTCAACTCTTCAAACCAAACACTGATTTCCAGAACTCACTAACAAAACAACTCTGCACAACCCAACTCAACTCAACTCTGCGATCCAAATGCCCCCTAAGTTCGTGTCTTTGTCGGTAAGAGTTGCTATGAAGAAATCGGAGCGAAAACGGACGAAAAACGACGAAGAACAGCAAAGGAGCTTGTTGTTCTATCGATGGCGTTGAGACACTGTTCTTCGGCGTCTCAGCGCTGTCTGCGCGGACGATGGTTGTCTTTGCGCAGAGCGTTACAGTAACGCCGAGGCGTGGAGCGCGCGTGGAGTGCGACCGAGCCGCAAAGATTGCAACGCACGCACGTGTGTGATGGGCAGTTCCAACAGGTTTTTTCGCGCGAGACGTGGGATGAAGCATCAGATGCTTTCGTGGGGCGTTATTTCTTTATTTTTAATTTATTTTTAATTTTGTAAATTTTTTTTAGATTTTATTAAATTAAATTTATTAATTAATATTAATATAATAGTTATATTAATGTTAATTAATTCATTTAATGTCCCCTGAGTGCCAAAATTGGTCCAATTTTTTCTATTTATTTATTTTATGCATGAGATGTATGAAACATTTATTTCTATGTGCATAATGTATGTCATATAGTTTTAAAATCTCACCTTAGGTTAAACATTTCATGCATGATATTTATATTATGAGTGTTATAATATATAGTATGCATGATAGGTTATATTATAAGTGTTATAATATAATGTATGCATGTTTTAATTTATTTAAATATAAGTGTTATATTTTTAGATTAAAAGCATTCTCATGCATTTAATTCATGTGATGAATGTATGTTATAGTATAGTATTATTCATGTGAATGATCAAGCTCTATGACATAGAATGCATTTAACCTAAGTTAATTATTAGTTTTAAAATGTTTAGAACATGAATAATTAGACTTAGGTTTTCTAGTTCTAATAAAATTAGAATAGGAAATCAAATATGACCTTTGAATGGTGACTGATAAGTAGCTCTGTCTAAGGAAGTTTCTGTCTAAGGTTGGGGTATTTAACCTAACGCTTTACAGAACACCCCTACCTGGGAACCGACCTGGGAGTGAATTCGGTCCGGAGATTCTTAGGTTATATTATCGTGAGTGGCGTTAATTAAAAGTTGATTAATTTACTCACATAGACCTAAGTTCATAATGTGATTATAAACTTAGGTTAAATCTATATAAGAGTTATATTGGTAGACTTAGGTTATTAGCCGATTTATCTAGGTCAATCCCGAATAATTTAAAGTGTTGAGTGGGAGGAAATAAAGTGTATAAGATACATTTGATTTTTCGACCACAAATCTCTATTAAAGTCCGCACCGTGAGATCCATACTCGGCCTCGTGGCGCAAATGGGAGCGTCCCCCTTCAAATAGTATTTGTATGGGTCAATATCATAGTGGATGGAGAGAGTACTTATAGTGAGTGGGAGCGGGACCTGTGAAAATGGGACCCACAATCTTTTCTTTCGATTCACACCGTGAGACCCTTATGATCCGCCTGCTAGTTTGGCCTGGACAAGACAATCCCTTCGAAGGGCCTTGATCATGGGAGTCGGAACACCGTGAATTCTCGAAAGGGATACAATTTCCTTGTTGGTTTTCCTTCTTGGTTCACCCTTTGGTGGCTATTGTTTGGACGGATACTTGGAAACTTAAAGATTGAGGGTGACACTCACAGGATTCATTAAGAGTTAATGGATTCATACCAAATAATGGTAACTGGACGCCTAATGGAATAAGAGTTATTCTGGTATTAGGGTCTGGTCGAGAAAGTCTCATCCTAGAGGAGGAGTGTTTTTGTTCACCCTTCGGTTGCGGTCATTCTAAATCCTTGGGATATCATTGCAAAATTTTAATGACCTAGGGATCATAGGTCATTCAAGGTATGGGTATATTTACCTAATGCATAGGAAGTCTGAAACTCTTGAAAAGTTCAAGGAGTACAAGACTGAGGTTGAGAACCTGTTAGATAAAACTATTAAAACACTTCGATCGAATCGAGGTGAAGAGTATATGGACACTAAATTCCAGGACTATATGATAGAACATGGATTTACGTCCTAACTCTCAGCACCTGGTATGCCACAACAGAATGGTGTATCGGAGAGGAGAAACAGAACTCTGTTGGACATGGTTCGGTTGATGATGAGCTATGCCCGTCTCCCTAATTCTTTTTGGGGTTATGCAGTGGAGACTGCGGTTTATATTTTGAACAATGTTTCGTCGAAGAGTGTTTGTTAAACACCTTTCGAACTCTAGAATGGACGTAAAGGCAGTTTACACCATTTCAGAATTTGGGGATGCCCGACCCACGTGTTGGTGTCAAACTCAAAGAAGTTGGAACCCCGTTCAAAATTGTGCCTATTTGTAGGTTACCCAAAAGAAACAACTGACAAGGGGTGGTCTATTTTTTGATCCTAAGGAAAATAGGGTACTTGTGTCGACAAACGCCACTTTCCTTGAGGGAGACCACGTCAGGGATCATTTACCTAGAAGCAAAATCATGTTAAACGAAATGGACAGTACATCAGCAAGAGTTGCTGATGGGGCTAGTATGTCAACAAGTGTTGTTGATCCTAGCGCATCTAGTCAAGTTCATTCCCAAGAGTTGGGAATGCCTCGACGTAGTGGTAGGGTTGTGAGACAACCTGAACGCTACATGGGTTTAGCTTAAATCCAAGTCGTCACCACTGATGATGACTGCGAAGATCCATTGACCTATGATCAGGCAATGGCAGACGTTGAGAAATACGAATAGATTAAAGCTATGGACCAGGAAATGAAGTTGATGTACTTCAATTCTGTCTGGGAGCTTGTGGATCAACCTGATGGGGTAAAACCTATAGGTTGCAAATGGATCTACAAGCGTAAACGTGGTGTAGATGGGAAGGTGCAGACCTTCAAAGCACGACTAGTGGCAAGGATATTACCCAGGTTGAAGGGGTGGACTATGAGGAAACTTTTTCACCTGTTGCCATGGTAAAGTCGATTAGGATCCTTCTGGCCATTGTCGCATATTATGACTATGAGGTATGGCAGATGGATGTCAAAATCGCCTTTCTGAATGGCAACCTTGACGAGACCATCTACATGGACCAGCCCAAAGGGTTCATTACCCATGGCCAAGAGCCAAAGGTTTGCCGGCTTCATAGGTCTATTTATGGACTGAAACAAGCCTCGAGGTCTTCGAATATAAGGTTTGATGAGGCAATCAAATCTTATGGCTTTAATCAGAATGTTGATGAGCCTTGTGTCTACAAGAAAATCGTCAACAACACTGTCGCATTTCTAATATTGTACGTGGATGATATCCTTCTCATTGGGAATGAGGTAGGATTTCTTACTGACATAAAGAAATGGTTGGCTTCGCAATTCTAAATGAAAGATTTGGGAGAAGTACAATATGTTCTAGGTATCCAAATAGTTTGGAATCAGAAGAACAGAACGCTGACCATGTCTCAGGCGTGTTATATTGACAAGATGTTGTCTAGATATAAGATGCAGAACTCTAAGAAGGGTTTGTTGCCTTTCAGGCATGGGGTTCACCTGTCTAAGGATCAATGTCCTAAGACTCCTAAAGAGATTGAGGATATGAGACAAATCCCTTATTCTTCAGCTGTTGGGAGCCTCATGTATGTCATCCTGTGTACTAGGCCCGACATCTGTTATGCAGTTGGGATTGTCAGTAGGTATCAATCCAATCCAGGATTAAATCACTGGACATCCGTAAAGGCAATCCTCAAGTATCGTAGGAGAACGAGGAACTACAGCCTTGTGTATTGGAGTGAGGATTTGATCCTTACGGGATACACAGATTCTAACTTTCAGACCGATAAGGATTCTAGGAAATCCACTTTGGGGTTAGCCTTCATTCTGAATGGAGGAGTTGTAGTATGGAGAAGCATCAAGCAGGGATGCATTGCCGATTCCACTATGGAAGCTGAGTACGTTACGACTATTGAAGCTGCAAAGGAAGTTGTTTGGCTTAGGAAGTTCATGATAAATTTAGAAGTTGTTCCAAATATGAACTTGTCGATTACGCTATTTTGTGAAAACAGTGGTGTTGTAGCCGACTCCAGAGAGCCTCGGAGTCATAAGAGGGGCAAACACATTGAGTGGAAGTATCACCTGATACGGGAGATTGTGCACCGCGACGACGTACGTGACAGTCACACAGATAGCGTCGAAGCACAACATTGCTGATCCATTTACAAAGGCCCTCACGGCTAAGGTGTTTGAGGGTCGCCTAGAGAGTCTAGGTCTTCCATTGCTTCCTAACTAGGGCAAGTGGGAGTATTGAACGGGTATTCAATGCCCTAGTTTATTGTATTAATTATTGTAATTATTGTATATTTGAGAAATGTATATTTACTCCACTAGCTTAGTCAAAGTGGGAGTTTGTTGGGATGTATGTCCTAATCTCGTATTTGTTTGTAATTTACCATTTGAAATAAATAAGAGTTATTTCTTTCATCACTTTGTGTCTCGCAATTTTACAAACTTTGTCCAATAAACTAAGCTCCAGGGTCATTGAATTTATGAGAAAACTAGAACTTGAAGCGGTGTGTAGTGGACACACGGGGAGGATCGCGTTCGAGTTAATGACCCGAACGCCTCACTGATGATATGGATAGGGTTGGAGACCTAATCCTCGGATACACTGTGGATGCACCGTTTTGTATTAGATACAAACGAGGTGATCGACTCGTTCATGTGGTTGACATGCGAGTGGGGGCATCCTGCAATGAGATTGTACAAGACCGAACGAAGTGAATTATTAGATCTCATCGATGTAACACCGCAGGTAATGAGTATTGGACTAATAACTTCGTAGATGACCAATAGTGACTTGACCTTAATCTTGAGCGTGTTACGGACTTCTGTCTGCGGGGGTCTGTCCTTTGACTAGTATGGGAGAGGGTGGTCACAGTTACTCGCCCAATATGCCTATCTCTTATGGACAAGACCACGTGGGGAGCTGGGAACTTAACTACCCGAGATAGAATTCACTCGTTCCCGACTTTAGGGAAACTAGAAGGGTTGTTCCCTTAAGTGTTGTCTCCAGGGCTTGGACAACAAGCGCCCACCCTCTCACTAGGTCGAGAGGGGTGTTGTATATGGTTGGACCATTACAATGTTGTTGTTCATTAGAGAAGCAGTGGGAACTTAAGGAGCATGAAGTAGACACAGGGGTAAAACGATAATTTGACCCAACAGTGTCTACAAACAACCAGTGAAGGGTCGACTCACAGGCATTGGTTCTATCAGTGGACACAACTTGTCTTACAGTGACGGGAGTGCAACTACGGGCTTTAGTGGAGTGTTACCGTAGCTAATGAATGTTGATTAACCGGGTCAAAGAGTTTGACAGGTTAGTCTCGGATCATTAGGCTCGTCACCTGTAGGTCCATTAAGTCCCTCGATTGGCTCAAACTGGATAAATAGAGGGTTTATAGTCTGGTGTGGATTTGAAGTGTTCAAATTCATTAAAGGGTATTTATGTCATTTATATGAGATATGATTGACATATTATATAGTTTAATGTGAATGAGATTCATAATAAATTATAGGTTAGCCTAATTGCTTAATTAGGGCTAATTTGGAGAAATTGGATTGAGAGACATTAAATTGAATGTGATTCAATTTAAAATCCACAATTATACAAATGTGATTTGTATATGAGATATCTTATTATATGTGGTTATGCAAATATGATTTGCATAACCTATGGTTTTGGTTAAATGGTAAATAGGTGGAGATTTCAACTCCACCTATCATCATTATTTAAACTCCTTTGCAAGAAGGATTTCATACTTGAAAGTTCATTTTTTGGATTTCTCACCAAAAGAACTCAAGAATTCTCTCTCAACTCTCATCTCAAATCTCTTCTCCCTTTCACCAAAAAGGAGTCCGACATACTCTCCTTCTACCTAATAGAGAACAACCGAGAAGCCTATCGGAGGTGTCTGATTCATTGGTTTGTTCGAGGAGGTTGAGTTCGTTGAGCTCGTGTTCGTGAAAAGTTCGTGACCAGAGGAAGAAAACATGAAGAACGGTTTTTCAACAAGTAAGTATTCCTTACTGTTTTCCCCTTCTAAAGCATGTTTAATCTAGTTTTTATGTGAAAGAAACAATTTTAAGAAAGCGTTTTTCACAACGATACCACGGTGATTCAATCGCTTTTTCATGCGTGGGATTTTCATTCCTTCACGAGGGACCTAATGGACCTACAGATCATGAGCTCCAACGATACGAGATTGACTAATCAAACTCATTGATCCCATCAATCAACATTCGTTAACTACGAGTCACTCCACTAAAGACTCGTAGTTGCACTCTCCTCACTATAGGACAAGTGGTGTCCATTGATTTAACCAATGCCCGTGAATCAACCTTTCACAGGTCATTCGTAGTCACAACTGGGTCAAATTACTGTTTTACCCTTGTGACTACTTCTTCACCTTAAGTACCATTTATCCTCTAATGAACAACAAGATTACAGTCCAACCATAAACATTATCCCTCTCGGGCCAGCAAGAGGGAGGGGCCCCGTTGTTCAAGACCTTGATTCAGCTCTTAAGGGAAAAATCTATCTAGTTACCCTCGAACGGGAACGAGTGAATTCATTCTTGCGAAGTTGAGTCCCCAACTCGCTACAAAGTTTCATCCCTGGGAAGGTAGGCATATTGTGTCGGCAACTCTGGCCACTCTCACCCGTACTAGTCAAAGGACAATCCTCGGCAGACAGGAGTTCGCAACTCGCTCAGGATTCAGGTTGAATCACTATTGGTCATCGTTTGAATTATTAGCCCTAACCTATCAACGGTGTTACTGGATTAGTCTAACAATTCTTGGTCCAGTCTTGTACAAACTCTTTGTAAAGGATGCCCCAACTTGCATGTCAACTACAAGAACGAGATGGATCACCATGTTTGTTTCAAATACAAAGTGGGTCGCATCCATAGTGTTAACAGGATGAGGTTCCCAACCTAATCCATCTACTATAGACCATTCGGGTCACATTCTAAATGTGACCCTAGAGCTTAGTTTATTGGATTTAAGTTTGTAATTGCGAGAACACAAGTTTATTGTTGGAAAAATAACAACTTTATTCATTTCCTCAAATAATTACAAATACACGAGTTTAGGGCATAAATCCCAACATCAAGTTCGTGGAAGATATTTTGACCAAAAAATGAAGACTTAGGGAATTTAAAATAGTGGCTCTTACAAAAGATTGCAGCTCTATCCTTCAAAGTAAGTTTCCTCCTAAATTAAAGGATCTTGGTACTTTCACTATCCCTTTCTCCATTTTTAAAACCTATAATGGAAGGGTTTTATGTGATTTGGGAGCAAGTATCAACTTGATGCCTATGTCCATGTTTAAAAGGCTTGGAATTGGAGAAACTATGTCAATTAACGAATCGTTCTTATACTCATCCTCAAGGAAAAATTGAAGATGTTCTTGTTCAAGTGGATAAATCCATCTTTTCTGCAGATTTCATCATATTAGACTATGAAGCTGACGTAGAGGTTCCTATTATCTTAAGTAGGCCATTTTTAGCTACTGGTAGAATGTTGATCTATGTAGAAAAAGAAGAGCTTACCATGAGAATGAATGATCAACAAGTAAACTTTAATGTGTTCAATAATATGCAATCTTTTAATGATGTAGAAGAATGTTCTGCTATTGGGGTTTTGAATTGATCTGAAAATGTTAAAATGAACAAAAGTTTCAGTGAGAGTCTTGAGAATGAAAACTCTTTTGAACATGTTGTGGAAAAAAATGAAGTTGAGAATGGACACATCTCATGGTTGGAGAATAAACAACCATTCATAGTAGGAAAGGAGTTCGAAATACTGAGTTCATCAAAAGGGATGTGTTATCCAAATGAAAGAGAGAAGAATAAGTGGGTGTTATACGTTGAATCAAGTGATTTTAAGAAAATGCAAAATCAAAGAACAAAAGTTTCCAAAAAAAAAAAAAGAGAAAGATGAAAAAGGAAAGGAAAAAGGAGTTGAAGGCAACTTCAAGTCCTCTCAATGTCTCATGAAAGATGTTTTTGACTTGGGTTGTGGACTTAAATTAATTGCTCAATGAAGCAACCAAATCAAGTTAAGTATTTCAATTCCTTTCGTTGTAATTTATTCTTCTTTTTTCTTTCATTTTGCGCTTATGTTGTGTGGTAGTTTGTTATGTTCAAAAAGTTGTTGGTTGAGGTCCTCTTGAGTATTTTAGGTGAAGAGTGAGGAAGCACATGTAATAAAGAAGGAATTAATGTTCAAGAGCTGCACTTGAAATTTTTGTAAGTTTATTTGTTTGTGAGAGAAGAAAAAGAAAGATGGAGCCTGTACTTTAAAGCTCGAATTTCATAAAAAGACAAAACAAAGTTTTAACCCAATTCTGGTTGCAATGCTATAACATTCAAGCCACATTGAAATAGGGGAGCTCTCCTTTCTTTAGCTTATCTTTTTTAGTGTGTTTATTGTTCTTGGCTACTATTATTTTGCTGGACTGTATGTGTTGTTTTGTGGATTTGGTTGTTGTTTAGATGTTGTTTGGTTGTTGTTTGTCTTTGTCTCTAGTTTCTTTTCTTTTATGTGGTGGTTGTTGTGAGGACACAATGTGTCTTGAAGTTTAAGAGTGGATGCTTGTATTTGGTTGTGTTTGTAGAGGAGAAGGGTTGTGTTTGTTGTTGTTTGTTCTTTTGTGTTGTTGTTGTTTTCGTTGGAGTTTTTGTTGGGATTTGTGCCCTAAAACTCGTAGTTTGTAATTATGTTCTAATTAATGTAATAAAGTGTTATTATTTCAATAAAGTGTCATTGTTCGTTATCTACGGGTTTGCCTTTATCTAAACCCTAAATCCAATAAACTAAACATCCAAGGCTGTTAAATGAATCTCTAACTGAATGTAATGTACATAAAAAGGATCTCGGTTCGAGATACAACCTAAAGGGTCTATAGTTAGGGGATAAGGTTTGGGTACCTTACCCTGGTAAAACTATGGATGTGGCCCACTTTGTATTTGATATAAACATTGTGATCCTAACGTGTTCGTGTAGATGACATGTGAGTGGGGATATCCTATGTAATGAGATTACATAAGACCGGACCATGAAATAGTAACCTCTAGCTGTAACTCCGTTGACTAGTTAGGTCTTTATTTCACTAGGATGACCTAGGCAACTTGATCTCAATCCTGAGCAGGTTACGAACTCCTATTCGAGAGGGATTGTCCTTTGACTAGTATGGGTGAGAGTGGCCAGATTCGCCGACTCAATATGCCTACCTTCTTGGGGACAAGACCGAGTGAGCGACTGGAAACTTAACTTAGCAAGATGGAAGTCACTCCTTCCCGTCTACTAGGGTAAGTAGAGGAATGTTCCCTTAAGTGGTGTCTCCGAGACTTGAACAAAGGGCCCGACCCTCTTATTGGCCCGAGAGGGACACTGTTTATGTAGGACCACAAACAAATTGTTCATTAGAGGAGCACTGGTACTTAAGGCACAAGATGTAACCCAGGGGTAAAACGGTAATTTGACCCACTTGGTGTTACGAACATTCGTGAAGGATTGACTTGCTGTTATTGGTCAATATCCATGGACATAGAAATACATCTGAGGTGAGAAGAGTGCAGCTGTGGGACTTTAGTGGAGTGTTCCCGCAGTTAACGAATGTTGATTGGGAGGTTGTATGAGATTAACCGAACAATCTCGTATCGTTGGAGCTTCTGATCTGTAGGTCCATTAGGTCCACCTTCTAGCTCGTAAAGGGTTCTTAGATCATTTGAATTTGAAATGTTCAAATTCATTAGGGAATAAATATAATGTATATTGATACGATATAATATATAGTTTTGGAACTATATATTATAAATTTAATGTGAATAGGATTCATATTAAATTACTTGAGAGAATTAAATATTTGAAAGAGTTCAAATATTGAATTCAAATGTGAATGTGATTCATATTTGAAAACTATAGGTTAAAATTTGATGTGCACTGGATGTACATTAAAACTATAGATTAAAGGGGTAATATGATTAAATGAGATTTAATCCAAATTAAATATTGATATTTAATTTGTATTATTTAAATTAATAATTAAATTTGATTTAATTATTATTTAACTATTATTATTATTATTATTATTATTATTTTAATAATAAAAATAAGGGAACGTGTCTTCCAGACACGTTCCCACTATCCCCTTCCTTCTCCCTATCGATAGCTTAACAGGGAGAAGGGGTGTGCATCAATCGATGGATGAATTTTGATGCAATTGGTGAATTGGTCTCTCTCTCACTCTCTCAATCTTCTAATTCCCTTCATCCTCCAAAGGTTGGAATCCTTCCCACAAAGGTTTTTGTTCTAAGATCTAAGAGGATAGAAGGTTTTCCTCGTGGTGTTGTCCAATTGAAGAAAACAAATCAAGCATCTTGGAAGTTCTGTGTTCTTTGTCTTGTTTGGAGCAAGGAGTTGCTGCAAGTTGAAACTACAAAGGTATTTTTCTTCCCTTTAGTTTAATTGTTAAACTTTATTCATGTTTGCGTGTTTGCATTTAATCCATGTCTAA
This sequence comes from Trichosanthes cucumerina, assembly GCA_036507285.1. Classification (NCBI taxonomy): domain Eukaryota; kingdom Viridiplantae; phylum Streptophyta; class Magnoliopsida; order Cucurbitales; family Cucurbitaceae; genus Trichosanthes; species Trichosanthes cucumerina. Next base: position 33,337,431 of record CM071843.1, read on the forward strand.
TAGGATTAGAATTTCCATGTTTGTTCTGTTTTATTTATCAATGTACTGGTTTTTGTTTCAATTGAAACAATCAAGCAATTTACGATCCCAAACACGTTTCCGCTGCTCAAGGAGATCAGATCTCCATCAGTTTTTGCTAGTTGGTTGTTTAAAGGCTATTTTCTTTTGTTAGTTGTGTCTTTTGTGAGTTGTTGTTGGGCGCCTTCGGTGGTTTAGTTTGTTACTAATGATGATATTTTAGACTCTTGCCTTTTATTTACATATAACACATTAGGCATGACAAATGAGTAATCGAGTTTAAAGTAACCCTTTACTCTTAAGTCTTAACAACTGAACTTGTGAATTCTAAGAGGTTTTATAGTTAAGAGAGTTTAGGGGCTAGAGTGAGTTAGTATGGTCTCTTGAAATGAGTCTAAAGACAACATGAGTGAGTTGTAAGTATTCCTTGTTTTGTAAGCTCAAAGTTTGCAGGATGTCAAATCCTTGAAAAGGAAAAAAAAAGAGTAAAAAAAAAGGTGAGAAAAAGAAAAATGGATACTCGTGCATCTCTCGTAGCTTCGTAAACTAGGGCTAGATATGACACCCATGTTTATCTTTGAGTCGAACAGTGATGGTAGATATGAGTACACAAAAGCAACCTATTTTATTGATAGTGCTCGTTGTTAGGCATTTTTATCACCAATTTTGGAGTTTAAATCGAAAGTGCAAATGACTAGAAATGTTCCCTTGAAAAAAAAAAGGGAAAAAATAGATGAAAAAAATAATAAAAAAAAGGAAAAAAAAAAGAAAAGAAAGAAAGTTTGACCTTCTGTGTTCTCCTTGTTGCATATTTTTAATGAAGGAACTGTATTCCTTTAAAAAAAGAAAAAAAAATGAGAGTTTCATTTGTTTTTACATTACGAGCTTATTTGTAAACTTTAGTCTCTTGGATTAATACTGTGATAAGTCATTTGACATCCATTAAGCTAGGTTATGTGATTTAAGGTTTAGAGTGGCTTAGATGATGTAGGTAAAAGAGTTAAGACTATGCACATAGACACCTAAGAGGTTACATTGGCTTGTGAACGACTTTGCCATGCCTTGTTTATGTTTATGTAAGCAAATTGTGGCAGTCTACCTGAAGACATGATAATCTAAACTTTTGTTGCACCTAGCTAGTAATTGTGTTTGTTGTTATTTTCAGTGCATCACTCGAGGATGAGTAATGAGCTAAGTTTGGGGATGTGATAATCCATTGTTGGGGTTTGTGCCATAAAACTCCTAGTTTGCAATTTTGTTCTAATTATTGTAATAAAGTGTTATTATTTCAATAAAGAGTTATTGTTCATTTTCAACGATATTGCCCCTGTTTTAACCCTAAATCCAATAAACTAAACATCCAAGGTTGTAAAATGTATCTTGAACTGAATGTAATGTACATATAAAGGATCTCGGTTCGAGATACAACCTAAAGGGTCTATAGTAAGGGGATAAGGTTTGGGTACCTTACCCTAGTAACACTATGGATGTGGCCCACTTTGTATATGATACAAATACTGTGATCCTAACGTATTTGTGTAGATGACATGTGAGTGGGGATATCCTATATAATGAGATTACATTAGACCGAACCGCGAAATACTAACCACTAGGTGTAATTCCGTTGACTAGTTAGGTTTCTATTTCACTAGGATGACCTAGGCAACTTGATCTCAATCCTGAGCAGGTTACGAACTCCTGTTCATGAGGGATTGTCGTTTGACTAGTATGGGTGAGAGTGGCCAGATTCGCCGACTCAATATGTCTACCTTCTTGGGGACAAGACGAGTGAACAGTTGGGGACTTAGCCTAACAAAATGGAATTCACTCCTTCCCACCTATTAGGATAAGTAGATGAACGTTCCCTTAAGTGGTGTCTCCGGGACTTGAACAAAGGGAATGAGAGGGACTTCTGTTTGTTGGTTGGACCACAAACAAATTGTTCATTAGAGGAGCACTGGTACTTAAGGTACAAGATGTAACCCATGGATAAAACGATAATTTGACCCAGCTGGTGTTACGAACATTCGTGAAGGATTGACTTGCTGTTATTGGTCAATATCTGTGGACACAGAAATATATGTGCAGTGAGAAGAGTGCAGCTGCGGGACTTTAGTGGAGTGTTCCCGCAGTTAACGAATGTTTATTAGGAGGTTAATGGGATTAACCGAGTAATCTCGTATCGTTAGAGCTTTTAATCTGTAGGTCCATTAGGTCCACCTTCTAGCTCGTAAAGGGTTCTTAGATCGTTTGAATTTAAAATGTTCAAATTCATTAGGGAATAAATTTAATGTATGTAGATACGATATAATATAAAGTTTTGGAACTATATATTATGAATTTAATGTGAATATGATTCATATAAAATTATACGAGAGAATTAAATATTTGAAAGAGTTCAAGTATTAATATATATGTGAATGTGATTCATATTTAAAAACCATAGGTTAAAATTTAATGTGCTAATGTGCATTAAAACTATAGGTTAGAGGGAAAAACTGATTAAATGATATTTAATTTGATTTAATTATATGTGATTTAAATTAATAATTATATAATTGAATTTGATTTAATTATATTATATTATTATTTTAATTAAATTGAGGGAACGTGTCATCCAGACACGTTCCCACTATCCTTCTCCTTCTCCCTATCGATAGATTAACAGGGAGAAGGGAGATAGTTGTGACTTATCGATCAGTGATTTTGGAGAATTGTTGTAACAAAATTCTCTCTCTCAAATCTTTCCCTTTCTTCTTCCAAAAGTTGGAACATCTTCCCACCAAGGTTAATCTAAGTAGATACTCAGAGTCATAGGAGGTTTTCCAAGTTGTGTTGTCCTGTTGGAAAGGAAGTATAGAGGATTTTCTCTTGGTTGTTGTGTTGTTGCAAGGAGTTGTTGTTGGGAATCTTCAAAGGTAATTTCGAATTCCCTTCTAGTTGAGTTATATTTTACAACATGTTTGCATGACTAGTTTCATGCCTAATTAGATTAGAAATGTATGCTTGTCTCTGTTTCTCTCCAATATATTGGTATTTGTTTTCAACCAAAAATAAACTAGCAAAATCAATTTCAAATCACGTTTTCGATGCTCAAGGAGATCTGATCTCCATCAATTGGTATCAGAGCAATGCTTGTTTTATTTTGGTTTGAAACAAATTTACATTGGATAGGTGGGAATTGCATTTTGGTTTGCTGTAAAACTGTTTAGGAATCTTTTGTCCTTAGTTTCCTTCGATTTGATCAAATTAAATGTAAAGGCCCCTGCGTTTTGGGCAATTAAGTGCATAATCGAGTATGTAATCGAGTTGTGAGTCGTTTAGGACCAGTTTCGTGCATTTTGGATGAGCATCGAAGGAGAAATTGGCGATTGAAGTTGTTGTATTCGAAGGAAAATGTTGTTTCCGAAGCAAATGCGTTGCAACGCTACCAGGAGCGTTGCAACGCCATTCATCAGGGGCGTTGCAACGCCATTCTCCAGGGGTCAGCAACGTTGTCCCTTAGCGTTGCAATGCTACCCCAATGTCAGGCGCGTGCGCGAATGAAGCTGGCGTTGCAACGCCGTGACTCCAACCTGAAGCAACAGACCGGTCTAGGCGGTTAAGTTGGTTTTTGGTTCGGTTCGAGAGGTTTGAGCCCAGTTTAAGGAGTTTTGGACCGGTTTTGTAATGAAATTAATGTAATTTTATTATTTTTGCACTTTAGGGGCCAATTGTTTTTGGTTTTACAACTATTTTTCTTTATCAATGTCATTTAGAATTTTTTTCCACCTTAGGATAAGCATGTTCATGCATTTTATTTGTATAATTGTTATATAAATATGGTAGAAATGCATGATCTAATTTATTTTTCATAAGTATTTATTTATAATTGTTATAATTAGATAATATGGAAAATAAATTGCATGGAGTATGAAATTACTTAGTTTAAAATAAATGTTATTTATTTAAGTAATTTTAGTTATTCAATTAGTTGAATAATTTTTATAATTCCAATTTGGCTTTATAATATAGTTCCTTGTCATAGGTTAATTATTAAAATTTATAAAAGTTATAAATTAAAGGGGTTTTTAAAAACCATAACCTATAACAAAGAATTGCATGCAAACATAGGAACTTTGGTTAAAATTAAATTAGTTTTAAATTGTTTAAAATTAATTTTGACCTAAGTTTTTAATTTCTAATAGGATTAGAAATTTATCTTACATAGTATTTTAAATGGTTTAAAATTGTTGGGATTTATGCCCTAAACTTGTGTAATTTTGATCAAATAAATAAAGGGTTATTTGTTTTGATAAAATTATATTCTTGCTTTATAAATTCAATAAACTAAGCTCCAAGGTTATAATAGATCTTGCACATTAGTGTAGTGGACACTATTTGGATTGTGTTTAAGAATATAACCTAAATGGTCTATGGTATAAGAATACGGTTGGAAACCTATTCTGGTAACACCATGGATGCGGCCCACTTTGTAATTAGTACAAATAAGGTAATCCAACTCATTCATGTGGTTGACATGCGAGTGGGGGCATCCTGTATGAAGAGTTCATATAAGACCGGACTACAAATTATTAAGTCTAACCAGTATAACGCTATTAATAGGGTAAGACTGATAATTTATAGATGGTCATTAGTGACTGGACCTGAATCCTGAGCAAGTTAAGAACTCCTGCTTATAGGGGTTTGTCCTTAGACTAGTATGGGTGAGAGTGGCCTTTAGCCGACTCAATAAGCCTACCTTCTCAGGGACAGAACCTCGTAGGTAGCTGGGGACTTAACTGTGCAAGATGGAATTCACTCATTCCTACACTAAGGAAGAAGATAGGTTGTTCCCTTAAGAACTGACTCCAGGTCTTGGACAACGGGGTCCCGCTCTCTATGAGGGTATGAGTCTATGGTAGGACCTTAGACTTGTTGTTCATTAGAGGATCAGTGGTGCTTAAGGAACAAATAGGTAATCACAGGGTAAAACAGTAATTTGACCCAGCAGTGATTACGAACAACCTGTGAAGAGTCGACTCATGGGTAATGATTATATCAGTGGACACAATATAATCTACAGTGAGGATAGTGCAGCTACAAGTCTATAGTGGAGTGACTTGTAGTTAATGAATATTGATTAACTGGATCAAATAGTTTGATCAGTTAATCTCACATCATTGGAGCTCATGAACTGTAGGTCCATTAGGTCCCTCCGTTGGCTCAACATGGTAATATTGAGGGTATAAAGTTAGGAATGAAATTGAAGTGTTCAATTTCATGCATGAGGATTTATATCAATTATATATAATATAATTGATATAATAAATGTTTTTAATGTGAATTAGATTCACATATAAACCATATAATAGTGGGAGAATATAGGAGGGATAGGATGGTAATTTCCATCCTATTTCCCTATATATATAGTTGCATGAGATGCAACTAGTTTCAGTGAAAAATTCAATCTCTTTGAGAAACCATAGAGAATTCTCCCACATAGTGTTGGAGAGAGTTCCAACTAGAATCTCACAAACACCTCATCTCACCTAAAGGGAACCCATCTTCCTCACTCACCTGGAGAACAACGGAGAAGATCTGGTGGTAGTGTTGGTGATCGTTCGGGTTCGTGTTGCAGAGATCGTGACTATGGGAGAAGGATCACTCGAAGAAAAGGATCACTGTCCATCTTATATTATATGTTTAATCTAGATAGAATTGTTCTTGAATGTAATTCATGTAACTAAATTAAGAACGCGCGATTAACAATCGCTTCCGCTGCGGGATTTGAAAGGAGAAATAGAACCTTGTTGGACATGGTTTGATCAATGATGAGTTATGCTCATCTCCCTAGTACATTTTGGGGTTACGCAGTAGAGACTGCGGTATACATTTTGAACAATGTGCCCTCAAAAAGTGTTTCTGAAACACCTTTTGAACTTTGGAAAGGACGTAAGGTTGTTTATGTCATTTCAGAATTTGGGGTTGTCCAACACATGTGCTTGTGACAAATCCAAAGAAGTTGGATTCACGTTCAAAATTGTGCCTATTTGTAGGCTACCCAAAAGAAACAAGAGGTGGTTTATTCTATGATCCTAAGGAAGATAAGGTTTTTGTGTTGACAAATGCCACTTTCTTAGAGGAGGACCATATAAGGGACCACAAACCAAGAAGTAAAATTGTGTTGAATGAGTTAGACAGAACAATAACAAAGGTTGCTAGTAAAACTAGTACGTCAACAAGAGTGCCTGATACTAGCTTGTCTAGTCAAGAGAGCCCATCTCAAGAGTTGAGTATGCCTCGACATAGTGAGAGGGTTATAACGCAACCTGACCGTTACATGGGTTTATCTGAAACCCAAGTTGTTATACCAGATGACAACTGCGATGATCCATCGACTTATAATCAAGCGATGGTTGACAAAGGCAAAGACAAATGGGTCACAGCCATGGACAAGAAATGGAGTCTATGCACTTCAATTCTTTTTGGGATCTTGTAGATAAACCTGATGGGGTAAAACCTATAGGTTGTAAGTGGATATACAAGAGAAAGCGTGGTGTAGATGGGAAGGTACAAACATTTAAAGCTAGACTAGTAGCAAAGGGTTATACCCAGGTTGAAAGGGTTGACTATGAGGAAATCTTTTCACCTGTTGCTGTGGTAAAGTTTATCCGTATCCTACTTGCCATTGCCGCATATTATGAATATGAGGTATGGTAAATGGATGTCAAGACAACCTTTTTGAATGACAATCTTGAGGAAAACATCTACATGGACCAACCCAAAGGGTACATTGAACCAGGACAAGAGCAAAAGATTTGCATGCTTAAAAGGTCAATTTATGGACTGAAACAAGCCTCTAGGTCCTTGAATATAAAATTTGATGAGGCAATCAAATCTTATGGTTTTGACCAGAATGATGATGAACCTTGTGTCTACAAGAAAATCATCAATAGTTTTGTCGCATTCCTAGTTCTATATGTGGATGATATCCTACTCATTGGGAATGATGTAGGATATCTTACTGACATTAAGAATTGGCTAGCTACGCAATTCCAAATGAAAGATTTGGGTGATGCATAGTTTGTTCTTGGGATCAAGATTGTCCGGAACCACAATAAAACACTAGCCTTGTCTCAAACATCTTACATAGATAAAGTGTTGTCAAGGTTTAAGATGCAAGACTCCAAAAAGGGCTTATTGCCTTTTAGACATGGAGTCCATTTGTCTAAGGAACAGTGTCCGAAGACACGTCAAGGAGTTGAGGATATGAGACGGATTCCTTATGCATTAGCTGTTGGGAGGCTGATGTACGTCATGTTGTGTACTAGGCCTGACATCTGTTTTGCAGTTGGAATTGTCAGTAGGTATCAATCCAATCCAGGACTTGAACACTGGACAACGGTTAAAACAATCCTTAAGTATCTACGGAGAACAAGGAACTACATGCTTGTATATGGAGCTAAGGATTTGATCCTTACAGGATACACGGATTCTGACTTTCAGACTGATAAAGATTCTCGGAAATCTACATCAAGGTCAGTATTTACTCTTAACGAAGGAGTTGTAGTATGGTGAAGCGTCAAGCAAGGATGCATCGTTGGTTCCACCATGGAGGCTGAATATGTAGCAGCTAAAGAGGTCGTTTGGTTAACGAAATTCATGCTAAATTTGGAGGAAATTCATGCTAAATTTTGATGTTGTTCCAAATATGACTTTGCTCATCACGCTGTATTACGATAACAATGGTGCAGTTGCAAATTTGAGGGAACCCCGAAGTCACAAGAGGGGAAAGCACATTGAGCGGAAATATCATCTCATCCGGGAGATCGTGCATAGAGAGAGAGACGGATATCACGAAGATAGCCTCGAGCACAACGCGTTCTTGATCCTTTTACAAAGGCTCTCACGGCTAAAGTATTTGAGAGTCACCTAAAAGGTCTAGATTTATAAATCTTCCCCAACTAGGGCAAGTGGGAGTATTTTGTACAAAGGGTTTAAATGTCCTAGTTTATTGTTTTTACATTACTGTAATATTTTAGAACTCCACAAGCTTTAGGTCAAGTGGGAGATTGTTGGGATTTATTCCCTAAACTTGTGTAATTTTGATCAAATAAATAAAGGGTTATTTGTTTTGATAAAATTATATTCTTGCTTTATAAATCCAATAAACTAAACTCCAAGGTTATAATATATCTTGAACATCAGTGTAGTGGACACTATTTGGATTGTGTTTAAGAATATAACCTAAATGATCTATGGTATAAGAATAAAGTTGGAAACCTTATTCTGGTAACACCATGGATGCGGCCCACTTTGTAATTAGTACAAATGAGGTAATCCAACTCATTCATGTGGTTGACATACGAGTGGGGGCATCCTATATGAAGAGTTCATACAAGACCGGACTACAAATTATTAAGTCTAACCAGCATAACGCCATTAACAGGGTAAGACTGATAATTTATAGATGGTCATTAGTGACTCGACCTCAATCCTGAGCAAGTTAAGAACTCATGCTTATAGGGGTTTGTCCTTAGACTAGTATGGGTGAGAGTGGCATGTAGCCGACTCAATAAGCCTACCTTCTCAGGGACAGAACCTCGTAGGTAACTGGGGACTTAACTGTGCAAGATGGAATTCACTCATTCCTACACTAAGGAACTAGATAGGTTGTTCCCCTTAAAAACTGACTCCAGGTCTTGAACAACGGGGCCCCGCCCTTTATGAGGGTATGAGTCTATGGTAGGACCTTAGACTTGTTGTTCATTAGAGGATCAGTGGTGCTTAAGGAACAAAGAGGTAATCATAGGGGTAAAACGGTAATTTGACCCAGCAGTGATTACGAACAACCTATGAAGGGTCGACTCATGGGTAACGATTATAGCAGTGGACACAATATAATCTACAGTGAGGAGAGTGCAAGTACAAGTCTATAGTGGAGTGACTTGTAGTTAATGAATATTGATTAACTGGATCAAAGAGTTTGATCAGTTAATCTCACATCATTGGAGCTCATGAACTGTAGGTCCATTAGGTCCCTCCGTTGGCTCAACATGGTAATATTGAGGGTTTAAAGTTAGGAATGAAATTGAAGTGTTCAATTTCATGCATGAGGTGTTATATCAATTATATATGATATAATTGATATAATATATGGTTTTAATGTGAATTAGATTCACATATAAACCATATAATAGTGGGAGAATATAAGAGGGATAGGATGGTAATTTCCATCCTAGTTCCCTATATATATAGTTGCATGAGATGCAACTAGTTTCAGTGAAAAATTCAATCTCTTGAGAAACCCTAGAGAATTTCCCACATAGTGTTGGAAAGAGTTCCAACCAGAATCTCACAAACACCTCATCTCACCTAAAGGGAACCCACCTTCCTCCCTCACCTAGAGAACAACGAAGAAGATCTGGTGGTAGTGTCGGTGATCGTTCGGTTTCGTGTTGCAGAAATCGTGACCGTGGGAGAAGGATAACTCGAAGAAAAGTTCATCAAAGGTATCATTCTCCCTGTCCATCTTATATTATATGCTTAATCTAGATAGAATTGTTCTTGAATGTAATTCATGTAATTAAATTAAGAACGCGTGATTAACAATCGTTTTCGCTGCAGGATTTGATTCCCTTAAAAAATATAGTAGGACAATAGAACTATGGTTATAAGGGAACGCTACTGGTGAAGTTCTGTTTAAGGTTGAAGGTACTTAAGCTGACAGTTAACGGAACACCTCCTACCTGGGAACTGACCCGGAGCTTGAGTTCAATTAACCATAGTCCTATTTTATTCTAGCTAATTAAAATGTTTATTCACCTAGACATAAGGTTAAAAGACCTAGTTATAATAGTTATAATAGACATAGACTTAGATAGATTCTTTTAGCCAGAATCCAACTAAGTTAAACCTATACCCTAACCTTAGGAGCTTCAGTGGGAGAAAAACGAGATGTTCGCATCGAGTTTACTCTCACGTCCTCAAAAGTTCACATCGTGAGTTCCATGCTCGGCTACGTGGCGTCAATAGGGTGTCCCCCTACGGTAAGTGTTTGCATGGTTCAATACCAAGGTGAATGAGGGAAGTATCCATAGTAAATGGGAGCAGGACACGTGTCAACGTATCCTACGGTCTCCTCCATTAGGTCGCACCGTGAGATTTCTATAGTCCGCCTGCTAGGTTGTCCTGGAAGAGCCAATCCCTACGGAGGGCCTGACTATAGGGATCGAAACACCGCGAACTCCATAAATGGATAGGGTCTCTTAGGTAATTTGCCAACAGTTGTCTTTCTTAATAGTAGCTTGTTGGATCGGACCTATTGGATCTGAAAATGGTAGGGTCACATTTATGGGATAAGTTAAGCTAGTTAACAAGTCCCTGACCAAAAAAACGGTAGCTAAGGATCATTGGGACATGAGATGTTCTGGTAGTGAGAATTGGCTGAGATAGTCTCAATTCAGGGGAGGAGTGACTGACCACCCGACGATGGCTTTTGTTCTAAACCCTTGAAGTATCGTTGCAAAATTAAAGGTTTAATTTAAACACTAGGGTTCTTTAATAATTTTGCTAAAATTGATTGGTTTATAATGGGTTAAAGGCATAACTAATTAGATCTATTTTTGAAAATTTCAGCATGTCGTCCTCAATTATAGCCTTCTTCAAAAGCTTAACGCTTAATCGGTGAAAACTATACTACGTGGAAGTCCAACCTGAATACGATTCTTGTTGTTGACGACCTTCGATTTGTACCGACTGAGGAATGTCCTCAGGTCCCTACTCGAAACGCTCCTCAATCTGTTAAGGATGCGTATGATCACTGTATCAAGGCCAATGATAAGGCCAAGGTCTACATTTTGGCTAGTGTTTCTGAAGTTCTAGCCAAAAAGCACGAGGGCATGGTCTCAACTCGTGAGATCATGAGTTCGTTGCGAGAATATGTTTGGACAAGCCAAATCTCGGGCCGGCCAGCACGAATCCCTCAAGTACGTTTATAACTCCGTATGAAGGAGGGGTCGTCGGTGAGAAAACACATTCTCGATCTGATGGTCCACTTCAACGCGGCTGAAATGAACGGTGCGGTCATAGGACGAGCAAAGTCAAGTCTCGTTCGTCCTGGGATCTCTTCCGAAGAGTTACCTGCAATTCCGCAGCAATGCGGTGATGAACAAGATAGAGTATAAACTGACTACTCTCCTTAACGAACTACAAACTTTCCAGTCTCTAATGAAGAATAAGGGACAGGCTGATGGAGAAGCAAATTTGTTTGCCCATTCCAGAAGTTTCCAGAAGGGTTCATCCTCTGGGACTAAGTCCTGTGGTCCATCTCCTAGGCTTAAGAAGACCCAAAAGAAAAAGATAGGAGGGAAAGGGAAGGCACCTGCTGCTGATAAGGGCAAGAAAAAAGCCAAGGTTGCAGACAAAGGAAAGTGTTTCCACTGCAACATGGCCGGGCACTGGAAGCGAAACTGCCCAAAGTACCTTGCTGAGCTCAAAAAGAAGAAATGTAAATTCGATTTACTTGTTCTTGAAACTTGCTTAGTGGAAAATGATGATTTCACCTGGATACTTGATTCAGGAGCCACTAATAACGTTTGCTCTTCTTTTCAGGAAACTAGTTCCTTCAAGGAGCTCGAAGAGGGTGAGATGACGCTCAGGGACGGAACAGGAGACGTCGTCTCAGCTCGTGCAGTGGGAGATGCCAAGCTGTTTTTTAGAGATAGATTTATCTTTGTAGTAAATTTGTACATAGTTCCCAAGATTAAGCGACACTTAATTTCTATCTCTTGTTTAATTGAACTTGGCTATTGTATTACTTTTTCTTTTAATGAAGCGTTTATTTTAAAGAAAGGTGTCAATATTTGTTCTGCTAAGTTAGAAAATGGCTTGTATGTACTTAAACCAAATCAAACTAAAGCAATTTTGAATCATGAGATGTTTAAAACTGCTAATACTCAAAGTAAAAGGCAAAGAATTTCTCATAATAATACCTATCTTTGGCATCTTAGACTTGGTCATATAAATCTCAACCGGATTGAGAGACTATCTAAGAATGGACTTCTAAACAAGTTAGAAGATGATTCTTTACCTCCTTGCGAATCTTGCTTGGAAGGTAAAATGACTAAGCGACCTTGTACTGGAAAAGGTTATAGAGCCATAGAGCCCTTAAGACTTATACATTCGGATCTTTGTGGCCCGGTGAATGTTAAAGCTCGAGAAGGGTACGAATATTTCATCTCTTTCAAAGATGATTATTCGAGGTATGGTTAACTATACCTAATGCATCATAAGTTTGAGGCTCTTGAAAAGTTCAAAGAGTATAAGGCTGAAGTAGAGAATGCATTAGGGAAAATCATTAAAACACTTCGATCCGATCTAGGTGTAGAGTATATGGATTTGAGATTCCAGGACTATTTGATAGAACATGGAATTAAATCTCAACTCTCAGCACCTAATACACCAACACAAAAATGGTGTGTCAGAAAGGAGAAATAGAACCTTGTTGGACATGGTTCGATCTATGATGAGCCATGCTCAATTGCCTGCCTCGTTTTGGGGATACGCAGTAGAGACTGCAGTTCAAATCTTGAACACTGTTCCGTCAAAGATTGTATCAGAAACACCCTTTGAATTGTGGAAGGGGTGTAAATCTAGTTTACAACACTTCAGGATTTGGAGTTGTTCGACATACGTGTTGGTGACAAACCCAAAGAAATTAGAACCCCGTTCAAGATTATGCCAATTTGTTGGCTATCCCAAAGAAACGAGAGGTGGTCTTTTCTACGACCCACAAGAAACCAAGGTGATTGTATCGACAAACGCCACTTTCTTGGAGGAAGATCACGTGAGGAACTATATACCACGTAGTAAACTAGTACTAAATGAAGCTACAGATGAACCAATAAGAGTTGTTGATGAAGCTGGACCTTCATCAAGAGTTGATGAATAAGCCAGCACATCAAGTCAGTCTTGTCCTTCTCAATCGTTGGGAATGCCTCGACGCAGTGGGAGGGTTGTTTCCCAACCTAACCGCTACTTGGGTTTAGTTGAAACTCAAGTCGTCATACTTGATGACGACGTAGAAGATCCATTGTCTTATAGACAGGCAGTGAATGACGTAGACAAGGACCAATGGATCAAAGCCATGGACCTTGAAATGAAGTCAATGTACTTTAATTCAGTATGGGAACTTGTAGACCAACCTGAAAGGGTAAGACTCATAGGGTGTAAACGGGTCTATAAGAGAAAGAGAGATGCAACCGGTAAGGTATAGACCCTTAAGGCTAGACTTGTAACAAAGGGTTTTACCCAAAGGGAAGAAGTTGACTATGAGGAAACTTTTTCTCCTGTTGCTATGCTTAAGTCTATCAGGATACTCTTGTCCATAACCACATTTTATGATTATGAGATTTGGCAAATGGACGTCAAGACCGTCTTCTTGAATGGTAATCTTGACGAGAGCATCTATATGTCTCAGCCCGAAGGGTTCATAACCCAAGGTCAGGAGAAAAACGTTTGCAAGCTCAATCGATCCATTTATGGGTTGAAACAAGCATCTAGATCTTGGAACATAAGATTTGATACTGCGATCAAGTCTTATGGATTTGACCAAAACGTTGATGAGCCTTGTGTTTACAAGAGGATCATCAACAACGAAGTAGCTTTCTTAGTGCTTTATGTGGATGATATCATACTCATTGGAAATGATGTAGGATACCTTACTGACATAAAGAATTTGTTGGCGACCCAATTCCAAATGAAAGATTTGGGAGAGGCGCAGTATGTTCTTGGGATTCAGATTTTCAAGAATCGCAAGAATAGAACGCTAGCTCTGTCTCAAGCATCTTATATCGACAAAATGTTGGCCCGATATTTGATGCAGAATTCCAATAGGGGCTTATTACCCTTCAGCCATGGAGTTCATCTGTCTAAGGAACAGTGTCCTAAGACACCTCAAGAGGTTGAGGATATGAGACGTCTTCCCTATGCCTCTGCAGTAGGTTGTTTAATGTATGTTATGTTGTGCACGAGGCCAGACATTTGCTATGCAGTGGGAATAGTCAGTAGGTACCAATCCAATCTAGGTTTAGACCACTGGACCGGAGTTAAAAATATCCTCAAGTATCTTAAGAGAACGAGGGACTATACGCTTGTGTATGGGCCTAAGGATTTGATCTCATCGGATACATCGATTTCGATTTTCGCATCGATAAGGATTGTAGGAAATCCACATCAGGATCAGTTTCACCCTTAACGGGGGAGCTATAGTATGGCGAAGCATCAAGCAAGGATGCATCGCAGACTCCACGATGGAGGTTGAGTATGTCGCTGCTCATGAAGCAGCTAAAGAGGTTATTTGGCTAAGGAAATTCCTTACTGATTTGGAAGTTGTTCCAAATGTGGAATTTTCCATCACCTTATACTGTGACAACAGTGGTGCGGTTGCCAATTCGAAGGAACCTTGCAGCCATAAGCAAGGTAAGCACATCGAGAGGAAGTATCACCTGATACGAGAAATATTGCAACGAGGAGATGTGACAGTCACGAGATCGCTTCGGAGCACAACACTGCTGATTCGTTTACAAAGACTCTCACGGCTAAAGTGTTCGAGTGTCATCTGGAAAGTCTAAGTCTACGAGATATGTACATAGGCTAATCTAGGGCAAGTGGGAGATATGTAATGGGGTAGATGGATGCCCTAGTTTATTGTATTTATATCTCTATAACCACTGTTTTAGATTGTAATGTACCCCACTAGAGTTTTTAGTTCAAGTGAGAATTTGTTAGGGTTTGTGCCCTAAAACTCGTAGTTTGTAATTATGTTCTAATTATTGTAATAAACTCGTAGTTTGTAATTATGTTGGGGTTTGTGCCCCAACAAACTCCCACTTAAACTAAAACTCAAGTGGGGTACATCATAATCTAAAATAGTGGTTACAAAGATATAAATACAATAAACTAGGGCATCCATATACCCCATTACATATCTCCCACTTGCCCTAGATTAGCCTATGTACATATCTCGTAGACTTAGACTTTCCAGATGACCCTCAAACATTTTAGTCGTGAGAGTCTTTGAAAACGGATCAGCAATATTGTGCTCCGAAGCGATCTTCGTGACTGTCACATCTCCTCGTTGCAATATTTCTCGTATCAGGTGATACTTCCTCTCGATGTGCTTGCCTCGCTTATGGCTGCGAGGTTCCTTCGAATTGGCTACCACACCACTGTTGTCACAGTATAAGGTGATGGGAAATTCCATATTTGGAACAACTTTCAAATCAGTAAGGAATTTTCTTAGGCAAACAGCCTCTTTAGCTGCTTCACAAGCAGCAACATACTCAGCCTCCATCGTGGAGTCAACAATGCATCTCTGTTTGATGCTTCGCCATACTATAGCTCTCCCGTTAAGGGTGAAAACTAATCTTGATGTGGATTTCCTAGAATCCGTATCGGTCTGAAAATCATAATCAATGTATCCAGTAAGGATCAAATCCTTAGTCCCATACACAAGCGTATAGTCCCTCGTTCTCCTAAGATACTTGATGATATTTGTAACTGCGGTCCAGTGGTCTAACCCTGGATTGGATTGGTACCTACTGACTATTCCCACTTCATAGCAAATGTTTGGCTTCATGCACAACATAACATACATTAAGCTACCTACTGCAGAGGCATAGAGAATACGTCTCATATCCTAAACCTCTTTAGGTGTCTTAGGACACTGTTCCTTAGACAGATGAAGTCCATGCCTGAAGGGTAAAAAACCCCTCTTGGAATTCTGCATCGAATATCGGGACAACATTTTGTCGATATAAGATGCTTGAGATAGAGCTAGTGTTCTGTTCTTGCGATTCCTGAAAATTTGAATCCCAGGAACATATTGCGCCTCTCCCAAATCTTTCATTCGGAATTTGGTCGCCAGCCAATTCTTTATGTCAGTTAGGTATCCTACATCATTTCCAATGAGTAGTATATCATCCACATAAAGTACTAAGAAAGCTACTTTGTCGTTGATGATCTTCTTGTAAACACAAGGCTCATCAACGTTTTGGTCAAAGCCATAAGACTTGATCGATCAAATCTTATGTTCCAAGATATGGATGCTTGTTTCAACCCATAAATGGATCGATTGAGCTTGCAAACTTTTTTCTCTTGACCTTGGGCTATGAACCCTTCGGGCTGAGACATATAGATGCTCTCGTCAAGATTACCATTCAAAAAGACAGTCTTGACGTCCATTTGCCAAATCTCATAATCATAAAATGCGGCTATGGACAAGAGTATCCTAATAGACTTAAGCATAGCAACAGGGGAAAAAGTTTACTCATAGTCAACTCCTTCCCTTTGGGTAAAACCCTTTGCGACAAGTCTAGCCTTAAAGGTCTGTACCTTTCCGGTTGCATCTCTCTTTCTCTTATAGATCCATTTACACCCTATGGGTCTTATCCCTTCAGGTTGGTCTACAAGTTCCCATACCGAATTGAAGTATATTGACTCCATTTCAAGGTCCATGACTTTGATCAATTGGTCCTTATCTACGTCATTCATTGCCTGTTTATAGGACAATGGATCCTCTACACCGTCATCAGGTATGACAACTTGAGTTTCAGCTAAACCCAAGTAACGGTCAGGTTGGGAAACAACCCTCCCACAGCGTCGAGACATTTCCAACGATTGAAAAGGACGAGATTGACTCGATGTGTCGGCTTCTTTATCAACCCTTGATGAAGGTCCAGCTTGATCAACAACTCTTATTGACCCATTTGTAGCTTCATTTAATACTAACGTACTACGTGGTTTATGGTTCCTCATGTGACCTTCCTCCAAGAAAGTGGTGTTTGTCGATACAATCACCTTATTTTCTTGTGGGTCGTAGAAAAGACCACCTCTCGTTTCTTTGGGATAGCCAACAAATTGACATAATCTTGAACGAGGTTCCAATTTCTTTGTGTTTGTCACTAGCACTTGTGTCGGACAACCTCAAATTCTGAAGTGTTGTAAACTAGGTTTACGCCCCTTCCATAATTCAAAAGGTGTTTCTGAAACACTGTTTGATGGAACAGTGTTCAAGATTTGAACCGAAGTCTCTACTACGTAACCCCAAAACGAGGCAGGCAATTGAGCATAGCTCATCATAGATCGAACCATGTCTAACAAGGTTCTATTTCTCCTTTCTGACACACCATTTTGTTGTGGTGTATTAGGTGTTGAGAGTTGAGATTTAATTTCATGTTCTATCAAATAGTCCTGGAATCTCAAATCCATATACTCTACACCTAGATCGGATCGAAGTGTTTTAATGGTTTTCCCTAACGCATTCTCTACTTCAGCCTTATACTCTTTGAACTTTTTAAGAGCCTCAGACTTATGATGCATTAGGTATAGATAACCATACCTCGAATAATCATCTATGAAAGAGATGAAATATTCGTACCCTCCACGAGCTTTAACATTCACCGGATCACAAAGATCCGAATGTATAAGCTCTAAGGGCTCTATGGCTTTATAACCTTTTCCAATACAAGGTCGCTTAGTCATCTTGCCTTCCAAGCATGATTCACAAGGAGGTAAAGAATCATCTTCTAAGTTGTTTAAAGTCCATTCTTTAGATGGTCTCTCAATACGGTTGAGATTTATATGACCAAGTCTAAGATGCCAAAGATAGGTATTATTATGAGAAATTCTTTGCCTTTTACTTTGAGTATTAACAGTTTTAAACATCTCATGATTTAAAATTGCTTTAGTTTGTTTCGGTTTAAGTACATACAAGCCATTTTCTAATCTAGCAGAACAAATATCGACACCTTTTTTCGAAATGAACGCTTCATTAATAGAAAAAGAAATACAATATCCATGTTCAATCAGACAAGAGATAGAAATTAAGTTCCTCTTAATCTTAGGAACTATGTACAGATTTTTTAAATATAAAAATCTATCTCTAAAAAATAGCTTGGCATCTCCCATTGCACGAGCTGAGACGACGTCTCCCGTTCCGACCCTCAGCGTCATCTCACCCTCTTCGAGCTCATTGAAGGAACTAGTTTCCTGTAAAGAAGAGCAAACGTGATTAGTGGCTCATGAATAGAGTATCTAGGTAAAAACATCATTTTCCACTAAGCAAGTTTCAAGAACAAGTAAATCAGATTTACCTTTCTTCTCTTTGAGCTCAAAGAAGGTACTTTGGGGCGCTTTCGCTCCAAAGGTTCGGCCCATGTTGTAGTGTAAACACTTTCTTCTGTCTGCAACCTTGACTTTTCCCTTGCCCTTATCTGCAGCAGGTGTCTTCCCTTTCCCTCCTATCTTCTTCTTTTGGGTCTTCTTAAGCCCAGAAGAAGGACCACAGGACTTAATCCCAGAGGATGAGCCCTTCTGGAACCTTTTGGAATGGGCAAACAAATTAGCCTCTCCATCAATCTGTCCCTTATTCTTCATAAGCGACTAGAAAGTCTGCAGTTCATTGAGGAGAATAGTCAGGTTGTACTCTATTTTGTTCATCACCGCATTGCTGCGAAATTGCAGGTAACTCTTCGGAAGAGATTCCAGGATGAACGACACCTAACTTTGCTTGTCTATGACTGCTCCGTTCATTTCAATCACTTTGAAGTGGACTATCAGATCGACAACGTGTTCTCTCACCGATGACTCCTTCTTCATACGAGAGTTATAAACCGCTATGATTGGTTGTCCAAACATATTCGAACTCATGATCTCACGAGAGTTATGCTTTTTAGCCATAACTTCGTAAACACTAGCCAAAATGTAGACCTTGGCCTTTGTGGCCTTTGATCCAATGGCCGACGCTTCCTTAATAGATTGAGGAGTGTTTCCAGGTGGACCTCGTGAACATCAAGACAAAACCAAAGGTCGTCAACAACGAGAACGTATTCAAAGTTGGACTTCCACGTAGTATAATTCTCACGATTAAACATTCGTTTTGAGTAATGCTATAATTGAGCTTTTTAGAAATTCCAAACGTAGTTCTAATTAGTTGTGCCTTTAACCCATTACAAACCAATCAATTTTAGCAATTATTAAAGAACCCTAGTGTTTAAATTAAACCTTTAATTTTGCAACGATACTTTAAGGGCTTAGAAAAAAGCCACCGTTGGGTGGTCACACTCCTCCTTGAATTGAGACTATCTCAACTAATTCTCACTAATAACATCTCATGTCCCAATGATTCTTAGAGCTTATTTGTAAAGGACTTGTTAACTAGCTTAACCTCGTAAATGTGACCCTACCATTTTCGTGATCCAATAGTCCGAGCCAAAGGTTACTATTAAGAAAGACAACTGTTGGTAAATTACCTAAGAGACCCTATCCATTTCTAGAGTTCATGTGTTCCGATCCCTATAGTCAAAGTGCCCTCCGTAGGGGATTGGTTGTTCCAGACTTAGCACGCTGACTATAGAAATCTTTCGCTTAATGGACGCAGACCGTAGGATACGTTAAAACGCATCCTCGCTCCCATTTACTATGGATACTTCCTCATTCACCTTGTTATTGAACAATGCAAACATAAGGGGACGCACTATTGACGCCACGAGTCGAGCATGGAACTCACGGTGTGAACTTAGGGACGTGAGAGAAAACTCAATACAAACATCTTGTAAAGTTCTAATTAGTTGTGTAGGTTTAACTTAGTTGGATTACAAAAGAATCTATTTAAGTCTATTTTTATTATAACTATTATAACTAGTGTTTTAACCTTATGTCTAGGTGAATAAACATTTTAATTACCTAGATATAAAAAAGGACTAAGGTTAATTCAACTCAAGCTCCGGTCGCCTCAGTGCACGAGGTGTTAGTTAACAAGGTCGATTAAGTACCCCAACCTTAGATAGAACTTCAACTGTAGAGTTCCCTTATAACCAATTTCCTATTGTCCTACTCTATTTTAAACTATTTAAGATACTATGTAAGACTAACTTCTAATCCTATTAGAAATTAAACTTAGGTCTAAATTAATTTTAAACAATTTAAAACTAATTGAATTTAACCCAAGTTCCTATGTTTGCATGCAATTCTTTGTTATAGGTTATGGTTTCTAAAACCCCTTTATTTATAACTTTTATAAATTTTAATAATTAACCAATGACAAGGAACTATGTTATAAAATCAACAAACAATTTCAAATTGGAATTATAAAATATTCAACTAATTGAATAACGCAAATTACTTAAATAAAATAACATTTATTTTAAACTAAGTAATTTCATGCTCCATGCAATTTATTTTTCATATAATCTAATTATAACAATTATAAATAGCTACTCATGAAAAATAAATTAAATCATGCATTTCTACCATATTTATATAACATTTATACAAATAAAAATGCACGAACATGCTTATCCTAAGGTGGGAAAAATTTTAAATGACATTCATAAAAAAATAGTTGTAAAACCAGAAAAATAACATTAATTTCATTACAAAACCCATCCAAAACTCCTTGAACCGGGCTCAAATCGCTCGAACCGAACCAAAACTGACCTGAACCGCTCAAAACATGCCTGCTTTCTTCAAGTTGGCATCACAGCATTGCAACGCTGAGGAGAGCGTTGCAACACCGCTTCATCTCGCGCGCGCGCCTGTCATCGGGGTAGCGTTGCAACACTACTGACTCCTCGGTCTTCCGTATTGATAGAAGCTTCGACGTTGCGACGCCGTTCCTCAGCGTTGCAACACTGATGAACGACGTTGCAACGCTGCTGGTAGCGTTGCAACGTTGTTGCTTCTGCAGCAACATTTTCCTTCAAACACAGCAACTTGAAATGCCAAATTCTCCCTCGATACTTATCAGAATTGCACGAAACTGGTCCCGAACGACTCAAAACTCAATTATAGACTCGATTATGCACTTAATTGCCCAAAACGCAGGGGCCTTTACACTTAATTTGATCAAATAAAAAAAACTAAGGCCAAAAATTCTCTAAACAAGTTTTACAGCAAACCAAATGTTATTCCCACCTATCCAATGCAAATTAGTTTCAACCAAAACAAAACAAGCATTACTCTGATACCAGTTGATGGGAATCTGATCCCCTTGAGCAGCGGAAACGTGATTAAAAGATCGATTTTACTTGATTATTTTTTGTTGAAAACAAATACCAGTACATTGGTAATAATACAGAGATAAGCATACAATTCCTAATCTAATTAGATTAAGCATGGAACTAAACAAGATATGCAAACATGTTGTGTAACAATTGAACTAAAAGGATAGAGATGATTACCTTTGTAGTTTCTCAATTCAGCAACCTTTGATCCAATTGTACAGTAACTCAGCAATAAGGAAAACTCCTCTGTTCTTCCTTTCCAACAGGACAACACCACTAGTGAGAACCTCCTATTCTTTGAGTAGCTTAGATCAACCTTTGGTGGGAAGGTACCAAATAATTTGGTTGAGGAAAAAGAAATTAGGGAGAGAATTTTTGCACTGTGAATCTCAATTCATCGATCAACCCTTCTCCTCTCCCAATTGGAGAAGAAGAAGCACTCCAGAGGGCAACTCCCCGCTCCCTATCGATTAGGGAGTTGGGAGACATGGAGAACGTGTCCTCCTGACACGTTCTTTTTTATATTTATTTAATTATATTATTTAATAAATAATAATAATATAAATTAAATAATATAATATAATTAATTAAATCATATTTAATTAATCATAAATTAAATATCATCTATCTAATATAGATTAAATCACATTTAATCAATTATCCCTCTATCCTATAGTTTTAATGCACATCTTATGCACATTAAATTTTAAGCTATAGTTTTCAAATATGAATCTCATTCATATTTAAAATAATATTTGAACTCTTTCAAATATTTAATTCTCTCAAATAATTTAATATGAATCATATTCACATTAAATTTATAATATAAAGTTTCAAAACTTTATATTATAATGTATCTATATACATAAACATTTATTCCCTAATGAATTTGAACATTTCAAATTCAAACGATCTAAGAACCCTTTACGAGCTAGAAGGTGGACCTAATGGACCTCTGGATCGTAACCTCCAACGATACGAGATTACTTGTTAATCTCATTAACCTCCTAATCAACATTCGTTAACTGCGGGAACACTCCACTAAAGTCCCGCAGCTGCACTCTTCTCATTGCAGATATATTTCTGTGCCACAGATATTGACCAATAACAGCAAGTCAATCCTTCACGAATGTTCGTAACACCAGTTGGATCAAATTACCGTTTTACTCCTAGGTTACATCTTGTACCTTAAGTATCAATGCTCCTCTAATGAACAATTTGTTTGTGGTCCTACCAACAAACAGAAGTCCCTCTCGGGCTAATGAGAGGGTCAGGCCCTTTGTTCAAGTCTCGGAAACACCACTTAAGGGAACATTCATCTACTTACCTAGTAGTCGAGAAGGAGTGAATTCCATCTTGTTAGGCTAAGTCCCCAGCTGCTCACTCGGACTTGTCCCCAAGAAGGTAGGCATATTAAGTCGACGAATCTGGCCACTTTCACTCATACTAGTCAAAGGACAATCCCTCGCAAAAAGGAGTTCGTAACCCGCTCAAGATTGAGATCAAGTTTCCTAGGTCATCCTACTGAAATAGAAGCCTAGCTAGTCAACGGAGTTATATCTAGTGGTTACTATTTTGCGGTCCGGTGTTATGTAATCTCATTACATAGGATATCCCCAGTCACATGTCATCTACACGAACACGTTAGGATCACAGTGTTTGTATCATATACCAAGTGTTCCACATCCATAGTATTACCAGGGTAAGGTACCCAAACCTTATCCCCTTACTATAGACCCTTTAGGTTGTATCTCGAACCGAGATCCGTTTTATGTAAACTACATTCAGTTCAAGAGACATTTTACAGCCTTGGATGTTTAGTTTATTGGATTTAGGGTTAAAACAAGGGTAATATCGTAAATAACGAACAATAACTCTTTATTGAAATAATAACACTTTATTACAATAATTAGAACAAAATTACAAACTACGAGTTTTAGGGCACAAACCCCAACACAAAGTTGCCGACTCAATATGTCTACCTTCTCAGGGATAGAACGTCATAGGTAGCTGAGAACTTAACTCTTCAAGAAGGAATTCACTTGTTCCTGAGATAGGGTATTAGATGGGTTGTTCCCTTAAGAACTGAATCCAGGTCTTGAACAACGGGGTCCCACCCTTTCACTGGCCCGAGAGGAACACTGTTTATGGTAGGAGCATAAACTGATTGTTCATTAGAGGATCAATAGTACTTAAGGAGTAAGAAGTAGTCACAGGGGTAAATTGGTAATATTACCCAGATGTGACTACGAACGACCTGTGAAGGGTTGATTCACGGGCATTGGTTATATCGATGGACACAACTTGTCCTACAGTGAGGAGAATGCAACTACGAGTCTATAGTGGAGTGACTCGTCGTTAATGAATGTTGATTAACAGGATTAAAGAGTTTGACAAGTTAACCTCGGATCATTGGAGCTCATGACCTGTAGGTCTATTTGGTCCCTCGGTTGGCTCGACATGAAAATATAGAGGGTATAAAGTTCTGGAATAAATTTGAAGTGGTCAAATTCATATAAGGAATTTATATCAATTATATGTGATATGATTGATATAATATATAGTTTAATGTGAATATGATTCATAATAAACTATGTTATTGCTTAGTTATGGAACTAAGGCATAATTAAAGGAATTAATAATTAGAGATATGAAAATTGAATATGATTCAATTTAATTCCACATTATGCAAATATGATTTACATATTAAGGTATATGATACCTTATATTATACAACTATGCAAATATGATTTGCATAATGCATAATGTGTGGAATTAGTGGGCTAAACGGGTGGAGAATTTATCTCATCCTCACTCACTATAAATGCATCATTTTAGATATATTTTGCAACGAAGTTTCTCACTTTTTGGATTAATTCCAACAACTCTAATCTCTCTTAATTCTCTCTGCAATACTCTCTTCCTCCAAAAAGAGAACTCCCACTGTTCTCCCTCTCCTAGAGAACAACTGAAAAGATCTGTTGGAGGTGTACGGTTCAAGATCGTTGAGAACGTGAGGATCGAAGAAAGGATTACAAGAAGAAAGTGTTCTTCAAAATTAATTTCTCTTTCTCCCTAAAATGCTTAGCCTAGTTTTCTATTTTGGGTTAAATTTGTAACGTAATTTGAGAGCAACACGATTTAATTCACTTCCGTTGTGGGATTTGATCCCTTCAATTGGTATCAAAGCCAATCTTACCTTCGGTTATGTTCTAAATTTCTCAAAATTAGGTGAGTATTGCTTTCAAATTCACATGATGAATGTTGGCTTTGCAAAATAGATAAGTTCATGTTTTGGCACTTAGATTTGCATTTTTTATTGAAACGTTCAATGTAAGGGTCCGTTGATTTGAGCATATTATGATGTAAATCGAGTCTGTAAGTCCGTGTCGTTCGTGACAAAGCAGTTGTTGTGAAGAACGAAGCAAGAACGAGCCAAAACAGAAGGTGTTTTGTTCTGTACAGAGCACGACGTTGAGACGTTGTGCATTGGCATCTCAACGCCATGCTCGCGGTCGCTGGCTTGCAAAAGGCATAGCATTGGGATGCTAGGCGCAACGTCTCAACATTGTATGCACAAAGCTAAGGCGCGCGCATTGGAGGGCACAACATTGAGATGTTGGCCACGACGTCTCAACGCCATGCGCACTACCCGCGAGAGACGCACGAGGTGGAGCAGGTTGGTGTGGAAATTCATTTTATTTATTTATTTTTGTTATTTTGATTAATTATTATTAAGTATAATTAATATAATTTGTTTTATTAATTATAATTAATATAATTTTTTATATTAATTATAATTGATTTTAATTAAGTTTAGGGTGCCAAAATGTGGTCTATTTTTGCTATTTAATTGATGCAATAGTTGTGTGAATTTTAAAGTGCATAATGGATGTCATTTAGTTTTAAAATCTCACCTTACGTTAAGCATAATCATGCATCATTTTATAATATAAGGTGTTATATTATATAATTTGCATGATTTAATTAATATAAGAGTTATATTAATTTTATGAAAGCATTGACATGCATTTTTTCATGTGATGAGTATGTTATGAATGTTCAATTATTCATGTGATGAATGATCAAGCAACTATAACATAGAAATGCATGTAACCTAAGTTTAATTAATTAGTTCTAAAATGGTTTTAGAACGTGGAATTAATTAGACATAGGTTATCTAGTTCTAATAAGATTAGAATTAGGAAACCTATAATTTATAAACTATGATTAAAGAGGAACTCTGTCTAAGGAAGGTTCTGGCTAGGCTGGGTATTTAAGCTAACGAAAACGGAACACCCCTATCTGGGAACCGACCTAGGAGTGAATTTAATCCTGAGGTTTATAAATTATATCTCATGAGTGACATTTATTAAAAGGTTAATAAATCACACGAATTGACCTAAGTTTAATAGATGGTTTATAGACTTAGGTAATTCAAATGTAAATGTTGTATTGGTAGACTTAGGTAAATTTATAGTCGGATTTATCTACGTCATTCCCTTAATTATAAAGTACTTAGTGGGAGTAAAATAAGTGTATATGATACATTAATTTTCCATCTGCATATCTCTATTAAGTTCACACCGTGAGATCCATACTCGGCCTCGTGGCGCAAATGGGAGCGTCCCCCTTCTGATGGTGTTTGCATAGGTCAAAATCAAGGTGAATGGAGAGAGTGCTTATAGTGAGTGGGAGCGGAACTTGTGTCAACAGGTCCTACGGTCTCTTCCATTGGTTCGCACCGTGAGATTCCTATGATTCGCCTGCTAGTTTGGCTTGGACTACACAATCCCTTCGGAGGGCCTGATCATAGGAGTCGGAACAACGTGAACTCCCGAAAAGGATAGAGTTGCGTTAGTTTGTTTTCTAACTTAGTCCTCCCTTCGACGAATTTTGTTGGGTGAGAACTCTGGAATATAAAGATGGAGGATCACACTCACTGGATACATTAAGAGTTAATGAATCTAGACTAAAAATGGTAACTAGGACCTATAGGAATAAGAGTTATTCTTGTAATAAGGTGTGGTCGAGATAGTCTCGTCTAAGAGGAAGAGTGGTCCGACTACCCTTCGGTGACGGTCATTTTAAACCTTTGGGGTATCATTGCAAATTAATTGACCTAGTGATCATAGATTAATTTTGCTAAAATTGATTGGTTTTTTAACATAAGTTTATGCAAGACACTAATACAAGAATATTTATTTTTCAGCAAACATGTCAAGTTCGATAATTTTACTTTTGGCTGCCAAAAGACTAACTGGTGACATTACCAAACCTGGAAAAACAACATAAACACGATTTTTGTAGTGGACGACCTAAAGTTCGTACTCACCGAGGAATGTTGATAGCACACAAAATGTGTTATTCTTAGGCTTAATTATTGCTAGTTTTATATTAATTTTAGAGCTTTGATGTGTTTAAATCACTTAATTTCAGGCAAAGAGCGTACACAGGACATTTGGAGACATTTTGGATCACTCGGGATCAAATCGGGACTTTTTGAAGCTTAAAATAACATCAAATGGTAGAAGAATGGGCAAACCTAGCTAATTGACTCGAGGTTATGGCGTTGCAACGCCCTGCAGAGCGTTGCAACGCTGCTCGTGTAGATTTCTTACGTTGAAGACCCATGCATGTAGCATTGTAACGCTGCTTTGCAACGTCGCAACGCTACCTCGATAAAAAACCAAGCTGAATGACCGTGGCGAGGGCGTTGCAACGCTGCTTTCTAGCGTTGCAACACCAGTTCGATAGAAGAGGCGCGCGTTAAGGTAGCAGCGTTGCAACGTTGTCCTTAGCATTGCAACGTTGTCGATGCTTTCCATATATACCTGTCGCCTAGGGCACAACGTTGCAACGTTGTCCCTAGCGTTGCAAGTTGTGCCGAGAAACCTTATAAATAGAACATTTTGCCATCTTGCAGAAGGAGTCGAATTTGATAGTCTTTGCACCCTAATTTCGAAATACACTCTCTAAGATGAGAAAAGTGAGCATTCCTTGGGAGCCAAAGCATTCGTGGAGGTTTGAGATCGTGACGGGAGCTCGGGGATGAGGGACCAACATCGACACATAAGTTTATTTTATCTTTCTTTTAGATTGTAACACCATTCTAAGACGTTTTCTATAACTTTAGCTTGGTTTTATTGTGATTTAGAGTGGCTAAACGTTGTAGTTAGGATTTGATTCGTATGTTTAAGACTTATTTGCTATTGTGTTGAACTATGTTTTGACATTTATTTTTGGCAATTCGTTCTTCAATTCTTTGATTTTGTTGGTTTAAGTGGACTCGAGAGAAAGAAACTTAGATTAGAGCAAAGTTGTCAAAACTCTTAGAAGTCTAGCATGAGAATGACCTAGAAGTGTAAGGGAAACACATAAAGAAGTTGCTTAATGTCGTGCATGCTTTTAAAATTCATAAGGAGACTTTAGAATTTATCCTGTGTGCGAGGCTCACTAAGAATCGAGAGATTTTCTTGAGTATTTTCACTTCTTGTTTATAAATTCATTATGTTGGTTCATTGCATGTGTTAAATAAGGCCTTAACTTGTGAAGTCAATTTCCTCCAATTCTATCATATTCGTGTCTCCAATTGTACATTTATTTTCTATCTTTGTTTTCACTTTCTATCCATGTTTTGTTGTTTTAGCTAAAATTGAGAATAAGTATCTTAGTAATTAATTAATCTAGAACCTCTTTCCCGAGGACGATACTTGGAACTCTAAAATCACTATACTAAAACTTGACTCGTACACTTGCGGTATTGCAATATAATTTTACGTAACAAATGTCCTCAGGTGCCGAGCTCGACCGCGACACGAAATGTTGGTGACGCGTACGATAGATGGATCAAGGCCAATGACAAGGCCAAGGTCTACATCTTAGCCAGTATATCTGATTTTTTAGCTAAGAAGCATGAGAACATGGTCACCGCCAAGGACACCATGGGATCGTTGCAGGACATGTTTGGACAATAGTCCTTTTAGGTTCGGATGATGCTCTCAAGCACATATACAACGCTAGGATGAAGGAGGGAACGTCTGTCAGGGAACATGTTCTCAACATGATGGTCCACTTCAACGTGACGGAGATGAATGGTTCCTCTATCGACGAGTCGAGCCAGGTCAGCTTTATCTTGGAGACTCTTCCGAAGAGTTTCCTACAGTTCCGTAGCAACGTTGTTATGAACAACATAAGCTACCACCTTACCACCCTTCTTAACGAGCTACAACCCTTTCAGTCTCTTATTAAAGTCAAGGGGCAGGAAGGTGAGGCAAATGTTGCCTATCGGTCCTATCACAGGGCTCTGACCTCGGGGACTAAACCTGTAGCTTCGTTCTCTTCATGCTCGAAAGGGAAGAAGAAGATAATGAAAAAGGTTGGTAAGGGAAAACAAGCTGACAATGCTACCCTCAGAAGGGCAAGAAGGTCAAGGAAGTTGCAAAAAAATGAAAGTGTTTCTACTTCAACACTAACGGACACTGGAAACAGAATTGCCCTAAGTACCTGGCCGACAAGAAGAATGAAGTTAAATGTGATTTACTATGCCTAGAAACTTGTTTAGTAGAGAGTGATGACTTTTCCTGGATACTAGATTCAGGCGCCACAAACCACGTTTGTTCTTCTTTTCAGGAAATTAGTTCCTGGCAACAACTGCAGGAATGGGAGATAACACTTAGAGTCGGTACTGGGGAGGTTGTCTCAGTCGTAGCACTTGGCACGGTAGAGCTACTGTTTGGCAAGAAACGATTTTTATTAGATAACATGTACATAGTACCAGGGTTTGCTAGAAACCTTATTTTCGTTTCTTGTCTTATTAAACAGTTTGTTTCAATTTCTTTCAATTTGAATAAAGCGTTTATTTCTATGAAAGGTGCTGAAATTTGTATAGCTCTTCTTAAGAACAATTTGTATGTTTTAAGGCCTAATTAAGTTAAAATGGTTTTAAACACTGAATTATTTAAAACAACAAATACGCGAACTAAAAGACAAAAAGTTTCTCCTAAAAAGAATGGTCAGCTTTGGCATCTAAGGTTAGGTCACATAAATCTCAATAGGATTGAGAGGCTAGTAAAGAGCGGACTTCTAAACGAGTTAGAAGAAAGTTCTTTACCTGTATGTGAATTATGCCTTGAAGGCAAAATAACCAAAAGACCTTTTACTGGAAAAGGTTATAGAGCCAAAGAACCCTTAGAGCTTATACATTCTGACCTTTGTGGTCCGATGAGTGTTAAAGCCAGATTAGGGTATGAATATTTCATCTCCTTTGTTGATGATTCAAGATATGGGTATATTTACCTAATGCATCACAAGTCGGAAGTACTTGAAAAGTTCAAGGAGTTTAAGACTGATGTTGAAAATCTTTTAGGTAAAACAATCAAAACACTTCGATCCGATCGAGGTGGAGAGTATATGGACCTTAAATTCCAGGACTATATGATAGAACAAGGAATTACGCCCCAACTCTCAGCACCTGGTATGCCACAACAAAATGGTATATCGGAAAGGACAAACAGACCCCTGTTAGACATGGTTTGGTCGATGATGAGTTATGCTCGTCTCCCTGATACGTTTTGGGGTTATGCAATGGAGACTGTTGTTTATATTTTGAACAATGTTCCTTCGAAAAGTGTTTCTGAAATACCTTTCGAACTCTGAAAAGGACGTAAAGGTAGTTTACGTCATTTCAGAATTTGGGGATGTCCAACCCATGTGCTAATAACAAATTCGAAGAAATTGGAACCTCGTTCAAAATTATGGCTATTTGTAGGCTACCCTAAGGAAACGAGAGGTGATATGTTTTATGATCCTAAAGAAAATAGGGTGTTTGTGTTGACAAACACCACTTTTCTGGAGGAAGATCACATCAGGGATCACAAACCAAAGAGTAAAATCGTGTTAAATGAACTAGACAGTACATCAGCAAGGGTTGCTGATGATGCTAGCACGTCAGAAAGAGTTGTTGACGCTAGTTCGTCAAGCCAAAGACGCCCATCTCAAGAGTTGAGAGTGTCTCGACGTAGTAGGAGGGTTGTTAGCCAACCTGATCGTTACATGGGTTTAACAAAATCCAAGTTGTCATACCTGATGACGACTGTGAGGATCCATTGACTTATGATCAGGCAATGGACGATGTTCACAAGGACGAATGTTTTAAAGCCATGGACCAGGAAATGGAGTCTATGTACTTCAATTTCGTTTGGGATCTTGTGGACCTACCTAATGGGGTTAAACCTATAGGTTGAAAATGGATCTACAAGAGAAAACGTGGTGTACATGGGAAGGTACAGACCTTCAATGCTAGACTCGTGGCAAAGGGTTATAACCAGCGAGAAGGGGTGGACTACGAGGAAACCTTTTCTCCTATTGCCATGATAAAGTCTATTAGAATCCTTCTGTCGATTGTTGCATATTATGACTATGAAGTATGGCAGATGGATGTCAAGACAACCTTATTGAATGACAACCTTGATGAAAACATCTACATGGACCAACCCAAAAGGTTCATTGAACAAGGCATTGAGAAAAAGATTTTCAGGCTTAAACGGTCTATTTATAGAGTGAAACAAGCCTCTAGGTCTTGGAATATAAGGTTTGATGTGGCTGTCAAATCTTATGGCTTTGATCAAAGTGTTGATGAGCCTTGTGTTTACAAGAAAATCATCAACAACACTGTCGCGTTTCTAGTGTTGTATGTGGATGATATCTACTCATTGGGAATGATGTAGGATTCCTCACTGACATTAAAAACTGGCTAGCTACGCAATTCCAAATGAAGGATTTGGGAGAAGCGCAGTATGTTCTCGGAATCCAGATTGTCCGGAACCGTAAGAACAAAACACTAGCCTTGTCTCTGAAGGGAATAAAAGTCCCACGCAGCGGAAGACGATGGAATCGTCGTGGTGAAAATGTGCAACTAGAGTTTCATTAAAATGATCTAACACTTAGATCTAAGTTAAACATACAATACTATGGAAGAAAAACAACAAGAAGAAATCTACTTACTTGTTGAAGACTCTCTTCAAGGTTTCTTCCAATGATCACGAACACTTCGTGATTCTCGATCTCAGCGAACTCGAACTCACGAACAAGATCCGGTCACAACCACTTGGAATCTCGGTTGTTCTTCTTTTGGAAAGAATGAAGATGGTGGGATCTTGGTGTTTTGGTGAGGAGAGAATTAGAGAGAAAATGAGAGAGTATTCTCTTCTTTTTGGGCAAGAATAAAAAAAAATGAGAGATTGTCTTACAATCCTTCTTGCAAGAAGAGTTCAAATAGTGGAATAATCATGGAGTTAAAATCTCCACATTATTACCATTTACCACAACCATAGGTAATGCAAATCACATTTGCATAACCATATAATATAAGATATCTCATATCTCATATTGCAAATCACATTTGCAATAATTGTGGATTAATTAAATTGAATCACATCCAATTTAATTTCTCTCAATTAATTTCTCCAATTAGCCCTAATTCAACAATTAGGCTAACCTATAGTTTATTATGAATCTCATTCACATTAAACTATATATTATATCACTCATATCTCATATAAATGATATAAATTACTCTAAGTGAAATTGAACACTTCAATTTCATACCAAAACTCTTCACCCTTCTTTTAACCCAGATGGAGCCAACCGAGGGACCTAATTGACCTACAGTGATGGGCTCCAATGATCCGAGATTAACCTATCTAACTCTTTGACCCGGTTAATCAACATTCATTAGCTACGGTAAAACTCCACTATAGCCCGTAGCTGCACTCTCGTCAGTGCAGAATATTACGTGTCCACTAATATAACCAATGCCCATGAGTCGACCCTTCACAAGTTGTTCGTGAGACACGGCTGGGACAAGTTACCGTTTTACCCCTGTGTCTACCTCTTGTTCCTTAAGTCCCCACTGCTCCTTTAATGAACAACATATTGTGATGGTCTAACCATACACAACACCCTTCTCAGGCCAGTGAGAAGGTGGGCGCTCTTTGTCCAAGCCCAGAGACAAGACTTAAGGGAACAACCCTCTAGTTTCCCTAAAGTGGACGAGTGAATTCCATCTTGCGTAGTTAAGTTCCCGACTCCTACTTGGTCCTGTCCCCGAGAAGATAGGCATATTGGGCGAGTAATCGTGACCACCCTTACCCGTACTAGTCAAAGGATAGACCCATGCAGCATGCGGGAGTCCTTAACACGCTCGTGATTCGTGTCGAGTCACTAATGGTCATCACGAAGTTATTAGTCCTTCATCACAGCGGTGTTACATCGGTAGGTCTAATAATTCACGGTCCGGTCTTGTACAATCTCATTGTACAGGATGCCCCCACTCGCATGTCAACCACATGAACGAGTCAGATCACCTCGTTTGTATCTAATACAAAGCGGGCGCAGCGTATCCAGGATTAGGTCTCCAAACCCTATCCATATACTGTAGACCATTCGGGTCATTAACTCGAACGTGATCCTCCCTATGTGTCCACTACACACCGTTCAAGTTCTAGTTCTCTCATAAATTCAATGACCCGGAGCTTAGTTTATTGGAAAAGTTTGTAAATATTGCGAGACACAAAGTAATGAAATAAATAACTCTTATTAATTTCAAATAGTAATTTACAAACACGAGATTAGGACAAAAATCCCAACAGTCTCAGGCATCATATATCAACAAGAGTTTGGCACGATATAAGATGCAGAACTCCAAGAAAAGCTTGCTGCCTTTCAAGAAGTTGAGGGCATGAGACAGATCCCTTATACATTAGCTGTAGGTAGCCTGATGTACGCCATGTTGTGTACTAGGCCCGACATCTGTTATGTAGTTGGGATTGTCAGTAGGTTCCAATTCAATCCAGGATTTGATCACTGGACAACCGTTAAGGCAATCCTCAAGTATCTTAGAAGAACAGGGGACTGCATGTTCATGTATGGAACTAAGGATTTGATCCTTACGGGATACACGGACTTTGACTTTCAGACCGATAAGGATTCTAGGAAATCCACATCGGGGTCAGTGTTTACTCTTAATGAAGGAGTTGTAGTTTGGCGAAGCATCAAGCAAGGATGCATCGCGGACTCCACAATGGAGGTCGAATATGTAGCTGCTTGTGAAGCAGCTAAAGAGGCAGTTTGGCTTAGGAAGTTCATGATGGATTTGGAAGTTATTCTGATAATAGTGGTGCAGTAGCCAACTCGAGGGAACCACGAAGCCACAAGAGTAGAAAACACATCGAGCGAAAGTATGAACTGATACAAAAAATTGTGCATCAAGGAGACGTCATTGTCATGAAGATAGCTTTAGAGCAAAACGTTGTTGATCCATTTACAAAAGCTCTCATGGCTAAGGTGTTTGAGGGCCACCTAGAATGTCTAGGTCTACGAATGATACCCTGACTAGGGCAAGTGGGAGTATGTTGTACAAAAGGGTATTCAATGCCCTAGTTTATTGTATTTATATTAATGTAATGTTGTTATACTCCATTAGCTTTAGGTCAAGTGGGAGTTTGTTGGGATGTATGCCCTAAGCTCGTATAGTTTGTATTACTTGATGATTATAAATAAAAGTGGTATTTTTCACCAAATCTTCTAATCTCGCAATTAGAACTTAAATCCAATAAACTAACCTCTAGGGCCATGTGTGTTTAGATCTTGAATAGTGTGTAGTGGACACACAGGTAGAATTGTGTACATGGATAGGGTTTGGAACCTCATCTTGGTAACACTATGGACGCGACCCATTTTGTGTTTGACACAAACGAGGCGATCAAGCTCGTTCATGTAGTTGACATGTGAGTGGAAGCATCATGTACAATGAGATTGTACAAGACCGAATCGTGAATTATTAGACTACTGTAGTAATACCGTTGACAAATTAGGACTAATAATTCATAGATGGCCAAGAGTGACTCGACCTGAATCCTGAGCGAGTTACGGGCTCCTGTCTATAGGGTTTGTCCTTAGACTAGTATGGGTGAGAGTAGCAAGAGTTGTCGACTCAATATGTCTACCTTCTCACGGACAAAACCTCGTAGATGTTGGGGTATGTGCCCTAAAACTTATGTAATTTTGGTCAAATAAATAAAGAGTTATTTGTTTTGATAAAATTATATTCTCGCTTTATAAATCCAATAAACTAAGCTCCAAGTTTATAATATATCTTGAACATCAGTGTAGTAGACACTATTTGGATTGTGTTCAAGAGTATAACCTAAATGGTTTATGGTATAAGAATAAGGTTGGAAACCTTATTCTGGTAACACCATGGATGCGGCCCACTTTGTAATTAGTACAAATGAGGTAATCCAACTCATTCATGTGGATGACATGCGAGTGGGGGCATCCTGTATGAAGAGTTCATACAAGACCGAACTGCAAATTATTAGTCTGACCAGTATAACGTCGTTAATAGGATAAGACTGATAATTTATAGATGGTCATTAGTGACTCGACCTGAATCCTGAGCAAGTTAAGAACTCTGCTTATAGGGGTTCGTCCTTAAACTAGTATGGGTGAGAGTGACCTGTAGCCGACTCAATAAGCCTACCTTCTCAGGGACAGAACCTCGTAGGTAGCTGGAAACTTAACTATGCAAGATGGAATTCACTCATTCCCACACTAAGGAATTAGATAGGTTGTTCCCTTAAGAACTGAGTCCAGGTCTTCAACAACGGGGCTCCGCCTTATAAATTAGCTTAAGAGGGTATGAGTTTATGGTAGGACAATAGACTTATTGTTCATTAGAGGATCAGTGGTACTTAAGGAACAAAGAGGTAATCACAGGGGTAAAACAATAATTTGATGCAACTGTGATTACGAACAACATGTGAAGGGTCGACTCATGGGTAATGATTATATCAATGGACACAATATAATCTACAGTGATGAGAGTGCAGCTACAAGTCTATAGCGGAGTGACGTAGTTAATGAATATTGATTAACCGGATCAAAGAGTTTGATCAGTTAATCTCACATCATTGGAGCTCATGAACTGTAGGTCCATTAGGTCCCTCCGTTGGCTCAACATGGTAATATTGAAGGTATAAAGTTAGGAATGAGATTGAAGTGTTCAATTTCATATATGAGGTGTTATATCAATTATATGTGATATAATTGATATAATATATGTTTTGAACTAGATTCACATATTAACTATATGCTAATGAGGGAATGAAGGAGGGATAGGATGGTAATTCCCATCCTATTTCCCTATAAATAGTTGCATAAGATGCAACTTTGAAAAAAAGCTTTTGTAACCCTAGAGTTCCACATTGTTGTGTTGTTGGAAAAGTTCCAAACACAATTTCTCTCAAAACCTCCACACCTCATCCTAAAGGAACCCACATTCCTCCCTCACCTAGAGAACAACGGGGAAGATCTAGTGGCGAAATTTCACACGGGTCGGGTTCGTTTTACTGAGATCGTGATCGTTGGAGAAAGAGCTCGTGAAGAAAGCGTTCTTCAAAGGTAATCTTCTTATTGTCCTAATTAGAAATGCATGCTTAATCTTAGATCTAGTTCTTGTATTTTAGATCTATGTAACAAAATCATGAACACGCGATTCACTATCGCTTCCGCTGCGGGATTCGATCTTTTCAGTAGGTAGCTAGGAACTTAACTCTGCAAGAAGGAATTCACTTTTTGAACTCACTATAAATGCATCATTTTAGATGCATTTTGCAACAAAGGTTCTCACTTTTTGGATTTGGCGAATTCCAAAAACTCTAATCTCTCTCAATTCTCTCTACAACTCTCCCTTCGCCCAAAAAGAGAACTCCCACCATTCTCCCTCTCCTAGTGAACAACCGAGAAGGCCCATTGGAGGTGTACGGTTCAAGATCGTGTTGAGATCGTTGAGAACATGAGGATCGAAGAAGGGATTACAGGAAGAACGTGTTCTTCAAATGTAATTTCTCTTTCTCCCTAAAATGCTTAGCCTAGTTTTTCTGTTTTGGGTTAAATTTGCAACATAATTTTAGAGCAACGCGACTTAATTTGCTTCCACTGCAAGATTTGATCCCTTCAAGAATAGTCTATAGTACAGGGATAGGGTTGGGGACCTTATCTTGGGGACACTATGGGCGTGACCCACTTTGTAAAGTACAAACGATGTGATCGTAAATCGTTCATGTGTAGACATGCGAGTGGGGTGTCCTATGTAATGAATTTGCATAAGACTAGACTGAGAAATAGTCACTTAGTCTTGATCACTTTATTCACTGTTTTAACTGACTATATTCATACGATGACCTAGGTAACTCGATCTTAATCCTAAGCATGCTATGTGTTGGGGGTTGTGCCCTAAAACTCGAAGTTTGTATTTATGTTCTAATTATTGTAATAAAGTGTTATTATTTCAATAAAGAGTTATTATTCGTTATTTACGATATTGCCCCTGTTTTAACCCTAAATCCAATAAACTAAATATCCAAGGCTGTAAAATGTATCTTTAACTGAATGTAGTGTACATATAAAGGATCTCGGTTCGAGATACAGCCTAAAGGGTCTATAGTAAGGGGATAAGGTCTGGGTACCTTACCCTGGTAAAACTAAGGATGTGGCCCACTTTGTATATGATACAAACACTATGATCCTAACGTGTTCGTGTAGATGACATGTGAGTGGGGATATCCTATGTAATGAGATTACATAAGACCGGACCGCGAAATAGTAACCACTAGGTGTAACTCCGTTGACTAGTTAGGTTCTATTTCACTAGGATGACCTAGACAACTTGATCTAAATCCTGAGCAGGTTACGAACTCCTGTTCGCGAGGGATTGTCCTTTGACTAGTATGGGTGAGAGTGGCCAAATTCGCCGACTCAATATGCCTACCTTCTTGGGGACAAGACCGAGTGAGCAGCTGGGGACTTAGCCTAGCAAGATGGAATTCACTCTTTCCCGCCTATTCCGTAAATAGATGAATGTTCCCTTAAGTGGTGTCTCCGGGACTTGAACAAAGGGCCCGACCCTCTCATTGGCCCGAGAGAGACTTCTGTTTGTTGGTAGGACCACAAACAAATTGTTCATTAGAGGAGCACTGGTACTTAAGGTACAAGATGTAACCCAGGGGTAAAACGGTAATTTGATCCAGCTGGTGTTACGAACATTCGTGAAGGATTGACTTGTTGTTATTGGTCAATATCTGTGGACACATAAATATATCTGCAGTGAGAAGAGTGTAGCTGTGGGACTTTAGTGGAGTGTTCCCGCAGTTAACGAATGTTGATTAGGTGGTTAATGAGATTAACCAAGTAATCTCGTATCGTTGGAGCTTCTGATCTGTAGGTCTATTAGGTCCACCTTCTAGCTCGTAAAGGGTTGTTAGATCGTTTGAATTTGAAATGTTCAAATTCATTAAGGAATAAATTTAATGTATATAGATACGATATAATATAAAGTTTTGGAACTATATATTATAAATTTATGTGAGTACGATTCATATTAAATTATATGAGAGAATTAAATATTTGAAAGAGTTCAAATATTAAATTTAAATGTGAATGTGATTCATATTTGAAAACAATAGGTTATAATTTAATGTGCATGAGATGTACATTAAAACTATAGGTTAGAGAGAATATTGATTAAATATGATTTAATCATAATTAAATATATGATATTTAATTTAATTTTGGTTAAATGTGATTTAATTAAAATTAATGTTAATTTATAATTAAATATAATTTAATTATTAATTAAATATAATTTAATTATTAATTAAATTAATTTATTAATTTATTAAATTAATTTATTAATTTATTAAATTAATTAAAGGGAACGTGCCATGATGACACGTTCCCACCTTCCCTCTTCCTCTCCCTATCGACAGTTAAACATGGAGAGGGTATCTGTGAATTGACTGATTGATCGATCAATTCAAAGGGTTGTGCAATTGGAATTGCTATCTCTCAAAAATTCTCTCTGAATTCCCTTCTCATTTCTTACAAATTGTTGGATCCCTTCCCACCTAGGGAGATCTAAGTAGAACTCAGAGGATAGGAGGTTTACCGAGTGGTGTTATCCTGTTGGAGAAAACAGAGAAGAAACTTTCCAGTTCCTGTGTTGCTGAGGAAAAAGGAAGCAAGAAGTTGTTGATGGTAATTTGTATCTACAAAGGTAACAAAACTTTTTCTTTTAGTTTAGTTAATTGTACAACATGTTTGCATGTTTAATTTTCATGTCTAATTAGATTAGAGTTCTATGTTTATCTCTATTTTTCACCAATGTATTGGTATTTGTGTTCAACCAAAATAAACTAGTAAAATCGATTTCAAATCACGTTTCCGCTGCTCAATGGGATCTGATCTCCATCACTATGAACTCCTGTTTATTTGAGATTATCCTTAGATTTGCATGGGTGAGAGTGGCCCTAGATTACCGATTCAATAAGCCTCCCATTTTATGGATAAGACCAGGTAGATAGCTGGGAACATAGTTCTGCAAGATGGAATTCACTCCTACCCGCTTTAGGGATTAGTAGAGAGGTTGTTCCCTTAAGTGCTGACTCCGGGTCTTGAACAATGGGTCCACCCTCTCACTGGCTCGAGAGGGATTTGGTTTGTTGGTTGGACCACAAACCAATTGTTCATTAGAGGATCAGTGAGACTTAAGGACAAGAAGTAATTACAGGGGTAAAACGGTTCTTTTGTCCCAGTTGTAATTACGAACGACTTGTGAAGGCTCGACTTAGTAATCACGGCTATATCGAGTGGACAGAAATATATCTATAGTGAGGAGAGTGCAGCCACTGGGGCTTTAGTGGAGTGCCACGGTGGTTAACGAATGTTGATTAGCTAGGCTAAAGAGTTTGGTCGGTTAATCTCGTATCGTTGGAGCTCATGATCTGTATGTTCATTAGGTCCCCCTTACTAGCTCGGACTAAGCCTTATAACAATTTGAGAGAAAAGAATTTGAATTGTTCAAGTTCGGTTTGGGGAGAAAGCGCTAAATGTGATATATTTAACGTGTCATAGCTTAATTATGAATTAAACTATGATTAAGAAGAGGTGGGCATATTTAAATATGATTCAAATAATGGTTCGGTTTATAGCATGAATAGGGATTCATGTTCGAGAAATCGATTTTTAGATTGGGATTGGACAAACTGTTTAATTTTATATTTGATATTAAATTAAATTTTAATTCATTAATTAAATTATTTATTTATTTAAATTATTTAACTAAATAAATTGATTTTAATTTAAAATTAATTTTATATTAACTTTGAATTAAAATTAAAAGGAAATTTCAAGTTTCATCTTGAAATCAAGTTACCAACTTGCCCAACATGACTCAATCTCAAAATTAGCCAAAATTGGTCACCTCTTTCTTCGATCATCCTTATCACTCATGTGTTGGAACCTTCACAAAGCTTATTGAAGCTTTATATGAAGGAGATTTGAGGTGATTTGGTATAATTTTGCAGAAAATTTATAGAGTTCTAAGTTTTGACCATTGTTCACTCTTCTTCCCAATTCTCTCAACCTAGGATCCCACAATCCGTCCCAAGGCCTTAGGATAGTAGGGAAGACACTAGAGGTGGTCCACAAAGTGTTCGTGTTGTAAATCGTTCATCGGGTGAAGAGAATTTGATCTTCAAAGTTGAGTATTCTAACTCTTTGTTTTTCCAGTTTTGAGCATGCTTTCTTTTATTTTTCAATATTGATCAAATTAGAGTGTTCAAGATCCAAAATTGCTTCCGCTTTCTTAATATGGACTCCTTCAATTAGTAACACCTTCAATTAGTAACAGAGCAATTTTGAACACTCAATTTGATTCAATTTGATCATGGTGGGTGTAATTTTGAAATCAAATTTTCTGAGAGTCTAAAGTGGAGGTTTCTATTTTGGCATTTAAATTGAGCATCAATTCGTACTTTATTTTCTAATTGCTCAAGGGTGTTTGAGCATTAATGTGTGAAGGAGAGTCTTTAAAAGTATTGAGTCCATCGGAGTCTGAGAAGGCCTTCAATTTGAAGGAAGAAACTCAGGAGGTCACTGAAATAAAAAACAGAGGGTTGATGTGTTCAGTTTTTCTTTTCTTTTTTCTGCTTAAGTATGTGCGCGCAAAGGACATTTTTAAAATGATTAAGATAGCTGACATCCACTTACATCAGCAAATCGGTTAAAGCTTTTTTGGGCTATTTTAGACCGGTTCGACTCAATTTTGGTCTGGTTCGGGTAATTGCAGACCGATTCTGACTAATTCAAGCTCGGTTCTATTGTTTTGGAGGTCCAATTCATCAATTGGAGGCCTGGTTCAACCTTTTACAACCCGATTCAACCTTTTGAAGGTCTGGTTCACACATTTGCAGGTTGATTCGACCTAAATTCGAAGTGTTCAAAGTGATTCGACCATATTTCTAGATTATTGTTGTAATAATTTAGTTGTTTGCTTGCATTTGATGCCCAGTCAACTTTAGTGTGTTTAATTAATTATGCATTGTGAATGTATGTTTTAATTAAAATCTCTTATTGTATGTGCATAAAGTATGTCATATAGATTTTAAATTTCCACCATATAAAGCATGCTCCATGCATTGAAAGTATGTTATAAGTGTTATAGTATATAGTATGCATGTTTTTGGGTTTCATAAGAAATAATATAAGAGTTATATTAATTTATGAAACAAATGTTATATGTTTTAATTATAATTAATATAAGAGTTATATTAATTAAAAATTAAACACATAATTGTCATGCATTTAATCTTGTAATAAATATGTTGTAAATGTATGTTTATTCATGTGATGAATGATCAAACACTTTATAACATGTAACCTAAGGTTAATTAATTAGTTTTAAAATAGTTTTAGAATTGAAATTAATTAGACCTTAGGTTATCTAGTTCTAATAAGATTAGAATTAGGCAACCAATAATTTTTAAACTATGATTAAAGAGAGACTCTGTCTAAGGAAGGTTCTGGCTAGGTTGAGGTATTTAAGCTGATGGAAACAGAACACCCCTACCTGGGAACCGGCCTGAGAGTGAATTTAATCCAAAGGTTTATAAATTATTATTCGTGAGTGGCATTTATTAAAAAGTAAATAAATTAAACTCATAGACCTAGGTTTATTAAAAGGTTAACAGACTTAGGTAATTCTAGTATAATTGTTATATTTGTAGACTTAGGTCATATTGTTGTAGTCGAAATTGTTGGGTTTTATGTCCTAAAACTCGTGGGTTTGTAAATTGAATGTATATTCTATTTTGCAATAAAGATGTTATTGAGATTTATTCAAATAAAGGTGTTATGAATAAAGTGAATTGTATATTTTGAAACCCTAATCCAATAAATAATCCATCGCTTTAGGATGTATACTTGAACTTTATGTGTGACATAAAAGTGGATCAGGTTCAAGTTATAGCAGAACGGACTATAGAATAGGGATTGGGTTGGGTACCTTATCATGGCGACACTATGGACGCGACCTACTTTGTAAAGTACAAACGATATGATTCTGAATCGTTCATGTGGAGACATGCGAGTGGGGGTGCCCTATGCAATGAGTTTGCATAAGACTGGACCGAGAAATAGTCACTTAGACTTTATAACTCTGATTACTGTCTTAACTGACTATATTCATACGATGACCTAGGTAACTCGATCTTAATCCTGAGCGTGCCATGAACTCTTGTTTATTCAGATTATCCTTGTTGGGGTTTGTGCCCTAAAACTCGTAGTTTGTAATTATGTTCTAATTATTGTAATAAAGTGTTATTATTTCAATAAAGAGTTATTGTTCGTTACTTACGATATTGCCTCTGTTTTAACCCTAAATCCAATAAACTAAACATCCAAGGCTGTAAAATGTATCTTTAACTTAATGTAGTGTACATATAAAGGATCTCGGTTTGAGATACAACCTAAAGGGTCTATAGTAAGGGGATAAGGTTTGGGTACCTTACCCTGGTAAAACTATGGATGTGGCCCACTTGGTATATGATACAAACACTGTGATTCTAACGTGTTCGTGTAGATGACATGTGAGTGGGGATATCTTATGTAATAAGATTACATAAGACCGGACCGCAAAATAGTAACCACTAGGTGTAACTCCGTTGACTAGTTAGATTTCTATTTCACTAGGATGACCTAGGCAACTTGATCTCAATCCTGAGCAGGTTACGAACTCCTGTTCACGAGGTATTCTCCTTTGACTAGTATGGGTGAGAGTGGCCAGATTCGCCGACTCAATATGCCTACCTTCTTGGGGACAAGACCGAGTGAGCAGCTGGGGACTTAGCATAGCAAGATGGAATTCACTCCTTCCCGCCTATTAGGGTAAGTAGATTAGAGTTGTATGCTTATCTCTATTTTTCACCAATGTATTGGTATTTGTGTTCAACCAAAATAAACTAGCAAAATCGAGTTCAAATCACGTTTCCGCTGCTCAAGCGAATCCGATGTCCATCAATTGGTATCAAAGCAATGCTTGTTTTGTTTTGGGTTGAAATAATTTTGCATTGGTTAGGTGGGAATTGCATTTTGGTTTGCTGTAAAACTGTTTAGGAATTTTTTTTTGGCCTTAGGTTTTTTTGATTTGATCAAATTAAATGTAAAGGCCCCTGCGTCTTGGGCAATTATGTGCATAATCGAGTCTGTAATTGAGTTCTGAGTCGTTCGGGACCAATTTCGTGCATTTTGGATGAGAATCAAAGGAGTAATTGGCGATTGAAGTTGTTGTGTTCGAAGGAAAATGTTGCTACCGAAGCAACAACGTTGCAACGCTACCAGCAGTGTTGCAACGCTGTTCGTCAGCGTTGCAACGTCGAGGAACGGCATCGCAACGCCGAGGCTCCCTATCGATGCGGAAACTCCAGGGGTTAGCAGCGTTGCAACGCTACCATGATGTCGCGGATGAAGCGGCGCGTTACGCGCCCTCGGCGTTACAGTAACGTCGTGGACGCCAACCGTAAGCTGCGAGCTGGCCCGAGCGGTTATGTTGGTTTTGAGTGCAGTTCGAAAGCGTTTTGATCCCGGTTCAAGGAGTTTTGGACCGGTTTTGTAATAAGATTAGTGTAATTTTATTATTTTTGCACT
Source organism: Trichosanthes cucumerina (assembly GCA_036507285.1). Lineage (NCBI taxonomy): Eukaryota > Viridiplantae > Streptophyta > Magnoliopsida > Cucurbitales > Cucurbitaceae > Trichosanthes > Trichosanthes cucumerina. Next base: position 33,380,540 of record CM071843.1, read on the forward strand.
TTAGGGGCCAATCTTTTCCGGTTTACAGCTATTATTCTTTATGAATGTCATTTAGAATTTTTTCCACCTTAGGATAAGCATGATCATGCATTTTATTTGTATAATTGTTATATAAGTATGGTAGAAATGCATGATCTAATTTATTTTTCATAAGTATTTATTTATAATTGTTATAATTAGATAATATGGAAAATAAATTGCATGGAGCATGAAATTACTTAGTTTAAAATAATTGTTATTTTATTTAAATAGTTTTAATTATTCAATTAGTTGAATAATTTTTAAATTTCACTTTGGTTTTATAATTTAGTTCATTGTCATAGGTTAATTATTAAAATTTATAAAAGTTATGAATTAAAAGGGTTTTAGAAACCATAACCGATAACAAAGAATTGCATGCAAACATAGGAACTTGGGTTAAAAAAATTGTTTAAAATTAATTTAGACCTAAGTTTTAATTTCTAATAGTATTAGAAGTTTGTCTTACATAGTATTTTAAATAGTTTAAAATATAGTAGGACAATAGAACTTTGGTTATAAGGGAACTCTACCGGTGAAGTTATGTCTAAGGTTGGGGGTACTTAAGCTGACGATTAATGAAACACCTCGTACCTGGGAACTGACTCGGAGCTTGAGTTGAATTAACTTTAGTATTTTTGTATATTTAGGTAATTAAAATGTTTATTCACCTAGACATAAGGTTAAAAGACCTAGTTATAATAGTTATAATAGACATAGACTTAGATAGATTCTTTTAGCTAGAATCTGACTAAGTTAAACCTTCACCCTAACCTTAGGAACTTCAGTGGGAGAAAACGAGATGTTCGCATCGAGTTTACTCTCACGTTCTCAAGAGTTCACACCGTGAGTTCCATGCTCACGTGGCGCCAATAGGGTGTCCCCCTACGGTAAGTGTTTGCATGGTTCAATACCAAGGTGAATAAAGGAAGTATCCATAGTAAATGAGAGCAGGACGCGTGTCAACGTATCCTACGGTCTTCTCCATTAGGTCGCACCGTGAGATTTCTATAGTCCGCCTGCTAGGTTGTCCTGGAACAACCAATCCCTACAAAGGGCCTGACTATAGGGATCGGAACACCGCGAACTCCATAAATGGATAGGGTCTCTTAGGTAATTTGCCAACAGTTGTCTTTCTTAATAGTAGCCTGTTGGCTCGGACCTATTGGATCTGAAAATGGTAGGGTCACATTTACGGGATAAGTTAAGCTAGTTAACAAGTCATTGACCAAACAAACGGTAATTAAGGATCATTGGGACATAAGATGTGTTCTGGTAGTGAGAATTGGCTGAGATAGACTCAATTCAGGGGAGGAGTGACTGACCACCCGATGGTGGCTTTTGTTCTAAACCCTTGAAGTATTGTTGCAAAATTAAAGGTTTAATTTAAACACTAGGGTTCTTTAATAATTTTTTCTAAAATTGATTGGTTTATAATGGGTTAAAGGCATAACTAATTAGAACTACTTTTGAAATTTCAGCATGTCGTCCTCAATTATAGCCTTACTTAAAAGCGAACGTTTAACTGGTTAAAACTATACTACGTGGAAGACCAACCTGAATACGATTCTTGTTGTTGACGACCTTCGGTTTGTACTAACTGAAGAATGTCTTCAGGTCCCTGCTCGAAACGCTCCTCAATCTGTTAAGGATGCGTATGATCGTTGGATCAATGCCATAAGGCCAAGGTGTACATTTTGGCTAGTGTTTCTGAAGTTCTAGCCAAAAAGCACGAGGGCATGGTCTCAACTTGTGAGATCATGAGTTCGTTGCAGAATATGTTTGGACAACCGTCTGGACAGCTTCGGCACGAATCCCTCAAGTACGTTTATAACTCCCGTATGAAGGAGGGGTCGTCGGTGAGAGAACATGTTCTTGATCTGATGGTCCACTTCAACGTGGCTAAAATGAACGGTGCAGTAATTGACGAGTAAAGTCAGGTCTCGTTCATCCTGGAATCTCTTCCGAATAGTTTGCTGCAGTTCCGCAGCAATGCGGTGATGAACAAGATAGAGTATAACCTGACTACTCTCCTAAATGAACTACAAACTTTCCAGTTTCTTATGAAGAATAAGGGACAAGCTGATGGAGAGGCAAATCTGTTTGCCCATTCCAGAAGGTTCCAGAAGGGTTCATCATCTAGGACTAAGTCCTGTAGTTCATCTTTTGGGCTTAAGAAGACCCAAAAGAAGAAGATAGGAGGGAAAGGGAGGGCACCTGCTGCTGATAAGAGCAAGGGAAAAGCCAAGGTTGCAGACAAAGGAAAGTGTTTCCACTGCAACATGGATGGACACTAGAAGCGAAACTGGCTAAAATACCTTGCTGAGCTAAAGAGAAGAAAGGTAAATTCGATTTACTTGTTCTTGAAACTTGCTTAGTGGAAAATGATGATTTTACCTGGATACTTGATTCAGGAGCCACTAATCATGATATTGTTACATAGATCTCATACAAGAACAATATACTAAGATTAAGCATGCATTTTAAAGATAGGACAACAAGAATTTTACCTTTGAAGAACACTTTCTCCACGAGCTCCATCTCCAACGATCACGATCTCAGCAACACGAACTCGATCAAGATTAAGCATGGATCTTCTCTATTGTTCTCTAGGTGAGGGAGGAATGTGGGTTTCTTTAGGGTGAGATGTGGAGGTATGAGAGATTTGTATTTGGATCTCTTTCCAGCAATACAAATGTGGAACTGTAGGGTTGCATCAAAAGCCTCTTACAAAGTTGTATCTTATGCAACTATTTATAGGGAAATAGGATGGAAATTACCATCATATCCATTCTTCATTCTCTCATTAGTATATAGTTAATTTGTGAATCTTATTCACATTAAAACTATATATTATATTAATTATATCATATATAATTGATATAACACCTCATATATGAAATTGAACCCTTCAATTTCATCCCTAACTTTATACCCTCAATGTTATCATGTTGAGCCAACGGAGGGACCTGATGGACCTACAGTTCATGAGCTCCAATGATGTGAGATTAACTGATCAAACTCTTTGATCTGGTTAATCAATATTCATTAACTGCAAGTCACTCCACAATAGACTTGTAGGTGCACTCTCCTCATTGTAGATTATATTTTGTCTATTGATATAATCATTACCCATGAGTCAACTCTTCATAGGTTGTTCGTAATCACAGTTGGATTAAATTACCATTGTACCCTTGTGATTACCTTTTTGTTCCTTAAGCACCAATGATCCTCTAATGAACAACAAGTCTATGGTTCTACCATAAACCCTCTTAAGCTAGTTTAGAGGGTGGGGCCCCGTTGTTCAAGACCTGGACTTAGTTCTTAAGGGAACAACCTATCTAATTCCTTAGTCTAGGAATGAGTGAATTTCGTCTTGCAGAGTTAAGTTCCTAGCTACCTACGAGGTTCTGTCCCTAAGAAGGTAGGCTTATTGAGTTGCCTACAGGCCACTCTCACCCATACTAGTCTAAGGACAACCCCCTATAAGCAGGAGTTCTTAACTTGCTCAGGATTTAGGTCGAGCCACTATTGACCATCTATAAATTATCAGTCATATCATGTTAACGGTGTTATACTGGTTAGACTAATAATTTGCAGTCCGGTCTTGTATGAACTCTTCATACAGAATGCCCCCACTCGCATGTCATCCACATGAATGAGTTGGATTACCTCATTTGTACTAATTACAAAGTGGGTCGCATCCATGGTGTTACCAGAATAAGGTTTCCAACCTCATTCTTATACTATAGACCATTTATGTTATACTCTTGAACATAATCCAAATAGTGTCTACTAAACTGATGTTCAAGATTCATTATAACCTTGGACCTTAGTTTATTGGATTTATAAAGCGAGAAGATAATTCTATCAAATTAAAAAACTATTTATTCATTTGACTAAAATTACTCAAGTTTAGGGCACATATCCCAACATGTAAGTTGACCATTCACAAGTTGTTCGCAATCACAGTTGGGTCAAATTACCATTTTACCCCTGTGATTACCTCTTGCTCCTTAAGTACCACTGATCCTCTAATGAACAACTTGTTTATAGTTCGACCATAAACAAAGTCCCTCTCGAGCCAATGAGAGGGTGGGGCCCCGTTGTTAAAGTTATAGAGCCAACAATTAAGGTCATCTATTTTTCCTATGCTTAGGAATAAGTGAATTTCATCTCGTTGAGATAAGACAACCCTAATTCTCAGTCAAAGATCCAAGCTATGAATTGGCAAGAACCATTGAACTAAGAGATTAACACCTCCCTATACAAATTAGAATCAACCAAGAGAAAAGGCTAGAAATCAATTACCTTTTATGATCAAAGATCTAGAAGCAAGATTGGAAATCTTGTTCTAGATTGAGTCATTCCACAATCAAACGTGATCAATGCTGGAATGAATGGCTCAAAATGCAATCTATCACAAGAATTGCAAGGAACCTTAGAAATAGATTTTTAAGAAAAAAAACTCTCTAACTTGAGAGATCAAATTTCATTAATCACAATCTAAGTTTTACATGGCTAGGATGTGGTTTTTTATAGCCTATATGTGAATAAAACCCCCAATCTTTCTGTTTCCCAAAAATAAAATTTATAATTATTAATGACCATAATTGGCCTACTTAGTAACTCCCCACAATTGAAGTCTAATTTTGAAACATATTTTGGAAGCCCAAAATTTCAAAAATTACAATCAAAAGTTCATGATTAAAAATAACAAACGAGTATTTAAAATGTTGGCACAATGTCAATCTTCCAAACATTGACATTCACATCGTCGTCCGCTCTTGGATCAATTTGCAACATATGAAATGGCGGTGTAGCTGAACCTATCCAATTTTGTATGTGAATAAAGAATGCTTGTTGAAGCTTCTCAGCTTTGGCGCGTGTAATAGGTCCAGTTGGAACGTGTGGAACACTATGATTCTTATCAATTAAATATGAGAGATATGAAAATTGAATATGATTCAATTTATAATGCACATTATGCAAATATGATTTGCATAATAAGGTATGAGATACCTTATATTATGCAATTATGCAAATATGAATTGCATAATACATGATGTGTATTTAGTGGTATAGTGGGTGAAGAATTTATCTCCACCCTTACTCCCTATATAAGGGTGCATTTGGATGTATTTGGTAACACAAGTATTCACTTTTTGAAAATTGGAGATTTCCATAACAAGAGAATTCTCTATATTCCTCTCTATCCTCTCCCTTCTCCAAAAGGAATCCCGCACATTCTCCCTCCTTAGAGAACAACCGAGAAGTCCTTTTGGTAGTGTTCGAAGTGTTCGTGACAGTAGAGAATGAAAGGAGCACAAAGGAGGAGAAGAACTAGAAGAAAGGTCTTCAAAGGTAACATTTTCTTCTTCCCAAAGCATGCTTAATCTAATTTACTGTTTTTGTGAAATTCTTACAACGATATTGAGAGCAAAACGGTTCAAAATGCTTCCGCTTTGGGGTTCGATCCCTTCAGTTCTCCCTCTCTTAGAGAACAATGGAAAGCCTTAGTAGAGGTGTTCGAAATCGGTTCAAGATCGTGATCGGTGCGAGATCGAGGGGTTTGTTGGAGGAGGATTGCTAGAAGAATAGTTCTTCAAAGGTAAATTGTCTTCTCTCTTTTATGCTCAACTTTAGTTTCTGTTTTTTTGAAAATCCATAAATGTAATTTCGGGCAAAAGCGATTCAAATGCTTCCGCTATGGGATTTGATTGCTTCAGATACAAATGTTGGGATCACAAGTGGTTACCAAGTTGAGGAAGGACAATCTAGTGAACCATGATTAAGTCATTTTTCCTATGAGGCTGAATTTAACCATGTCACCTAAGACGAGGACCATGGATCTCGAGAGGGTGATGAGAGGATTGTTGATATTTGTAAACCATTCTATCGACATAGAGATGCATGATACTTTTATTCAATAAATTCTGATGAGAATTCTTTACCTTCAAGTATGGAAACAATGAGCATCAACAACAATAACACAATAAGATTATGGTCAAAGTCATCATTCTTACTCAGATTATGATGATTCTTCTTGTCTTGATCATATCAATTTACAACGTAACTTTCCACCACATATTATTATCCACCTCAAAATCAAGGACCGAAGAGATCTATCCATGAAAAGTGTATGAGTCATATCGTTTTCATGTTAGCAATTATGTTCAACATTTTGAATATATGATGACTTGAGAGCAATATTATAATTTCTTTCAGAGTTATCAAGATTCTAGATTAGATGCTGCTTAGTATAATTTATAGTTTAATTAAACCATTATAATTAAAGTCTCAATGAATATAAATAGTAAATATATTATACATATACGATGTTAAAAATAAATTAATTATAGTATGATTAAACTATATTTAAAGTTTTATGAAATAATTCAAATAATTTTTAGAATTTCATATTTTTTCTCAAATTCCTCCTATCATCGATATTTTAATCGATATTTATATCTAAATATTATATTATTTATTAGATGTGAGGTTTAAAAATAGTCAATTATACCCTAATTAACTTACAATCAAAGTTTCACCAGCTAATTCAAACATTTCTATCTATTTTTATAATTTATATAAATTTTTCCAAAATTTCTATTGATATTTCAAAAAAATTGAATTTCGACATTTCTATCAACATCAACATTTCAAACCTTCGTTAAACCAGATTTATTAAAAACTACCAGATTTATTAAAAACTTTGCGTTTGAAGCGTGAGATGTAAGGGGTTGTTTGGCCCCCTGTCTTGGAATCAAAACCCTGGGAACCAAAACCCTGGAAGGTTTGTTCTGGGGGGTTCTGAAGCCTGGGAATTAGAAAGCTGTGTTTGGGGTGCAGTGTTCTGAATCCTGGGTTTATGCTGTTTTTTTTCCTTTTTTTCTTTAGCTGTTTTGTTCTCTTATTTTTTTAGTTGATGTTTTGCCAATTGTATAAACCCTTGTATAACATAAATGAGTTACAAAATTGAAACTCTATTTTAGAAATTAAGAAATTGGAAGTCTATGTAAGAAATTAGGGAATTTAAAACTTATTTCACAAAGTATTTAGAAAAGTATTTGTGGAACTCTATTTTATAAATTAAAAAATTGAAAGTCCATTTAAGAAATTACGGATTTAAAGCTCTATTTCAAAAAAAATATTTAGAAAAGTATTTTTTGAAACTATATTTTAGAAATTAAAAAAATAGAAGTTTATTTAAGAAATTAGGGAATTAAAAACTCTATTTCACGTCACATAGTATTCTGAAAATTGTTTTTTGAAATTATACTTTAAAATTAAAAAGATGGGAAGTCTATTCAATAAATTAAGTAATTTGAAACTATATTTTATAAAGTATTCAAAAACTTATTTTTGGAAGTCTATTTAAGTGATTAAAAAATTTAAAATTTTATTCCACAAAGTATCCAAAAACCTATTTTTGGAACTCTAATAAGAAAAGTAGTGATTGCACACAAGTTAGGTCGTTAGGGTAGTTGATTGCTCGAGCGATCGGGTTATTGGGGTAGGCGTATACAAGTCTCTTGAATGGTTGTCGAAAGTAGTTGTTAGTAGTGGTTAGGTCGTCGATGTAGTCATTAGAGTTGTCCTCGAAGGTAGTCGTCAGCGGTGGTTGGGGTCGTCGGTGTGGTCGTCTGAGGTAGTCATCGGCAGTGGTTAGGGTTGTCAGTGTGGTCGTCGGAGTTGTCGTCGGAGGTAGTCGTCAGAGTGGTCGAGGTCATTGGTATGGTCGTCGGAGGTAGTCGTCGGAGGTAGTCGTCAGTGGTGGCAGGGGTCGCTGGTATGGTCGTCGGAGTTATCGATGGAGGTAGTCGTCAGCGGTGGTCGGGGTCATCGATATGGTCGTCGGAGGTAGTCATCAACGGTAGTTGGGGTCATCGGTATGGTTGTCGGAGGTAGTCGTCAGAGCTGGTCGAGGTCATCGATATGGTCGTTGGAGGTAGTCGTCAGAGGTGGCATGAGGTGTTTGTATGGTCGTCGGAGTTGCCATCGAAGGTAGTTGTCAGCAATGGGTTGGGTCGCCGGCGTGGTCGTCGGAGGTAGTCGTCAGCGGTGTTTGGGGTCGTCGGTATGGTCGTCAGAATTTTCGTCGAAGGTAGTCGTCAGCGGTGGTCGGGGTCATCGGTATGGTCATCGGAGGTAGTCGTTGAAGGGAATCGAAGTCCCGCAACGGAAGCGATTGTGAATCGCGCGCTCTTGATTTAGTTACAACGATTATATTCAAGAACATATACAACTAGATTAAGCATATTATGTAATGGACAGCAAGAAACATTACCTTTGAAGAACCTTTCTTCAAGCGCTCCTCTCTCCCACGATCACGATCTCAGCAACAGGAACACGAACGTACGAAGACACGACCACCGGATCTTCTCCGTTGTTCTCTAGGTGAGGGAAGAATGTGGGTTCCCTTTAGGAGAGGTGAGGTGTTGCGTAAATTTTGCAATACCGCAAGTGTACGGGTCAAGTTTTAATATAGTGAATTTGAGTACGAGTATCGTCCACAGGATTGGGTATTTAATTCAATTAATTCCTATCAATAACACCACTCAATTTTATCTAGAAAATTAGACTTTAAAGTGAGGTGAAAACACAAAATCATAGAGTTAAAGTTGAGAACAATCAAGAGAGACGAATATCTTAGGGATTAGATTTCACCAATTAATTAACTATTTTATTGAGATCATGCTAATGGGTTATTGCACTGCTTTTATAAACCAAGAAACTAAGATAACAAATAACCTCTCTCGAGGCAAGTGAATCTCATACAAGACATAGAATTAAACATCTCTGTTCAACCTAAAAATCAAACATGGCACTAAGTTCAATTCTTATGGGTTTCTAATAGCACATCAATCATTCTCATGTCAAAGTAACTATCAGTCATGCAAAAGAGATCAGATCTAAAGTATCTTTCTCAAGAATAAATTCAAACCTAAGAACAAATAAACCTGATCAAGAGTCTATAAGCATTAAGGATGCAATTGCATGAATAAAAGCATTACAATAAACCAAAGGCATTCAATTCAACAAAATAACATAATTAAAAGGTTACATCTATCCCTAAGATAACAAGTTTAGCTACTCATGTCCACTATAAATCCTACTAAACTCAAATACAAAATCATAGTTCAACAATAAAAGTGAAAAGAACGAAGAAAGAACTCTCGTAGCGTGAACGACAACGATCCCGGCACCTATCACGAACCCCGAGCTCCAAAAAGTCTCCTTCTTAAAATCTCCCAAAAAATCCTCTTATAATCTCTCACAATAGTGTTTAAACAATGGTGTCAAAATCTCTCCAAAAAGGCCTCCCCTCCAAAAATGCATCTTTTTCTTTTTATATCAATAGCACGGTGTTGCAACGTTGGGCATGGCGTTGCAACGTCGTGCCCTAGCGAATAAGTCATAAATGGAAAATATCAGGCAACGTTGCAACGCTGAGGGAAGCGTTGCAACGCTGCTACCCTCACGCGCGTTTAGCTATCGAAGTAGCGTTGCAACGCTAAGGACAGCGTTGCAACGCCGCTACCCTCGCGCGCCTTTAGCTATCGATGTAGCGTTGCAACGCTGCAAGGCAGCGTTGCAACGCCATCGTCACGGATCTTCAAGGCGTAGCTGCTGCGTCACAGGCCGGGCGCGCGTTGCGCGCTTATCGACATGGATTCCTATGGTTGAATAGCTGCACACAGAGCGTTGCAACAGGAACACGAACGTACAAAGACACGACCACCGGATCTTCTCCGTTGTTCTCTAGGTGAGGGAGGAATGTGGGTTCCCTTTAGGAGAGGTGAGGTATTTTGTGAGAGAGATGTGTGTGTCTTGGAACCTTTCCAACAACACAACAAAGAGCTTGAAAATTCCTTAACCTAGTTGCATCTCATGCAACCATATATATAGGGAAATAGGATGGAAATGACCTTCCTACCCCTCATTTATTCTCTCTTTAGTATATAGTTTATATATGAATCTAATTCACATTAAAACTATATATTATATCAATTATATCATATATAATTGATATAACACCTCATGTATGAAATTGAACACTTCAATTTCATTCCTAACTTTATACCCTCAATATTACTATATTGAGCCAATGGAGGGACCTAATGGACTTACAGTTCATGAGCTCCAATGATGTGAGATTAACTGATCAAACTCTTTGATCTAGTTAATCAATATTCATTAACTACAAGTCACTCCACTATAGACTTGTAGCTGCACCCTCCTCACTGTAGATAATATTGTGTCCACTGATATAGTCATTACCCATGAGTCGACCCTTCACAGGTTGTTCGTAATCACAGATGGGTCAAATTCTTGTTTTACCCCTGTGATTACCTCTTTGCTCCTTAAGCACCACTGATCCTCTAATGAACAACAAGTCTAAGGTCCTACCTTAGACTCATACCCTCATAGAGGCGGGGCTCCGTTGTTCAAGACACGAGTCGGTTCTAAGGGAACAACCTATCTAATTCCTTAGTGTAGGAATGAGTGAATTCCATCTTGCAGATTAAGTTTCCGACTACCTACGAGGTTACGTCCCACGAGAAGGTAGGCTTATTGAGTCGGCCACTGACTTCTCTCACCCATACTAGTCTAAGGACAACCCCTATAAGGGGAGTTCTTAACTTGCTCGGGATTCAGTCGAGTCACTAATGACCATCTATAAATTACTAGTCTTTATCACATTAAGCGGTGTTACATTTGGTTAGACTAATAATTTTGCGATCCGATCTTGTATGAACTCTTCATACAGGATGCCCCCACTCGCATGTCAACTACATGAATGAGTTGGATTACCTCATTTGTACTAATTACAAAGTGGGTCGCATCCATGGTGTTACTAGAATGAGGTTTCCAACCTTATTCTTATACCATAGACCATTTAAGTTATATTCTTGAACTCAACCCAAATAGTGTCCACTGCACTGATGTTCAAGATAAATGTTATAACCTTGGAGCTTAGTTTATTGGATTAATAAAGCAAGACTGTAATTCTATCAAAACAAATAACACTTTATTTAATTGATCAAAATTACACAAGTTTAGGGCATAAATCCCAACAATCTCCCACTTGACCTAAATTGATCAAAATTACACAACTTTCCTTTGTCAGCAACGCCTTTGACTTTCTTGCCCTTCTGGGCGGCAACTTTGTCAGCCTGTTTCCCTTTACCAACTTTCTTCATGTTCTTCTTCTTTCCTCTCAGGTTAGAAGAAGATGAAGCCATTGTTTTTGTCCCCTGCAGGTCGAACCTCCGTGATAACTCTCCACGGCAACATTTGCCTCACCTTTCGATCCACGAATTTTCATCAAAGACCGAAAGGTCTGGAGTTCATTCAGAAGGGAGGTAAGATTAAAAGTAAGCTTGTTTATAACAACATTACTTCTAAACTGCAGGAAACTATCTGGAAGGGTTTCCAGAATGAAGCTGACCTGCCTCGACTCATCGATGGAAGCACCATTCGACTCCGCGATGTTAAAGTGCACCATCATATCCAGGACATGATCCCGACCGGATGTACCCTCTGGCATCCTCGAGTTGAATATGTACTTTAGGGCATTATGTCGGGCCTGTGTGGACTGTTGTCCAAACATACCCTGTACAGAATCCATGATTTCCTTGGCGATAATCATACCCTCATGCTTCTTGGCTAATATGTCAGACATACTTGCCAGCATGTAGACCTTGGCCTTATCATTGCCTTGATCCATCGATCATATGCATCACGAACATTTCGTGACGTGTTCGAGCCTGGCACCTGAGGACACTCCTCAGTTAGCACAAACTTCAGATCATCCACTACCAATATAGTGTTGAGTTTGTTTTTCCATGTCATCATATTCTCTTCGGTTAACTTTTCCGCACCCAATAAGAAAATTATAGAGCTAGACATTTTTGCTGAAAAATTTGCAAACAAACTTGTATGAGTTTCTTGCTATAACTCTAATCCAATCACGTTTTAGCTAATTATCAAATGATTCCTAGGCCATTTATAATTTGCAATGATACTCCAAAGGTTTAGAATGTATGACACCGAAGGGTAATCAAAAACACTCCTCCTCTGGATCAAGACACTCTTGACCAAAACCTAATATCAGAATAACTCTTATTCCTTATAGGTTTTAATTACCATTTTTCGGTCTGGATACATACACAACTTATGTACCCCATGAGTGTAACCCTCTGCCTTAGATCCCAGAGTCTCCATCCAATAAAATCCGCCGAAGGGAGGACTAGATTGGAAAATAATCTAAGGAAATCTTTATCCCTTTCGGGTGTCTACCGTGTTCGATCCCCTATGATCAAGCTCTTCGAAGGGATTGTCTGGTCCAGGTCAAACTAGCAGGCTGACCATAGTAGTCTAACGGTGTAAACTGACAAAAGAGACCGTAGGTTTTGTTTTCACTAAACCTGCTCCCACTCACTATAAGTATCCTCTCCATTCACCTTGATATTGACTCATACAAACACCATCCGAAGGGGGACGCTCCCGTTTGCGCCACGAGGCCAAGTATGAGTCTTCACGGTGTGAACTTCCGGAGATAGCGTAGGTGGAAAAATATGTATCTCGTACACTTTTTCCTCCCACTGAATACTTTAAAGTTTATAGGAATCTTACTTAGGCTAAAAACCCGGCTAATGGTTTTACCTAACTTTATCAATATAACTCTTATATCGATAATCAATATAACTCTTATATTGATTTTATCCTAAGTTTGTTAATATAACTTCTTATATTAAACCTAGGATTTCCAGTTTATTAACCCCTTAATAAACCCGTTGACGCTACTATAATGTATAAAACTCTCTAATTAAATTTCACTCCCAGGTCAGTTCCCAGGTAGGGGTATTCCGTTTCCGTTAGCTTAAATACCCCAGCCTAGACAGAACTTTCCTTAGACAGAGTTCCTCTTTTAATCATAGCTTATAAATTACTTGGTTCCTAATTCTAATCTAATTAGAACTAGATAACCCAAGGTCTATTATTTCCAAGTTCTAAACACTTTAAAACTAATAATTAACCTTAGGTGACATGCATACTATGTTATAGTGCTTGATCATTCATCTCATGAATAATAAGATATTCATAGCATATTCATCTCATGATATATAATGCATGTCAATGTTGTCCATAAATTAATATAACAACTTTATATTAATTAATCATGCAAACTATATAATATAACTCCTTATATTATAAATGATGCATGAAAATACTTAACCTAAGGTGAGATTTCTAAAATATAAGCATACATTATGCATGGTAATAACTACACAACAATTGCATAATTTAAATAGCAAAATTAGACTAATTTTGGCACCCTAGAAATAATTTTAATTAATATAATCTAATTATATTAATTAAAATTAAATATATTAAATATAAAACATTTTTTTAATTAATATATAATAAAAAAACATTTTCTGCCCGTTGCTTAAATGCACGAAACGTCTCTAGCGTTGCAACGCTGCTTCTTGTCGTCTTCTGCTAAGCGTTGCGCAACGCCGATGACAACGTTGCAATGCTGTCGTCTCCTGCGCGCTCATTCCGCAAGCGCAGCGTTGTAATGCCAATGAACAACGTTGCAACGCTGCACACAGACAACACATGGAATCCGCTATTCCTTGCTCGTTTTCGCTCCGATCTTCTCAGCAACTGCTTTGCCTCGATCGACACGGACTTACAGACTCGATTTACAATTAAAAATGCCCAAAACACCAACCCTTACATTGAACGATTCAATGGAAATTGTAAATCTAAGTGCCAAAATTGAAACCATCTAATTTGCAAAACCGTTCATACATCTCATGCAAAAACAGTAAATCTCACATTGTTCTTGAAAAATCAAGAACATAAATCAAGAACGCAATTTGGCTGTGATACCAATTGAAGGGAATCGAAGTCCCGCAGCGGAAACGATTGTGAATCGCACGCTCTTGATTTAGTTACAACGATTATATTCAAGAACATATACAACTAGCTTAAGCATATTATGTAATGGACAACAAGAAACATTACCTTTGAAGAACCTTTCTTCAAGCACTCCTCTCTCCCACGATCACGATCTCAGCAACAGGAACACGAACGTACGAAAACACGATCACCGGATCTTCTCCGTTGTTCTCTAGGTGAGGGAGGAATGTGGGTTCCCTTTAGGAGAGGTGAGGTATTTTGTGAGAGAGATGTGTGTGTCTTGGAACCTTTCCAACAACACAACAAAGAGCTTGAAAATTACTTAACCTAGTTGCATCTCATGCAACCATATATATAGGGAAATAGGATGGAAATAACCTTCCTACCCCTCATTTATTCTCTCTTTAGTATATAGTTTATATATGAATCTAATTCACATTAAAACTATATATTGTATCAATGATATCATATATAATTGATATAACACCTCATGTATGAAATTGAACACTTTAATTTCATTCCTAACTTTATACCCTCAATATTACCATATTGAGCCAACGGAGGGACCTAATGGACCTACAATTCATGAGCTCCAATGATGTGAGATTAAGCGATTAAACTCTTTGATTCAGCTTAATCAATATTAAATAACTACTAACTACAAGTCACTCCACTATAGACTTGTAGTTGCACCTCCTCCTCATCGTAGATAATATTGTGTCCACTTGACATAGTCATTACCCATGAGTCGACCCTTCACGGGTTGTTCAGTAATCACGGTGGGTCAAATTACCGTTTACCTGTGATTACCTCTTTGCTCTTAAGCACCACCGATCCTCTAATGAACAACAAGTCTAAGGTCCTACCTTAGACTCATACCCTCATAGAGGGTGGGGCCCCGTTGTTCAAGACACAGAGTCGATTCTTAAGGGAACAACCTATCTAATTCCTTAGTGTAGGAATGAGTGAATTCTATCTTGCAGTTAAGTTCGGCTACCTACGAGGTTCTCACGTGCCGAGAAGGTAGGCTTATTGAGTCTGGCCACAACCACTCTCACCCATACTAGTCTAAGGACAAACCCTTATAGCGGGAGTTCTTAACTTGCTCGAGATTGAGTCGAGTCACTAATGACCATCTATAAATTACTAGTCTTATCTATTATTGATTGTTACACACTGGTTAGACTAATAATTTGCGATCCGATCTTGTATGAACTCTTCATACAGGATGCCCCCACTCGCATGTCAACTACATGAATGAGTTGGATTACCTCATTTGTACTAATTACAAAGTGGGTCGCATCCATGGTGTTACCAGAATGAGGTTTCCAACCTTATTTCTTATATCATAGACCATTTAGATTATATTCTTGAACTCAACCCAAATAGTGTCCACTACACTGATGTTTAAGATAAATGTTATAACCTTGAAGCTTAGTTTATTGGATTTATAAAGCAAAACTGTAATTCTATCAAAACAAATAACATTTTATTTAATTGATCAAAATTACACAAGTTTAGGGCATAAATCCCAACAGTCGGTAGTGGTGGTTGGGGTCATCGGTATGGTTGTCGGAGGTAGTCGTCATCGGTGGTCAGGGTCATCGGTATGGTAGTCAGAAGTAGTTGTCAGCGGTGGCAGGGGTCGCCGGTATAGTCGTCGGAGTTGCCATCGAAGGTAGTTGTCAGCGATGGTTGGGGTCACCGATGTGGTCGTCGGAGGTAGTCGTTAGCGGTGGTTGGGGTCGTCGGTGTGGTCGTCAGAATTTTCGTCGGAGGTAGTTGTCAGCGGTGGTCGGGGTCATCGGTATGGTCATCGGAGTGGTCGCCGGAGGTAGTCGTCAGCAATGGCAGGGGTTGCCTTTGTGGTCGTCGGAGTTGTCGTCAGAGGTAGTCGTCATCGGTGGGGGGTCGTCGGTGTAGTCGTCGGAATTATTATCGGAGGTAGTTGTTGTTAGAGGTAGCCATTAGTTGTAGTCGGGTCACCGATGTAGTTGTTGGAGTTGTCACCGAAATTGTTGTTGAAGTAATCACCGAAAATGGAAAATGACAAATAAACTAAGAAAACATGGAACAAGCCCATGGAGTTGTACTATTGTAACATATGGGGTTGTGTTTCAAAACCAAGGATTTTGTACACATTGAGTCAAACATGGTTTTAGATTTAACCATCCAAATCCAAAAACAGGCTAGTCTGATCATAGCATGTAGAATACCCAAATACAAACTATAATCTTAAGACTAAAAGAAGGGACGGCGAGGTAAGCTGCCCAAAAGCCGCTGCCCGCAATATCGATTTCAGTTGCTGAAAATTTTCCAATTCATCTCTTCATTTCAAACCTTGAACACACGATCCTCCATATTTTTTTTTTCCATTTCCTGCTGCTCTTCTTGTAATCACCTTCCCTTCCACTTGGAACCAAGAAAATTATGGAAATTCGAAGAGATCAAGGTTCAGAACCTCTTCTCCCGATCCCTGTTTCGACGAGTTCGAACTCAACCCTAGACCATGGGAATTCTACTCCCAGTTTCTACAGTTGGCTATTCGAGTGCCATGGATTTTGGTACAAACTGTTTCTGATTGTGCCCAGTCTGCTTTTCGTTCTGTACTTGGCATTTCGGGCAAGAAAGAGTGTGTCGAAGCTCTCCAATGGTCGCTCTTATATCATAGTTGCATATTACGGGACTCTCTGGATCGTCACCTTGCTCAACTTCGCTTGGTGCTTCTTTCAGGTTCGTTCTTAATTTTTTAAAAAGATTTAGCTCCCTACTAGTGGTATGTAGGCCTAGAAGCCCCTTTTTTTTGTTGTGTTTCTGGTCTGTCTTTTTTCCGTTTCTTCTTTCTCTCTTGGGGGTATAAGATCTCCTCTCACCCATAGTTCTCTAGGAAGAACTTTTATAGCATTTAAACTTGAAATCATGGCTTCATGGAGACTGGGAAGTCTTTTCTTCATGTATAAGGTTTGGATTTCGGTTCTTCAATTGTTTGGATTGATTTGGAGAATATTATGCAACTTTTATGTGGTACTTCTGTCAATAGACAAGTTAATGTTTTATGTAATTATGTGGAAAATGCAATATTAAGTAACACATGGTTAGAAGAAACGGTAAGATTTTTAGTGATATTTCTTGGGAGTGGAGGGAGATTTTTGATCTTACATGGTATACGAGCGTTTGTTGGGTTTCCATAGACAAGGAGTTTGAACTTTACTTCTCTCCAGTAGTCACTTCAAATTAGGAGGACTTTTTGAATTCCTCTAGAGTGGGCAAGTAAATTGTATTTTGAGAACTTTTAAGGTATTTGTAATAATTTGGTATATTGTTTTGAAACTTATTGTATCTTTTCGTTACATTTCAATTTCTTAATGGAAGTTCTGTCCTTGTTTCATAAAACCTTGATAGACCCCTAAGAATAAATGTATATTAATACAAAGTGGAGGAGGAGAGCATCTTTTTTGGTAATCGATTAGTGGGATTTTGCAGAAGTAGGAGCTATCGGAACTAACAAAATAGAATGAGTTCCATCCTAAGAACCATGAATACTTTAGTTTGACTAGTGTGTCTATGTTTAACACATGTCAGACACTTGGACACTCTAATACTTGTTGGACACACATCGAACAGTTGTTAGCACAATAGTGTGTTAGATTATTGTGCATTAGACTCTTGTTGTAAGAAGTCAATATAGGTCCAACACTTGTTAGACATGTATCGAACACTTGTTAAATATACTAAATAGACACGTAATAATATAAATTTTGAGAGGACATTACACTTGGGTGGCCTCTATTTTGTCTTCCTCTAATTCATCCTTTTTTCTTTCTTTGGGTTTTCATCGGTCTCTGGATTAGGGGGTGATCGTTGGATTATTGGTGGAGACTTTAATGTTACTCGCTAGTCCTGGAAAAAATCGCATGACCATTCGAGTCACTGGATTTCCAATTATCAGCTAATTGACATCCCTATACAACATGGTTGTTTTACTTGGTCTAGTTTTGGATCCATTTTGTATTTATATCTTTTGGATAGATTCTTGATCACTGAGGAGTGTCTAAATAAATTTGGCTCAGCTAACCTTAAGCGACTTGATTGGATTACCTCAGACCATTACCCTTTGGTTGTAAACTGGTAGACCTCAGTCTCACCCAATTTTATTTATCAACAGTAAAAGCACAGAGAGTTTTGAGAGCTCTCTATCTCTCCCTATTTCCCTCAGGAAATCCCACTACAAAAAGTGTCGACAAAAAAGATACCCTCCCCACCACTACTCACAACCTTTTAATAACAATCTCACTCCCCTAACCGCCTTGGGTCCACAACGACTCACTATTTTTGCCCTTCACTCTACGTCGGGTATACACATTTTTTATAGGGGGTCTATCAGTAATCGGGGGTCTATCAATAGCCGCCCCCCACAGAGCCACCTTGTCCTCAAGGTGGAAATCAGGAAATTGCTCGTTGACAGTGGGCATAGGTTCCCAAGTAGCATCTTCTGCAAGAGTATTCTCCCATTGAATGAGCACCTCTGTTGACTCATCATTGCTCGCAACCTTTTGACTCCCAAGACCTGTGCTGGCTGCCAACGTGTACTTAGATCTGCTGCCAAGTCATGAGGTATAGGGAAGATTGGCATAGTTTGGCCAACCGCCTTCCGCAACACAGATACATGAAAGACTGGATGGATGTTCGTACCTGGAGGTAAGGCCACCTTGTACGCCACAGGTCCCACTCGAGATATAATTTGGAAAGGTTCGATGAACCTTGGGGCCAACTTTGGGTTCTTATATTGCCCCAATGAGGTTTGCCGGTACGGGCGCAGTTTAAGGTAGATCCAATCTCCCACTTCATATTGCACATCGCGTCGCTTCGTATTAGCATACGTAGTCATACGGTGTTGAGCCCTTCCCAACCAATCCTTCAACACTCGAATCATAGCATCACAGTCCTTAAGTTGGTTGTCCACCTCGGCTACACACGTAGTATCAGAGATATACCCTAAAACTGGGGGTGGTGGACGACCATACACAACCTCGAATGGTGTGACTTTCGAGTCCGTATGGACAAAGTGGTGTTGTAACTATACTCACCCACGCTAACCATTTGATCCATTGCTTAGGGGTTGTCATCACAAAACAACGAAGATAGGTCTCTAGCCCGCGATTCACTACCTCGGATTGCCCATCGGTCTGAGGGTGATAGGTGTTACTTCTTCTCAACTGCGTACCCGAAGCCTTGAACAACTCCTCCCAAAATAGACTCGTAAAGATCTTGTCACGATCAGAAATGATACTCTTTGGGCAGCCATGCAATCTCACAATCTCGCGAATGAAAACAGTAGCCACTTTCACTGCCATAAAAGGGTGCTTAAGGGGAATGAAGTGAGCATACTTGGATAGGCGATCAACCACTACAAGGATCACATCATATCCTTCTGACTTTGGCAATCCCTCAATAAAATCCATGGAGATATCCTCCCAAATGCGACCTGGGATAGGCAAAGCTTGCAACAAACCAGCTGGGGCTAAAGTCAGATATTTCCATCAGGAAATCCCACTAAAAAAAAGTGTCCACAAAAAAGATACCCTCCCCACTCACAGCCTTTTAATAACAGTCTCACTCCCCTAACCGCCTCGGGCCCACAACGACTCACTATCTTTTCCCTTCCCTCTATGTCGGGTATACACATTTTTTATAGGGGGTCTATCAGTAATTGGGGGTCTATCATAAACTTTTGCAGTCTTAATTGGGGTCCTAGTCCCTCTCGTTTTGAAAATGCTTGGTTGTAGGTCCCTTCTTTACGAGATGTTGTTGATAGTTGGTGGCGACATAATCCATTAGTAGGTTGGCCTGGTGGTTTGATGATGAAGTTAAAAGATCTTAAAGTTGTTTTAATTGATTGGGATAAGTCACATCGTTCTGAGGCTACTAATTTACGTTCATTAATTTCTTATTTGCAATCTCTAGATAGATTAGAAGACAGTAACCAAATGACTCTGACACAAATTGTTTCTCACCATTTGGTTCGTGAACAGATTGAGGTTTTGACTGCGTTGGAACATATTTATTGGAGGCAACATTGTAAATTGCAATGGCTTAAAGAGGGAGATGAAACATCATATTTTGGCTACAAGGAAAAAAAACTCAATAACTGAAATACTTTCTAGGCAAGGTATTAGCCTTATAACTGCCTCCGACATTGAGTATGAATTCATTGATTTTTGCCTTGTTTACTAAAGATGCTAATTGTCGTTTTCTTCCGACAAATGTTGATTGGAGTCCTATTATCATAAAGAAGGCCACAACCTTGAGGAGGCTTTTACTGAAGAGGTTTTTCTGGTTGTTTCTTCTTCGGATTATAAGCCAATGAGCATTACCTCTTGTGCTTATAAGATTATCGTGAGGGTTCTATCCAATAAGTTAAAGTTGGTACTGCCTTAATCAACTGCTAAAAATCAACTTGTTTTTGTTGAAAATAGACAAATCCTGGATGAATGGAATATCCAGAATAGGCAAGATTTGATTCTAAAATTGGACATAAAGAAGGTTTTTGACACTGTTGAGTGGGATTTCTTAGTTGCAATTTTGGTTGCTAAGGGTTTTGGCCCTTTATGGCGGGAGTGGATTCAAGGATGCATTTCTAGCATGAATTACTCAATCATTTTAAACGGGTGGCCTCGTGGAAACATTATCCCATCTCGTGGCATTCAACAAGGTGATCCTTTATCCCCATTTCTTTTTATTCTGGTGTCTGATTGCCTTAGTCGTTTATTGAACCATAGTGCAAGTCTGGATAAAATTGTCACACATCTGATTGGTTCTACTTCTACATTTTTCTTAAATCATCTGTTATTTGCGGATGACACTCTCCTTTTATCTACATATGGTCGATCTATGGTAACACATCTTCTTGAGGTGGTCAAAATTTTTGAAAGAGCCTATGGCTTGAAGATTAATATGAACAAAAGTGAATTGATGGGAATACATATTGAGGAATCAGATATGGAGTGGATGTTGACAACCTTTGGGTGTAAACAGTGTAGCTGGCCTTCCACTTATCTTGGATTGCCTTTGGGTGGAAACTCTAAATCTTTATCTTTTTGGAAGCCTGTTGTGGAACGAAAAAAACATAAATTACACAATTGGAAATATGCTTTCATTTCCAAAGGAGGTAGACATACTCTCATACAAGCTATTCTTTCTAGTTTGCCACTTTACTACTTGTCCCTATTTAGAGCCCCAATTAGAGTAATAAAGACGTTGGATAAGCTTGTTCGTGATTTCTTTTGGTAAGGTGCATGTGGTGACGGGGGTGTCCACAATGTGAATTAGAAAACCACACAACTTCCTAAATTGATGGTAGCACTATTGGCTAAGTGGATTTGAGGTTTGTTCATGAGAAAAATTCTCCTTGTTGGAATCTTATTATGGCAAAATATTATAGTTGTATATCTGGTGATGGTTGGCCTCAATTTAATGTGAATGTTTCTCATAATTCTCCTTGGAAATTTATATGTAATGTTCGAGATTTGATTACTACTCGTGGTTGTCAACATGTCTGAGATGGTGTTTCTACATTTTTTTGGAGTGGCTCCTGGTTAAGCTGTGGTCCTATTGTAATGATTTTTCCTAGGCTATATTGGCTTGGGCTCCAAATTTTACTGTAGCTGAAGCTTTGGTTACTTCTAGTTCCACTTGGAATTTGAGGCTATATCATAATTTGAATGATATAGAAATAATTGAATGGGCCGCTCTTTCAAATCTTTTATCTTGGATTATTTTGATGGATTCTCATGACATGGTCATGGTCTTTGGAACCATCTGGGATTTCCTCTGTTAGGTCGCTTATTACTAGTTTATTTGGTGTTGATTATCCTCTACTAAAGGAGTTATATTTGGTGATTTGGTTAGATGTTTATCCAAAAAAGATAAAAAGCTTTACTGGGGAGCTTAGTCTGGGAGCAATGAATACTTATGAGTCTACAAAGAAGAATGTCATTTATGGTCCTTTCTCCTTCATGGTGTGTTATGTGGATCGAATTCAAAGTCTGCGAGCCATCTTTGTGTGCATTGTTGTTTTGCTTCACGTTTTTAGATGCGCATTTTAGATGCTTTTGGCTGGTCATGGCCTCTATCCAACGATATTTTTGCCCATCTATCTATGATTTTGGTTGGTCATCCGCTCAGAGGCACAAAGAAGATTCTTTGGTTGGCGATTCTTCGTTCTTTCCTTTGGGATCTTTGTCTTGAGAGAAATAACTGGAATTTTAGGGACGCATTTTCTACTTTTGATAGATTTTCTGAACTGGTTCCTTCAAAGGCTTTTTTATGGTGCAAACATGTACAACCTTTTAGTCTTTATAGCTTATCTTTTCTGACTTGCAATTGGAGAATTTTATTGTAATTTCACCAATAAGGTGTTTGGAGTTTTTTCTCCTTTATTTTATTCATCAATGAAATTGTTTTTTTATCCAAAAAACTCACACTTGTCTGGGTTTGCATGACTTTTGTGGTTGGAATGTTACAATAAGGGGGCTCCTTATCTATCTTGAGAATGTAATATATATCGATAGCAACTTAATGTGCAGTTTTGAAATGTTTATCCAACATGAATTTAGGCATATCCTGAAAAGTTAGTACGTTTGTATCAGTCCATCTAGGTACCGACATACAATTCTCTCTCTCTCTCTCTCCAGCCTTTGGTATGTTTTTTTTTTTATGAGAAATAAGAGATCATTTCATTGATGATATGAAATATACGAAAGGGGAGGTATGTATAACTCCTTTACAAAATAGTGTCCCAACAATTAATGAGGTAAGTAAGACTGTAGTCAAAAAAGTAGGGGGAGAATTTACACCAAGATAAAGCTAAGAAAACAATGTGATCAAAAACTTGTTGTATCCCCCTTTCTTTATCTTGGAAGATACACTCATTTCGCTCGAGCCAAATAGTCCACAGAAAAGATTTGATGAAGTTGGTCCACATACCCTTTTGTTAGTGAAAGGGTGACCCAATGGGAGGTTTTCGAGGATGGAGTTGATATGGCAAGGATGGACCCATTGTAAATTGAAAGGCTTTAAGATTTTGTTCCAAAAGAAATCGGAGAAAGCACAGGTCGTGAAGAGATGATTCATAGTCTCACTGTCTTTTTTGTAAAGAATGCACTAATTAGGAAATGAAACAAGCCAAGGTTAGGTGCCTTTCTAAGGTTAGGTGCCTTTCTAAGTAAGGTGTCAGCGGTAGAAATTCCACCATGACTAAGCTCCCATAAGAAGAATCAGACCTTCTTGGGGATGGGCCTCTTCCAAATACTCAAAAAATACCTCTTCTGTGTTAGCCAGTTACGCGAAGTCAACCTGCTGGAGAGAGATTTGGCAGTGAAAGACCCAGATTTGTCCAAAGACCATTTCCAAATATCATCATTTTGGCCAATCGGTGGTCGGTGGGGGAGGGAGCAGAGTAATGAGTCTCGCCCATTCATCGATCTCATTATCCTTTAGGTGTCTCCGAAAGCCAAGGTTCCATGAAGCTCCATCGTCACTGGTCATTTCTGCAATGGAGCCATTTTGTTTCCGAGAGATAGCATGAAGAGAGGGAAAACCACAGTGGAGCGAGGAATCGCCAATCCAGATATCTTTCCAAAAAGAAGTGTGCTTCCCATTTCTAACTATGGAGATTGTATTGTTGAAAATCAAATCTCTGTGCTCCATAATAGATTTCCATGGTCCTCTATGGTATTTTATTTTCTTGCTATTTGGGCGTAGATCGGAATGAGAAGTGCCATATTTTGAGGCAATCACTCTTCGCCAAAGGGAAGATTTTTCTACTTTGAATCTCCAAATCCACTTGGCTAAAAGCTTTTATTCTTAGCTTTCAAATCAATGAGGCCGAGGCCTCTTTCTTCAAGAGGGTTGCAAACTGTTCGCCAATTTACCGAGTGCCATCCTTTTTTCTCATCGTTTCCCGACCATAGGAAATCACAGTATAACTTTTCTATGGAAGAGTCTGCCACGACTGAAATCTTGAAAACAAATAAGTAATATGTGGGAAGGTTTGATAGGGTGGCTTGAATAAGAGTTAGCCGTCCACCCTTGGAGATGTAAGCACCATTCCAACCTTTGAGTCGCCTAGCGATCTTTTCAATAATAGGATCCCAAAAGGATTTTTTGTATGGCTTTCCATTTAATGGAAGACCCAAGTATTTCAAGGGCCAAACAACAATTTTGCAACCAAAATCTGCTGCCAAGGAGGCGACTTTGCTCGATTGTAGATGGACCCCAACAAATTCGGATTTGTGTTTATTGATTTGAAGACCGGATGCTTGTTCGAAAGTTTTTACTGTGTCGAATAGGGCTTCGATCTTGTCTTTGCTAGATGAGGAGAAAAGAATGGTGCCATCGGCAAATTGAAGGTGATTGATAAAAAGCTCATCGTTGCCCACCGTGAACCCACTAATATGCCCTTTTTGAGCTTCTTGAGATAACAGTCTACTAAGGCAATCAACAATAATAATGAATAAGAACGGTGATAAAGGACCACCTTGTCGAAGCCCTCTCGTAGCATGGATTTTGCCTCTAGGTCTACCATTAATAATAATGGAAAAACTTGCCATGGATAAGCAGCCATGTATCCATCGTCTCCATTTGTTGCCAAACCCTTAGTCCCAATCGACCAGGTCAAAGGCCTTTTCAAAATAAAGCTTGATGACAACCCCTTGTTTTTTGCCTTTCATATACTCCTCAATAAGTTCATTAGCGATGAGAGATGCATCGATTATTTGTCTCTGATCTACAAAGGCAAATTGTTGTTCAATGATGGTATGAGTGAGAACCATTTTAAGCCTTTCTGAGAGAACTCTTGCAATAACTTTATAGACGCATGTCGTGTGATGGGTCGATAGTCATTAACCGTTCTAGCATCGACTCTCTTAGGAATAAGACAAATGTAAGTCTCATTGAAGTTCGCATTTATAATACCATTCTAAAAAAATCTTGGAACACTTTCATAATGTCTTCCTTGAGAGTGTTCCAGTGTTTTTTAAATAATTTTGTAGTGTATCCGTCGGGTCCGGGAGTGTCCCTAGAGCCATAACCGCATTTTTAATTTCAATTTCAGTAAATGGAGCTTCTAATCTAGCAGATTGGTCTTCTGTGATGGGATCCCAATTTTGTATGTTTGGAACTTCTCTGTTTCCTCTATCTATTGTATATAGAGTTTTGTAGAAGTCCAGGAATTCACCCTCAATGTCTTGGTCGGCTAACAAGCTCTGTCCACTCCAAGAAAGGATTTCAACAATGCAATTTTTCCTTTTCTGCAAGGATACAATTATGTGGAACAAGCTGTTGTTTTCATCACCCTCTTTAGCCCATCTATATTTGCATTTTTGTCTCCAAGATATGTCTTCACAATTTGTGATTTCCAAAAGCTCAATTTTGATCTCATTGCGTTTTTGACAAAGAGTCTCATTGAGCCCGTGGATTTCCTCTATTTTATCGATCCTAGAGAGCTCATTAGTTAAATCAACCTTGTGAATCTTGTTGCAACCAAAGACATCCCTGTTCCAATCCTTTAAAGGACCCTTTAGCCTTTTGAGTTTGTCTATCAGACCGTGACCTGGCCAACCTATAGAGTGGTTGTTCCTCCACCAATTTTGAAAGGACTCGAAGGAGGGATGCTCCATCCACATATTTTCAAATTTAAAGTTGTTGGGACCCCATTGTTGATGCCCAAGAGTAAGTGTGATTGGGTAATGGTCGGAGGTAATACAGGGGTGTCTCATCATTGATGCATTGATGAATTTGTCGTTAATAGAGCCAGTAAACAGAAAACGGTCAATGAGGGTCATGACAGGCCTTTCCCTAAAGCTGGACCATGTATAAAGCCCATTAGACAGGGGGAGAGAAGTTAGAAATGAAAGCATTAAAGTTCTTCATGCTTTTGGTGATGGGTTTTCCACTGGATTTCTCAAAAGACCATCTAGTTACATTGAAATCGCCTCCCAACAACTAGAAATCAGAATAGAGGTAGGACAAATCATAAAGCTATTTCCAAAAAAAGTCACGGTGGCAACTTTACTCGGACCGTAGATGCCTGTCAACCAAAAGCAAAATCCATCCGCAAGGGAAAGATGGAGTGAAAGAGAGTATGTACCTTCTATGACTTCGAGCACCTTGATGATAGGGTCATTCCACATAATGAGGATTCCTCGTGAAGAGCCACAAGCATTGCTAACTGCCCAAGTAATATTTCAGAAGCTCCACAAGGATTTGATAAAGTATCGGTCAATATATGATTTCTTAGTCTCTTGTAAAATAACAAAGTTAGGATTGAGCTTTATGAGGAAATCTTTGATGAGGGTTCTTTTCTTCCTTGAACCCAGACCACACACGTTCCATGAGAGGATAATCATGATGGGTTATGAGGCCCACCATTTGCATTAGTTGAGAGGCTCTTATAATAGTTGATAGATGAGGATAGGTTCTTTACCTCTCGAACTAACCTTGCAGCCTTTGTTGCTGTTTTACCTTTTTTCGGTTTATTTGGCATAGCCATAATACACATCCCATTGATCTTGAGCCAGGGGCAAGTTTTTTCATGAAATTTTCATCTTCTGTAACCTCATCCATGGAGCGAACCTTCAACAAGTCCGAAAGATCAATGTCAGTATGACCGACATTTAGGAAAATGGGTTGAGGGGTATGGTTATTTTCTTCGGCAAAGAGGCAATGGGGTATGATGGATTGAGGAGATGCCTAGGTTGTCGAATGGGGGGAGTGCAAGGAATCAGGACAGGGGTTGGAGTGGAGGTTGTCTGAGTTAGAGTGGAGGGAGACTTCATTGGTTGAGTTTTTGGTGCCCTTGAGGAGAAAATAGCGAGGGAGGATGAGATCATTGTGGAGGTAGGTTGTTTTTGGATAATGGGCGGCTCAGGTGGATTTTGGTAAGGGAAAGTTGGGCTCGGGTTTGTCTATGGTGTCTCGGCTTGAATGAACAGGCAAAGGCCCAACAGGATCTGTCGGGGGAAAAGAAACAGGGCCAACACGTGGGCTAGGTCGATGAGAAGACAACCTGTCAAGGTCTTAACAGTATATGACTGGCGCGTGGCTTGTTCGAACTCAGATTGACGGTGCGTGGGATTGGGGTGAGTTTGGGGCGGAGAGGAACAACCGATTGGCGTTTTTCTTCCATGGACACCGGAGATGAAGCCAAGGTTGTATTTTTCGTTGAAGAAGGGGTCGATATGGACTGTGGTAGCCAAGGATGAAGAAGACGGGAGGTGAATAGTGGCCGGAAGAAAGCCAGTTGGATTTTCAATCACTTTAATGCTAATCTCCATCATATCGAGACGGGAAAGAGTCTTTTTGGAAACCTCCACTAAACCTCCACACGCATCGCCTAACAACTTGAAAGTGTCCCAACTCCATTTATCCAATGGAAGATTCTTAATCTTAATCCAACCACCATAGGAGGGAACTTTTTCATCCTTATAGAAAGATTCTTGGATCCAATGGTCAAAACGCAACCAGAAGTCTCCGAACTTATGCCACTGTGTATCCTGCACGACCTTTTGGGTTTGTTCTGAACACCCACAGGTAAGTAAAGCCTTGTTTGGTTGGAATGGGTTGATGGCACAAAGAGGGTTGACGGCCGCCTGAAGGGATTTCGTGATGGCCAACCAATCATCGTGGAAATTATAACGATGAACTATAACAACTGAGGCAAGGTCCAGGGAGGCTAGGGCAGAGGGGTTGGCTAAGTTGATTTTGTGTCGACGGGCTCTGTACTTGGGTGGTGCCTTGGTGGGGATAGTGACGGGGGGTTTAGCAGGTGGGTGAGAAAGAAGAGTGTCTTTAAATGTGGTTTTGGTGAAAATGTGGTTTTGGTGACTTGGCTGGTATTGATGGAGGGGTACTGTTTGGGAATGAGGTGGTTGGCCAAAAGTTCTATAAAACCAGTCCATCCTTTACGATTTTCACCAGCTGGGACGATAATCTTTGTACAACCACCGTTGTTGTTAAGTTTCGCAATTTCAGCGTAGTGGCCTCTCCTATTAGTAAGCTTTTCAACCCAGAAGACGTGTCCTTCCACTCTCGATTCTTTGAAAAACTTCTGATTGAGGGGAGAGTTGTTGAGGGAAAGAATGGGTGAGTGTATCCAACCAACGGTGGAGGGAGTTGCAAAAAAGGAGAAGGAACGGTCTCTTTGCTTCTCAGTGATTCAGAAAAAGTTACTGCCAGTGTGATGGTCAAAGTCAATGGAGAAAGATTTGCAGTCGAAGGTAAAGGTAAAATGGGTTTGTTGTCCGACCATTTCCGTTCAAGGAGAGAACGACGATCGGTCATGGTGGGCGGGAGAGGGAGGGAGGAGAGAAGGAGAGAGAACGGGTCATAGAAGTTTTACGTTTTCAAGGGCACATGAATAATCCTATTACAGATGGGCAAGCTAGATAATAACATCACGGTTTTCAAGGGCACAGGAATATTGAGAAGTTTTTGGATCACTAGCAGCAGGGAAGGAGTCCATCTATCTGCCTAGCTTTGGTAGATTTCCTCCAACGCAATCCACAAAAATTCAAGGAATCCCTTGGTGGATAAGTTCGACGACTCAGCAGCAGTGCGGAATTGAGTTTCTCGTCCGGTGGATCTGATCTATAGTTAGGGGGCAATACATACCAAAAGGTTTGAAGAAGGGAATGCACATAAGAGTATATAACCAACCCACCCTTGTGTATAACCTATTCACATTAGTGAAGCGACTGGATGCATAAGGGAAGTGCATGTTTGTGAGACCTTAGTCGGGATGCATAGGGAAGTCAACCTACGAGCACGGAAGAGCGTGGTACCGCAACCCCTCTAAGTAAAGGTAAAGTCTCTCTTTCAGCTCTAACAACTACATAGTGATCCAAAAACTTCTCAATATTCCTGTGCCCTTGAAAATCGTGATGTTATTATCTAGATTGCCCATCTGTAATAGGATTATTCCTGTGCCCTTGGAAACTGTGATGTTATTATCTAGATTACGCAGCAGAGCCCCCCTCCCCGATTCTCTCTTCTCTCTCTTCCCGTCTCTTTCTCTTCGCCTTTGCCGATAAGTTTTCAGTGACTCCGGCAAGCCTTCTCTCCCTTCTAGAGTGGTAGCTCTCCTTCGCCCTCCGATCAACACCCTTATCGTCGCTCTTCGCCTCGCCTCCGACCACCCCCTCGCCTCCGTGCACCCCTCGAAGCGCCTTTCGTCTCGTCTCTGACCACCCCCTTGCCTTGCCTCCGGCCATCCCTTTCTCATTTGCCTCGCCTCCGACCAACCACGTCCCCTTAGTCTCGCCTTTGACTAATACCCAGACCTTCCCGATTCAGGTTCGAGCGAGGAAGCTATCCTTCGCCTCCGACCAACACCCATTTTGTTTCCTGATGTAACTCAAAATACCAAAGATTTTATTATAACAAAACAAATCACCCCAAAGGGTATTTATACAAGAGATGGCCAACTAACCACGAATAACCCCCAAGGTAAACAAATAATAACCCCAAGGTAAAAACAACTACTAATGATGAGGTAACTTTCCTAAATAACAAGCTATTTAAAAATAATGAGAAAACCCTTGGGTAAAACAATATAAAACACTTAAGACACTCAAGTAGTTACATCATAATCCACCCTCCCTAAGATAACTCGACACACGAGTTTATGTGGCCAAAGTGAAAGAATGCGGTGCAAAATAAGGATGGATATCCGCCACATTAAATCTTTGGGTTAATATGAATCTCAAGGTAGCTCAATCTTGTATGCATTATCACCAAACTTCTTCAAAACTCTAAAAGGTCCAAGTTTTTACTCTTCAATTTATTATAAGTTCCTACAGGATGTCGAGATTTGCGAAGATGAACCATGACCAAGTCTCCAATGGCATAATCAACATGTCTTCTCGTGACATCCGCCGCATCTTTATACCGTGAAGTTGCCTCCTCCAAATGTGTTCGGACTTCTTTCATGTAAAGTTGCAATCTTTTCAGCCATTATTTCAGCTTTTTCCGATTGACATTTATAGAAATAGGAGGTTAGCTAAGTCCACAAAGAAGTCTAGGGACACGTGTGTAAACAACCTCGAATGGGCACTTCCCTGTGGATCGATTCCTCATGTGATTGAATGCAAATTCGGCTTGGGCCAATGCCAAATCCCATTGTTTTGGGCGAGAGCCACTTAAACAACGAATCAAATTACCAAGAGTTCGATTGGTGACCTCGGTTTGTCCATCCGTTTGTGGGTGGCTAGTCGTGTCTTTGTATTTTAGCGTTGTGTCGAATTTTTTCCATAAAGTTCGCCAAAAATGGCTTAGGAATTTAACATCTCTATCCGAGACTATGGTTTTAGGTATTCCATGTAATCGAACCACATCTCGAAAGAATATGTTTGCTATATAGACCGCATCATTAGTTTTCTTACATGCGATAAAATGTGTCATCTTACTGAAGCGGTCAACAACCACTAAAACTGAATCAAATCCTCTTTGAGTTTTTGGTAGGCCAAGTATAAAGTCCATGGATAAGTCTTCCCATATATTGTTAGGGATAGGTAGAGGTGTATACATTCCAAAGATTGGTCGAAGAGCCTTTTTGTCGTTTGACAAACCATACAATGTTTGACAAAATTCTGGACATCTTTTCTTATTTGGGGCCAATAGAATCGAGATGTGACCAATTCCAATGTTTTATTCTGACCAAAATGGCCAGCCAAGCCACCCGAATGCAATTCTTTGATTAGGGCTTCTCTAATTGATGTATGGGGAATACATAATTGATCCCCTTTGAATAGAAAGCCTTCCAGTATGTGAAAATCATTGAACGATGAATTTGTTGAACACGTTACCCATATTTCTCCAAAGTCGGAATCAGTGGCATAAAGTTCCTTAATGTGCTCGAATGCCACAACTTCTCCTGCAAGTAAAGTTAGCAAATGTGTTTTCCTACTCAAAGCATCAGCCACCTTGTTAGATTTTCCAGATTGATGTCGAATAACAAAATCAAATCGTTGTAAAAAAGTAAGCCATCTAGCATGCATTCTACTAATGGATTTTTGAGCTTGTAAGTATTTGAGAGAGAAGTGATCCGTGAGCAATATGAATTCTTTATAAAGAAGGTAATGTTCCCACTGTTTTAATGCTCTCACAAGAGAGTATAATTCCTGTTCATAAGTGCTCCAATTTTGCCTTGAAGAGCTAAGTTTTTCACTAAAGAATTCAATTGGGTGTCCATTTTGAGAAAGTACCCCTCCTATTCCTATTCCACATGCATCCACAACAACTTCAAAAGGTATTGTAAAGTTTGGAAATTGTAGGACAGGGCTTTGACTTAATTTTTCTTTAAGTTTTTCAAAGCTTTGTTGTTGTGGATGATTCCAATTGAACGAATTTTTTCGAAGACAGTTAGTCAAAGGAGCAGAAATAGTGCTGAAATTCCGAATAAACTTTCTATAAAAAGATGCTAGACCCATAAAAGCTTGAATTTCTTTTACTGACCTAGGTTCTTGCCAATCGGTAATCGCTTTTATCTTCCTAGGGTCCATTTTTATGCCATAGGCTCCAATTAGAAAACCTAAAAATGATATTTCTTGGACAAGAAAAGTGCACTTTTTAGGGTTAATATATAATTTATTTTTATCCAAAATTTGGAACAACTTAGTTAAATGATCACGATGTTCGTCATAGGTTTTGCTATAAACTAAGATGTCATCAAAGTATACTACAATGAATTTATTGAGAAAAGGATGAAGTACCTGATTCATTAATCTCATGAATGTGCTTGGAGCATTTGATAGTCCAAACGACATCACCAACCATTCGAACAAGCCTTCATTTGTTTTGAATGCAGTCTTCCATTCATCGCCCGGTTTGATTCTTATTTGATGATAGCCACTTCGGAGATCTACTTTAGAAAAAATTGTTGAACCCCCCAATTGATCTAAAAGATCATTAATTCGAGGAATAGGGAAGCGATATTTAACAGTTATTTTGTTAATCGCCCTACTGTCCACACATAATCTCCAAGTTCCATCCTTTTTTGGTGTTAATAAAGTCTGAACAAAGACAGGACTTATACTTTGTTTAATATGTCCTTTCTCAAGTAAATTTTGAATATGTTCATGGAGAATTTCATATTCTTTGGGGCTCATCTTGTAATGAGGAAGATTAGGGATGATTGACCCTGGAATAAGATCAATTTGATGTTGGATGTCCCTCAGGGGTGGCAAATCGCATGGCTCTTTTGTGAGCTGTGGGGTTTTTGACAACAGTTTCCTAATCTCATTCGGAAAACTAACTTGTTCATCTTGTTTTGATTGCCCTGAAACTATTAATCCTAGAATAATTTTTTCTGATTGAGCCATGAACTGTTTCCCGCTAAGGACTGTAAATAATTGTCCTTTATTGCTGCCAAGATGTCCTTTTGTTTTTTCGGGAAGTTTAGGGATTGGAACAAGTATTACTTTCTTATCCATCCACTGGAATTCATATGTATTTTCACGTCCTTTATGTAATGTTTGTCTATCAAATTGCCATGGTCGGCCAAGTAAGATGTGACACACATCCATATCAAGAACATCGCAAACCAATTGATCTTTATAGAAATTTCCCATGGAGATAGGAACGGTGCAAACTTCTGAAACCAAAGTTTCACCTCCTTTCTTAATCCAACTAACTTTGTATGGGTTTGGATGTGGATTTGTCTTCAAATTCAAAGATGTCACAAGCTTTTTTGATACTATATTTTCGCTACTTCCACTATCAATAATTACATTACATACCTTTCCATTTATTGTGCAGCGAGTTTTGAATAGGGAATGTCTTTGAGGACTGATTTCTTTCTTTGGTGTTAGCAAGAGTCTTTGAATGATACAAGAAAGTTGTTCTCCTTCATCTGGAGGGATTATTGTTTGATCTTCTTGGTAGTCTTCTGTGTCATATCCCTCTTGGTCATCTTCTTCCTCCTCTAAGATTGCAATTGCTCTTCTCTGAGGGCATTCATTGGACAAATGTCCTGTTTGACCACATCGGTAACACTTACCCATATTTGGTCGACTATACACATTTGTCTGCCTTTTCCCTTGATTTTCTTGCTGTTTTCTAGGTTGTAGTTCTTGAACTTTCTTTGTTTGCGGTTCTTGTTCTTGATCTGAGTCTTTTGACTTTGTATTTGATCCACTTGAACCACGGGCTGGAGTTTTTGAAGATGATGCCATAGTTTTCTGAACTGATTCCCACGAAGATTGCCTTGTGTTTCTTCGGTATTGATTATTCTGCATTTCTTCTATTGTTTCGGCAAGGGTAATTGCATCCGATAAAAACTAACTCTTGTAATTTGATTTTCCCTTAATATCCGCTCAAGGCCACCAATGAATCTTGCCACGAGGTGGTTCTCACTTTCGGCAAGGTTTGTTCGGGCTCCTAGGCGGTGAAATTCTTCAGTATATATATCAATGGAGCGATTACCTTGTCTGCAATTTTGATACTGATCATATAATATTTGTTCATAATTGGCAGGAAGAAATCGATCTTTTAGTAGTCTCTTCATTCTTTCCCAAGTTCTAATAGGTCTTTTCCCGAATCTTCTTCTATTACCTTCAATTTGTTCCCACCAAGCCGAGGCTCCCCCTTTTAACTTGAGAGCAACTAATTTTACTTTCTTGTGCGCCGGCGTATTAGTGAAGTTAAAAAAATTCTCCACATTCTTGATCCAATCAAGAAAAGCTTCAATATCCCTTTTGCCATTAAAGCTTGGAAGTTCTATCTTGAACCTATAATCACTTGCATCACCTTGAACTTGATGGTTGCCTACGAATCTTCTTTCTTCTTCTTGTGCCATAATCTCTTCTTCTTCACTGGACGAATCAAAATCTTGGGGGTTTCTTCTCGGGAGAGCTTGTTCTTGAATTCTTTCTTGGTTGTTATTCAGTCGTTCTTGGAAATTTCCTTGGAACGGATGTCTCCTCTGCTGGTTTCTTCCTTCTTGGTTGGTTTCCCCCTGGTTTCTTGGTTCTCCTTGTCTGCCTTGATTGACAGCAAGTTGTTCTATTCTTTGTGTCATAGTTCCAATCATTTGATGGATCTCACCCACATTCCTTTGAATGTTTTCAATAAAGATTCTCAACCGACAAGCGACAAGCGTCTAGTTGTGGAGTTAGGTGAGAGGGCGGTGCTTTGGGCCTCCGCTTCTTGTCCGGCGATCGAAGCCTCTCCAGATAGTATATAGGGTAGGTTTCCTTCCAGCCATTGATGCCCCGAATCTTGGAGCTCTGATACCAACTTGATGTAACTCAAAATACCAAAGATTTTATTATAACAAAACAAATCACCCCAAAGGGTATTTATACAAGAGATGGCCAACTAACCACGAATAACCCCCAAGGTAAACAAATAATAACCCCAAGGTAAAAACAACTACTTGATGAGGTAACTTTCCTAAATAACAAGCTATTTAAAAATAACAGAAAACCCTTGGGTAAAACAATATAAAACACTTAAGACACTCAAGTAGTTACATCATTTCCTGTCCCTAACTTGGTTTCGCCTTTCGCCTCGCCTCAGACCACCCCTTTCCCTTCACCTCGCAATTTCCTTCGCCTCCGTTCAACCTCTCCTGTTTCGCCATTTAGTCTCTCAATTTTCTTTCATCTTCGATCAAACCAAGCAATCCCGACGCTTTTTCGTCTTGGCCTGAGACTTTCCCGTTCTGGTTGTGGCTCTGGAATTCAACCATTCCTTCCCCTATCTTCGGGTCTTTTCATCTTCTTCGATGGGGGAGTATAGTTGATGTATTGGTGAGAATGATTTTCGGATATGGGGGGATTCAACCGTTGTTTACATTCAGGATGGATATTTTAACCGTCCGGTAACTCTGTCCATAAATCATGTGAAGTGGTTCTATGATCAGTTTGTTGAAATGGTTGCGAACATCGAGGCCTTCTTTGCAAGGAGAAAATTCAAAGATGATTTGGCCACTCTTGGGTTATTTAAGATTAGGAAAAAATTTGGTTGGGTCGCGGAGGGCATGGTTTGGCCCCCGGCTGGAGGTCGTTGGATTTTCATGGTACCATTAGGTTCCTTCGCCATCGGTTGGGCAGTTTTCAGAGACATGTTAGATGATTTCCCACGAGCAGAAGACTACTCCTCCTCGACCTCCACTAATGTAATCCCCTTTAGTGTAGCAGTAGAAAAGGGGTTGGAGACTGGTCCTCCCTTCAGTGATTCTATACAGAGTCAAGGAAGTAAGCGGGGTTATTGGTTTAAGTCAGAAAGGTTACTGGATCTGTAAGGCCCAAGATGTTGTTCCTATTGACTTTGCTAGAGTATGGGTAGTTACTCGGCTGTTTGCACATGTTCAGTGGGTTACGATCAAAGATGCCTTGCAGACTCATTTTGGCTTAAGTTTACAAATCAATCCCTTCATGTGTGACAAAGCTATGGTGATCTTTGAGGATGAGGTGTTATTCAACAATCGGGATTTCAAGTATGGGAAGTGGCAAGTAATTCACAATCTTCATTTGAAGATTGAAAAGTGGGAGGACGAAGAACATAGCTTACCTTCGGTTATGATCAGATATGGCGGATGGTTGGCCATTAAAAATTTGCCTCTGAGACTTTGGAGGCGGGATGTTTTTGAAGCAATCGGGATTCACTTTGGGGGGCTTGAAGCGATCGCACTAGACACTCTAAATTTCATTGATGTATCACGAGCAAAGATTAAGGTGCCCCCGAACCTCTGTGGTTTTTGGCCGGCTACAATTCCTATTGTGGATCCTATTGGTGGGAACATCTCCTTACATTGCGAGGTTTTGGGGGTTGCTACTCCACCACCAAGCCTATTGGATCCGCTGACTTTAAGGGATGTTACTAATCCCATTGATTTGGCCAAAATTCAACAGGCAATTGACGACGAATTGGGAGCAAAGCTGGATGTTGTTCCCCTGGAAAAGGAGGAAGCTTCTGGTGATTTTTTGGCCTCTAATAGGAGGAACACTTCGGTGAATATGGGGGAGGGATGCGTTGAACAACGGGAAGCTAAAAAGGGGGAGGTTTGTGATCTCTCGGTCAT
Organism: Trichosanthes cucumerina; assembly: GCA_036507285.1. Lineage (NCBI taxonomy): Eukaryota > Viridiplantae > Streptophyta > Magnoliopsida > Cucurbitales > Cucurbitaceae > Trichosanthes > Trichosanthes cucumerina. The sequence goes on from CM071843.1 coordinate 33,416,577, forward strand.
TCAAGTACCGAGGGCTCTGGGTTTGGATGTCGTACCTGTGCCAATCATAGATTCAACGTTTGAAGATCCTCTTTTTTCTTCTAGTACCCCAGTCAGTGTTAAGGAGGTTAGGGACACTTTTTGTGGGAAATACTACTCAAGAAGGATTGGGAGGACCTCAGTTTCGAATTTGAAAGATCATTTGGATGAGAATTTTCCAAATTTCTTAGAACAACCAGAAGTCTGTCTTCAGCTTCCTAGTTGTGCAAGGCCGATGGCCCCGGTATCTTCTTTATCCCTTATAAAACCCCCACAGGTTGAAGTAGGAGAGTGTTGTCTGGGACCGAAAAGGGTGGTTTTTGTTAAAGCTTCTTTTCAGACATTTTCTAATCTAAATTCGGATGTTTTTTCCCCTTCCCCTGTCTTGGGATCTTCGATATCGGGATTGGTGATGGTTTTGAGCAGTCCGGATCTGGAACTTGCTAAGAGTTTAAAGTACAAAGAAGTGGAAGCCTTCTCCGCAACAATTAATCTTCAGGAATTTTTTGATTTAGAAGTTTCCCAGACTCGAGTGGGAAAGGAAGGTATTGAGGAAGGGTTTGAATTTCCAACCGAGTTGCTTCGTTTTAACAAATTAATAAAAGCAAGTGGTATGCAATTCAAAGAAGTTGGGCCAAGGTAGACGCTCTTGACCTTGCAGTGAAAATTCTCTCATGGAAAGTGTATTGGAGCTCGAGGGTCAATGGGGAGGGCTTAGGTGGAGGTTGACGGTTGATAGGGTGTTTTGTTGGTGATGTGGGGATGAACTTGTGGTATCAGTTTTAGAAGGGCTGAAACCGAGTGTTTATGATGCTAATGTCTTATTGTGGTTCATGGGGGTTGGAAATTCGAACGCTTCCGAGGTGCTTCAAGGGAAGATGCCTTCTCCAACTCTATCGGATCTTTGTCTTTCTTGGCACCCGTTTCTATATAGTGTTGGTTGCTCTGATTGGTGTCCTGGGGTTTGCTGTTTTTGATTCTAAGGCTTTGGGTGTTTTGTTGTGTTTTTAACAATCTTTTATCCCATTGTATTGCTGATTTTCTGATTTTCCTTTGTACTTTGAGCTTTAGTTTCTTTTCATTATATCAATAAAATCTCTTTTGTTGCCTTGTCAAAAAAAAAAAAAATATTATCTAGATTACGCATCCTGTATAGGATAAAGGATACAATATATAGCAACCATCAATCAATATCCTCTACCCTTTCTATATTTATCTCATTTCTGTACCTGAATTCTTGTTGCTTTATTGACTCCTCTGCCCTAAACAACCGTGTTATTGTCAATATTTTAGTGTGAATCTGCGACCCCAAACTCTCTATATTTCTCTCATTTTTCTCCACAGATGCTGGTTGCTTGATTCCTGTGTTCTTTCCCTCAATTAGTTATTTATACATTTTAGTGTGAATCTTACTATGATCTACCATTTGATTCTTCAATTAGTAGTACTTCTAGAGTCCACTTCTTCCCCATACTACGAGTGAAAGAGAAAATGTAAAGACTACCATTAAAGCAGCCCAAGCGAGACTTACCATATCCATGTGAATTATGTCCCCTATCTCTATGAATATAAAAGAATTATTCCATTATTGCTCACTAATAATTATTATTCACTAATAATAGTGGAATCACTAGCGCATAGTCAAAAAGCGATTCGGGCACAACACCATTGATGAAACAATCCAAAAATCGAATTATAACAAGTTATTATATGATTTCTAGTATAAGCGAAAAAATTAAGCACAAATAAATAAAAGAGGCAGAGATACTCTTGGAAGTATCAAAGGAGTGAGAGAATAAGAGTGGCTTTTGCATTTCAAGTTTAAATGCACCATTATAAGAAAATAGGAAAGAGCAACCCCATTTTATCTATATCTAATACTAGACTCGGTAAGCTGTTCCAAAGCAGTGTTTGTTATTTCCGTGTCCAGATACTTGGGAGCTAAGTTCCAATATCACTCATTGGATCATAATTACTAATTATTTCAGTATTGTGCTTTGATTGGTGTAACATTACTACCTTGGATGCTAACAGGCATGGGAATGCACATCTGGAAAGGAATTAGCATGGAATATCTTGTCCTTGTCCACAACATCTGGAATGCTATTCTTGGAAGTCAGTTTGTTGGCATTTTTATTTCAAGGAAATCATGTGGGCAGTGTAGACGCACTGGCACGAACTTTCATTGTCTCAGGAATATTCGTTGGCCTGGACTTGGTTATGAAGGTATGTCTCGGAAAATACTTCCTAGATGACTCCTTTTCAGGCGCCTCTTATGTCTGCCCCTGGAGAATATTGTGATGTAAACCAAAAGTTTGATCTTTTCCATCCTATCATATGATTTGATGGTAATGTTAAAAAAGAAAATGACAACGATGTGATCTATAACTATTGACTCTCAGTTTTTTTAATGATTGGGGGAAGAAATAGTAAATTAGTAATAGATAAGTCCTTGTCAAATATGCTAACATTTAATGACTAGCTCAATCTTTTCTTTCTTCTTCCTTTCCTTTTCCACTTGTAATGAGTATGGGATGAGTATTGAGAGTTCTGTTTAAGTGAAACATTTCTTCTGTAAACACTTTGAAACACTAATTAAGTGTTCTTAAATATGTATACTTTTCAAAATCACTTTTGAGTATATAAGGTAACTAAACACCATTAAAATTTTGAAAAACATTTTTAATTGGTTAAAAGCTTCACCATTCCAAAAGTCATCCCTGTGGAAAATTAGACATTTTTAATTCAGTACATTTACATTTTTTTTGAAACAATTCAGTATATTTACATTATACATATAGAGAAACTAGTTTTTAATCAAATATTAATGTATTTAATTTTTAGGGTGGATTAATTGTGGGTACATTAACGTTTGGGTTCATAGAATATGAGTTAATATAGGGTCTCTGATCTTTCATTTGGAGTTCTATATATGTCTTTGCTGTGTTTGAAGTGTGTCGACAAGAGAATGAAAGGGAGCTTGAGAGACTGTTGTGAACTAAGTTTGTAGTTTATTGAAAATTTTCAGCACAAGTGACTTTTTTTTCTTCTCAAATAAGTCTTGTTTGATTGTCCATCACACGCTTCCACCGATCCCAAACTCACCTTTAATGTTTCAGTGCATAATTTTTTGAGAGGCCTGTATAATGCGTTGAACAATTCTTCTTATGTTATTGATCCATTCTTGCCTTCTTTTGTTCATTCCTCTTTTAGGCAATTTATTTGTTTGGGTTCGGAGTTCCATTATTCATTTTAAGTGACGATAGTACACATCGAACAAAGTGGAACTTGTGGGTGGTCCACCGTCTGTTGATTACTGCAGCTTATGGCTTTATATTGTTCATGTACCATTCAAGCCATAGAGAAAAATTACCAGGTATGATATCTTTTATCTGTATGCTTCAATGAGCTGTGTTATCTTGGACTGAGTATTTACTCTTTTACCAATTTTTTTGTAGCAAGACCTGCTTTCTACAGATACGTGGTTATCATGTCCTCTTTAAATGCATTAGCACTGTTTGCTTGTGGGCTCGCTGGAAGTGGAGCTGGTTTTGGTTATTGGTAATCCTGGACAGCAAGGTTAAATCACCATTGTAGCCCCCTTTGCTTTGTTTGATTTTAATTTGGTCTCTTTTATTTTAAAATTTTCAATTTGGTCTCTATGATTTGGTTAAATTAACTCTAAAATTTGAGAAAACCCTACTTTCCAGACTCACCTTTTTGTCAGCAATGTGTTTCCCCTTAAAACCTTCTCGGCCGTCTATTTTTTACTCAATTCAAACTCTAATGCATTCGGCTGAATACACATGCGTCAGCTTATTGCCACTTACTGTCATATAATAAACTTATATTTGGCAAGCCAATCTGAGCTAGGTTAATTGGTTAAGACATATATCATTGACCAAAAGATTAGAGGTTAGAATCTCTATTCCAAATGTTGTTGAACTAAAAAAACAAACCATTAACATTTAGCAATGACAGAAACGTTTTTAACCAAAATATTGGGATCTAAATTTAAAATTTTGAAGTTAGAGAGACCAAATTGAAATACAAGAACAAAAGCATAAGGACTCGAATGGTAATTTAACTAGTTTTTAATATCTGGTAGATTAGAGCTGATCATATTGATTCTTGTCTCCTCAGATTCTATATCGTGTTTTGTTACTGTCCCAGGCTGTATGGTGCCACTGTCGTCTGTTATCATGCCTTCTATCTTCCACTTCTATATGAAAATTTTCTTGCCGACTTCTTCCAGGTTGTTTCATGATTTCATCATATCATTCTATCTTCGTATTTTTTTAGGAAGGACTGTCCATTTTTCGATCGGAATGATGTTTATAATCTCGGTATTTAAATCATTTTTCAGGAGGACGATCTGCATTTGGAGAATGTATACTATTCGGAGATGAAGGATGCTGGTTTTTTCGACACTGACTGGGACTGAGGAATGGCGACTCCGAAAGAACAGATGTTCGGTGCTCATGTAAATATACTCAAATATATATATATATATTAATGTATTGCAAGATGCAGGTAAGAATGTGCAGTGAGATGATGTGTAGTCAATCTAATCTTCAATGTTCTACGAAAGTATGCATCTTTCTTTACAAAAAGGTGTTTATTTGAGGATTCTTATATGATAAATTTGTAAATAATTAATGTTGGTTGGAAAAGTAAACAAATAGAATTGGAACTTCAATTTAGATTAAATTACTGATTTGGTTCATACAAGTCTAGTTTAAATTTGGTCCTTTAAAAAGCTTCAATTTTGTCCATGTGATTAGGGCTTAGTTTTAATTTGATCCTCTTTATTGTTTTAGTTTTATTTTTATGGTTTGGTCAAATCTCATAAAATTTTCCTATGGCATATTAAAAGTACAGGGGAAAGTGGATTTCGATGTGGGTAAAAGTCAGTTTAAGGATGATTTGTGAGTTTTAACTAACTCGTAGGAGCCAAAATTTTGACTTGTAAAATTATTTAGATCAAATTGAAATTGTGATTTTTTTTTTTTAACATGGTTTAGTATAATTGAGTTATCAAAATAATGGTTCCAACCAACTTTTTTATAAGAAACCTAGAAATTTGTATTATGAACAAAAAGAGAAGAAACAACATAAGGGCAGGGAAAAGAGACCCCTCCCTCAAAAATCAAATTACAAAAGAACCCTCCAATCTTGAAGAATCAAAGAAATATATGATATTACAAGAGAATTTGCCATTTCTATAGAACCAACAAGAAGTAAAGAGCTGTTATTGATGGCCATCACTGAAGTTTCGTTCAAATTTAAGGAAAGACGTGACCCTTGAAACAAAATGGAGAGAATTTGCCACCCAATTTTGATAAACACTTGAGGAATCAGGGTAAAAGATAAATAAAAAATAGAGAAGTTGTAATGAGTGGCAAAAAAAAAAATAAAAATAAAAATAAAAAATTACAAATCTAGTCATGATTTTTTTATTAGTAAATATAGCAATTGATATTTTCAATTTTTATTATTTCAATTTTACTCTCATTGGTGTATCAGTAGTATGTCTAATATATTTTGCATTTGGTATATCGGTAATATATCTAATATATTTTACATTTAATATATCGATAATATATCTGATATACTTTGTGTTTATATATCAGTTAATTGATATATTCCTAAAACAAAGTATGTTAGTAGTACATTATTTGTAGTACGCTAGTAGTACTATGGATACACTTGTTTTTAGTTATATCAGTTAAATGATATACTTCATATATATTTGTAGCATATTAGAGATATTTTGCATCTTGGTATATTACTGATATGTTTCATTTTAGATATGTTCATTTCACTGATATACCTAACATTGAGTATATCAGTAGTATATCATTGAAATGAACACTATCATATGCAAGTTACTAACATTGAATATATTACTATTTCTATCACTATTATATTCTTGAGATATCAAACATACATGATATATCATCATAAATCACTATTTGTGATATACCGTTGATATACTGAATATTAACATTTCCATTTCATTTATATACCTAAATAAAACATATCAGTAGTATATCACTGATATACTTGCTTTAGATTAATCTGATTTGTCGATTATGAATCACTATTGTACTCTTGATATAGTAAGTATTTCTTATTTTTGGTAAATGTAAATAAACTATATCAGTAATATATCACACTGATATATACTTGATATTAGTGAAATAAATAGATATCAGTAGTATATCATATATTGATATATTAAACTTACTAATTTACTTTCGAACAGATTCAAATAAGTATATCAGTAGTGTATCAATGGCATACTCTACATTAGGTATATAGTTGGTTTATCAACATTATACTATCGATAGATTATTGAAAACTTTTTATTGAACAACACTCGTGATAAATCAAGTATATTAGTATTGCACTTACAAATTTACTCTCGATTAACTTCAAACAAGAATATCAGTAGTATATCATGTAGTTACTTTTTAGTTAGGTATATCGTTGGTATATCAGATCTATTGTTGGTATATCAATACGCAGGAGACATTTTTGACTTTATGCTGCATGTGGTTCGGTTGGGCTGATAGAATTTGCTATTTTTGCAAATTGGATTCATCAATGACACTCCTGCAATTCTCTTAATTTAAAATGTTATCTATGCAAGTGACCCAAAAAAATAATTAGGTTACAATATCATTTTAGTCCTATACTTTGAGCATTGTTCCATTTTGGTTCCTGCACTTTGAAATGTTCAATTTTAGTCCGTGTACTTTCAATACAACTTAAAATTGGTCCCTAAGATAAGTTTGAATTTAATTTTTATCAAAATTAGTTAAAAATAATAATAATAATTTTAATATAAGAAAAGACACAATGTGAACATAGACACAATATGAACATACTTTCAAAATTTGCAGAGAAAAGGTTAATAGAGACTATTTTTTTTAAAGAAATTAACAATAAACGAATAGTAGGGACTAAATTTAAGCTTTATTGAGAGTACAATAACTAAAATTAGACATTTAAAAGTCCTAGAACCAAAATAGTATTTTAACCAAATAATGATGTGATATGCATGTTGACGAAGAAACTTTTTAAGGAACACACACTTTTTTAAGTCACAATTTACCTACACATACTTTCACCTATTCATTATACACTACTTTTCACATTTTAAGTTCATCGTTCCAACTAAATCCACTTTTATTTTGAAACAATTCTGCAAGGGCATGATATTTGGGCTTCAGTGTACCTGCGAATGTTAATGTGGGGAGATGCTTCAATTTGTGGCCCGACAATCTTTGTTCCATCAAACGTTCAACTTGAGCCAAATACTCATTCATAAACTCATTCTTTACCTGTAGTAACTATTTGAGCATAGTTCTTGAAGTGCCCACACCTCACAAGTATGGACACTTTAGTTAGGTTGGTGTGTCCGTGTCCGATACGTATTGGACACTTGTTAGACACATATTGGCCACTTGTTAACACAATAAATATTTGTGATAAACTAGTTGTACAAAGTCAATAAAGTCTAATATTTGTTAGACGCATAATGAACATTGTCAGGCACATAATAATATATGGCAAAAATAAAGTTTGAGAACGAGATATATCAAAATTATTTTTTAAAACATATAAATGCAAAAACTTATTGATTTTGCATTTCTTTCAAATATAAAAAATGATATATATTTTAAAAAATGTATATTTTAATAAACATGTCCTAGCTGATATCCGTGTCTTGTATCTTTATCTATACTTCTTAGGCCCACACCAAGACTGAATCATCTTTAACACTCCAAAAGTGTTTGTTGAAACCTTAACCTATATTTACTATTGTTGGCCTCTTCATTTTCCTCCATTCCTAGTACTAAATTGCGGTTAATATGGAATACCAATTGTTCATACATAAACAAAACATACAGTTCACATTTGATAATCATTTGATTTTTAGTTTTTGGTTTCTAAAAATTAAGTTTATAAATATCATTCCCACCTATAAGTTTCCACATATTCCTATCTACTTATTATATATGTTTTAAAACCCTAAGCTAAGTTTAAAAAATTTAAAAAAATAGTTGTCAAAAACTTGTTTTTGTTTTAGGAATTTAGCTAGAAACTCAAATGTTTTATTAAGAAAGATAGAAAATGTCGTAGGGAAGATGAAAACAATTATAGAGAAATGGTGAGAAAACAAACATAGTTTTCAAAAAGTGAAAACTAAAAGTCAAGTGGTTATCAAACGGGGGCCTAAATAATCCAAATTGTGAACAAATACAATTATTTTGAATAATCATTGTTCAATTATTCTTAAAAATAGCTAAGATTATCTAGATTATTCTGTAAACCCATAAGTAATGATAAAAAAAATGAATAGTTCGTAAAAAAATAAGGGAGTATATTACAAATGCAAAAAAAATAAATAGTGCTCAATTTGTTTAAAATAAGCCGTCAGTGTGTGACTAATAACTTGTAGAATACAAGTTATTTTGTATTCTACAAGGAGTGGTTAAGCCTTTTTACTCGCACGCTGAAAAAATGAAAATGTCATCCGACGATGAATGTTTCTATCAATTGTCCGACCAACCCTTTCGGTACAACTCCGACCCCTCCAACTCATCAACACTGCTCGCAATTTACAATCTCATCGGATGAAAGTGATGAGGATTCAGTTCAATTACATGACAGTTCCTCGCTTTCTTTATCCCCACCACATATATTAGCAGGGTTATATATTTATATGAATTTGAAATGTATACAGTGGACATACAAGAATGATCATCTTCAAGTAAATAACTCGAATGGTCTATAGTATACGAATGAAGCTGGAAACCTTATCCTGGTGATACTATGAATGAGACCCACTTTATAATTGATACAAACGAATCAATTCAGTTCGTTGATGTAGTAAACATGCGATGAGTCGTATAAGATAGGATCGCAGATTATTAACCAACTGTTATAACACCATCAACAGTTTAGGTTTAATGATTCATAAATGATCATTAGTAACTCGACCTAAATCTTGAGCGGGTTATAGACTCTTGTCTGCAATGGGTTGTCCTTTGACTAGTATATGGGAGAGAGTGGCCAAAGTCGTCGACTCAATAAACCTACTTTCTTGGGGACAAAACCGTATGGGGAGCTAGGAACTTAACTCCACGAGATGAAATTCACTCATTCCTGAGCATAGATATATCTATGGATTTTGTTCTTGGTTTGCCTCGGACTAAAAAGCGTAATGATAGTATTTTTGTTGTTGTGGATAGATTTAGTAAAATGACTCATTTTATAGCATGTAACAAGATAGATGATACAAATCATGTGGCTAACTTATTCTTTAGGGAAGTGGTAAGGTTACATGGAATTCCTAGAACTATTGTTAGTGATAGGGATGTTAAGTTTTTAAGTCACTTTTGGAAGGTATTGTGGGGTAAGTTGGGTACTAAATTGTTGTTCTCAACTACATGTCATCCTCAAACTGATGGACAAACTGAGGTGGTTAATAGAACATTGGGAGGTTTGCTTAGGGCTATTATTTCTAAGAATATTAAGTCATGGGAAGAATGTTTGACATTTGTTGAGTTTGCATATAATAGAGCAATTCATAATACAACACATTATTCTCCTTTCAAGGTTGTTTATGGATTCAATCTACTTACACCTCTTGATTCGCTTCCTATTCTCTCTAATGATTTTGTGAGTGATGCAGCCACAAGTAAGGCTGATATGATCAAGACCTTTCATAAAGAGGTCAAGGAGAGGATCGAGAAACAAAACTTAAAAGTCGCCTCACGAATTAACAAAGCACGGAAAGAACTGATTTTTCAACTGGGTGATTGGGTTTGGGTACATTTTCGCAAGGAACGGTTTCCATCAAAATGGAAGACAAAGTTACATCCAAAAGGGGATGGTCCTTATCAAGTTCTTGAAAGAATTAACAAAAATGTCTACAAGATTGATCTTCCAGGAGAATTTTCAGTAAGTTCTACTTTCAATGTTGCTGACTTGAGCCCTTTTGATGTAGGTGATGATTATCCTGATTTGAGGATGAATCCTTTTGAAGAAGGTGAAGATGATAAGAATCATGGTGTTCCACACGTTCCAACTGGACCTATTACACGCGCCAAAGCTAAGAAACTTCAACGAACATTCTTTATTCATATATAAAATAATTGGATAGGTTCAGCTACACCGCCATTTCATATGCTGCAAATTGATCCAAGAGCGGGCAACGATGTGAAGGTCAACGTTTGGTAGATTGGCATTGTGTCAACATTTTAAAGACTCATTTGTTATTTTTAATCATTAACTTTTGATTGTAATTTTTGAACTTTTGGGCTTCCAAAATATGTTTCAAAATTAGACTTCAATTGTGGGGAGTTACTAAGTAGGCCAATTATGATCATTAATAATTGTAGGTTTTATTTTTGGGAAACTGAAAGGTTGAGGGGTTTATTCACATATAAGCTATAAAAAGTCACATCCTAGCCATGTAAAACTCAGATTATGATGAATGAAATTTGATCTCTCAAGTTAGAGAGTTTTTTTTTCTTCCTTAGAAATCCATTTCTAAGGTTTCTTGCAATTCTTGTGATAGACTGCATTTTGCGCCATTTAATCCAGCCTTGATCACGTTTGATTGTGGAATGACTCAATCTAGAACAAGATCTCCAATCTTGCTTCTAGATCTTTGATCATAAGAGGTAATCGATTTCTAGCCTTTTCTCTTGGTTGATTCTAATTTGTATAGGGAGGTGTTAATCTCTTAGTTTAATGGTTCTTGCTAATTCTTAGTTTGGATCTTTGGCTGAGAATTAGGGTTGCCTTATCATTAATTCCTCTAATTATGAAAGAATTTCATAATTAAGCAATAATTTAAGTATATAGTTCATCATAAATCATATTCACATCAAACTATATATTACATTAATCATATCACATATAATTGATATAAATCCCTTATATGAATTTGAACACTTCAAATTCATTCCAAAACTTTATACCCTCAATATATCCATATTGAGCTAACGAAGGGACCTAATGGACCTACAGATCATGAGCTCCAATGATACGAGATTAACTGATCAAACTCTTTGATCCCGTTAATCAACATTTATTAACTAAGAGTCACTCCACTATAGACTCATAGTTGCGCTCTCCTTACTGTAGGATAAGTTGTGTCCATCAATATAACTAATGCCTGTGAGTCAACCCTTCACAGGTTGTTCGTAGTCTCAGCTGGGTTAAAATATCGGTTTACCCTTATGACTACCTCTTGCTCCTTAAGTACCACCGATCTTCTAATGAACAACCAGTTTATGGTCCTACCATAAATAATGTCCTTCTCAGGCAAGTGAGAGGGTGCGACCCCATTGTTCAAGACTTGGATTCAGTTCTTAAGAGAACAACCTTTCTAGATTCTCTAGCTCGGGAATGAGTGAATTCCTTCTTGCGGAGGTAAGTTCCCAGCTCCCTACGAGTTTTCGTTCATGAGAATCTAGGCATATTGAGTCGGCAACTCTGGCCACTCTCACCCATACTAGTCTAAGGACAAACCCTCGCAGACAGGAGTTCGTAACTCGCTCAGGATTCAAGTCGAGTCACTAATGGGCATCAATGAATTATTAGTCCTAATATGTTAACGGTGTTACTATAGTAGTCTAATAATTCTTAGTCTGGTCTTGTACAACCTCATCGCACCGGATGCACCCACTCGCATGTCAACTACATGAACGAGTTGGATCGCCTCGTTTGTATCAAATACAAAGTGGGTCTCATCCATGTGTTACCAGGATGAGTTTCCCAACCCTATCCATCTACTATAGACCATTTGGGTCATTTACTTGAACATGATCCTACCTGTGTGTCCACTACACACTGTTCAATATCTCATAAACATAATCCTGGAGCTTAGTTTATTGGATTTAAGTTTTAATTGCAAAATTACAAGAATTGATGAAAAAAAGACACTTTATTCATAATCATCAAATAATTACAAACTTCACGAGTTTAGGGCATAAACCCCAACAAGAACGGTGGGAGTTCCTTTTGGCTTTTTGAGAGTTTTCTCTTTGAGAAAGAATTTTGAGAATTGTGAGAGAGAGCCTTTTGGTGTTTGGAATTTCAATTCTAAAAATTAGAGCTTAACTTTTAAAATGCATCCCAATGCATATATTTATAGTGAGCAATGGTGGAGGTAACTTCCTCTATGTTGGGTTTTATGTCCTAAAACTCGTGGTTTGTAAACTGAATGTATATTCTATTTTCTAATAAAGTTTTTATTGAGGTTTATTTAGTAAAAGTGTTATTGAATAAAGTGAATCGTGTATTTTATAACCATAATCCAATAAGAACTCTTGCTATAGGATGTATACTTTAACTTTATATGTGACATAAAAGTGGATCAAGTTCAAGTTATAGCCAGAACGATTTATAGTATAGGGTTGAGTACCTTATCCTAGGGACACTATTGACGCGACCCACTTTGTAATGTACAAACGATGTGATCTTAAATCGTTCATGTGGAGACATGCGAGTGGGGGTGTCTCATGCAATGAGTTTGCATAAGACTGGACCGCAAAATAGTCACTTAGACTTTATAACTTCATTTACTATCTTAACTGACTATATTCATACAATGACCTAGGTAACTCGATCTTAATCCTGAGTGTGCTATGAACTCCTATTTATTTGGGATTATCCTTAGATTTGCATGGGTGAGAGTGACCCGAGATCGTTGACACAATAAGCCTACAATTTTGGGAATAATACCGGGTAGATAGTTGAGAACATAGTTTTATAAGATGGAATTCACGCCTACTCGCTTTAGGGATTAGTAGAGAGGTTGTTCCCTTAAGTGCTAACTCTAGGTCTTGAGCAATGGACCCACCCTCTCATTGGCCCGAGAAGGATTCGGTTTTTTGGTTGGACCACAAACCAATTGTTCATTAGAGGGATTAGTAGGACTTAAGAAACAAGAAGTAATTACAGGGGTAAAATGGTTCATTTGACCCAACTGTATGACCTGCGGAGGATCAACTAACTAATCATGGTTATATCAAGTGGACAGAAATATGTCTATAGTGAGGAGAGTGCAACCACTGAGTTTTATTGGAGTATCCCAGTGGTTAATGAAAGTTGATTAGCTAGGCTAAATAGTTTGATCGGTTAATCTCGTATCGTTGGAGCTCATGATCTGTAGGTCCATTAGGCCCCCCTTACTAGCTCGTATTAAGCCTTGTAACAATTTGAGAGAAAAAATTTGAATTGTTCAAATTCAGTTTTGGGAGAAAACGTTAATTATATGTGATATACTTAACGTGTCATGACTTAATTATAAATTAAATTATGATAAAGAAGAGGTGGACATATTTAAATATGATTTAAATATTGGTTCGGTTTGAAACATGAATAGGGATTCATGTTCAAAAAATCGATTTTGAGATCGAGATCGATCAAATTGTTTAATTTAATATTTGATATTAAATTGAAAAATTATTAATTAATCAAATAATAAATTGATTTTAATTTAAAATTAATTTTAAATTAAAATTAATTGAAAATTCAAGAATTAATCTTGAATTTCATTTTTCACAACTTGCCAATTTGACATATCCTTCTCAAACTCAATTTCACCAAATTTAACCACCTTCTTCTTGAAGTATCCTACTCATCTTTGAGTTGTCATTTTTACCTAGCTTGTGGAAGCTTATATGGCAATTAATTGAAGAAGGATAAGAGAGATGAAGAGAATTTTACAGAAAATTTTCAAATTCTCGATTTGAGAGCTTTCTTCTTCCAAATTCTGTCAATCAAAGATCCTACAATCTATTCCAAGGTCTGAGGATAGTAGGGAAGATACTAGAGGTGGTTCACGAAGTGTTTGTGTTGCAAATCATCCATCGGGTTGGGAGAATTTGATCAACAAAGTTCAGTTTTCTTATTCTTTGTTTTTCAGTTTTAAGCATGTTCCTCCTTTGGTAAAATTGATCAAATTAGAGTGCTTATGATCCAAAATTGCTTCCGCTTTCTTAATATTAACTCCTTCACTCCATCCACTTACCCATCATTTTCTATAAATGGTGCATTATGCAAATTATATTTGCATAATGCATATTATAAAATATCATACTTTATAATATAATGAATCAACCAAATATAACATATAGTTCAATATGAATCGTATTCATATAAACTATATATTATATCGATTATATCACATATAAATCGATATGACTCCCATTTACGAAATTAAACACTTCAAATTCGCTCCAAAACTTTATACCCTTGATATATCCATATTGAGCCAACTAGGGACCTAATGGATACGAGATTAATTGATTAAACTCTTTGATCTAGTTAACCAATATTCATTAACTACGAGTCACTCCACTATGAATTGTTAGTTGTACTCTCCTCACTTTAGGACAAGTTGTGTACATTGATTTAACCAATTCCCGTGGGTCGACCCTTCATAAGTTGTTCGTAATCACAGTTGGATCAAATTACCGTTTTACCCCTGTGATTACCTCTTGTTTCTTAGGTACCACTGATCTTCTAATGTACAACTTGTTTATGGTCCTACCATAAACAAAGTCCCTCTCGGGCCAGTCAGAGAGTGGGGTTCTCTCGTTCAAGACCTGGATTCACCCCTTAAGAAAACAATCGATATAATTTTCCTAGCGTGGCAACAAGCGAATTTCATCTCGTGGAATTATGTTCCCAGATCCTCCGAGGTTTAGTCCCTTAGAAGGTAGGCATATTAAGTCGACAACTCTGGTCACTCTCACCCATACTAGTTTAAGGACAAATCCCCGCAGATAGGAGTTCGTAACCCGCTCAGGATTCAGATCGACTTAGTAATGGTCATCTATGAATTATTAGACCTAATCTGTTAACGATGTTACATCAGTAGGATAATAATTCGCGTCCGGTCTTGTATAATCTCATTGCACAGGATGCCTCACTCACATATCAACTATATGAACAAGTTGGAACGACTCGTTTGTATCCAATACAAAGTGGGTCGCACCCATAATGTTACCAGGATGAGGTTCCATAGGTTCCATAATGTTACCAGGATGAGGTTCCAATGGTTTAGAGAACATAAACCATTTTAAAAGTCCTCATAGAAGCGACCACACTTCTACTCTCACATAGGTGATATTGATTAAGAGTATTCTATCATTACTCCTCTTGTAAACAAGATATCAACACAACTTCAACGACAACAGATCACACACTCTATAATATCATAGAAATGGGAAGAAACCATAAGTTTCTTAGTGTGCCAACTATAAATTATCCAACTAGTTTGCCTATTGAACCTAGATCTTGGGATCTCCAGTCAACTAGGTTAGGTTACCATCAGATATATTTTTTATTTCATAGGTTTTAGCCCCATTTCCGTCGATGTATATGTCACTTGCTCTCTTGACAATCCTTTCGTTAAAGGATCTACAATATTCTCTTTTGATTTCACATAATCAATGGAAATAACTCCATTAGAGAGCAATTGTCTTATCGTATTATGTCTACGTCTTATATGTCGTGACTTTCCATTATAGACATTATTCTTGGCCCTCATAGAGGTCGCCAAACTGTCACAATAAATACATATTGCGTTTATAGGCTTTGGCCATAATGGAATATCTTCAAGAAAGTTTCTAAGCCATTCAGCTTCTTCTCAAGCTTTATAAAGAGCTATACACTCTGATTCCATAGTCGAACGTGCTATACACGTCTGTTTTGAAGATTTCCATGATACAACTGCTCCAGCTAAGGTAAATATATACCCAATGGTTGATTTAGTCTCCATGCTATCAGAAATCCAATTAGCATCACTAAATCCTTCTAGTACATGTGGATCCCTCGTATAATGCAATCCATAGTCTAGAGTGTACTTCAAGTACCTTAAAACTATGACTAAAGCATTCCAATGATCATGCCTAGGATTGTTGGTGTATCTTACTAACATTCCTACTGAATAGGCAATATCAGGTCTTGTACAATTCATTAGGTACATTAAACTACCAATAACTCTAGAGTATTCTAGAGAAGACACACCTTCATCTATGTTATTTTTTAACTTATAATTTGGATCAAATGGAGTAACAGCTGGTTTACTCTCAAATTGATCAAATTTTCTCAGCATTTTCTCTATATAGTGAGATTGAGAAAGTACATATCCACTAGAGTTTCTAGTTATATGGATTCCAAGTATAACATCAACAAGACCAAGGTCTTTCATATCAAAGTTAGATTTTAACATCCTTTTAGTGGAATCAATGACACTTCTATTTGTGCCTATTATCAACATGTCATCTACATATAAGCTGCTATTGCGACTAACATCCTTATAGATGTAAACCTCGTCACTGGGGAATAGGTATCAAAGAAATCTAACCCTTCTTTTTGACGAAAGCCTTTAGCTACTAAACGAGCTTTGTATTTATCAATAGTGCCATCAACCTTTAGCTTTCTTTTAAAAATCCATTTACTACCAATTGGTTTACTTCCAGGAGGTAAATCAACCAATACCCAAGTATTGTTATGTAAAATGGATTCTATCTCACTATTGATAGCTTCCTTCCAATAAGGTGCATCTGGAGATGACACAACTTCTTGAAAAGTTTGAGGCTCACTGCAATCATATAAGTTATGAAATCAGGTCCAAAAGAATTAGCTTTCATAGCTCTTTTGCTTCTTCTAGGTTCAGACTCAGTTTTCTGATCGCCTTGACCTTTCGAGGAGTTAGCCTCATAATTCCTTTTGATACCACTACTTGTGTATCTTCATTCTTTCAAGGGAAATATATTCTCAAAGAATTCAACTTCAATAGATTCCATGATAGTATTATTGTTAATATCAGTTATTTCTGATTTAACTACTAGGAATCTATAAGCAACACTATGCATTGCATAGCCTATAAATACACAATCAATTGTCTTAGGTCCCAGTTTGGTCCTTTTTGGTAAAGGAACTTGTACCTTTGCCAAACACCCCCACACTTTCAACATTTTATATGAGGGCAATTTTCTATTCCACACTCCATAAGACGATTTTTCAGTCTTCTTATGTGGAATTCTATTTAGGATAAAATTTGCTGTAAGCAAAGCTTCACCCCACAAATTATCGGGTAAACCTGAACTATTTAACATGCAATTAACCATGTCCTTTAAAGTTCGATTCTTTCTTTCAGCTACACCATTTTGTTGTGGTGTATAAGGTGTTGTAGTTTGATGGATTATACCATTAATTTCATAGAATTCATAAAGTGATGATGATTCATATTCACCACCTGTATCTGATCTAAGCACCTTTACTTTCTTCTCAAGTTGATTTTCAACTTTTGCCTTATATGCTTTAAAAAAATTCTAAGGTTTCATCTTTACTATGTAATAAATATACATAGCAATATTTGCTACAATCATCAATGAATGTGAGAAAATACTTCTTACCACCTCTTGTAGAGGTACTTTTCATGTCACATACATCACTGTGGATTAAATCAAGAACCCAATTACTTCTTTCTACAGAAGAAAATGATTTTCTAGAAAACTTTGATTCAACACAAACTTCACATTTGTGTCTATTATCAATGTTAAAACTAGGCCATAGTTCTAAATTTATCATTCTCCTTAAAGAATGATAATTGACATTCCCCAGCCTAGAATGCCATACATCACACAACTCAACGATATAAGCAGAAGAGTTGTTATTATTATTATTATTCTTGGGCATTTGTGCCAATACATTCAATTTGAACATGCCATCATTTAGATAGCATTTTCCCACATACATACCCCCCTTTGTCAGAATAAATTTATCTGACTCAAATACAAGCTTGAACCTATTCTTATTAAGTAGAGTTCCTGACACTAGAATCTTTCGAATCTCTGGCACATGCCACACATCATTGAGGATAAGTATCTTTCCAGAAGTCCATTTCAGCAGGATCTTCCCTTTGCCTTCCACAGAGGTAGTCGAAGCCTTTCCCATGTATAGCTTATCGCTACCATCTAGTTTATCATACGAGGTGAACAATGACTTGTACTTACAAATGTGCCTAGTAGCACCAGTATCAATCCACCAACCTTTGGTGTCAGAAGCCATATTTACCTCAGAAATGACAACAACTAGATCATCATTTTCTGCAACATTAGCCTGATGATTGGAGTTTTGTCCCTTCTTGTGTCGACAAGCTGCAACTATATGGCCAGACTTATCAGAAACCCAACAATTTCCACGAATGCGTTTGTTGACGCCATTTCTTGGTCCAAGATTCACATTTTTCTTATTGGATTGTTGTTTCTTGGGTTCTCACCTCGAAGCCTCAGCAACATGAGCTTTGGGTTCAACTTCTAGGGAAGTTTTATCTCCTTTTCTATTATCATGTTCTATTCAGAGTTTAACAACATTAGCCTGATGCTTGTGTTTGAGATAACATTTGAAGTCCTTCCAGGAAGGAGGCAACTTCTCAATCCCAACAACTTGGAATGGTTCACTGATGTCCAATCCTTCACTTTGCAAATCACTAATGATAATTTTCAATTCTTTTATCTGATTGACTACCAATTTGGCATCAACCATTTTATAATCTAAGAATTTTCGTACAAGGAATTTCTTTGTACCAGCATCTTCCAGCTTATACTTCTTGTCTAATGCCTCCCACAATTGTCTTGATTTATTATAGGCATTGCAGTAGACATTATATAAGGTGTCTTCAAGCCCACTTAGTATATAATTGCGGCATAAAAAGTCTGAATACATTCATGCTTGTTTGGAAGCTTCAGTTTCAGGAGTGACAACTTCTGGTGGGGTAATTGTGCATTCTTCCTTCAAGATGTGAGTAAGGTTCAATGTTGTGAGGTAGAAGATCATCTTCTGTTGCCATCTCTTGAAGTTTTCTCCCTTGAATTTTTCTGGTCTTTCAACTTGAGTTTTGAGGATGGTCGATCCCATCATTGTAGGAGCAACATCATTAGTGGAGGAGCTTGCAACCATTTTGAATAATTGTCTTCAGATTGTTGGAAAAATATTGCTACTTTCCTATGTATAAAATTGAGTAACACTAGCAAATAGATTACAACTTACCTGGCTACAAACAATTACAATGTATTGTATATAACAACTCAAAACTCAAGAACAAAGAATTGTAAATAGTTGAGGCACACTTACTAAGCGCTGTCCTGAAGACAATTATTCGCTCTGCACGGGTTGAAAGCAGACTACAATGATCGCCTCAACAGGATACAACGACTAACTCCGATAGAACAACAACCTCGAACTACTTGGATCTGGCAGAGCTCTTGGACACTTGCTTTCAACTTGACTCAAGATTAAAGAGAAGGAAGAAAATAGAGAATACTCTTCACTTGGAATGAGATACTCCAAAATGGAATGAGATGCTCCAAATGAAGAAACAAGTTGTTGTTTATAGGCTAGAAACTTAGTAACTTTCTAAAATCAAATTAATATGAACAAAATGAAACATAAATCAAAAGTAACTCAATTGTGTAGTTACTTGTTGAAATTCAAACAAAACTCACAAACTTAACTTTTTAAGTTAAATTTGTATAAGAAACATCAACACATTTGGATGTTTCAAACTATTTTGAAACTTTTAAATTTAAAGTTAAATAACATCAACATCAATTGGATTTTGATGTTTCAAAACAACACTTTCTATCATATTTTGTTTCCTATAAAATCCAATAATGTGTTGGAATTTATAGAAATAAAAAATGTGAAAGAAAGGATTGATTTGAAACATCAAGATCAATTGATGTTGATGTTACTTAATTTTAAATTCAAAAGTTACAAAATAGCTTTAAACATCCAAATGTGTTGATGTTTTTTATACAAATTTAACTTTAAATGTTAAGTTTGTAAGTTTTGTTTGAATTTCAACAAGCAACGACACAATTGAGTTATTTTTTATATATGTTTCATATTATTCATATTAATTTGATTTTAGAGAGTTACTAAGTTGCTAGCCTATAAATAACAACTTGTTTCTTCATTTGGTGCATCCCATTCCATTTTGGAGTATCTCATTCCAAGTGAAGAGTATTCTCTCTTTTCTTTCTTCTCTTTAATCTTGAGTCAAGTTGAGAGCAAGTATCCTAGAGTTCTGCCAGATCCGAGTAGTTCGAGGTTGTTGTTCTATCGGAGTTAGTCGTTGTATCCTGCTAAGGCGATCGCTGTAGTCTGCTTGCAACTCGTGCAGAGCAAATAATTATCTTCAGGACAACGCTTAGTAAGCGTGCCTTGACTATTTACAATTCTCTGTTCTTGAGTTTTGAGTTGTTATATACAATACATTATAATTGTTTGTAGCAAGTTAAGTTGTAATCTATTTGCTAGTGTTACTCAGTTTTATATACAACAAAGTAGTAATATTTTTCCAACAATCTAAAGACAATTAACAAAATGGTTGCAAGCTCCTCCACTAATGGTGTTGCTCCTACAATGATGGGATCGACCATGCTCAAAACTCAAGCTGAAAAACCAGAGAAATTCAAGGGAGAAAGCTTCAAGAGATGGCAACAGAAGATGATTTTCTACCTCACAACATCAAACCTTGCTCACATGTTGAAGGAAGAATGCCCAATAACCCCACCAGAAGCTGTCACTCCTGAAAGAGAAGCTACCAAACAAGCATGGATGCATTCAAACTTTTTATGCCACAATTATATACTAAGTGGTCTTGAAGACACCTTGTATTATAGGCAATTGTGGGAGACATTAGACAAGAAGTATAAGCTGAAAGATGCTGGTACTAAGAAATTTATTGTAGGAAAATTCTTAGATTATAAAATGGTTGATGCCAAATTGGTAGTCAATCAGATGGAAGAATTGCAAATTATCATTAGTGATTTGCAAAGTGAAGGATTGGACATCAGTGAACCATTCTAAGTTGCTACTGTGATTGAGAAGTTGCCTCCTTCATGGAAGGACTTCAAATGCTATCTCAAACACAAGCGAAAAGAATTATCCATGGAGAATCTTGTTGTTAAACTAAGAATAGAAGAGGATAATAGAAAAAGAGATAAAACTTCGCTAGAAGTTGAAGCCAAAGCTCATGTTGCTGAGGTTTCAAGCCGTGAACCCAAGAAACAACAATTCAAGAAGAAAAATGTGAATCTTGGACCGAGGAATGACGTCAACAAACGTATTCGTGGAAATTGTTGGGTTTGTGGTAAGTCTGGCCATGTAACTGCAGCTTGTCGCCACAAGAAGGGACAAAGCTCCAATCATCAAGCTAATGTTGCAAAAAATGACGATCTAGTTGCTGTCATTTCTGAGGTAAATATGGCTTTTGACACCAAAGGTTGGTGGATTGATATTGGTGCTACTTGGCACATTTGTAAGGACAAGTCATTGTTCACCTCGCATGAGAAACTAGATGGTAGCGATAAGCTATATATGGAAAATGCTTCAACTGCCTCTGTGGAAGGCAAAGGGAAGATCCTGCTGAAATGGACTTCTGGAAGGATACTTACCCTCAATGATGTGTGGCATGTGCTAGAGATTCGAAAGAATCTAGTGTCAGGAACTCTACTTAATAAGAATGGGTTCAAGCTTGTATTTGAGTCAGATAAATTTATTCTGACAAAGAGGGGCATGTATGTGGGAAAAGGCTATCTGAATGATGGCATGTTCAAACTGAATGTATTGGTACAAATGCCCGAGAATAATAATAATAACAACTTTTTCGCTTATATCATTGAGTTGTGTGATGTATGACATTCTAGGTTGGGGCATGTCAATTATCATTCTTTAAGGAGAATGATAAATTTAGGACTATTGCCTAGTTTTAACATTGATAATAGACACAAATGTGAAGTTTGTGTTGAATCAAAGTTTTCTAGAAAATTATTTTCTTCTGTTGAAAGAAGTAATGAGGTTCTTGATTTAATCCACAGTGATGTATGTGACATGAAAAGTTTCCCTACAAGAGGCGGTAAGAATGTTTTTGTCACATTCATTGATGATTGTAGCAAATATTGCTATGTATATTTATTACATAGTAAAGATGAAACCTTAAATGTTTTTAAAACATATAAGGCAGATGTTGAAAATCAACTTGAGAAGAAAGTAAAGGTGCTTAGATCAGATAGGGGTGGTGAATATGAATCATCATCACTTTATGAATTTTGTGAAGTTAATGGTATAATCCATCCAACTACAACACCTTATACACCACAACAAAATGGTGTAGCTGAAAGAAAGAATCGAATTTTAAAGGACATGGTTAATTGCATGTTAAATAGTTCAGGTTTACCCCATAATTTGTGGGGGGAGGCTTTGCTTACAACAAATTTTATCCTAAATAGAATTACACATAAGAGGGCTAAAAAATCGTCTTATGAAGTGTGAAATAGAAAATTACCCTCATATAAAATGTTGAAAGTGTGGGGGTGATTGGCAAAGGTACAAGTTCCTTTACCAAAAAGGACCAAACTGGGACCTAAAACAATTGATTGTGTATTTATAGGCTATGCAATGCATAGTGCTACTTATAGATTCCTAGTAGTTAAATCAGAAATACCTGATATTAACAATAGTACTATCATGGAATCTATTGATGCTGAATTCTTTGAGAATATATTTCCCTTGAAAGAAGGAAGATACACAAGTAGTGGTATCAAAAGGAATTATTAGGTTAGCTCCTCGAAAGGCCAAGACGATCAGAAAACTGAGTCTGAATCTAGAAGAAGCACAATAGCTAAGAAAGCTAATTCTTTTGGACCTGATTTCATAACTTATATGATTGAAGGTGAGTCTCAAACTTTTCAAGAAGCTGTGTCATCTCCAGATGCACCTTATTGGAAGGAAGCTATCAATAGTGATATAGAATCCATTTTACATAACAATACCTGGGTATTGGTTGATTTACCTCCTGGAAGTAAACCAATTATGTCACACCCCCTCCCGAACTACTCATTACTAAGCCTGGAAGACGGCGTGAAGCCAACAAACATTGTTTACCTCTTAAAATACCTCTTGACCCTGTTTTACCTGATAAACACATTGTTGGGGTTTGTGCCCTAAAACTCGTAGTTTGTATTTTTTGTTCCAATTATTTGTAATAAATTGTTATTACTTCAATAAAGAGTTATCGTTTCGTTATCTACGAATTTACTTTTGTTTTAACCCTAAATCCAATAAACTAAACATCCAAGGTTGTAAAATGAATCTTTAACTGAATGTAGTGTACATATAAAGGATCTCAGGTTGAGATACAACCTAAAAGGTCGATAGTAAGAGGATAAGGTTTGGGTACGTTACCCTGGTAAGACTATGGATGTGGCCACTTTGTACAAGATACAAACACTGTGATCCTAAGGTGTTCGTGTAGATGACATGTGAGTGGAGATATCCTATGTAATGAGATTACATAAGACCGGACTGCGAAATAGTAACCACTAGATGTAACTCCGTTGACTAGTTAGGTTTCTATTTCACTAGGATGACCTAGGCAACTTGATCTCAATCCTGAGCAGGTTACGAACTCCTATTCGCGAGGGGTTGTCCTTTGACTAGTATGGGTGAGAGTGGCCAGATTCGCTGACTCAATATGCCTACCTTCTTGGGGACAAGACCGAGTAAGCAGTTGGGAACTTAACTTAGCAAGATGGAATTCACTCCTTCCCGCCTACTAGGGTGAGTAGAGGAATGTTCCCTTAAGTGGTGCCTCTGGGACTTGAACAAAGGGCCCGACCCTTTCATTGGCTCGAGAGGGACTCTCTTTGTTGGTAGGACCACAAATAAATTGTTCATTAGAGGAGCACTGGTACTTAAGGTACAAGATGTAACCTAGGGGTAAAACGGTAATTTGACCCAACTGGTGTTACAAACATTCATGAAGGATTGACTTGCTGTTATTAGTCAATATCCGTGGACACAGAAATATATCTGTAGTGAGAAGAGTGCAACTACGGGACTTTAGTGGAGTGTTCCCGCAGTTAACGAATGTTGATTGGGAGGTTAATGAGATTAACCGTACTATCTCGTATCATTGGAGCTTCTGATCTGTAGGTCCATTAGGTCCACCTTCTAGCTCGTAAAGGGTTCTTAGATCATTTGAATTTGAAATGTTCAAATTCATAAGAGAATAAACTTAATGTATATTGATACGATATAATATATAGTTTTGAAACTATATATTATAAATTTAATGTGAATATGATTCATATTAAATTATGTGAGAGAATTAAATATTTGAAAGAGTTCAAATATTAAATTTAAATGTGAATATGATTCATATTTGTAAACTATAGGTTAAATCTTAATGTGCATGAGATGTACACTAAACTATAGGTGAAAGGGTAAAATGATTAAATGTGATATAATCATTTAATTTATATTATATTTGAATTAAATAAGATTTAATTTAATATGATTAATTAATTAATTAATTAATTAATTAATTATAATATTAATTGGGAACGTGTAAGGAGGACATGTTCCCACTACTCCCCAACTCCCCTTTGATAGGGACTGAAGAGTTACCCAGAGAAATACTCTTCTCCTAGAGAGAAGGGACATTCATTCAATCGATCGATCAATTTCATTTGATTGAATACACAGAAGAATTCTCTCTCTCTCACTCTCAAGAATTCCCATTCTCTAATTGTTGGAACCCTTCCCACCTAGGGTGATCTAAGCATTCAGAGGATAGAGGGTTTTCCTCGTGGTGCTGTCTTGTTGAAGAAAATAGAGAAGTTTTCTTACTTGTTGTGTTGTTGCAATAGGAGCAAGGAGTTGCTGGAAACTGAAACTACAAAGGTAACTTCTCTTCCTTTTAGTTTAATTATTATTTTCAGCATGTTTTCATGTATGTCTTCATGCCTAATTAGATTAGATTTACATGTTTATCTCTGTTATTTTGTCAATGTACTGGTTTTTGTTTCTAACCAAAACAATTAAGCAATTACGATTCCAAACATGTTTTCACTCTCAAGGAGATCAGATCTCCACCAATTGATATCAGAGCAATGTTTGTTTTTCTTTGGTTGAAAGAAAATTGCATTGATTTGGTGGGAATTGCATTTGGTTTGCTGTAAAACTGTTTAGGAGTATTTGGCCATAGTTTACTCTTTGGATTTGATCAAATAATATGTAAAGACCCCTGTGTTTTTGGGCATAAAGAAAATTATCGAGTCTGTAATCGAGTTAAGAGTCTTTCGGGACCAGTTTTGTGCAATTCGGTTGAGAATCGAAGGAGAAATTGAAGATTGAAGTTGCTGTGTTCGAAGGAGAAAGCTGCTGCCAAAGCAGCAGCGTTACAACGCCGTTCGTCAGCGTTGCAACGCTGAGGAACGGCGTCGCAACGCCAACATTTCCTATCGACGCGGGAGCTCCAGGGGTCAGCGGCGTTGCACGCTGCCCCTCAGCGTTGCAACGCCACCCTGATAGCAGGCGCGCGCGCGGACGAAGCGGGCGTTGCAACGCTCGCATCAGCGTTGCAACGCCGTGATGGCATTTCACCAACAGTAGACCGGTTCAGTTTTGGGTTGGTTTTCGGTCCGGTTCGAGCGATTCAAGCCTGGTTCAAGGAGTTTTGGACCGGTTTATGTAATAAAATTAGAGTAATTTTATTATTTTGCACTTTAGGGCCAAATTATTAGGTTTTATAAATTGTGTTTTTTTATGAATGTCATTTAGAATTTTTTTCCACCTTAGGATAAACATGTTCATGCATTTTATTTGTATAAATGTTATATGAATATGGTTTAATGCGTGGTTAATTTATTTTTCATGAGTAATTAGTTATAAATGTTATAATTAGATTATATGGAAAATAAATTGCATGGAGCATGAAATTACTTAGTTTAAAATAAATGTTATTTTATTTAAGTAATTTTATTATTCAATTAGTTGAATATTTTATAACTCCAATTTGAAGAATAATTGTTGGTTTTATAATATAGTTCTTTGTCATAGGTTAATTATTAAATTTATAAAAG
Source organism: Trichosanthes cucumerina (assembly GCA_036507285.1). Lineage (NCBI taxonomy): Eukaryota > Viridiplantae > Streptophyta > Magnoliopsida > Cucurbitales > Cucurbitaceae > Trichosanthes > Trichosanthes cucumerina. The sequence goes on from CM071843.1 coordinate 33,442,568, forward strand.
TTATAAATTAAGGGGTTTTTAGAAACCATAACCTATAACAAAGAAATGCATGCAAACATAGGAACTTGGGTAAAAATTAAATTAGTTTTAAATGGTTTAAAATTAATTTACACCTAAGTTTTAATTTCTAATAGGATTAGAAATTAGTCTTACATAGTATTTTAAATAGTTTAAAATATAGTAGGACCATAGAACTTTGGTTATAAGGGAACTCTCTGGGTGAAGTCTCATCAAGAAATTTGAAGTACTTAAAGTGTGATTAGTTAACGGAACACCTCCTACTGGGAACCGACCGGAGCTTGAGTTGAATTAACCTTAGTTCTATTTTTTATATCTAGGTAATTAAAATGTTTATTCACCTAGACATAAGGTTAAAAGACCTAGTTATAATAGTTATAATAGGCATAGACTTAGATAGATTCTTTTAGCGTAATCGGACTAAGTTAAACCTATACCCTAATCTTAGGAGCTTCAAAGTGGGAGAAAACGAGATGTTCAGATCGAGTTTACTCTCACGTCCTCAAGAGTTCACACGGTGAGTTCCATGCTCGGTTACGTAGCGTCGTCAATAGGTGTCCCCTACGGTATGTGTTTGCATGGTTCAATACCAAGGTGAATGAGGAAGTATCCATAGTAAATGGGAGCGGGGACGTGTGTCAACGTATCCTACGGTCTCCTCCATTAGGTCGCACCGTGAGATTTCTATAGTCCGCCTGCTAGGTTGTCCTGGAACAGCCAAACCCTACGGAGGGTCTGACTGTAGGGATCAGAACACTGCGAACTCCAAAAATGGATAGAGTCTCTTAGGTAATTTTTCAACAGTTGTCTTTCTTAATAGTAGCCTGTTGGCTCGGACCTATTGGATCTGAAAATGGTAGGGTCACATTTACGGGATGAGTTAGGCTAGTTAACAAGTCCTTGACCAAACAAACGGTAGCTAAGGACCATTGGGACATGCGATGTTCTCGTAATGAGAATTGGCTGAGAAAGTCTCAATTCAAGGGAGGAATGAATGACCGCCTGACGGAGGTTTTTGTTCTAAACCGTTGAAGTATCGTTACAAAATTTAAAGGTTTAATTTAAACACTGGGTTTAGTTTAAACACTAAGGTTCTTTAATAATTTTGCTAAATTTGATTGGTTTTATAATGGGTTAAAAGGCATAACTAATTAGAACTATTTTGGATTTTCAACATGTCGTCCTCAATAATAGCCTTATTAAAAAGCGATCGTTTAACTGGTGAGAATTTTACTACGTGGAAGTCCAACTTGAATACGATTCTTGTTGTTGACGACCTTCGATTTGTACTTACTGAGGAATTTCGTCAGGTCCCTGCTCGAAACACTCCTCAATCAGTTAAGGATGCGTTTGACCGCTGGTCCAAGGCCTATATCCTGGCTGACATATGTGATGTCTTGGCAAGAAAGTTGGAGGGTATGGTCTCAGCTCGTGAGATCATGGGTTATCGACAGAATTTGTCTGGACAACAATCTGAACAAATTCAGCATGAGTCCCTCAAGTACGTTTATAACGTGCGCATGAAGGAGGGAACTTCAGTGAGAGAACACGTTCTCGATCTTATAGTTCACTTCAACGTGACCGAAATGAACGGAGCGGTCTTGGATGAGCAAAGCCAGGTTTTCTTCATCTTGGAATCTCTTCCGAAGAGTTACCTACCATTCCGTAGCAATGCAGAGATGAACAAAAAAGAGTATAACCTGACTTCCCTCCTAAATGAGCTGCAGACTTACCAGTCTCTTATGGATAATAAGGGACAAGTTGATGGAGAGGGAAATCAGTTTGCCCATTCCAAAAGGATCCAGATGGGTTCATCCTCTGGAACCAAGCCCTGCGGTTCTTCTTCTGGGATTAAGAAGACTCAGAAGAAGAGGAAAGGAGGAAAAGGGAAAGCTTCTGCTACTGCAAACAATGAGCTCAAAGAGAAGAAAGGTAAATTAGATTTACTTGTTCTTGAAACTTGTTTAGTGGAAAATGATGATTTTACCTAGATACTTGATTCAGGGGCCACTAATCACGTTTATTCTTCGTTTCAGGAAACTAGTTCCGTCAAGGAGCTCGAAAAGGGTGAGATGACGCTCAGGGTCGGAACGGGAGACGTCGTCTCAGCTCGTGCAGTGGGAGATGCCAAGCTGTTTTTCAGAGATAGATTTATTTTATTAAAAAATTTGTATATAGTTCCTAAGATTAAGAGGAACTTAATTTCTATCTCTTGTTTAATAGAACTTGGATATTGTATTTCCTTTTCATTAAATGAAGCGTTCATTTTAAAAGAGGGTGTCAATATTTGTTCTGCTAAATTGAAAAACGGATTGTATGTACTTAAACCGAATCAGACTAAAGTAATTTTAAATCATGAGATGTTTAAAAATGCTAATACTCAAAGTAAAAGGCAAAGAATTTCTCCAAATAATAATACTTATCTATGGCATCTTAGACTTGGTCATATTAATCTCAACCGGATTGAGAGACTATCTGAGAATGGACTTCTAAACAAGTTAGAAGATGATTCTTTACCTCCTTGCAAATCTTGCTTGGAAGGTAAAATGACCAAGCGACCTTTTACTTGAAAAGGTTACAGAGCCATAGAGCCCTTAGAACTTGTACATTCAGATTTTTGTGGTCCGGTGAATGTTAAAGGTCGAGGAGGGTACGAATATTTCATCTCTTTCATAGATGATTATTCGAGGTATGGTTATCTATACCTAATGCATCACAAGTCTGAGGCTCTTGAAAAGTTCAAAGAGTATAAGGCTGAAGTAGAGAATGCATTAGGAAAAACCATTAAAACACTTCGATCCGATCGAGGTGGAGAGTATATGGATTTGAGATTCCAGGACTATTTGATAGAACATAGAAATAAATCTCAACTCTCAGCACCTAATACACCACAACAAAAGGGTGTATCAGAAAGGAGAAATAGAACCTTGTTGGACATGGTTCGTTCTATGATGAGCTATGCTCAATTTCCTGCCTCGTTTTGGGGATACGCAGTAGAGACTGCAGTTCAAATCTTGAACACTGTTCCATCAAAGAGTGTTTCAGAAACACCTTTTGAACTATGGAAGGGTCGTAAACCTAGTTTACAACACTTCAGGATTTGGGGTTTTCCAGCACACGTTGCTAGTGACAAACCCAAAGAAACTGGAACCACGTTCAAGATTATGCCAATTTGTTGGCTATCCCAAAGAAACGAGAAGTGGTCTTTTCTACGACCCACAAGAAAATAAGGTGATTGTATCGACAAACGCCACGTTCTTGGAGGAAGATCACATGAGCAACCATAAACCGCGTAGTAAATTAATGCTAAATGAAGCTACAGATGAACCAACAAGAGTTGTTGATCAAGTTGGACCTTCATCGAGAGTTGATGGAGAAGCCAACACCTCAAGTCAGTCTCGTCCTTCTCAATCGTTGAGAATGCCTTGACGCAGTGGGAGGGTTGTTTCCCAACCTGACCGCTACTTAGTTTTAGCTGAAACTCAAGTCTTCATACCTGATGACGACGTTGAAGATTCATTGTCTTATAAACCGACAATGAATGACGTAGACAAGAACCAATGGATCAAAGCCATGGACCTTGAATGGAGTCAATGGACTTCAATTCAATATGGGAACTTGTAGACCAACCTGAAGGGGTAAGACCCATAGTGTGTAAATGGATCTATAGGAGAAAGAGAGATGCAGCCGGAAAGGTACAAACCTTTAAGGCTAGACTTGCAGCAAAGGGTTTTACCCAAAGGGAAAGAGTTGATTATGAAGAAACTTTTTCTCCTGTTGCTATGCTGAAGTCTATAAGGATACTTTTGTCCATAGCTGCGTTTTATGATTATGAAATCTGGCAAATGGATGTCAAGACTGCCTTTTTGAATGGTAATCTTGACGAAAGCATCTATATGTCTCAGCCCGAAGGGTTCATAGCCCAAGGTCAGGAGCAAAAAGTTTGCAAGCTCAATCGATCCATTTATGGGTTGAAACAAGCATCCAGATCTTGGAATATAAGATTTGATACTGCGATCTAGTCTTATGGCTTTGATCAAAACGTTGATGAGCCTTGTGTTTACTAGAGGATCATCAACAACAAGTAGCTTTCTTAGTGCTTTATGTGGATGATATCCTACTCATTGAGAATGATGTAGGATACCTTACTGACATAAAGAATTGGCTAGCGACCCAATTCCAAATGAAAGATTTGGGAGAGGCGCAATATGTTCTTGGGATTCAGATCTTCAGAAATCGCAAGAACAAAATGCTAGCTCTGTCTCAAGCATCTTATATCGACAAAATATTGTCCAGATATTCGATGCAGAATTACAAGAGGGGCTTATTACCCTTCAGGCATGAAGTTCATCTGTCTAAGGAATAGTGTCCTAAGACACCTCAAGAAGTTGAGGATATGAGACCTATTCCCTATGCTTCTGTAGTAGGTAGCTTAATGTATGCTATGCTCTGCACGAGGCCAGACATTTGTTATGCAGTGGGAATAGTCAGTAGGTACCAATCCAATCCAGGTTAGACAACTAGACAACAGTTAAAAATATCATCAAGTATCTTAGGAGAACGAGGGACTATACGCTTGTTTATGGGACTAAGGATTTGATCCTTACTGGATATACTTATTCTGATTTTCAGACCGATAAGGATTCTCGGAAATCCACATCGAAATTAGTTTTCACCCTTAACGGGGGAGCTATAGTATGGCGAAGCATCAAGCAAGGATGCATCGCTGACTCCATGATGGAGGCTGAGTATGTCGCTGCTTGTGAAGCAGCTAAAGAGGTTGTTTGGCTAAGGAAATTCCTTACTGATTTGGAAGTTGTTCCAAATATGAAATTTTCCATCACCTTATACTGTGACAACAGTGGTGCGGTAGCCAATTCGAAGGAACCTCGCAACCATAAGCGAGACAAGCACATCAAGAGAAAGTATCACCTGATACGAGAAATAGTGCAACGAGGAGATGTGACAGTCACGAAGATCGCTTCGGAGCACAATATTGTTGATCCGTTTACAAAGACTCTCACGGCTAAAGTGTTCGAGGGTCATAGGTCTACGAGATATGTACATAGGCTAATCTAGGGCAAGTGTGAGATATGTAATGGGGTATATGGATGCCCTAGTTTATTATATTTCTATCTCTGTAACCACTGTTTTAGATTATGATGTACCCCATTAGAGTTTTAGTTCAAGTGGGAGTTTGTTGGGGTTTGTGCCATAAAACTCGTAGTTTGCATTTTTTGCTCTAATTATTTGTAATAAATTGTTATTACTTCAATAAAGAGTTATTGTTTCGTTATCTACGAATTTGCTTTTGTTTTCACCCTAAATCCAATAAACTAAACTTCCAAGGCTGTAAAATGAATCTTTAACTGAATGTAGTGTACATATAAAGGATCTCAGTTCGAGATAGAGCCTAAAGGGTCTATAGTAAGGGGATAAGGTTTGGGTACCTTACCCTGATAAGACTATGGATGTGGCCCACTTTGTATATGATACAAACACTGTAATCCTAAGGTGTTCGTGTAGATGACATGTGAGTGGAGATATCCTATGTAATGAGATTACATAAGACCGGATCGCGAAATAGTAACCACTAGATGTAACTCCAATGACTAGTTAGGTTTCTATTTCACTAGGATGCCCTAGGCAACTTGATCTCAATCCTGAGCAGGTTACGAACTCCTGTTCGCGAGGGATTTGTCCTTTGACTAGTATGGGTGTGGCCAGATTCGCCAACTCAATATGCCTACCTTCTTGGGGACAAAACCGAATGAGCGGCTGGGAACTTAACTTAACAAGATGAAATTCACTCCTTCCCACTTACTAGGGTAAGTAGGGGAATGTTCCTTAAGTGGTGCCTCCGAGACTTGAACAAAAGGCCTGACCCTCTCATTGGCCCGAGAGGGACTCTGTTTGTTGGTAGAACCACAAACAAATTGTTCATTAGAGGAGCACTGGTACTTAAGGTACAAGATGTAACCTAGGGGTAAAACGGTAATTTGACCTAGCTGGTGTTACAAACATTCGTGAAAGATTGACTTGTTGTTATTGGTCAATATCCGTGGACACATAAATATATCCACACTGAGAAGAGTGCAACTGCGGGACTTTAGTGGAGTGTTCCCGCAGTTAATGCATGTTGATTGGGAGGTTAATGAGATTAACCGAGCAATCTCGTATCGTTGGAGCTTCTGATCTGTAGGTCCATTAGGTCCACCTTCTAGCTTGTAAAGTGTTCTTAGATCATTTGAATTTGAAATGTTCAAATTCATAAGGGAATAAACTTAATATATATTGATACGATATAATATATAGTTTTGGAACTATATATTATAAATTTAATGTGAATATGATTCATATTAAATTATGTGAGAGAATTAAATATTTGAAAGAGTTCAAATATAAATTCAAATGTGAATATGATTCATATTTGTAAACTATAGGTTAAATCTTAATGTGCATGAGATGTACATTATACTATAGGTTAAAGGGTAAAATGATTAAATGTGATTTAATCATCTAATGAATATTATATTTGAATTAAATAGGATTTAATTTAATATGATTAATTTATTTATTAATTAATTATAATATTAATTGGGAACGTGTCAGGAGGACACGTTCCCACTACTCCCCAACTCCCCCTCGATAGAGAGTGGGGAGTTACCTAGAGAAATACTCTTCTCCTGGAGAGAAGGGACATTCAGTCGATCAATCGATCAATTTCATTTGATTGAATACACAGAAGAATTCTCTCTCTCTCTCAAGAATTCCTATTGTCCAGTTGTTGGAACCCTTCCCACCTAGGGTGATCTAAGCATTCAGAGGATAGAGGGTTTTCCTCGTGGTGCTGTCCTGTTGAAGAAAACAGAGAAGTTTTCTTACTTGTTGTGTTGCTGCAATAGGAGCAAGGAGTTGCTGGAAACTGAAATTACAAAGGTAACTTCTCTTCCTTTTAGTTTAATTATTATTTTCAACATGTTTGCATGTATATCTCTATGCCTAATTAGATTAGATTTACATGTTTATCTCTGTTATTTTGTCAATGTACTGGTTTTTGTTTCTAACAAAAACGATCAAGCAATTACGATTCCAAACACGTTTTCGCTGCTCAAGGAGATCAGATCTCCATCACATACTATACTTGCATATGGAACACTTTAAACATAACACAGCGAAAACTTGACAACTACTAAACATACATAAGGAGGAACTCTTCTTAAGTCTCGATTGAAAACTAAAACGGGTAAGAGCATCAGAATCAAAAACAAGACAAATCATCGTTTATACAACCTCTAATGTACACACAATTATAACATAACTTCATAGTCCTCTCAATTTAATCTAGACACATATATATTTGCTATACAAGTCCACCTACGTACAAAATATCAAGCTCGTGGAGCTTCCAGTAGACTATGGCAAGATGTCAGGTACCAGGAGCTCGATCTCTACCTAAAAAGTTTGAAAAACACTGAAAGAATGAGTTATGAAGCTCAGTGAGTGACTGAGTTTAAAATCTATAACTCGTAAAACATATCACCTGAAAACTTATGAGCATATGCATCTGTAAACAAGCGTTAAAAGTAAACGTGTAATCATAATAGCTTTTTCAAAAATCCAGCAAGTATGACATTAAAATCTCGTAAGGCGTATCGATATTAATAACCCTTATAAAAACATATAACAATCCACGCTGTGTAGGGCACGCCCAGTACAACCACGTTTACTCTACGATGTAGTGGGGCCCGCCCAACACTCCCATCGTCTTTGTCGTAGTGGGGCTTGCCCAACACTCACGACAACATTGTTGTCACGGAGTACACTGAACATCGACAACAGAAAATGACTTGTGTGCACACGGTACTATACAACCTCGGGCTCAATGTCTCCGTCATTTACTTATTCGAGTCCCAGAAAACACATAAAAATACTTGAACATGCCTACTATCTTTTTTTTTTTCGTAAAACTCAAGCTTACTCAGCTTGTTCATAAAACTGGAAATCTTTAAATAATACTTGCTAGTACATGCTTGCTTGAAATCTTAACATTTTCACTAAATTTTGGTAATTAATAAACATATGCTCACATATAAATATCATCGGGAAAATCTAGCTCACAACGAGCACTTGAAATCATTTGTAGGAAAACATGTATGCTCATAAGTATGTGTTCAAAAGAAAACATAAAACATTAAAGTCATTTCATTCTAGAGAAGTCATGTGTTTCCTTAAGAATGATTCAAGCATATAAATCAGTTTCGAAGTTCGTATTGTCACTCACAGCGTTAGATCTAGAACCTTGGCCTGTACACTCGACCTATTTCCTCTTGGCCTGTCAAACAAACCAAATCCAAGTATTAGAACCTCGAGCTCATGAATTTCAACCTTGGAATTACAAAAAACACACCATTTAATTTTCCAGCATTTTACAGATCTCATACCCTAACTTCAAACATTCATAACTCCTTCATTACTTAGCCAAACAAGATGTACTTTATACCAAATTCTTCCTTTTTTAACCCTCTAAAACGCATGTGAAGAAATGAAATTGAAATTCCCAATGAATGTATTTGCAAATACCTCGAAAGCTTCTTGCCCAAAAACAAACTTCTGCTGTTTCCAGATTCGTTTCCCTGCTGCACAACAAACTTGACCTAAATTTAAAATATCTTCCAATCATTTTCTACTCACGATTTCTTCATGAAAGTTGTAGTAAATTGAATAAGCTTTCCAACGATACCTATGTCAGCTTCTGGTTCGAATTCTACTGATCAACATGACCCAAAAACTAGAGGTTTCTCATATTTGACAGCAAATTCTATCCTCTGCCTTCCTCTTCACAAATCAGTAACTTAAGATCCGAATTTGCTCAAGCTTCCTTCATGAATTTTGTTCAAATATGAGTTAAAGTTAAAGAAAATCAAACCTCACCTCTTAGCTCTTCTTGTGGAGCTCGAACTGATCAAAAAATCAGAACTGGGCAGAATGATTACCTTGCTGCTATACTATCTTGCTTTGAGTTCTTTCCCTCTCTTCTGCAACTTCTACTCCAGAAAATACTTTCTCCCTCTTCCTTCGTCCTTTTCCCACGAACCCTTAGATTTCTTTTGTTAAAATGAGAAGGAAATGGAGAAAAATGGTGGGTTAAATAAGTAAAGACTTGGCGGTGAAGTTCTTTGTCCTTTTCCCTTTTACTTTTTTTTTATTCCTTTCTTAATCTCTTTCTTCCCTTTTCTTTTTTTTTTTTTAAAGAAAGCAAACCAAGTGTAATAAACATTTCCTTTCTTCTTTTCTTTTGTATTTTTTTTAAGAAAATTTTAAAGAGAGATCTCGGGTTTATAAATTGGTAGTAAATGGATTTTTAAAAGAAAGCTAAAGACTGATGACACTATTGATAAATACAAAGCTCGTTTAGTAGCTAAAGGCTTTTGTCAAAAAGAAGGGTTAGATTTCTTTGATACCTATTCTCCAGTGACAAGGATTACATCTGTAAGGATGTTAATCGCAATGGCAGCTTTACAAAATTTAGAAATACACCAAATGGATGTAAAAATTGCGTTTTTAAATGGAGATTTAGATGAAGAAATGTATATGGAACAACCTGAGGGGTTTGTTGTAAAGGGGCTTGAAGATAAAGTTTGTAAACTAGTTAAGTCTCTTTATGGGTTGAAACAAGCACCCAAACAATGGCATGAAAAGTTTGATCACACTATGTTATCAAATGGATTCAAGATAAATGAGTGTGATAAATGTGTCTATGTTAAAACCATAGATCAAGACTATGTCATTATTTTCTTATATGTAGATGACATGTTGATAATAGGCACAAATAGAAGTATCATCGATTCCACTAAAAGGATGTTAAAATCTAACTTTGATATGAAAGACCTTGGTCTTGTTGTTGTTATACTTGGAATCCATATAACTAGAAACTCTAGTGGATATGTACTTTCTCAATCTCACTATATAGAGAAAGTGCTGAGAAAATTTAATCAATTTGAGAGTAAACCAGCTGTTACTCCATTTGATCCAAATTATAAGTTAGAGAAGAACAAAGATGAAGGTGTGTCTTCTCTAGAATACTCTAGAGTTATTGGTAGTTTAATGTACCTAATGAATTGTACAATACCTGATATTGCCTATTCAGTAGGAAAGTTAGCAAGATACACCAGCAATCCTAGGCATGATCATTGGAATGCTTTAGTCATAGTTTTAAGGCACTTGAAGTAACTCTAGACTATGGATTGCATTATACGAGGGATCCACATGTACTAGAAGGATTTAGTGATGCTAATTGGATTTCTGATAGCATAGAGACTAAATCAACCAGTGCGTATTTATTTACCTTAGCTGGAGCAGTTGTATCATGGAAATCTTCAAAACAGACGTGTATAACACGTTCGACTATGGAATCAGAGTTTATAGCTCTTGATAAAGCTGGAGAAGAAGCTGAATAGCTTATAAACTTTCTTTAATATATTCTATTATGGCCAAAGCCTGTAAACACAATATGTATTTATTGTGACAGTTTGGCGGCCTCTATGAGGGCCAAGAACAATGTCTATAATGGAAAGTCACGACATATAAGACGTAGACATAATACGATAAAACAATTGCTCTCTAATGGAGTTATTTCCATTGATTATGTGAAATCAAAAGACAATATTGCAGATCTTTTAACGAAAGGATTGTCAAGAGAGCAACTGACATTTACATCGAGGGAAATGAGGTTAAAGTCTATGAAATAAATTATATATCTGATGGTAACCTAACCTAGTTGACTGGAGATCCCAAGATCTAGGTTCAATAGGCACACTGGTTGGATAATTTATAGTTGACACACTAAAAAACTTATGGTTTCTTCCCATTTCTATGATATTATAGAGTGTGTGATCTGTTGCCGTTGAGGTTGTGTTGATATCTTGTTTACAAGAGGACGTATGACAGAATTGTTGGGGTTTGTGCCCTAAAACTCATAGTTTGTAATTTTGTTCTAATTATTGTAATAAATTGTTATTACTTCAATAAAGTGTTATTGTTCAGTATCTATGATATTGCCTTTGTTTTAACCCTAAATCCAATAAACTAAACATCCAAGGCTGTAAAATGAATCTTTAACTATATGTTGTGTACATATAAAGGATCTCGGTTCGAGATACAACCTAAAGGGTGTATAGTAAGGGGATAAGGTTTGGGTACCTTACCCTTGTAAAGCTATGGATGTGGCCCACTTTGTATAAGATACAAACAATGTGATCCTAAGGTGTTCGTGTAGATGACATGTGAGTGGGGATATCCTATGTAATGAGATTACATAAGACCAGATCGCGAAATAGTAACCACTAGATGTAACTCCATTGACTAGTTAGGTTTCTATTTCACTAGGATGACCTAGGCAACTTGATGTCAATCCTTAGCAGGTTACGAACTCCTGTTCGCGAAGGATTGTCCTTTGACTAGTATGGGTGAGAGTGGCCAGATTTCGCCGACTCAATATGCCTACCTTCTTGGGAACAAGACCGAGTGAGCGGCTGGGAACTTAACTTATCAAGATGGAATTCACTCCTTCCCGCCTACTAGGGTAAGTAGAGGAATGTTCCCTTAAGTGGCGTCTCCGAGACTTGAACAAAGGGCCCGCCCCTCTCATTGGCCCGAGAGGGACTCTGTTTGTTGGTAGGACCACAAACAAATTGTTCATTAGAGGAGCACTGGTACTTAAGGTACAAGATGTAACCTAGGGGTAAAACGGTAATTTGACCCAACTGGTGTTACGAACATTTATGAAGGATTGACTTGCTGTTATTGGTCAATATCCATGGACACAAAAATATATCTGCAGTGAGAAGAGTGCAGCTGCGGGACTTTAGTGGATTGTTCCCGCAGTTAACGAATGTTGATTTGGAGGTTAATGAGATTAACCGAGTAATCTTGTATCGTTGGAGCTTGAATTTGAAATGTTCAAATTCATTAGGGAATAAATTTAATGTATATAGATACGATATAATATATAGTTTTGGAACTATGTATTATAAATTTAATGTGGATATGATCCATATTAAATTATATGAGAGAATTAAATATTTGAAAGAGTTCAAATACTAAATTCAAATGTGAATGTAATTCATATTTGAAAACTATATGTTAAAATTTAATGTGTATTAGATGTGCATTAAAACTATAAATTAGAGGGAAATATTGATTAAATGTGATTCAATCCAAATTAAATATATGATATTTATTTTATTTTATTTAAATATGATTTATTTATTTATTTATTTTTTAAAAATTAAATGAGGGAACGGGCATCCAGACACGTTCCCACTGTTTTTTGCTTTTCAACCAAAAACGATCTTGCAATTACAATTCCAAACACGTTTCCGCTGCTCAAGGAGATCAGATCTCCATCAAGAATAATCTTAATCAATATCACCTATGTGAGAGTAGAGGTGGGGTCGCTTCTATGAGGACTTTAAAAATGGTTTATGTTCTCTAAAACTCTCATGAATTCGGGATTTTGTCCAGGACCAAAATGGACACAAACGTATAGAACTCAAAGATATAAGATGAGTTATGTGTGATGTTTGTTGTCTCCATTTACAAATGAGAAGGATAGTTCCAGAGCTGGTCTCACTATTTCTTCGGTAAGTTCGATAAATATTCACTAAGGAAGGTTCAAGTCCAGAAGACATCTATCCTGATGCATAACTTATTTGTTTGCTCTCAACGATCGTGTTTTGATTTTCAAACTTTCTTTCATGTGGGGGATTGTTGGATTTTATAGGAAACAAAATATGAAAGAAAGTGTTGTTTTGAAACATCAAAATCCAAATTGATGTTGATGTTATTTAACTTTAAATTCAAAAGTTTCAAAATAGTTTGAAACATCCAAATGTGTTGATGTTTCTTATACAAATTTAACTTAAAAAGTTAAGTTTGTGAGTTTTGTTTGAATTTCAACAAATAACTACACAATTGAGTTACTTTTGATTTATGGTTCATTTTATTCATATTAATTTGATTTTAGAAAGTTACTAAGTTACTAGCCTATAAATAGCAACTTGTTTCTTCATTTGGAGCATCCCATTCCATTTTGGAGTATCTCATTCCAAGTGAAGAGTATTCTCTCTTTTCTTTCTTCTCTTTAATCTTGACTCAACTTGAGAGCAAGTATCCAAGAGTTCTGCCAGATCCGAGTAGTTCGAGGTTCTTGTTTTATCGGAGTTAGTCGTTGTATCCTGCTGAGGCGATCACTGTAGTATGCTTGCAACCCGTGCAGAGTGACTAATTGTCTCCAGGACATCGCTTAGTAAGCGTGCCTCGACTATTTACAATTCTTTGTTCTTGAGTTTTGAGTTATTATATACAATACATTGTAATTATTTGTAGCCAGTTAAGTTGTAATCTATTTGCTAGTGTTACTCAGTTTTATACACAACAAAGTAGCAATATTTTTCCAACACTATCTTTACAGAGCATTTTTCTCACTTTTAGAAGTTCTCCTTCAGAATAACCAACTTGTAAACAAATATCAAATTGATAGTTATTTAACTGGTCGTCAGACGTCCTAACTTCTTTATTTATTACTTGCTCTACATTAATACCAGTCTCTACAACCATGTTGACAATCTATGGGTCTGGATTGTCATATTCATCATCCAAATGTATTGATCGATCCCATTAAAAAAGTGGGTCATCACCGTCATCATTTGGATCTGCCACGACATCTACCAAATTAGTGTAATCTGTTTCTGCTACCTTTTCATCTCTAGCCCCCCATATCTCTAAGCTTTAACTTCATGTTATAATCAATATAACTCCCATTTACGAAATTGAACACTTCAAGTTCTCTCCAAAACTTTATACCCTCGATATATCCATATTGAGCCAACGGAGGGACATAATTAACCTACAGTTCATGAGCTTCAATGATACGAGGTGAACCAATCAAACTCTTTGACTCGATTGACCAACATTCATTAACTAAAAGTCACTCCACTATAGACTCATAGCTGAACTTTCCCCATTGTAGGACAAGTTGTGTCCATTGATTTAACCAATGCCCGTGAGTCGACCCTTCACAGATTGTTCGTAATCACAGCTGGGTCAAATTGTCGTTTTACCCCTGCGATTACCAGTTGCTCCTTAAGTACCACTGATCCTCTAATGAACAACTTGTTTATGGTCCTACCATAAATAATGTTCCTCGCCAGTGAGAGGGTGGGACCTCGTTGTTCAAGACATGGATTCAATCCTCAAGAGAACAACCGATCTATTTTCTCTAGCTCGGAAACAAGTGAATTCCATCTCGAAGAGTTAAGTTCCCAGCTCCCTAAAAGATTCTACCCTTGAGAAGGTAGGCTTATTGAGTCGACAACTTTGACCACTCTCACCCATACTAGTCGAAGGACAAACTCCCACAAGAGTTCATAACCCGCTCAAGATTCAAGTCGAGTCACTAATGGTCATCTATAAACTATTAGACCTAATTTGTTAACAATGTTACATCAGTAGACTAATAATTTACGGTCCAGTCTTGCACGAACTCATCGCACAGGAAGCCCCCACTCGCATGTCAACTACATGAACGAGTTAGATCGCCTCGTTTGCATCAAATACAAAGTGGGTCGCATCCATACTGTTTCCAGGATGAGGTTCCCAACCCTATCCATATACTATTGACCATGAGGGTTACACACTTGAACACAAGCCTAACTATGTGTTTACTACACACTGTTCAAGTTCTCACAACCATAACACTGAAGCTTAGTTTATTGGATTTTAAGTTTTAAATGCGAGAACACGAGAAATGATGAATATGAAAGAGTGCATATCACAAAAGCATAAGTAATTTGGATCATTGAGCACTCTAAATGCATCAATTTTACCAAACAAACAACATGCTCATAAACTTAAAAAACTGGAAAAACAAAGACTTCGAAAACTTAATTTTGAAGCTCCAATTCTCCAAATCTGTTACTCGATTCTTAGCACGAACACTTCGTGGACCACCTCTAGAGTCTTCCCTACTATCCTCATGCCTTGGAACAGGTTGTGAGACCTTAGTATGAGAGAAATCTTAGAGAGAAGAAAATGTCAAAATAGAGAAATGGAAATTTCAGAGAAAATATCCATCCCCTTTGTGATTCTTTCCATTTAAAGGCATAATGTGGCTTCAACAAGCTTTCTAAGGATGACAACACATAAGAGGAAGAGATTAGTCATAAAATAGGTGTCCAATTTTGGTTCAAAAAAGAGTTTGAATTAGATTAGTCATAAACCACTTTAAAAACCAAAATTGGAAAAATCCACTGTCATTTGAGCTCAATTTTGAATTTAAAAGTAATTCATAATTAATTCTAAACCAAAATTATTTCTTAATTAATTAAGTAATTAAATAATTTAATTTAATATCTAACATTAATTAAATAATTAGACCAACCTCGATCTTTTAAAATCGAACGTTCGTACATGAATCCCCTATTCATGGATCAGACCGAACCCATATTTAAATCACATTAAATATTTCCATCTCTCTTTCTCAATAATTTAATTCACAAGTAAATAATGATACATTAAGTATATTACATATAATTAACATTTACTCCCCAAAATCGAATTTGAACAATTAAAATTCTTTTCTCTCATACTGTTACAAGGCTTAATTTGAGCTAGCAAGAGGGACCTAGTGGACCTACAGATCATGAGCTCCAACGATACGAGGCTAACTGGCCAAACTCTTTAGCTCAGTTAATCAACATTCGTTAACTACCAAGACACTAAGGCCCAACGACTGCACTCTCCTCATCGTAGATATTTTTCTGTCCACTCGATATAACCATGATTAGTAAGTTGATCCTTCACTGGTTGTTCGTAATTACAACTGTGTCAAAAAGTCCGTTTTACCTCTGTAACTACTTCTTGTTCCTTGAGTCCCACTGATCCTCTAATGAACAATTGGTTCGTGGTCCAACCACCAAACTGAATCCCTCTCGGGCCAATGAGAGGGTGGGGCCCCTTATTCAAGACCTGAAGTCAGCACTTAATGAAACAACCTCTCTACTATACCCTAAAAGCGGGTAGGAGTGAATTCCATCTTGCAGGACTATGTTCCTAGCTCTCTATCCGGTCTTATCCCCCAAAATGGTAGACTTATTGAGTCTACAATCTCGGGCCACTCTCACTCATGCAAATCAAATGATAATCTCGAATAAACAATAGTTCAAAGCATACTCAGGATTAAGATCGAGTTACTTAGGTCATCATATGAAACAGTCAGTCTTAACAGTAAACGACGTTATAAAGTAAGAGTAACTGATTTTGTGGTCCGGTCTTATGCAAACTCATTCCATAGGACTCTCCCACTCGCATGTCTCAACATGAACGATTTAGGATCACATCGTTTTTCCTATACAAAGTAGGTCACGTCCATAGTGTTCCCAAGTTAAGGTACCCAACCCTATCCATATACTATAGACCGTTCTGTCTATTACTCGAACTTGATCCACATTCATGTCTCCACATGAAGTTCAAGTATACATCCTATAGCTAAGGGTTCTTAGTTTATTGGATTTTTGTTAAAATGACACAATTCACTTCATTCAATAAAATCTTTACTAAATAAACCTCAATAACAACTTTATTACAAAAATAGAATATACATTCAGTTTACAAATCACGAGTTTTAGGACATAAAACCCAACAGAATAATAAATCTTTATTGATTTCATCGGATATTTACAAACTACATGAGTTTAGGGCATAAAATTCCAACACCCACTGAACGGATCGAATGTCGCAGCGGAAGCGAATTGAATCGTGTTTGCTCTCGATTAGGTTACATGAACTTAACTCAAAACATAAAACTAGGCTAAGAACTCTAAGAGAAAGAAGAATCCTTGGTCTGCCATTCTATTCTCTCTCAGGAGTCTCATGCAGGTTCTTTCAATTTCAGGGTCCAAAGGTACAAGGTCTACACCCTTGTCCTCTCGCATGCACATCCAAACAAAATAAAGGAAATAAAAAGTAAGAAAACTAAAAATTAAATACAAAAATAAAAAATGTAGTCTAAAATCAAGAATTTTCTCATAATATTAACTAATCTAAATACTCGCCATTCTCCGACAACGACGCCAAAATCTTGTTGCATGAAATTTGCAATACCGCAAGTGTATGGGTCAAGTTTTAATATAGTGATTTGAGTTCCAAGTATCGTCCTCATGAATGGTTTTCTACATTGATTAATTACCAAGATACTAATCTCTAATTTTATCTAAAGAAACATAAATTTGTCAAAGGTGAAGTAAAGATAAAAACTATATACAAGTGGAGACACGAATATGAGAGAAACGCTAAGGAATTGATTTCACTAGTTACTTCATTATTTTAGCGCATGAAATTTACTTTGGTTGTGAGATTATACAGATGAAGTTATTATACAGATGAAGTTAACGGTATTGAAAAGACTCTCTCGAGCTCTAGTGATCCCATGCATAATGATAAACCTAAAGTCTCCATTTAGATTTTAAAAGCATGCAAGGCATTAAGCAACTTCTTTGAAACGTTTCCCAAAGAACCATTCACTCTGGTGTAAGGATTTACTAAGGGTTTTGAAAATTTTAATCTAATCTAAGTCTATTCTCTCGAATTAAACTTAAACCAATAAAACATGAAAATCATGGCTAGAGAAAACAAGCATTAAGAAAGAATAACCAAAAATAATACAACACAACCCAAAGTTCGAATCAATTTCCAAAGTAAATTCATAACTAGCTACATCAATCCCTTAACTATGGAAATTAACTACTCGTAATCACTACAAGACATGCTAAATCCATAAAAGAGTCCATAAACAAAACTAAAAATGAAAGAGAAGAGAAGAAAAATGCTTCGGTGTCGATGTTAGTCCTCGTCTTCGAGCTCCCGTCACAATCTCGAGCCTCTACTCTCGTGCTTGACCTCCAAGGAATCCTCTTCTGCTCATTTCAGAGTGTATGTGTCGAAAATAGGTCTTAGAATCACTCAAATTCGGCTATTCTTCAAATGGCATCAATAATGCTTATTTATAATGTAATCGACACGGTGTTGCAATGCTAGGCACAACGTTGCAACGTCGTGCCCTAGGGCGCAATCAATTAAGAAAATAATGCACAACGTTGAGACGTCGTGCACAGTGTTGAGACGTTGTGAACACTGAAGGCGCGTGCATATACTCGATACGGCGTTGCGACGTTGCGACGTTGCAAAGCAACGTCTCAACGCCGCCTTCTCGGGATGTCACACTGAATTTGGTCATGACATGGTGTTGCAACGCCATGCCCTCGGGTCAAGTGACTAATTTGGCTCCTCTCCTTCTATTTGCTTTAACTTTTGCATTCCAATGGCTCCCATTTGAGCCCTAATTCTTCGAGATCTCTCGATTTGCTCCATTCTTGCTCGTATCCTTAAATTCAATACAATAATCTCATAAAAGCCCTGAAATTAATACACAAACTAGCAAAATCTAAACCTAAGAATAACACATTTTGTGTGCTATCAAATACCCCCAAACTTAAACTTTTGCTAGTCCCGAGCAAAAACAGAACATAACCATAAATGATCTCTCTTATGCATACATCAAATTCAAGTCCCAAAGATTAAAAGGAAAATTTAGCAACCACAGTTTAACAATTAAACATGATACTTCAACAAGTAATTTAAAACATTTCCTAAGTATCCTTGCGTAAGTGTGTGATTAACCTTCGTTCCTTTCATCTTTACTAGCTCGAAACAGCTTTACCAGGTTCTCCATTCAATTTTCCCCTACATTGGTCATAAGTCCCAATCCTTAAGTCTCTTACAGTCAAGACACAAACAACTCTATTCAATACTTCATTTTTTTCTTTCAACAATGAATTCTTTTTATGCAAGGACACTAGCTTTCACACATCCACTGCAGGGACTCTTACCCACAACACTCGCTCAATGCGTGGCCTAACTGATCACAGTTAAGGTAGCTCTTTTTGTCCTCGATTCTTTTAAGCACAATTCAAAAGCAACATATAACATATATATATTCTTTAATTTCAATACGCACAAACATTCCAAAGCTTCAGATTGTCATTCATCCTATCATGCAGTTTAACTCTCAAATCAGTCTTTACTCCTATCGAGATGACATAAAGCTTATGAACCTGATAACTCTGTTCTAAGCATTTAAAACTACAAGAACAAATGCTAGGTGCATAAACAGTGCAAGAAAACTCAAGAAAATTTTTAAATTTACTCAAATTCATATCATGCTCTCATGCTTCAATAAGATCACAGAAATTTTAATAAAATCTCATCCTAGGCTATCCTAATCATACTTATGAATAAGATCAGTCAACAAATCAGCGCATACTCTGGACTTCTAAAACATGTAAAAATAACACTGTCGCACCCCAAACATAAACTAAACATGGTGCTCAATGTTTGGAAAATAAGCTCAAGTAAAGCAAGAAAGGTAAGAGAGTGAACAATACTGCCCTGAGTAATGGAGATCTCCTAAATTCCTTGTCGTCTAAGTAACGAGGGATAGGCACCTACACAACATGAGCTCATATCAAAGGAAGGTACCGACACCACTAACTAAAATAAACAAACAAAAGACATAACAAAAATAAATGAAAAGTTTGGGTTGCCTCCCAAGAAACGCTTTCTTTAACGCCTTTAGCTAGACTGAATCTTCATTTTGCTCTCAAGGTGGTCTCAACTCAATTTCTAGTGCCTTCAGATCCTTCATTCGTCCCCCTGCTATCCTATCTAGAGAGTCACTCAAAAGAATATTATTTCCAAAATCAATAGGCAGAGTATAAGCTAATTCAATCTTTAGACATGTATTTATCTCGAGGTCATCTTTTTGAGGAGTGAAGAATTGAAATTTAACCTCCTCTTGTCCTACGTGCAGCTTCAAGGTGCCCTAATGCATGCTTATATCTGCCTTGCTGGTGGCCAGAAAAGGTCTTCCCAAAATGATGGGAATCTCAACATCCTTTTCGATGTCTAGGACAAGGAAGTCCACAGGGAACACAAACTTGTCCACCTTAACAAGGGCACCCTCAACTATTCCCCGTGGATATTTAATAGACCTGTCTGCCAGCTGTAGAGACACTGTTGTGGGTTTGCCACCCCCAAACTTAGTCTCCTGAAAACAAAATAAGGCATTAAATTAATACTGGCACCAAGATCAGATAAAGCCTTAAACATACAATTGCCAATAGAACAGGGAACAGTAAAACTCCCTGGATCTTTCAATTTCTGTGGCAACTTGCACTACAGAATAACGTTGCACTCCTCAGATAAGTTTATGCTCTCATACTCCTTCAACTTTTTCTTCTTAGACAAGATCTGTTTCATGAATTTAACATAGTTTGGTACATGTTCCAAAGCATCAGAAAAAGGAATACTGATGTTAAGCTTTTTAAACACATCTAAGAATTTCTGAAACTACAGATTAATCTTTTTCTTTACAAAACGTTGTGGATAAGAAATATAATTAAGAGTAGGAGGGATAAAAATCTTAGTCTGATTCTCCTGAGTGGTGTCACTAGCATATTTTGACTTCTCAATTGTCACCTCAAGAGTCCTTTCCTGTTTAGCATCCTCCCTAATGATCTCCTTTCCACTTCTCAGTGTAACAGCCTTACAAGTTTCCCTTGGATTTAGCTCTGTGTCACTGAGAAATTTACCTTTCTGAAGGTTATGCATCACTGTGCCCATCTGACCGATCTGGGTCTCGATGTTCTTTATGGCAACTCCCTAACTGGTCACTACACCACTCAGGCTTGTGACTGCATTTTCCAGCTGGTTTTCCCTATTTCTGGATTCAGTTATAAAGGAGCTTACCACTTCCTCTAGGGAAGGCTTCCTCTCAGCTTGATAGGAAGAGGAAGCAAAACCTAAAGGAGGATTCAACAGATTCTTGTTAGCATATGAAAAGTTCTCATGAGTTCGCAAACCTGGATGATAATGTGTTGGGATGTTGTTCTGAATTTGATTTCCTCCCTGATTGTTGCTTATGTTATTCAAATAATGTGCCTGTTCCATGTTGTATTCTCCGTTGGCTTGGAAGCACTGAGAGTTAGCCATAGAGGCTACAGTGAGGTGTTCCTGCAAGTTTAGACAAAGCATGAGTGAGAGACTTTGAGGAAAGTGACTTCAATTTTAAGAGTCCAAGTATCGTCCTCGGGAATGAGTTTCTACATTAATTAATTATCAAGATACTAATTTTCAATTTTAGCTAAAGTAACATAACATGGATAGGTGTTGAAAATAAAGATAAAAGACAAACAAACACGTGGAGACACGAATTGATAGATTTTGAGGAAAGTGACTTGACAAGTTAATGACTTAATTAACACATGCAATGAACTAATGTGATGAATTTATAAACAAGAAGTAAAATACTCAAGAAAATCTCTCGATTCTTAGTGAGTCTCGCACATGCAATAAATTCTATAGTTTTCATATGAACCTACAACATGCACGACATTAAACAACTTCTTTATGTGTTTCCCTTAGACTTCTAGGTCATTCTCATGCCAGACTTCTAAGGGTTTTGACAACTTTGCTCTAATCTACGCTTTATCTCTTGAGTCCACTTAAACCAACAATATCAAAAAGTTAAAGAACGAATTGCCAAAAATAAGAACAAAATATACTTCAATACATAGCAAATAAGTCTTACATGCAAAACAAATCCTAACTACAACATTTAGCTACTCTAAATCAGAAGAAAACAAAGCTAAACGTGTAGAAAACGTCTTAAAACGATATTACAATCTGAAAGAAAAAGAAATTAGACTTATGTGTCGATGTCGACCCTTCGTCTTCGAGCTCCCGTCTCGATCTCGAACCTCCACGAATGCTTTGGCTCCCAAGGAATGCTCTCTTTTCTCTTCTCACAAAGTGTATTTCGAAATTAGAGTGAATTCTCTATCAAATTTGGCTCCCTTTGCAAGAAGGCATAAGGTTCTATTTATAAGGACTTTCGCTACAGCGTTGCAACGCTAGGGACAGATCTTTCTTATGCATATATCAGACTCAAGCCTCAGAGATTTTGAAGGAAATTTTAACAATCACGAGAAACATTCGAACATGATACTTCAACAAGCAATTTAAAACTTTTCCTAAGTGTTCCTACATGTGTGTGTGATTAGCATCCGTTCCTTTAATCTCTACTAAGCCCGGAACAACTTTATTAGGTTCTCCATTCTACTTCCCCCTACACTGGTCATAGTTTCTAATCCTTGAGTCTCCCCACATTCAAGAAATAAACAACTTTACTCGACACTTAATCATTATTTTGAGTCACTTTTTATTTTTTTTTTTTTTTATGAAAGGACACTAGCTTTTCACACATCCACCGCAGGACCCTTACCTGCAGAGCACTCGCTCAATGAGTGGCCTAACTGATCACATGATGAAGGTAGCTCTTTTGTCCTCACGATTTTTTTTTTCTTTAACAAACATAACAACAAAAAAAGCAGACGACAACTCTTTCACATAATGCACATATTATACAGATCATGCACTTCATATTGTCATTCACCCTATCCTGCAGCTTTAACTCTCAAATCGGTTCTCGGACCTATCGAGGTGACATCAAACTTCTAAACCTAATAATTTTGTTCTAAGCATTTCAAAACTACAGAACACAAAGCTATGTGCATAATATTGGGAAAAACTCAAGAAAATTTTTAAATTAACTCAAATTCATATCATGCTCTCAAGTTTCAAGTGAGAATCACAAATTTTAAATTAAATCTCGCCCTAAGCCATCATAATCATACTTATGCATAAGATCAATCAACAATTCGACACATACTCAGGACAGTCACAACAGATAAGCAAATCCACCCTCAAACTTAAACTAAACATTGTCCTCAATGTTTGCAAAATAAGCTCAAAGAAAGTAAGAAGGGTAAGAGTGAACAATACTGTCCCGAGTAATAGAGATTTTCATTTTCTTTTGAATTCCTTGGGGTGCCAAGTTACGTGAGATGAAGTACTGCAGAACGGGAGCATGGGTTTCACGAGGGAGACATCAACACAACCTAACAAAACAAAAATAACGAGAACTAAGAACTAAGCAAACAAATAAAACAACTAAAGCAAAAACAAAAACGTAAATGAAATGTAAAGCTTGGGTTGCCTCCAAGAAGCGCTTTCTTTCACGTCTTTAGCTAGATGGACCCATGGTTGGCATCAAGGCACGAAATTGCTCATATTTCTTGAGGCCCTTCTTGCTTGAGTCAATATAGCCTTCTAAGTCTAAAAGGCTCTCTTGTTTTTCTTGGGCACCTGAAAGATAAATATTTTTGTTATTTTTGTTTGAAATAAAAGAACAAAATTCAAAACAAGACTCATGAGTATAGGAAAAATGGTTATCAAGATTAAAAGAAACTTTTGGAGATAAAGGGAAGGGAGACTTTTCAGCCTCGAACTCTATCACCTGGATTCCTTTTGTGGAAGTGATTGCATTACCATGCTCGACCTCACAAACCTGTTTTTGGTGTGTTTCAATCTCCTCCAACTCATCCTCACTATCATATGCATAAGTTCTCCTAGGTCGCTTCTTCCTCAAAGTGGCAAGATAAAGAATTTGCTCTTGTAGGGCCTTAAGGGATTCTGCCAATTGATTAAGATGATTAGTTCTTCCATGTATTATTGCCCCAAGTTCTACCACTTTAGCTTCTAACCTATCCAACCTTTCTAATTCAGCATGAAACAAATTTTTTATCCTCAACTCAAAAGTATATTCCATTAATAAATCCACAAGAGAAAAGTTTTCTATAGATTTTTTGGGGTAGGAAAAATTTTGGTTCCAAATGCCTATATGATTACCATCAAAAGAATTTTCATAAAACATGGATTCATAATGGTAAGGGTTAGACATTTGGTATCCATAAAAATCATGATTCACATATCTAGGATCCTGAGAAGTATAATATATTGGTGAAGAATTATGGTCATGAAAAGTCATACTTTAAATCACGATAATTCAAATCAAAACTTTTACACAAAATCAACACAACCAAAACAGGACACAAAGGCTCGAACAACACACGAGACCTAATTAAGAAAAAAAAACAAACAAACAAGGAGAAAAAAATAGAAAAGAAAAGAAACAAATAAGGAAAACAACAAATAAAAAAACAATAAATAAATTAGAAAAAAATAAATAAGAAAAAAATAAGGAAAGAAAAAAAAAGAAAAAAAAAGAAAAAAAAACAAGAAATAAGAAAACGAATAAGGAAAAAGAAAAAAAAAAACAACAAATAAGAAAGAAAAACAAATAAGCAAAAAAAAGAAAGAAAAACAAAAGTAACAAAAAAAAAAGAAAAACAACAAATAAGGAAAAAACAAAAAAATGAAAACAAACAAGTTAGGAAAAAAACACAAAAGGAAAGAAAACAAATAAATAAAAAAAAATAAGTAAGGAAAAAAACGAATAAGGAAAACAAAGAAAAGAAACAAAAAGGAAAACACACAATAGAAAAAAATATAAATAAGGAAAAAAAAGAAAAAAGTAAGAAAAAAAAAAACAAAAAAAAAACAAATAAGGAAAAAAAATCAAATGAGGAAAAAAACAAATATGGAAAGAAAACAAATAAGGAAAAGAAAAAAATAAATAAGAAAAAAAAATAAATAAGGAAAAAACACAAAAAGAAAAAAACTTTAGTCTAAAATCTCGAATTTTCTCCCAATATTAATCAATTTAAATAATCGCCATTCCCCGACAACGACACCAAAAACTTGTTGCGTAGAGTTATATTGCAATACCGCAAGTGTACGAGTCAAGTTTTAGTATAGTGATTTGAGTACAGAGTATCGTCCTCAGGAATGAGTTTTCTAGATTAATTAATTACCAAGATACTTTTTCTTAATTTTAGCTAAAGAAACAAAACTTTGATAGATAGTGAAAAGAAAGATAGAAAATAAATGTACAATTGGAGACACGAATATCATAGAATTGAAGGAAAATGATTTCACAAGATAATTCCTTATTTAACTCGCAATGAACTAATATTATGAATTTATAAACAAGAAGTCAATTACTCAAGAAAGTCTCTCGATCTCTCAAGAGCCTCGCACATACAATAAATCCTATAGTCTCCATAGAAAATCTAAGCATGCACGACATTAAGCAACTTCTTTATGCTTTCCTAAGATTTCTAGGTCATTCTCATGCTGAATTCTAAGAGTTTTGACAACCTTGTTCTAATTTAAGTTTTTTCTCTCGAGTCCACTTAAACCAAAGATATAAATGAAATTAAGAATGAATTGCCAAAAATAAATAACATAACAAAGTTCAATACATAATCAAATAAATCTACAACATGCTAATCAAATTCCAACTACAACATTTAGCTACTCAAAATCACCATAAAAACAAGCTAAAGTCATAGGAAAAGTCTTTAAACTCAATTACAAACTAAAAGAAAGAGAAATAAACTTATGTGTCGAAGTCGGCCTCTCGTCCCGAGCTCCCGTCACGATCTCGAGTCTCCACAAACGCTTTGGCTCCCCAGGAATGCTCTTTTTTCTCCCCTTAGAGTGTGTATTTCGAAACTAGGGCTAAAAACTACCAAATTCGACTCCTTTTGCAATGAAAACAACATGTTGTATTTATAGGGCTTTTCGGTACGGCGTTGCAACGCTGGTCATGGCGTTGCAAACGTGCGCGTCACGCCGCCCACCAACCCATCGCGACCATTTTTGTCATATCTTTTTTCGCGGGTGTCCAAATGACCTCCGGTTTGATGCGTTGGAATCGTGATTCGATGTAGAATCTCTCAGTATACTTTTTATACTCAAAATACATCTATATTTTTCTTGGGTCTTCAATTAAGCACACACATGTTCCAAATTGCATCAAAATAGTCTCAAACTCAATTCTTGCTTCTCAAGCTCAATTTCCTGAAATTAACCATAACATACCATGAATGCCCATGTTTTAAGTATAAAAACTAGCTAAAGTATAGAAATAAGATAGCATACTTGCACGCTATCAACAGACAGCGTTGCAACGCTGTACCCTAACCGCGTGGTAATTAATGAAAGTGTTGATGGTGTTGCAACGCTGAGGGCAGCATTGCAACGCCGCTACCCTAACGCGCGTGTTGCTATCGATCTAACGTTGCGACGCTGCAAGGCAGCGTTGCAACACCCTCATATACATCTTCTTATCGAGATAGTGTTGCGACACTGCAAGGCAGCGTTGCAACACCCTCATATACATCTTCTTATCGAGATAGTATTGCGACGCTGCAAGGCAGCGTTGCAACGCTATCGACAGTGTTCTTCTATGCTTCAAAGCTACATGCTCGACGTTGCAACGCTCTGCATGGCGTTGCAACGTTATCACCTCAGGTCTTCAAGCTTGGATTGATCATTCTAGTTCCAATTGATGTTATTTTTAGCTCCAAATAGCTTTGTTTCGATCCCGAGTGATCCAAAATGTCTCCAATTGTTATGTTTAAGCTCTTAACCTGAAATTGAGTGATTTAAACTCGTAAAAGCCCTGAAATCATTATAAAACTAGCAATAATTAAGCCTAAGGATAGCACATTTTGTGTGCTATCAAACACCCCCAAACTTAAACTTTTGCTAGTCCCGAGAAAAAACAGAATTAAACATGAGATTGTTCTTATACATACATCTAACTCAAGCCTCAAAGATTTAAGAGAAAATTTTGGCGATCACAGGAAACAATCAAACATAATACTTCAATGAACAATTTAGAACTTTTCCCAAGTGTTCCTACATGTGTGTGTGCTTAGCCTAGGTTCCCTTCATTTTTACTAAGCCCAGATCAACTTTATTAGGCTCTCCATTCAACTTCCCCCTACACTTGTCATAATTACTAATCCTTGAGCCTCCCCACATTCAAGAAATAAATAACTCTACTCAACACTTAATCACTCTACTCAACCCTAAGATTTGGCTTTAACTCTTAATTTTTATAGAGATGCATACTAAGTTTCTACCAAAGACAACACACTTTTTACCATTAAAAACATGCAGAAACTTAATTTTTAAACAAGGAACAACAATCATCTTTCCTATTTTTACTTGCTTAAACATAATGAATCAACTACCTACATCATACATATCAAAGACCATGAAAACCAACAACTAAACATGGAACCTTGTAGTCAAAATAGATTATTTTGTAGTCCTAAAGCGAGTAAATAACTTTATAAACACAAAGGCATGCAACACCTTATAAACGCTAACAACACACAGTCTCATCAACAGAAAAAATTTCAATTAAGCCCAAAATCAAATTCAGAACAACACTTCTCCCCCTCATGGTTAAAGTATACATTGCCCTTAATGTATAAAATACTCACTTAAGCATGCTTAAGGACAACTAATAAAGATGGAAGGGAGAACAATACTGCCCTGAATCTAGGAGACCTCTACTAAAGCGCATATCAATCACTAAACCCCAAGGGAGCTGCAAAATAAGCAAAGATTATTTATTAAACTAAAACTAAAACAAAAAATAACTAAAAAAAATGAAACAAAAGAAATAAACTTTGGGTTGCCTCCCAAGAAGCGTTTTTTTTAACGTCATTAGCTTAACGTAGTACACATGGACTTGTCAAGGTACATAAAAATTTTCTCATTTCTTTGGGTCTCTCTTCCTCGAATCTACAAAAGAAATCAATGCTAGCAAGAATACTAGCTTCTCGTGAGAGCCCAAAACATATATATTTTTTAATTTTCTATATAATAAAAGAAAAGAAGGAAAACAGGAAAAACATTTTTTGATTTTTTATTTGATAATAGAAAAGAAGGAAAAACAGGAAAATAAATAGACTCACAAAAACACACTGACTCAAGAGCATAGAAAGAAAAACATTCACCAATAAGAGAAAAATCAGAAGATAGAACTGTCATAGAAAACCTCAAACTCTACCTCCTGGCCTAACTCAACAGGTTCGACTTCTTCCACACTCTCACTGACTCTATCCTGGTGTGTGCTAAAAGGTTCCAGTTCTTCTACATCTAAAGCACTATCCTCTAAATGCCCATACTAAGAAAAGTGTGAAGGACTAGGATTTTGAAGGTCTATTAGTGAGTCAGTGATCAAGTGACTCACTGAACTATCTAAGGGTGTGGGTCCTCCTCCACTATCTTCCCTAGGGTGCTCAACCTCAAACGAGTCTAAATACATTTGTTCTCTAAGAGAGGCAAATGTATCTGTTAGGCGTTGAATTGACTCCCCTATTTGTCTATTCATCTCATTTATTTGCCTATTCCTCTCTTCTGTGGTTCTCATATATTCTAATAACAACATCTTAAGGGAAGATTTGTCTTCTACCTGGGCTTCTTGAATATAGGAATGATATGACTCAAAACCCCTAGAATATGGTTCATACGCCCAATTGAAATGATTATTATCATACATGTGGTTCCCATGAGTCATAGGTTCAGTATGATAGTAATTAGGCATTTGGTAGCCATAAGATCCATACCCCTCACTAGAAGACTCTAAATTGGAAAATGGATGATCATAAGAAAAAGAACTATATTGTGGTTGCTCATTGAGCACAAAAGACCACCCAAAGTTATCATAACTCATAATAAAGTAATGACTCAATTATAACAGGCTCAACAAACACAATATGCACCAACACAACAAGAAACAATAACCAAGACTCAACAAAGATAAAAACACGAAACAAAGACAACAAGACACACCCAACAAGAAACAAGGATAAAATGTTAAAATCAATTGACACAAGATAAGAATCAAAACTAGTCCCCGGCAACGGCGCCAAAAACTTGATGCGAAAATATCGAGTGCCCTAAACTAATGTAAATTAGAATAAGACTCCGACACTTCTACGGCGTGCAAGTATACACGGTCGAGAGCAGTAAGTGATAAGTTAAAGTATCGATCCCACGAGGACTAGCTAAACCTAAATGAATGAGTTTCCTAGCAAATTTTCCTTATTTTAGCGCAATGCATGAGTGTGCAAATTACTGTTGTAAGTAAATAAATTGATAAGTAATAAAGATAAGACAAGACACAAGAAAATAAATGAATTTAAATGAGGGGAGAGGAGAATGTAAACAAGAGGGGAGATGCAAGAGATGAGATATTTAATGAAAAAAAATAGGCTCGGGTTAGGTTGGAGTTTTCATGCTCAATTAGAATGAAAATATGATTGATACCTTGAATTTACCTACACATGCATTCAAATGATTTTTTCCAAAGTCATTAAGTTTTAAAACCTACAATTTTTCAATTGAGATCTAAATTACGCTCATGATTTTAGGTTCTAGGTGGGTTAATTATCCCTAATCAACTCAAGAATCCTAGAATGAAATTTTAGTTTTCTAATTCATTAGCTCTTCCAAGTTTATGAATTCTGGAGAAGTTAAACTGGCCAATTTTAATTCTCATGCAACGTTACATTCAATAAAATTCCATAAATCCAACAATGACATTAATCATAAATTCGTTCTAAAATTTAGATTGAAAACGACCTAACCCTTGCCTAAACCAATTTAGTTGATGACAACAATCAACTCACAAACTTCTAATTGATGCATGCTCTTATCGATCAAAGAATTCAAGAAAATAACCCAATGATGTTCACAAATTTAGCATAAATCAGTCACAATTCTAGCCTAAAAACAGTCACGAATTCGGTCTAAAATAGTGAACAAAAAGAGTCTTAAATATGTGTCCAATAGCAGAAAAAAAAAATTAACATCTAGAGATTAGGAGAGGTAATTACACGAAGCAAAACACCAAGAGATACCACCAAAGACAGCAGACCATAGTAGCAGATTTTAGTTTTTGTAGGTTCTCTGCGATAGTAATATCTCATCAACCAAAGCAAGGAACGACAATCCAACCGTTCAAAACGAAACTCTTTGAGTCGCGAATAATCTGTCAAAAGTTTAGCAAAATCCAACGGTTGAAACTCCAGCAAACGACAATTTTGTGAGTGCCGCCAGTGAAAAATTGAACTACACTAATCTCCCTACGCGACAGACATATCTGGCACACCGAAGCTCAGAACGACAATCCAACCGTTCAAAGTAACGTCGTATGCGTCTTGAATAAGCTGTCAAAATTACAGCAAAATCCAACCGTGAAAATGCCAGAAAACGACAACTTTGTGAGCATTGTCTGTGAAAAAACGAACTACACGATTTTTGCTACAACAATGGAAC
Source organism: Trichosanthes cucumerina (assembly GCA_036507285.1). Classification (NCBI taxonomy): domain Eukaryota; kingdom Viridiplantae; phylum Streptophyta; class Magnoliopsida; order Cucurbitales; family Cucurbitaceae; genus Trichosanthes; species Trichosanthes cucumerina. The sequence continues at coordinate 33,472,808 of CM071843.1, forward strand.
CTTAAGCTTCGATTTTTTCTTCACTCACGATTGCTACAACAATGACACATTTATGATTCTTCTCTTCAATGCACACCTTTGTTGTAGCAATCGTCTCTTCTCTCTCTCCCTCTCTTCCCCTTTTGTGGCAACTCCTTCTCCCCTTGCACTTGTAAACCCTAACCTCCTTATATAAGATGGTGTTGCCCTAACTCCAAAAATTACAAAAATACCCTTAGGGGTAGAAAGACAATCTTACCCTTCAAGTAAAATGTCTAAAATGTCTAAAATGCCCTTAGGGACTCCTGTAATTTTTATAATCTCTTGCACACAGAAAAATCTCAAATAAATTCATGAAATCAATTATAAATCAAACTAAATATGCAAGAATTTTTGGAGTTAAAAATCTCGTCTTTTGGTCTTTAATTAACCGTTAGCTTATTTTCCCAAATTTCTTCAATTAACGAATAAAAAATATCAAAATTAATTCTTTTCGAACCTAATGCTTAAATTCAAGATTTTAAAGCTAACACACACAATTTAGGGATAAAATAACATGAGACTCAATAAATTCTATGCAATTCAAGTACATTAAGCACTAAAATTATAGTAAAATAACTCTCCCATGGCGAGTTATCACCTGTCCTGCAGTTTAACTCTCAAACCTGCTCTTAGACCTATCGATGTGACATTCAACTTCTAAGCCTAATAACTTTGTTCTAAGCATTTCAAAACTACAGGAACACAAGCTATGTGCATAATAGTGCAAGAAAAACTCAAGAAATTTTTTTAAATTAACTCAATTTCATATCATGCTCTCAAGTTTCAGCAGAATCACAAAAATTTTCAATTAATTCTCATCCTAGGCTATCATAATCATACTTATGTAAAAGATCAATCAGCAATTCAGCACATACTCAGGACAGTCACAATTCATCACATACTCAGGACAGTCACAACATATAAACAACATCTCACCTCCAAACTTAAACTAAACATTGTCCCCAATGTTTGCAGAAATAAGCACAAGGTAAGTATAAGGGTACGAGTGAACAATACTTTCCTAAGTAATGGAGATCTTCATTATTTTCTGAGTTCCTTTGATAGCCAAAGCATGTGTGTCGGAGTTCCATAGAACGGACGCATGGATTTCAACGAGGGAAGGCATCATCACAACCTAACAAAACAAACAAACTCGTAAGAAAACTAAGAACTAACTAACAACTAAAACAAGCCAAACACAGAAAACAGAAATAACACAAATGAAAAGCTTGGGTTGCCTCCCAAGAAGCGCTTTCTTTAACGTTTTTAGCTAGACTATACTCCCTCAAGGTGTTTCTATTCTTTCCTGCAGCGCTCGAAGTGATGTGTTCATCTGGATGATCTGGGTCACAATGTTCTTTATGGTAGCTCCATGACTATTCACAATACCAGTTAGACTGGTGACTGCATTTTCCAGCTGATTGGACCTATTTCTGGATTCAGCTATGAAGGAGTGCACTGTCTCTTCCAGAGATGATTTCCTCTCAGATGTCGAAGCATACTCTGTAGGAGGATTCAACACATTCTTATTGTTAGCATAAGAGAAATTTTCGTGATACCTCAAACCTGGATTATAATGTGTTGGAAGGTTATTTTGAGTCTGGTTTCCTCCATAGTTGTTGCTTCTATTGTTCAGGTAGTGTAATTGCTCCAAAGTAGATTCTCCATTGGACTGGGAGCATTGAGAAGGCATCACTGTTTGGGGTGATCCTGCAAAATTATTCAGAGCATGAGTGAGGGATGCCATATGAGATCTAAGGGAGGTTACCTCATCCAATTGATACAATCCCGCTACTGACTTAAATATGTCATTGTCTGTAGGCCACTGGTAGCTGGCAGTTGACACTTCTTCTAGGAGGGCACGTGCTTCTTGTACCGTCATTGCCATGAAAGCCCCTCTAGCAGTGGCATCAAGAATGATCCTGGTCTTACCTTCTAGTCCATTATAGAATAGTTGTACCTGGAGCCAATCTGGGTAGCCATGCTGTGGGCATCTCCTGAGCATGTCCTTGTACCGTTCCCAGGCCTCAAATAGCTGCTCCCCCTCATGTTTCCTGAATGTTCCTATCTCAATCCTTAATTTTGCAGCTTTCACAGGTGGAAAGAATTTGGTCATGAAGGCTTGGGCCAGCTCCTCCCAAGAAGTGATACTGCCTGGGGGAGGGACCCTAGCCATTCTTTAGCTCTACCCTGCAAAGAGAAAGGAAAGAGACGAAAGCGAATACTATCAGCAGAGATACCATTAATTTTAATTGTACCACAGATTTCTAAAAAATTTTGCAAGTGTGAATTAGGATCTTCTGTGGCTACTGTTGGGGTTTGTGCCCTAAAACTCGTAGTTTGTATTTTTTGTTCTAATTATTGTAATAAAGTGTTATTACTTCAATAAAGTGTTATTGTTCATTTTTTATGATATTGCCTTTGTTTAAACCCTAAATCTAATAAACTAAACATCCAAGGCTGTTAAATGAATCTTTAACTAAATTTAGTGTACATATAAAGGATCTCGGTTCGAGAAACAACCTAAAGGGTCTATAGTTAGGGGATAAGGTGTGGGTACCTTACCTTGGTAAAACTATGGATGTGGCCCACTTTGTATATGATACAAACACTGTGATCCTAACGTGTTCGTGTAGATGACATGTGAGTGGGGATATCCTATGTAATGAGATTACATAAGAACGGACCACGAAATAGCAACCTCTAGCTGTAACTCCGTTGACTAGTTAGGTTTCTATTTCACTAGGATGACCTAGGCAACTTGATCTCAATCCTGAGCAGGTTACGAACTCCTGTTCACGAGAGATTGTCCTTTGACTAGTATGGATGAGAGTGGCCAGATTCGCCGACTCAATATGCCTACCTTCTAGGGGACAAGACCGAGTGAGCAACTGGAAACTTAACTTAGCAAGATGGAATTCACTCCTTCCTGCCTACTAGGGTAAGTAGAGGAATGTTCCCTTAGTGGTGTCTCCGGGACTTGAACAAATGGTCCGACCCTCTCATTGGCCCAAGAGGGACTCTGTTTATTGGTAGGACCACAAACAAATTGTTCATTAGAGGAACACTAGTACTTAAGGCACAAGATGTAATCCAGGGGTAAAACGGTAATTTGACCCAGCTTGTGTTACGAACATTTGTGAAGGATTGACTTGCTGTTATTGGTCAATATCCGTGGACATAGAAATATATCTGCAGTGAGAAGAGTGCAGCTGCAGGACTTTAGTGGAGTGTTCCGTTGGAGCTTCTGATCTGTAGGTCCATTAGGTCCACCTTCTATCTCATAAAGGGTTCTTAGATCATTTGAATTTGAAATGTTCAAATTCATAAGGGAATAAATTTAATGTATATTGATACAATATAATATATAGTTTTGGAACTATATATTATAAATTTAATGTGAATAAGATTCATATTAAAATACATGAGAGAATTAAATATTTGAAAGAGTTCAAATATTAAATTCAAATGTGAATGTGATTCATATTTGAAAACTATAGGTTAAATATTAATGTGCATGAGATGTACATTAAACTATAGGTTAAAAGGTAAAATGATTAAATATGATTTAATCATTTAATTAATATTATAGTTGAATTAAATGTGATTTAATTTAATGTAATTAATTAATTAATTGATTAATTAATATAATATTAATTGAGAACGTGTCAGAAGGACACGTTCCCACTACTCCCAAACTCCCCCTCGATAGGGAGTGGGGAGTTGCCCATTGAAGTGTCCTTCTCCTGGTGAGAAGGTACACTTCTTGGAGATTGATCGATATATTTTATTCACCGTATTGATTGAACACATAAGAATTCTCTCATTCACTCACACTCTCATTCCCGAAATATCGTTCCAATTGTTCGAATTCCTTCCCATAAAGGAATGGGTCTAAACACTCAAAGATATATAAGGTTTTCTCTTTTTGGTGGTGTCCTGTTGTAAAAGCAGAGAAGCAGAGAAGTTCCTGTGTTGCTGAAATCTCTAGGAGCAAGGAGTTGCTATGCTGAGGAAAATCTACAAAGGTAATCCCTTTTCCCCTTTTAGTTTAACGGTTAAACAAAGTATGTTTGTATGTATTTATCCATGCCTAATTAGATTAGGATTTACATGTTTGTTCTGTTTTGTCAATGTACTGGTTTTTTCATTTCTAACCAAAATAATTAAGCAATTACGATTCCAAACACGTTTCTGCTGCTCAAGGAGATCAGATCTCCATCAGCTAGTCCTCTAAAAGCACCTTCCTTAACCATCTGTATAAGCCTTGTTTTAAGTTCAAAATTGTTAGCATTTATGGGGGGGCATGGACTATTCCAGCCTGCTCATAATTAAACACAGGTTGGAAATACTCCCTGATGGGTTTAGGGTTATGGATTAACTCCTGATCAACCATTGTCTAAGGTTCTGCTCTTCCTTCCCTTAGGAGTCTCTTACAGGTCCTCTCGATTTCAGGATCAAAAGGGTGCAAGTCTGCAGCTCTAGCCTTGGGCATACACCTAGAGGTGCCAAAAAGAAAGAAATTAGACAAAAAAAAAAACAAGGAAAGGATAGAAAACATAAAAAGAAAGAAAACATAAAAACAGAGAAAAAAAAAAACATAAAACTTGGGTTGCCTCCCAAGAAACACTTTCTTTAACGTCTTTAGCTAGACGGTGTATCAGGGCACATAAAACTGCTCATATTTCTTCGGGCCCTTTTTGCTTGAACCTATATAGCCTTCTAAGTCTAAAAGGCTATCCTGTTTCTCCTTGGCACCAGAGAGATAATTATTTTTTGTGTTTTTGTTTAATGAAATGAAAGAACAAAAATCAAAACAAGACTCGTGAGTGTAGGACAAATGGTTATCAAGATTAAGAGAAATTTCTGGAGATAAAAGGGGGAGGGACTTCTCAGTCTCCAACTCTATCACCTGAATTTCCTTCGTGGAAGTGAATGTCTCACCATAGTCTACCTCACAAACCTGATTATGGTGTGTCTTAGTCTCTTCCAACTCATCCTCACTATCGTATGAATAAGTCCTCCTAGGTGGCACCTCCTCAGTGGTAAGGACAAGAAATTGTTCCTGTAAGGCATTAAGGGAAATTACTAGTTGATTAAGATAATGAGTTCTTTCCTGTACTATTTCCCAAAGTCCTACCACCTTAACCTCTAACCTATACAACCTATCTAATTCATTATGAACCAAATTTTTAATTTTCAATTCTATGTATTCCATTATTAGATCCACAAGAGAAGAGTTTTCTATAGGTTGGTTGGGATAAGAGAAATTTTGGTTCCAGGTGCCTAAATGATTACCATCAAAATAATTTTCATCAGTCATGGAGTCAGAATGGTAAAAAGTAGACAAATAGTATCTAGAAAAATCATGATGTACATACCTAGGAGCTTGTGGGGGACAGTACCATGGTGGAAAATCAAACTCATGCAAAGTCATACTTTAAATATTAGTAATTCAATCAAGACTTTTGCACAATAACAACACAACTAAAAACAGGAGACAAAGACTAACAAGCACACAAAAACTAAAACAAATAAGGAAACAAACAACAAACACACAATGAAACAAAAAAAAAAAACACACACAAACACACTTTAGTCTAAAATCTAAAATTTTCTCCTAATATTAATTAATCTAAATAATCGTCATTCCCCGACAACGACGCCAAAAACTTGTTGCGTACAATTTTAATAATGCAATACCGCAAGTGTACGGGTCAAGTTTTAGTATAGTGATTTAAAAGTCCAAGTATCATTCTCGGAAATAGGTTTCTAGATTAATTAATTACCAAGATACTAATTTTCAATTTTAGCTAAAGTAACATAACATCGATAGGTGTTGAAAACAAAGATAAAAGACAAACAAATACGTGGAGACACAAATTGATAAATTTTGAGGAAAGTGACTTCACAAGTTAATGACTTAATTAACACATGCAATGAACTAATGTGATGAATTTATAAACAAGAAGTAAAATACTCAAGAAAATCTCTCGATTCTTAATGAGTCTCACACATGCAATAAATTCAATAGTCTCCATATGAACCTACAACATGCACGGCATTAAGCAACTTCTTTATGTGTTTCCCTTAGACTTCTAGGTAATTCTCATGCTAGACTTCTAAGGATTTTGACAACTTTGCTCTAATCTAAGCTTTATCTCTCGAGTCCACTTCAACCAACAATATCAAAGAGTTAAAGAACGAATTGCCAAAAATAAGAACAAAACATGCTTCAATACATAGCAAATAAGTCTTACATGCAAATCAAATCCTAACTACAACATTTAGCTACTCTAAATCACAAGAAAACCAAGCTAAACGTGTAGAAAACGTCTTAAAATGGTATTACAATCTGAAAGAAAAAGAAATTAAACTTATGTGTCGATGACGGTCCTTCGTCTTCGAGCTCCCGTCTTGATCTCGAACCTCCACGAATGCTTTGCCTCCCAAGGAATGCTCTCTTTTCTCTTCTCACAAAGTGTATTTCGAAATTAGGGTGAATTCTCAATCAAATTCGACTCCCTTTGGAAGAAGGCATAAGATTCTATCTATAAGGACTTTCGGTACAGCGTTGCAATGCTAGGGACAAATTGTAACGTTGTACCCTAACCGCATGGTAATTAAGGAAAGTGTCGATGGCATTGCAATGCTGAGGGCAGTGTTGCAACGCCGCTACCCTAACGCACGCGTTGCTATTGATCTGGCGTTACGACGCTGCAAGGCAGTGTTGCAATGCCCTCTGCGCGGGTCTTCATATGCATCTTCTTATCGAGATAGCATTGCGACGTTGCAAGGCAGCGTTGCAACGCTATCGGCAGTGTTTTTCTATGCTTTAAAGTTGCACGCTCGGCGTTGCAACGCTCTACATGGCGTTGCAATGCCATCACCTCAGGTCTTCAAGCTTGGATTGATCCTTCTACTTCCAATTGATGTTATTTTTAGCTCCAAATAGCCTCGTTTCGATCCCGAGTGATCCAAAATGTCTCCAAATGTTCTGTTTAAGCTCTTAACCTGAAATTGGGTGATTTAAACATGTAAAAGCCCTGAAATCATAATAAAACTAGAAATAATTAAGCTAAGGATAACTCATTTTTTGTTATCACTGCTTCACAAGCAGCGACATACTCAACCTCCATCGTGGAGTTAGCGATGCATCCTTGCTTGATGCTTCACCATACTATAGCTCCCCCGTTAAGGGTGAAAACTGATCCCAATGTGGATTTCCTAGAATCCTTATCGGTCTAAAAATCAGAATCAGTGTATCCAGAAAGGATCAAATCTTTAGTCCTATACACAAGCGTATAGTCCCTCGTTCTCCTAAGATACTTGAGAATATTTTTAACTGTGGTCCAGTGGTCTAACCTCGGATTGGATTGATACCTATTGACTATTCCCACTGCATAACAAATGTCTAGTCTCCTGCACAACATAACATACATTAAGCTACCTACTGCAGAGGCATAGGGAATACGTCTTATATCCTCAACTTCTTGAGGTGTCTTAGGACATTGTTTCTTAGACAAATGAACTCCATGCCTGAAGGGTAATAAGCCCCTCTTGGAATTCGGCATCGAATATCAGACCAACATTTTGTCAATATAAGACGCTTGAGATAGAGCTAGCGTTCTATTCTTGCGATTCCTTAAAAATCTGAATTCCCAGAACGGTCTGCGACTCTCCCAAATCTTTCATTTGGAATTGGGTCGCCAACCATTTCTTTATGTGAGTTAGGTATCCTACATCATTCCCAATGAGTAGATATCATCCACATAAAGTACTAAAAAAGCTACTTTGCCGTCGAGGATCCTATTGTAAACACAAGGCTCATCAATGTTTAGTCAAAGCCATAAGACTTGATCGCAGTATCAAATCTTATGTTCCAAGATCTGGATACTTGTTTCAACCCATAAATGGATCGATTGAGCTTGCAAACGTTTTGTTCCTGACCTTGGGTTATGAACCCTTCGGGCTGAGACATATAGATGCTCTCGTCAAGATTACCATTCAACAAGGCAGTCTTGACGTCCATTTGCCAAATTTCATAATCATAAAAAGCGGCTATGGACAAGAGTATCCTTACAGACTTAAGCATAGCATCAGGGAAAAAAGTTTCCTCATAGTCAACTACTTCCCTTTGGGTAAAACCCTTTGCTACAAGTCTGACCTTAAAGGTCTGTACCTTTCTGGTTGTATCTCTTTTTCTCTTATAGACCCATTTGCACCCTATGGGTCTTACCCCTTCAGCTTGGTCTACAAGTTCCCAAACTGAATTAAAGTACATTGACTCCATTTCAAGGTCCATGACTTTGATCCATTGGTCCTTCTCTACGTCATTCATTCTTTGTTTATAGGACAATGGATCCTCTACACCGTCATCAGGTATGACAACTTGAGTTTCAGCTAAACCCAAGTACCGGTCAGGTTGAGAAACAACCCTCCCACTGCGTCGAGGCATTCCCAACGATTGAGAAGGACGAGATTGACTCGATGTGTCGGCTTCTTTAACAACCCTTGATGAAGGTCCAGCTTGATCAACAACTCTTGTTGACTCATGTGTAGCTTCATTTAATACTAACTTACTACGCGGTTTGTGGTTCCTCGTGTGATCTTCCTCCAAGAAAGTGGTGTTTGTCGATACAATCACCTTATTTTCTTGTGGGTCGTAGAAACGACCACCTCTCGTTTCTTTGGGATAGCCAACAAATTGGCATAATCTTGAATGAGGTTTCAATTTCTTTGGATTTGTCATCAGCACGTGTGTTGGACAACCCCAAATTTTGAAGTGTTGTAAACTAGGTTTACACCCCTTCCAAAACACAAAAGGTGTTTTTGAAACACTCTTTGATGGAACAGTGTTCAAGATTTGAAACGCAGTCTCTACTGCACAACTCCAAAACGAGGCAGGCAATTGAGCATAGCTCATGATAGATCGAACCATGTCTAACAAGGTTCTATTTCTCCTTTCAGATACACCATTTTGCTGAGGTGTATTAGGTGCCGAGAGTTGAGATTGGATTCCATGTTCTATCAAATAGTCCTGGAATCTTAGATCCATATACTCTCCACCTCGATCAGATCGAAGTGTCTTAATGGTTTTCCCTAATGCATTCTCTACTTCAGCCTTATACTCTTTGAACTTTTTAAGAGCCTCAAACTTATAATGCATTAGGTATAGATAACCATATCTCGAATAATCATCTATGAAAGAGATGAAATATTCGTACCCTCCACGAGCTTTAACATTCACCGGACCACAAAGATCCGAATGTATAAGCTCCAAGGGTTCTTTGGCTCTATAACCTTTTTCAGAAAAAGGTCGCTTAGTCATTTTACCTTCCAAGTATGATTCGTAAGGAGGTAGTGAATCATCTTCTAACTTATTTAGAAGTCCATGCTTTGATAGTCTCTCAATCCGGTTAAGATTTATATGACCAACTCTAAGATGCCAAAGATAGGTATTATTATTTGGAGAAATTCTTTGTCTTTTACTTTGAGTATTTGCAGTTTTAAACATCTCATGATTTTAAAATGCCTTAGTTTGATTCGGTTTAAGTACATACAAGCCGTTTTCTAACTTAGCAGAATAAATATTGACACATTTCTTTGAAATGAACACTTCATTAATTAAAAAGGTAATACAATAGCCAAGTTCAATTAAACAAGAGATAGAAATCAAGTTCCTCTTAATCTTGGGAACTATGTACAGTTTTTTCTAAAAATATAAATCTATCTCTAAAAAATAGTTTGGCATCTCCCACTGCACGAGCTGAGACGACGTCTCCCGTTCCAACCCTGAGCATTATCTCACCCTCTTCGAGCTCCTTGAAGGAACTAGTTTCCTGTAAAGAAGAGTAAACATGGCTAGTGGCTCCTGAATCAAGTATCCAGGTAAAATCATCATTTTCCACTAAACAAGTTTCAAGAACAAGTAAATCGAATTTACCTTTCTTTTCTTTGAGCTCAGCAAGGTACTTTTGGTAGTTTCGCTTCCAGTGTCCGTCCATGTTGCAGTGGAAACACTTTCCTTTGTCTGCAACCTTGGCCTTTCTCTTGCCCTTATCAACAACAGGTACCTTCCCTTTCCCTCCTATCTTCTTATTTTGGGTCTTCTTAAGCCCAGAAGATAGACCACAGGACTTAGTTCTAGTGCATGAACTCTTCTAGAACCTTTTGGAATGGGCAAATAGATTTTCTTCTCCATCAGCCTGTCCCTTATTCTTCATAAGAGACTGGAAAGTCTACAGTTCATTGAGGAGAGTAGTCACGTTGTACTCTATCTTGTTCAACTATGCAGGAAACTCTTTGGAAGAGATTCCAAGATGAATGACACCTGACTTTGCTTGTCTATGATCGCGCCGTTCATTTCAGCCACGTTGAAGTGGACCATCAGATCGAGAACATGTTCTCTCACTGACGATCCCTCCTTCATACAAGAGTTATAAACGTACTTGAGGGATTCGTGCAACGCCTCAGCGTTGCAACGCTACACCCAAGTTGTCCAGACAGTTGTCCAAACATATTATGCAACGAACTCATGATCTCACGAGCTGAGACCATGCCCTCGTGCTTTTTGGCCAACCAACCTTAGACAGAACATCACCGGCAGAGTTCCCTTATAACCAATGTCCTATTGTCGTACTATATTTTAAACTATTTAAAATACTATGTAAGACTAATTTCTAATCCTATTAGAAATTAAACTTAGGTCTAAATTATTTTTAAAAAATTTAAAACTAAATTATGTTTAACCCAAGTTCCTATGTTTGCATGCAGCTCTTTGTTATAGGTTATGGTTTCTAAAACCCCTTCATTTATAATTTTTATAAATTTTAATAATTAACCTATGACAAGGAACTATGTTATAAAACCAACAAACGATTTCAAATTGGAATTATAAATAATATTCAACAAATTGAATAAAAAAATTACTTAAATAAAATAACATTTATTTTAAACTAAGTAATTTCATGCTCCATGCATTTTATTTTCCATATAATCTAATTATCACAATTATAATTAATTACTTATGAAAATAAAATAAATCATGCATTTCTGCCATATTTATATAACACTTACACAAATAAAAAAATGCATGAACATGCTTATCTTAAGGTGGGAAATATTCTAAATGACATTCATAAAGAAAATAGTTGTAAAACCGAAAAAATTTGGCCCTTAAAGTAAAAAAAATAATAAAATTACACTAATCTTATTACGAAACCGATCCAAAACTCCTTGAACCGGGCTCATAACGCTCGAACCCGAACCACCGAAACTAGTCTGCACCTTCAGGTTGGCGTCACGACGTTGCAACGCTGAGGGGAGCGCTGCAACGCCGCCTCATCTTGTGCGCGCGTCTAGCATCGGGGTAGCGTTGCAACGCTGAGGGGCAGCGTTGCAATGCTGTTGACCCCTGGCATTTTTGTATCGATAGGGGCTTCGGCGTTGCGACACCGTTCAACGCTGACAAACGGTGTTGCAACGCTACTAGTTCTGCCAGTAGCTAAAACCTTCGAACACAACAGCTTCTTTTGGTGATTTCTCCCTCGAAACTCATCCGAATGACTTCAAACTTGTCACGAACGACTCATAACTTAAAAACATACTCGATAATGCACTTAATTGCCCAAAACGCAGGGGCCTTTACACTTAATTTGATCGAATCAAAAAAGAAACTAAGGCCAAAATTTTCTTAAACAGTTTTACAGCAAACCAAATGAAATTCCCACCTATCCAATGCAAATTTGTTTCAACCAAAACAAAACAAGTATTGCTCTGATACTAATTGATGGGGATTTGATCCCCTTGTGCAACGAAAACGTGTTTTATTGGATCGATTGCTTGATTGTTTTGGTTTAATCCAAATACTAGTACATTGGTAAAACATACAGAATAAGCATGATCTAATCTAATTAGGCATGGAACTAAAACATGCAAACATATGTTGTAAAAAGATTAAACTAAAAAAAGAAAGATAGATTACCTTTGTAGTTTCGCAACAACTCTTTGCTCCTTTTGTACAACAACACAGTAACGTTCTTTTCCTCTGTTCTTTCTTCTCCACAGGGACAACACCATGAGGAAAACCTTCTATCCTTTGAGTTCTTTTGATCCACCTTGGTGGGAAGGTATTCCAACTTTTTGAGAGGAAAGAAATTTTAGAGAGAGAGGAAAAAATTTCCAGGAGTGAACTTGATCGATCAACCAATCCTCTGTCTTGAGAGGTTAAGTTAAAGGAACTCTTCCCCTGCTCCCTATCGATAGGAAGTTAGTGGGAAAAAGGGAACGTATCCTCCTGACACGTTCTCATTAATTAATCAATTAATAATTAATTAATTATTAAATTAATTATTTAATTAAATATCATAAATTTAATTCATCCTTAAATATCATATATTTAATTGAAATTAAATCATATTTAATCAATTTCTCCTCTAACCTATAGTTTTAATGCACATCTCAGCACATTAAATTTTAACCTATAGTCTTTAAATATGAATCACATTTACATTTAAATTAATATTTGAACTCTTTCAAATATTTAATTCTCTCATATAATTTAATATGAATCATATTCACATTAAATTTATAATATAAAGTTCCAAAACTTTTTATTATAACGTATCTATATACATTAAATTTATTCCCATATGAATTTGAACATTTCAAATTCAAACGATCTAAGAACCCTTTACAAGCTAGAAGGTGGACCTATTGGACCTACATATCAGAAGCTCCAACGATGAGAGATGATTCGGTTAATCTCATTAACCTCCTAATCAATATTCATTAACTGCGGGAACACTCCATTAAAGTCCCGCAGCTGCACTCTTCTCATTGCAGATATATTTCTGTGTCCAACGATATCGACCAATAACAGCAAGTCAATCCTTCACGAATGTTCGTAACACTAGTTGGGTCAAATTACTGTTCTACCCCTGGGTTACATCTTGTACTTTATGTACCAGTGTTCCTCTAATGAACAATTTGTTTGTGGTCCTACCAACAAATAGAAGTCCCTCTCGAGCCAATGAGATGGTCGGACCCTTTGTTCATGTCCCGGAGACACCACTTAAGGGAACATTCATCTACTTACCCTAGTAGGCGGGATGGAGTGAATTCCATCTTGCTAAGTTAAGTCCCCAGCTGCTTACTCAGTCTTGTCCCCAAGAAGGTAAGCATATTGAGTTGGCGAATCTGGCCACTCCCACCCATACTAGTTAAAGGACAATCCCTCGCAAACAGGAGTTCGTAACCTACTCAGGATTGAGATCAAGTTGCCTAGGTCATCCTAGTGAAATAGAAACCTAGCTAGTCAACGGAGTTACATCTAGTGGTTACTATCTCGCGGTCCGGTCTTATGTAATCTCATTACATAGGATATCCCCACTCACATGTCATCTACACGAACACGTTAGGATCACAGTGTTTGTATCATATACAAAGTGGGCCACATCCATAGTGTTACTAGGGTAAGGTACCCAAACCTTATCCTCTTACTATAGACCCTTTAGGTTGTATCTCGAACCGAAATCCTTTATATGTACATTACATTCCGTTCAAGAGACATTTTACAGCCTTGGATGTTTAGTTTATTGGATTTAGAGTTAAAATAAGGGCAATATCGTAAATAATGCACAATAACTCTTTATTGAAATAATAACTCTTTATTACAACAATTAGAACAAAAGTTACAAACTACGAGTTTTAGGCCACAAACTCCAACACATTCTAGTCTCTCTCAAGAGTCTCCTGTAGGTTCTTTCAATTTCAGGATCCCAAGGTACAAGGTCTGCACCCTTGTCCTCTCGCATGCACCTCCAAACAAAACAAAGGAAATAAAAAAGTAAATACCAAAACAAAAACTTTAATCTAAAATCAATAATTTTCTCATAATATTTATCAATCTAAATACTCGCCATTCCCCAACAACGACATCAAAAACTTGTTGCGTGAAATTTGTAATATCGCACGTGTACGAATCAAGTTTTAATATAGTGATTTGAGTTTTAAGTATCGTCCTCGGGAATGATTTTCTACATTGATTTACCAAAATACTAATCCCTAATTTTATCTAAAGAAATAGAAATTTGTCAAAGGTGAAGTAAAGATAAAAACTAAATAAATAAGTGGAGACACAAATATGAGAGAAACGTTAGGGAATTGATTTCACTAGTTACTTCATTATTTTAGCGCATGAAATTGACTTTGGTTGTGAGATTATAAACAAGAAGTTAAAGGTATTCAAAAGACTCTCTCGAGCTCTCTAGTGATCTCATGCATAACGATAAACCTAAACTCTCCATTTAGATTTTAAAAGCATGCAAGGCATTAAGCCACTTCTTTAAAATGTTTCCCACCTTCACTCTCGTGTAAGGATTTGCTAAGGGTTTTGGAAATTTTAATCTAATCTAAGTCTATTCTCTCGAATTAAACTTAAGCCAATAAAACATGCTAATTTTGGCCAGAGAAATACAAGCATTAAGAAAGAATCACAAAAAATAATACAACACAACCCAAAGTTTGAATCAATTGCTAAAGTAAATTCATAACTAGCTACATCAATCCCCTAACTATAGAAATTAGCTACTCCTAATGACTAAAAAACATGCTAAATCCATAAAAGATTCCATAAACAAAACTACAAACTAAAGAGAAGAGAAGAAAAACGCTTTGGTGTTAATGTCGGTCCTCGTCTCCAAGCTCTCGTCACGATCTCGAGCCTCCACTCTCGTGCTTGGCCTCCAAGGAATCCCGTTTTGCTCCCTTTAGAGTGTATGTATCGAAAATAGGTCTTAGAATCACTCAAATTCGGTTCTTCTTGAAATGGCATCAATAATGCTTATTTATAATGTAATCGACATGACGTTGCAACGTCGTGCCCTAGGACGCGATCAATTAAGAAAATAATGCATAACGTTGAGACGTCGTGCACAGCGTTGAGACGCTGTGAACCCTGAAGGTGTGCAGATATAGTCGATACGCCGTTGCGACGCTGCAAAGCAACATCTCAATGTCGCCTTCACGGGATTTCACACTGAATTTTCTCATGGCATGGCGTTGCAATGCCATGCCCTCGGGTCAAGTGACCAGTTTGTCTCATCTCCTTCTATTTGCTTCAACGTTTGCATTCCAATGGCTCCCATTTGAGTCTTAATTCTTCGAGATCTCTCCATTTGCTCCATTCTTGCTCGTATCCTTAAATTCAATACAATAATCTCATAAAATCCCTGAAATTAATACACAAACCACAAAATCTAAGCCTAAGAATAACACATTTTGTGTGCTATCAATATTCAATTTTCATATCTCTCAAAATTAATTCCTCTAATTATGTCATAATTCCATAATTAGGCAATAGTATAGTTTATCATGAATCACATTCACATTAAACTGTATATTATATCAATCATATCACATATAATTGACATAAAGTCCCTTTATATGAATTTGAACACTTCAAATTCATTCCAAAACTTTATACCCTCATTATATCCATATTGAGCCAACCGAGGGACCTAATGAACCTACAAATCATGAGCTCCAATGATTCGAGATTAACTGATCAAACTCTTTGATCCCGTTAATCAACATTCATTAACTACGAGTCACTCCACTATAGGCTCGCAGTTGCACTCTCCTCACTGTAGGAAAAGTTGTGTCCATCAATATAACCAATGGCTGTGAATCAACCCTTCACAGGTCGTTCATAGTCACAGCTGGGTCAGATTACTGTTTTACCCCTATGACTACTCCTTTCTCCTTAAGTACCACTGATCCTCTAATGAACAACATGTTTATGGTCCTACCATAAGCAACGTCCCTCTCGGGCAAGTGAGAGGGTGTGGCCCTGTTGTTCAAGACCTGGATTCAGTCCTTAAGGGAGCAACCTATCTAAATTCTCTAGCTCGGGAACGAGTGAATTCCTTCTTGTGGAGTTAAGTTTCCAGTTACCTACGAGTTTCTGTCCTTGAGAAAGTAGGCATATTGAGTCGGCAACTCTCATCTATACTAGTCTAAGGATAAACCCCCACAAACAGGAGTCCGTAACTCGCTCAGGTCGGATTCAGGTTGAGTCACTAATGGTCATCTACGAATTGTTAGTCCTAAACATTCAATGATGTTACTACAGTAGTCTAATAATTCTCGGTTCGGTCTTGTACAATCTCATTGCACTGGATACCTCCACTCGCATGTCAACTACATGAACGAGTTGGATCACCTCGTTTGTGTCAAATACAAAGTGGGTTGCTTCCATAGTGTTACCAAGATGAGGTTCCCAACCTTATCCATGTACTGAAGACCATTTGGGTCATTTACTTGAACACGATCCTCCCTGTGTGTTCACTACACACTTTTCAAGATCTCACATTCATGACCCTGGAGCTTAGTTTATTGGATTTAATTTTTAAATGCAAGATTAAAAGATTAGAGGAAAATAATTTATTTATAAACATCAAACAATTACAAACTACACGAGTTTAGAGCATACACCCCAACATCTGCAACCTACCCTATTGACACTTAACACTATGAATCAAGTTCAACACCTATTCAACCCTTTTCTAGGTGCTTTTAGGAGTCTAAGAAATTAAACTCATATGTCTATGGCTAATTTTAACTCAGTTAATTCAAGTACACGAGTCAATGATTCTAAAGGATTTTGTCTTATGTCTAGGTATAAAATGCAAAGTCCTACGTTGAGACTATTCTCCAAGATTGCTTTTATGAAAACGCGTACTCGATCCAACCCTTTCGACATTAAATGTCATACAAACTATGCTAACTAAAGTGAACATCTTAAGATAACAATGAAACTTAAACTCAGTTAAAGCAAACAATGGTAAATGTTAAGAAAAGTTGCTAGAATCACATGGTGAGGTTTATCTCTTTTTTAGATTATCTACAAATCTCACAAATCTCACAAATCTGAGGGAATCTATTGTATATGTCTAGATGCGTCTGCAATTGTGGATGCAGTTGTACTGCTATTAAAAGAGCCTAAATGCGACCACAGAGTTGGATGAATTTTGGTTTTTTCCTATAATAGTTGAAACTTTTCCTCTCAATTATTGGTGCATCCAGATCACATATCTTTTATATCATCTTTCATTTTCTTTAGTTGCAGCCATAATGTGGGTGCATTTGGTTCCTTTTCAACCTCTAACAAAACCAACAAAAAATAACAATTTCTTAACAAAAATGACTATAAATACACCTAAAAACTTATTTTTACCAAATCAAGACTTCAAACGCATGCAAATCTTGTTTTTACTTAGAATTATAACATTAAACACTCGCTTTCTAAATAAATAACTTAATTTTTAGAGCCAAATAATACTCATAAATGAGCGTTATCATATACAAATCTAAAATTCAGGATCTAAACTTATAATTTACACTTAAAAATTTTAGAAGATATGAATCTGTTTAAAATGTTGGGATGTATGTCCTAATCTCGTATTTGTTTGTAATATTCACTATTGAAATAATTAAGAGTTATTTCTTTCATCACTTTGTGTCTCGAAATTTTACAAACTTTGTCCAATAAACTAAGCTCTAGGGTCATTGATTTATGAGAGAACTAGGACTTGAACGGTGTGTAGTGGACACACAGGGAGGATCACGTTCGAGTAAATGACCCGAACGGTCTACAGTATATGGATAGGGTTGGAGACCTAATCCTGGATACGTTGTGGATGCGACCCGTTTTGTATTAGATACAAACGAGGCGATCTAACTCATTCATGTGGTTGAGATGCGAGTGGAGGCATCCTGTGTAATGAGATTGTACAAGACCGGACCGTAAATTATTAGACCTACTGATGTAACACCATTGACAATAGGACTAATAACTTCGTAGATGACCATTAGTGACTCGACCTTAATCCTGAGCGTGTTACGGACTCACATGCGTGGGGTCCGTCCTTTGACTAGTACGGTGAGGGGTGGTCACGATTACTCGCTCAATATGCCTATCTTCTCAGGGACAGGACCACGTGGGGAGCTGGAAACTTAACTATGCGAGATGGAATTCACTCGTTCCCGACTTTAGGGAAACTAGAGGGGTTGTTCCCTTAGGTGTTGTCTCCAGGGCTTGGACAACGGGCGCCCACCCTCTCACTGGCCCGAGAGGGGTGTTGTTTATTGTTGGACCATACAACGTTGTTGTTCATTAGAGGAGCAGTGGGGACTTAAGGAGCAAGAAGTAGACACAGGGGTAAAAGGGTAATTTGACCCAGCAGTGTCTACAAGCGACCTGTGAACGGTCGACTCACAGGCATTGGTTATATCAATGGACACAACTTGCCCTACAGTGATGGGAGTGCAGCTACGGGCTTTAGTGGAGTGTTACCGTAGCTAATGAATGTTGATTAACCAGGTCAAAGAGTTTGACAGGTTAGTCACGAATCATTGGAGCTCATCACCTGTAGGTCCATTAGGTCCCTCGGTTGGCTCAAACTGAATATATAGAGGGTTTACAGTTTGGTGTGGATTTGAAGTGTTCAAATTCATTAAAAGAGTATTTATTATGTCATTTATATGAGATGTGATAGACATATTATATAGTTTAATGTGAATGAGATTCATAATAAACTATAGGTTAGCCTAATTGTTTAATTAGGGCTAATTTGGAGAAATTGGATTGAGAGAAATTAAATTAAATGTGATTCAATTTAAAATCCACAATTATACAAATGTGATTTGTATAATGAGATATGAGATATCTTATTATATGTAGTTATGTAAATATGATTTGCATAACCTATGGTTGTGGTAAAATGGTAAATAGGTCGAGATTTCAACTCAACCTATCACCATTATATAAACCCTTTGGAAGAAGGATTTTGTAAGGAAGAGTGTCATTTTTTGGATTTCTAACAAAAAGACATTTCTCATTCTCTCTCAACTCTTCTCTCAAATCCTCTCCTCCCTTTCACCATAAGGAGTCCCACAACTCTCCTTCTACCTAAGGAGAAACACCGAGAAGCCCTTTCGGGAGTGTTTGGGTTGTTCGAGATTCTTTGAGATCGAGATATTGAGATCGAGAATGCTAAGTGTTCGTGGCCGGAGAAGGAAATCGTGAAGAAAGGTTCTTCAATAAGTAGGTGTATTCTCTTGCTATTTTTTTCCTTCTTAAAGCATGTTTAGCCTGGATTTATATGATAAATTTGGTTTTAAGAAAACATTTTTCATAACGAAACCACGACGATTCAATCGTCTTTTTCACCAGGTTGGCTTCTTCGTTGTGCAAATTATTTTCTTAAAATTAGGTGGGTTGTACATCAATTTCATGTGATGAATTGTGGTTTTTGCGAAATTGGATGTTTTCGGTTTTGACACTAGTTTTAGATTTATTTTTCGTTGATTAGATCAATGTAAAGGCCCATTTTTTTTGGGGCAATTAGAAAATAAATCGAGTCTGTAAGTCCGGGTCTTTGTCGATAAGAGTTGCTGTGAAGAAATCGGAGCGAAAACGGACGAAAAACGATGAAGAACACCAAAGGAGTTTGTTGTTCTGTCGACGACGTTGAGACATCTTTGTTCTTGGCCGTCTCAACGTGTGTCATGATGTGCAGAGCGCGGCGTTAACGCGCTAGGTGTAGTGTTGCAACGCCGAGGCGTGGAGCACGCGAGGTGTAACGCTGAGCGCTGCAGCGTTGCAACGCTGCGTGCGTAGTGGGCGATTCCAGCAACAGTTTCATGCGAAGTGGCATGAAGGCATCAACGGCTGATCGTGGGACATTTTCAGCCTTAATTTTTATGTATTTTAATTTATTTATTAATTTAAGTTTTGTAAAATGTAATTTTAAATTAATTAAATTAATTAATATTAATATAAATGTTATATTAATGTTAATTAATTAATATTAATATAAATATTATATTAATGCTAATTAATTTAATTAATGTCCCTAAAGTGCGAAAACCAGTCCAATTTTTGCTATTTATTTATTTTATGCATGAGATGTATGAAATTTTATTCTATGTGCATAATGTATGTCATATAGATTTAAAATCCCACCTTAGGTTAAACATTTTCATGCATCATATTTATATTATAAGTGTTATAATATATAGTATGCATGATAGGTTTATATTATAAGAGTTATAATATAAAGTTTGCATGTATTAATTTATTTAAATATAAGTGTTATATTTTTAGATTAAAAGCATGCTCATGCATTTAATTCATGTGATGAATGTATGTTATAGTATAATTATTCATGTGATGAATGATCAAGCACTATAACATAGAATGCATGTAACCTAAGTTAATTATTAGTTTTGAAATGTTTAGAACTTGAATAATTAGACTTAGGTATTCTAGTTCTAATAAGATTAGAATTAGGAAATCAAATATGACCTTTGAATGGAGACTAATTAGTAGCTCTATCTAATGAAGGTTCTGTCTAAGGCTAGGGTATTTAAGCTGACGCTTTGCGGAACACCCCTACCTGGGAACCGACATGGGAGTGAATTTGCTCTGGAGATTCTTAGGTGATATTATCGTGAGTGTCGTTAATTTAAAGTTGATTAATTTACTCACATAGACCTAATTAAATAATATGATTATAAACTTAGGTTAATTCAATATAAGAATTATATAGATAGACTTAGGTAAATATTAGCCGATTTATCTAGGCCAATCTCGATTAATTTAAAGTGCTGAGTGGGAGGAAATAAAGTGTATAAGATACATTTTATTTTTCGACCACAAATCTCCGTTAAAGTCCACACCATGAGATCCATACTCGGCCTCGTGGCGCAAATGGGAGCGTCCCCTTTCGGATGGTATTTGTATGGGTCGATATCAAAGTGGATGGAGAGAGTACTTAGTGATTGGGAGTGGGACCTATGAAAACGGGACCCACGGTCTCTTCTTTCGATTCACACTGTGAGACGCCTATGATCCGCCTGCTAGTTTGGCCTGGACCTGACAATCCTTTCGGAAGGCCTTGATCATAGGAGTCGGAACACCGTGAATTCTCGAAAGGGATACAATTTCCTTGTTGATTTTTCTTCTTGGTTCACCCTTCGGTAGCTATTGTTTGGACGGATACTTGGAAACTTAGGGTCTGTTTGGTAGGCAATCCGGATTCTGTTTTATATTTTCGGATTCACTGAATTCAATGAATACATGTTTGGCAGACGTGTTTTTGAAAACTGTTTTCGGATTCTGTGATCCAAATAGTAGAAATTCTGAAAACAACATTTTTATGTTTTCATTGTATCCAGATTCTGAATTTGAAATTTTAAATTGCAGAATTGTTAAACAAAGATAAATTCTTAATAAATATAGTATTTCATGTTTATAAACTTAATTTACTTTTGTTAAATTAAAATATGCATAATATAATATATTATAAAATATAAAATATTATATTATAAATAATAATTATATAAAATTTATTAAAAAAATACATGTTCATAAATTAATTAATAATGTCGTATATTCAACCTAATATTTATCTTTGCAGCTACAACTAGTTTTATGATCTATAAATATATTATAGAACACACTTTAAACTATTGTTTAAAATGAATTAATTTTCTAAATCTGCTACCAAACACATATCTGAAAACATGAAATACAGCTCTGTTTTCATTGAATTCCTTGTTTTCAAATTCCTGTTTTCGGATTTCCTACCAAACAGGCCCTTAAAGATTGAGGGTGACACTCACGGGATTCATTAAGAGTTAATGGATTCTGACAAAAAAATGGTAACTGGACGCCTGATGGAATAAAAGTTATTCTGGTATTAGGGTCTGGTTGAGAAAGTCTCGTCCCAGAGGAGGAGTGTTTCTGTTCACCCTTCGGTGGCGGTCATTGTAAACCTTTGGGATATCATTGCAAATTTTTAATGACCTAGGGATCATAAGATAAATTTTTGCTAAAACATGATTGGATTTCAAAAGTTTTTTGCGAGACTGACACAAAGTTTTTACTTGTTTTTTCAGCAAAATGTCTAGCTCAATAATAGCTTTACTAGCTTCGACAAATTAGTGAGAGATAATTTTCAAACTTGGAAAAACAATATAAACACGATTCTAGTAACTGACGACCTTAAGTTCGTGCTCACTGAGGAATGTCCTCAGATGTCAAGTTCAACCGTGTCACGAAGTGTTTGTGATGTGTACGATCGATGGATTATGGCCAATGAAAAGGCCAAGGTCTATATCATTGTCAGCTTGTCTGAAGTCTTGGCAAAAAAGCATGAGTTGATGATCACCGCCAAGGAGATCATGGAATCCTTGCAGGAAATGTTTGGACAACAGTCTTTTCAGGTCCGGCATGATTCGCTCAAACACGTCTTCAACGCACGGATGAAAGAAGGGACGTCTGTCCGTGAACATGGACATGATGACCCACTTTAATCTGGCAGAGATGAACGAGGCTTCGATCGATGAGTCGAGCCAAGTCAGCTTTATTCTGGAGACTCTTCCGAAGAGTTTCCTTCAGTTTCGTAGCAATGTTGTTATGAACAAAATTAGCTACACAGTGACAACCCTTCTAAACGAACTACAAAACTTCCAGTCCTTGATGAGGATCAGGACACCAGAAGCTGAGGCAAACGTTGCTTTCAGGTCCTTGCACAGGGGGTTCGACCTCTGGGACAAAATCTGTAGCTCCTTCACTCCCGAAAGGGAAAAAGAAGAAGATGAAGAAGGCTAAAGCTGACTGTGCTACCGCCCAAAAGGAAAAAAAGGTCAAGGAAGTTGCAGAGAAAGGAAAGTGTTTCCACTGCAATGGGGACGACCACTGGAAGCGTAACTGTCCCAAGTTTCTTGCCGATAGGAAGAATCAAGGTAAATGTGATTTACTGGTTACAAAAACCTTTTTAGTGGAAAGTAATGACTCTGCCTGGATACTGGATTCGGGCGCTACTAACCATGTTTGTTCTTCTTTTCAGGGAATTAGTTCCTGACAGCAGCTGCGAGAGGGTGAGATAACACTACGGGTTGGATCTGGGGAGGTTGTCTCTGCTGCAGCAGTCGACACGGTGAAGTTATATTTTGGCAGGAACTACATTTTATTAGATAATTTGTATATAGTTCCAGGGTTTACTAGAAACCTTGTTTCTATTTCCTGCTTAATTGAACATTGTATCTCAGTTTCCTTTGAATCTAATAAAGCGTTTATTTCTTTCAAAGGCACTTACTGTGTTCTGCTTCACTTGAGAATAACCTATATGTTTTGAAACCTAATTCGGTCAAAAGTGTTTTGAATACTGAATTATTTAAAACAACAAAAACACGAACTAAGAGAGTGAAAGTTTCTTCTAAAAAAAATGCCCATTTTTGACATCTAAGGTTAGGCCACATTAATCTCAATAGGATTGAGAGACTAGTGAAGAGTGGACTTCTAAGCGAGTTGGAAGAAAACTCTTTACCGGTGTGTAAGTCATGCCTTGAAGGCAAAATGACCAAACGTTCTTTTAGTGGAAAGGGATATAGAGCCAAAGAGCCCCTTGAGCTTATACATTCTGACCTCTGTGGTCCGATGAGTGTTAAAGCACGAGGTGGTTACGAATACTTTGTATCTTTCATTGATGACTATTCAAGGTATGGGTATATTTACCTAATGCATAGGAAGTCTGAAACTCTTGAAAAGTTCAAGGAGTACGAGGCTGAGGTTGAGAACCTGTTAGGTAAAACAATAAAAACACTTCGATCGGATCGAAGTGAAAAGTATATGGACACTGAATTCCAGGACTATATGATAGAACATGGAATTACGTCCCAACTCTCAGCACCTAGTATGCCACAGTAGAATGGTGTATCGGAAAGGAGAAACAGAACCCTATTGGACATGGTTCAGTCGATGATGAGCTATGCTCGTCTCCCTGATTCTTTTTGGGGTTACGCAGTGGAGACTACGGTGTATATTTTGAACAACGTTCCGTCGAAAAGTGTTTGTGAAACACCACTAGAAGAAAATAAGGCTACAATGACGGACGAAAAAATTAAGGGGCGAGATACAATGACGGACGGGAAGAAGGCGCGGAGGGAAATTTTCGCCGGACATACAATGACGGGCATTGCCCGTCATTGTAAATTCTTTTTAATGACGGGCTTTGCCCGTCATTATATGTATATTAAAAAAAAAAAATTTGGACACCTCAACCCGACAGCTCTCTCTCTCTCCACGTTCCCTCCCAGCTCGAATATCACTTTCCCCTTTCCCTCGATCTCTCCTCCATCAGTTTCCCTCCCAGCTCGCTTCACACCTCGTCGCCGGCCGTTCGGGAGTCGAAACCGCCGTCCATCTACAGCCGGCCGTTCGGGAGTCGAAACCGCCGTCCATCTCATCGTCGCCCGCCTCGTCGGTCTTCGCCTAATCGCCTGGTCGCCGCCGACCGTCACAATCGTCGACAGCTCTCTCTCTTCTTCATCAACCGCCGTCCACCGTCGACCGTCGATCGTTTGGGGAGTCACCGCCGGCCACGAAGCACCAAACCGCCGTCCTCCTTGACGCTCAATCACCGCCGACCGCTTCGCCGCCGTCCCCTCACCGTCTTTCTTCTCCGGTGGCCAGATCTGAAGCTTGAGGTCCAGATCTACACCCTCATTTGTAGATCTGCTTCATTGAGGTCCAAATCTGTCCCTTTAGCTTGTTTTTATGTGAGTTTAGCTTGTTTTTTTTGTTAGTTATCTTGAAATGCTCTTGAAATGATGAAGCTCTTGAAATGTTGAAGAGCACAAAGTTGAAATGGAAGTCACATTTGATGGATTATGCAATTTTTAGGTTGAGGTTGAGGTTGGATAGAACCATATATCAATTTTGAGGTTGAGGTTGGATTATGCAATTTTTAGGTTGAGGTTGATGGATTATGCAATTTTTAGCTTGTTTTTATATCAATTTTAGAAAAGATTTTTGAACCATATAATTAGCCTCCTTCACATTTGATGGATTATATCTTGTAGACCTACCTAGGACAAACCAATACCTAGGTCTGCATTTAGCCTCCAATTTTCTGCACAGTATTGCCCTTGCACATTATAAAACACTCCATAGCACACATTGAAAAAAAAGGACAAGCTAAATGAAATATCAGATGAATTCAACTTTAGTCAGCAAAACAAACTAGCAACAAGCTCAATATCTCTAACCACGTGCCATGCCTGGTGTGGAATATTTTTAGCGATTTCTGCCTTAGTCTATTGAAAAGAAGAAATGAATCTTGGTTTTCATTTCAACAGAAGATCACTAAGATGAACCAAACCTTAAGCAAACACACAAGAACTTTTCTAAACTCCAAGGTCACTAATGAGCACACTCATTCATCATAGCAAAATAGTGCCAGTTATATAAAACATATGGCCCATAAGTCTATCTTATATTTTGTGTGTGTCTTAGTGAGCTTATGGGTACCTCGGCTAATTTGACGGGACAATTGTTTGCCCCTTCAATATTTTGGTACTAGAAAACTCGTAGAATTTTAATGTCCTAAACAAGTGACTACCATGGGTCTGAACCTATTCCCTCCAAGGTCCACTCATTCTTTTCACTTATTTGAACCTAATAACTACTATGCCAACTCGTGATGGTTGGGTTTCATAGTATTCTAATGTCTTTGATATAGCTAAATATTATCTTTTGTGGTAACCATGAATGTTTGAACTATCTTACACACACATCTCAGCCTATCCCCCAAGAAATCTGCTGACCCTTACAATGCTTGACAACTCTAAACATAGTTCACTCCACTTTTTAGATTACTTTCACTTCTTCCTTAAAAACTTAAAAATATATATAATATAGGTTGAGGTTGTAAGAAAATGCGTTCAAAGCTACTTGTTATGCATTTTTTCTTTCAAGTGAAAATGTGTTCAATTTCTACCTAATTTAAGTCTAGTTTAATTAATTGCTTTAGAAACAAATGGATCGAAGGTAATTGGCATTAGAAATTATTAAAAATGTGATGCAAGTGTTGTTGATATTAATTGACATTAGAAAATTGGAGCTGACCCCATCTTTAGGTAGTTGAAAAAGTCTCAAAAGCCTCAATATTGTGGAAGCTACCCAAGAAACATATGAAGGAACTTCTCTCATGACTTTAAAAGTTCATTCTTGATTACTACTATCAAGTTCAAATTTTCATTTTTCTACCCAATTTAAAATTTGAATCTCAAACTTAACTCATTTTAATTAGTTAAAACTTATGGCATTGATTTTTTGTTTTCATAATCGGATGTCTCATTTTAATTTATTTGCTTTGATTATGCTTTATGAAAATAGATAAATTTACTTTTATATTGGGGATGGATTGAAGGAGGTTAATAACCTTGTATTACATTGTTGAGGAAAAAGTGTGAATTTCCTAAATTTTTCTTAATTATAATTCTTTGTTTGTGTTAACCTCTATGAGTTTATATTTCATATGTTTAATTTTATTAATATTAATAGTGATTGAGGAATGATTGAGATCTTTTGTTTAGCGTGTTTGGTTAGAATAATCATATGTTTAATTTTCTTAATAATAGTAGTGAGGTTGTGGATTAGAGGAAATGGTATTAGTCCAAAATATCATGATGTTGGTTTTTGAATCAACATCGTGAAATTGAGTGTGATGAACTTCTTGATAGTTTTTTTGTTCTTGATTTCCTAAAGAAATAGTAAGTACATAAGTTTAAGTAACTATTATTATTTCTTGTAGATTAAACTTTGAGAATATCGTTATGGATAAGTCGTGGATGTCAAAGAATAGAATGTCATCAGAATATCGTTTAGGAGTTGAGACGTTTATCCAAAATGGTATACGACATTCAAATAGGTCAGATGTCATTTGTTGTCCATGCTTGAAATGTGTGAATGCAAAGTCTCAAAATGCGAATGTCGTAAGAGACCATTTATATATTAATGGCATTGATGAAAGCTATAGAACATGGATTTGGCATGGTGAGTCACTACCGAATGAGAGAAAAGAGGAAGCTGAAGTTGGGGACGAAGATGTTGACGACACAATAGGAATGTTTGAGGCTGCACATAACTATTTCAATGACAAGTCTCCAATATTTGAAGAAGTGTTAGATGATGCCAAGAAACCATTGTACTTAAATTGTAACAATTTTACCAAAATATCTGCATTGATAAAGTTATATAATTTGAAACCAAAGTTTGGATGGAGCGATAAGAGTTTCACTGAGTTGTTAGCATTGGTTCGTGACATCTTACCAAGTCCAAATGAACTTCCTAGCTCTACATATCAAGCCAAAAAAATCTTGTGTACTCTTGGAATGAAGTATGAAAAGATTCATGCATGTAGTAATGATTGTTGTTTGTTTAGAAAAGAGCTTGCGGTTGTAGAAGTATGCCCTACATGCGGAACATCAAGATGGAAGCTTTGTAAAATTCGAAGGATGTGATGAAGAACATTCCGCGAAAGTCATGTGGTATTTCTCTCCTATCCCAAGATTTGAAAGAATGTTTTTGATAAAGAAAGAAATATCGAGTTTGTTGACTTGGCATGCTAATGAACGAGTAATTGATGGGTACATACGACATCCCTGCGGATACACTATCGTGGAAGCAAGTAGACAATTTGTTGCGAGTTTGGTTTAGAACCTAGAAATCTCCGTCTTGCTCTTTCTCTCTTGATGGAGTGAATCCACACGGTGATCTTAGTAGTAGATATAGTTGTTGGCGATTATGTTGGTGACATACAATTTACCTCCATGGTTATGCATGAAGCGAAAATTTTTGATGTTAAATGCATTAATATCTGGGCCTAAACAACCAGGGAATGACATAGATGTTTATTTAGCTCCATTAGTTGATGATCTGAAAAAACTTTGGAATGATGGAGTTCAGTGTTACGATGTACATCACGAACAATCTTTCATACTTAAAGCTATTTTATTGTGGACTATTAATGATTTTTCCGCATATGGCAATTTGTGTGGTTGTACAAAGAAAAAAAGGATATCATGCGTGCCCAATATGTGGGGAAAAATTTCATCCACTTATTTGCCAAAAGGGAAAAAATGGCATATCTTGGACATCGAAAACATTTACCCCGTAATCATCCATATAGAAGACAAAAGAAAGCTTTTAATGGTGAACAAGAATTGGAATTCGCTCCTGAACCGTTAAGTGGAGAGGAAATTCTTGCAAAAGTTAGTAGACTTCAATATTCGTTTGGAAAGAAGCCAAGAAAGGAAAAAAATAAAGGAGATCCTTCAAGCACTTATTGGAAGAAGAAGTCTATTTTCTTTGAGTTAGAATACTGGAAACATTTTGACGTGCGACATTGTTTAGATGTGATGCATATTGAGAAGAATGTGTGTGCAAATATTATTGCACGTTACTTGATATTCGGCAAGACAAAAGATGGATTAAAAACTCGTCTTGATTTGGTTGAATTGAACATTAGATCAGAGTTGGCCCCTCAATTAGGAGAGAAAAGAATCTTCTTACCTCAAGCATGTTATACACTATCGCGGATGGAGAAATTGAATTTGTGTAAGACACTATCAGAAATTAAAGTACCTGAAGGTTATTCTTCCAATATACAAAGTTTAGTGTCGCTCATGATTTGAAGCTTTATGGGCTTAAATCGCATGACCACCATGTTCTTATGCAACAATTATTACCCGTGGCTATACGTGGTATTTTATCAAAGTATGTTAGATATGCAATTATTAAATGCGTGTTTCTTTTTCAATGCCATATGTAGTAAGACGATCGATTCATCAAAGTTAAAAGGCTTGCAAGAGGATGTAGTGATTACTTTGTGTTTGTTAGAGAAATATTTTCCACCAAACATTCTTCACGATAATGGTACATCTTGTGGTCCATCTTGTAAGAGAGATAGAATATTGTGGACCGGTGTATTTGAGGTGGATGTATCCTTTGAACGATATATGAAAGTTCTAAAAGGTTATGTGCGAAATAGAAACCGACTGTAGGATGCATTGGAGAAAATTATATCGTGGAGGAGGTCAGAGAATTTTGTTTCGAATTTCTATCCGGGGTTGAGTCTATTGGGCTACGTTCAACGACAAGGAAAGAGAAATCGATTTTGATAGACCATTGTGCTGTTACTCACTATATCAAACCCAATAAGGAACAATTGGATCAAGCTCATCTTTACGTTCTTCAAAATGTGAATGACGTGCTTCCATACATAAGGCAACGTAAATCTCAACACATAACTTTTGAACTATGGAATGATGTACTAATTTTCATGTGTTCTATGAATTTAGGCAACACATGGAAACTCTATCTAGACTCAATCCTAGTAGATCCAAAAATAAAAAGTGGCTTCAAGATGAACATAATCGCACATTTAGCGGATGGTTGCGTGATCGGGTAATCTTGAGTGAAACTTTGTAATGAGTGGGGTTAATGTTTATTCCTACTTAATTTACAATGTATATTTTTGAGTTCAACTTGCTCTCGAGGTGCCAAACAACTCCATATCACCTTCTTTAAGATGGATAGCTCATGGGCCTTGTCCAGATGTAGCCACATTTAGTGGTTATGTGGTTAATGGTACTCATTATCATACGAAGAAACGTGATGATATTAGGAATACCCAAAATAGTGGAATTCTTATAACAAAGAAACACAATGCAAGTTTCAGTGCTAAGGATAAAAAATCTGTTATGTCCGACATGACCTTTTATGGTGTAATACAAGAGATTTGGGAGATTGATTTAGAAAATTAACATTTATTTTGTTAAAATGTGACTGGGTTGAGAATAATAATGGAGTTAAAGTAGATGACCTTGGATTTACAACTGTCAACCTTAATCGCATTGGGCATAGATCAGACTCATTTATTTTAGCATCTCAAGCCAAACAAATATTTTATGTAAAAGACCCTCTTGATCCTCGATGGGTGGTGGTTTTAACCCTCCTCAAAGAATAGTTGAAGAAGAATATTCGAGGTTGATGTTGATACAGTTCAAGATTGTGGATATGGTGTCCTAGAAAGAATGCCTAATATTGACGTGACCCATGAAATCGATGAAATGTCATCCACATATCTTAGAAATGATTGTGAGGGTATATAGATCGATAAATAATGTATTAAATATGGTATGCATTTGTTTAGTTATTTCAATTTTTATGAGTTCAATATATATATGTTATTATAACTTATATTTTTTATGGTATTTTTTTTTTGGCAGATTGTTACAATGAGTGGATCAAGTGACGAGGAAGTGAATGTATCGATCCAAATGGAGGCTAGACATACTAATCGACGTGGTCTCACTACTATGCGTGGTCCGCAGCGCGTAGGACTCTGAGGGGAACGCTTGGTCATCCAATTCAACAATCAAGGCCAAAGTATTGGTGATAATGCAAACCAAATGCAAAGTTACATAGGAGTTTGCGTTAGGCAACAAATTCCATTAAGTTACAAGACTTGGAAAGAGGTTCCCAAGAATTGAAAGATAAAATTTTTGATTCTCGTAGAGGTAAGAATAATAGTATTTTTCCGTACAAACTTCTTAATATATAGAGTTATTTAGCCATTTATTATGTGTTTCCTATGTAGATGTCATTTGTGATCGACCCTAGGTCCAAAAATGCTATTCTTCAATCAGCGGCAAATAAATTTCGAACATTTCGATACACGTTGTATCAAAACACATACTTCCATTTAAGGATGAGCCGTCCTTGTTGAAGCATCCTCCACAAAAGTATTCACACATTGATCAAAACCAATGGGAAGCATTTGTGAATGCTAGATTATCGGAAGAATGGGAGGTAAGTACATTATACTTGTTGCTTTTAAAAGTTAGTAAAAAAGGTACATTATACTTGTTTCTTTTAAATTGATTCTATTATGTGATACAGGCACAAAGTCGTGTACAAAAGGAAAGGAGAGAGAAATGTAAATATAATCATCACATCTCTCGTAAAGGATATGTCAACTTAGCTGAAGAACTAGTGAGTAACATTATTTCTTATAATTTTCCATAAATGAGATTTAATAACTTGTGTGTTTATATAGGAATTGGTGGACGATCCTTCCACTCGTGCCTCCTTATGGATACAAGCACGAAAAGGAAAAAATAATGAATACTACGATGATGAAACCAAACAATGCGCTAGTCGAATCGTAAGTTAATATGTTTTATTTTAACATGATGCAAAAATGATTAAGTAGTTTAAATATCTTATGGTTAGTTTCAATGTTAATCTAAATGGTTGTGACAGACGAACTAGCTATGAAGAATAAAGGTAAAGACATATTGACCGAAGCATTAGGCACGCCGAACACACGAGGGGCGTGTTAGAGGATTAGTTATGTCTCACAAACCATCAACATACTTTAACAATCCTCGAGCGAAGTCAAAATCAAGCAAAGAGTCCGCAAAGAAAATGTCGTGCTCACCTTCCAAAAAGTCTGCAAGCATAGGCGGTAATCATCCAAAAGACAAGGAGATCATTGACGAGGAGGAAGAAATTTTAGAGGTAATTACGATTTTGTGGAATTTTTTTGATCATATATGATACATTTTTCTCACATTCCTTTTTAATTTTTGAAGGGAACTCCATGCCATCTAGCAATAGGATCAAAGGATAATATGGTTCTTTGTGAGGCACAATGTACACGTCGACGCTCAATTTCCCACCGTCCATGGAGTTCCCTTAGGAGATGAAAATGTTAGAGTGGTAGTGGACATGATCGTGAGGTGAAGATGCTCTACTACCAATTCCTATACTGGGGAGAAGTAGAGTCCCTGAGTCAATCTATGGGAAATTTTGTGGCATGGCCTCGTGACCTTGTCATTTTTAATAAGGGGAAAAAGGTATGAAATTATTCAACTCAATGTTAAAAATTACTAAATTCTTTGTTTACAAATTTAAATGTTGTTTTCTTGTGATAGGTGGCTTCTCCAAAGCCAAAACATAAGTCGGATGTTTCTGTACATGTGCCTACTTCACATTCTACAAAGTACACAGATGCTCACGTGACTATTAAACTTCTCAATCGTTATGCAATGTTATCGATGCAAGAAGATGCACGATTCAAGTCACGTTGAGTGAGCACATGTTCGGGAGGAAAAGTTAATTTATTTACATCGCGATGATATCTCGCACATCGTGGGATGGTGGAGATAGGGTACTCTGCATAGTCGCATACATTGCGTAAGTATACAACATCTTCCATTTACAACTATATTGACTACGCTTTTGAATGTTTTATTAAAATGACTTTACTTTTGTTTTAGGTATCTTTGATTTGTATGTGACTATGAAATAATCGCCAAGTTCTTGTTAGTTGATCAAATAACCATTTCTAATTTTATTAAAAGTCAAGAAACACGTTGTATAAATCGCTAACAATGAGTTAGAAATGGTTAATTTGGACTTGGATCAACAAGTTTTCATCCATATATAATATGGGTAAGTTTAAATTACTTCAATTTATTTATATGTTTTTGTTCATAAAATGATATTAGAATACTCCTAACTTTAATAGATATCATTGGATGTTGATCGTTATCCATCCGAGGGCAAACACCGCTTATGTCTTAAACTCGTTGAGGAGTAAGATCGAAGAAAGTTTTCAAGGAACAATAAATACGTAAGTGTTTCAAACCTTTAGAATGAATTACTTTCTATTAATTTTTCTAATGTTTCAAACACTTTAGATCCTTGAGAATGTGGCAAGCCAAGCACTCACTTCCACAATATCGTTCTTCCATCACTTGGAAACTTGTAAAGGTAAACATAATTTTAATATATTCGAATGTTTTGTTCAACGTTGGAACAATATTTAACTCAAATATGCTATTTTTAAATTATTTTGCATATAGTGCCCCCGTCAACCAAGTTACGTGGAGTGCGGGTACTATGTATGTAAGTATA
Organism: Trichosanthes cucumerina; assembly: GCA_036507285.1. Classification (NCBI taxonomy): domain Eukaryota; kingdom Viridiplantae; phylum Streptophyta; class Magnoliopsida; order Cucurbitales; family Cucurbitaceae; genus Trichosanthes; species Trichosanthes cucumerina. Next base: position 33,505,668 of record CM071843.1, read on the forward strand.
TATACGAGAAATCGTATATAATTCTAGTATTCCTATAATGAACCTCGTAAGTACTCTTATTTTATCCGGTTTGTGATTCAAAACATAATTTAGTCTAATGTTATATTATTTTTCTTTATAGTTCAACACAAAAGCGCATACAAACAAGAAGAAATCGACGAGGTTCGAGTAGAAGAATGGGCGGATTTTGTTAGTGTTTTGTGTAAGCCATTTGTGAATACGAATTTTGTGAAATTTTTACTACATTTCGTTAGGGTGTACAATATACTTGTTTATAATGTATATAGTAGAAGTGTATTAGTAGTTTGTGTTTTTAGATGTATATACTTTGTTTGTTTGTTGGATGTGGAGAGGCGGGTGGCCTCATTCTTCCGAACTGGGATTGGAGTTTGTTGGGTGTTTTGTATGAATGAATGTGTTTTAGATTACTTGTTTGTTGGATGTGGAGAGGCGGGTGGCCTCATTCTTCCGAACTGGGATTGGAGTTTGTTGGATGTTTTTGTATGAATGAATGTGTTTTTAGATGTATATACTTGTTTGTTGGATGTGAGAGGCGGGTGGCCTCATTCTTCCGAATCTGGGATTGGAGTTTGTTGGATGTTTTTGTATGAATGAATGTATTTTTAGATGTATATACTTGTTTGTTGGATGTGGAGAGGCGGGTGGTCTCATTTTTTCGAATCTGGATATATAGAAGTGTTCTCGCAATGTTTGAGTTATGGTTAGTTGATGTCCTGTAGAGGTCATGCCAAATTTTTACTTATTGGCTTGATATTTCGTGTTAGTTTTAGAGTTTCATCGAATTTTGTGATATAGGTGTTAAGGTTTATGATGTAGGAGTTATGGTTTCAAAGTGTTATGATATAGGAGTCTATGATTTTAGAGTTATGGTTAAGGTTTATGATATACTAGTTTATGGTTAATTAAGGTTTGTGATGGTTTTAGAGTTATGGTTAAGGTTTGTGATATATGAGTTTATGGTTTTAAAGTTATGGTTAAGGTTTGTGATATATAAGTTTATGGTTTTAGAGTTATGGTTAAGGTTTAATTTTGATATATGAGTTATGGTTAAGATTTGTGATATAGGAGTTTATGGTTTGTAATATTAGTAGTTTATGGTTTTGGATATAAAAGTTTTCTATGTGCATTGTTTTGGTTGAAAAAGAATTTTGTTGGATGTTGTTATGGGTGATTTGATGTATGTTTTTGGATATAAAGTGTTTTTGTTTCATGTTTGTAAATTTGTATAGTGATTTCATGTGTGGTTTCAATATAGAAGTTAATATATTTGCAATATTTCAGGTAATTAGTTATTAAAAATTGTTGGTGCCATCGGGCTATTAACGACGTTTTTTTATTAAAATTATGCTAAAACGATGACGGGCATTGCCCGTCATAATAAAAAAATTATGAACTAAAAATAATGATGAGATATAATATGTGGACAATAGGTTTTTTAAAAAAATTTCCAAGAGTTTTAATGACGGGCAATGCCCGTCATTAAAAGTCGTTTCAAGCCATGTTATATCGATGGCGGCCGACTTTTAATGACGGGCATTGCCCGTCATTAAAAAGTCGCCAAATCATTGTATGTTACAATGACACTTCGCATAGATGACGGGCGCGCGCCCGTCATCAAAACCCTTTAATGACGGGCAATGCCCGTCATTAAAACCCAAATTTCTACTAGTGCACCTTTCAAACTTGGAATGGACGTAAAGGCAGTTTACACCATTTCAGAATTTGGGGATGTCCGACCCATGTGTTGGTGTCAAACCCGAAAAAGATGGAACCCCCTTCAAAATTGTGCCTATTTATAGGTTACCCAAAAGAGACTAGGGGTGGTCTGTTTTATGATCCTAAGGAAAATAGGGTTCTTGTGTCGACAAACGCCACTTTCCTTAAGGAAGAGCACGTCAGGGATCATTTACCTAGAAGCAAAATCATGTTAAACAAAATGGGCAGTACATCAGGAAGAGTTGTTGATGGGGCTAGTACGTCAACAAGTGGTGTTGATTCTAGCACGTCTAGTCAAGTCCGTTCTCAAAAGTTGAGAATGCCTCGATGTAGTGGGAGGGTTGTGAGACAACCTGAACGTTACATGGGTTTAGCTGAAACCCAAGTCGTCACCCCTGATGATGACTGCGAGGATCCATTGACCTATGATCAGGCAGTGGCTGACGTTGACAAAGACGAAAGGATTAAAGCTATGAACTAGGAAATGGAGTCGATGTACTTTAATTCCGTCTGGGAGCTTGTGGATCAACCGGATGGGGTAAAACCTATAGGTTGCAAATGGATCTACAAGCGTAAACGTGGCGTAGATGGGAAGGTTCAGACCTTCAAAGCTCGACTAGTGGTAAAGGGTTTTACCTAGGTTGAAGGGGTTAACTATGAAGAAACCTTTTCACCTGTTGCCATGGTAAAGTCGATCAGGATCCTTCTGGCCATTGCCACATATTATTACTATGAGGCATGGCAGATGGATGTCAAGACCGCCTTTCTGAATGGCAACCTTGACGAGACCATCTACATGGACCAACCCAAAGGGTTCATTGCCCAAGGCAAGAGCAAAAGGTTTGCCGGCTTCATAGGTCTATTTATGGACTGAAACAAGCCTCGAGGTCTTGGAATATAAGGTTTGATGAGGCGATCAAATCTTATGGCTTTGATCAGAATGTTGACGAGCCTTATGTCTACAAGAAAATCGTCAACAACACTGTCGCATTTCTGATATTGTATGTGGATGATATCCTTCTCATTGGGAATGAGGTAGGATTTCTTACTGACATAAAGAAATGGTTGGCTTCGTAATTCCAAATGAAAGATTTGGGAGAACCACAATATGTTCTAGGTATCAGATAGTCTGCAACTGGAAGAACAGAACGCTAGCCATGTCTCAGGCATCTTATGTTGACAAGATGTTGTCTAGATATAAGATGCAGAACTCCAAAAAGGGCTTGCTGCCTTTCAGGCATGGGGTTCACCTGTCTAAGGATCAATGTCCTAAGACTCCTCAAGAGGTTAAGGATATGAGACGAATCCCTTATGCTTCAGCTGTTGGCAGCCTCATGTATGCCATGTTGTGTACTAGGCCCGACATTTGTTATGCAGTTGGGATTGTCAGTAGGTATCAATCCAATCCAGGATTAGATTACTAGACAGCCGTAAAGGCAATCCTCAAGTATCTTAGGAGAACGAGGAACTACAACCTTGTGTATGGGAGTGGGGATTAGATCCTTACGGGATACACAGATTCTGACTTTAAGACCGATAAAGATTCTAGGAAATCCACTTCAGGGTCAGCTTTCATTCTGAATGGAGGAGTTGTAGTATGGCAAAGCATCAAGCAGGGATGCATCGCTGATTCCACTATGGAAGATGAGTATGTTGTGCTTGTGAAGCTGCAAAGGATGCTATGTGGCTTAGAAAGTTCATGACAGATTTGGAAGTTGTTCCAAATATGAACTTATCGATCACGCTGTTTTGTGACAACAGTGGTGTTGTAGCCAACTCGAGAGGGTCTCGAAGTCATAAGAGGGTCAAGCACATTGAGCGGAAGTGTCACTTGATACGGGAGATTGTGCACCGCGGCGACGTGACAGTCACGCAGATAGCATCGGAGCACAACATTGTTGATCTATTTAAAAAGGCCCTCACGGCTAAGGTGTTTGAGGGTCACTTAGAGAGTCTAGGTCTTCGAGTGCTTCCTGACTAGGGCACGTGGGAGTATTGTAAAAGGTATTCAATGCCCTAGTTTATTTAATCAATTGAAGAGAATGAAAATTCCGCAACGGAAAAGACGATTGAATCGTCGTGGTTTCGTTATGAAAATTTTTTCTTAAAACCGAATTTATCATATAAATCCTAGGCTAAACATGCTTTAATAAGGAAAAAACAACAAGAGAATACACTTACTTGTTGAAGAACCTTTCTTCACGATTTCCTTCTCCGGCCAGGAACACTTCGCGTTCCTGATCTCAACGATCTCGATCTCAATGAACTTCGAGCAACCCGGACACTTCCAAAAGGGCTTCTCGGTTGTTCTCCTTAGGTAGAATGAGAGTTGTGAGACTTCTTTTGGTGAAAGAGAGAAGAGAATTTTAGAGAAGAGTTGAGAGAGAATGAGAGATGTCTTTGTTGGGATTTTTGTCCTAATCTCGTGCTTGTAATATACAGTTTGAAATTAATAAGAGTTATTTATTTCATCACTTTGTGTCTCATAATATTTATAAACTTTTCCAATAAACTAAGCTCGTGGTCATTGAATTTATGAGAGAACTAGAACTTGAGCGGTGTGTAGTGGACACACAGGGAGGATCACGTTCGAGTTAATGACCCGAACGGTCTACAGTATATGGATAGGGTTGGAGACCTAATCCTAGATATACTGTGGATGCGACCCACTTTGTATTGGATACAAACGAGGTGATCTGACTCGTTCATGTGGTTGACATGCGAGTGGAGGCATCCTGTGCATTGAGATTGTACACAACGGGCATCGTGAATTATTAGACCCATCGATGTAACACCGCTGTTGATAGTAAGGACTAATAACTTCGTAGATGACCATTAGTGACTCGACCGAATCCTCGAAGGCGTGTTACGGACTCGTCTGCAGAGTGCGTCCTTTGACTAGTGCGGGTGAGGGTGCACGATTACTCGCCCAATATGCCTATCTTCTCAGGGACAGAACCAAGTAGGGAGCTGGGAACTTAACTACGCGAGATGGAATTCACTCGTTCCCGCCTTTAGGGAAACTAGAGGGGTTGTTCCCTTAAGTGTTGTCTCCAGGGCTTGGACAACGGGCGCCCAACTTCTCACTGGCCCGAGAAGGGTGTTGTGTATGGTTGGACCATCACAATATGTTGTTCATTAGAGGAGCAGTTGGGACTTAAGGAACAAGAGGTAGACATATGGGTAAAACGGTAATTTGACCCAGCCGTGTCTATGAACAACCTGCAAAGGGTCGACTCATGGGCATTGGTTATATCAGTGGACACGTAATATTCTGCACTGACGGGAGTGCAGCTACGGGCTATAGTAGAGTGTTACCGTAGCTAATGAATGTTGGTTAACCGGGTCAAAGAGTTTGACAGGTTAATCTCGGATCATTGGAGCCCGTCAGTGTAGGTCCATTAGGTCCCTCGGTTGGCTCAATCTGGGTTAAAAGAAGGGTTAATGTTTTGGTGTGAAATTGAAGTGTTCAATTTCACTTTAAGGGCATTTATGTCGTTTATATGAGATATGAATGATATAATATATAGTTTAATGTGAATGAGATTCATAATAAACTATATAGCCTAATTGTTGAATTAGGGCTAATTGGAGAAATTAATTGAGAGAAATTAAATTGGATGTGATTCAATTTAATTAATACACAATTATTGCAAATGAGATTTGCAATATGAGATATGAGATATCTTTATATTATATGGTTATGCAAATGAGATTTGCATAACCTATGGTTGTGGTAAAGTGATAATAATGTGGAGATTTTAACTCCATGATTATTCCACTATATAATCCCTTCTTCCAAGAAGGAATGCACTTCAATCTCTCATTTTTTGGATTCTCACCCAAAAGGAAGAGAATTCTCTCTACTCTCTCTCATTTTCTCCTCCCTCTCCAAAACCTCAAGTTCCCACAAACTTCCCTCTTTCCAAAGGAAGAACAACCGAGACTCCAAGTGGTTGTGTTCGGGTAACGTTCGTGGAGAGCATTTGTTGAGATCGAGAAGCACGAAGCGTTCGTGATCTTTGGAAGAAATCTTGAAGAGAGTCTTCAAGAAGTAAGTAACTTAACCTTACTGTAATTTCTTCTTTTCTAGCATGTTTAACTTAGATCTAAGTGTTAGATCATTTTAACAAAATCGAGTAGCGTAATGATACCATGATTATTCGATCGTCTTCCGCTGCGCGGGGATTCTCATTCCCTTCAGTCTTTTTGTGAGAAATCCAAAAAATGACACTCTTCCTCACAAAATCCTTCTTGCAAATGGTTTATATAATGGTGATAGGTGGAGTTGAAATCTCCACCTATTTACCATTTTACCACAGCCATAGGTTATGCAAATCATATTTGCATAACTACATATAATAAGATATCTCATATCTCATTATACTAATCACATTTGTATAATTGTCGATTTTAAATTGAATCACATTCAATTTAATTTTTCTCAATCCAATTTCTCCAAATTAGCCCTAATTAAACAATTAGGCTAACCTATAGTTTATTATGAATCTCATTCACATTAAACTATATGTCAATCATATCTCATGTAAATGACATAAATACCCTTTTAATGAATTTGAACACTTCAAATCCACACCAAACTGTAAACCCTCTATATATCCAGTTTGAGCCAACCGAGGGACCTAATGGACATACAGGTGACAAGCTCCAATGATTCGAGACTAACCTGTCAAACTCTTTGACCCGGTTAATCAACATTCATTAGCTACGGTAACACTCTACTAAAGCTTATATCTACACTCTCATCACTGTAGGACAAGTTGTGTCCATTGATATAACCAATGCCCGTAAGTCGACCCTTCACAGGTTGTTCGTAGACACTACTGGGTCAAATTACCATTTTACCCTTGTGTCTACTTCTTGCTTCTTAAGTCTCCACTGCTCCTCTAATAAACAACAATGTTGTATGGTCCAACCATAAACAACACCCCTCTCGAGCCAGTGAGAGAGTGGGTGCCCGTTGTCCAAGCTCTGGAGACAGCGCTTAAGGTTACAACCCCTCTAGTTTCCCTAAAGTCAGGAACGAGTGAATTCCATCTCGCGTAGTTAAGTTTCCAACTCTCCTCGTGGTCCTATCCTTGAGAAGATAGGCATATTGGGTAGATAATCGTGACCACCCTCATCCGCAGTACTAGTCAAAGGGCGCGGACTTCGCATGAGGAGTCCGTAACACGCTTAGGATTAAGGTCGAGTCACTAATGGTCATCTACAAACTTATTAGTCCTACTATCAACGGTGTTACATCAGTAGGTCTAATAATTCACAGTCCGGTCTTGTACAATCTCATTGCACAGGATGCCCCCACTCGCATGTCAACCACATGAACGAGTCAGATTACCTCGTTTGTATCTAATACAAAGCGGGTTGCATCCATAGCATATCAAGGATTAGGTCTCCAACCCCATCCATATAATGTAGACCGTTCGGGTCATTTACTCGAACGTGATCCTCCTTGTGTGTCCATTACACACCGTTCAAGTCCTAGTTCTCTCATAAATCAATGACCCTGGAGCTTAGTTTATTGGACAAAGTTTGTAAAATTGCGAGACACAAAGTGATGAAAGAAATAACTCTTATTTATTTCAATAGTGAATATTACAAACAAATACGAGGTTAGGACATACATCCCAACATAGAATACCTTCTAGTTTAAATACTTTTGAAAAAAATAATTATCTTATATTTTTTCAAAAGTATTTTAAATAAAAATTTTGTTTAGTTATTTTCCAAAGTGATTATATTAATTATAATTTTTTTTATTTTTTATTACATATTTTGAGGATTTTTTATTAATCACTTTAAACTCATTTTTTGATAATCCATCTATTAAGAGTTTATAAAAAAAACGTTTTTAAATTAATCAAATTTTGTGCATCATTTTTTATTTATTAAGATTTTTTTTAAACCCCACTTTGATCAAAGAAAATCACTCAATAAACTAGATTAAAAATAATTTATATTATCAATATTTTAAAGGCGATTAAAAACAAGTTATTATCAATAAATTAATAACTTATTCAAAGCATGAGTCAAAGATACCATTGGGACTTTAGATCAACACTCTCATATAGACCATTGATAAAGCTCATATTTGACATTTTTTAGCCCTTTTTACTTAAGCTATTTGTACAATTGTATGCTTTTATATTTAAGAAAAATAACAAATTCATGAAACAATAGCCAAAATTAGCTAACGGAGTGTTTTGAGCTAAGAAATAAAAAATTAGATGATAAGAGTTGATTTCTAATGAGTTTGAATGAAAAGTGAAACAGCTAGAATTGCGATTACATTTCCAACTATAATTTTGCCTAGGACAGAAATCTGAAAAATCGAGAATAAATCTTCGATTTTCGGCAAATATTTGAAGATTCTCTCCACAATTTGGGCTTAAAGAGATTCAATTCTTTCCTTAATCATTTATAGAGCAAACTCTATCACTTGGAAGCTATAAATAATAAGATTCAAGCTACGAAAATAAGAGACAAACATCCACTACCGCGACAATACCCATTTACTTATGTACTTTTTGCTTTCTGTTTTCTCGATTTTGGGGAGAAAAAATGCGAAAAAACTTCAATCCAACCCTATCGAAAGTCTAGAGTTGTGAAGATCTTTCCCTTGAATGTCTTAATCTTAAGCCTAGGTTTGTCAGCTTAACTGAACTTAACTTGGAAAAGTGAGTTTAGTGGTAGAACACTAGATACATGACTAAATTTGATTTATTAAATGAGAGTGAATAAATTAACCCTAGAATCTTAAGCGAATAACCTAATGTCATGTTTAGCTATGGAAATAGACTAGAAGGTTGATTTGTGGCATACACGAGTTCAATTAAGCTTGAAAAAGTCGATTGATATTTAGTAATTCGGGGTTATGTTATCAATATTTAATTAAATTATGAATTATTCAAGTTGCATATAATGTATACAACCATGTATATTTTCCAAAATTGGATTCCACCTTTGTAAATAGTAATTTAGGATTTTAACTATTCTTTCATTGAGTTTGGTTCTCTAAATAAAATTGGGTATAAGTAGTTGTGGTAGTTAATTAATCTAAGAAAAATAGTCCTTGAGATCGATCCCGGTCACTTATACTGCAAATATAAGAGGTTTAGGTTAAAGAAATTATTATTTGATAGGTTCTTTGACAAGCTCTTCATCAGTAGTAGACCATATTGGAGAGCTAATGAGGAGGCTCGAGACTTGAAATCGTGGGACATCACTTGGAAATGAGTGTTGGTACGCATTGTCCAGTTTTTCTCTATTCTTATGTTTTGTTTCTATTTATGTTAAAATTTTTGTGGGTTATTTAGATTGATTCATGTATGTTAAACTCTTGGTTAATTATTTTTATATTATGTTTATGTTGATTTGCGAATTTATGTATTTGTAATGCCTTTTATGCATAATTCTTTGAAGCTTTTGGCCATAACTTTGTTTGTTAAGTTGAATTTAGCTTGAGAAAGTAAATTTAACTAAGAACTTAGATGCATGACTAGGGTTAATCTATTGCATGAGAATGAATAAGTTAATGTGAGAAGCCTTAAAGAGAATTCTTAATGTTGTGTTTAGTTGTAAAAATAGACCGAAAGGTTGATTTACATCTTTGCATGAGTTTAATTGGGCTAGAGAGAGTCAATTGAATACCTTAGTAATTCTTGGCTTAGGATTGTTGTATGTTTCATAATTTGTTAATCAATTTCATATTTGTGCTTCATCACTTGAAATTTATCAAATATCTCTCTAAAATTAGACTTCCCCTTTGTAAACATTAGTTTAGGTTTTATTAGTTTTAAAAATCCAAATCTAAAGTTATGTTTCTCTAAATAAAATTAAGTATAAGTAACTATGGTACTTAATTCATACTAGGAACTCTGATTGTAAACCCGAGATCTTTCTTTGGAACTTCCATTTTATCAAACAACAAAAAGAAAGAAGAAATGAATGTTTAAAACTTGATTTTCCATGTTTTAAAAAGGAAAGAAATGAAGTGAAAGGCAAAAGGAAAACAAGGAAGGAAAGTTTAAACCATTTTGGTTTGGATTGCTTTTAAGACAAAAGAAGAAAAGGAAATGAAACAATGTTTAATATACTAAGTTTGTTTTGTTTTGCAAGGAAAAGATAAGAAATGAAAGATAAAGGAAGGAAAAAGGAAAAGAAATGAAAAGAAAGGAAAGGAAAGGTGGATGGTGGATGGTGGGACCCCACCTTTGTTTCTTTCTTTTTAAAAAGACTTCCCCCATCGATTTCTCCTCATTTTATGAAGTAAAGACAAGGGTTTTCATGGGAGAAGCTTAAAGGAAGAAGAAGAAGGTGGTTTTGGAGCTGGATTTAAAGAAGAGAGGGAGAGAACTCAAGCAATTGGTATAACAGCAAGGTAATCACTCTGCCATGTTCTGCTATTTTGTTCATCTCGAGCTCCACAGAAAGAAGTAAGAGCTGCGATTTTGTTTCATGCAAGTTAACTCATATTGGAACAAAATTCGTGAAGGATGCTCGAGCAAAATCGGATCTTAAGCTACTGATTTGTAAAGAGGAAGACAGAACACAGAATTTACTGTCAAATCCGAGAAGTCTCTGATGTTTTGGTTGTACTGACCTGTAGAATCGGAATCAGAAGCTCTATTAGGTAAGGTTGGAAAGCTTATTGAATTTCCTACAACTTTCATGAAGAAATCGTGAATGGAAAATGATTGGAAGATGTTGTAAATAGCAGGTCAAGTTTCGGGTTGCAGCAGAAAATCGAATCTGGAATAGCAGAAGTTAGTTCCTGGGAAAGAAGCTTTCGAGGTATTTCTGATCCAATCTATTGGGAATTTCAATTTTATGTCTTCATATGATTTTTAGAGGATTCAAAAAGGAAGAGTTTGGTATAAATTGCACCCTGTTTGGCTAAGTAATGAAGAAGTTATGGCTGTCTGAATACAGGGCATAAAATCTGTTAAATGCTGGAATTTTTGTTGGAGTGTTTTCTTGTAGTTTTAAAGTTAAAACCATGAGCTCGAGGTTCTAAAACATGGTTTTGGTTTGTTTGACAGGCCAAGAGCGAATAGGTCGAGTGTGTACGGGTCAAGACTCTAGTTCTAACACGTGAGTGACAAAACGAACTTGAAAATGAGCTATATGCTTGAAAAATGCTTTAAGAAATGCAAGTTTTGCTAGAATGAATTGTTTCAAAGCTTTGCGTTTTATTTTTGAACACATGACTATGAGTATTCTTGTTTTCCTAGAAATGTTTTAAGTGTTCATTGTGACCCTAAAAGTCTTTATAAAGTTTATACATGAGCATATGTCCAATGGTTGCCAAAATTTATGGAAATGTTATGATTTCAAGCAAGCATGTACTAGCAAGTATGTTTTAAAGATTTCAGTTCTATGAATGTTTGAGTAAGCTTGAGTTTTATGAAAGAAAAGATAAGCGGACATGTTCAATGTTTTCATGTGATTTTTACGAGATATTGAGCCCGAGGCTTTATGGTGCGCAGTGTGCACACAAGTCTTATTCTGTTGTCGACGTTGAGTGTACTCGTGATACAACCATTGTTGCATCGTGAGTCTTTGGCGGGCCCCACTACGACAAAGACGATGGGAGTGCTGGGCGGGCCCCACTACATCGTAGAATAAACGTTGGTGTACTGGGCGTGCCCTACACAACGTAGATGGTGACATGTTTTAAAAAGAGTTTATATCATTTACATGCCTTACGAGATTTTAACGGTGTCTTCTTTGGTTTTCATGAAAAGCTATAATGATTACATGATTACTTTTAACGCTTGATTACTGGATGCATATGCTCATAGATGGCCAGGTGATATGATTTACGAGTTAATAGCTTTCTTTTAAACTCAAGTCACTCACTGAGCTTTATAGCTCATTCTTTCAGTGTATTTTCCCACTTTTCAGGTAGAGATCGAGCTCCCGGTGCCTGAAAAAACCGCCATAGTCTCTTTGAAGCTTCATAAGTTTGATATTTTGTACGTGGCTGGTGTGGTTTAGCAAGTCCATATGTTTGTAAATTATTTTAAGGGAACTATGTAGTTATAGTCGTATGTGCTTTAGAGGTTGTGGTTGCTTAATTAGTGGTTTGGACTGTTTGTGGTTCTGATGTTCTTGCTCGTTTTAGTTTCCAAGAGAGACTTAAGAAGAGTTTCTCCTCATGTACGTCTTATAGATGTCCAGTTTTCGCTGTGCTAAATTTAAAGTGTTCCATATGCGAACATAGTTTGTTTTCAGGTAAAGTAGTGTCAGCAGGTATTGTTAAGAGGTAACAATGTTTGTTGGGTTCATGCCGTCTCCCGGGCTAAGTTAGCAAGTGGTTCGGGAGGGGGTGTGTCACTGATCCCTATGGATGACTCTAACCACTAACCACTGCAATGATCTTTAAGTGTTTATGTGGTATGGTTTTATAAATTTAACTTGATAGAGCCTTCGACAAGCTTAGAATGAAAATTCACGCTATCATGTACCCATCATGTGTCTGCAACTTGTACAACAAGGCTTGAGTTGTCTAGAGATTGATGCCTATATGTGTTCACATCAATCTCTTTCGAGCTCAATACGATTTAGCGAAAACAAGCATTGCTCTGATACCAATTGAAGGGAATCGAATCCCCATGAGCAGCGAAAACGTGGTAATTGGAACGTAATTGCTTGATTATTTTTGGGTTACTCTAAAAATCCATACATTGACAAAATACAGAGATAAGCAAATTAAAACAAAAGCATGGATTAAAGCAATAAAGTAACATGTTGTACATAACTTAAACTAAAAGGAAATAGAAAGTATTACCTTTGTAGTTTCAACAAATCACAACAACTCCTTGCTTCTACAAATTGTACAACACAACAACATAGTTTTGCCTCTGTTCTCAGCAAGACACAACCAAAAGTGCAAACCTTCTATTCTCTAAGTTCTTTTGATCTATCCTTTGTGGGAAGGATTCCAACTATTGGAAGAATAAGGGAATATGTGAGAGAGAGAGAATTTTTTCCAGCAATTCACAATTGCTTCAAATGATTTCATCAATCAACCTTTCCTTCTTCCAATTGGAGAAGAAATAGCCACTGGAAGGGATAACTTCCTACTCCCTATCGATGGGGAGACGGGAGACGTGGGGAACATATCCTTTTTATTTTTATTTTTATTTAATTAATTTAATAATTAATCAAATTAATTATCAATTAATATAATTAATTAATTAAATCATATTTAATCAATATTAAATTAAATATCTTATATTTAATTAAAATTAAATCACATTTAATCATATTTCCTTCTAACCGATAGTTTTAATGTACATCTTATGTACATTAAATTTTAACCTATAGTTTTTAAATATGAATCTCATTCACATTTAATTAATATTTGAACTCCTTCAAATATTCAATTTTCTCATATAATTTAATATAAATCATATTCAAATTAAATTTATAATATAAAGTTCCAAAACTTTATATTATAATGTATCTTTATACATTAATGTTTCTTCCCTAATTGAAATTGAACATTTCAAATTCAAATAATCTAAGAACCCTTTACGAGTTACAAGGTGGACCTAATGGACCTACAGATCAGAAGCTCCAACGATACGAGATTATTCGGTTAATCTCATTAATCTCCTAATCAACATTTGTTAACTGCGGGAACACTCCACTAAAGTCTCGCAGTTGTACTCTTCTCACTGTAGATATTTTTCTGTGTCCACGGATATTGACCAATAACAGCAAGTCAATCCTTCACGAATGTTCGGAAAACCAGTTGGGTCAAATTACCCCTAGGTTACACCTTTTACCTTAAGCCACAATGCTCCTCTAATGAACAATCTGTTTGTGGTCCTACCAGCAAACAGAAGTCCCTCTCGGGCCAATGAAAGGGTCGAACCCTTTGTTCAAATCCTAGAGACATCACTTAAAGGAGCATTCATCTACGTACCCTAACAGGTGGGAAAGGAGTGAATTCCTTCTTGCTAAGTTAAGTCCCCAACTGCCTGTTCGGTCTTGTCCCAAGCAAGGTAGGCATATTGAGTCGGTAAATTTGACCACTCTCACTCATACTAGTCAAAGGACAATCCCTCGCAAATAGGAGTTTGTAACTTGCTCAGGATTGATATCAAGTTGCCTAGGTCATCCTAATGAAATAGAAACCTAACTAGTCAACGGGGTTACATTTAATGGTTACTATTTCGTGGTCTGGTCTTATGCAATCTCATTACATAGGATATCTCCACTCACATGTCGTCTACACGAACACGTTAGGATCACTATGTTTGTATCAAATACAGAGTGGGGCATATCCATAGTATTACCAAGGTAAGGTACCCAAGCCTTATCCCCTTACTATAGACCCTTTACGTTGTATCTCGAACTGAGATCGTAATATGTATATTACATTCAGTTTAAGAGACATATTGCAACCTTGGATGTTAGTTTATTGGATTTAGAGTTAATAAAAGGGCAAGATAGTAAATAATGAACAATAACTTTTATTGACAACAATAACTCTTTATTGATTTAATTAGAACATTATTTACAAACTAAGAGTTTTAGGGAACAAATCCCAATAGTACAAACAAAACCTAAGAGAAAATCAGATTGGCGACTGAATAAAAAATAAAACGTGACAGAATCTTGAGATGTGTAGGGATTTGAGCTCTCTTAAAAATGAAACTTCAGCCACCTTTTATACACCTCAAGGTCTAAGGTTTGCTACTTAGATCAGTGTGATAAGGCTTGGATAGCAATATTCCTTGATTCAAGGAGATTTTCTTGAAAATCTTCTGAAATCTTTCAACTTTGCTAATCTAGAAAGTTCTGTCGAGTTAGGTTTGGTTGCGGTCACGAGGCTTGTTCAATTTTAGTGCTTCAATACTTATAGAAATTTCTTACACTTGTTCTTAGATTGTGATCACAAGCCTGATGCAATTTGAGCCATTTCCAGCCTTGCACAAAAGCAAAAATCCTTAACGCTTTCTTAACAAAATCTATTCTATTTACATCTATTTCTTTATAATTCACAAATCATATCTTTAAATTCATGCGAAGCTTGCTTCTACTCAAAATCACTCTAAATAGCATCAAATAGAACAATGAACACCTTTTTTCTTACCAATAAGTTTTTTTAGAGCTAAAATTACACTCATAAATGAGTGTTATCACTGAGTATATAAGTCTTCCTAAAGTTGAACTAGAAGAATGAGAATTGAAGATAAAAATGCAGTTACTCCTAAGGAAAAAATTTTGAAAATTGAGGAACCAGCTGTGGAACCTAATGAACAAACTGTGGAGCTTGATGAAGTTCAGAAAACACCACCTATAGCAGTTAGGAGGTCTACTAGGACAATAAGACTACCACAAAGCTATTTCCTTACTTTAAATTACATATTATTGACGAACAGAGGTGAACCTTAATGTTATAATAACGCGGTTCAACTGAAAGATTTTGCCAAGTGGGAGTTGGTCATGAAGGAAGAGATGAGTTTTTTAATGACAAATCACATATGGCAACTAACCGAGTTACCAAGAGGTAAGAAACCTCTATAAAACAAATGAATTTCTAGAATCAAACAAGAGCCCGATGGTAGCAAAAGATACAAAGAAAGGTTTGTAGACAAAGGATTTCAACAGAAGTAAGGTATTGATTTTAATGATATATTTTCTTTTAAAGTCAAATTAACTTCTAATAGAATTGTATTATCGATAATGGGAGAAGATGATTCATTCTTGAAATAAAATGGAGGTAAAAACAACTTTTCTTCATGGTGATTTGGAGGAAGAAATTCATATGGTACAACCATAGGGATTCATAGAAGGAAGGAGAAAATGATTTGCAAACTTCAGAGAAGCTTGTTGTTGTGCAAAAACTCATTATGCAAGCATGCACAATTATAGGTAGTAAATGGTAAATAAAGATTGATCCCACATAGACTTATGTAAGAAAATTTTTTGAAAATAAGCACAAGTTCACCAATATAAAACTAAACTAAAGAATGCAAAACCAACAACCCGACTAAAAGCAGGCACAAAAGCAACTATTAAACTAAACAAAGACTTGATAGGCTAAAATCCCACTAAAATAATAAAAATAGAGGGTTGAAATTTAGGAAAGCAGTGGTTGATTTTGCCTAGTTGAGATCAACAATGCTATTACATTGACAACATAATGTTATACACAAGGGAAAATTCACATGAAACCGACCCAAAAACTTCTCGAACTTATTTTTCTTGCCTTTAACACTGATTTAGGCATATGTATATGAAAATTCAATGTCGAAGAACACTAATAAAACCCATATTTTCCCAAAACGCAAGTTTAGAATATATGTCTATACCCTACAACTTCTATCCCTTAAGGAGAAATCATTTGCTCCATTTATGTTAATTCACCAATGTCTAACCATTTTAGTATTAAGAACTAGTTTGTGTCTTACCTAAGGTGATCAAACTAAAATAAGAACTTACAATAAACACCACAAGGGCAATACAAAACCAACAAGCTAGAATGTAAAACTAGAAAGAAAATGAGGAAGAAAGAGTAGAGGATGATAGAGCTTCTTCTTCTTCTTCTAAAAAGTAGATTGAAAATCGTAGTCCTCTTCTCCCTTTCCCCTTTTTTGTGGGGGTTTCTCTTTTTTTTTTTCAGTTGGCTCCCCTCCTTTCTGTTGGTATTCCCTGCTATTAGTTCCTCTTGACGGTTGTTTTGGCTCTCCCATTCTACGTGGTCGCTGACTAATGACCATTTTAACATTTGTTGACTCCCATGGTAATATAAGATTTAAATTTTGCGTAAAACTCTATTTCTAGTTATGGTTTGCAATGCTATAACATTGCTAACCATATTAGGAATGTGGTTTGTAATGTTGTGCATTGATAACCACATCCAAGTGCCAGTTCATAAAATTGGCCAAAAACCTGAAGTTTCTTTACCCTAACTTTATATTCGAGAAAAACTTGTCCAAACGAGAGAAAATCAGCAAGAATAAAGGATCAATAGATGTTTTTTCAATAGATGTTTTTTTAATAGTCATGTTTTCTTAATGAAGTAACCAAATAAAAGCCGCAAAATGAACAATGGGATGCAAATAACTCGATATTTAGCAAAGTCTAAGAATGAAATATAAAAATTTTACTCCCATTTCATGGGTTTATCGCCTATATGGTCTTAAAAAGACTCCTAGACAGTGGTATAAGAAGTTTGATAGAAGGAACTATCTCAATTACGTTTGCAAACTAATTTATTCAAGGTTACCCCCACAAAATAATAAGAATCCTCAATAATTAAATGATGATGCAACCCCATGAAAGTTGAACAGATTTTACTTAGAAAAATGTTGATTGATGATAAAGAAGAAAGGAGAAACTTGTCCTCATCTTCAAGATTTCGAACTCTCCCCAATCTTATGGATCAAACTAGATTGAAAGTTCTAAACATGCATTCTAAACACAAGAATACAAAAAAGCATACAACTTGAGAGACAACTCAAATATGAGATTTCATGCAACTAAAACGTGTGTTCAAATGACAAAATGAAAACCCTATTTATACTAATTGAATAAACACAATGAAATGACACAAACGAACCAATGTTGTCTAAATTCAACACCAACCTTGAAATCCATACATGAACCAGATTAAATGAAAATACTTGGATCTAAATAAATACATAATGTATTAAATATGTGAATGAATCTGGATTTTTCGATTTATTATGCCCCTTGGATGAATAGGTGCCTCTTCATGCTTGAAAGAATGTAACTCTTCGCAATGTGTAGGCATCTTAGCTTGGAAGCAAGCATTAAAGTCTTTTTGTAGGATTTTAGCTCTAATGATTGGACTTGGCATAAATATTGACTCATTATTGGCTTGAATTGAGTTGACTCCATTCCCTTTGAATATGAGATTTGATTGAGCTAGTTGAGTTGTGGATTCTTTTTATGGGTTTCTCTTGTTGTCTCCTCGGTGATTTATTTTCTTATCACATGGGATCTCCATAACTCATAGATTTGGTATGATAGTAATGAGGTATCTGATAACCAATACTACTATAGATCGTTTTGGCTATAACTTGAACTCGATCCACTTTTATGTCACACATAAACTTCAAGTATACATCCTATAGCCAAGGGTTCTTTAGTGGATTAGGGTTATAGAATACACATTTCACATTACTTAATAACACTTTTACTAAATAAACCTCATAATATCTTTATTGCAAAATAGAATGTATATTCAGTTTACAAACCACGAGTTTTAGGACATAAAACCCAACAAGTATACATAGTTTTTTTGTAGCAAGTAATAAGTATAAGAGTATCGTCTCCACAAGGACTAAATGTATAGTGAATTAAAAAGTAACCAAAAGGAAAAGAAAATGATAGAATTTATTATCGGGCAACGAATTTAAATGAAAAGAAAGTAAATGCAAGGTAAAGTAAAGAAAGTAAGTAAATGAAAGCAATAAATGAAAGCGAGTAAATGAAAATAGTAAATGAAAGCAAGTAAAGGAAATCAAGATGGCAAGAAAAGTAAAAGAAAGCAAGTAAATGACAAGAATTAAATATTCACAAGGTAGGGATGTTTGGGTTCATTTTAGAGACAAATAGGTGTAAACTAAAAGGACTCTTATGTAGCTAATTACTTCCCAGTAAGCCTATGCAAACCTCTTCATATCATAACAGATGATCCGAGACTAACCTGTCAAACTCTTTGACTCGGTTAATGAACATTTATTAACTACGGTAACACTCCACTAAAGCTCGTAGCTGCACTCCCGTCAGTGTAAGACAAGTTGTGTCCACTGATATAACCAATGCTCATGAGTCGACCCTTCACAGGTTGTTCGTAGACACTGCTGGGTCAAATTACCGTTTTACCCCTGTGTCTACTTCTTGCTTCTTAAGTCCCCACTGCTCCTCTAATGAACAACAACGTTGTAATGGTCCAACCATACACAACACCACTCTCGGGCCAGTGAGAGGGTGGACGCCCATTGTCCAAGCCCTAGAGACAACACTTGAGGGAACAACCCCTCTAGTTTCCCTAAAGGCGGGAACGAGTGAATTCCATCTCGCGTAGTTAAGTTCCCAGCTCCCCACGTGGTCCTGTCCCTGAGGAGATAGGTATATTGGGTGAGTAACTGTGACCACCCTCACCCGTACTAGTCAAAAGACAGATCCCCGCAGACAGGGGTCTGTAACACGTTCAGGATTCAGGTCGAGTCACTAATTATCATCTACGAAGTTATTAGTCACATACTGTTAACGGTGTTACATCAGTAGGTCTAATAATTCACGGTCTAGTCTTATACCATCTCATTGCACAGGATGTCCCCACTCGCATGTCAACCACATGAACGAGTCAGATCACCTCGTTTGTATCTAATACAAAGCGGATCGCATCCACAGCGTATCCAGGATTAGGTCTCCAACTCTATCCATATACTGTAGACCGTTCGGGTCATTAACTCGAACGTGATCCTCCCTGTGTGTCCACTACACACCGTTCAAGTTCTAGTTCTCTCATAAATTCAATGACCCTGGAGCTTAGTTTATTGGACAAAGTTTGTAAAATTCGCGAGACACAAAGCGATGAAATAAATAACTCTTATTAATTTCAAATGGTAAATTAAAAACAAAACGAGATTAGGACATACTTCCCAACAAGGTCATCATATGAAATAATCAATTATAATAGTAAATGGGGTTATAAAGTCTAAGCGACCATTTCATGGTCCGGTCTTATGCAAACTCATTGCATAAGATGCCCCCACTTGCATGTCTCCATATGAACGATTTAGGATTACATTTTTTGTACTATACAAAGTGGATCATCTATAGTGTCTCCAAGATAAGGTACCCGCCCTATCTTTATACTATAGACCATTCTGGTTATTACTCGAACTTAATCCACATTCATCTCTCCACATGAAGTTCAAGTATACGTACTATAACCAAGGATTCTTAGTTCATTCGATTTGGGTTAAAAGGACGCAATTCACTTTATTCAATAACAACTTTACTAAATAAACCTCAATAACAATTTTATTGCAAAATAGAATACACATTTAGTTTACAAACCATGAGTTTTAAGGCATAAAACCCAACAAGGTGAGTATGGAGCATCAAGCTCATTCCAATTTCATCATTAGCACCTATGATGTTACAATATAACACCCCAATGTTATCTAAAGAATCGATATCCGGTTAGTCCACTATTACCTCTATTAGTTTTCATTCCTTTCACTTTAATCTCTGGGTTAATTTTAATTTTTGCATGTCAACCCCTACTGTGTGTCTTGAATCTAACCAAAGCAATTTGGATACAATCAAATACTAAAACATACCTTTATGTGGATCGACCTAACCACTAGACTACAAATCTAGTTGGATAGTTATAAATTTTATTTTGCATGAGTCCTCAACAAACCGACCCAGTATTGGCCATTACTTTTTTTTATGAACCATAATTATTTTTTGTGAACATTAGTTTTTTGTTTTTTTTGTGAATCTTGTAAATAGGCTCCTTGATGGGCTACTAATATTTTGTGTATAGTTCATTACTACATGACACTAATATTGAAATACGTTATCATTTTCATGACATCTTGAAAAAGTAAAATATTGACATTCTCATTTTCAAAGATGTTCAATTTAATACATGTGTTTAAATAAACAAATTTAAATAAACAATGGTTTTTTGTTAAAAAATAAAATAAAAAATAAAAAACAATAGTTAATGTGTTTAAAAAAACTCCTTCATAGTGAAAATCTTCTTAATAATTAAAAAAAATCCTAATAAAGTTTTCATTCCTAAGTTTCAAAGAAATTCAATTTGTGTTTATGAAGTGGAATTTTGGATTTTGTCTACATCCAATCCTTTAGATTTTGTCTACATCCAATAGAATGGTTACGTGTAAGATATTGTAGAATATGTGTGAAGTTTTAAAGTTGGCATCAATTTATTGTTGAAAAGTTAAAAAAAAATATGTTTGTAGTTGAATGGGTGGGAAAAAAATTAATTAAACAAAAACAATCTGTAAAAAATCAAACTTTTTCCAGTTAAAAAAACTACACTAGATACTCTTAATTTAATAACTCAACTTTACACCTCAAACACAAATTTATTAATTCTACAAACGCAACTCAACTTTACACAACAAACACACCTAAAAGTAATAATTTTTATTTTTAAATATTTAATACTAATATTATATTAATCAATTTTATATTTATGAGGTGTGTGAATGTGCTTTTCATTAAAGAAAAAGTTTTATGAAAGGCTCATTTTAATCCTATTAGAAGCAAATGTGCTCATTGCCTTGTCATATATGCATGAGAATATAAAAAGTTAGTTATTTTTTAAAAAAACAATTAAGGATAATTTTGATATTATATATAAAAAACAAGGTCAATGCTGCCAATTCTTTCTTCTAAATTCACAATTCTTATATATTCTTATTCTTCTACTTATTATTATATAGATATTCTTCTTTTTCTTTTCTCAACATGAGTTTTTTTTTTTTTGTACTAACGATAATGCCAAGAGATATTCCTCCAATCCAACACACTTGCTTTTTTTAAGGCCGGCAAAAGTTGTCAGAATAATAATAATAATAAAAAAGTGGTGGAATTGAGTGCAATGTATACTCTCCCCCTCTCAATAATCGTAGCAAACACCTATCCAATTTGTAACTAGTTGTTTGGCGCGTTGTTTTGAAATCAGAAACTCTAAGGTTTTGGAATCTTAGAATTTCTTAATTAGAATTAGAAACCCTTTTTTGATTTTTGTATTTAGGGTGCAAGATTGTATTGGACTGATTTGCTGAAACCTGTATTTGAACTGTGCTTGTTTAGGCTATATTTTTATAACAATTTTTTTATGATGTTTTTTTCTAGATTCAATTTTTTTACTTGATGATTGTTTGTTTAAGTGTATACAATATTTTAATCAATTATGTGGATCAACTTTCAATAATAGTCAAATATGGATGTGTAGTTTGTACAAGTATATTAATATCTAATTCACTTAATTCATTATAATTTAAAATTAAATAATATTATCAAGAACACACAATTTAAATAATTAATCCTCTATTTCACAAAATATCCAGAAAACTAATTTAAAAATTAAAAAATTTGAAGTCTATTTAATAAATTAGAGGATCTATAACTCTATCTTATAAAGTATTTAAGAATGTTTTTTGAAACTCTACTTGAGAGATTTAAAAAAAAATTAGAAGTCTATCTAAGATAAAACTCTATTTCACAAAGTATTCATACACCTATTTTTGAAACTCTATTTTATAAATTAAATATTGCAGATTTGTTTAAGAAATTATAGAATTTAAATAAAATTATTCACGGTATTTTAAAACATATTTTATGTATAAATGAGTTATAAAATTTGAATTCTCCTTTCTAACAAGAATTGGATTAAGCACGATTCAATATGATGCAATTTTTAGAAATTAAAATATTAGAAATTATATTTTGTACAGCATTTTGAAACCTAATTCAAACATACGATGGATTAAAAAACTTGTTAGCAACCATTTTTGTTTAATTTTAACTTTTTAAAAAATTGACTAGGTGGTTGGGTAGTTGGGTGGTTGGTTGTCGGTGGTCGTCGATGGTGATTGTACAATTGTTAGGTTGTCGTGAGTTGTTGGAGTGGTCATCAGGGTGATCATGTCGTCGAAGTGGTCGTTTTGTGGTTATGGCAGTAGTTGTCAAGTGGTCGAGTCACTGGAGTCGTTGCCAGAGTGGTAAATATGATAGTTGGGTTATTGGGTGGTCACTAACAATGGTTTTGGGTGGTTGGGTTGTCCGGTTGGGGTGATCGTAGAAGTAGTCATCGAGGTGATCGGGTTGTTAGGGCGGTCGGATCATTGAAGTGGTCACAAGGTGGTCATCGACAGTGGTTGCTAGGTGGTCAAATTTTTGGGGTGATTGTGAGCTATGGTTGCCAAGTCGTCGAAGTGCTCTTCAATTATAGTTATGGGTTGTTTAGTCGTCGAAGTGGTTGTCAGATTGTCGTTGTCGGTGGTTCAGACCAGTCAAGTTGCGGTCGTTAGGGCATCAAAGTATCAAGTTGTTGGGGTGGTCGAGTCGCAGAAGCGATCGTTAAATTAATCTATAGAGTTTTCATTGTAGTTATCGATGGAGGTAATCGTCGCGATGGTCGGGTCACCGGTGTGGTCGTCGAAGTTTTCGTTATCGATAATGATCGGACAGTCATCGGAGTTGTCATTAGAGTTAGTCGGGTCGCCTATGTGGTCGTTAGAATTGTCATCGAAATTGGTCAGGTGGTCGGTGTGATTATCGAAGTTGTCATCAAAGTTGGTCAGGTTGTCGGTGTAATCGTGGAGTTGTCGTTGTTGGTGGTTATCGGAGTTGTCATTGGAGTTGGTCAAATCACTGAAATAGTCGTCGGAGTTGTTATCGAAATTGTCATCGGAGTTGTTGTCAAAGTGGTCGTCGAAAATAGAAAATGACAATTGGAGGTGGAAAACATGGTACAAAACCCATAGGGTTTCACTGTAGTAACCCATGGGATTGTGTTTTAAAGACAAAAGTTTTGAAACCCGTTGTCCCAAACATAGTTTTGAATTTGGAACTTAAAACCACCCAACCCAAAATTATGGACCAAACACCCCTAAAAGACTCGACGGAAAAATCATATTTAAAGATTCAAAATTTATCTCAACTAAACCTTCAACCTTATTTGAAGCTAAAAATTTTGGGTCGTACAATTAATCCTTCTCTAAGTCAGAATTTGAAAAAAAAAATCAAAATTTCAAAATTTATCCACAATCTAGTTAGATCTATCCTAAATCCAATCAAGATTCAGCAGGATTAAAAAATCTATTTCAAGTCAAAATTGGAGGCAAAATTCAAATTATTCTACTGCTGATCAAAATTCGACTAAAGTTCGAATTATACTTTAAATCAAAATTTGGACCTAGTTCAAATCTTATCCAAGTCCAAATTTCGATAGATTTTTATCTCAAATAAAAATTGGGTATATTCAAATTTTCTTCCAAATTAAAATTCGATGAAATCCAAATTCATAATCTAAACCAAATTCAATACGAAATTGGATAGAATTTTATCTCAAATCAAACTTGATTATAGTTTAAATTTTATTCGAGCCAAAAATGAGTAAAATTAAAATTTTAATTATATTTCAAGTTCAAGCAAAATGTTGGGTAGAATCCAAATCCTATTCAAAATCAAAATCTTGTAACATTTAGAGATGACCATTAAGGCTCCGTTTAATAATAATTTTGTTTTTCGTTTTTAGTTTTTGAAAATTGTTCTTGTTTTTTCACAATTTTTCTTTATCTTCGATTTCCAATTTTCTTGAGAAATCATTTGAGTTTCTAGCCAAATTTAAAAAACAAAAACAAGTTTTTGAAATCTATTTTTTTAAAAAAAAAATTAGTTTGGTTTTTGAAAACATAGGTAAAAAGCATATGAGAAACACATAAAAAACCAAAGTGAAAGTAGTATTTATAAGTTTAATTTTTAAAAACAAAAAATCGAAACCAAATGGTTATCAAATATGACTTTAATTTTTAATTTTTGGTTTTTCAAAATTAAATCTATATATACTACTCCACCTATGGTTTTCCATGTTTTCTTATCTACTTCTTATATATGTTTTTAAGAACTAAGCTAAGTTTTGAAAACAAATGTCCGATTCAATAACAATTTGATTTTTAGTTTTTGGTTTTCAAAACTTAGTTTGGTTTTTTGAAAACATAGGTAAAAAGCATAAAACAAAACATAGGATTTGTTTGATAACATTCTCATTTCTCGTTTCTCGTTTCCTGTTTTCTGTTTTTGTTTCTTATTTCTTAAAAATTAAAAACTGAAACATAACTATTTCTGTTTCTTGTTTCTTTAAAAAAAATTAAAGAAAAATATTAGACAAACGAACATACCCACATTTCTTTAATTTAATAACAAACTTTATTTTTATTTTTTTTCTTTAAAAATGCATTAGCCATAAAATCAGAAAAAAAAAAGAGACAAAATTCATATATTTTTTTTTACATTTAATCGTACCAAAAAAAAATTGAGATTTAAATAGAAAATAATAACGAAAAGAGATAAGAGAAAAACATAAACGAAAAAAAAAATAAGGAACTATTAAAAAGAAGATAATGATGGGAGAGAGAGAAATAAGAAGAAAAACGAAAAACGAAAAACGAAAAGAAAAAAGTATTAAAAGGAAAAAAATTAGAACGGAAGAGGGAGAAAGAAGAGAGGGAAGGGAGAGATGGGTGTAGGGAGTAGGGGTATGAAACATAAAAGAAAAAAAAAAGAATATGAGCAACTCCGACCTCGTTTGATAACCATTTGATTTTTTGTTTTTTGTTTTTTAAAACTAAACCTAAAATGCTACTTCTACCTATGAGTTTCTATGTTTTCTAATCTAATTTGTACCAATGTTTTCAAAAACTAAGCTAAGTGCAAAAAACTAATCAAATAGTTTTCAAAAATTT
This sequence comes from Trichosanthes cucumerina, assembly GCA_036507285.1. Taxonomy (NCBI): domain Eukaryota; kingdom Viridiplantae; phylum Streptophyta; class Magnoliopsida; order Cucurbitales; family Cucurbitaceae; genus Trichosanthes; species Trichosanthes cucumerina. The sequence continues at coordinate 33,530,933 of CM071843.1, forward strand.
GTTTTTGTTTTTGAAATTTGGCTAGAAACTTAATTGGTTCCTCAAGAAAAATGGAAATCATCGTAGAGAAGTGATAACGCAACGCGCAAACGCACGAGATGGAAATAATATAAAACTAGAAGTATTCCAGAGTATCGAGCCCAAGGGAACGGTTTTAATAAAATCAATTGGGAAAAACACAACTTGTTGGCAAATTGCAATTAGGAAGTAACTGTGGGTGTAAAAAATGATTTTTGGGTGATTTTAACTAAAGTAAAATGGAATGAAAACAATGGAAAAATAAGTGATTCAAGAATGCTCATGCCCCTTTTGGAAATACAGTTCAACTCCAACGCATTTGCGAGGACTGTAACTATAATGCAATTGCATAAACTGCAACTGCAACGCAATTGGAGTACACTTGTGATTCTCACCAACTTTAAACTGGGTAAACAAAGTTCTACTCCTATTCGACTTTCTTTGAAATATCTTTATGAGATTGAGTGATTAAACCTATATGTATATGGCTAATCTAACTCAGGTGAATTGACATACAACTCTAAGGTTTTAGTGTCTCGCCCTATGTCTAGGGTCGAAGTTTCAGGACTTATGTCTAAGCTTTTTCCTCCATTGCTTTTGTGACATCCGCTTTACTTAACCCTTTCGTATTAAGCTTAAGCTCAACAAGCAACTTAGATGGTCGGCTAAAGTTACCCACATTAAATTCACCAAAAGCAAACTCTATTTAAAAGTTAGTTGAATTGTTTTTTCTTTGGAGCTCTATGTCTTTCCTCTAAGGCATCTACATGTTGAATACGTAAGAAAACTTAGCTCCTTATAGGAAAATTGTAAAACAAAGTTTTGAAGAAATAAAAAGACATAATTGAATTTAAAAGGTTAAAAAAAATCCAAAGTATAATAATGAAAATAAATTAAGCCAAACTTAAAAACACATAAACTAGAAGAACTTGAGTAAAAAGAAAAGAATAAAATAAATTAGAAATCTTATTGAAATAAACAAATATAATGTCGAGATTTAATGAACTTTAACAACTTGTTCGAATTATAAAAAAAAAACAACTAAAAGATTAAAACTACTACAACAACTAAATCCCTAAAATTGAACCAAATAACTTAGACAAATGCAAAAAATAAATTATAAATCAAAAGACAAATAAAAGTGTTTCTTACTTCTCTTTCAATCAACTTAATCCTTCTTTTCTCAAAGAGAATCGAGTCTTTACTTCATTCAACTTTCGTTGAGGAAGGATTGAATTTTTTGAACTCCAATCGGTTGGAAAAATAAAAAATAACAACTCCTAATCTTAAAAATAGCAGAACATACAGCTAAAATACAACAGAAAAATACAATAGAAAAATGATAAAAACAGCAGAAAATCGTGAAAACAGCAACACTTGGGGCTGAAAACGGCTAGAAAGAATGCCCTTCTTGTGGATTCTCCTCCCCTATTTATAGTGAATGTGGGCTAGGGTTTCCTTGTTGAAAGATGTACTGTTCGCACGAGATTTTTGGAGAAATTTAATTCGTGGAATGAAGTTGATTTTATTGATTTTTGTGAAGTGTTACAATCTCTAATGTATAATCCTTTGATGCTTTCTCTCGGAATGTGGACTTTCATATGAGGGTTGGCAAGCTTGTTCTCAGATGAAGGAAGTTTGAATCTTCGATCTGTAGTTGATGAAGAAACGATCAATTTGTGGAAGCCTTTAAATAGTTGAATCTTCTGAATTCTGAATCTTTGGATCTTTTGAATTCTCTGGATTCTCTGACTGAATTTGAAGCTTATGTGTTCTGACTTTGGAAGAATCTGAATTCTCTAGCTGAGCTGAGGTTTCTAAAATCTGACTCTGGAAGACTCTGAATTCTCTTTCTGAGCTGAAGCTTCTGAATTCTGAATTCTGATTTTGGAAGACTTTGAACTCTCTAGCTAGATGCTCTGGATTCTGACTCTTCTGAATGTCTCCAAATGGGAGTGGTGTCCTCTATTTATAGAGTTTGATGGACCAGATACGGAGTTGGGCCTGGTGGACTTTGGGTCCAACTCTTGGGTTTAGTCTTATTTGGACTTAATCCAATCCAATTATTTTTTTTTAATTGGTTTGGATTATTTAAATTAAGCTCAATCCATTTTTAATACTAGGCATGTGGCATTATTTAATTTGTCGATTTTTCATGTCTTTTATTTTAATTTTAGGACACGTGTAAATTTATAATTGGCCTCAAATTTACTTCATCATTAATTTAAATTAATGATGTGGCAATTTGTGATTAGCTGAAATTTCTCATTCAACAAATGCCCATTTTCGAGATTTATGCACAAGTATTACGGTGGATAAATCTCGAAAAAAAATAGTTTAGTTGGAATCACAATATATGATGATTTTGACTTTCGTAAATTTAAGAAGTCTCTGAATTTTGACTTGAGTTTGGAATGAAATTCGAACTTGAATTTAATTTTGGAGACATTTAGAATATGCCCAAATTTCAATTTGGGAAAATCTTTTTTTTTTTTTTTTTGCCAAAATTATATGGATTTTAGCTTGAATTTGGAATGAAATTTGAATTTGAACCTTCAAATTTTTTTTGGGAGAGAATTTGAAGTATATCCCAATTTTGATTTGAGAAACCTTATCAAGATTATATAGATCTTGACTTGAATTTGGGGTGAAAAATAGACTTGCTCTGAAAGAGTGTAGATTAAGAAAGCGGAAGCAATTTTGGATCTTGAACACTCTAAGTTGATCAATTTTACAAAACAAAAAGCATGCTCAAATATGGAAAAACAGAGAATAAAAACTCATACCTTTGTAGCTCAAAATTCTCCTAATCCGTGGGCAATTTCTTGTTACAAACACTTTGTGGACAACCTCTAATGTCTTCCCTACTATCATCAGGCCTTGGAACAGATTGTGGGATCTTTGATAGAGAGAATTTGAAGAGAGATGGGAGAAAGGTCTGCAAAACGTGAATCAGAAAAATTCTTATAAATCCTTAAAAATCCATGTGTTTCTTCTTCAATTAAAGCAAACCAAAAGCTCCTTCAATCAAGGAGAAGATGACAACATGAAGATGATGAGGTTTTAGCAAGAACGAGGTGCTCAATTGTGGTGAATTTCAAATTCAAAGAAGTTTGTTCACCCTTTGTTCTTTGGTCCAATTGAAACTCCAAATTCAATTTTGAATTTTCATTTAATTTTAATTCAAAAATTAATATAAATTAATTTTAAATTAAAATCAATTTATTAATTTAATTAATTAAATAATTTAATTAATTAATTTTAAACAAATATTTAATTTAATATCAAAAATCAAATTAAATAATTGGACCAATCCCAATTTCTTAAATCGACCGTTCGAACATGAATCCCTATTCATGTTTATAAACCGAACCAATATTTAAATCATATTTAAATATTTACACATCTTCTTTATTATAGTTTAATTCATAATTAAACTGTGACACGTTAAGTATATCACATATAATTAACGTTTTTCTCCAAAACCGAATTTGAACAATTCAAATTCTTTTCTCTCAAAAAAATGTTACAAGGCTTAGTCCGAGCTAGTAAAGGGACCTAATGGACCTACTGATCATGATCTCCAACGATATGAGATTAACTAGCCGAACTCTTAAGCCTAGCTAATCAACATTCGTTAACCACCGGAACACTCCACTAAAGCCCAGTGGTTGCACTCTCCTTACTGTAGATATATTTTTGTCCACTTGATATAACCATGATTAGTAAGGCGATCCTTCACAGGTCGTTCGTAATTACAGTTGGGTCAAAAATATCGTTTTACCCCTGTAATTACTTTTTGTTCCTTAAGTCCCACTGATCCTCTAATGAACAATTGGTTTGTGGTCCAACCAACAAACTGTATATCTAAGTCGATTGCTCTTCCTCAATTTGGAAGGAACAATTCATCAAAGGACTTCCAAACTAGTTTGCTGAAAGAGTCAAAATCGATTTAAATGCCAAATATGACGGAAAAATTCCTTGGGATAGTCTAACCTATGGAAATTTAACTTCATTCATAATAAGTGAAGGTATCCGTCTATGCAATGAATCCAAAGTTCAAACAAAACTTAACAACACTTTTGGTTCAAAAAAGGCAGAATTAGGAATTTTCTGTGATTAATATGGATGTGGAAAAGTCCATCCACCCTCTACAGTCTGAAAAACTGCTATAAAAAGATACAGAAAACATCAAGAAAGACAAAATTATCGTCCATATAGATCATTCCAAAGAAAGAATTATAGAAAGTCCTATAATTCTTATACTAAAAAACGACCCACTTATAAAGGTGGACATTCAAAAGAAAAGATTCAATGTTATAAATGTCGATCACATGGACACTATGCAAATAAGTGTCCTATGAAAAAGAAGTTCAATGAATTAGAAATTGATGATGAATTTAAACATCAACTTCTAAACATCATCCAATCTGATTCTGAAGAGTCAATCTATAGCTCTGATGAAGGTCAAATACTTGAATTACAAGAAGAAACTGATTCATATTCTGACAGCGAATATGATGAGGAAGAAAAAGAAGGCAAAAGAGTTTGTTCAGGATGCATATGTGTCCTAACCAAAGATCAAGAATGCTCTACTTAACGTTGTTGATGAAATGGACAACGTAGAACTCAAAAAATCAATTCTTCATAGCCTAAAAAGTTCAATACTCGAAAAGAAAGATCAAGGAGAAACTAGTGATTTCAAACCCTATGAATGGAAAAACGTTATCAAAAAATTCGAGGAACCAAAACCAATCACTATTCAAAATCTTCAAGCAGAAATTAATAACCTAAAAAGAGAAGTCAATAAAATAAAAAAAAGACACTGATCGTGAGATATTTCATCTCCGACTAGAGATGTCTCAAATGAAATCTCAAGCTGAAGAAACTCCAAATGAAGAAGAAGAATCTTTCGTTGGAGCTATCTCAAGCATTCGATTTCAAAAATGGTACTCTTTAGTGACCCTCAAAATTCATGACTTCAAAATCACTTTACGTGCCTTAATTGATTCAGGTGCAGATCAAAACTGCATTCAAGAAGGATTAATACCCTCAATTTACTTTGAAAAGACATCAAAAACGCTCCGAGGTGCCAATAATCAACAATTAATGATTAATTACAAATTGTCAAAAGTCCATGTTTGCAACAAGGGAGTTTGTTTTGTAAACTCTTTCTTGTTAGTCAAAGACCTAGGTCAAGAGTTGATTTTAGGGACGCCATTTCTTACTCAATTATACCCAATATCAATATCGGAAGAAGGTATAATATCCAATATATTGGGACAAGTAATAATATTCAAGTTTACGAGTCCAATAACCCGCCATGAAATCCATAATTTACAACATACAACAGTCCAAAAATCCATAAATATTATAGAGAGCAAACAAAAACAAATTCAATTCTTAAAAGAAGAAATCTCATACAAGAAAATAGATGAAGAATTAAAAAGAAAATCAATACAAGACAAAAAATCTAATTTCAAAACAAAATTAGAGAATGAGGTTTGTTCAAATCTTCCAAATGCCTTTTGGAAAAGAAAACAACATATAGTTAATCTCTCTTATACCAAAGACTTCAATGAAGAAAAAATTCCAACAAAAGCTAGGCCAATTCAAATGAATTCTGAATTATTAACCCATTGCAAGAAGGAAATAGATGATCTTTTACAGAAAGAACTCATCAGATCGTCCATTCTAAAACTAGAAGTATTCCAGAGTATCGAGCCCAAGGAGTTCCAAGGTTAGTTATTAATTACAAACCACTCAATAAAGTCTTAGAATGGATAAGATATCCAATTCCAAATAAACAAGATTTACTTAAAAGAATTTCAAACTCTAAAATTTTCTCAAAATTTGTTATGAAATCGGGATTCTGGAAAATACCAATTTCTGAAAAAGATCGATACAAAACCGCCTTCAATGTTCCTTTTGGCCAATATGAATAGAATGTTATGCCATTCGGATTAAAAAATGCTCCATCAGAATTTCAAAAAATTATGAACGATATATTCAACCCCTTTCAAGAATTTTCAATTGTTTACATCGACGATGTCCTAATATTTTCTCAAAATATAGATCAACATTTTAAACACCTCAATATATTTCTTGATATTATTAAACGAAATGGTTTAGTAGTATCACTCCCAAAAATTAAACTTTTTCAAACCCAAATCCGATTTTTAGGATTTGATATTCATTTGGGTTTAGTAAAACCAATACAAAGATCAATTGAATTCGCTTCAAATTTCCCTGATCAAATTTTAGATAAAACTCAATTGCAAAGATTTCTAGGATGTCTTAATTATGTTTCTGACTTTATTCAAAACCTAAGGCCTATATGTAAGCCACTTTTTCAAAGGCTAAAAAAGAATCCAGAGCCATGGTCGGATAAGCATACAAATGCTGTCAAATCAATTAAAGCTTTAGTCAAATCAATTCCCTGTTTAAGTCTGATAAATCCAAAAGCAAATTTAATAGTAGAATCCGACGCATCCGACATAGGATATGGAGGAATCCTAAAACAGTGTATAGATAAGAATGAATCAATTATTCGATTTCATTCTAGAATATGGAATAGTACTCAAAAAAAATTATTCAACAGTAAAAAAGGAGATTTTAGCAATAGTTTTGTGCGTTCAAAAATTTCAAGGAGATTTAATTAATAAACATTTTACAATTAAAACGGATTCAAGAGTTTCTAAATTCGTTTTAGAAAAGGATGTTAAAAATCTTGTTTCAAAACAAATTTTTGCAAGATGACAAGCTATCTTATCATGCTTAGATTTCCAAATCTTACCTATAAAAGGAGTTCAAAACCCCCTTGCAGATTATCTCTCAAGGGAATTTCTCACAAAGAAAACTTCTTCTCTCTCTATTTCGAAACATGAGTGATCAGCGAGGCAAAGCCTCATCTTCAAAGGGCAAAAGCCCAGCCTCTTCTTCAAACATTCCAGCTCCCATGAGCACCGATCAATACGCAATGGATCTGGGTTTCACTCAAGCGAATCGCCCAAGAACCAGAAGCGCATCGATTCAAATAAGAGATTCAATGGAGTCATTAACTCCACCACCGAGGCCATCAGCCTCCCTCGTACGGCCTACTGCCGTTACACCAATGAGACTTTCCGTCTCACCTACTACTCCGTCTTCATCTCAACAGGGATCTTCAATCCCTACACCTTTGTTGAAGCCGTCAATCCTCCCAAAAGGTTTATCCCTAAACCTGAAATCAAAAATTATTTCGAAAACTCACTTCAATTTCTGAGCCAATTGTCGAAGTTGAATTCGATGGTAGTTCAATTGTTGAAATTATTCAAAATATGTATCCTCAAGGATTCTATTTCCTACCGGAATCCTTGATCAAAACAAGGAAATATTATGAATTCATCCTTGTAGATTCAAAATCTGTCCAGATAACTCATATCCCGGACATAAATGATTCTTCAAAAATTGCTTACTCAAAACAAAAAATTTTTAAAGTCTTAAACCCTACCAATTGGAATCAAAGTATCTTCACATAAAGAACACTTTCAAAACCATTCAATCCCCAGACATACTCGTACCGAGATTATGTTGAAGCTTGGTACAAAGTAATGTGGTACAAAAATTATGAGCATTCTTGGTTTATTCAATTCTGTCAAAATGCTTACAAAATAGATTACCCATTCTGGTTTATCAAATGGTGGGAGACTTTCGGCCTATCAGAAGAAATCTTCCCAGTTCCTATTCAAGAATCATTCCATTACTTTTCACAAACAATACACAAAAATGCATTCCCACTCACAATGTGTTTTTATTTATACTTTCAAACCCCTTGGATATTCTGTTGGAATTTTCAAATCAATACATACACCTATTACAAACAAATCGTAAAAGTTTTACAAATCAAATGGTGGGACAAGTACAACTTTTCTCACGCAGGAATCAAAGAAGTGAAGCAATGGTTTGCCGATAATGGCTACCTCCAGGACCTGTCAAAGAAGAAAAATGCAGAGTTCCTCAATTCCAAATCAAAGCTGCTAGTTGCCTTAGCACAAACAACAACAGAGGCAGATTTACAAAAAAATTTGAATCAAGTTACTTCAATAGCATCTTCGTCTTCTCCACAAAACTCTGAAGTGGAAGAAGATGATGAATATGATATTAATGATTTGTTTTTAGATTCCCAACCAATGTAAAAAAAAAAAAAAAGTGTTGTATAATAAAATGTACATTATAATAAATTATAAACTCCACATCAGAATATAAGGAAAATGCCTGAATCTCGTGGCAGAAGAAAATTATGAAGAATCACCATAAAGGACTGATGCGAATGACTGTTGCGGTGTGTGGTCCCGATAATAAATCTCGAGATGAGTAATGAATCCGTTTGTCAGCATACCTTGCCTTCACGCCTGAAAAGTGATTTGACATGATATTCGAACCCATCAGATAAGGACAACAAATATCATCTTTATTAAAGTCACTTTAATAAAGGGATACGACAAAAGATGGTGGAGGAATAGTAGTACGCATTATTGTAATAGTAAGTGAATAGTAGTGTGCATTATTGTAAAGAATCAAATCTTTTACTTTTCGTACATTTTATTTTTATCTTTTGTCATATCAATCCAGTCAGGGGTCTTGTCCTGTCGGATTGAATCTTATCTTTTAGTTTTTTGCATTGTATTGTAATTTCAAATTCGGAGTCTATAAAAGACTTCGATCTTGTAATCAAAGGGCATCGAAAAACTTTCGAGCTTTCTTCTAAAGTTTGAAACACTTCCACGCTCTCTTAAGCCTTGTAAACGATCCTAATTCTCTTCGCGGTATATCGAGGATTGTTTCATCCATGTAAAAAATGGAATATTTTGCTCTATTTCTTCCATAAATGAATACCATTTTGACCTGATTTCAGATCTTTGGTTTTCATCATATTTTTGGAAAAAGGCATTCCTCTTTGTTTTGTTTTTTATGGAAAGGAAATCCTTTTTTAGTGCTTCTTTGTTAATTGAAAATCCTTCAATAAGAACATTTAATTGACTAGAGAACATAGATTGATTATCCATGTCTGTTTGGGTTGGAGATTGTGGTTGTGCTTCATAATGAACATTTGCTACATTTTGTTCTATATTGACTGATTTTACTCGCAACGAGTAAGATCGATCAAAATAGAATTTTGAGTCGGCTTCTGAGGCTGCAGAAGTTCGAAAGGTACTTGGTCTTGAGGACATGAATTCCTTGAATTTAGAAACCTCTGTTTCTTCTGAGAATTGTATTTCAACGGCCCCATCTGTATGTTCGATAATTTGGGCTAAATTTGAATTTCTTTTTGGTGGAGTGAAAGGTTCTGTAAGCTTCCATGTTGGATTTCTAGTAATTTGTTCCCAAGATAAACTTTTTGGGACAGTAATTGAGGACTTATCTAGATTTGCTTCTATAAGGATTGTTGATCCCTTTGGGGAAGACCTTAAAGCTCTCGGAGAAATGTTTGTATTCATTAATTTGTAACAAATTCTAAAAATCACTACTGTGGAGTGAGATTCTTCTTGAATATTAAGATTTTGTGTATAAACATCGTTTATCAAGGAAGATAGGATGTTTGGATCTTGTAAGGAAAGAGTAAAATTTGGGTAACAATTGAAGAAAATTGGTCCTTTTTTCGAGGTTAGACTGAACCACCCCGAGAAGAGAGTTTGAGAAATTAAAGTGTCTTTTATCTCTTAAAGAGACTAAAACAGGTATATCTAAGAGAACGTGTCAGGAGGACACGTTCCCCACTTCCCTCCAACTCCCTATCGATAGGGAGTGGGGGAAGTGATCTCTCGTTTAATTCTTCTCCAATGGAGAAGAGTTGGTTGATCAATCAATCTGTGAATTGCTCTTGAAAATTCTCTCTCTCTCAAATTCCCTCTTTCTCACTTCCATAAAGTTGGATTCCTTCCCACCAAAGGAATAGATCTAAGTAGAACTCAGAGGATATGAGGTTTACTGAGTGGTGTTGTCCTGTTGGAGGAAATAGAGAAGAAACTTTCCAGTTCCTGTGTTGCTGAGGAGAAAGGAAGGAAGGAGTTGTTGCTAGTAATTTGTATCTACAAAGGTAACTAAACTCTTTCTTTTAGTAGTTATTTGTACAACATGTTTGCATGATTAGTTCCATGCGTAATTAGATTAGGAAATGTATGCTTATTCTCTATATTTTTTCCTATGTACTAGTATTTGTGTTTAACCAAAATAAACAAGCAATTACGATTTTAAAACACATTTTCGTTGCTCAAGGAGATCTGATCTCCAATAATTGGTATCAGAGCAATGCTTGTTTTGTTTTGGTTGAAACAAATTTGCATTGGATAGGTGGGAATTGCATTTTGGTTTGTTGTAAAACTGTTTAGGAATTTTTTTGCCTTAGTTTCTTTTGATTTGATCAAATTATATGTAAAGGCCCCTGCGTCATTTAAGTGCATAATTGAGTCTGTAATCGAGTTGTGAGTCATTTGAGACCAGTTTCGTGCATTTTGGATGAGTATCGAGGGAGAATTTGTCGATTGAAGCTGTTGTGTTCAAAGGAAAATGTTGTTGCCGAAGCAACAGCGTTGCAACGCCGAGGCTCCCTATCGATGCGGAAGCTCCAGGGGTAAGGTACCCCTCAGCATTGCAACGCTACCCCGATGTCAGGCGCGCGCGCAGATGAAGCTGGCGTTGCAACGCTCCCTTCAGCGTTACAACGTCGTGATGCCAAACCTGAAGCTGCAGATCGGTTTGGGTGGTTCAGTTGGTTTTTGGTCCGGTTCAAGCGGTTTGAGCCCGGTTCTAGGAGTTTTGGACCGATTTTGTAATAAGATTAGTGTAATTTTATTATTTTTGTACTTTAGGGGCCAAATTATTCCGGTTTTACAGCTATTTTTCTTTATGAATGTCATTTAGAATTTTTCCCACCTTAGGATAAGCATGTTCATGCATTTTATTTGTATAATTGTTATATAAATATGGTAGAAATGCATGATCTAATTTATTTTTCATAAGTATATATTTATAATTATTATAATTAGATAATATGGAAAATAAATTGCATGAAGCATGAAATTACTTAGTTTAAAATAAATGTTATTTTTTTTAAGTAATTTAATTATTCAATTAGTTGAATAATTTTTATAATTCCATTTTGGTTTTATAACATAGTTCCTTGTCATAGGTTAATTATTAAAATTTATAAAAGTTATAAATTAAAGGGGTTTTAGAAACCATAACCTATAATAAAGAATTGCATGCAAACATAGGAACTTGGGTTAGAACTAAATTAGTTTTAAATTGTTTAAAATTAATTTAGACCTAAGTTTTAATTTCTAATAGGATTAGAAGTTTGTCTTATATAGTATTTTAAATAGTTTAAAATATAGTAGGACAATAGAACTTTGGTTATAAGGGAACTCTACCGATGAAGTTCTGTCTAAGGTTGGGGGTACTTAAGCTGACGGTAAACGGAACACCTCCTACTTGGAAACTGACCTAGAGCTTGAGTTGAATTAACCTTAGCCATGTTTTATATCTAGATAATTAAAATGTTTATTCACCTAGACATAAGGTTAAAAGACCTAGTTATATAGTTATAATAGGCATAGACTTAGATAGATTTTTTAAGCCAGAATCCGACTAAGTTAAACCTACACCCTAACCTTAGGAGCTTCAGTGGGAGAAAGCGAGATGTTCGCATCAAGTTTACTCTCACGTCCTCAAGAGTTCACACCGTGAGTTCCATGCTCGGCTACGTGGCATCAATAGGGCGTCCCCCTACCGTAAGTGTTTGCATGGTTCAATACCAAGGTGAATGAGGGAAGTATCCATAGTAAATGGGAGCAGGACGCGTGTCAACGTATCCTACGGTCTCCTCCATTAGGTCGCACCATGAGATTTCTATAGTCCGCCTGCTAGGTTGTCCTGGAACAGCCAATCCCTACGGAGGGTCTGACTATAGGGATCGGAACACCGCGAACTTCAGAAATGGATAGGGTCTCTTAGGTAATTTGGCAACAGCTGTCTTTCTTAATAGTAGCTTGTTGGCTCGGTCCTATTGGATCTGAAAATGGAAGGGTCACATTTACGCGATAAGTTAAGGTAGTTAACAAGTCCTTGACAAAAGAAACGGTAGCTAAGGATCATTGGGACATGAGATGTTTTGGTATTGAGAATTGGTTGAGATAGTCTCAATTCACGGGAGGAGGGACTGACCACCCGACGGTGGCTTCTGTTCTAAACCCTTGAAGTATCGTTGTAAAATTAAAGATTTAATTTAAACACTAGGGTTCTTTAATAATTTTGCTAAATTTGATTGGTTATAATGGGTTAAAGGCATAACTAATTAGAACTACTTTTGAAATTTCAGCATCTTATCCTCAATTATAGCCTTACTGAAAAGCGAACGTTTAACTGGTGAAAACTATACTACGTGGAAGTCCAACCTTAATACGATTTTTGTTGTTGACGACCTTCGATTTGTACTGACTGAGGAATGTCCTCAGGTCCCTGCTCAAAACGTTCCTCAATATGTTAAAGATGCGTACGGCCGCTGGATCAAGGCTAATGATTAGGCCAAGGTCTACATTTTGACTAGTGTTTCTGAAGTTCTAGCCAAAAAGCACGAGGGCATGGTCTCAGCTCGTGAGATCATGAGTTCGTTGCAGAACATGTTTGGACAACCGTCTGGACAGTTTCAGCACAAATCTCTCAAGTACGTTTATAACTCCCGTATGAAGGAGGAGTCGCAGGTGAGAGAATACGTTCTCGATCTGATGGTCCACTTCAACGTGGCTGAAATGAACGGCGCGGTCATTGATGAGCAAAGTCAGGTCTCGTTCATCCTAGAATCTCTTCCGAAGAGTTTCCTGCAATTTTGTAGCAATGCGGTGATGAACAAGATAAAATATAACCTGACTACTCTCCTTAATGAACTTCAAACTTTCTAGTCTCTTATGAAGAATAAGGGACATGTTGATAGAGAGGCAAATCGTTTTTCCCATTCCAGAAGGTTCCAGAAGGGTTCATCCTCTGGGACTAACTCCTGTAGTTCATCTTCTGGGCTTAAGAAGACCCAAAAGAAGAAGATAGAGGGGAAGGGAAAGGAAGGCACTGCTGCTTGATAAGGGCAAGGAAAAGCCAAGGTTGCGAGACAAAGGAAAGTGTTTCCACCGCAACATGGGACGGCCTTGAAGTTTAAACCGCCAAAGTACCTTGCTGAGCTCAAAGAGAAGAAAGGTAAATCTGATTTACTTGTTCTTGAAACTTGTTTAATGGAAAATAATGATTTTACCCGGATACTTGATTCAGGAGCCACTAATCATGTTTGGTATTCTTTTAAGGAAATTAGTTCCTTCAAGGAGCTCAAAGAGGGTGAGATGACGCTCAAGGTCTGAACGGGGGACGTCGTCTCAGCTCGTGCAGTGGGAGATGCCAAGCTATTTTTTAGAGATAGATTTATCTTTTTAGAAAAATCTGTACTTAGTTCCTAACATTAAGAGGAACTTAATTTCTATCTCTTGTCTAATTGAACATGGATATTGTATTTCTTTTTCTATCAATGAAGTGTCCATTTCAAAAAAGGGTATCATATTTGTTCTGCTAAGTTAGAAAACGGCTTGTATGTACTTAAGCCGAATCAAACTAAAGCAACTTTAAATCATGAGATGTTTAAAACTGCAAACACTCAAAGTAAAAGGCAAAGAATTTCTCCAAATAATAATACTTATCTTTGGCATCTTAGACTTGGTCATATAAATCTCAACCGGATTGAGAGACTCTCTAAGAATGGACTTCTAAACAAGTTAGAAGATGATTTTTTACCTCCTTGCAAATCTTGCTTGGAAAGTAAAATGGCTAAGCGACCTTTTACTGGAAAAGGTTATAGAGCCATAAAACCCTTAGAACTTATACATTCGGATCTTTGTGGTCCGGTGAATGTTAAAGCTCAGTCTGGTGAATGTTAAGACACTTTGATTTGATCGAGGTGGAGAGTATATGGATTTGAGATTCCAAGACTATTTGATAGAACATGAAATTAAATCACAACTCTCAGCACCTAATACACCACAACAAAATGGTGTGTTAGAAAGGAGAAATAGAACCTTGTTGGACATGGTTCGTTCTATGATGAGCTATGCTCAATTGCTTGCCTCGTTTTGGGGATACGCAGTAGAGACTATAGTTTAAATCTTAAACACTGTTCCTGTTGGGATGTTTGTCCTAATCTCGTTCAGTTTGTAAATTACTATTTGAAATTAATAAAGAGTTATTTATTTCATCTTTTGTGTCCCTCATTTATTACAAACTTTGTCCAATAAACTAAGCTTCAGGGTCATTGAATACATGAGAGAACTAGAACTTGAACGGTGTGTAGTGGACACACAGGGAGGATCACGTTCGAGTTAATGACCCGAACGGTCCTCACGATGATATGGATAGGGTTGGAGACCTAATCCTCGGATACACACTGTTGATGCGCCCGCTTTGTATTAAGATACAAACGAGGTGATCGACTCGTTCATGTGGTTGACATGCGAGTGGGGGCATCTGTACAATGAGATTGTACAAGACCGGGACCGTGAATTATTAGACCTACTAATGTAACACGCGTTGTGATGAGGACTAATAACTTCGTAGATGACCATTAGTGACTCGACCTGAATCCTGAGCGTGTTACGGACTCCTGTCTCTGGGGGTCTGTCCTTTGACTATCACGGGTGAGGGTGGTCACAGTTACTTGCCCAATATGCCTATCTTCTCAGGGACAGGACCAAGTAGGGAGCTGAGAACTTAACTACGCGAGATGGAATTCACTCGTTCCCGCCTTTAGGAAAACTAGAGGGGTTGTTCCCTTAAGTGTTGTCTCCATGGCTCGGACAACGAGCGCCCACCCTCTCACTGGCCCGAGAGAGTTGTTGTGTACGGTTGATGTTGGGATTTTTGTCTTAATCTCGTGTTTGTAAATTATTGTTTGAAATTAATAAGAGTTATTTATTTCATTACTTTGTGTCTCGCAAATTTTACAAACTTTTCCAATAAACTAAGCTCAAGGGTCATTGAATTTATGAGAGAACTAGAACTTGAACGGTGTGTAGTGGACACACAGGGAGGATCACGTTCGAGTAAATGACCTGAACGGTCAAAAGTATATGGATAGGGTTGGAAACCTAATCCTGGATACACTGTGGATGTGGCCCACTTTGTATTAGATACAAACGAGGTGATCTGACTCGTTCATGTGAATGACATGCGAGTGGGGGCATCCTGTGCAATGAGATTGTACAAGACCGTACCATTAATTATTAGACCTGTTGATGTAACACCATTGATAGTAAGGACTAATAACTTCATAGATGACCATTAGTGACTCGACCTGAATCCTGAGCGTGTTACGAACTCCTGTCTGCGGGGGTCTGTCCTTTGACTAGTACAGGTGAGGGTGGTCACAGTTACTCGCCCAATATGCCTATCTTCTTAGGGGCAGAACCAAGTAGGGAGCTGTGAACTTAACTACGCGAGATGGAATTCACCCGTTCCCGCGTTTAGGGAAACTAGAGGGGTTGTTCCCTTAAGTGTTGTCTCCAGGGCTTGGACAACGAGCTCACTGGCCCGAGAAGGGTGTTGTGTATGCTTGGACCATCACAATATGTTGTTCATTAGAGGAGCAGTGGGGACTTAAGGAACAAGAAGTAGACACATGGGTAAAACGGTAATTTGACCCAGCCGTGTCTACAAACAACCTTTGAAGGGTTGACTCATGGGCATTGGTTATATCAGTGGACACGTAATATTCTGCACTGACGGGAGTGCAGCTACGGGCTATAGTGGAGTGTTGTCGTAGCTAATGAATTTTGATTAACCGGGTCAAAGAGATTGATAGGTTAATCTCGTATCATTGGAGCTCGTCACTGTAGGTCCATTAGGTCCCTCGGTTGGCTCAAACTGGGTTAAAAGAAAGGTTAATGTTTTGGGGTGAAATTAAAGTGTTTAATTTCACTTAGAGGCATTTATGTCATTTATATGAGATATGAATGATATAATGTATAGTTTAATGTGAATGAGATTCATAATAAACTATAGGTTAGCCTAATTGTTGAATTAGGGTAATTGGAGAAATTAATTGAGAGAAATTAAATTGAATGTGATTCAATTTAATAAATCCACATTATTGCAAATGTGATTTGTAATATGAGAAATGAGATATCTTATAATATATGGTTAAGCAAATATAATTTGCATAATCTATAGTTGTGGTAAAGTGGTAATAATGTGGAGATTTTAACTCCATGTTCTTTTCACTATTTAAACCCTTTGCAAGAAGGGTTTCTCATCTCATTCTCTCATTTTTTGGATTCTAACCAAAAAGAAGAGAAATTTTTCTCTCTACTCTCTCAACTCTCCTCCCTTCTCCAAAACTAAAAGTCTCACTACTTTCCTTCTTCCAAAGGAAGAACAACCGAAAAGCAATTGGTGGTGTTCGGCTTTAGTTCGAGAGAAGATTTCGTAGAGATCGAGTTTGCACGAAAAGTTTTTGATCCGTTGGGAAGGAATCATGAAGATAGTCTTCAACAAGTAAGTTTACTTTACTTGCTGTTTTTTTCTTTCCTTTGAGCATGTTTAGCCTAGATTATTTGATAATTGATTTAGTGAAATTCGAGTAGCGTAACGATACCTCGACGATTCGATCGTCTTCCGCAGCGCGGGGATTCTCATTCCCTTCATTGGTATCAGAGCCACTCATTGGTTCTTCGTTATGCACTGTTTTTCATTAAAATTAGGTGGGTAAAGCCTTGATTTATGAGATAAATGTTGGGTTTGCACAATGGATGTTTCGGTTTTTGGCACTTTTAGATTTACAATTTTTATGTTGATTTGATCAATGTAAGAGCCCATTGTTTTTAGGGCATTTTGTTGTAAATCGAGTCTGTAAGTCCGAGTCTTTAGTAGCAAGGGTTGGTGTGAAGAAATTGGAGCAGAAACAGGCGAAAATTTGAAGCAAAACAGCAAAGGTGTTTGTTGTACAGGCGACAGCGTTGAAACGTTGTTCATCGGCGTCACAACGCTGTGCCCGCTGAAGAATGGCGCGCTGCAGAACAGCGTTGCAATGCTAGGAGTAGCGTTGCAACGTCGCTGGCGTTGAGAACGTTGAGTTGACGCTGAACGCTGCAGCGTTGCAACGCTGCGTGCGTAGTGGGCGATAGCAGTTGGCAGTTCACGCATCGTGGGCGGTTCAAGAGCTGGTGGGGTGGTTTTTCAACGTTTTTTTATTTTTCTATTTTTGTAAAATGTATTAATTATTTATTTAATTATTTTATTGAATAATATTAATATAATAGTTATATTAATGTTATTTAATTAAATAATTTGCCCCTAGGTGCCAAAACCGATCCATTTTTGCTATTTAATTATTTTATGCGCGTGATGTATGATTTAATTAAATTTCTATGTGCATATTTTATGTCATATATATTTAAAATCCCACCTTAGGTTAAACATATTCATGCATCATTTATATTATAAGAGTTATGATATATAGTTTGCATGATAGGTTATATTATAAGTGTTATAATATAATTAAATGCATGTTTTAATTTAATTAATATAAGTGTTATATTTTTTAGATTAAAGCATGCTCATGCATTTATATTCATGTGATGAATTTTTTTTTGTTATAGTATATAGTTATTCATGTGATGAATGATCAAGCACTATAACATAGAAATGCATGCAACCTAAGTTAATTATTAGTTTTAAACTATTTAGAACTTGAATAATTAGACTTAGGTTTTCTAGTTCTAATAAGATTAAAATTAGGAAATCAAAGTATAGTCTATGAATGGTGACCTGATTAGTAACTCTGTCTAAGGAAGGTTTTGTCTAAGGTTGGGGTATTTAAGTTGACACTTGCGAAACACCCCTACTTGGAAACCGACCTGGGAGTGAATTCGGTCCGGAGATTTTTAGATTATACTTATCGTGAGTGTCGTTAATTAAAATGTTAATTAATTTACTCACATAGACCTAAGTAATAATATGATTATAAACTTAGGTTAATACCATATAAGAGTTATATTGGTAGACTTAGGTAAATTTTAGCCGATTTATCTAGGTCAATCCCTAATAAAATAAAGTGTTGAGTGGGAGGAAATAAAGTGTATAAGATACATTTGATTTTCCAACCACAAATCTCCGTTAAGTCCGCACCGTGAGATCTATACTCGGCCTCGTGGTGCAAATGAGAGCGTCTCCCTTTGGGTGGCATTTGTATGGGTCAATATCATCGTGGATGGAGAGAGTACTTATAGTGAGTGGGAGCGGGACTTGTGAAAATGGGACCCACGGTCTTTTCTTTCAATTCACACCGTGAGACGCCTATGATCCGCCTGCTAGTTTGGTCTGGACCAGATAATCCCTTCGGAGGGCCTTATCATGGGAGTCAGAACACCGTGAATTTCTGAAAGGGATATAGTTTCCTAGTTGGTTTTCCTTCTTGGTTCACCCTTCGGTGGCTATTGTTTGGACGGATACTTGGAAACTTAAAGATTGAGGGTGACACTCACAGAATTCGTTAAGAGTTAATGAATTCGACCGAACAATGGTAATTGGACGCCTAATGGAATAAGAGTTATTCTGGGATTAGGGTCTGATCGAGAAGGTCTCGTCCTAGAGGAGGAGTGTTCTGTTCACCCTTCAGTGGCGGTCATTCTAAACCTTTAGGATATCATTGCAAATTTTGAATTACCTAGGGATCATGAACCAATTTTTACTAAAACATGATTGGATTTCAAAAGTTTTTTGCGAGACTAACACAAAGTTTTTTATTTTTCAGCAATATGTTTAGCTCAATAATAGTTTTACTCGCGTCTGACAAATTAGTAGGAGATAATTACCAAACATGGAAAAATAACTTAAACACGATTTTGGTAACTGACGACATAAAGTTCGTGCTCACGAGGAGTGTCCTCAGATGTCAGGCTCGACTGCATCGCGAAGTGTTCGTGATGCATACGATCGATGGATCAGGGCCAATGAAAAGGCCAAGGTCTATATCATTGCCAGCATGTCTGATGTTTTGGAAAAGAAGCATGAGCTGATGGTCACCGCTAAGGAGATATGGAGTCCTTGTAGGAAATGTTTGGACAACAGTCCTTTTAAGTCCGGCATGACTCGCTCAAATACGTCTTCAACGCACGGATGAAAGAGGGGTCGTCTGTCCGTGAACATGTTCTAGACGAGTCTAGCGGAGATGAACGGGGCTTCGATCGACGAGTCGAGCCAGGTCAGTTTTATCTTGGAGACTCTTCCGAAGAGTTTCCTTCAGTTTCGTAGCAACGCTATTATGAACAAGATAAACTACACTCTTACTACTCTTCTTAACGAGCTGCAAACCTTCCAGTCCTTGATGAGGATCAGGACGTCGGAAGCTGAGGCAAACGTTGCCTTTAGGCCTTATCACAGGGGTTCGATCTCTTGGACAAAGCCTGTAGCTCCTTCTCACCCGAAAGGGAAGAAGAAGAAGATGAAAAAGGGTAAAACTGACCAAGTTGCTGCCCAGAAGGGCAAGAAGGTCAAGGAAGTTGCAGAAAAAGGAAAGTGTTTCCACTCCAATGGGGACGGCCACTGGAAGAGAAATTGTCCCAAGTTCCTAGCCGAAAGGAGGAATCAAGGTAAATGTGATTTACTTGTGACTGAAACTTGTTTAGTGGAGAGTGGTGACTCTGCCTGGATATTTGATTCGGGCGCCACTAACCATGTTTGTTCTTTTTTTCAGGGAATTGATTCCTGGCAGTAGCTCCGAAAGGGTGAGGTGACTCTACGGGTTGGATCCGGGGAACTTGTCTCTGCTGCAGCGGTCGGCACGGTGAAACTACATTTTGGCAGGAATTTCATTTTGTTAGACAATATGTATATAGTTCCATGGTTTACTAGAAACCTCGTTTCTATTTCTTGCCTGTTAGAACAGTGTATTTCCGTTTCTTTTCAAGGCAATAAAGCGTTTATTTCCCGAAATGGAAACTTAATTTGTTCAGCTTCACTTGAGAATAATCTGTATGTTTTGAAACCTAATTCAGTCAAAAGTGTTTTGAATACTAAATTGTTTAAAACAACAACGAACTTAGAGAGCGAAAGTTTCTCCTAAAGAAAATGCCCATCTTTGGCATCTACGGTTAGGCCACATTAATCTCAATAGGATTGAGAGACTAGTGAAGAGTGGACTTCTAAACGAGTTGGAAGAAAACTCTTTACCGGTGTGTGAGTCATGCCTCGAAGGCAAAATGACCAAACGTCCTTTTAGTGGAAAAGGATATAGAGCCAAAGAGCCCCTTGAGCTGGTACATTCTGACCTCTGTGGTTCGATGAATATTAAAGCACGAGGTGGTTATGAATACTTCGTGTCTTTCATAGATGATTACTCGAGGTATGGGTATATTTACCTAATGCATAAGAAGTCTGAAACTCTTGAAAAGTTCAAGGAGTACAAGACTGAGGTTGAGAACCTGTTAGATAAATCGCTTAAAACACTTCGATCGGATTGAGGTAGAGAGTATATGGACATTGAATTCCAGGACTATATGATAAAACACGAAATTACGTCCCAACTCTCAGCACCTGGTATGCCACAGCAGAATGGTGTATCGGAGAGGAGAAACAGAACCTTGTTGGACATGGTTCGGTCGATGATGAGTTATGCTTGTCTCCTTGATTCTTTTTGGGCTTACGCAGTAGAGACTGCGGTCTATATTTTGAACAACGTTCCGTCGAAGAGTATTTGTGAAACACCTTTCGAACTCTGGAATGACCATACAGGTAGTTTACACAATTTCAGAATTTGGGGATTCTCGACCCATGTGTTGGTGTCAAACCCGAAGAAACTGGAACCCCGTTCGAAATTGTGTCTATTCGTAGGTTACCCTAAAGAGACTAGGGGTGGTCTATTTTTCGATCCTAAGGAAAATAGGGTGCTTGTGTCGATAAACGCCACTTTTCTTGAGGAGGACCACGTCAGGGATCATTTACCAAGGAGTAAAATTGTGTTAAACGAAATGAACAATACATCATCAAGAGTTGCTGATGGGGCTAGTACATCAACAAGTGTTGTTGATCCTAGCACGTCTAGTCAAATCCGTTCCCAAGAGTTGGGAATGCCTCGACGTAGTGGGAGGGTTGTGAGACAGCCTGATCGTTACATGGGTTTAGCTGAAACCTTAGTTGTCACTCCTGATGATGACTGCGAGGATCCATTGACCTATGATCAGGCAATGGTTGATGTTGACAAAGACGAATGGATTAAAGCTATGGACCAGGAAATGGAATCGATGTATTTCAATTTCGTCTGGGAGCTTGTGGATCAACCGGATGGGGGTAAAACCTATTGGTTGCAAATGGATCTACAAGCGTAAACGTGGCGTAGATGGGAAGGTGCAGACCTTCAAAGCCCGACTAGTGGTAAAGGGTTTTACCCAGGTTGAAGGGGTTGACTATAAGAAAACTTTTTCACCTGTTGCCATGGTAAAGTCGATCAGGATCCTTCTGGCCATTTCCGCGTATTATGATTACGAGGTATGGCAGATGGACTTTCTGAATGGAAAACTTGATGAAACCATCTACATGGACCAACCCAAAGGGTTCATTGCCCAAGGCCAAGAGCAAAAGGTTTGTTGACTTCATAGGTCTATTTATGGATTGAAACAAGCTTCGAGGTCTTGGAATATAAGTTTTGATGAGGCGATCAAATCTTATGGCTTTGATCAAAATGTCAACGAGCCTTGTGTCTACAAGAAAATCGTTGACAAAACTGTCGCATTTTTAGTGTTGTATGTGGATGATATTCTTCTCATTGAGAATGAGGTAGAAATTCTTACTGACGAGAAGAAATAGCTAGCGTCGCAATTCCAAATGAAAGATTTGGGAGAAGCTCAGTATGTTCTAGGTATCCAGATAGTCCGGAACCGAAAGAACATAATGCTAGCCTTGTCTCAAGCGTCTTATAGTGAAAAGATGTTGTCTAGATATAAGATGCAGAACTCCAAGAAGGGCTTGCTGCCTTTCTGGCATGGGGTTCACCTGTCTAAGGATTAGTGTCCTAAGACTCCTCAAGAGGTTGAGGATATGAGACGAATCTCATATGCTTCAGCTGTAGGGAGCCTGATGTATGTCATGTTGTGTACTAGGCCCGACATACATTTATGCAAGAGGGATTGTCGGTGAGGTATCAATCCAATCTAGGATTAGATCATTTGGGTACCGTAAAGGCAATCCTCAAGTATCTTAGGAGAACGAAGAACTACAGCTTAGTGTATGGCGGTGGGGATTTGATCCTTACGGGATACACGGATTCTAACTTTCAGACCGATAAGGATTCTAGGAAATCCACTTCGGGGTCAGCCTTATTCTGAATGGAGGAGTTGTAGTATGGCGAAGCATCAAGCAGGTATGCATCGTCGATTCCACTATGGAAGCGGAGTACGTTGCGGCTTGTGAAGCTGCAAAGGAAGCTTTTTGGCTTAGGAAGTTCATGACAGATTTGGAAGTTATTCCAAATATGAACTTGTTGATCATACTGTTTTGTGATAACAGTGGTGCAGTAGCCAACTCCAGAGAGCCTCAGAGCCATAAGAGAGGAAAACACATTGAACGGAAGTATCACTTGATACGGGAGATTGTGCACTGCAGAGACGTGACAGTCACGCAGATACCGTCGGAGCACAACATAGCTGATCCATTTACAAAGCCCCTCACGACTAAGGTGTTTGAGGGTCACCTAGAGAGTCTAGGTCTTCGAGTACTTCCTGACTAGGGCAAGTGGGAGATATGTAAACGGGTATTCAATGCCCTAGTTTATTGTATTACTTCGTTGTAATTTATGTACATTTTAGAAATGTATTTTCTCCACTTGCTTAGTCCAAGTGGGAGTTTGTTGGGATTTTTGTCCTAATCTCGTGTTTGTAAATTACTGTTTGAAATTAATAAGAGTTATTTATTTCAATACTTTGTGTCTGGCAAATTTTACAAACTTTTCCAATAAACTAAGCTCCAGGGTCATTGAATTTATGAGAGAACTAGAACTTGAGCGGTGTGTAGTGGACACACAGGGGAGGATCACGTTCGAGTAAATGACCCGAACGGTCTCTGATATATGGATAGGGTTGGAGACCTAACTCGGATACACTATGGATGCGACCCGCTTTGTATTAGATACAAACAAGGTGATCTGACTCGTTCATGTGGTTGACATGCGAGTGGGGGCATCATGTGCAATGAGATTGTACAAGATCGGACCGTGAATTATTAGACCTACTGATGTAACGTCGTTGACAGTAAGGACTAACTTCGTAGATGACCATTAGTGACTCGACCTGAATCTTGAGCGTGTTACGGACTCCTGTCTGCGGGGGTTTGTCCTTTGACCAGTACGGGTGAGGGTGGTCACAGTTACTTGCCCAATATGCCTATCTTCTTAGGGGCAGGACCAAGCAGGGAGCAGGGAACTTAACTACGCGAGATGGAATTCACTTATTCATGCGTTTAGGGAAACTAGAGGGGTTGTTCCCTTAAGTGTTGTCTCCAGGGCTTGGACAACAGGTGCCCACCTTCTCACTGGCCCGAGAAGGGTGTTGTGTATGGTTGGACCATCACAATATGTTGTCCATTAGAGGAGCAGTGGGGACTTAAGGAACAAGAAGTAGACACAGGGGTAAAACGGTAATTTGACCCAGCTGTGTCTACAAACAACCTGTGAAGGGTCGACTCATGGGCATTGGTTATATTAGTGGACACGTAATATTCTGCACTGACAGAAGTGCAGCTACGGGGTATAGTGGAGTGTTGTCGTAGCTAATGAATGTTGATTAACCGGGTCAAAGAGTTTGATAGGTTAATCTCGTATCATTGGAGCTCGTCACTGTAGGTCCATTAGGTCCCTCGGTTGGCTCAAACTGGGTTAAAAGAAGGGTTCATGTTTTGGGGTGAAATTAAAGTGTTTAATTTCACTTAGAGGCATTTATGTCATTTATATGAGATATGAATGATATAATGTATAGTTTAATGTGAATGAGATTCAGAATAAACTATAGGTTAGCCTAATTGTTGAATTAGGGCTAATTGGAGAAATTAATTGAGAGAAATTAAATTGAATGTGGTTCAATTTAATAAATCCACATTATTGCAAATGTGATTTGTAATATGAGATATGAGATATCTTATAATATATGGTTATGCAAATATGATTTGCATAACCTATAGTTTTGGTAAAGTGGTAATAATATGGAGATTTTAACTCAGGTTCTTTCCACTATGATTTGCAAGAAGGGTTTTGAAGGGAATGAAAATCCCGTGCAGCGGAAGACGATTGAATCGTCAATGTATCAATATGCAACATAGTTTCATTAAAATTAATCTAACACTAGATCTAGGCTAAACATGCTTTGAAGAAGAAGAAATTTACAGCAAGAAGAATTTTACTTACTTGTTGAAGACTTTCTTCAAGGTTTCTTCTTCAAAATCACGAACTCTTCGTGCTCCTCGTACACAACGAACGCCTCCAACGAAAGTGATTGAACACCACCAAAACGCCTTCTCGATTGTTCTCTTTTGGAGAAAGGAGGTTTGTGGGAACGTTTGAGTTTTGGTGAGGGAGGAGAAATGAGAGAGAGTTGAGAGAATTTCTCTTCTCTTCTTTGGGAAAATCTAAAAAATGAGAGAAGTTACTTACATCCTTCTTGCAAGAAGGGTTTATATAGTGGAATTGGTGGAGTTAAAATGTCCACTTAATTACCACTTTACCACAATCTTAGGTTATGCAAATCTCATTTGCATAACCACATAATATAAGATATCTCATATCTCATATTGCAAATCTCATTTGCAATAATTGTGGATTAATTAAATTGAATCATATCCAATTCAATTTCTCTCAATCAATTTCTCCAATTAGCCCTAATTCAACAATTAGGCTAACCTATAGTTTATTATGAATCTCATTCACATTAAACTATATATTATATCATTCATATCTCATATAAATGACATAAATGCCCTTAAAGTGAAATTGAACACTTCAATTTCATACCAAAACTTTATCCTTTCTTAAATCCGGATGGAGCCAAGCAGAGGACCTAATGGACCTACGTTGACGGGCTCCAATGATCCGAGATTAACTCGCCAAACTCTTTGACCCGGTTAAGCAACATTCATTAGCTACGGTAACACTCCATTATAGCCCGTAGCTGCACTCCCGTCAGTGCAGAATATTACGTGTCCACTGATATAACCAATGCCCATGAGTCGACCCTTCACAGGTTGTTCGTAGACACGGCTAGGTCAAATTACCGTTTACCCCTGTGTCTACTTCTTGTTCCTTAAGTCCCCACTGCTCCTCTAATGAACAACATATTGTGATGGTCCAACCATACATAACACCCTTCTCGGGCCAGTGAGAAGGTGGGCGCCCGTGGTCTAAGCCATGGAGAAAACACTTAAGGGAACAACCCTTCTAGTTTCCCTAAAGGCGGGAACGAGTAAATTCCATCTCGCGTAGTTAAGTTCCCAACTCCCTACTTGGTCCTGTCCCTGAGAAGATAGGCATATTGGGCGAGTAATCGTGACCACCCTCACCCGCATTTAGTCAAAGAAACGGACTCGAAGACGAAGTTCGTAACACGCTCGGGATTCATGTCGAGTCACTAATGGTCATCTACGAAGTTATTAGTCCTTACTGTCAACGGTGTTACATTAGTAGGTCTAATAATTCACGGTCCGGTCTTGTACAATCTCATTGCACAGGATGCCCCCACTCGCATGTCAACCACATGAACGAAGTCGATCACCTCGCTTGTATCTAATACAAAGCGGCCGCATCCACAAGATGTATCCGAGGATTAGGTCTCCAACCCTATCCATTAATCAGACCGTTCGGGTCATTAACTTGAACGTGATCCTCCCGTGTGTGTCCACTACACACACAGTTCAAGTTCCAGCTTCTCTCATAAATTCAATGACCCGGAGCTTAGTTTATTGGAAAAGTTTATAAATATTGCGAGACACAAAGTGATGAAATAAATAACTCTTATTGATTTCAAACAATATATTACAAACACGAGATTAGGACAAAAATCCCAACAGGTTTCTCATCTCATTCTCTCAATTTTTGGATTCTAACCAAATAGAAGAGAAATTTTTCTCTCTACTCTCTCAACTCCCATCCCTTGTCCGAAACTAAAAGTCCCAGTACTTTCCTTCTTCCAAAGGAAGAACAACCGAGAAGCCATTGGTTGTGTTCGACTTTTGTTCGAGAGAAGAATTCGTAGAGATCGAGTTTGCACGAAGAGTTCGTGATCCGTTGGGAAGGAATCGTGAAGATAGTCTTCAACAAGTAAGTTTACTTTACTTGCTGTTTTTTTCTTTCCTTTGAGCATGTTTAGCCTAGATTATTTGATAATTGATTTTAGTGAAATTCGAATAGCGTAACGATACCTCGACGATTCGATCGTCTTCCGCTGCGCGGGGATTCTCATTCCTTTCAGTTGGACCATTACAATGTTGTTGATCATTAGAGGAGTAGTGGGGACTTTAGGAGCAAGAAGTAGACACAGGGGTAAAACGGTAATTTGACCCAGCAGTGTCTACGAACAACTTGTGAAGGGTCGACTCATGGGCATTGGTTATATCAATGGACACGTAATATCCTGCACTGACGAGAGTGCAGCTACGGGCTTTAGTGGAGTGTTACCATAGCTAATGAAGGTTGATTAATCGGGTCAAATAGTTTGATAGGTTAATCTCAGATCATTGGAGCTCGTCACTGTAGGTCCATTAGGTCACTCAGTTGGCTCAATCTGGATTAAAAGAAGGGTTACTGTTTTGTTTTGAATTGAAGTGTTCAAGTTCACTAAAAGACATTTATGTCATTTATATGAGATATGAATGATATAATATATAGTTTAATGTGAATGAGATTCGTAATAAACTATAGGTTAGCCTAATTGTTGAATTATGGCTAATTTGGAGAAATTAGGTTGAGAGATATTAAATTGGATGTGATTCAATTTAATAAATCCACAATATTGCAAATGTGATTTGTAAAAAAGATATGAGATATCTTATAATATATGGTTATGCAAATATGATTTGCATAACCTATAATTGTGGTAAAAAGGTAAATAGGTGGAGATCTCAACTTCACTTATCTCCATTATTTAAACCCCTTTGCAAGAAGGGGAAGGGGATCATTCTCTCATTTTTGGAAATCTCACCAAAAAAAGAGATCTCTCTTTCTCACAAATTCTCTCTACATTTCTCCTCTCAAAACCAAAACCACAAAGATCCCACTATCTTCCTTCTTCCAAAAGAAGAACAACCGAGAAGTCAAGTGGTGGTATTCGGTTTTCGTTCGAGAGATAAGTTCGAGTAGTTCGATATCGTTGGGAGAACATGAAGAGTTTGTGATCGGAAAGAAAAATTCGAAGCACGTCTTCAACAAGTAGGTACTTGTTGTATATTCTTTCCAATTCAAGCCTGTTTAACCTAGTTCTAAGAGTTAGACTATTTTAACGAATAATAGTTGCGCAACTTCACCACGACGATTCAATCGTCTTCCGCTGCGTGGGAGTTTCATTCCCTTCAGTTCCATCAAAGAGTGTTTCAGAAACACCTTTTGAATTGTGGAAGGGGCGTAAACCTAGTTTACAACCCTTCAGGATTTGGGGTTGTCCGGCGCACGTGCTGGTGACAAACCCAAAGAAACTGGAACCTCGTTCAAGATTATGCCAATTTGTTGGCTATCCCAAAGAAACGAGAGGTGGTCTTTTCTACGACCCACATGAAAACAAAGTGATTGTATCGACAAACGCCACTTTCTTGGAGGAAGATCACATGAGGAACCATAAACTACGTAGTAAACTAGTACTAAATGAAGCTACAACTGAACCAACAACAGTTGTTGATCAAGTTTGACCTTCATCAAGAGTTGATGAAGAAGCCAGCACATCAAGTTAGTCTCGCCCTTCTCAATTGTAGGGAATGCCTCGACGCAGTGGGAGGGTTGTTACCCAACCTAACCGCTACTTAGATTTAGCTAAAACTCAAGTCATCATACCTGATGACGGCGTAGAAGATCCATTGTCTTATAGACAGGCAATGAATAACGTAGACAAGGACCAATGGATTAAAGCCATGGACCTTAAAATGGAATCAATGTACTTCAATTTAGTATGGGAACTTGTAGACCAACCTGAAGGGGTAAGACCCATAGGGTGCAAATGGATCTACAAGAGAAATAGAGATGTAGCCGGAAAGGTACAAATCTTTAAGGCTAGACTTGTAGCAAAGGGATTTACCCAAAGGGAAGGAGTTGACTATGAGGAAACTTTTTCCCCTGTTGTTATGCTTAAGTCTGTTAGGATACTCTTGTCCATTGCCGCATTTTATGATTATGAAATTTGGCAAATGGACGTCAAGACTGCCTTTTTGAATGGTAATCTTGACGAGAGCATCTATATGTCTCAGCCCGAAGGGTTCATAGCCCAAGGTCAAGAGCAAAAAGTTTGCAAGCTCAATCGATCCATTTATGGGTTGAAACAAGCGTCAAGATCTTGGAATATAAGATTTGATACTGCGATCAAGTCTTACAGTTTTGACCAAAACGTTGATGAGCCTTGTGTTTACAAAAGGATCATCAACGACAAAGTAGCTTTGTTAGTACTTTATGTGGATGATATCCTACTCATTGGGAATGATGTAGGATACCTTACTGACATAAAGAATTGGCTGGCGACCCAATTCCAAATGAAAGATTTGGGAGAGGCACAATATGTTCTTGGGATTCAGATTTTCAGGAATCGCAAGAACAGAACGCTAGCTCTGTCTCAAGTATCTTATATCGATAAAATGTTGGCCCAATATTCGATGCAGAATTCCAAGAGGGGTTTATTACCTTTCAGGCATGGAGTTCATCTGTCTAAGGAACAGTGTCCTAAGACACCTCAAGAAGTTGAGGATATGAGACGTATTCCCTATGCCTCTGCAATAGGTAGTTTAATGTATGTTATGTTGTGCACGAGGCCAGACATTTGTTATGTAGTGGGAATAGTCAGTAGGTTCCAATCCAGGGTTAGACCACTGGACCGCAGTTAAAAATATCCTCAAGTATCTTAGGAGAACGAGGGACTATACGCTTGTGTATGGGACTAAGGATTTGATCTCACATGGATACACTAATTTCGATTTTCGCAATCGATAAGGATTCTAGAAAATCCACATCGGGATCAGCTTTCACCCTTAATGGGGGAGCTATAGTATGGCGAAGCATCAAGTAGGGATGCATCGCTGACTCCACGATGGAGGCTGAGTATGTTGCTGCTTGTAAAGCAGCTAAAGAGACTGTTTGGCTAAGGAAATTCCTTACTGATTTGGAAGTTGTTCCAAACATGGAATTTCCCATCACCTTATACTGTGACAACAGTGGTGCGGTAGCCAATTCGAAGGAACCTCGCAACCATAAGCGAGGCAAGCACATCGAGAGGAAGTATCACCTGATACGAGAAATAGTGAAACGAGAAGATGTGTCAGTCACGAAGATCGCTTCGGAGCACAACATTGTTGATCCGTTTACAAAAACTCTCACGGCTAAAGTATTCGAGGGTCATCTGGAAAGTCTAGGTCTACGAGATATGTACATAGGCTAATTTAGGCCAAGAGGGAGATATGTATTGGGGTATATGGATGCCCTAGTTTAATGTATTTGTATCTTTGTAACTACTGTTTTAGATTGTAATGTACCCCACTAGAGTTTTAGTTCAAGTGGGAGTTTGTTGGGGTTTGTGCCCTAAAACTCGTAGTTTGTAATTATGTTCTAATTATTGTAATAAAGTGTTATTATTTCAATAAAGAGTTATTGTTCGATATTGCCATTATTTTAACCCTAAATCCAATAAACTAAACATCCAAGGCTGTAAAATGTATCTTTACTTAATGTAGTGTACATATAAAGGATCTCGGTTCGAGATATAGCCTAAAGGGTCTATAGTAAGGGGATAAAGTTTGGGTACCTTACCCTGGTTCCCTACTTCCCTCCAACTCCCTATCGATAGGGAGTGGGGGAAGTGATCCCCCGTTTAATTCTT
Organism: Trichosanthes cucumerina; assembly: GCA_036507285.1. NCBI lineage: Eukaryota > Viridiplantae > Streptophyta > Magnoliopsida > Cucurbitales > Cucurbitaceae > Trichosanthes > Trichosanthes cucumerina. The sequence goes on from CM071843.1 coordinate 33,561,061, forward strand.
CTCCAATGGAGAAGAATTGGTTGATCGATCAATCCGTGAATTGCTCTTGGAAATTCTCTCTCTCTCAAATTCCCTCTTTCTCACTTCCAAAAAGTTGGATTCCTTCCCACCTAAGGAATAGATCTAAGTAGAAATCAGAGCATAGGAGTTTTACTGAGTGGTGTTGTCCTGTTGGAGAAAACAGAGAAGAAACTTTCCAGTTCCTGTGTTGCTGAGGAGAAAGGAAGCAAGGAGTTGCTGCTAGTAATTTGTATTTACAAAGGTAACTAAACTCTTTCTCTTAGTTTAGTTATTTGTACAACATGTTTGCATGATTAGTTCCATGCCTAATTAGATTAGGAAATGTATGTTTATTCTCTGTATTTTTTCCAATGTACTGATATTTGTGTTTAACCAAAATAAACAAGCAATTATGATTCCAAAACACGTTTTCGCTGCTCAAGGAGATCCGATCTCCATCAGTGTACCGGGCGCTGAGAGTTGGGATACGATTCCATGTTCTATCATATAGTGTTGGAATCTCAAATCCATATACTCTCCACCTCGATCTGATCAAAGTGTTTTAATCGTTTTACCTAACGAGTTCTCAACCTCTACCTTATACTCCTTGTACTTTTCAAGGGTTTTGGACTTATGATGCATTAGGTAAAGATAACCATACCTAGAATAATCATCAATGAAACTGATGAAATATTCATACCCTTCTCGTACCTTGACATTCATTGGACCACAGAGATCCGAATGCACGAGTTCCAGCGATTCTTTGGCCCTATAACCTTTTTCAGAAAAAGGTCGTTTAGTCATTTTTTCCTCAAGACAGGACTCACATGGTGGTAAGGAGTTGTCCTCTAACAGACTTAGGAGACAACTCTTAACCAATCTCCCAATCCTATTGAGATTGATGTGGCCTGGTCTCAAGTGTCAAAGATAGGTACTTGGAGAAAACTTCCGCCTTTTATTTTGAGTATCAGCTGTTTTAAACATCTCGGTGTTCAAAATAGATTTTATCTCTGTTGGTCTTAACACATATAAGTTGTTTTCAAGTTTAGCAGAACATACTCGTACACCTCTTTTGCAAATGAACGCTTCATTACATTCAAAAGATACTTTATACATATGTTCAAGTAAACAAGAGATAGATACAAGATTTCTTTTGATTCCAGGAACCAAAAGTACATTTTCTAATAAAATGAATCTATCTCTAAATAACAACTTCATCGCTCCCACTGCTCTAGCTGAGACAACCTCTCTGCTCCAACCTCGAGAGTTATCTCACTATCGCAAAGTCGCCTCCAGAACTAGTTTCCTGAAAAAAAGAACATACATGGTTAGTGGCTCCTAAATCTAGTATCTAGGCGGAATCATCATGTTCCACTAAACATGTTTCAACAACGAGTAAATCATATTTACCTTGTTTTTCTTTCTCAGCTTTCTTTTCTGCAAGGTACTTCGGGCAGTTCCTCTTCCAGTGTCCGTGTTCACCACAATAGAAACATTTTTCTGTGGCTTTAACCTTGCGTATGGGAGCTTTTTCCTTCCCTTTTTCCTTCTTCTTCTTCTGAATACTTATTCTTAGAAAAAGAAGGACCAGACTTAGTCCATAAGGACGATCGTCTCAGGAACTTCCTTGAAGTGACAACATTTGCCTCCTTCTCTTTTCCCTTTGATTTCATTAGGGACTTGAATGTCTGGAGCTCGTTAAGTAGAGTAGTCAGGTTATACTCTATCTTGTTCATCACCGAATTGGTGTGGAACTGCAGGAAACTCTTCGGAAGAGCTTCCATTATAAAGCTGACCTGACTGTTCTCATCTATGACAGCCTCGTTTACCTCTGCCACGTTGAAGTGGACCATCATATTAAGGACATACTCCCTAACAGATGTTCCCTTCTTCATTTGGGAGTTGTAAACGTACTTGAGAGCATCATAACGGACCGACGAGGACGGTTGTCCAAACATGGCATGTAATGATCCCATGATCTCCTTTGCGGTGATCATGCCCTCATGTTTGTTAGACAACACATTCGATATGTTGGCTAAGATGTAGACCCGGGCTTTATCATTAGCCCTAGTCCATTTGTCAAATGCATCCCGAACTGTTCGGGTTGCAGACGAGCTGGGAGGGGGAGGACATTCCTCCGTTAAGACGAACCTTAGATCATCAATGACAAGAATCGTATTCAAGTTTGATTTCCAAGTTCCAAAGTTATCGTCGTTAAGTTTGTCGGAGGCGAGTAATTGAATAAAAGAGTTCGACATGCTGAAAATAAAACATATTCTATTAGTGAATTGCTTTTAACCCATAACATGCATCCAATTAAGAATTTAGCAAAAGTAATAATGTACCCATTATTGTTTTTGCAACAATACTTCAGTGAGTCAGAGCAAACGCTACCGAGGGGCAGTCAATCACTCCTTCACCAAACCAAGACATTCTTGACTAAATGCTAATACCGGAATAACTCTTATTCCTATAGCATTCTAGTTATCGCTACTTTGGTCAAGAATTCACTAACACTTAGTAATTCTCGTAAGTGTGACCCACCATTTTTAGACCTCAGAGGTCGGCCCCAACAATGCTACCGAATTGGAAAGTCAAAGTTGGGAATGGACCTAAGAGACCCTATCCATGTTTGGAGTTTGAGTTGTTCCGAATACCATGTTACATCCCTCCGAATGGATGGTGTGTTGGGGTTTGTGCCCTAAAACTCGTAGTTTGTAATTATGTTCTAATTTATGTAATAAAGTGTTATTATAAATAAAGAGTTATTGTTCGTTATCTACGAGTTTGCCTTTATCTAAACCCTAAATCCAATAAACTGAACATCCAAGGTTGTTACATGAATCTTTAACTGAATGTAGTGTACATATAAAGGATCTCGGTTCGAGATACAGCCTAAAGGGTCTATAGTTAGGGGATAAAGTTTGGGTACCTTACCTTGGTAAAACTATGGATGTGGCCCACTTTGTATTTGATACAAACACTGTGATCCTAACGTGTTCGTGTAGATGACATGTGAAGTGGGGATATTCTATGTAATGAGATTACATAAGACCGGACCACGAAATAGTAACCTCTAGTTGTAACTCCGTTGTTGACTAGTTAGGTTTCTATTTCACTAGGATGACCTAGGCAACTTGATCTCAATCCTAAGCAGGTTACGAACTCCTGTTCGCGAGGGACTTTCCTTTGACTAATATGGGTGAGAGTGGCCAGATTCGCCGTCTCAATATGTCTACCTTCTTGGGGACAAGACCGAGTGAGCAGCTGGGAACTTAACTTAGCAAGATGGAATTCACTTCTTCCCGCCTACTAGGGTAAGTAGAGGAATGTTCGCTTAAGTGGTGTCTCCAGGACTTGAACAAAGGGCCCGATCCTCTCATTGGCCCGAGAGGGACTCTGTTTGTTGGTAGGACCACAAACAAATTGTTCATTAGAGAAGCACTAGTACTTAACGCACAAGATGTAAACCAAGGGTAAAACGGTAATTTGACCCATCTGGTGTTACGAACATTCGTGAAGGATTGACTTTCTGTTATTGGTCAATATCCGTGAATACAGAAATATATCTGCAGTGAGAAGAGTGCAGCTGCGGGACTTTAGTGGAGTGTTCCCGCAGTTAACGAATGTTGATTGGGAGGTTAATGAGATTAAGCGAGCAATCTCGTATCGTTGGAGCTTCTGATCTGTAGGTCCATGAGGTCCACCTTCTAGCTCGTAAAGGGTTCTTAGATCATTTGAATTTGAAATGTTCAAGTTCATAAGGGAATAAACTTAATGTATATTGATACGATATAATATATAGTTTTGGAACTATATATTATAAATTTAATGTGAATATGATTCATATTAAATTATGTGAGAGAATTAAATATTTGAAAGAGTTCAAATATTAAATTCTAATGTGAATGTGATTCATATTTGAAAACTATAGGTTAAATTTAATGTGCATTAGATGTGCATTAAAACTAGAGGAATGTGATTTAATTTAAATTAAATATAAGATATTTAATTAATTAAATATGAATTAATTAATGATTAATTAGATTAATCAATTTTATTAATTTAATTGTTAAATTAATGGGAACGTGTCAGGAGGACACATTCCCACTTCCCTCCAACTCCCCATCGATAGGGAGTGAGGGAAGTTGATTCCTCTTACGTGCTTCTTCTCTAAATGTTAGAGGTGAAGCAAATTGATGGATGATGAACGATCGATCAAATTGACAGAAGAAGAAAAATTCTCTTATCTCTCTCAGTTTCAAATTCTTCCAATTGTTAGAATCCTTCCCACAAAGGAGAGATCTAAGCACTCAGAGATATACAAGGTGCTCTCTATTGGTAGTGTCCTGTTCTGTAGAAGAAGAGAATTAGAGAAGTTCCTCAGTTGCTGAAATCTCGTGGAGCAAGGAGTTGTTGTTTCCTGTGGAAACCAACAAAGGTAATACTTCTATTTCTTTTAGTTTAATTGTTAAACTTAAGTATGTTTGTACGCAATTATCCATGTCTAATTAGATTAAAATTTCCATGCTTGTTATGTTTTATCAATGTATGAGTTTTTGCATTTCAACCAAAACAAACTTGCAAATTACGATTCCAAATTCGTTTTCGTTGCTCAAGGAGATCAGATCTCCATCATGGTACTACTACGGGCAACCAGCAGGTGCAACATGGGAATCTCATGGTCCAACCTAATGGAGGAGACCATAGGATGTGTTGACACACTTCCTTCTCCCACTTACTATAAATACTTTCTCCATTCACCTTGCTCTTAATTTATGCAAACACCATCCGAATGGGGATGCCCTGTTGACATCACGAGGCCAAGCATAAATCTCACGGTATGAACTTCGCGAAGAGCGTAAGAGGAAATTGATATATCATATATACCTTTTCACTCCCACTAAGTATTTTAAACAATTTGGGTATACTTTTACTTAGGCATATTTCGGCTAAAACAATATGACCTAAGTCTACCAATATAACTATTATACTGGAATTACCGAAGTCTATTAACCTTTTAATAAACCTAGGTCTATGAGTTTAATTTATTAACTTTTAATAAACGTCACTCACGAAAAATAATTTATAAATCTCTGGATTAAATTCACTCCCAGGTTGGTTCCCAGGTAGGGGTGTTCCGTTTCCGTCAGCTTAAGTACTCCAGCCTAGCTAGAACCTTCCTTAGACAAAGTCCCTCTTTAATCATAGTTTATAAATTATTGGTTGCTTAATTCTAATTCTATTAGAACTAGATAACCTAAGGTCTAATTAATTTCCAGTTCTAAAACCATTTTAAAACTAATTAATTAACCTTAAGTTACATGCATTTCTATGTTATAAATTGTTTGATCATTCATCACATGAATATACATATATTTATAACAAATCCATCACAGGAATAAATGCATGATAATTATATGTTTAATTTTTAATTAATATAACCCTTATATTAATTATAATTAAAACATATAATATTTGTTCCATAAATTAATATAACACTTATATTAATTCCTATGAAACCCCAATTCATGCATACTATATATTATAACACTTATAACATACTTTCAATGCATGGAGAATGCTTCCTATGGTGGGATTTTAAAATCTATATGGCATACTTTATGCACATACAATCAAGGAATTTAATTAAAACATACATTCACAATGCATAATTAATTAAACACACTAAAGTGGGCTGGTTTTGGCATCTAATGCAAGCAAAAAACTAAATTATTACAATAATAATATAGAAATAACCTCGAACCACTTCGAACACTTCGAATTTGGATCGAACCAACTTGCAAATGTGTGAACTGGAACTTCAAAAGGTTGAACCGAGTTGTAAAAGGCTGAACCGAGCCTCCAAATGATGAAACGGACCTCCATAATGAAAAAATCGACATCGAATTAGTCAAAACCGATCTAAAATCACCCAAATCGGACTAAAATCGAGCCGAACCAGTCCAAAAATAATTGAATCGGTCAAAGTCAACAAACTGCTGGTCAAAGTCAACTTAAGTAGCCTTGCTGACGTCACATCTTCTTCTTCAATTTGAAACACACGCGCCTACTGTAGCAAATCGACAGAAAATTGAAATTAAAACTTCCAGCAGCTTCCTGTTTTGAATTTTCTAGACCTTTCGAGATTCTCTCTTCAAATTGAAGGCCTTCCTTAACTCCAATCGACTTGAATTTTTTACAGCTTATTCTACACACATTAATGCTCAAATAAACTTGAGCAATTTGAAAATAAAGCATAAAATGATGCTCAATTTAAATGCCAAATCCAGAAGAACACTTTAGATGCCCAGAAAAATTGTATTTCAAAAAATACCCACCACATAACACAATTGATCAAATTGAGTGCTCAAAATTGCTCGGATACCAATTGAAAGAGTGTAGATTAAGAAAGCGGAAGCAATTTTGGATCTTGAATACTCTAAATTGATCAATTTTACAAAACAAAAAGCATGCTCAATTCTGGAAAAACAGAGAATAAGAACTCATACCTTTGTAGCTCAAAATTCTCCTAATTCGTGGGCAATTTCTTGTCACAAACACTTTGTGGATAACTCTAATGTCTTCCCTACTATCCTCAGGCCTTGGAACAGATTGTGGGTTCTTTGATAGAGAGAATTTGAAAAGAGATGGGAGAAAGGTCAGCAAAACATGAATCAGAAAAATTCTTATAAATCCTTAAAAATCCATGTGTTTCTTATTCAATTAAAGCAAACCAAAAGTTTCTCCAATCAAGGAGAAGATGACAACATGAAAATGATGAGGATTTAGCAAGAAAGAGGTGCTCAATTGTGGTGAATTTCAATTCAAAGAAGCTTGTTCACCCTTTGTTCTTTGGTCCAATTGAAACTCCAAATTCAATTTTGAATTTTCATTTAATTTTAATTCAAAATTAATATAAAATTAATTTTAAATTAAAATCAATTTATTAATTTAATTAATTAATTAATTTTAAATAAAAATTTAATTTAATATCAAATATCAAATTAAATAATTGGACCAATCTCGATTTCTTAAATCGACCGTTCGAACATGAATCCCTATTCATGTTTATAAATCGAACCAATATTTAAATCATATTTAAATATTTACACCTTTTCTTTATTATAGTTTAATTTATAATTAAACTGTGACACGTTAAGTATATCACATATAATTAACGTTTTCTCCCAAAACTGAATTTGAACAATTCAAATTCTTTTCTCTCAAAATGTTACAAGGCTTAGTCCGAGCTAGTAAAGGAACCTAATGGACCTACAGATCATGAGCTCCAACAATATGAGATTAACCGGCCAAACTCTTTAGCTAGCTAATCAACATTCGTTAACCACCAGGACACTCCACTAAAGCCCAGTGGTTGCACTCTCCTTACTGTAGATATATTTCTGTCCACTCGATATAAACATGATTAGTAAGTCGATCCTTCACAGGTCGTTCGTAATTACAGCTGGGTCAAAAATACTGTTTTACCCCTGTAATTACTTTTTGTTCTTTAAGTCTCACTGATCCTCTAATGAACAATTGGTTTGTGGTCCAACCAACAAACTGTATCCCTCTCAGGCCAATGAGAGGGGTGGGCCCTTTGTTCAAGACCCGAAGTCAGCACTTAAGGGAACAACCTCTCTACTAATCCCTAAAGCGGGTAGGCGTGAATTCCATCTTGCAGAACTATGTTCCCAGCTATGTACCTGGTGTTTATCCTTGAAATGGGAGGCTTATTGAGTCGACAATCTCAGACCACTCTCACTCATGCAAATCTCAGGATAATCTGAATAAACAGAAGTTCACGGCACACTCAGGATTAAGATCGAGTTACCTACGTCATAGTATGGATAAAGTCAGTTAAGACAGTAAACGGAGTTATAAAGTCTAAGTGACTATTTCTCGGTCCAGTCTTATGCAAACTCATTGCATAGGACACCCCCACTTGCATGTCTCCACATGAACGATTCAGGATTACATCGTTTGTACTTTACAAAGTAGGTCGCGTCCATAGTGTCTCCAGGATAAGGTACCTAGTCCTATCCCTATACTATAGACTGTTCTGGCTATAACTTGAACCCGATCCACTTTTATGTCACACATAAAGTTCAAGTATACATCCTATAGCCATGGGTTTTTTATTGGATTAGGGTTTCAAAATATATAATTCACTTTATTCAATAACACCTTTATTGAATTCAATAACACCTTTACTGAATAAATCTCAATAACAACTTTATTGTAAAATAGAATCTACATTCAGTTTACAACACCACGCGTTTTAGGACATAAAACCCAACATGCTCTAATTCAAATTTGGGATAAAATTTGAATATGAAATTTAAATTTGAGTTGTACTCAAATTTTGATTTGGTAGAAAATTTGGAGTATGCCGTTGAGAGGCCAAAGCTTTGACATCCAAGATTTTGTCAAAATATTTGATTTTAGCCAAAATTTTGATTCTTTTAATTGGCTAAAATTTTCTCTATTTTGGAAGCAAATCTTTATCTAATTTGTAGAGCAATCTTTATCCAATTTGTAGAAACATTCTCATTAGATCAAAATCTCCCACACATAAATTTAGAGGTAGATATTTTCATAATAAAAATGATAGGAAATTTCCAAAATTTATTTTGGCAGTTTAGAATTTGGCTTGTAAATCTTGTTTGATTAAGCTAAGATTTCCCTCACATAATTTTAGAGAAAAATCTTTTTCTTAAGCAATTGTAGAGATTCTCTAAATTTGGCTTGCCCATTTTCTCCTTGCCCTAGTTTCACCCTTTATAAATTGTAGATATTGCACAAGCAAGGATACAAGAGTCTTCCCACCGAAAAACTTTAGGTATTTGGAAGAGTTATTCTCATCAATTTCTTCTCTTTTTTTTTTTCATAAACTGAATTTCAAATGCTCATACACCTTCTTCTTTGTGCAGGTCTTCGGTTCTCGCAATATTATCTATTATGACAAAAAATAGGACTCGGTTAAACAACAAGCGATCCTTAGATAGGCGAGTGCATGTGTCGACTAGCCCGGACCAGGAAGCCAACCCATGGGTCAGCTTCAACCACATGTGAGTCGACCCCTAAGGGTCGACACCGAGCCCCGGTAGGCCGACCCCATGGGGTTGACCCTGCTCGCCCGGGCTGGGAGGCTGACCCCTAGGGGTCAGCCCCAGGCTCGTGTGGGCCGACCCCAACTCAAGGAGCTGACCCCTAAGAGTCAGCCCCGCCCATGTGTGGGCCGACCCCTGGGTCGGCCCGACTCATCCGGACCGGGAGGCATACCCCAAGGGGTCGACCTCAGCTACAGGTGGGGCAAGAGTCTTTCCGTATGCCACGTGCACCATTACGACAGGTAAGAGGTGGGAACATTGTAAAACGGTTCCGCTCTCGTAACCGTTGTTATTAAACAAGCGCAATCATGGATGATTAGTGGGTAATTAAATCCTAGAGCAACCGTTACGATTGGGCGACTATATTATCTCGTTGGAGGTGCCAAGAAAGGTAAGCAATCATTTTGTCTGTGTTCTAGCTTGAGACTACTTGACGAGAGAATATCATTTCTAACTGAGCGTCGTAGTGCGTGTGGCTCAGTACCACACCGGTGTTAGCTACCTATTTCGCAGGAGATCATTGTTCACAACAATACAAATTCACCGTTAATCCGTCCATCTAAATTCTTGCATCAATAGTTGGCGCCATCTGTGGGGACCAATTTTTCTTGCAAAGTGCCACGTGTTGAGAAATCCTAACACCATTCACCATGAGTAACCATTTGAACCAAATCAACTCGATGAATGACGGAGAAAAGTCAGATAATGACCAACACCATCGTCGGGTATCGACTAGGGCGCAGGATGTTCAACCTGAGGAAGCCAACCAGCGTGCTGCACCAGCGAAGGCGAATCAGTACGTGGCGTTAGAGACGTGTCTTACTCTCTTCTTCGCCATCGACAAACTAAGAAACTACATGCAAGCTTTCACAGTGCACTTGATAGATAGGGTTGACCCCATCAAGTACGTTTTTTCAAGACCAATTATCTCTAGATGATTAGCCAAGTGGGCAATCTTACTCCAACAATATCACATCATCTACGTACCTCAAAAGGTAGTGAAAGGACAAGTTTTAGCAGACTTCTTGGCAAATCACCCAATTCCTTCAAATTGGAAGTTATGTGAAAACCTACTTGACGAAGAAGTCTTCTATGTTGAAATTGCGAACCCGTGGAGCATGTATTTTGACAGCGTCACACGGAGGAATGGAGTGGGGGTAGGCATTGTCTTTATCTCGCCTGAGAAGCACATGCTCTCTTATAGCTTTACGCTCACTGAGTTATACTTGAACAATGTGGCTGAATATCATGCACTAATCATTGATCCCCAAATGACCATTGAAATTGACATAACATGCTTAGAAATTTATGGTGATTCAAAGTTGATTATTAGTCAACTCTCGCTTGAATACGATGTGAAGCATGAGGACGTGAAGCCTTATTTCAGTTATGCAAGGCAATTGTTGGAAAAGTTTGACAGTGTTATACTAGAGCATGTTCCAAGATCAAAAAACAAGAGGGTCGATGCGCTAGCAAATTTGGCCACCGCCCTGACGATCTCAGATGATGTGACATTAAACATCTCGTTTTGTCAAAAGTGGGTTATGCCACCAGCTAATGATGAATGTTAAGAAATAAACATGATTACCGTATATATCATTGAAGAGGAAGATTGGAGAAAACCTATTATAAAATGTCTTCAACATGGGAAGCTCTCCATGAATCCTCGACGAAAGGTTGATGTGTGAAGAAGGGCCTCCCGGTTCATCTACTATAAGGAGACTTTTATCGTCATTCTTATGAGGGTTTATTTCTTTGTTACCTTGGAAAAGAAGAGTCAACTAAGGCTCTAGAGGAGGCACATTAAGGCATTTGCAAGCTTACCAGTCAGGTCCAAAGCTTTAGTTCCAATTGAAAAAGATGAGTTATTACTGACCTATGATGATGCATGACTCAATGGAGTATGCAAAAAAGTGTGAAGCTTGTCAGTTCCATGCAAACTTCATTCATCAGCCACCAAAACCTTTACATCCAACTGTTGCTTCATTGTCCTTTGAAGTGTGGGGACTTGATCTTATTGGTTTGATAACACCCAAATCATCAACAGGTCACTCTAACATTCTGGCAGCCACAAACTACTTTTCTAGATGGGTTGAAGCAGTTGCATTAAGGGAAGCTAAGGAAGAAAATGTTGTGGACTTCATCAGAACTCATATCATCTACCGATACGACATCCCGCATCGTAATGTGATGGATAATGGAAGACAGTTTTCCAACAACCTTATGGACAACCTCCCTTTAACCTATAGTTTTTATGTACATCTTATGTGCATTAAAATTTAATCTATAGTTTGATATGAATCCTATCACATTATAACAATATTTGAACTCTTTCAAATATTTAATTCTCTCGTAAATTAATTTTGAACCATATCCAAAATTAAATTTATATAATAAAGTTTTAATGTACATAAAAACTTTATATTATAATGTATCTCTATCCATTAAATTAATTTCCAAAGTAAATTTGAATATTTCAAATTCTAATCAAGATCTAGTAATCTTACGACCCTTTACGAGCTAGGAAGTGGACTTTATGGACCTACAAATCTGAAGCTCCAACAATACAAGATTAATTGGCTAATCTCATTAACCGATTAATCGACATCCGTTAACTGCGGGTACACTCCACTAAAGACCTGCAGCTATACTCTTCTCACTGCACATATTTTTCTGTGTCAATGGATAAAAGATCAATAACAACAAGTCAATCCTTCACGAGTGTTCGTAACACCAGCTGGGTCAAATTACCGTTTTACCCCTAGGTTACATCTATGGCTTTAAGTACCAATGCTGCTCTAATGAACAACTTGTTTATAGTCCAACAAATAAACAGAAATCCCTTTCGGATCAGTGAGAAGGTAGGGCCCTTTGTTCAAGTCCCGGAGGTACAACTTAAGGGAACACTCATGTACTTACCCTAAGTTTGAGAATAAGTGAATTCCATCTTGCTAGGTTAAGTCCCCAGCTGCCAACGCAGTTATGTCCCCAAGAAGGTAGGCTTATTTAGTCGGTGTCTTAGGCCACTCTCACCCATACTATTCAAAGGACAACCCCCTGCAAACAGAAGTCCGTAACCTGCTCAAGATTAAGATCAAATTGCCTAGGTCATTCTATTGAAATAGAAACCTAACTAGTTAATGGAGTTATATCTATTGGTTACTATTTCGAGGTCCGGTCTTATGTGAACTCATCACATAGGATACCTCCACTCGCATGTCACCTACACAAACGCGTTGGATTAATGCGTTTATATCAAATACAAAGTGGGTCGTATCCATAGTGTCACCAAGATAAGGTACCCAACCTTATCCCTATACTATAGACCCTTTAGACTGTTTCTTGAATCTCGATCCCCGTATGTCCATACATACAGTTCAAGAGACACAATACAACCCAAGATGTTAGTTTATTGGATTTAAGGTTAATTTAAGGCAAGTTATACGAAATTCATCAGCAATTTAATGAACAGTGTCAATAACATTTTATTGAATAAAATTGAACAAAATTACAAACTACGAGTTTTAGGGCATACATCCCAACAATCTTAACTGCAAGTGAGAAATAAAGAAAGCAGGGGCAAATATCATTTTTACATAGAGAAAATTACTTACTTGTTTTACCTTCTTGTGGGTGAGACTTTTCTCTATGTTCCGATGGAGATGTTGGTGAGTCTTGCAAATTTCAAGTCCTAAAAAAAAGAGACAAAAAAATTACAAAAAAAAAGTAAAAAAAATATTTACCTCTTGACAGATGTAGTTTGTTTCCTCTTTGAGTGGAAATAATATAAATGTTTCAAGTCTTAAGTTCTAGAAAAAGAAAGAAAAAAAAGAAAAAAAAGTATGAAAAATATATAAAAAAAAAAGAAAAAAAAAAGAAAGAAAAAGAAAAGAAAATCAAAGTTTGAGACTCGCCTCCATCCTTAATATGAAGATTAACCAAACTTAGCTTCACTTACTCTTTGTTGTTGGGAATTGATGAAAGATCACCTCCTCTATTTATAGTTGAGAAATAGATAAAAATCTCATTCCAAAATCCAAGTTGGAGTTGGCGTAGGATTTCATCTCAAATCAAAATTTGATGTATCTTATCTCAAATTAAAAATTGTCCGCAAGCCAAATTAAAATTCTATTCCAAATCCAAAGTTGAAGTTTGGTAGAATATTATCTCAAAGGTAAAATTTGGGCATCATCCAAATTTTATCTCAAATACAAATTGGATCAATTTTTAAAATTTATTATAAAAAATGGGTAAAATCCAAATTCTATTTCAATTTCAAATAAAATTTTGGATAAAATTTTAACTTTGCCCAATTGAATTTTGAATAAGGTAGAGCATAAATTAACTAAAATTCAAATCAAAGTTCGTTGTTGAAGAAGAAAAGAAAAATGATGATTAAAATTCATATTTTGATCACGTACTAGTTCATAAATCTCGAAAAAGGAGCATTTGTTGGACTATGAATTTTGGTCAATCAAAATTTGTCATGTCATTATTTGAAATTAGTGACAAAATTATTAATTTAATTATGGATTAATTAAATTTACAAATATTCCTAAATTAAATTAAGTAAATTCCATATATGTAATTGAGTTATATAAAATTTGGGTCAATTCGAGATAAAGCCCAAATGGGATCTAAATCCAGCAAAGTCTAGCCAAAAAGGCTAGGTACAAGTCAATTGGATTAGTCTGAAAGGGTCAGGCCCAGAGACAACCATAGACCAATTCCAATGATCAGACCCAAACCCACTTAGAAGCTCTATAAATTGGAGCTTTCAAAAGTTTGAAACTCTAAAGATAAAATCTAGAGAGAATTCTATAACAAAAGTGAGATAACTCTCTGCATTCTGGCTTACTGAATGAAGAACACTACCTCGAAGATCAAAAACATTCCTTCGAGATTCAAAGAACCAATTGCAACTTCAATCTCGAGAATAAGCTTCGCAACCCTCGAGTGAAACACACATACAAGAGAATCAAGTTTTAGAGATTCATTTCCGCGTGTTTATTTTCCTTGCTGAAATTACGCGTGAACAACCTTATAGTTTAAAATCTTTCGAGAAAAGTGTTTTTAATAAAAATGTTATTATATACTTCTCATAAATATTTTAAATAATAAATTTGTTTAACAGTACATATAAAAGTGATTTTATTCCTTATAACTTTTTAAATTTTTATTACATATTTGGATGATTTTTGATTAATCATTTTAAAGTTATTTTTAGATCATTCATGCATAAGTGTTTATTAAAAAAAAAAATTAAAATTAATCAATTTTTTTAAAGCAGTTTTTATTTATCAAGTTTTCCACTTGTGATCACATAAAATCACTTTAAATTATTATTTTTTTTTCCAAAGATTGTAATAGAAAAATATTATTTTGTTCAAAAAAAAAATTTTCCCACAAGTTTATCCAAACATACTATAAATTGACAAAATCATGAACATATATCTTACATTTTGATTTCAAATTATGCACTCACACACGCTTGTGCAAAAATCTTTAAAATAGGACATTTGTTGAATAAGAAATTTCAGTCAATCACAAATTATCACGTTGTACAATGATTTATTTAATTTGAAATCAATTACAATTAACATGTGTTCCCAAATTAAATAAAATAACATTAAATAAAAAATCAAATAATGCTACATATCTATTTTATGCCATTTTGAGTTTAATCCAATTAGATCATATTATGTCTATAACACGATATAAATCAATCCCAAGCAAAGTTCTCATGTCTGCATGATGGCATAGATTAATTCAATCAAATTGCACCATGACCATTTGATAACCTGAGTTACTCCAATTAGACTACGCCATGTGTATCTAATAACGTACATTAATCCAATCGGATTACACGGAGTCATCATTTGATAACATAAATCAATCGAATCAAACTTTTATCATGTGTATGACAACATAAATTGATCTAATTAAATTGTGCCATGTGGTAGTGGCTCATAAATTCTGTAGGCTCAATTCCATCTAAAGTCCTATAAATAGAGGAGCTCACCCTTCTTTTTTACATTAAGAAGCGTTCAGAAGATTACAAATTCAGAGAAAACTCTCAAAATACTGAAGACTCGCTAAGCCTAAAAGACTTTCTGAAAACTTTCTTAACATCAACGACTTTGAAGATGAAAAGACTTTAAAAACTTCTTAAGGATTGAAGACTTCAAAGATCAAAAGATTTTTCAATACTAAAATCTCTTTTAAGATTTGAAGACTTTGAAAATTAGTCAAAAATATCTAATTAAGATACAACTTACAAATTTTCAAGACTTCGATTGATTGTTTAAGAAAATCAACAATTCAAAAGATCAATTTGAGAAGATCAACAAGCCAAAAACTAATCTAAGAATGAGTTCATTTACATGAATTTATTTCCTTTTTCGAAATCATGGGTGAACAATCCATTTTGAAATCGAACTAAATAAACATCAACCTAAATCCTTATACCAAAAGTATATTTTACCTATTAACTTGGTTAAAATATCATTTTAGTCCCTGAATCTTGAGAACAATAAATTTAGTCACTATTAGTCTCTAATTTTTCTTTTAAAAAACATTCCTATTGTATCTTATCTTCACTGAATATTATTATTATTATTTTACCAATTTTGATTAAAAAAATTAAATTCAAACTAACAATACAGACTAATTTTAAGAATTATTTTTTGTACAAGAACTAGACCTAAACATTTGATATTACAAGGACTAAAATAAAATGAATATCAAAATATATGACCCAAAATGATATTTTAACCTATTTATTTGATAAATGCTACATCATTCTTAAATGAAATGAGTACAAAATATATGATAAAAACTTAGAGTCTGTTTGGAGCATAAGTAATAACCTGTGTTATTATAACTTGTGGCATACTCTGCATCTCAAATACAGACTATTATAACCTCATACTATATTACTATGCATTTTAAATAATATTATATGATTCCACTCATTATAACAACCACAAACTACTATAACCCCTTCTTATCTTACTCAGAGTCCAAATATCCCATAGTAAAGAGAATGTGTGTGTGTATATATATATATTTTGCATGGAGGCCATATATAACTACTCACATGATTCACATGTATCATGTCAAGGTAGTACTCACATGATTCACATGTATCTTATGAAGGCGAGGATAATTATTTTATAAATGTATGTGAATTCAATAATTTTCATACTTCTAATAACAATTATTAAATATAAATGTGAGGTTGTTGTATTAAGAGTTCAACCACTAGGATGCGAAATTACCAAAATACCCCTAAGACTTGTGAACGGTCGAACACAAACACCTAACAAAATATTCATGAACCCCACAAATTCCACTATATAAACTGCAAGAGCCGTAAGGTTTGTAGATTTCTGGATTCTTCCACCGATTCAATCTCTCTCTTTCAGCCGTCCAAGGGGGTGTTCTGAGGTGAGCGCTCTCTCTCACACACACACATTTATTTCCCCCTCAGATCCATCGCTTTACTTGAATTTGATCTGGGATTTGCTGTATTTGCCCCTTGTTATGATGTTTTCGCTCTAATTCTTCCGATTTTGGCCTTAATTTGGCTCTTATCTTGATGTTCTGCTTCTGAACGATGAATGGTTTCACCTCAAGTATCGAAATGATGTGATTCTGTCCTATTTCTGTTCATTTTTGGATACCATCGACTGTTTTGTTAATTTTTACCCTTGTACCGAGCTTTTCTGTAACTTTACCCTGATATGAATAGTATGAAACATGTGGGTATTAATCATAATCGGTCTGAATTTTATATCCAGCTCGCAAAATGATTTTGGTCATTTTTTTTTGTCAAAATACTGGCGACTTTTGATTCAAATGATTTAATTCTCAATTTACTGATGGCATATTTTTTCATCGATCTCATGTTTTTGTTTAGTTTTTAGCTAATCGTGTTAAAGGGTGTTAGATCACAGAAAAGATGGTGAAGGCTGTGGCTGTTCTTGGCAGTAGCGAGGGTGTTAGTGGAACCATCTTTTTTTCCCAAGAAGGAGATGGTAATTTGGTGATTGGATTCTTCTGCACGGCTTTATGTTGATTTCTTCTCTGTCTTGTACTTAGTCCAAAACTGTTTCAGGTCCAACCACTGTGACGGGCAATGTTTCTGGTCTCAACCCGGGGCTTCATGGATTCCATGTTCATGCCTTAGGTGATACAACCAATGGCTGCATGTCAACTGGTATTGTTTGAGACATTTAGGATCTTTTATTTTACCTCTCTATTATTCTGAATATACACACATACAAACCTTTGTTTATCTTGGCATTAAAACTTCTCAATGTACCTACAGGGCCACATTTCAACCCTGCTGGAAAAGTGCATGGCGCTCCTGAGGACGATAATCGCCATGCTGGTGACTTAGGGAACATTACTGCTGGTGAAGATGGTATGTTTCATATTCTTTCATAGAATAAGTTTAATTTTTGGTGTGTTATGTTCTATTGCCTTATTTGTACAACCTTCATATTATACTTGTTTAGGCTATATTTGTAAGAGTGCTCTTGTCATAGATTTTCTATCATGTGTACCCAATTTGATGTCGGATCTGATGCCTTCCTTGTTCTATGATATGGTTGTTGGATACTAACTCTTTGAATGTTACTGCGTTGTACAGGCAAAGCTAGCTTCACGATTACTGATTGTCAGGTTTTTCCTACTTCTCCTGTTTAATTAATTTCGTTATCTTTGTGGTGCCAGAGGCAGCTGACAGTAAGGTTCTTGTTCCATTTTCTAAGCTTTAGATGTTACGTGCAGATTCCTCTCTCTGGGCCTAACTCCATTATCGGAAGGGCTGTTGTTGTCCATGGTGACCCTGATGATCTTGGCAAGGGTAATCTCTCAAACCATTTGTTGTTTGATAGTCATTTGAGCTTTTCTTGATAGTAGCTGGCCTATATCTGCCATATCTGAAACCGAAAGACAATTATTATCCATTGGCAAGTTTGTAGCATAGGAAAGTGTTTGTTTTTTGGAAAAATTCTATTGTGATAATCTCCCATGTTCCGTTCCGTTCCGTCCGTTTCTTTTCTTTCATCTGCGGGGTTCATGAACATGCTTTTAGAACTGTAGTATGGACTGGAGGAATTATATAACAGAATTCTAATGATTATATGTGGGCAATTAGAACGAACAGAAGCATGAAAGATAATTGATAGCATTCTTTCATTTCTTTTCAATTAAAGCTTCGTTATTCATAAAAGAAAAACGATTGATAGCATTGAAGACAATTATTGATAATGTGGAGGCAAGTAGAATCAACTTTAAGATGGTAGTAAAAAGAATGCTGGCTTAATGGCATCTTGAGATTGTATGCCCTTAAAATGTGCTTACAATGATGGTTCATATTATTATACTTTTTTGGTGATGTTGGGTGGTTCATACTGCTAAATTTCTGATATTTGGCATAGATTCGCGGGTGAAAGTTTGTGGCTGTTTAACCTTGCATACGTAGTCACTCTTCACCTATTGGGTTTGGAAACTCAGCACATCAAAAGGGGAATAATATTGTAGGGTTCAAATTCAGGATTTTATGCTCAAAATACTATGTTGAACTACCACTAAACTCTAAAAAGCTTAAGCTCATAGGTAATGAGAAATTTAAGTTAGGGTATTTTTCACATTGATGTTTGGAAGTAATACGAAGTGCTCTGGAAAAATGTTAAAACATCTCAAAGTGCTCTATAAGAAAGCATGTGTAGAGAGATTGCTTGATTTGGAAGTACTCAAATGGATTTTAAAGATTGTAAAGTGTTTGTTATCAAACACATTTTACTTAAGTAGTTTTGGACCTTTGGTAAAAGTACCTTAAAGCATTCCCAGACGTACCTTTTTATGGGAAGTTCTTATCAGTTGGGTCATTCTTGATATCTAGGTGGACACGAGCTCAGCTTAACTACGGGAAATGCTGGTGCCCGAGTAGCCTGTGGTATGCAAATCCAATCCCTGAAAGATATTACTTTTTCCTCCATCCGGTCTTGCCCTGCCCTTTCAAAGCTACATGTAGTTACTGTTAACTTCTTTTGTTTGCTTTTCATTTTCAGGCATCGTTGGGCTGCAAGGTTGAATTTTGTTGTCGTTGTTGTCAAAGCATTGAATCCAAGTGCTATTGCGCTTCCAGGAAGAGTCCTAAACTCTTCTTAATGAATAAAAACAC
Organism: Trichosanthes cucumerina; assembly: GCA_036507285.1. Lineage (NCBI taxonomy): Eukaryota > Viridiplantae > Streptophyta > Magnoliopsida > Cucurbitales > Cucurbitaceae > Trichosanthes > Trichosanthes cucumerina. The sequence continues at coordinate 33,580,372 of CM071843.1, forward strand.
TGCACTGGATTGATTGTTTTGTATCTGATGATTAGATCTTTTACTCATATGCACTTGCCTGCTGTTTTATTATTTATCTTCCTGGAATTTTGGTTTATGACTTTAAATCAAAATCATAAAAAGTCAAAACTAAGAAGCCTCATAGGTTACAACAAAGGAAAAATCTTGTCAGCTGGTTGAAGCAGCTAAAGAGGAAATGCATAAAATAGCAGTGTGAGAAGCTATTTTATGCATGATTTCATTTCCTATCCCTTCTAGTATGTGATTGCAATGATCACTTTTCCATCAAAATCAATCACCGACTCATCTTCATCGTGGATTAGCCTCGAGATAATTCCTTATCCATCCTGGGATTAGCCTCAATCTGTCATTCTAGATAACCCATTATGATTCCCATTCTTTTATAAGTCTGAACCATCTGTGTAGGAAGTTTCTAGGAATCTTTGATTGAAATCATGGTCAATGTACCTATTTTAAAGAGCCAGATTCCAAACTTGATTCCAAACTTGGTTTATTTGGTCAGACTGGGTCCCCACCATTTTACCTTTCTTCCTGCAAGTAGAATGGTAGGGAGGATTTTATTTTATTTTGATAGGAAATAAAGGAATATATTTTATATTTGGAGAAAAATCATATAAAAGATATCTCCACAAAGCTGAAGGATTGAAAGGGATTTGTGATCGGCCATAATATGAACAAGGTCATAATTACTCGGATAAGGACTAGGAGGAATTTTGATATCCTTTTCAGCTAGTAGGTAGAGGAGGGAATATTTTGGCAAGCCCTCCAGAATTTTGAAGGGATAAGTGTCTGTCTAGGGTGCTTCACTCTTCTCATCCAATTATTCTCACAATTAATGGAACCCTAAAAGAATTTCTAAATTTAGATGGTTTTGTCTCAGCAACTTTGAAATGCTCTAATGATCTTATTATAAGCTCTGTGATGAAAAAAGTTCCATCCCCAAGGGGTGGCCTTTTCAAAGAATAGGAGTTTCTCGAAATTTGTCGAACACGATTAGCTGGCTCTCTTTTATGAGCAGCTTCTAGTATAGAACAACTAGGGAAAGATTCTCTTTTCAACCCTGATTTTTGACAATTTAACCAACTTACCTAGCGAGAAGAAGAGTTCTACTAAAACATTCCGAATCTCTGCCATCCAAATTCCTATGTTATTTGGTTTGGAATTTGGATATATATTTGTCTTTGTTTGGATTGCATGAATATGTTTGATAAGTTTGCCTTCCAAAATTACTCTGGGATATTTTGATTTTTTAAATTGGAATGTCTAAAATATTTTTATATTCCTACTTTTTTCAGATCTTAATTTCTAAACTAAAAAGGTAGAATTATACGTCCTTAAACTTTGAGGTTTTATTTTAGTTTTAGTTAAATGTTTCATCTAAAAGTACTTATAAGTATATTTGTAAGCTAAAATTATGCCAAATATTCTTAAACTTTGAAATTAGCTAATCATTTTAAATGTTCTAATTTTATTATTCACGTCTCAAATTGCTGCATACACGAGGAAGATTTTTTTTGTTAAGTGACGGGAAGTGACATGGTTGTTAAGTTGTGAACGGAGGAGTGATTTACATGGGTAGATAGATGTGGAAATGAGGTATAAAATTTGTTTGGAAAAGAAAAACACTGGCAAGGATAATAAAAAGCTATAAGAGGGTCTGAAAAATGTGAAGTTAGTGGATTTTGGACTTGAATTTTTTTCTTCTTTCGGAGCTTTGCCCCCCTATACTCGAGGGCATTTGCATCCATCCTAAAGTTGCAAAAGTTTGAACTCAAAAGACACGGTTTTTATTTTCACCCGAGGCTCGAACTTGAGACTTCTAAGTTTGAATGACCAACAGACTTCTAGAGGGATGGATTTTGGAGATGAACTTAGCTCATTTTGTTGGATCTGTTAATTCTTTAGTTAGTCAATTGAGCTCGCTCGATCATCTTCCTCACCTGGTCTTGCACAAGCAAGGAAAAGACATACCTCATTCTGCCATCAAAATCCAAAAGATTTTCTTTAAACAATGCTTCCTTACGAGTTCCAATGTCATGAAGCTTGGTTCCAGTCAAATATACAATTAATATCAAACACTAACTCCGTTCTCTCAAGACATCTCAATATCAAATCAATAATTGGGTTTTCAGGAAATCTATAAGAAGAAACTACATTTTTAGAATATCAACTAGAAAGGCTAAATGTTAACTTGAGATAGCTTTAACAACCCCCCCCAACCTCCCTAAGTTGTTGAATTGAGGAAAAAACACTCGAACTTAATCAGGCTATATCTAAATATATCTTTTAATTCTAATGTTTGATGATAAATTATTTAATCATGCTTTTATTTTAGTTCAACAATGTGGTAGGAGGTTCAAACTTTTGTGGCCGACAATATAATGTCTCAGATAGAAATGAAGGAGAAAAAGATAATCTAAAAAAGAAAAGTAGATTGGTAACATGAGATACACAAACTTTTAAAAAGAACACAAAATCAATTTTTCTTGTAGATTGCCAATCCCCACTTCAAAGTCTTCACTACAAAGCTTCAAACATGTCTCTATCTGATCCAACACATTAAAAAATATTGGGGGATGCTATCGACTACTCTTTTTTTCTCTCTTAACTTGGTAGAGATGGGAATATTGTGTAATCAAATCATTAAAATCAATTTCAATATATTTCACTGAAACTAAAAAAAAAAAATTAAGGCAAAATTATTTCTGGGAACCCAAGAGGTCAAGAGTAAAAATTGCCTCAAATATGACAATGCTCCCATTTCCAATTGACGCAATCGAGACGCATGTATTCCAGTAATCTAAATTGTAGAAAGATGAGCTACCCAATGATCTAGAAACATTATTCCACGCATCATTTCTAGCAAAATGCCCAACTTCACGAACTTCAGTATACACCTACAACATATAACATAACAACACTTAGTTAAATTTTAGGAATTTCATTTTCAACAATTAAGTTGATCTTATTAAACTTATAAGTTCAATCTCTAAAGGCCAACCAAAAGTCTTAACAGATTCCTTAATTTCAAAAAGGACAATAGATCACTAGTCTAATAAGACATCTATACACAATCTTCAAAATTCAGGCTCCGTTTGATAACCATTTAGTTTGTGAAAATTAAACGTATAAATACTACTCACACCTAAGGATTTACTTGTAATGATATCTACTTTTTACTTATATTTTCAACAATCAAGCCATATTTTGAAAACTAAGTATTTTTCAAAAATTTGTTTTTAGAATTTGGATAAGATTTCAAATGCTTTTTAAGGAGCATGGTAAAAGAATTGAGAGAAAACAAACTTAATTTCAAAAATCAAAAGCAAGAAATTAAATGCTTATCAAACGGGGTCTTAGAGACAAAACTTATAATTTAATCCATGATAAGTGAATCTAGTATTGAATAATAAAAATGAGAGTAAAAAACCTTGTTGCCTTGATTAGATGGATTGGACCAAGATACCATCCAGTCAGAAGGTGCTCCATTGAGATTTAGGCCACGATATACAACAGCAGCTTCTGAGCCATCGGCCAAAGTAGTTTGAACATGAAGAAACACACCCCATTGTCCATTTTCAATCCTTATAGGAAAAGGTGAAGGTCCAATACAGCCATGCCAATCATGATTATTCACGAGTGTTATTGCATTTCCAGTTGCATTGTAAATCAAGGCCACTGTTGACAGGTTGCTTACCCATTGTGCTTTCAATGTATTTACATATTCAAAAACATTATCCACCTTGACTCCAACATTCTTCAATTGAAGTGCCACATATGCCCTATCCTTGTTTGTTTTCTTCTTTCCTGCGTATTCTAACATTTCTTCTAAAGTCGAGTCTGTGATTGGATTGCCATACACATTGTACGCCATGGAGCTTCAAATCTATGAAATGCAAAACATCAAAATGGAGAAATAAAAGAGTTAAGAAAACAATTCACCCGCCAATGACTCGATTTTATTCATGAACTTTAATATGTAACGATTTAGTATTTGATTATACACAACAATTCTCAATAAGGTGTAATGGAGTTTCTTATACATGTTGATGGATAAACTAGTAGGGACCTTAAACTACACAAGATTAATATGTAGGGACTAAATCCCTACAAACTAGTAGGGACTAAAATAAAAACAAATTCAGATTATTTTTATTCTAGAGACTAAATCCCTACAAACTTTAATATAGACGCTAAATCGTACCCTACAAATATTCAAAGACTAGATCCTTATGAATTTTAGAGTACAAGTGCCAATCTGTAGCTAATAGAATTGAGGGACTAAAAAGATTTACTGAGAAAACTGTTGGTTTTCTTGAAAATGCAGAACTCTCTGTTTCTTTCTAAGTTTCCAACCATTCACAGTAATGCATGGCAGTCCTTTTATTAAAGAATTCATTATTAAATTAAAAGAAGATAAAAGAAGACAATCGAAGAGGATTCAAAGTAACTCATACAAATTATAGACAAACGAGATTATACCAATTGAATCTTCCTTGATGCAACATTTCTTAGCCGGTTAACTTGGATGAAAATCGGCGATGGAAGCAAGATTTTCGAGAAAATAAGATCATATTTGAGAGTATTCGAAATTACTGTAAAACAATCCTTCAAAATCAAACAGTTTAATTTTACAATTTCACTCCATAGAAGTGATTTTGAATAATTATTGAATACAATAAAACTGATGAGAAACCTTTCGAAATCAGTAGCAAAATTGCCATGAAACTATTTCAAGAAGAAAACACAAACAAACAAACATATACCTAGCTTCTGATAAAGATGGTTAACTTCCTCTGCCGGCCGCGCTTTAGGATTTCTTCTACGCTGTTACCGAACTCCTCTTCATCCTCGCCCTACACTTGGTTTTCGAAGAAAAATTGAAAGGGATTGGATTGTAGAATTGAGTGTTTGGGGGAGAGAGAGCGGGAGAATGAAAAAAAGACTATGAAATGGGTTATTTATATACTGGGTTAAATTAAAGTTTGATTTCTGTCTCTTTAGTCTCCCTAACTTACAAAGTATTTAGTTGGTCAAATTTCCAATTTTTTAATAAGTAACTCAAATGTCAGTCTTGTGTCCCTAACCTTTTCCATATTTTAAAAAATTAATTCATCTATTAAATATAAAATTGAATTTTATGTCTAGTAAGACTCTAAACTTTTAATTTTGTATTTAGTAGGTCCATGAATCTAACTATACAAAATTAGAAATTTAGAGAGCTATTAGATTTCACATTGAAACTTTAAAAACTTATTAGACATTTTTTAAAGTTCGACTAAATAGATATAAACTCGAAAGTTTAACATCTAAACTTATAATTTAACTAATATATTAAATAAAATAGATTTTATTTTACCAAAAGTTTTTATCTTTCAAAAACATTTTTTTTTTCAATAAGAAAAAAATTATTAAACTTTATTTTAAGTTCATTCAACTCAAAATTAGATATTTTAAGGTTAATTATTACTCCATAATTTTATTGCTAAATATAATTTGATTACCAAGGTTTAAGTGTCATTATATTTTGCTAACAAGAGCATAACTCAACTAGCATTAAGTATGACCCATGACTAAGAGGTCATGAGTTCGAATCCCCCACCCCAAATTGTTAATGTATTAAAAAAAAAGTGTCCTTATGTTAAAAAAATTAATAATTAAGTTTTTTTTTCCGGCTAAACTAGGTTACATATAAATACAAATCTTATTATTTACTTTTTTTATATATATATTAGTGTTCTTAAAAAAAATAATATTGAAGTTAATATTTTAGGGGTATTTATAAAAGATATTAAGATATCGATTAATTTTCAATATCCATGTCGAAGCCTCTAATTTCAACAGATATATGCCATAATACTTCCAAACTTCACATTGCTTGTATCAAGTGTGATTTGTCCTATTTTTGTTGATTATTGTATATCGTCGACCGATTTATCAATGATAACATGAAAATTTTGTCATTGGTTGAAATTTCTAATTCAACAAGCACAAACGACCTTAGCAAGAAAATTTCAATTAGAAGTTTGAAAGAAAGTTGATGTGGCAGTAGATTATGCCGATAAAAATGGGATGTGGCCTTTTACATCTACATAACTTCACAATAGTATTGTGGGAAGTTATGCCATAAACTCGTGAATTTGTAAATAGAATTTATTTATTCAATAAAATAAAAGAGTTATTTTATTAGTTTTCTAGACTCGCTTAAACTCAAATCCAATAAACAAACATCCAAGTTATTTATGTAACTTAAGCAATATGTAGTGGACATATAGGTGGATCATGTTCAAGTAATAACCTAAAGGGTCTATAGTATATGGATAAGGTTGGGTACCTTATATTGGTGTCACTATGGATACAACCCACTTTGTATTTGATACAAATGAATTGATCCAAATAGTTCATGTTGAGACATACGAGTTGGGGTATCCTATGCAATGAGTTTGTATAAAACTGAACTACGAAATGATATCTCTCTTTGTAACGTCGTTGAATGAAGAGATCATTATTTCATGTAGATGACTATTAGTGACTCAACTTTAATCCTGAGTGGGTTATGGACTCCTACCTATAAGGTTTGTCTTTTGATTTGTATGAGTAAGAGTTGCTCGAATTTTTGACTCAATATTTCTATCATTTTTGGGATAAGACTGAATGGGGAGTTGGGAATGTAGCTTCACAAGATGGAATTCACTCATTCCCGACCTCAGGAAAAGTAGAGGAGTTGTTCCCTCCGAGTCTTGAACAATGGGGCTTCTTGGCTCGAGAGGGACTTTGTTTATGGTCGAACCATAAATAGGTTGTTTATTAGATGATCTGTGGTACTTAAGGAGTAAGAGGTAATTATAGGGGTAAAATGGTAATTTAATCCAACATAATTACGAACAACTTGTGAAAGGTTGACTTACGGGTAGTGGTTATATCAGTGGACACAACTTGTTTTATAGTGAGAAGAATGCAACTATGGATCTTTAGTGGAGTGATCTATAGTTAATAAATGGTGATTAATTCAATTAAAGAGTTTAATTGATTAATCTCGGATCATTGGAGCTTCTGATCTGTAGGTGATAGCACACAAAATGTGCTATCCTTAAGCTTAATTATTGCTAGTTTTGTAAGATTTCATAGCTTTTACATGTTTCAATCACTCAATTTCAGGTTAAGAGCTTAAACAGAGCTATTGGAGACAATTTGGATCACTCGGGATCAAAATGAGGCTATTTGGAGCCAAATAGAACATCAAATGGAAGTGAAAGGATCAAACCAAGCTTTAAGACCCGAGGTGATGGCGTTGCAACGCCATATAGAGCGTTACAACGCCGAACGTGTAGCCAAAAGGCTTTGAAGGCTACGAGCGATGGCGTTACAACGCCGCTGCTAGCGTTACAACGCCATCTCGATAAGAAGACGCTTATGAAGGCGTGCGAGTAGCGTTTAACGGCGCCTTGCGGCGTGGGTACGCGCGCCGATAAGGAAGCGAGCGCGCGCGTTAAGGTAGCAGCGTTGCAACGCTTGTCCTGGCGTTGCAACGCCGTCGATAATTTCCATATTTGATACGCGCTTAGGTACAAGTGCAGCGTTGCAACGCTGTCCCTAGCGTTGCAACGCTGCCCCATTGATGCCTATAAATACAACCTTATGATTCTTGCAAAAGGGGAGCACAATTTGGTAGAGTTTTGCCCTAATTTCGAAACCCACCTTGTAAGAAGAGAGAAAAGAGTGATTTTGGGAGCCAAAGCATTCGTGGAGGTTTGAGATCGAAGACGGGAGCTCGGAGGACGAAGGGGTAAGCATCGACACTTAAGTTTATTTCTCTTTCTTTCAATTTGTAATAGCGTTCTAAGACGTTTTCTACTTGTTTAGTTTGTTTTTCATGTGATTTAGAGTAACTAAACATTGTAATAGGATTTGATTTATTTGTTTTGACTTTATTACAATATATTGAAACATGTTTTGTTCTTATTTTTGGCCATTCGCTCTGCACTCCTTAATTCGTTGATTCAAGTGGACTCGAGAGATAAAGCTTGAATTAGAGAAAAATTGTCAAAACCCTTAGTAGTCTGGCACGAGACTGACCTAGAATTCTTAGGGAAACACTTAAAGAAATTACTTAATGCCATGCATGTTGTAGGTTCGTATGGAGACTATGAATTCTATTGCATGTGTGAGGCTCACTAAGAACCGAGAGGTTTTCTTGAGTAATTTACTTCTTGTTTATAAATTCATCTCATGAGGTCAATGCATGTGTAGTTAGGTTATTAACTTGTAAAATCACTTCCTTTAATTCTATCAATTTGTGTCTCCACATGTTTGTTTGTTTGGTTGTCTTATTCGTCAAAGACCTATCCATGTTTTGTTGCTTTAGCTAAATTTGAGAATTAGTATCTTAATACTTAATTAATCTAGAAACTCATTCCCGAGGACGATACTTGGACTCATAAATCACTATACTAAAACTTGACCCGTACACTGCGGTATTGCAATATCATAAATTTTGCAGCAACAAGTTTTTGGCGGCGTTGCCGGGGAATGACGACTATTTAGATTAATTAATATTAGGAGAAAATTTGAAATTTTAGACTAAAGCTTGTTTGTTTGTCTTTCCTTAATTATTTTGTGTGATTGTTTGTTTCCTTATTTGTGTTACTTTAGTTTTGTGTGTTGTTGAGTCTTTGTTTCCTGTTTTGGTTGTGTTGATATTGTGTGAAGTCTTGTTGTGAAATTACTGTTTTTTCAAGTATGACTTTGCATAATTTTGAGTTTCCACCATTCTATTGTCCCTCTCAGGACCCTAGTTTTGTGCATCATGATTTTTCTGAATACCATGTGTCTAATTTTTACCATTCTGTACCTGACATATATGAAAATTCACATGAGGGTAGTTATTTAGGCACTTGGAACCATAGTTTTTTTTGTACCTTAACCAACCCCTAGAAAAATCTTCTCTTATGGACCAATTGGCAGAATATACCTTAGAATTGAAATTGAAAAATTTGGTTCATAGTGAATTCGAAAGGTTGGATAGGTTAGAAGCTGAGGTGGTAAGACTTTGGAAAATAGTGTAGGAGAGATCCCAGTATCTTAATCAATTAGTAGTTTCCCTTAAGACCTTACAGGAACAATTTCTATTCCTTACCACTCAAGAGATGCCACCGAGGATTTGTTCAGATGATGATGAGGATTGTTTGGGGGAGACTGAGGCACACCATGATCAGGTTAGTGAGGAAGGCAGTGGTGATACATTTAATTCCACAGGGGAGATCCAGGTGATAGAGTTAGGGGCTGAGAAGTCTTCTTTCCTTTTATCCCCAGAAAATCCCTTTAGTTTTGATAACCATTTGTCCTACACTCACGAGTCTTGTTTTGATTTCTGTTCTTCTGTGTTATTAAATAAAAATACCAAAAATAATTTTCTGTCAGGTGCCCAAGAGAAAGAAGATAGCCTTTTAGACTTAGAAGGCTATATCAATTCAAGCAAGAAGGGCTCGAAGAAATATGAGCAGTTTTACGTGCCTTGACGCCAATCTTGAGGGAGTACAGTCTAGCTAAAGACGTTAAACAAAGCGCTTCTTGGGAGGCAACCCAAGCTTTACTTACTTTTGTTTCCTGTGTTTAGCTTGCTTTAGTTTGTTTTTGTTGTTTTTCAATTCTTAGTTAATTGTTGTTTTGCTTTGTAGGTTGTGGAGATGCCCTTCTTCGTTGAAATCCATGCTCCCGTTCTGAGGAACTCCAACACACATGCTTTGGCTATTCAAGAATCTCAGAAAGATCTCCATTACCCAGGACAATATTGTTCACTCTTACCCTTATACTTAATTTATGCTTAATTCTGCAAACATTGGGGACAATGTTTAGTTTAAGTTTGGGGGTGGGATGTGTTTATTTGTTGTGACTGTCCTGAGTATGTGTTGAATTGTTGGTTGATCTTTTACATAAGTATGAATATGATAGCCTAGGATGAGATATAATTGAAAATCTTTATGATTCTGCTGAAACCTGAAAGCATGACATGAATTTGAGTTAATTTAAAATTTTTCTTGAGTTTTTCCTGCACTATTATGCACATAGCATGTGTTCCTATAGTTTTGAAATGCTTAGAACAAAGTTATTAGGCTTAGAAGTTTGATGTCACCTCGATAGGTCTGAAAACTGATTTGAGAGTTGAACTGCAAGATAGGGTGAATGACAATATAAAGTGCATGATCTGTATAATATGTGCATTATGTGAAAAAGTTTATTTATTTTTTTGTTTGTTTGTTAAAACAATCGTGAGGACAAAAAGAGCTACCTTCACTGTGATCAGTTAGGCCATTCATTGAGCGAGTGCTCTGGGTAAGGGTCCCTGTAGTGGATGTGTGAAAGCTAGTGTCCTTGCACAAAAAAAAAAGAAGAAAACAGAAAAAGTGGCATCAAAAGAGTGATCAAGTGCGGAGTAAAGTTGTTTATTTCTTGAATGTCGAGAGCCTCAAAGATTAGTAATTAAGACCAGTGTAGGGGGAAGTTGAATGGAGAACCTAATAAAGTTGATCCGGGCTTAGTAAAAATGAAGGGAACATAGGCTAATCACACACACACGTAGGAACACTTAGGAAAAGTTTTAAATTACTTGTTGAAGTGTTATGTTTAAGTGTTTCCTGTGATTGCAAAATTTTCTCTTAAATCTTTGAGGCTTGAATCAAATGTGTGTTTAAGAATAATCTAATGTTTAACTCTGTTTTTGCTCGGGACTAGCAAAAGTTTAAGTTTGGGGGTGTTTGATAGCACACAAAATGTGCTATCCTTAAGCTTAATTATTGCTAGTTTTGTAATGATTTCATAGCTTTTATATGTTTAAATCACTCAACTTCAGGTTAAGAGCTTAAACAGAGCTATTGGAGACAATTTGGATCACTCGGGATCAAAACGAGGCTATTTGGAGCCAAATAGAACATCAAATGGAAGTGAAAGGATCAAACCAAGCTTTAAGACCCGAGGTGATGGCGTTGCAACGCCATATAGAGCGTTGCAACGCCGAACGTGTAGCCAAGAGGCTTTGAAGGCTACAGGCGATGGCGTTGTAACGCCGCTTTTTAGCGTTGCAACGCCATCTCGATAAGAAGACGCTTATGAAGGCCGTGCGGTAGCGTTGCAAACGCGCTTGCGGCGTCGCAACGCTACTGCCGATAAGGAGCGCGCGCGTTAAGGTAGCGGCGTTGCTGTAACGCCGCCCCGGCGGCGTTACTGCGCGTCGATAGTTTCCATATCGATACGCGCGAGTATGCAGCGTTGCAACGCTGCCCCATTGATGCCTATAAATACAACCTTATGATTCTTGCAAAGGGGAGCGCAATTTGGTAGAGTTTTGCCCTAATTTCGAAACACACCTTGTAAGAAGAGAGAAAAGAGTGATTTTGGGAGGCAAAGCATTCGTGGAGGTTCGAGATCGAAGGCGGGAGCTCGGAGACGAAGGACCTAAGCATCGACACCTAAGTTTATTTCTCTTTCTTTCAATTTGTAATAGCGTTCTAAGACGTTTTCTACTTGTTTAGTTTATTTTTCATGTGATTTAGAGTAGCTAAACATTGTAGTAGGATTTGATTTATTTGTTATAACTTTATTACAATATATTGAAGCATGTTTTGTTCTTATTTTTGGCCATTCGCTCTACACTCCTTAATTCGTTGATTCAAGTGGACTCGAGAGATAAAGCTTGAATTAGAGCAAAATTGTCAAAACCCTTAGTAGTTTGGCACGAGAGTGACCTAGAATTCTTAGGGAAACACTTAAAGAAGTTACTTAATGCCATGCATGTTGTAGGTTCGTATGGAGACTATGAATTCTATTGCATGTGTGAGGCTCACTAAGAACCGAGAGGTTTTCTTGAGTAATTTACTTCTTGTTTATAAATTCATCTCATGAGGTCAATGCATGTGTAGTTAGGTTATTAACTTGTAAAATCACTTCCTTTAATTCTATCAATTTGTGTCTCCACATGTTTGTTTGTTTGGTTGTCTTATTCGTCAAACACCTATCCATGTTTTGTTGCTTTAGCTAAATTTGAGAATTAGTATCTTAATACTTAATTAATCTAGAAACCCATTCCCGAGGACGATACTTGGACTCATAAATCACTATACTAAAACTTGACCCGTACACTGCGGTATTGCAATATCATAAATTTTGCAGCAACAGTAGGTCCATTATGTCTCTTGCTAGCTCACCCCTTGGTAAACAAGGATCATATGCTTTGGAAGAAATTTGAAATATCAAATTAATAAGCAGGAGTTCTTAACTTGGTCAGGATTCAGGTCGAGTCACTAATGACCATCTATAAATTATCAGTCGTATCTTGTTAACGGTGTTATACTGGTTCGATTAATAATTTGCAGTCCGGTCTTGTATGAACTCTTCATACAGAATGCCCCCACTCGCATGTCATCCACATGAATGAGTTGGATTACCTCATTTGTACCAATTACAAAGTGGGCCGCATTATTGTGTTACCAAAATAAGGTTTCCAACCTCATTCTTATACCATAAACCATTTAGGTTATACTTTCGAACACAATCCAAATAGTGTCTACTACACTGATGTTCAAGATTCATTATAACCTTGGAGCTTAGTTTATTAGATTTATAAAGCGAGAAGATAATTTTATCAAATCAAATAACTCTTTCTTTATTTGATTAAAATTACACAAGTTTAGGCACATATCCAAACATCATAGACTAAGGAATTAGATAGGTTGTTCCCTTAAGAACTGAGTCCAGGTCTTGAACAACAGGGTCCTGCCCTCTAAACTAGCTTAAGAGGGTTTGAGTTTATGGTAGGACCATAGACTTGTTGTTCATTAGAGGATCAGTGGTGCTTAAGGAACAAAAAGGAAATCATAGGGGTAATACGGTAATTTGACCCAACTGTGATTACGAACAACCTGTGAAGGGTCGACTCATGGGTAATGATTATATCAATGGTCACAATATAATCTACAGTGAGGAGAGTGCAACTAGAAGTATATAGTGGAGTGACTTGTAGTTAATGAATATTGATTTACCAGATCAAAGAGTTTGATCAGTTAATTTCACATTATTGCAGCTCATGAACTGTAGGTCCATTAGGTCCCTCCGTTGGCTCAACATGGTAACATTGAGGGTATAAAGTTAGGAATGAAATTGAAATATTCAATTTCATATATGAGGTGTTATATCAATTATATGTGATATAATTGATATAATATATAGTTTTAATGTGAATTAGATTTACAAATTAACTATATACTAATGAAAGAATGAATGAGGGATAGGATGATAATTTCCTTCCTATTTCCCTATAAATAGTTGCATAAGATGCAACTTTGAAAAAGGCTATAACATACAACCCTAGAGTTCTCTTATTTTGTGTTGGAAAGAGTTCCAAACACACTTCTCAAAAACCACCACATCTCGTCCTAAAGGAAACCACCTTCCTCCCTCACCTAGAGAACAATGGAGAAGATCTAGTGATAGATTTTAACACGGTTCGAGTTCGCGTTGTTGAGATCGTGATCATTGGAGAAGAAGTACGTGAAGAAAGTTTTCTTCAAAGCTAAGTTTCTTGTTGTCCTAACTTGTAATGCATGCTTAATCTTTAGTATTTAGTTCTTGTGAAAGATCTATGTAATGAAATCATGAACACGCGATTCACTATCGCTTCCGCTGCGGGATTCGACCCCTTCATTGTCGATATAGGACGCTTTCGACAAAGCTAGCATTCTGTTCTTGCGATTCTTGAAAATTTGAATCTCAAGAACATACTGCGCCTCTCCCAAATCTTTCATTTGGAATTGGGTCGCTAGCTTATTCTTTATGTCAGTTAGGTATCCAACATCATTCCCAATGAGTAGGATATCATCAACATAAAGTACTAAGAAAGCTACTTTGTCGTTTAAGATTTTCTTGTAAACACAAGACTCATCAACATTTTGGTCAAAGCCATAAGACTTGATCCCAATATCAAATCTTATGTTCAAGATCTGGATGCTTATTTCAACCCATAAATGGATCGATTGAGGTTACAAATTTTTTGCTCCTAACTGTGGGCTATGAACCCTTCGGGCTGAGACAAATAGATACTCTCATCAAGATTACCATTCAAAAAGGCAGTCTTGACGTGCATTTTCCATATCACATACTTATAAAATGTGTCTATGAACAAGAGTATCCTAATAGACTTAAGCATAACAACAGGGGAAAAAGTTTCCACATCGACAACTCCTTCCCTTCGTGTAAACCCTTTGCTACATGTCTAGCCTTAAAGGTTTGTACCTTTCCAGCTGCATCTCTCTTTCTCTTATAGATCCATTGGCACCCTATGGGTCTTACCCCTTCAGGCTGGTCTACACGTTCCCAAACTAAATTGAAGTATGTTGACTCCATTCAAGGTCCATGGCTTTTATCCATTGGTTATTATCTACGTCATTCATTGCCTGTCTATAGAAAATGGATCCTCTACACCATCATCCGGTATGAAAACTTGAGTTTCAGTTAAACCCAAGTAGCGGTCAGGTTGGGAAACAACCCTCCCACTGCGTCGAGGCATTCCCATCGATTGAGAAGGATGAGACTGACTCGATGTGTCGACTTCTTCATCAACTTTTGATAAAGGTCCAACCTGGTCAACAACTATTGTTGGCTCTTATGTAGCTTCATTCAATACTAACTTACTACGCGGTTTATGGTTCCTCACCCGATCTTGCTCAAAGAAAGTGGCGTTTGTCGATACAAGCACCTTATTTTCTTGTGAGTCGTAGAAAAGACCACCTCTCGTTTCTTTGGGATAGCCTACAAATTGACATAATTTTGAACGAGGTTCCAATTTCTTTGGGTTTGTCACTAGCACGTGTGCTGGACAACACCAAATCCTAAAGTGTTGTAAACTAGGTTTACGCCCTTCCATAACTGAAAAGACGTTTCTGAAACATTTTTTTTATGGAAAAATGTTCAAGATTTGATTCGCAGTCTCTACTGTGTAACTCCAAAACGAGTCAGGCAACTGAGCATAGCTCTATTGGGGTTTATGCCCTAAACAAGTGTAGTTTTTTAATAACCATATTTCAAATAAATAAAGATGTTATTTATTATATTCTCGCACTTAAACCTAAACCCAATAAACAAAGTTCCAAGGTTATAATGATTGATCTTGAATAGTTGTGTAGTGGACACAAGTTGGATTAAGTTGTTCAAGTATAACCTAAAAGGTTTATGGTATATGCATAAGGTTGGGAACCTTATACTGGTAACAGCATGGATGCAACCCGCTTTGTATTTAGTACAAACGAGGTAATCCAACTCGTTCATGTAGTAGACATACGAGTTGGGGCATCCTGTATAATGAGATTATACAAGACCGAACCGCAAATTATTAACCTACTAGTCTAACATCGTTAACAAGATAGGTCTAATAATTTATAAATGATCATTAGTGACTTG
Organism: Trichosanthes cucumerina; assembly: GCA_036507285.1. NCBI lineage: Eukaryota > Viridiplantae > Streptophyta > Magnoliopsida > Cucurbitales > Cucurbitaceae > Trichosanthes > Trichosanthes cucumerina. The sequence continues at coordinate 33,595,840 of CM071843.1, forward strand.
ATCTGAATCTTGAGCAAGTTACGAACTCCTGCTTATGGGGTCTATTCTTAAAGTAGTATGGGTGAGAGCGACCTGTAGCCGACTCAATAACCCTACCTTCTCAGGGACATAACCTTGTAGGTAGCTGGGTACTTAACTCTGCAAGATGGAATTCACTCATTCATAAATTAGGGAATCAAATAGGTTGTTCTCTTAAGAATTGAATTCAGGTCTTGTACAATGGGGCACTGCCTTCTTAATACCCTAAGAAGGATTAAGTTTATGGTAGGACCATAGACTGGTTGATCATTAGAGGATTAGTGGAGCTTAAGGAACAAGATTTAATCACACGTGTAAAACGGTAATATGACCCAAGTGTGATTACAAACAACCTGTGAAGGGTCAACTCACAAGTATTGATTATATCAATGGATACAACATAGTATACAGTGAGGAGAGTGCAACTACGAGTCCATAGTTGAGTGACTCATAGTTAATGAATGTTGGTTAATTAGATCAAAGAGTTTGATCGATTAATCTCGTATCATTGGAGCTCATGATCTGTAGATCCATTAGGTCCCTCCGTTGGCTCAACATGGAAATAATGAGGGTAGTTTGGAGTGAAATTAAAGTGTTCAATTTCACGTTTAAGGGGATATATCAATTATATATGATATAATTGATATAATTGGTTTAATCCCTATATTAAATGAGAAATATATCATAAGAGCACTATCGGGAAAGGATGGTCATTTGCACCCTATTTCTCTATAAATATGTGCATGAGATGCACATTTGTAAAGCATTCCAATGTTGGGATTTATGCCCCAAACTTGTGTAATTTTGATCAATTAAATAAAGTGTTATTTGTTTTGATAAGATTACAGTCTTGCTTTTATAAATCCAATAAACTAAGCTCAAAAGTTATAACGTTTATCTTGAAATCAGTGTAGTGGACACTAATTGGGTTGAATTCAAGATTATAACCTAAATAGTCTATGGTATAAGAATAAGGTTGGAAACCTCATTCTGGTAACACCATGGATGCGACCCACTTTGTAATTAGTACAAATGAGGTAATCCAACTCATTCATGTAGTTGACATGCGAGTGGGGCATCTGTATGAAGAGTTCATACAAGATTGGATCGCAAATTATTAGTCTAACTAGTATAACACCGTTAAAAGGATAAGACTAGTCTAACCAGTATAGATGGTCATTAATAGTCTTGTATAAGACTATAAACTCTTCATACAGGATGCCCCCACTCGCATGTCAACTACATGAATGAACTCTTATCTTGTTAACGGTCTTACACTGGTTAGACTAATAATTTGCGATCCAGTCTTGTATGAACTCTTCATACAGGATGCCCCCACTCGCATGTCAACTACATGAATGAGTTGGATTACCTCATTTGTACTAATTACAAAGTGGGCCGCATCCATGGTGTTACCAGAATGAGGTTTCCAACCTTATTCTTATACCATAGACTATTTAGGTTATAATCTTGAACTCAACCCAAATAGTGTCCACTACACTGATTTTAAGATAAATGTTATAACCTTGGAGCTTAGTTTATTGGATTTATAAAAGCAAGACTGTAATTTTATCTAAACAAATAACACTTTATTTAATTGATCAAAATTACACAAGTTTAGGGCATAAATCCCAACAATCTCTCACTTGACCTAAAGCTTGTGGAGTACTAAACATTACAGTAATGTAAATACAATAAACTAGGGCATTTAAACCCCTTTGTACAAAATACTCCCACTTGCCTTAGTTGGGGAAGACTTGTAAACCTAGACCTTCTAGGTGACTCTCAAATACATTAGCCGTGAGAGCCTTTGTAAAAAGATCAACAATGTTGTGCTCTGAGGCTATCTTCGTGACAATCACGTCTCCTCTATGCACGATCTCCCAGATGAGATGATACTTCCGCTCTATGTGCTTTCCCCTCTTGTGACTTCGGGGTTCCTCGAATTTGCCACTACACCACTGTTATCGCAATATAGTGTGATGGGCAAACTCATATTTGGAACAACTTCCAAATTTAGCATGAATTTCCTTAACCAAACGACCTCCTTAGCTGCTTCACAAGTTGCTCCATATTCGGCCTCCATGGTGGAATCAACGATGCCTCCTTGCTTGACGCTTCGCCATACTACAACTCCTCCGTTAAGAGTGAATACTGACCCTGATGTAGATTTTCGAGAATCTTTATCAGTCTAAAAGTCAGAATCCGTGTATCCTGTAAGGATCAAATCCTTAGCCCCATACACAAGCATGTAGTTCCTTGTTCTCCGAAGATACTTAAGGATTTAACCGCTGTCCAGTGTTCAAGTCCTGGATTGGATTGATACCTACTGACCATCCCAACTGCAACGGGCCTAGTACACAACATGGCGTACATCAGGCTCCCAACAGCCGATGCATAAGGAATCCGTCTCATATCCTCAACTCCTTGAGGTGTCTTAGGACACTGTTCCTTAGACAAATGGATTCCAAGTCTAAAAGGCAACAAGCCTTTTTTGGAATCTTGCATCTTAAACCTTGACAACACTTTGTCTATGTATGATGCTTGAGACAAGGCTAGTGTTTTATTCTTGCGGTTCCGGACAATATGGATCCCAAGAACAATATCATCCACATAGAGAATTAGGAAAGCGAAAGAACTATTGATGATTTTCTTGTAGACACAAGGTTCATCATAATTCTGGTCAAAACCATAAGATCTGATTGCTTCATCAAATCTTATATTCCAGGACCTAGAGGCTTGTTTCAGTCCATAAATTGACCATTTAAGTCTGCAAACCTTTTGATCTTGTCCTGGTTCAATGAACCCTTTGGGTTGGTCCATATAGATGGTTTCCTCAAGTTTGCCATTCAAAAAGGCTTTCTTGACATCCATTTGCCATACCTCATAGTCATAATATGCGACAATGGCAAGAAGGATACGAATAGACTTTACCATAGCAACAGGTGAAAAGGTCTCCTCATAGTCAACCCCTTCAACTTGGGTATAACCCTTTGCTACTAGTCTAGCTTTAAAGGTTTGCGCCTTTCCATCTACACCACGTTTTCTCTTGTAGATCCACTTACAACCTATAGGTTTTACCCCATCAGGCTTATCTACAAGATCCCAAACAGAATTAAAGTACATCGACTCAATTTCTTGGTCCATGGCTATGACCCATTTGTCTTTGTCTTTGTCAACCATTGCTTGATTATAAGTCAATGGATCCTCGCAGTTGTCATCTGGTATAACAACTTGGGTTTCAGTTAAACCCATGTAACAGTCAGGCTGTATTACAACCCTCCCACTATGTCGAGGCATACTCAACTCTTGAGATGAACTTTCTTGACTGGTCAAACTAGTATCAACAACGCTTGTTGACGTACTAGTGTTTTTATTAGCAACCTTTGCTAATGTTCCGTTTAACTCACTCAACACTACTTTACCTTTTGGTTTGTAGTCCCTTATGTGGTCCTCCTCCAAGAAAGTGGCATTTATCGACACAAAAACCTTATCTTCCTTAGGATCATAGAATAAACCACCTCTTGTTTCTTTTGGGTATCCTACGAATAGGCATAATTTTGAGCGTGAATCCAACTTCTTTGGATTTGTCACAAGCACACATGTCTTAGGACAACCCCATATTCAAGTGACATAAACTACCTTTACGTCCTTTCCAGAGTTCAAAAGGTGTTTTGAAACACTTTTGGAGGGCACATTATTCAAAATGTATCTGCGATCTCCCTTTGCATAACCCCAAAAGGAACTAGGAGATGAGCATAACTCATCATTGATCGAACCATGTCCAACTAGGTTCTATTTCTCCTTTCCGATACACCGTTTTGTTGTGGTGTGCCGGGAGCTGATAGTTGGGATGTAATTCCATGTTCTATCATATAGTTCTAGAATTTTAAATCCACGTACTCTCCACCTCGATCCGATCGAAGTGTTTTAACAGTTTTACCTAATTGATTTTCAACCTCAGTCTTGAATTCCTTGAACTTTTCAAGTGCTTCAGACTTGTGGTGCATTAGGTAAATATGGCAAAATCTAGAATAATCATCTATAAAAGAGATGAAATATTTATATCCTCCCATGGCTTTTACATTCATCGGACCACAAAGGTCTGAATGTATAAGTTCTAGAGGGTCTTTGGCTCTATAACCTTTTCCACTCAAAGGTCTTTTAGTCATTTTGCCTTCTAGGCATGATCACATACTGGCAAAGAATTTTCTTCTAACTCGTTTAGAAGTCCGTTCTTTACCAATCTCTCAATCCTATTGAGATTAATGTGACCGAATCTTAGATGCCAAAGATTAGCATTTTCTTTAGGAGAAATTTTACGTTTCTTGGTTTGTGCGTTTGCAGTTTTAAATAATTCAGTGTTCAAAACCATTTTGATTGAATTAGGCCTTAAAACATACAATCCATTTTCTAATGAAGCCGAACATATTTCTAAACCTTTCTTCAAAATAAACATTTTATTTATAGAAAAGGAAACAAAAATACATTGTTCTATTAGGCAAGAAATGGAAATAAGGTTTCTAGTAAACCCTAGTATCACTAATATATTGTCCAACAATACATATTTCTTGCCAAAATAAAGCTTCATTGTGCCTACTGCTACAACTGAGACTACTTCTCCATTTCCATCCCGGAGCGTTATCTCTCCTTGCTGTAGCTGCTGCCAGGAATCAATTCCTTGAAAAGTAGAGCAAACATGATTACTGGCGCCTGAATCAAGTATCCAAGCTGTTTTATCATTATCCACTAAACAAGCTTCTAGGCAAAGTAAATCATATTTACCTTCCTTCTTCTCTTTTCGCAACGCATTTTGCCGGACGATTCCGTTTCCAATGCCCGTCTTCGTTGCGGTGGAAACACTTTCCTTTGTCAGCAACGTCTTTGACTTTCTTTCCCTTCTGGGCGGCAACTTTGTCAGCCTAATTCCCTTTACCAACCTTCTTCGTGTTCTTCTTCTTACTTCTCAGGTTAGAAGAAGATGAAGCCATCTGTTTTTGTCCTGCAGGTCGAACCTCCGTGATAACTCCCATCGGCAACATTTGCCTCACCTTTCGATCCCCGAATTTTCATCAAAGACCGAAAGGTCCGGAGTTCATTCGTAAGGGAGGTAAGATTAAAAGTAAGCTTGTTCATAACAACATTACTTCTAAACAAAGAGAAAACTATACGGAAGGGTTTCGAGAATGAAGTGACGACAGCTCAACTCATCGATGGAAGCACCATTCGACTCCGCGATGTTAAAGTGCACCATCATATCCAAGACATGATCCCGAACAGATGTACCCTCTGGAATCCTCGAGTTGAATATGTACTTTAGGGCATTATGTCGGGCTTGTGTGGACTGTTGTCCAAACATACCCTGCACAGAATCCATGATTTCCTTGGCGGTAATCATGCCCTCATGCTTCTTGGCTAATATGTGAGTCATACTTGCCAGCATGTAGACCTTGGCCTTATCATTGGCCTTGATCCATCGATCATATGCATCACGAACATTTCGTGACGCATTCGAGCCTGGCACCTGAGGACACTCCTCAGTTAGCACAAACTTCAGATCATCCACTACCAAAATAGTGTTGAGTTTTTTTTCCATGTCATCATATTCTCTCTGGTTAACTTTTCCGCACCCAATAAGGAAATTATAGAGCTAGACATTTTTGCTGAAAATTTACAAACAAACTTGTATGAGTTTATTGCTATAACTCTAATCCAATCATGTTTTAGCTAATTATCAAATTATTCCGAGGCCATTTATAATTTGCAATGATACTCCAAAGGTTTAGAATGTATGACACCGAAGGGTAATAAAAAACATTCCTCCTCTGGATCAAGACATTCTTGACCAAAACCTAATACCAGAATAACTCTTATTCCTATAGGTTTTAGTTACCATTTTTCGGTCTGGATACATACACAACTTATGTATCCCGTGAGTGTAACCCTCTGTCTTTTGAACCCAGAGTCTCGATCCAATAAAATCCGCCGAAGGGAGGACTAGATTGGAAAATAGTCTAAGGAAATCTTTATCCCTTTGTGTGTCTCACTGTGTTTGATCCCCTATGATCAAGCCCTCCGAAGGGATTGTCTGGTCCAAGCCAAACTAGCAGGTTATCCATAGTGGTCTAATGGTATAAACCGACAAAAGAGACCGTAGGTTTTGTTTTCACTAAACCTGCTCCCACTCACTATAAGTATCCTCTCCATTCACCTTGATATTGACTCATACAAACACCATCCGAAGGGGGACGCTCCCGTTTGCGCCACGAGGCCAAGTATGAGTCTCACGGTGTGAACTTCCCGGAGATAGCGTAGGTGGAAAAATATGTATCTCATACACTTTTTCTTCCCACTGAATACTTTAAAGTTTATAGGAATCTTACTTAAGCTAAAAACCCGGCTAATGGTTTTACCTAACTCTATCAATATGACTCTTATATTGATAATCAACATAACTCTTATATTGATTTTATCCTAATTTTGTTAATATAACTCCTTATATTAAATCTAGGATTTCTAGTTTATTAACCCCTTAATAAACCCGCTGACGCTACTGTAATTTATAAGACTCTCTGATTAAATTTCACTCCCCAGTCAGTTCGTGTAGGAGTGTTCAAGTTTAAAATCGGCTTAAATACCTGACCTAGACAGAACTTTCCTTAGATAGAGTTCCTCTTTTAATCATAGCTTATAAATTACTTTGTTCCTAATTCTAATCTAATTAGAACTAGATAACCTAAGATCTATTATTTCCAAGTTCTAAACACTTTAAAACTAATAATTAACCTTAGGTGACATGCATACTATGTTATAGTGCTTGATCATTCATCACATGAATAATAAGACATTCATAGCATATTCATCTCATGAAAAATAATGCATGTCAATGCTGTCCAAAAATTAATATAACAACCTTATATTAATTAATCATGCAAACTATATAATATACCTCCTTATATTATAAATGATGCATGAAAATGCTTAACCTAAGGTGGGATTTCTAAAATACAAGCATACATTATGCATGACAATAATTACACAACAATTGCATAATTAAAATAGCAAAAATTAGACCAATTTTGGCACCCTAGAAATAATTTTAATTAACATAATCTAATTATATTAATTAAAATTAAATATATTAAATATAAAACGTTTTTATAATTAATATATATTAAAAAATCCATTTTCTGCCCGTTGCTCCTTGCGCGAAATGATCTGGCGTTGCAACACTGCTCCTTGTCGTTTTCTGCTGAGCGTTGCGCAACGCCACAGCGTTGCAACGCTGCCTCCTGTGCGCGCCTTCTCCCGCAAGCACATCGTTGCAACGCCGATGAACAACGTTGCAACGCTGCACACAGACAACAATTAGATTTCTCCAAATCTTGCTCGTTTTCGCTCCGATCTTCTCAGCAACCACTTTGCCTCGATCGACACGGACTTATAGACTCGATTTACAATTAAAATTGTCCAAAACACCGGGCCCTTACATTGAACGATTAATTGGAAATTGTAAATCTAAGTGCCAAAATTGAAAACATCTAATTTTGCAAAATCGTTCATACATCTCATGCAAAAACAGTAAATCCCACCTTGTTCTTAAAAAAACCAGAACATAAATAAAGAACGCAATTGGCTCTGATACCAATTGAAGGGAATCGAAGTCCCCGCAGCGGAAGCGATTGCGAATCACGCGCTCTTGATTTAGTTACAACGATTAACTCAAGAACATACATAACAAGATTAAACATAAAATCAGAATGGACAGCAAGAAACTACCTTTGAAGAACCTTTCTTCGAGTGCCCCTCTCTCCCACGATCACAATCTCAGCAATAGGAACTCCAATGTACGAAGACACGACCACCGGATCTTCTCCGTTATTCTCTAGGTGAGGGAGGAAGGTGGGTTCCCTTTAGGAGAGGTGAGGTATTTGAGAGAGATGTGTGTGTCTTGGAACCTTTCCAACAACACAACAAAGAGCTTGTAATTCCTTAGAATTCCATCATCTAGTTGCATCTCATGCAACCATATATATAAGGGAATGAGATGGAAATGACCATCCTACCCCTCATTTAATCTCTCTTTAGTATATAGTTTATATATGAATCTAATTCACATTAAAACTATATATTATATCAATTATATCATATATAATTGATATAACTCCTCATGTATGAAATTGAACACTTCAATTTCAATCCTAACTTTATACCCTCAATATTACCATGTTGAGCCAACGGAGGGATCTAATGGACCTACAGTTCATGAGCTCCAATGATGTGAGATTAACTGTTCAAACTCTTTGATCCAGTTAATCAATATTCATTAACTACAAGTCACTCAACTATAGACTTGTAGCTGCACTCTCCTCACTGTAGATATTATTGTGTCCACTGATATAGTCATTACCCATGAGTCGACCCTTCACAGGTTGTTCGTAATCACAGCTGGGCCAAATTACCATTTTACCCCTGTGATTACCTCTTTGCTCCTTAAGCACCACTGATCCTCTAATGAACAACAAGTCTAAGGTCCTACCTTAGACTTATACCCTCATAGAGGGCGGGGCCCCGTTGTTCAAGACACGAGTCGGTTCTTAAGAGAACAACCTATCTAATTCCTCAAGAGAGGAATGAGTGAATTCCATCTTGCACAATTAAGTTCCCACTACCACGAGGTTACGTCACACGAGAAGGTAGGCTTATTGAGTCGGCCTCTGAGCCACTCTCACCCATACTAGTCTAAGGACCAACCCCTATAAGCAGGAGTTCTTAACTTGCAAAGGATTCAGGTCGAGTCACTAATGACCATCTATAAATTACTAGTCTTATCATGTTAACGGTGTTACACTAGTTAGACTAATAATTTGCGATCCAGTCTTATATGAACTCTTCATACAGGATGCCCCACTTGCATGTCAACTACATGAATGAGTTGGATTACCTCATTTATACTAATTACAAAGTGGGCCGCATCCATGGTGTTACCAGAATGAGGTTTCCAACCTTATTCTTATACCATAGACTATTTAGGTTATAATCTTGAACTCAACCCAAATAGTGTCCACTATACTGATTTCAAGATAAATGTTATAACCTTGGAGCTTAGTTTATTGGATTTATAAAAGCAAGACTGTAATCTTATCAAAACAAATAACACTTTATTTAATTGATCAAAATTACACAAGTTTAGGGCATAAATCCCAACAGTGGTAAAATGGAACAAAGGTGGGGATTTGAATTCCACCTATCACCATTATATAAACACCTTTGCAAGAAGGTTTGTGCAAGTGAATGCTCATTTTTTAGATTCTCACCAAAAGAGCTCTCAAGAATTCTCTCTTCTCTCTCAAATTTTTCTCTCCACCTCTAACCAAAAGAGTCCCACCACTCTCCATTTACCAAAGGAGAATAACCGATAAGACCTTTCGGAGGTATTCGGATCGTTCGATTGTTCAGAGAGTTCGTGACCGGCGAAGGATTTCGTGAAGAAGAGTTCTTCAAGAAGTTAGTAAATTTCTTACTGGTTTTTCCTTGTTAAAGCATGTTTAGCCTAATTTCTGTAGGATAGATTTAATTTTAAGAATTATTTTCACAACGAAACCACGACGATTCAAAGTCATTTTTTCGTTGCGGGAGTTTTATTCCTTTCCATTGGTATCAGAGCCAATCGTTGGCTTCTTCGTTGTGCAAATTTTTTTTCTTAAAATAGGTGGGTTAAGCTTTAATTCATGTGATGAATTGTGGTTTTTGCAAAATGGATGTTTCAGTTTTGGCACTTGTTTTAGATTTATTTTCTCTTGATGTGATCAAAGTAAAGCCCCGTGTTTTTTGGGCAATTAGAACTTAAATCGAGTATGTAAGTCCGTGTCTTTTATGACAAGAGTTGTTGTGAAGAAATCAGAGCGGAATCGGGCAAAAAACGACGAATAATAGCAAAGGTGTTTGTTGTTCTGTCGACGACGTTGAGACGTTGTTCTTCGCTGTCTCAACGTTGTCCGTGCGGTACTAGGCTGAGCTGCAGGTCAACGTTGCAACATTGAGTGTAGCGTTGCAATGCTGAGGAAATTGGGCGCGCTGAGGACAACGTTGCAACGCTGGCCACGACGTTGCAACGCTAAGAGCGTAGAGGGGCAGTTCGCGAGGCGGTTTCGCGGGAAGTGGCAAGGAACAGTTTTTGCAATCGTGGGGCGTTAATTAATTTTTTTTAATTATTTATTTATTTTATTAATTCGTAAAATGTATTTTTAAAATTAATTTTATTAATAATATTAATATAAAAGTTATATTAATGTTAATTTATTCAATTAATGTCCCTACAGTGCCAAAATCGGTCCAATTTTCCTATTTATTTATTTTATGCATGAGATTTATGAAATTAATTTATTCTATGTGCATATTGTGTGTCATATAGATTAAAATCCCACCTTAGGTTAAACATTTCATGAATCCTATTTATATTATAAGAGGTATAATATATAGTATTCATGATAGGTTTATATTAGAAGAGTTATAATATAAGGTTTGCATGTTTTAATTTATTTAATATAAGTGTTATATTTCTTAAATTTAAAGCATGCACTTGCATTTAATTCATGTGATGAATGTATATTATAGTTTATTATTCATGTGATGAATGATCAAGCACTATAACATAGAAATGCATGTACCCTAAGTTAACTATTAGTTTTAAAATGTTTAGAACTTGAATTATTAGACTTAGGTTTTCTAGTTCCAATAAGATTAGAATTAGGAAAACAAATATGGCTTATGAATAGTGACTAATAAGTAAATCTGTCTAAGGAAGGTTTTGTCTTTGGCTGGAGTATTTAAGCTGACGCTTTGCGGAACACCCCTACCTGGGAACCGACCTGGGAGTGAATTTGGTCTGGAGATTCATAGGCAATATTATCGTGAGTGTCGTTAATTAAAAGTTGATTAATTTACTCTCATAGACCTAAGTTAATAATGTGATTATAGACTTAGGTTAATCCAATATAAGAGTTATATTGGTAGACTTAAGGAAATATTAGCCGATTTATCTAGGTCAATCTCGAACAATTTAAAGTGCTGAGTAGGAGAAAATAAAGTGTATACGATACATTTGATTTTCCAGCAAAAAATCTCCATTAAGTTCACACCGTGAGATCCATACTCGACCTCGTGGCGCAAATGGGAGCGTCCCCTTCGGATGGTATTTGTATGGGTCAATATCAATGTGAATGGAGAGAGTACTAATAGTGAGTGGGAACGGGACTTGTGAAAACGGGACCCACGGTCTCTTCTTTCGATTCACAACGTGAGACCCCTATGATCCGCCTGCTAGTTTGGTATGGACCACGCAATCCCTTCGGAGGGCCTTGTGTTGGGATTTTTTTCATAATCTCGTGTTTATAAATTACTGTTTGAAATTAATAAGAGTTATTTATTTCATTACTTTGTGTCTCGCAATATTTACAAACTTTTCCAATAAACTAAGCTCTAGGGTCATTGAATTTATGAGAGAACTAGAACTTGAGCGGTGTGTAGTGTGGACACACAGGAGGATCACGTTCGAGTTAATGACTCGAGCGGTCTCATGATATATGGATAAGGTTGGAGACCTAATCTCGGATACACCGTGGATACGACCGCTTTGTATTAGATACAAATGAGGTGATCGACTCGTTCATGTGGTTGACATGCGAGTGGGTGCATCTGTGCAATGAGATTGTACAAGACCAGGACCGTGAATTATTAGACCTCATCGATGTAACACCGCTTGTGATGAAGGACTAATAACCGTGAGATGACCATTAGTGACTCGACACGAATCTCGAGCGTGTTACGAACTCCTGTCTGCTCGGGGCTCTGTCTTTTGACTAGTACGGGTGAGGGTGGTCACAGTTACTCGCCCAATATGCCTATCTTCTCAGGGACAGGACCAAGTAGGGAGCTGGGAACTTAACTACGCGAGATGGTATTCACTCGTTCCCGCCTTTAGGAAAACTAGAGGGGTTGTTCCCTTAAGTGCTGTCTCCAGGGCTTGGACAACGAGGGCCCGCCTTCTCACTGGCCCGAGAAGGGTGTTGTGTATGGTTGGACCATCACAATGTGTTGTTCATTAGAGAAGCAGTAGGGACTTAAGGAACAAGAGGTAGACACAGGGGTAAAACGGTAATTTGACCCAGCCGTGTCTACGAACAACCTGTGAAGGGTCGACTCATGAGCATTGGTTATATCAGTGAACACGTAATATTCTGCACTGACGGGAGTGCAACTACGACCTATAGTGGAATGTTACCGTAGCTAATGAATTTTGATTAACCAGGTCAAAGAGTTTGATAGGTTAATCTCGGATCATTGGAGCCCGTCACTGTAGGTCCATTAGGTCCCTCGATTGGCTCAATTTGGGTTAAAAGAAGGGTTAATGTTTTGGTATGAAATTGAAGTGTTCAATTTCACTTAAAGGGCATTTATGTCATTTATATGAGATATGAATGATATAATATATAGTTTAATGTGAATGAGATTCATAATAAACTATAGGTTAGCCTAATTGTTGAATTAGGGCTAATTGGAGAAATTAATTGAGAGAAATTAAATTGGATGTGATTCAATTTAATTAATCCACAATTATTGCAAATGTGATTTGCAATATGAGATATGAGATATCTTATATTATATGGTTATGCAAATATGATTTGCATAACCTATGGTTGTGGTAAAATGGTAATGAGTGGAGATTTTAACTCCACTATTTAATCCCTTCTTGCAAGAAGGATTGGATGAATCACACTCTCATTTTTTGAATTTCACCAAAGAGAAGAGTATCAATTCTCTCAACTCTCCTCCCTCTCCAAAACGCTAGAATCCCACTCATTCTCCTTCTTTCCAAAAAGAAGAACAACCAAGGTTCCAAGTGGTTGTGTCGTGTTCTTGTTAGTGGGACTCGTTCGGGATCGTAGAGATTGTGATAGTTTGCGAAGTGTTCGTGACCATTGGGAGAAACATTGAAGAGAGTCTTCAACAAGTAAGCAAATTCGTTCTTCTTGCTGTTTTCTTCCTCAATTATGCATGTTTAACTTAGATCTAAGTGTTAGATCATTTTTACAAATTTCAAGTAGCGTAACAATACCTTTGACGATTCGATCGTCTTCCGCTGCGCGGGGATTTTCATTCCCTTCACCTTGATCATGGGAGTCGGAACACTGTGAATTCCCGAAAGGGATACAATTTCCTTGTTTGTTTTCCTTCTTGATTCACCCTTCGGTGGCTATTGTTTTGACGGATGCTTGGAAATATAAAGATTGAGGGTGACACTCATAGGATTCATTAAGGGTTAATGGATTCAGACCGAAAAATGGTAACCGGACGCCTAATGGAATAAGAGTTATTCTGCTATTGGGGTCTGGTCGAGAAAGTCTCGTCCTAGAGGAGGAGTGTTTTTGTTCACCCTTCAGTTGCGGTCGTTCAAAACCTTTGGGGTATCATTGCAAATTTTAATGACCTAGGGATCATAGGATAAAATTTTGCTACAACTGATTGGATTTTCAAAAGTTTTACTTGTATTTTCAGCAAAAATGTCTAGCTCAATCATAGCCATTGTAGCTTCCGACAAACTAGTTGGAGATAATTTCCAAACGTGGAAAAACAATATCAACACAATTCTAGTAACTGACGACCTAAAGTTCTTGCTCACTGAGGAATGTCCTCAGGTGTCGGGCTCGACCGTATCACGAAGTGTTCGTGATCTGTACGATCGATGGATCAGGACCAATGAAAAGGCCAAAGTCTATATCATTGCAAGCTTATCTGAAGTCTTGACAAAGAAGCATGAGTTGATGATCACCGCCAAGGAGATCATGGAATCCTTGTAGGAAATGTTTGGACAACAATCCTTTCAGGTCCGACATGATTCACTCAAACACGTCTTCAATGCGCGGATGAAAGAAGGGGTGTCTATATGTGAACACGTTCTGGACATGATGACCCACTTTAATCTAGCTGAGATGAACGAGGCTTCGATCGATTAATCAAGGCAGGTCAGTTTTATTCTGGAGACTCTTTTGAAGAGAGTTTCCTTCGATTTCGTAGCAATGCTGTTATGAACAAAATTAGCTACACTCTGACAACCCTTCTCAATGAACTACAGAACTTCCAGTCCTTGATGAGGATCAGGACACTAGAAGCTGAGGCAAAGGTTGCCTTCAGGTCCTTTCACAGGGGTTCGTTCGACCTCTAGGACTAAATTTGTAGCCTCTTCAGGCCCGAAAGGGAAGAAGAAGAAGTTGAAAAAGGGTAAACCTGATCGTGCTGTCGCCCAAAAAGGCGAAAAGGTCAAGAAGTTGCAGAGACAGGAAAGTGTTTCCACTGCAATGGGGACGGACACGGGAAGCGTAACTGTCCCAAGCTCCTTGCTGACAGGAAGAAAAAAGGTAAATGTGATTTACTGGGTACAAAAACCTTTTTACAAGAGAGTAATGACTCTGCCTGGATATTGGATTCGGGCGCCACTAACCATGTTTGTTCTTCTTTTCAAGGAATTAGTTCCTGGCAGCAGCTGCGAAAGGGTGAGATAACACTACGGATTGGATCCGGGGAGGTTGTCTCTACTGCAGCGGTCAGCACGGTGAAGCAGTATTTTGGTAGGAACTACATTTTATTTGATAATTTGTATATAGTTCCAGGGTTTACTAAAAACCTAGTTTCTATTTCCTGCCTTATTGAACATTGTATCTCAGTTTCTTTTAATTTAAATAAAGCGTTTATTTCTTTCAAAGGCAACTTACTGTGTTCTACTTCGCCTGAGAATAATTTATACGTTTTGAAACCTAATTCGGCCAAAAGTGTTTTGAATACTGAATTATTTAAAACGACAGAAACACGAACTAAGAGAGCAAAGGTTTCTCCTAAAGAAAATGCCCATCTTTGGCATCTAAGGTTAGGCCACATTAATCTCAATAGGATTGAGAGACTAGTGAAGAGTGGACTTCTAAGCGAGTTGGAAAAAAACTTTTTACCGGTATGTGAGTCATGCCTTGAAGGCAAAATGACCAAATGTCCTTTTAGTGGAAAAGCATATAGAGCCAAAGAACCCCTTGAGTTTATACATTCTGACCTCTATTGTCCGATGAGTGTTAAAGCACGAGGTGGTTATGAATATTTTGTATCTTTTATAGACGACTATACAAGGTATGGGTATATTTACCTAATGCATAGGAAGTCTGAAACTCTTGAAAAGTTTAAGGAGTACAAGACTGAGGTTGAGAACCTGTTAAGTAAAACTATAAAAATATTTCGATCGGATCGAGGTGGAGAGTATATGGACACTGGATTCCAGGACTATATGATATAACATGGAATTACGACCCAACTCTCAGCACCTGGTATGAAACAGTAGAATGGTGTATCAGAAAGAAGAAACTGAACCCTATTGGACATGGTTCGGTCGATGATGAGCTATGCTCGTCTCCTTGATTCTTTTTGGGGTTATGTAGTGAACACTGCGGTGTATATTTTGAACAACGTTCCATCGAAGAGTCTTTGTGAAAAACCATTCGAACTCTAGAATGGACGTAAAGGCAGTTTACACCATTTCAGAATTTGGGGATGCCCGACCCATGTGTTTGTGTCAAACCCGAAAAAGTTAGAACCCCGTTCAAAATTGTGCCTATTTGTAGGTTACCCAAAAGAGATTCGAGGTTGTCTATTTTTTGATCCTAAGGAAAATAGGGTGCTTGTGTCGACAAACGCCACTTTCCTTAGTGAAGACCACGTTAGGGATAATTTACCTAGGAGTAAAATTGTTTTAAACGAAATGGACAGTTCATCATCAAGAGTTGCTGATGGGGCTACTACATCACAAGTGTTGTTGATCCTAGCTCGTCTAGTCATGTTCGTTTTAAAGAGTTAAGAATTTCTCGACGTAGTGGGAGGGCAGTGAGATAGCCTGAACGTTACATGGGTTTAGCTGAAACCCAAGTCGTCACCCCCGATGATGACTGCGAGGATCCATTTACCTATCATCAGGCAATGGCAGGCATTGACAAAAACGAATGGATTAAAGCTTTGGCCAAGGAAATGGAGTCAATGTACTTCAATTCTGTTTGGGAGCTTGAGGATCAACCCGATGGGGTAAAACCTATAGGTTGCAAATGGATCTACAAGTATAAACGTGGCGTAGATGGGAAGGTGTAGACCTTCAAAGCACGACTAATGGCAAAGGGTTCTACCCAGGTTGAAGGGGTTAACTCTGAGGAAACCTTTTCACCTATTGCCATGGTAAAGTCGATCAGGATCCTTCTGGCCATTGCTGCATATTATGACTATGAGGTATCACAGATGAATGTCAAGACAACCTTTTTGAATGGCAAACTTGACGAGACCATCTACATGGGCCAACCAAAGGGTTCATTGCCCAAGGCCAAGAGCAAAGGGTTTGCCGGCTTCATAGGTCTATTTATGGAATGAAACAAGCCCTGAGGTCTTGGAATATAAGGTTTGATGAGGCGATAAAATCTTATGGCTTGGATCACAATGTTGACGAGCCTTGTGTCTACAAGAAAATCGTCAACAACACTGTTGCATTTCTGATATTATATGTGGATGATATCCTTCTCATTGGGAATGAGGTAGGATTTCTTACTGGCGTTAAAAAATGGTTGGCTTCGCAATTCCAAATGAATGATTTGGGAGAAGCACAATATGTTCTAGGTATCCAGATAGTCCGAAACTGGAAGAACAAAACGCTAGCCATGTCTCAGACGTCTTATATTGACAAGATGTTGTCTAGATATAAGATGCAGAACTCCAAGAAGGGCTTGTTGCCTTTCAGGCATGGGGTTCACCTGTCTAAGGATCAATGTCCTAAGACTCCTCAAGAGGTTGGGGATATGAGACGAATCCCCTATGCTTCAGCTGTAGGGAGCCTCATGTATGCCATGCTGTGTACTAGGCCAGACATCTGGTACTAGGCCCGACATCACTAGATAGCTTTAAAGGAAATCCTCAAGTATCTTACGAGAACGAGGAACTGCAACCTTGTGTATGGGAGTGGGGATTTGATCCTTACAGAATACACAAACTTTGACTTTCAGACCGATAAGGATTCTAGGAAATCCACTTCGAGGTCAGCCTTCATTCTGAATGGAGGAGCTGTAGTATGTCGAAGCATCAAACAGGGATGCATTGTTGATTCCACGATGGAAGCCGAGTATGTTGCGGCTTGTGAAGCTGCAAAGGAAGTTGTTTGGCTTAGGAAGTTCATGATGGATTTGGAAGTTGTTCCAATTATGAACTTGTCGATCACGCTGTTTTGTGACAACAGTTGTGCAGTAGCCAACTCGAGAGAACCTCGGAGTCATAAGAGGGGCAAGCACATTTAGATGAAGTATAACCTGATACGGGAGATTGTGCACCGCAGAGACATGGCAGTCATACAGATAGAGTCGGAGCACAACGTTGTTGACCCATTTACAAAGACCCTCACGGCTAAGGTGTTTGAGGGTAACGTAGAGAGTCTAGGTCTTCGAGTACTACCTGACTGGGGCAAGTGGGAGTATTGTAAAGGGTATTCAATGCCCTAGTTTATTGTAATTTTATTGTACATTTGAGAAATGTATATTGTACTCCACTAGCTTAGTCTAAGTGGGAGTTTGTTGGGATGTATGTCCTAATCTCGTATTTGTTTGTAATATTCACGTTTGAAATAAATAAGAGTTATTTTTTTCATCACTTTGTGTCTCATATATTTACAAACTTTGTCCAATAAACTAAGCTCCAGGGTCATTGAATTATGAGAGAACTAGAACTTGAACGGTGTGTGGTGGACACACAGGGAGGAGCACGTTCGAGTTATTGACTCGAACGGTCTACAGTATACGGATAGAGTTGGAGACCTAATCGTGGATACGTTGTGGATGCGACCCACTTTGTATTAGATACAAACAAGGAGATCCAACTCGTTCATGTTGTTGACATGCGAGTGGGGGCATCATGTGCAATGAGATTGCACAAGACTGGACCGTGAATTATTAGACCTACTAGTGTAACACCGTTAAAAGTATTGGATTAATAACTTCGTAGATGACCAATAATGACTTGACCTTACTCCTGAGCGGGTTCCGGGCTCCTGTCTGTGAGGGTCTGTCTTTGACTAGTACAGTTGTGGGTGGTCACAGTTACTCGCCACATATGCCTATCTTCTTAGGGACAGGACCCCGTGGGGAGCTGGGAACTTGACTACGCGAGATGGAATTCACTCGTTCTCGACCTTAAGGAAACTAGAGGGGTTGTTCCCTTAAGTGCTTTCTCCAAGGCTTGGACAACGGGCGCCTACCCTCTCACTTGCCCGAGAGGGGTGTTTTTTTATGGTTTGACCATACAACGTTGTTGTTCATTAGAGGAGTAATGGGGACTTAAGGAGCAAGAGATAGACACAGGGGTAAAAACAGTAATTTGACCGATTAGTGTCTACGAACAACTTGGGAAGGGTCGACTCACGGGTATTGGTTATATCAAATGGACACAACTTGTCTTACAGTGATGAGAGTGCAGCTACGAGGTTTAGTGGAGTGTTACGTAGCTAATGCATGTTGATTAACAGTGTCAAAGAGTTTGACAGGTTAGTCTCGAATCATTGGAGCTCATCATTTGTAGGTCCATTAGGTTCCTCGGTTAGCTCAAACTTGATATATAGAGGGTTTACAGTTCGGTGTGGATTTGAAGTGTTCAAATTCATTAAAAGGGTATTTATGTCATTCATATGGATATGATTGACATATTATATAGTTTAATATGAACGAGGTTCATAATAAACTATAAGTTAGCCTAATTGTTCAATTGGGGCTAATTTAGAGAAATTGGATTGAGAGAAATTAAATTGAATGTGATTCAATTTAAAATCCACAATTATACAAATGTGATTTGTATTATAAGGTATGAGATATCTTATTATATGTGGTTATGCAAATACGATTTGAATAACCTATGGTTGCGGTAAAATGGTAAATAGGTGGAGACTTCAACTCCACCTATCACCATTATATAAATACCTTTGCAAGAAAGTTTGTGCAAGTGAATGCTCATTTTTTGGATTCTTTCCAAAAAAGCTCTCAAGAATTCTCTCTTATCTCTCAAAATTTTCTCTCCACCCCTAAACCAAAAGAGTCCCACCACTCTCCCTTTACCAAAGGAGAACAGTTGAGAAGACCTTTCGAAGGTGTTCGGATCGTTCGATTGTTCGGAGAGTTCGTGAACGTGGGGATCCAGAACGCAAAGAGTTCGTGACCGGAGAAGGATTTCGTGAAGAAGAGTTCTTCAACAACTATGTAAATTTCTTACTGGTTTTCCTTCTTAAAGCATGTTTAATCTAATTTTTATAGAATAGATTTAGTTTTAAGAATTATTTTCACAATGAAACCACGACGAACAACCTGTGAAGGGTCAACTCACGGGCATTGGTTATATCGATGGACACAACTTGTCCTACAGTGATTAGAGTGCAGTTACGGGCTTTAGCGAAGTGTTACCTATCTAATGAATGTTGAATAACCGAGTCAAAGAGTTTGACAGGTTAGTTTCGAATCATTGGAGCTCGTCATCTGTAGGTCCATTAGGTCCATCGGTTTGCTCGAATTAGACAAATTGAGGGTTTACAGTTTGGTGTGAATTTGAAGTGTTCAAATTCATTATTTGGGTATTTATGTCATTTATATGTGATATAGATGACATAATATATAGTTTGATGTGAATGAGATTCATAATAAACTATACTATAGCCTAATTGATTAATTAGTGCCAATAGGAGAAATTGAATTGAGAGAAATTGAAATGAATGTGAGTCAATTTAAAATTTCACAATTATGCAAATGAGATTCGTATAATAAGGTATGAGATACCTTATATTATGTGATATGCAAATATAATTTGCATATCATATGGTTGTTGTAAAATGGTGAATTGGTGGAGATTTTAACTCCACAACACACCATTATAAAAGGGTGCAACCAAAGGCATTTGGAAAAGCTTTTGCCATTTTTTGGATATTCATCCAAAGAGAGCAAAGAGAACTTCGCTCATTCTCTCTCAATTCACTCTCAAACTCTCCTCACCCAAAAGCCAAAGGGAGTCCCACATACTCTCCCTCATCCTTTCGAGAACAATCGAGAAGACCCTTTGGAGGTGTCTTGCTGTTCGGTTCGAGGATGGAGTTCATAGAGATCATTTATTCGAGAGGGATCGTGACCGAAGGAGGAAAGCTTTGAAGAAGAGCTCTTCAACAAGTAAGTAACGTGTTACTTTATGTTTTTCTTCTATATTTTCATGTTTAGCCTAGGAATCTATGAGATAGGTTTGATTTTAAGATACGTATTACACAACGAAAAAATGAAGTTTCACAACGTCTTCCGCTGCGGAAATTCCTAATCCATTCATGAGATTCATAATAAACTATAGGTTTGCCTAATTTGCTAATTAGTGCTAATTTGGAGAAATTAAATTGAGGGAAATTAAATTGAATGTGATTAAATTTAAAATTCCACAATTATGGAAATGAGATTTGTATAATAAGGCATGAGATACCTTATATTATGTGATATGCAAATATGATTTGCATATCATATGGTTGTGGTAAAATGGTGAATTGTTGGAGATTTTATGTCCACCACACACCATTATAAAAAAGTGCAACCAAAGGCATTTGGAAAAGCTTTTGCGATTTTTTGGATTTTCATCCAAAGAGTGATGAAGATCTTATCTCCTTCAGCAACGGAAACGTGGTTTGGAATCGTAATTGCTTGATTGTTTAGGTTGAAGCAAAAACCAGTACATTGACAAAATATAGAACAAGCATACATCATTTAATCTAATTAAAGCATGGAGTAGTACATGCAAACATGATAGAAGTTTAACGATTAAACTAATAAAAGAGAGGGATACCTTTGTAGACTTTCTCCAGCAACTTGTTGTTCCAAAGGTTGTACAACAAATCAATTGTACAGGGACTTCTCTGTTTTCTTCCGTGTAACAACACCACCACTTGGATCACCTCCTATATCTCTGAATGCTTAGATCCTCCTTGGTGGGAAGGATTCCAACTTTTGGAAGATTAAGGGAATTTGAGAGTGAGAGAGAGTTTTTACAGCAATTCTCCAATTGCTTAACACACAATCATCGATCATTCACTTCTCTCAAGGAGAAGTTAAACCTAGTAGAGGGCATCTCCCACTTCCTATCGAATAGGGAGTTGGGAGAGAGCGGGAACGTGTCCTCCTGACACGTTCCTTATTTAATTAATTAATCATATTAATTAAATAATCAAAATAAATTAAATATATTATATTTAATTTATATTAAAACACAATTAATGAATTATCCCTCTATCCTATAGTTTTAATGCACATCTAATGTACATTAAATTTAACCTATAGTTTTTAAATATGAATCACATTCACATTTAAATTTAATATTTGAAGTCTTTCAAATATTTAATTCTCTCAAATAATTTAATATGAATCATATTCACATTAAATTTATAATCTATAGTTCCAAAACTATATATTATATCGTAACCATATACATTAAATATATTCCCTAGTGAATTTGAACATTTCAAATTCAAATGATTTAAGAACCCTTTACGAGCTAGAAGGTGGACCTAATGGACCTACAGATCAGAAGCTCCAACGATACGAGATTACTCGGTTAATCTCATTAACCTCCCAATCAACATTCGTTAACTAAGGGAACACTCCACTAAAGTCCCACAGTTGCACTCTTCTCACTGCAGATATATTTCTGTGTCCATGGATATTGACCAATAACAGCAAGTCAATCCTTCATGAATGTTCATAACACCAATTGGGTCAAATTACCGTTTTACTCCTGGGTTACATCTTGTACCTTAAGTACCAGTGCTCCTCTAATGAACAATTTGTTTGTGGTCCTACCAACAAACAGAGTCCCTCTCGGGCCAATGAGAGGGTCGGGCCCTTTGTTCAAGTCCCGGAGACACCACTTAAGGGAACATTCCTCTAGTTACCCTAGTAGGCGGGAAGGAGTGAATTCCATCTTGCTAAGTTAAGTTTTCAGCCGCTCACTCGGTCTTGTCCCCAAGAAGGTAGGCATATTGAGTCGGCGAATCTGGCCACTCTCACCCATACTAGTCAAGGACAATCCCTCGCCAACAGGAGTTCGTAACTTGCTCAGGATTGAGATCAAGTTGCCTAGGTCATCCTAGTGAAATAGAAACCTAAATAGTCAACGGAGTTACAGCTAGAGGTTACTATTTCGTGGTCCGATCTTATGTAATCTCATTACATAGGATATCCCCACTCACATGTCATCTAAAAGAACACGTTAGGATCACTGTGTTTGCATCAAATACAAAGTGGGCCACATCCATAATTTAACAAGGGTTAGGTACCCAAACCTTATCCCCTAACTATAGACCCTTTAGGCTGTATCTCGAACCGAGATCCTTTTTGTGTACATTACATTCAGTTAGAGATTCATTTAATAGCCTTGGATGTTTAGTTTATTGGATTTAGGGTTTGAATGAAGGCAAACTCGACGATAACGAACAATAACACTTTATTGAAATAATAACACTTTATTACATTAATTAGAACATAATTACAAACTACGAGTTTTAGGGCACAAATCCCAACAAACTCCCACTTGAGCTAAAACTCTAGTGGGGTACAACAAAATCTAAAACAGTGGTTATAGAGATATAAATACAATAAACTAGGGCATCCATATACCCCATTACATATCTCCCACTTGCCCTAGATTTAGCCTATGTACATATCTCGTAGACCCAGACTTTCCAGATGACCCTCGAACACTTTAGCCGTGAGAGTCTTTGTAAACGGATCAGCAATATTGTGCTCCGAAGCGATCTTCGTGTCTGTCACATCTCCTCGTTGCACTATTTCTCGTATCAAGTGATACTTCCTCTTGATGTGCTTACCTCGCTTATGGCTGCGAGGTTCCTTCGAATTGGCTACCGCACCACTGTTGTCACAGTATAAGGTGATGAGAGATTCCATATTTGGAACAATTTCCAAATCAGTAAGGAATTTCCTTAGCCAAACAGCCTCTTTAGCTGCTTCACAAACAACGATATACTCAGCCTCCATCGTGGAGTCAGCGATGCATCCTTGCTTGATGCTTCGCCATACTATAGCTCCCCCGTTAAGGGTGAAAACTGATCTCGATGTGGATTTCTGAGAATCCTTATCGGTCTAAAAATCAGAATCAGTGTATCCAGTAAGGATCAATTCCTTAGACCCATACACAAGCGTATAGTCCCTCGTTCTCCTTAGATACTTGAGGATATTTTTAAGCATTGTCAGTGGTCTAACCTGGATTGGACTAGTACCACCGACTATTCCCCTTTGCATAACAAATGTCAGGCCTACTGCACAACATAACATACATTAAGCTACCTACTGCAGAGGCATAGGGAATATGTCTCATATCCTCAACTTCTTGAGGTGTCTTGGGACACTGTTCCCTAGACAGATGAACTCCATGCCTGAAGGGTAATAAGCCCCTCTTGGAATTCTGCATCGAATATCTTGACAACATTTTGTCGATATAAGACGTTTGAGACAGTGCTAGCGTTCTATTCTTGCGATTCCTGAGGATCTGAATCCCAAGAACATATTGTGCTTCTCCCAAATCTTTCATCTGGAATTGGGTCGCCAGCCAATTCTTTATGTTAGTAAGGTATCCTACATCATTCCCAATGAGTAGGATATCATCAACATAAAGTACTAACAAAGCTACTTTGTCGTTGATGATCCTTTTGTAAACACAAGGCTCATCAACGTTTTGGTCAAAGCCGTAAGACTTGATCGCAGTATCAAATCTTATATTCTAAGATCTTGACGCTTGTTTCAACCCATAAATGGATCGATTGAGCTTGCAAACTTTTTGCTCTTGACCTTGGGCTATGAACCCTTCGGGCTGAGACATATAGATGCTCTCGTCAAGATTACCATTCAAAAAGGTAGTCTTGACGTCCATTTGCCAAATTTCAAAATCATAAAATGCGGCTATGGACACGAGTATCCTTATAGACTTCAGCATAGAAACAGGGGAAAAAGTTTCTTCATAGTCAACTCCTTCCCTTTGGGTAAAACCCTTTGCTACAAGTCTAGCCTTAAAGGTCTGTACCTTTCCGACTGCATCTCTCTTTCTCTTATAGATCCATTTACACCCTATGGGTCTAACCCCTTCAGGTTGGTCTACAAGTTCCCATACTGAATTGAAGTCCATTGACTCCATTTCAAGGTCCCTGGCTTTGATCCGTTGGTCCTTGTCTACGTCATTCATTGCCTGTTTATAAGACAATGGATCTTCTACGCCGTCATCATGTATGACAACTTGAATTTCAACTAAACCCAAGTAGCGGTCAGGTTGGGAAACAACCCTCCCACTGCGTCGAGGCATTCCCAACGATTGAGAAGGACGAGACTGACTTGAGGTGCTGGCTCTTCCATCAAGTCTTGATGAAGGTCCAACTTGATCAACAACTCTTTTTGGTTTATGAGT
Organism: Trichosanthes cucumerina; assembly: GCA_036507285.1. Classification (NCBI taxonomy): domain Eukaryota; kingdom Viridiplantae; phylum Streptophyta; class Magnoliopsida; order Cucurbitales; family Cucurbitaceae; genus Trichosanthes; species Trichosanthes cucumerina. Next base: position 33,620,401 of record CM071843.1, read on the forward strand.
AGCTTCATTTAGTACTAATTTACTACGTGGTTGTGGTTCCTCATGTAATCTTTCTCCAAGAATGTGGCGTTTGTTGACACAATCACCTTGTTTTCTTGTGGGTCGTAGAAAAGACCACCTTTCGTTTCTTTTGGATAGCCAACAAATTGGCACAATTTTAAACTAGGTTCCAACTTCTTTGGATTTGTCACGAGCACGTGTGGCGGACAACCCCAGATCCTGAAGTGTTGTAAACTAAGTTTACGCCCCTTCCATAGTTCAAAAGGTGTGTCTGAAACACACTTTGATGGAACACTGTTCAAGATTTGAATTGTAGTCTCTACTGCGTATCCCCAAAACGAGGCAGGCAACTGAGCATAGCTCATCATAGAAACGAACCATGTCCAACAAGGTTCTATTTCTCCTTTTCGACACACCATTTTCTTTGTGGTGTATTAGGTCTCGAGAGTTGAGATTTAATTCCATGTTCTATCATATAGTCCGGAATCTCAAATCCATATACTCTCCACCTCGATCGGATCGAAGTGTTTTAATGGTTTTCCCTAATGCATTCTCTACTTCAAATTTTATACTCTTTGAACTTTTGAAGAGCCTCAAACTTGTGATGCATTAGATATAGATAACCATACCTCGAATAACCATCTATGAAAGAGATGAAATATTCGTACCCTCCTCGAGCTTTAACATTCACCGCACCACAAAGATCCGAATGCACAAGTTCTAAGGGTTCTATGGCTCGACCTTTCCCGTAAAAGGTCGCTTGGTCATTTTACCTTCCAAGCAAGACTCATGAAGGCAGTAAAGAATCATCTTCTAACTTGTTTAGAAGTCCATTCTTAGAGAGTCTCTCAATCCGGTTGAGATTAATATGACCAAGTCTAAGATGCCATAGATAAGTATTATTATTAGGAGAAATTCTTTGCCTTTTATTTTGAGTGTTAGCATTCTTAAACATCTCATGATTTAAAATTGCTTTCGTTTTATTCGGTTTCAGTACGTACAAACCATTTTTAAATTTAGCAGAATAAATATTGACACCCTCTTTCAAAATGAACGCTTCATTAATTGAAAAAGAAATACAATATCCAAGTTCGATTAAACAAGAGATAGAAATTAAGTTCCTTTTAAGCTTAGGAACTTTATACAGATTTTTTAATAAAAGAAATCTATCTCCGAAAAATAGCTTGGAATCTCCCACTACACGAGCTGAGACGATGTCTCCCGTTCCTGAGCGTCATCTCACCCTCTTTGAGCTCCTTGAAGGAACTAGTTTCCTGAAATGAAGAGCAAACGTGATTAGTGGCTCCTGAATCAAGTATCCAGGTCAAATCATCATTTTCCACTAATCAAGTTTCAAGAATAAGTAAATCTAATTTACCTTTCTTCTCTTTGAGCTCAGCAAGGTATTTTGGGCAGTTTTGCTTCCAGTGCCCATCCATGTTGCAGTGGAAACATTTTCCTTTATCTGCAACCTTGGCTTTTCCTTGCCTTTGTCAGCAACAAGTGCCTTCCCTTTCCCTCCTATTTTCTTCTTTTGGGTCTTCTTAAGCCCAGAAGATGAGCTACAGGACTTAGTCCCAGAGGATGAACCCTTCTGGAACCTTCTGGAATGGGCAAATAGATTTGCCTCTCCATCAGCCTGTCCCTTATTCTTCATAAGAGATGGAAAGTTTGTAGTTCATTAAGGAGAGTAGTCAGGTTATACTATATCTTGTTCATCACCGCATTGCTGCGAAATTGCAGGAAACTCTTCGAAAGAGATTCCAGAATGAACGATACCTGACTTTGCTCGTCAATGACCGTTCCGTTCATCTCAGCCACGTTGAAGTGGACCATCAGATCGAGAACATGTTCTCTCACCGATGACCCCTCCTTCATACGGGAGTTATAAACGTATTCGAGGGATTCGTGCCGAATCTGGCCCGGATGGTTGTCCAAACATTTCTGCAGCCGAACTCATGATCTCACGAGCCGAGACCATGCCCTCGTGCTTTTGGCCGTAACTTCAAAGAACACTCAGCCAAAATGTAGACATTGGCCTTATCATTGGCCTTGATCCAACTGGCCGACGCCTCCAGCAGATTGAGGAGCGTTACGAGCGAGGACCGAGGACATTCCTCAGCAAGATAAACCGTAGGTCATCAACAACCGAATCGTATTCAGGTTGGATTTCCACGTAGTAAAATTCTCGCCAGTTAAACGATCGCTTTTAAGTAAAGCTATTAGAGAGGACGACATGCTGAAAACCAAAATAGTTCTTATTAGTTATGCCTTTTATCCCATCATAAAACCAATCATATTTAGCAAAATTATTAAAGAACCCTAGTGTTTGAACTAAACCCAATGTTTAAATTAAACCTTTAATTTTGCAACGATACTTCAAGGGTTTAGAACAAAAGCCTCCGTCGGGCGGTCAGTCATTCCTCCCTTGAATTGAGACTTTCTCAGCCAATTCTCACTACCAGAACATCTCATGTCCCAATGGTCCTTAGCTACCGTTTGTTTGGTCAAGGACTTGTTAACTAGCTTAACTCATCCCGTAAATGTGACCCTACCATTTTCAGATCCAATAGGCCCGAGCCAACAGGCTACTATTAAGAAAGACAACTGTTGGCAAATAACCTAAGAGACCCTATCCATTTATGGAGTTCACGGTGTTTCGATCCCTATAGTCAGGCCCTCCGTAGGGTTTGGCTATTCCAGGACAACCTAGCAGACGGACTATAGAAATCTCACGGTGCGACCTAATGGAGGAGACCGTAGGATACGTTGACACGCATCCTGCTCCCATTTACTATGGATACTTCCCTCATTCACCTTGGTATTGAACCATGCAAACACATACCGTAGGGGACACCCTATTGACGCCACGTAGCCGAGCATGGAACTCACGGTGTGAACTCTTGAGGACGTGAGAGTAAACTCGATGCGAACATCTCGTTTTCTCCCACTGAAGCTCCTAAGATTAGGGTATTGGTTTAACTTAGTCAGATTCTAGCTAAAAGAATCTATATAAGTCTATGCCTATTATAACTATTATAGCTAGGTCTTAAAAACTTATGTCTAAGTGAATAAACATTTTAATTACCTAGAGATAAAGTAGAACTAAGGTTAATTCAACTCAGCTCCGGTCGGTTCGTGTAGGAGGTGTTAAGTTAATCAGTCAACTTAAGTACCCTGACCTTAGACAAAATTTCAGGGTGAGAGTTCCCTTATAACCAAAGTTCCAACGTCCTACTAGATTTTAAACTATTTAAAATACTACGTAAGACCAATTTCTAATCCTATTAGAAATTAAAACTTAGGTCTAAATTAATTTTAAACGATTTAAAACTAATTTAAATTTTAACCCAAGTTCCTATGTTTGCATGCATTTCTTTATTATAGGTTATGGTTTCTAAAACCCCTTCAATTTATAACTTTTATAAATTTTAATAATTAACCTATGAAAGAAACTATATTATAAATCCAACAATCATTATTCAAATTGGAATTATGAAAGGAAATTCAACTAATTGAATTATTAGAATTACTTAAATAAAATAACATTTATTTTAAACTAAGTAATTTCAGGCTCCATGCAATTTATGTTCCATATAATCTAATCATAACAATTATAATTAATTACTCATGAAAAATAAATCAATCATGCATTTGATCATATTCATATAACATTTATATAAATAAAATGCATGAACATGCTTATCCTAAGGTGGGAAAAATCTAAATGACATTCATAAAGATAAATAGCTGTAAAACTGGAATAATTTGGCCCCTAAAGTGCAAAAAATAAAATTACATTAATTTTATTTCATGAAACCGGTCCAAAAACACCCTGAACAAGCCTTGAACCGCTCGAACCGGACCAAAACCAACGAACCAGCTGAACCGGTCTGCTACTACTAGAAAGCCCCACGGCGTTGCAATGCTGATGCTAGCGTTGCAACGCCCTCTTTGTCTTATGCGCGCCTGCTATCGGGATGGCGTTGCAACGCTGAGGGGCAGCATTGCAATGCCGCTGACCCCTTGGACGCCCGCGTCGATAGGGGACGCTGGCATTGCGACGCCGTTCTTCAGCGTTGCAACGCTAATGAACGGCGTTGCAACGCTGCTGGTACCGTTGCAACGCTGCTGCTTCGACAACAGCTTTCTTCCACGAACACAACAACTTCAACTTGCAATTTCTCCCTCGATTCTCCACCGAATTGCTTGAAATTAGTCTTGAACGACTCGTAACTCATTTACAGACTGAATAATGCACTTTTTCCCAAAAAACGCAGGGGCCTTTACATAGAAATGAATAAAAATCAAAGTAAACTAAGGCCAAAAAATTCCTAAACAAGTTTCACAGCAAGCCATATGAAATTCCCACCAAAATCAATGCAATTTTGTTTCAATAAAAAACAAATCAAGCATTGCTCGGATACCAATTGATGGAGATCTGATCTCCTTGAGCAGCGAAAACATGGTTTGCAATCGTAATTGCTTGATTGTTTAGGTTGAAGCAAAAACCAATACATTGACAAAATATAGAACAAGCACACATCATTTAATCTAATTAAAGCATGGAGTAGTACATGCAAACATGATAGAAGTTTAACGATTAAACTAATAAAAGAGAGGGATACCTTTATAGACTTTCTCAGCAACTTGTTGCTCCAAAGGTTGTACAACAAATCAATTGTACAGGGACTTCTCTGTTTTCTTCCGTGTAATAACACCACCACTTGGATCACCTCCTATATCTCTGAATGCTTAGATCCTCCTTGGTGGGAAGGATTCCAACTTTTGGAAGATTAAGGAAATTTGAGAGTGAGAGAGAGTTTTTACAGCAATTCTCCAATTGCTTAACACACAATCATCGATCATTCACTTCTCTCCAGGAGAAGTTAAACCCAGTAGAGGGCATCTCCCACTTCCTATCGAATAGGGATTTGGGAGAGAGGGGGAACGTGTCCTCCTGACACGTTCCTTATTTAATTAATTAAATAATCAAAATAAATTGAATATATTATATTTAATTTATATTAAAACACATTTAATGAATTATCCCTCTATCCTATAGTTTTAATGCACATCTAATGTACATTAAATTTAACCTATAGTTTTTAAATATGAATCACATTCACATTTAAATTTAATATTTCAACTCTTTAAAATATTTAATTCTCTCACATAATTTAATATGAATCATATTCACATTAAATTTATAATCTATAGTTCCAAAACTATATATTATATCGTATCCATATACATTAAATATATTCCCTAGTGAATTTGAACATTTCAAATTCAAATGATCTAAGAACCCTTTACGAGCTAGAAGGTGGACCTAATGGACCTACAGATCAGAAGCTCCAACGATACGAGATTGCTCGGTTAATCTCATTAACCTCCCAATCAACATTCGTTAACTAAGGGAACACTCCACTAAAGTCCCTGTTGTGTAATATTTATGATATTGCAATACCGCAGTGTACGGGTCAAGTTTTAGTATAGTGATTTATGAGTCCAAGTATTGTCCTCGGGAATGGGTTTCTAGATTAATTAATAACTAAGGTACTAATTCTCAATTTTAGCTAAAGAAACATAACATGGATAGTTGGTTGAAGTAAATACAAACAAACAAACAAACATGTGGAGACACGAATTGATAGATTTTAAGGAAGTGATTATACAAGTTAATGATCTAACTAACACATGCATTGAACCAATGAGATGAATTTATAAACAAGAAGTAAATTACTCAAGAAAGTCTCTCGATCTCTCAAGAGCCTCGCACATACAATAAATCCTATAGTCTCCAAATAAAATCTAAGCATGCACGGCTTTAAGCAACTTCTTTATGTGTTTCCCTAAGATTTCCAGGTCATTCTCATGCCAGATTTCTCAAGGTTTTGACAACCTTGATCTAATTTAAGCTTTATCTCTCGAGTCCACTTAAATCAACAAATTAAGAAGTAACGAACAAATTGCCAAAAATAAAGACAAAACATGCTTCATTACATAGCAAGAAAGTCATCACAAATACATCAATTCCTAATTACAATGTTTAGCTACTCTAAATCACATGAAAATCAAACTAAACAAGTAGAAAACGTCTTAGAACGCTATTACAAATTGAAAGAAAAGGAAATTAAACTTATGTGTCGATGTTGGTCCTTCGTCTCCGAGCTCCCAAAAACTTGTTGCGTAATATTTATGATATTGCAATACCGCAGTGTACGGGTTAAGTTTTAGTATAGTGATTTATGAGTCCAAGTATCGTCCTCGTGAATCGGTTTCTAGATTAATTAATTACTAAGATACTAATTCTCAATTTTAGCTAAAGAAATATAACATGGATAGTTGGTTGAAGTAAATACAAACAAACAAACAAACATGTGGAGACACGAATTGATAGATTTTAAGGAAGTGATTATACAAGTTAATGATCTAACTAACACATGCATTGAACCAATGAGATGAATTTATAAACAAGAAGTAAATTACTCAAGAAAGTCTCTCGATCTCTCAAGAGCCTCGCACATACAATAAATCCTATAGTCTCCAAATAAAATCTAAGCATGCACGGCTTTAAGCAACTTCTTTATGTGTTTCCCTAAGATTTCCAGGTCATTCTCATGCCAGATTTCTCAAGGTTTTGACAACCTTGATCTAATTTAAGCTTTATCTCTCGAGTCCACTTAAATCAACAAATTAAGAAGTAACGAACAAATTGCCAAAAATAAAGACAAAACATGCTTCATTACATAGCAAGAAAGTCATCACAAATACATCAATTCCTAACTACAATGTTTAGCTACTCTAAATCACATGAAAATCAAACTAAACAAGTAGAAAACGTCTTAGAATGCTATTACAAATTGAAAGAAAAGGAAATTAAACTTATGTGTCGATGCCGGTCCTTCGTCTCCGTGCTCCCGTCTTCGATCTCGAACCTCCACGAATGCTTTGGCTCCCAAAAATGCTCTTTTCTCTCTTCTTACAAAGTGTATTTCGAAATTAGGGCTAAAACTACCAAATTCGGCTCCCTTTTTGCAAGAATCATAAGGTTGTATTTATAGGCATCAATGGGGCAGCGTTGCAATGCTAGGGACAACGTTGTAACGCTGTACCCTAGGCGCATATCAAATATGGAAACTATCGACAGCGTTGCAACGCCAGGGAAAGCGTTGCAATGCTGCCACCTTAACGCCCGCGCTCCTTATCGAAGTAGCTGCAGCGTCGCAACGCTACCTACACGGTCTTCATAAGCGTCTTCTTATCGAGATGGCGTTGCATCGCCTGTAGCCTTCAAAGCCTCTTGGCTGCACGTTCGGTGTTGCAACGCCATCACCTCGGGTCTTAAAGCTTGGTTTGATCCTTTCACTTCCATTTAATGTTCTATTTGGCTCCAAATAGCCTCGTTTTGATCCCGAGTGATCCAAATTGTCTCCAATAGCTCTGTTTAAGCTCTTAACCTGAAATTGAGTGATTTAAACACATAAAAGCTATGAAATCATTACAAAACTAGCAATAATTAAGCTTAAGGATAACACATTTTGTGTGCTATCAAACACCCCCAAACTTAAACTTTTGCTAGTCCCGAGCAAAAACAGAGTTAAACATTAGATTGTTCTTAAACACACATTTGATTCAAGCCTCAAAGATTTAAGAGAAAATTTTGCAATCACAGGAAACACTTAAACATAACACTTCAACAAGTAATTTAAAACTTTTCCTAAGTGTTCCTACGTGTGTGTGTGATTAGCCTATGTTCCCTTCATTTTTACTAAGCCCGGATCAACTTTATTAGGTTCTCCATTCAATTTCTCCCTACACTTGTCTTAATTACTAATCTTTGAGCCTCTCCACATTCAAGAAATAAAACTTTACTCCGCACTTGATCACTCTTTTGATGCCACTTTTTCTGTTTTCTTCTTTTTTTTGTGCAAGGACACTAGCTTTCACACATCCACTGCAGGGACCCTTACCCAGAGCACTCGCTCAATGAGTGGCCTAACTGATCACAGTGAAGGTAGCTCTTTTTGTCCTCACGATTTTTTTTAACAAAAAAAAAAAAACTTTTTCACATAATGCACATATTATACAGATCATGCACTTTATATTGTCATTCACCCTATCTTGCAGTTTAACTCTCAAATAAGTTTTCAGACCTATCGAGGTGACATCAAACTTCTAAGCCTAATAACTTTGTTCTAAGCATTTCAAAACTACAGGAACACATGCTATGTGCATAATAGTGTAGGAAAAACTCAAGAAAATTTTTAAATTAACTCAAATTCATGTCATGCTCTCAGGTTTCAGCAGAATCACCAAGATTTCCAATTATATCTCATCCTAGGCTATCATACTCATACTTGTGTAAAAGATCAACCAACAATTCAGCACATACTCAGGACAGTCACAACAAATAAACACATCCCACCCCCAAACTTAAACTAAGCATTGTCCCCAATGTTTGCAGAATTAAGCATAAATTAAGTATAAGGGTAAGAGTGAACAATACTGTCCTGGGTAATGGAGATCTTTCTGAGATTCTTGGATAGCCAAAGCATATGTGTTGGAGTTCCTCAGAACGGGAGCATGGATTTCAACGAAGAAGGGCATCTCCACAACCTACAAAGCAAAGCAACAAACTAGTAAGGAAACTAAGAATGGAAGAACAACTAAAAACAAACTAACGCAAGCTAAAGACAGAAAAGCAAAAGTAAGTAAAGCTTGGGTTGCCTCCCAAGAAGCGCTTTATTTAACGTCTTTAGCTAGACTGTACTCCCTCAAGGTGTTTCTTTCCTTGCTTGCAGTGCCTGGAGTGATGTGTTCATTTGGCCAATCTAGGTCTCTATATTCTTTATTGCGCAGCTCCATGGTGGTCACTATACGATAAATCGTGTATTTGCATTCTCCGGTGGTTGGACCGACCTCTGGATTCAGCTATGAAGGAGTGCAATGTGTCTTCCAAAGATGGTTTCCTCTCTAATGTAGAAGCATGCCCTGTAGATTCAACACATTTTTGTTGTTAGCATAAGAAAATTTTTCATGATACCTCAAACCTGGATTGTAATGTGTTGGGAGGTTATTCTGAGTTTGATTGCCTCCATAGTGGTTGCTTCTGTTGTTCAGGTAGTGCAATTGCTCCATAGTGGATTCTCCATTAGGCTGTGAGCATTGAGAGGACATCCCTGTCTGTGGTGATCCTGCAAAATTATTCAGGGCATGAGTGAGAGATGTCATATGAGATCTAAGAGAAGTTACCTCGTCCAGTTGATATAATCCAGTTACTGGCTTAGATCTGTCATTTTCTGTTGGCCACTGGTAGCTGGCAGTTGACACTTTCTCCAAGAGGGCACGTGCTTCTGGCACAGTCTTCACCATGAAAGCCCCTCCAGCAGTGGCATCCAGGATGGTCCTGGTCTTACCTTCCAGTCCATTATAGAACAATTGTACCTGGAGCCATTCTGGTAGCCAGCCATGCCTGTGGGCACCTCCCCGAGCATGTCCTGTACACTTTCCTGTGTCTCGAATAGTTGCTCTCCCTCTGTCACTCTGAATGTTCCAATCTCGGTCCTTAACTTTGCAAATTTTTACAGTGGAAAGAATTTGGTCATGAAGGCTTGAGCCAACTCCTCCCAAGAAGTGATACTCCCTGAGGGAAGGGACCCTAGCCATTCTTTGGCCCTACCCTGCAAAGAAAAAGGAAAGAGACGTAAGCGAATACTATCAGCAGAGATACCATTCATTTTAAATGTACCATAGATTTCTAAGAAATTTTGAAGATGAGAGTTAGGATCTTCTGTGGCTAAGCCTCTAAAAGCACCTTCCCTAACCATTTGTATCAGCCATGTCTTAAGTTCAAAACTATTAGTGTTGATAGGGGTATGGACTATTCCAGCCTGCTCAGAATTAAACACAGGTTGGAAATACTCCCTGATAGGTTTAGGGTTATTGATGATCTCTTGATCAACCATTTCTTGAGGTTCTGCTCTTCCTTCCCTTAGGAGTCTCCTACAGGTCCTCTCGATCTCAGGATCAAGAGGGTGCAAATCTGCAGCTCTCCCCTTGGGCATACACCTGGAGGAACAAAAAAGAAAGAAATTAGATAAAAAAAAAAGGAAAAACACCAACAACTAAAAATAAAATAAAAAATAAAGACATAAAACATAAAACTTGGGTTGCCTCCCAAGAAGCGCTTTCTTTAACGTCTTTAGCTAGACTGTGACTTATCAGGGCACATAAAATTGCTCATATTTCTTCGGGCCCTTCTTGCTCGAATCGATGTAGCCTTCTGAGTCTAAAAGGCTATCCTGTTTTTCTTCAGCCCCAGACAAAAATTTATTTTTGAGATTTTTATTTATCAAAAGAAAAGAACTGAAATCACAGCAAGACTCGTGAGTGTAAGACAAATGGTTATAAAAAATAAAGGAAATTTCTGGGGATAAAATAAGAGAAGACTTCTCAGCCTCTAACTCTATCACCTGGATCTCTCATGTGGAACTAAGTGTATCACCAGTGTCCTCCTCACTAACCTGATCATGGTGTGCCTCAGTCTCCCCCAAACTATCCTCTTTATCATCTGAACAAATCATCCTAGGTGGCATCTCCTTAGTGGTAAGGATAAGAAATTGTTCCTGTAAGGCCTTAAGGGAAACTACTAGCTGGTTAAGATATTGAGCTCTATCCTGTACTATTTTCCAAAGTCCTACCACCTCAGTTTCTAACCTATCCAACCTTTCTAATTCACTATGGATCAAATTTTTCAATTTCAATTCTAATGTGTATTCAGCCAATTGGTCCATCAGAGAAGATTTTTCTAAGGGTTGGTTAGGGTACGAAAAATTCTGGTTCCAAGTGCCTAAATAACTACCCTCATGTGAATTTTCATATATGTCAGGTACAAAATGGTAAAAATTAGACACATGGTATTCAGAAAAATCATGATGCACAAAACTAGGGTCCTGAGAGGGACAATAGAATGGTGGAAATTCAAAATTATGCAAAGTCATACTTGAAAAATCAGTAATTTCACAACAAGACTTCACACAATATCAACACAACCAAAACAGGAAACAAAGACTCAAAAACACACAAAACTAAAATAACACAAATAAGGAAACAAACAATCACACAAAATAATTAAGGAAAGACAAACAAACAAGCTTTAGTCTAAAATTTCAAATTTTCTCCTAATATTAATTAATCTAAATAATCGCCATTCCCCGGCAATGGTGCCAAAAACTTGTTGCGTAATATTTATGATATTGAAATACCGCAGTGTACGGGTCAAGTTTTAGTATAGTGATTTATGAGTCCAAGTATCGTTCTCGGGAATGGGTTTCTAGATTAATTAATTACTAAGGTACTAATTCTCAATTTTAGCTAAAGAAACATAACATGGATAGTTGGTTGAAGTAAATACAAACAAACAAACAAACATGTGGAGACACGAATTGATAGATTTTAAGGAAGTGATTATACAAGTTAATGATCTAACTAACACATGCATTGAACCAATGAGATGAATTTATAAACAAGAAGTAAATTACTCAAGAAAGTCTCTCGATCTCTCAAGAGCCTCGCACATACAATAAATCCTATAGTCTCCATATAAAATCTAAGCATGCACGGCTTTAAGCAACTTATTTATGTGTTTCCCTAAGATTTCCAGGTCATTCTCATGCCAGATTTCTCAAGGTTTTGACAACTTTGATCTAATTTAAGCTTTATCTCTCGAGTCCACTTAAATCAACAAATTAAGAAGTAACGAACAAATTACCAAAAATAAAGACAAAACATGCTTCATTGCATAGCAAGAAAGTCATCACAAATACATCAATTCCTAACTACAATGTTTAGCTACTCTAAATCACATGAAAATCAAACTAAACAAGTAGAAAACGTCTTAGAACGCTATTACAAATTGAAAGAAAAGGAAATTAAACTTATGTGTCGATGCAAGTCAATCCTTCACGAATGTTCGTAACACCAGTTGGGTTAAATTACCGTTTTACCCCTGGGTTACATCTTGTACCTTAAGTACCAGTGCTCCTCTAATGAACAATTTGTTTGTGGTCCTACCAACAAATAGAGTCCCTCTCGGGCCAATGAGAGGGTCGGGCCCTTTGTTCAAGTCCCGGAGACACCACTTAAGGCAACATTCCTCTACTTACCCTAGTAGGCGGGAAGGAGTGAATTCCATCTTGCTAAGTTAAGTTTTCACCGCCACACTGGTCTTGTCCCCAAGAAGGTAGGCATATTGAGTGGCGAATCGGCCACTCTCACCCATACTAGTCAAGGACAATCCTCGCGAACAGGAGTTCGTGAATTTGCTCAGATTGAGATCAAGTTGCCTAGGTCATCCTAGTGAAATAGAAACCTAACAAGTCAACGGAGTTACAGCTAGAGGTTACTATTTCGTGGTCCGGTCTTATGTAATCTCATTACATAGGATATCCCCACTCACATGTCATCTACACGAACACGTTAGGATCACTGTGTTTGCATCAAATATAAAGTGGGCCACATCCATAGTTTAAACCGTGGTTAGGTACCAAAACCTTATCCCCTAACTATAGACTCCTTTAGGTTGTATCTCTAAACGAGATCCTTTTTATATACATTACATTCAGTTAGAGATTCATTTAACAACCTTGGATGTTTAGTTTATTGGATTTAGTTTGAATGAAGGCAAACTCGACGATAACGAACAATAACACTTTATTGAAATAATAACACTTTATTACATTAATTAGAACATAATTACAAACTACGAGTTTTATGGCACAAATCCTAAAAAAGAGAGCAAAGAGCACTTCTCTCATTCTTTTTCAATGCTCTCTCAAACTCTCCTGACCCAAAAGCCAAAGAAAGTCCCACATATTCTCCCTCAACCTCCCGAGAACAATCGAGAAGACCCTATGAAGGTGTCTTGTTGTTCGGTTCGAGGATCGAGTTCATAGAGATCGTTGATTCGAGAGGGATCGTGATCGGAGGAGGAAAGCTTTGAAGAAGAGTTCTTCAACAAGTAAGTAGCGTGTTACTTTCTGTTTTTCTTCTCTATTTTCATGTTTAGCCTAAAAATCTATGAGATAGGTTCGATTTTAAGATACGTATTATACAACGAAACAACAACGTTTCACAACGTCTTCTCCTGTGGGAATTCCTAATCCCTTCATGAGATTCATAATAAACTATAGGATAGCCTAATTGGCTAATTAGTGCTAATTTTGAGAAATTGAATTGAGAGAAATTAAATTCAATGTGTTTCAATTTAAAATTCCACAATTATACAAATGAGATTTGTATATAAGGTATGAGATACCTTATTATATGGAATATGCAAATATGATTTGCATATTATATAGTTGTGGTAAGATGGTGATTTGGGGGAGATTTCAACCCCACCACTCACCATTATATACAGGCTTTGTGAGAAGCCTTTTGTAAGGCAATTGCATCCAAAGGAGCTTTCTCTCTTCTCTTAATTCTCTCTCAAATTCTCTCCACCTAAATCCCAAAGAGAGAGGCCCACAACTCTCCCTCAACCGATCGAGAACAACCGAGAAGACCTTACGGAGGTGTCGTTATTCTTGGTTCGAGATATCGTGATTCAGAGAGGTCGAGGGCATGAAGAGTTCGTGATCAGAGAAGAAAACCTTGAAGAAGTGTTCTTCAACAAGTAAGTACCCTTTACCTTTTGTTTTCTTCTTAAATTCAACATGTTTCGCCTAGGATTAAAGTTGTTTAATTCAACTTTAACAAACAAATTGCACAATGAGAACCACGACGTTTCATGTCATTTTCATCACTTGAGGAGGACGGCGAAGGGAGGACTACGTAAGGAAAACAACCAAGGAAATTGTATCCCTTTCGGGAATTCACGGTGAACTGACTCCCATGATCAAGGCCCTTTAAGAGCACACAAAATGTGCGATCCTTAGGCTTAATTATTGCTAGTTTTATGATGATTTCAGGGCTTTTACGTGTTTAATTCATTCAATTTAAGGATAAGAGCGTAAATGTAACTATTGGAGACAAATTGGATCACTCGGGATCAAACGAGGCTATTTGGAGCTAAACATAATACCAATTGGAAGAGAAAATATCAATCCAAGCATGATGACCGAAGTGATGGCGTTGCAACGCTATCAATAGTGTTGCAACGCCGCAAAGCGCGGCCGATTAAAGACATTGAAGACCACTATCGATAGCATTGCGACACTGCCTTGCAGCGTCGCAACACTATCTCGATAAGAAAGCACGCATGAGAGACCGCACAGCAGGCGTTGCAACGCTGCCTTGTAGCATCGCAACGCCAGATCGATTAGAGGCACACACGTTAGGGTAGCGACATTGCAACGCTGCCCTCAGCATTGCAAAGCCATTGAGATATTCCTTATTTACCAGTCGCCTAGGGTACAGCGTTGCAACGCTGTCCCTAGCGTTGCAACGTTGTACCGATTGAGCCTATATATAGAACCTTAATTCTTCTTGCAACCGAGCCGAATTTGGTAGATTTTTTTCCACCCTAATTTCGAAATAGACTTTGTAAGAAGAGAGAAAAGAGCGTTTTTGAGAGCCAAAGCATTCGTGGAGGTTCGAGATCGAAGACGAGAGCTCGGAGACGAAGGACCGACATCGACACATAAGTTTAATTTCCTTTTCTTTCAGATTGTAATAGCGTTCTAAAACAGTTTCTACATGTTTAGTTTGATTTTCATGTGATTTAGAGTAGCTAAACATTGTAGTTAGAAATTGATTTACTTGTTAAGACTTTCTTACCATGAATTGAAGCATGTTTTGTTCTTATTTTTGACAATTCGTTCTTTACTTCTTAATTTGTTGGTTTAAGTAGACTCGAGAGATAAAGCTTGAATTAAAGCAAAATTGTCAAAACCCTTAGAAATCTGGCATGAAAATGACCTAGAAATCTTAGAGAAACGCATAAAGAAGTTTCTTAATGTCATGCATGTCGTAGGTTCATATGGAGACTATGGAGTTTATTGCATGTGTAACGCTCACTAAGAATCGAGAGGTTTTCTTGAGTATTTTACTTATTGTTTATAATTTCATCTCTTTGGTTCAGTGCATGTGTTAATTGAGTCATTAACTTGTATAATCACTTTCCTTAATTCTATCAATTCGTGTCTCCACATGTTTGTTTGTTTGCTTGTCGTTACTTTCAATCAACTATCCATGTTCTGTTTCTTTAGCTAAAATTGAGAATTAGTATCTTAGTACTTAATTAATCTAGAAACCCATTCCCGAGGACGATACTTGGACTCATAAATTACTATACTAAAACTTGACCCGTACACTGCGGTATTGCATATCCATAATTATACGCAACAAGTTTTTGGCGCCGTTCCGGGGAATGACGATTATTTAGATTAATTAATATTAGGAGAAAATTTGAGGTTTTAGACTAAAGATTGTTTGTGTGTCTTTCCTTATTTGTTTTTGTGTGTTTGTTTGTTTCCTTATTTGTTTTATTTTAGTTTGGTTTGTTTTTGAGTCTTTGTCCCCTGTTTTTGTTGTGTTGCTATTGTGTAGAAGTCTTGATCTGAATTATTAATTTTTCAAGCATGACTTTGCATGATTTTGATTCTCCACCATTCTATTGTCCCTCTCAGGACCCTAGGTATGTGCATCATGAATTCTCTGAATTTCATCTGTCAAATTTTTACCATTCTCAGCACTGAAAGTGATAAACATTCATGTAATGGTAGTCATCTAGGCGATTGGAACCATAGTTTTTTGACCTTAATCAACCCCTAGAAAAATCTTCTCTTATGGACCAATTGGCGGAATATACCTTAGAATTGAAATTTAAAAATTTTGTTCATATTGAATTAGAGAGGTTGGATAGGTTAGAAGCTGAGGTGGTAGGACTTTGGAAAATAGTACATGATAGAGCTCAGTATCTTAATCAGCTAGTAATTTCCCTTAAGGCCCTACAGGAACAATTTATTATCCTTACCACTCACGAGGTGCCACCTAGGAGGATTTGTTCAAATGATAGTGAGGATAGTTTGGGGGAGACTAAGGCACACCATGATCAGGTTAGTGAGGAAGACATTGGTGATGCACTTAGTTCCCACAGGAAGATCCAGTGATAGAGTTAGAGGTCGAGAAGTCTTCTTTCCTTTTATCCCAGTAAATTTGCTTTATTTTTTATAACCATTTGTCTTATACTCACGAGTCTTGCTTTGATTTTAGTTCTTTCATTTCACTAATCGAAAATACCAAAAATAATTCTCTCTAGTGCCCATAAAAGCATGATAGCCTTTTAGACTTAGAAGGCTATATCGATTCGAGCAAGAAGGGCCCAAAGAAATATGAGCAATTTTATGTGTCCTGATAAGTCACCGTCTAGCTTAAGACGTTAAACAAAGCGCTTCTTGGGAGGCAACCCAAGCTTTACTTACTTTTGTTTTTCTGTCTTTAGCTTGCTTTAGTTTGTTTTTAGTTGTTTTTCAATTCTTAGTTTATTTACTAGTTGTTGTCTTGCTTTGTAGGTTGTGACGATGTCGTTATTCATTGAAATCCATGCTCCCACTCTGAGAACTCCATCACACATGCTTTGGCTATCCAAGAAACTCAGAAAGATTTCCATCACCAAGGACAGTATTGTTCACTCTTACCCTTATACTTAATTTGTGCTTAATTCTGCAAACATTGGGGACAATGTTTAGTTTAAGTTTGGGGGTGGGATGTTGTTTATCTGTTGTGACTGTCCTGAGTATGTGTTGAATTGCTGATTGATTTTATGCATAAGTATGATCATGATAGCCTAGGATGAGATTTAATTGAAATTATTGTGATTCTTGCCGAAACTTGAGAGCATGACATGAATTCGAGTTAATTTAAAAATTTTCTTGAGTTTTTCCTGCACTATTATGCACATAGTCTGTGTTCCTGTAGTTTTGAAATGCTTAGAACAAAGCTATAAGGTTCAGAAGTTTGATGTCACCTCGATAGGTCTAAGAACTGATTTGAGAGTTAAACTGCAGGATAGGGTGAATAACAATATGAAGTGCATGACCTGTATAGTATGTGAATTAGTTGGTTTTTGTTGTTTGTTTGCTATTCGTGAGGGCAAAAAGAGTTACCTTCATTGTGATCAGTTAGGCCACTCATTGAGCGAGTGCTCTGGGTAAGGGTCCCTGCAGTGGATGTGTGAAAGCTAGTGTCCTTTCAAAAAAAAAAAAATAGAAAATTTGATAAAAAAAAAGAGTAAGTACTGAGTAGAGTTATTTAATTCTTGAATGTGGGGAGACTCAAAGATTAGTAATTAAGACCAGTGTAGGGGGAAGTTGAATGGACAACCTAATAAAGTTAATCTAAGCTTAGTAAAAATAAAGGGAACATATGCTAATCACACACACACGTAGGAACACTTAGGAAAAGTTTTAGATGGCTTGCTAAAGTGTTATGTTTGAGTGTTTCCTTTGATTACAGTGATTTTCTATTAAATTTTTGAGGTTTGAATCAAATGTATGTATAAGAACAATCTAATGTCTAACTCTGCTTTTGCCAAGGACTAGGAAAAGTTTAAGTTTGGGGGTGTTTGATAGCACACAAAATGTGCTATCCTTAGGGTTCATTATTGCTAGTTTTATGATGATTTCGGGGCTTTTACGTGTTTAATTCATTCAATTTCAGGATAAGAGCGTAAACAAAACTATTGGAGACAAATTGGATCACTCGGAATCGAAACGAGGCTATTTAGAGCTAAAAATAATTCCAATTGGAAGAGAAAGGATCAATCCAAGCATGATGACCCGAAGTGAAGGCGTTGCAACACTCGCCCATAGCGTTGCAACGCCGAGCATCATCGATTAAAGACATTGAAGACCATTTTTCTATAGCGCTGTAACGCCGCCTTACAAGCTGGCCGCAACGCTATCTCGATAAGAAAGCACACATGAGAGACCACACAGCAGGCGTTGCAACGTTGCCTTGCAGCGTTCGCAACGCCAGATCGATAAGAGGCGCGCGCGTTAGGGTAGCGGCGTTGCAACGCCATCGAGATATTCCTTATTTACCGGCCATTTAGGTACAAGTGCAGGTTAAACTGCTGTTCAGTAGCGCTGCAACGTTTGTACCGATTGAGCCTATATATAGAACCTTAATTCTTCTTGCAAACGGAGCCGAATTTGGTAGATTTTCCACCCTAATTTCGAAATACACTTTATAAGAAGAGAGAAAAGAGCGTTTTTGGGAGACAAAGCATTCGTGGAGGTTCCAGATCGAAGACGAGAGCTCGGAGACAAAGGACCGACATCGACACATAAGTTTAATTTCCTTTTCTTTCAGATTGTAATAGCGTTCTAAAACGTTTTTACATGTTTAGTTTGATTTTCATGTGATTTAGAGTAGCTAAACATTGTAGTTAGGAATTGATTTACTTGTTAAGACTTTCTTACCATGAATTGAAGCATGTTTTATTCTTATTTTTGGCAATTCATTCTTTACTTCTTAATTTGTTGGTTTAAGTAGACTCGAGAGATAAAGCTTGAATTAGAGAAAAATTGTCAAAACCCTTAGAAATCTGGCATGAGAATGACATAGAAATCTTAGAGAAACGCATAAAGAAGTTGCTTAATGCCATGCATGTCGAGGTTCATATGGAGACTATGGAGTTTATTGCATGTGTGAGGCTAACTAAGAATCGAGAGGTTTTCTTGAGTATTTTACTTCTTGTTTATAATTTCATCTCTTTGGTTTAGTGCATGTGTTAATTGAGTCATTAACTTGTATAATCACTTTCCTTAATTCTATCAATTCGTGTCTCCACATGTTTGTTTGTTTGCTTGTCGTTACTTTCAATCAACTATCCATGTTATGTTTCTTTAGCTAAAATTGAGAATTAGTATCTTAGTACTTAATTAATCTAGAAACCCATTCCGAGATGACGATACTTGGACTCATAAATCACTATACTAAAACTTGACCCCAGTACACTCACGATATTGCATATCCATAATTATACGCAACACCCATCGAATGGAATGTCTTGTCTAGGCCAAACTAGCAGGCGGATCATAGGTGTCTCACAGTGTGAATCAATAAAAGAGACCATGGATCCTGTTTTCCACAGTCCCGCTCCCACTCACTATAAGTACTTTCTCTATTCACGTTGAATATTGACCCATACAAATACCATCCAAGGGGGACGCTTGCATTTGCGCCACAATGGCCAAGTTTGGCTATTTTGTTGTGCATTATGGATTTCTTAAAATTAGGTGGGTATGATTTAATTTCATGTGATGCACCTTTCCATCTACACCACGTTTTCTCTTGTAGATCCACTTACAACCTATAGGTTTTACTCCCTATCAGCTTATCTACAAGATCCCAAACAGCAATTGAAGTACATCGACTCCATTTCTTGGTCCATGGCTATGACCCATTTGTCTTTGTCTTTGTCAACCATTGCTTGATTATAAGTCAATGGATCCTCGCAGATTGTCATCTAGTATAACAACTTGGGTTTCAAATTTAAACCCATGTAACTAAGTTAGGTCAGACATAACCCTCCCACTACGTCGAGGCATACTCAACTCTTGAGATGGACTTTCTTGATTAGACAAACTAGTATCAACAACTCTTGTTGACGTGACTAGTGTTTTTATTAGCAACCTTTGCTAATGTTCCGCGTCTAACTCACTCAACACTACTTTACCTTTTGGTTTGTGGTCTCTATGTGGTCCTCCTCCAAGAAAGTTGCATTTGTCAACACAAAAACCTTATCTTCCTTAGGATCATGGAATAAACCACCTCTTGTTTCTTTTGGGTATCCTACTTAATAGGCATAATTTTGAACGTGAATCCAACTTCTTTGGATTTTTCACA
Source organism: Trichosanthes cucumerina (assembly GCA_036507285.1). Classification (NCBI taxonomy): domain Eukaryota; kingdom Viridiplantae; phylum Streptophyta; class Magnoliopsida; order Cucurbitales; family Cucurbitaceae; genus Trichosanthes; species Trichosanthes cucumerina. The sequence continues at coordinate 33,640,258 of CM071843.1, forward strand.
AGCACACTTAGCCTGACAACCCCATATTCTCAAGTGACATAAACTACCTTTACGTCCTTTCCAAAGTTCAAAAGGTGTTTTGTAAACACTTTTGGAGGGCACATTATTCAAAATGTATACTGCAGCTTCTCCAGCAGTAACCCCAAAAGGAACTAGGGAGATGAGCATAACTCATCATTGATCGAACCATGTCCAACAAGGTTCTATTTCTCCTTCCGATACACCGCTTTGTTGTGGTGTGCTTGGGAGTCGAGAGTTGGGATGTAATTCCATGTTCTATCATATAGTTTCGGAATTTTAAATCCATGTACTCTCCACCTCGATCCGATCAAGTGTTTTAACATTTTACCTAATTGATTTTCAACCTCAGTCTTGAATTCCTTGAACTTTTCAAGTGCTTCAGACTTGTGGTGCATTAGGTAAATATGCCCAAATCTAGAATAATCATCTATAAAAGAGATGAAATCCTCCCCTGGCTTTAACATTCATCGGACCACAAAGGTCTGAATGTATAAGCTCTAGAGGGTCTTTGGCTCTATAACCTTTTCCACTAAATGGTCTTTTAGTCATTTTGCCTTCTAGGCATGATTCACATACTAGCAAAGAATTTTCTTCTAACTCGTTTAGAAGTCCGTTCTTTACCAATCTCTCAATCCTATTGAGATTAATGTGACCTAATCTTAGATGCCAAAGATGAGCATTTTCTTTAGGAGAAATTAGTTCGTGTACTTGCAATTTTGTAGAATTCACTTGTTAAAACTATTTTAACTGAATTAAACCATTTGCAAATAATTCTCAATAAGAGCAACACATAGTACAATACTTTTCCAATGATATAAACACTTTATTCAATTGAAAAGTAAAAGAAGTACAATGTTCGCGAAGGCAAGAAATAAGGTTTCTAATAAACTCTTAAGGTACATGTTATCAAATAACAACTATTCTTTGCCGCATTTATTGCTCTTTATCTACTCCTTCTCCTCTTCTTCTATATCTTTTAAGTCCGTAGTATGGTCTGCAGTTCTTTGTCCTAGAGGATGAATCCTCCTGAGAACTTTTGGAATGAGCAAACAAATTTGCCTCTCCATTTTGTTGTCTCTTATCATCCATAAGAAACTGATAAATTCTGCAGCTCATGTAGCAGAGAAGTCAGATCATACTCTATGTTGTTCATCGCTGCATTGCTACGGAATTGCAGAAAACTCTTCAGAATTGATTCTCGGATGAACAATATCTGACATTTCTCATCTATGACCGCTCCGTTTAATTCCACTATATTGAAGTGGGCAATCAGATTGAGAACATGTTCTCTCACCGATGTTCCTTCCTTCATACGTGCGTTATAAACGAATTTTAGGGCTTCATGCCGAATTTGTTTGGATGGTTGTCTAGACAAATTTAGCACAAAATCCATGATCTCTCGAGATGAGACCTTGCCTTCCAACCTCCCGGCTAAAACATCGTATGCTAGCTGTGATATAGGCTTTGCCTTTTCGTTGGCATCGATCCAATGGTCATATGCATCCTCAACAGCCTGAGATGCATTTTGAGCAGGAAATTGAGGACACTCCTCATTGAGAACGAACTTAAGATCATGTGTAACCAAGATTATGTTGAGTCCATCCCTCCAAGTCACTATGTTCTGTCCGATTAACTTTTTCGCACCCAATAAGGAAATCATAGAGCTAGACATTTTTCTTTGAAAATTTACAAACAAACTTGTATGAGTTTTGCTATAACTCTAATCCAATCATGTTTTATAATTTGCAATGATACTCCAAAGGTTTAGTATGTATGACACGGAAGGGTAATAAAAAACATTCCTCCTCTGGATCAAGACATTCTTGACCAAAACCTAATACCAGAATAACTCTTATTCCTATAGGTTTTAGTTACCATTTTTCGGTCTGAATACATACACAACTTATGTACCCCGTGAGTGTAACCCTCTGTCTTTAGATCCTGCAGTCTCGATCCAATAAAATCCGCCAAGGGAGGACTAGATTGAAAAATAGTCTAAGGAAATCTTTATTCCTTTCCGGGTGTCTACCTGTTTTTGACCCCCTTGATCAAGCCCTTCGAAGGGATTGTGCAGTTCAAAGCAAACTAGCAGGCTGACCATAGTGGTCTAACGGTGTAAACCGACAAAAGAGACCGTAGGTTTTGTTTTCACTAAACCTGCTCCCACTCACTATAAGTATCCTCTCCATTCACCATGATATTGGCTCATACAAACACCATCTGAAGGGGGACGCTCCCGTTTGCGCCACGAGGCCAAGTATGAGTCTCACGGTGTGAACTTCCCGGAGATAGCGTAGGTGGAAAAATATGTATCTCATACACTTTTTCCTCCCACTGAATACTTTAAAGTTTATTGGAATCTTACTTAGGCTAAAAACCTGGCTAATGGTTTTACCTTACTCTATCAATATAACTCTTATATTGATAATCAACATAACTCTTATATTGATTTTATCCTAAGTTTGTTAATATAGCTCCTTATATTAAACCTAGGATTTCTAGTTTATTAACCCCTTAATAAACCTGCTGACGCTACTGTAATTTATAAGACTCTTTGATTAAATTTTACTCCCAAGTCAGTTCTCAGGTAGGGGTGTTCCGTTTCCGTCAGCTTAAATACCCCAGCCTAGACAGAACTTTCCTTATACAGAGTTTCTCTTTTAATCATAGCTTATAAATTACTTGGTTCCTAATTCTAATCTAATTAGAACTAGATAACCTAAGGTCTATTATTTCCAAGTTCTAAACACTTTTAAACTAATAATTAACCTTAGGTGACATGCATACTATGTTATAGTGCTTGATCATTCATCACATGAATAATAAGACATTCATAGCATATTCATCTCATGAAAAATAATGCATGTCAATGCTGTCCAAAAATTAATATAACAACCTTATATTAATTAATCATGCAAACTATATAATATAACTCCTTATATTATAAATGATGCATGAAAATGCTTAACCTAAGGTGAGATTTCTAAAATACAAGCATACATTATGCGTGGCAATAATTACACAACAATTGCATAATTAAAATAGCAAAAATTAGACCAATTTTGGCACTTAGAAATAATTTTAATTAATATAATCTAATTATATTAATTAAAATTAAATATATTAAATATATTAAATATAAAACGTTTTTATAATTAATATATATTAAAAATCCATTTTCTCGCTTCGTTGTTTCTCGCGTGAAACGATCCGCGCTGGGTAACGCCGATATCGATGTTGGAACGCCGCTCCTTGTCATTTTCTCGCACAACGCCATTAACGTTGTAACGCTAGAGGTCGCGCGGTAACGCCGCCTCGATGCGTATGTCTTCTTTTCAAGCGCAGCCGCTGCAACGCCGCACATAGACAACAATGAGATTTCTCCAAATCTTGCTAGTTTTCACCCGATCTTCTCAAAGAACTACTTTTGCCTCGATCGACACGGACTTTCATGCACTTGATTTACAATTAAAATTACCCAAAATATCGCCCTTACATTGAACGATTCAATGGAAATTTTAAATCTAAGTGCCAAAATTGAAAACATCTAATTTTGCAAAACCGTTCATACATCTCATGCAAAAACAGTAAATCTCACCTTGTTCTTGATAAATCCAGAACATAAATCAAGAACGCAATTGGGCTCTGATACCAATTGAAGGGAATCGAAGTCCCCGCAGCGGAAGCGATTGCGAATCGCGCGCTCTTGATTTAGTTACAACGATTAACTCAAGAACATACATAACAAGATTAAGCATAAAATCAGAATGGATAGCAAGAATTTACCTTTGAAAAACTTTTCTTCGAGTGCTCCTCTCTCCCACGGTCACGATCTTAGCAACAAGAACTCCAACGTGCAAAGACACGACCACCAGATCTTCTCCGTTGTTCTCTAGGTGAGGGAGGAAGGTGGGATCCCTTTAGGAGAGGTGAGGTATTTTGAGAGAGATGTGTGTGTCTTGGAACTTTTCCAACAACACAACAAAGAGCTTGTAATTCCTTAGAATTCCATCACCTAGTTGCATCTCATGCAACTGTATATATAAGGGAATGAGATGGAATTAACCATCCTACCCCTCCTTTATTCTCTCTTTAGTATATAGTTTATATATGAATCTAATTCACATGAAAACTATATATTATATCAATTATATCATATATAATTAATATAACACCTCATGTATGAAATTGAACACTTCAATTTCACTCCTAACTTTATACCCTCAATATTACCATGTTGAGCCAACGGAGGGATCTAATGGACCTACAGTTCATGAGCTCCAATGATGTGAGATTAACTGATCAAACTCTTTTGATCCAGTTAATCAATATTCATTAACTACAAGTCACTCCACTATAGACTTGTAGCTGCACTCTCCTCACTTTAGATATTATTGTGTCCACTGATATAGTCATTACCCATGAGTCGACCCTTCACAAAGTTGTTTTTGTAATCACAAACTGGTCAAATTACCATTTTATCCTTGTGATTACCTCTTTTCTCCTTAAACACCACTGATCCTCTAATGAACAACAAGTCTAAGGTCCTACCTTAGACTCATACACTCATAGAGGGCGGGGCTCCGTTGTTCAAGACCTGGAGTTAGTTCTTAAGGGAACAACCTATCTAATTCCTCAGTAGAGGAATGAGTGAATTCCATCTTGCACAGTTAA